>OX438693.1:0-1250000 GCA_949316375.1 Mythimna vitellina
ACTGGTTAAAAGTTGACCGATTTGAGTGAAAATAGTGTCGATCGACGCGGAAACAGTCGGGTCACGCGCTGAATGATCAGTGAATTCCCTGGATTGCGGTGAAAAAGTGAGAGAAAGGAAAAACCGTTTATAGGTTACTTTTCCTAAAGTGCTAAATCACATAAACGCTTATGCAACAAAAACTAAAGCGGCGACCCCAAAATTTTATTTTGCTCTTGTGTGTGGACCTAGAAGACCTACAGGCTGAGATCACTTCTCGAATTTTCCAGTGGAAAATTCAAGAGAAAACTTGAAAAAACATCAAACCACGTGTGCACGAGGTAGCAGAAGGAGACATCACAGGAGCTTCGTTTTTTCGCAGCTGCCTACCCTGCAAGAAAAGAAGACATCCGGTACTGTTACAAGAATTTTAAGTTAAATAGTTAAATAGATATAAGCATTACAATATCCAAACTTTGACTTGGAATATCTTGACAACCAAAGTGTGAACATACTAATTTTAAAATTGATCTAGCTGCGCGCTAAAGTTCTTAGTTGAATTCAATTTAATTTATAATTTTGTCACTGCAGGACTCTGAGATATTTAATTATAAGTGAAAAATCTAGTTTTTATACTAAAAACCATTTTAATTTTAAAATTTTTTTTAAAATTCTCTTTAAGGCCTTGTAGAGACAAAATTGACGTATTTTTACCATATTTTAGAAAATTTTTATATTCATGGGTTCAGGAGATATGGAATTTTGAACAATTTTAGCCAAATAATAGTAAAATAATTATTTCTCGATCAAATTACTACTCTAGGAATATTCAACTACCTATAGACACCTTATATGGCCAAAACCTCGCTTTCCTAAGTCAAAAGGGAGCAAAGTTTCGCGAAAAAAGTCCTTTTTCGGCCATTTTGGTTTTCTGGTTAAAGACTTTGAACTTCCATAACTTCTCAACCAGGCAACGTGGGAGCACCAGATTTTCACATTTGGCACCAGAGTGTTTCGTAGATTATTATTTCTGGACTTTCAGGCGTTTTCAGGGCCTGAAATTTTTTGGCGCTGAAACGACTATCGCTGGACTGACGGGGTTGAGCTACGTGCTCCATCCAAAACCGCGTCTCTCTCCGACGAACGGTCACAAAGTTGTGGCCACATAAAGTCGGTCTTTGACAGTAAGGCGGCCATTTTTAAAATTTTCGTTTGGACATAGCTCCGGTCCTGGTGGTCGTGGAGAGCCGCGGTTTTCGAAGGGGTGCCTAAAAAGTCGTTCTCTACCAGACTGGCTTATTTTCAGGCGTTTTGGCGCTAAGAATTTTCAGAATCCTGAAAACCACCTCACGTGGTGGGGCGGGTTGAGCTGAGCCGGGCAACCCCAAACACGGGTGTTCTACGACCACTGGAGGGGGAGTTATACTGGGTCGAAATTAGACTTTGACAGTTCTTGAACTGTCAAACGAAATTTCAGACTCGGATAGCTCCTGAACCGGGGGTCGTGGAAGGTTCGGGTTTTCTTCTGGAGCACCGGCAGAACATACTCTTTCCGTCTAATGTAGGATTTCTGAAATTCCAGCACAGAGATTTTTTCCCGCTGAAACCTACTCGAGGGGCTAGAGCTCATTGAGCCGAGTACGGAGAGCCCAAAAACGGCAGTATTCGGACGATTGGTTTCGGAGAAAACCTTAATTAACCGTTTTCTGGTCGCCATCTTGGATCGGCAACCAGAATTTCGACCAGTCATATCTCTGAAACCCTTAGGACTAGAGCTGCCGTGTTTGGGTTCATTTTGACGGGCTCGGAGGGGGCTTTCTTATCAGATCTAGAGTTTAGCTCTACATAGAGTCAAAAAATTTTATAGTCTGAAATTCCAAACTCAGATTCTCTATCTTGATTAAGCCTTCTCTTATTGCACTGAAAACCTCCTGAAACTGGTGTTCCCGGTGTAAACAGATTAAAGTAGAGTTAAATTGTGACTATCTTTAACCCTTAAGACAGAGCGTCGTATGCTTCTCGACTGCTTTTATTCCTTCGTAACTAGAAGTAATTTCATTACAGGAGTACCAAGCTCAACTCGACTATCTTCTATCTCCTCTTTACAGGGATAGTAAAGAATTAAAGACATCTTTACCTCTTCTTATTTTTACTCTATCTTGACTTTAACCTTCCCCCATATACAGGGACAGGAAAAGTAATCTCTAGCGATTAGGACATTTATAGTTTTATTAAAGACGATCTACCTCGTGACAAAGCAAAATGCCTCTCGCACACACCCCCCGGAAGCAAGTAGTCTCAGAGACAAAGTCTCCAGTTGACAGAGAGATGGCAGGACCATCTCCAAAAACAACGACACCCACTGCCAATGTTCGAAAGAGCATTGGCGAATGGGAGAACAGTAAGGGCAGAGACCCAAAGTCAGCCGCATCGGTCACGCATACAGTGTCACCGAGAAAGCAGGCGCAGCTTCCAGTGGTCCCTCCAAAAGTTGCGCTGAAGGTCACACTGCCCCAAACTGGAAAGGAGACTAAGAGGAGAAGCTCCATGGAGGCTACAAGTACGTCACAAAAACCAATTGCCTCGGCCGACAGAGTGACGGAAGGCCGGATCTGGCTTCAGAGAGCGAAAACTCAACTAGGAGAGTCACGCAATCTTAAGTCAGAGATAAAGGCCGGAATCACTCTGGCGGTTGAATCAATGTACAAATTAATAAAAGACGCCGCAGCAGAAATGGAAGCACTGAAATCGACCCCTGAGCATCAGGAAAGAGAAGGACAATTGACCCAGAAAAAAGAAATAGTAGCAAGTACAGAGAAAACTATGAGAGAAGAGACAGTTCTTCTCATAGAAAAGATAAAAATGCATTCCAAATTATTAGAAGAAAATGGTAAGCAAATGGAAGAACTGAAAACGACATTAGCGGAACAAAAGGCGCACATTGAGACACCCTCATATGCGAAGGTAGCGGCGACCGAGAGCATCAATGGGGCGTTTAACAAACGCAACACTTTGCACTCGGTCGTTGTCACTTCAAAGGACGAGACAGAGACCGGGGAAGAGGTACTGGAGAGGGTGAGGAAAGCGGTAGAGGCAAAAGAAGGCTGGGTCAAAGTGGAAAGAGTTAGAAAGGCTAGAAATAGGAAGGTGGTCATGGGGTTCGAGACGGAAAGCGAGAGGGACAAAGTTAGGGAGAGACTAGAGGGGAATAGTATCAACCTCGTCGTAGAGGCCGTAAAAAATAGAGACCCTATGGTCATACTCAGGGACGTCCTAGCCATTAATACGGACGAAGACGTAATAAAAGCCTTGAGGAACCAAAACCGGGACGTTTTTCGCGGCCTCTGCGAAAGGGAAAATAGGCTAGAAATTAGGTACAGAAGGAAGACACGAAATCCTCACTCGGTACACGTAGTGTTGAGCACGTCCCCGGAAGTGTGGCAGCGGGTGACTAAAAGAGGGTACGTCCACGTGGATTTACAAAAAATCCGAGTGGAAGACCAAACTCCACTCATACAATGCACCCGCTGCCTAGGCTTCGGGCACGGGCGAAGACACTGTACAGAAAAGGAGGACCTCTGTAGCCACTGCGGCGGACCCCACCTCAAAACTGAATGCCCAGATTGGATGGCAGGAGGGATGGCAGTGTGCAAAAACTGCGAGAGGACAAATATGCTCAATAAAGAACATAATGCGTTCAGCACAGAGTGCCCAGTCCGCCGCAAATGGGACGCAATAGCGCGGTCAACCACCGCCTATTGCTAAGGGCTCACAAGACAAATCCAGTGTCTACAAAATCGCACAGGCTAACCTCCAAAGGAAGAAATTGGCTACCAACGAGTTATTGCTGGAGGCGGAAAAACGGGGAATCACTGTAGCGCTTGTCCAGGAGCCTTACATTGGCAATTCAAAAAGTATGAAGACCCAGAGGGGAGTGCGGGTCTTTCAAGACACTGGCGTTGGGGAGGGTACTGTCAAAGCGGCTATTGTCGTTTTTGACAAAAATATTAAAGTCATACAGTACCCAAAACTTACCACAGAAAACATAGTCGTGGTAGGAATCCAAACTAGTGCTTGGGAGATCACACTCGCCTCCTTCTATTTTGAGCCAGACAAGCCTATAGACGCCTACCTAAATCAATTAAAACAAATAGGTATTACAAACGGCACAAGACCATTTCTCGTTGGAGGGGACGCCAACGCGAAAAGCACCTGGTGGGGGAGCTTAGTGGTTGACCGCAGAGGGGAGGAAGTATGTGGAACTCTCGGTGAGCTCGGGCTGAACATCCTCAATACAGGGGACATTCCAACATTCGACACCATCAGGGGGGGTCAGCGCTTTAGTAGTCATGTTGACCTTACGGCATGTTCAGACAACATCCTTGAGCTGGTGGAACAGTGGAGAATTGACGAAAGTCTCACGAGCTCCGACCACAACGGCATACTCTTCAATATCAGACTGAAGAGGGCCAAAGGGATTCAGGTAGAAAGAACGACACGTATCTTCAACAGTAAAAAAGCTAATTGGACAAAGTTTCATGAGAAACTAAACCAATTAAAAATAGACCATAAAATTCAAAAAACAGAAATAGAGAAAATTAACAGCATTGAACTCATAGATACTTTAACAGAAAATTACACAAAAGCCATACAAGAAGCGTGTCGTTCTGCAATGCCCATCAAAAAAGCTAGGGAGAAACTTTCTATGCCGTGGTGGTCGGAGAAACTCGCCGAAATGAAACAGAACGTCGCCACCAGCAAAAGGAGAATACGGTGCGCTGCCCCAGTTCGGAGACCGAAGGTGGTCGAAGAATACTTAAAAAGAAAAAAGGAATATGAGGCAGAAGCAGCTCGAGCTCAGACCGAGAGCTGGAAAGAGTTTTGCACCAAGCAGGATAGGGAAGGGGTTTGGGAGGGGATCTACAGAGTCATCGGTAGGACAACTCAAAGAGGGGTGGACTTGCAGATGATAGCGAACGGGAAGGTGCTCGACGCAAAAGAGTCTGCAAAACTCATAGCAGACACTTTTTACCCAGAAGACAGTAAAAGCGACGACAGCACCTATCACTGCAATATCAGAAACAAAGCCGAACAGGTAAATGAGGGAGAAGGAGAAAACTCCCAAGATCCACCCTTCACGCGGATAGAACTAAAAATTGCTTGTGACTCTTTTAATCCTAAAAAAGCACCGGGATTGGACGGCCTCACAGCTGACATATGCAGCCAAGCCATTGGAGGGGAACCCGATGCCTTCCTGGCTCTTCTGAACCAATGCCTAAAATATGGATACTTTCCGAAGTCTTGGAAGGAGGCCACGGTGGTGGTGCTAAAGAAACCTGGGAAAAAAGACTACACCACCCCAAAAACATATAGGCCCATCGGCCTCCTACCAGTTTTGGGCAAAATATTTGAGAAGATGTTGATGGCTCGCCTTAAGTTCTACGTTGTACCAAGGATTAGTACTCGCCAGTATGGATTCATGCCCCAGAGGAGCACTGAAGACTCCCTCTATGACCTTATGAAGCACATAAAAGGAAAACTCGAATTGAAGAGGATAGTCGTACTGATATCTCTGGACATAGAGGGAGCCTTCGACAGCGCATGGTGGCCTGCCATAAGAGTCCGACTGGCAGAGGAAAAGTGTCCTCTCAACTTGAGGAGGGTCATCGACAGCTACTTAATGGACAGAAGGGTCAGGGTCAGGTATGCCGGGGAAGAAATCTTCAAAGGCACGAGCAAGGGCTGTGTACAAGGCTCCGTTGGGGGCCCCAATTTCTGGAACCTGCTAGTGGATCCCCTCCTAAAAAGCCTTACAGAAAAAGGTGTATACGTGCAAGCGTTCGCAGATGATGTGGTGCTTGTCTTCGACGGTGACACAGCGCTGGATATCGAACTGAAGGCAAACATCGCTCTCGAACATGTTCAGACGTGGGGTGCCGATAACAAGTTAAAATTTGCACCACAAAAGACTAACGCGATGGTCATAACAAGAAAACTGAAATACGACACCCCACGTCTGAGCATGGGGGGGGTTGAAATAGCCATGTCCAAGGAAGTAAAGATCCTGGGTGTCACTGTCGACGACAAGTTAACCTTTAACACGCACATCAAAAACGTTTGCAAGAAAGCGATAGGGATTCATAAGCAGCTGTGCAGGGCAGCCAGGATTAGCTGGGGACTAAACCCTGAGGTTATTAAAACCATATATGTAGCGACGATAGAACCAATTGTCTTGTACGCTGCCAGCGTATGGGCTCCAGCGGCAAGCAAGTTAGGCATTAAAAAGCAGTTGGACGTTGTGCAGCGCGGAATAGCACAAAAAATGTGCAAATCATACCGCACCGTCTCCCTCAATTCAGTGCTTCTGTTGGCAGGGATACTTCCCCTAGATCTTCGAGCTCGAGAGATGGCCTCACTATATGAGGCCAAGAGGGGAGTATCACTCCCAATATTGAGGGATAGGGAGATGGAGCGGCCGGTATCCGCGCTGCAGTCTCCTCATCCTGCTACGCATATCGAACTCGAATTCAAAAGCCTGGTGGATCGGGAGCAAGTAGACGCCAGTGCCAAACCAGAGGTGAGAATTTTCACTGATGGGAGCAAAATTGGGGGGCGTGTTGGTGCTGCGTTGTCCTTTTGGAACAACCAGGCCGAAACACGCACCCTCAAGCTGGCGTTACCGGACTATTGCACGGTCTACCAGGCGGAACTCTTGGCGATATGCGGGGCAACCAGGGAGATACGAAAAAGCCCAGCGTCTACATTTGGTGTGTATAGCGACTCAATGGCAGCTCTCATGACGGTGAAAAACCACAGTTGCCTTCATCCCCTGGCAGTCGAAACGAGAGAAAACTTAAAAGCAATTTCTCTCCAGAACAAGTTAGTAGACCTGTTCTGGATAAAAGCACATGCAGGGATTGAGGGCAACGAGAGAGTGGATCAGCTCGCAAAAGAGGCTGCCATTTTGAGTAAAAAGAGGCCAGATTATGATTTGTGTCCTGTTTCATTCGTCAAGCGTCGCATTCGTCAAGCGACGCTTGAGGAATGGAACAATAGATACAGGTCTGGTACCACTGCCTCGGTCACCAAAATGTTTTTCCCCGATGCCATGGCGGCGTACAGGGTCGTGAGGAAGCTGCATATTGAGGGAAATCTGACTCAGGTTTTGACGGGACACGGTGGATTCTCAGAATACTTGAATAGATTCAAGTGTAAGGGTAATCCATCGTGCATCTGTGACCCAAATACTGCAGAGTCGATACCACACCTGCTGCTCTGCTGCCCTGTATACGCTTATGAACGACATGAGATAGAACAGGAATTAGACACTGACCTGACTGCAGATGGTATAGGGGTGATAATGATGAGTAAAAATAGGGAGAAGTTCTTAGAATACTGCCTGAAAATAGTCCAAAGAGTTATAAAAAGGAATAAGAGCGATCAGTAGAGTATGTAACTGCTGTATATTTAATTATATATAAGTTTGTGCATATATAAACTAGTGAAAAACTAATAATAAACGTAAAGTGGTAGAATCAATAAGAACTTAAGATGTGTATAAAATAAGTTATAAGCAGTTAAGACAATAAGTAAAATAAGCTAAAATAATTGTATCTTAGCATGTAAGTCTCAAAATGTTTTGTAAAATAATAAGCAATATATTGTCATCATAATTATGGTCACCCTTGAAAAATATTGAGTAGTGTTGTAGTAAATAAATAACTGTAAGTAAATATGTAGAATTTAGAAAATTAAAATGATAAGAATAAGAACAAAGAACGAAAGAAGAAGATATTATGTAAAAATATAATAGTATACCCTTAATGATAAGATATGTAAACAAAACAATAAAAAGCGAATCCTGCGTGCATTATTTAAACCCTAGAAAGGCTACATAGTACTTAAGCATGGGAACACAAAGAAAATAGTCAAGTATATAGTTAGAAAAATGGGAGTCCCACCCATAAAAAGCCCGAGTGAGGAAGGATGAAAGAAAGATACAGTATGAGGAATGAAAGTGCGAGAGGAAAGCTAGCGAGAACTTGTATGAATGAAAATTAGCTAGATATAGACTCTGATAATGTCAGAGGTAGAGATAATAAAAAAAAAAAAAAAAAAAAAAAAAAAAAAAAAAAAAAAAAACCTAACCTAACCTAACCTAACCTAACCTAACCTAACCTAACCTAACCTAACCTAACCTAACCTAACCTAACCTAACCTAACCTAACCTAACCTAACCTAACCTAACCTAACCTAACCTAACCCAGTATCCCCCCAACCCTCGTGGCGGTCGGATCGTTTTTAAAGTCGCTCCGCACTCAAAAATTCGAAAAAGTGGTCAAAAGTTATCCGATTCAAGCGAATTTAGTGTCAGTCGACGCGGATACAGTCGGGTCACGCCTTACAGTGAAATAAGTGCAAATGGATTGCAGTGGAAAGTGGAAAACAGAGGAAAACCGTGAATAGGTTATGTTTTCATAAGTGTTTATAGACATAAATGCTCACGCTGCAGAAACTAAAGCGGTGACCCCCTCTTTTTATTTTGCCATTTTATGCGGACGAGACAGACCTACAAATCAAGATCTTTCTGTAATTTTCCGGAGGAAAACCAGGGAGAAAACCGGGAAAAACCGAAAACCACGTGTGCACGAGGTAGCGGAAGGAGCAGTCGCAGAGCCGCCGTTTCTTCGCAGCACCGTGCCCCGTTAGCGGAGAAGATTCCTGGTGCTCTCGAAAAATTTTTAAGTTAAGTAGTTTTGTAGTTATTTAGATAAGAAAATTGAAAATCCGACCGTGAATATCTCGGGAACTACAGTGCTGACCTATTCTTTTTTAATTGGGTCTAGCTGCGCGCTAGAGTCCTTAACCCGAATTAATTTATTTAAATTTTTTTTATGCGTATGGTTACCGAGATATTCTAATTTAATTGAAAAAACCGGTTTTTATTCAAAAAACCATTTTTATTTTAAGTTTATTTGTAATTTTAATTCATATCCTTGTAAGGCCTTAATTTACCTATTTTATACAGTTTTTTTTAGAATTTTTAGACATCTGGTTCGGGAGATATGGAATTTTAGAGAATTTTGCTTAATTTACTTGGAAATATTTATTTTTTAATTGATTTGACACCATAGAAGGGTTTAACTACACATACGTAACTCCTATGGGCGAAATCTGAACTTTCTAGGACAAATAGACGAGATTCTACGCGAAAAAAGTTCGATTTCGGCCATTTTGGAATCAAGGGTCAAAACTTTGAAACTCTGTAGCTCCCAAACCAAGATACGCAGAAACACCGGATTTTCACGGGTGTCCAAGGGGTTCTGTAACAAAGAAAATTTTTAGGACTTCAGGCGTTTTCAGGACCTGAAATTTTTCGGCGCTGAAACAGCCCTGAACAGTTAGACGGGGTCAGGGGACTTACGAAGGTCGAAACCGCATCTCTCTCCGACAAATAGTCGCGGAGATATAGCCACGCAAAGTTGGCATTTGACAGTTGGGCGGCCATCTTGAAAAGTTTTAACCGTTCATAGCTCCGGCCCTGGTGGTCGTAGAGAGTTGCGGTTTGCGGATTGGGGCTTAGGGAGTAAATCTCCAGACGATAGGTACTTTTTCAGGCGATTCGGCGCTGAAAATTTTCAGGACCCTGGAGGCCATCTTGCGCGGTGGGGCAGGTCAAGCCAAGCCAGACAAGCCCAAGCACGGGTACTCTGTGGCTGCGGAAAGGCTAGTTATACCGAGTTGAAAGTGGACTTTGACAGTTGTAGAACTGTCAAACGAAATTTTAGACTCGGATAACTCCCGAACCGGGGGTCGTAGAGGATCCCGGTTTTCTTGGGAAACATTAGCGGGCTCTGCTCTTTCGGCCTGGGGTGGTTTTATTGGAATCCCTGCTGAAGAAAATTTTCAGCCTGAAACCTGCATGGGGGGATAGAACTCGTCGAGCCAAGTCTGGGGAACCCAAGAACGGTGGTATTCGGTCGAACGGTTCCGGAGAAAACGCTGTTAACCCAATTTCGGTAGCCATCTTGGAAAATTAACCCAAAACTTCAAACAGCCATATCTCCGGAACCCTTTGTAGTAGACCCGCCGAGTTTGGGGTCATTCGGAGGGGCTCGAGGAGGGCTCTCTTCCTGATGGTAGAGTTTGGCTCTACATAGAGACGAAAATTTTTTCAGTACATTTGTACTCGTTTCACACTCACATAGTTGAAACAGCTTGTTATCAGTACTAGACACAAGCATTACTTAACTTTGAGTCGAATTTCAGCTTTGTGACTGTGCTTTTTAAAAAATAGGGCTGCATACTTACCGATTGCAGTCACTCTACTGACTTTAGACGGCATCCCCCTTTTACAGGGATAGCAATATCAGTTTTGACAACTCACTGTTCCCCATTTACAGGGCAGTGCAGTATATATAGCGGACTCTAACTATCCCCCATATACAGGGATAGTAGAACAAACTTATAAAATAGGACATTTACATTTTAACATAGACGATCTACCTTTTGACGAGACATCATGCCTCTTGCACACGCTCCCCGCAAGCAAGCTGTACCAGAGACAAACTCCCCTGTCGACAAGGAGAAGGCAGGACCATCTCCCAAGACGACTCCCACTCCAAGTGTTCGGAAGAGCATTGGGGAGTGGGAAAACAGTAAAGCTAGGGACCCGAGGGCAGCAGCGTCGACCACATTTACGATGTCACCCAAAAAGCAAGCGCAGCTCCCAGCGGCCCTTCCGAGAGTTGCGCTTAAGGTCACTTTGCCCCAAATCGCAAAAGAAGCTAAGAGGCGTAGCTCCACAGAGATCACGGGCGGGTCGCAGAAGACGACTGCTTCGGCTGACAGAGTGACTGAGGGACGAACCTGGCTTCAGAGAGCAAAGACCCAACTGGGGGAATCACGCAACCTGAAGTCAGAGATAAAGGTAGGTATCACTCTGGCGGTCGACTCCATGTACAAGTTGATCAAAGAGGCAGCAGCGGAGATGGAAGCCCTCAAGCAAAAACCTGGCCAGCTTGAGGTCAGGGACCCTGTGTCTCCCCTCAGTGCTAATGCACGGATTGAGGACACAGGAAATGCCATCGATAAAAACAGGACGAAGGATACAGTTCTCTTGATAAACAGAATTGAGGCGCATTCCAAGCTGCTGGAAGAGAACAACAAGCGCATGGAGGACCTCAAAGTAGCACTAGAGGAGCAAAAGTCGCAGATCGAGATGCCCTCATACGCCAAGGTGGCTGCAGCCTGGAGCGGCAGTGGGAAGTCAGAAAGACGGAACACGCTGCACTCGGTAGTAGTCACCTCAAAAAATGAAGCAGAGACAGGGGAGGAAGTACTGGAAAGGGTGAGGAAAGCGGTGGAGGCTAAGGATGGATGGGTAAAGGTTGAAAGGGTGCGAAAGGCTAAAAATAGGAAGGTAGTCATGGGATTTGAGACGGAAAGTGAGAGAGACAAGGTGAAAGAGAGATTAGAGAGGGATAGCATCAACCTCACTGTGGAGGCCATGAAGAACAAAGACCCATTGCTGATACTCAGAGACGTCTTAGCAGTAAACACCGATGAAGACGTCCAAAAAGCTTTGAGGAATCAGAATCGGGATGTCTTTCGTGGCCTCCGCGATGGGGAAGATAGAATGGAAGTTAGGTACAGAAGGAGAACAAGAAACCCGCACTCTGTACATATTGTGCTGAGCGCGTCCCCCGAGCTATGGCAGCGAGTGACAAAAAGAGGATACGTCCACGTAGACCTCCAAAAAGTTCGGGTCGAAGATCAGACCCCACTCATGCAGTGCACTCGCTGCCTGGCTTACGGGCACGGGCGAAAGCATTGTCCAGAGAAGGCGGACTTGTGTAGTCACTGCGGCGGTCCTCACCTGAAAACAGAGTGCCCAGACTGGATGGCGGGGGGCACGGCAATCTGCAGAAACTGTGACAGAGCGAACCTGCTGAATAGAGAGCATAACGCTTTCAGTTTGGATTGCCCAGTCCGCCGCAAATGGGACGCAATAGCGCGGTCAACCACTGCATATTGCTAAGGGCGCACCAGTGGAAAAAATCGCCCTCAAATTCGCACAGGCTAACCTCCAACGGAAAAAACTAGCGACCAACGAGCTGTTGTTGGAGGCAGAGAGACGGAAAATTTCTGTGGCGCTCTTACAGGAGCCATATGTAGGCAGCGCAAAAAACATGAAAAGCCAGAGAGGAGTGCGGATCTTCCAAGACACTGGTACCGGGGACGGGATTGTCAAGGCTGCAATTGCAGTCTTTGATAAAAACATTAAAGTCATACAATACCCAAAACTCACCACGGAAAACATTGCCGTGGTGGGAATCCAAACCAGTGCTTGGGAGATCACACTCGCTTCCTTTTATTTCGAGCCAGACAAGCCAGTGGAGCCTTACCTCAATCAACTTAGGCAAATTGGGATGGCTAATGGCTCTAAACCGTTTCTGGTTGGAGGGGACGCCAACGCGAAAAACACCTGGTGGGGGGGCATGGTGGTTGACCGCAGAGGAGAGGATGTGTGTGGAACTCTCGGTGGGCTCGGGCTGAATATCCTCAACGTAGGGCAAATTCCAACCTTCGACACCATCAGGGGAGGTCAGCGCATCAGTAGCTACGTCGACTTGACCGCATGCTCCGACAACATCTTGGGAATGGCGGAACACTGGAGAGTAGACGAGGGCCTCACGAGCTCTGACCACAATGGCATACTCTTTGACTTTAGGCTGGAGAGAGCGAGAGGAGTTCAAATAGAAAGAACAACGCGCATCTTCAATACCAAAAAAGCCAATTGGCAAAAATTTCATACGAAATTTGCGCAATTGAAGTCAGACCTTAAAATAACAAGAACGGCAATAGAAAACATACATAGCACAAAATTACTGGATATTGCCACCGACAACTTCACCAAAATCACACAGGAAGCATGTCGCGAAGCTATGCCTATCAAAAAAGTCAAAGAGAAGCTTACCATGCCATGGTGGTCGGAGAAACTCGCTGAGATGAAAAGGAGAGTCGCTACCAGTAAAAGAAGAGTGCGATGCGCTGCTTCAGTCCGAAGACCGATGGTTGTTGAAGAGTACCTAAAACGGAAGACGGAATACGAGGTAGAGGCGGCTCGAGCCCAGACCGAGAGTTGGAAAGAATTCTGCACTAAGCAGGACAGAGAAGGGGTATGGGAAGGGATCTACAGGGTTATTGGAAGGACGACGCAAAGAGGGGTGGATGTACCTATGGTGGAGGACGGTGAGGTGCTGGATGCGAAAGGCTCCGTAAAACTAATTGCGGAAACCTTTTACCCACAGGACCTTGAGCGCACCGATACCACCTACCACACAAATACCAGGGCAAAAGCCGAAGCGGTAAATGGGAATGAAGAGGAAGACTCGCAAGATCCACCCTTCACGCCGACTGAATTGCGTCTTGCCTGCGAATCCTTCAATCCCAAGAAGGCTCCGGGAATAGATGGCCTCACAGCCGATATTTGCAGCCAAGCCATTGGAGGGGAGCCCGATACCTTCCTGGCGCTTCTGAACCAATGTCTGAAACTCGGGTATTTTCCGAAGTCTTGGAAGGAGGCAACGGTGGTGGTGCTAAAGAAACCTGGGAAAAGAGACTACACCACCCCAAAATCATATAGGCCCATTGGCCTCCTTCCGGTCTTGGGCAAGATATATGAGAAGATGTTGATGGCTCGCCTCAAGTTTTATATTCTACCAAGGATGAGTACTCGCCAGTACGGATTCATGCCCCAGAAGAGCACCGAGGACTCCCTCTATGATCTAATAAAGCACATTAAGAGCAAACTAAACCTTAAAAAGACTGTCGTGCTAATATCCTTGGACATAGAGGGAGCCTTCGATAGTGCCTGGTGGCCAGCAATAAGAGTCCGGCTGGCTGAGGAAAAGTGTCCGGTCAACTTGAGGAGGGTCATCGACAGCTACTTGACGGACAGAAGGGTCAGGGTTAGGTATGCGGGCGAAGAATTCTCCAAAGGCACGAATAAAGGCTGCGTACAGGGTTCTATTGGAGGCCCGGACTTCTGGAACCTTCTGTTGGATCCCCTCCTAAAAAGTCTGACTAAAAAAGAGGTCCACGTGCAAGCGTTCGCAGACGACGTAGTCCTTGTCTTCGACGGTGACACAGCATTGGAAATAGAGAGTAAGGCAAATCTTGCCCTCGAACATGTTCGGACGTGGGGCGTCGATAATAAGTTAAAATTCGCGCCGCTAAAAACAAACGCAATGACAATCACGCGAAAACTAAAATACGACGTCCCACGGCTGAGCATGGGCGGAGTCGAAGTACCCATGGCCAAGGAAATTAAGATCCTGGGTGTCACCGTCGACGACAAGTTGACCTTTAACACGCACGTTAGGAACGTCTGCCAAAAGGCGATCGGGGTCCACAAGCAGCTGTGCAGGGCTGCAAGAATTAGCTGGGGATTAAACCCCGACATCATAAAAATTATCTATGTAGCCACAATAGAACCGATTATCCTGTACGCTGCCAGCATATGGGCCCCAGCGGCGGGTAAGCTGGGAATCCAAAAACAACTGGGCGTCGTGCAGCGCGGGATAGCACAAAAAATGTGCAAAGCGTACCGTACCGTCTCCCTAAACTCAGTGCTTTTGTTGGCAGGGATACTTCCTCTGGATCTCCGAGCTCGTGAGATGGCCTCACTTTACGAGGCCAAGACGGGAGCGTCACTGCCAATGCTGGGAGACAGGGAGATGGAGCGGCCAGTGCCTGCGCTGCGGTCCCCACATCCCGCCAGGCGTATCGACCTGGAGTTCAAAAGTCTGGTGGATCAGGAGCAAGTTGACGCCAGCGCCAAACCGGAGGTGAGGATCTTCACCGACGGTAGCAAAATTGGGGGGCGTGTCGGCGCTGCGTTGTCCTTGTGGAACAGCGAGGCCGAAACACGTGCCCTCAAGCTGGCGTTACCAAGTTATTGCACGGTCTACCAGGCGGAGCTCTTGGCGATATGCAGGGCAACTGCGGAAATCCAAAAGAGCACGGCGTCCAGTTTTGGCATCTACAGTGACTCAATGGCGGCCCTCATGGCAGTGAAAAACCACAGTTGCCTTCATCCCCTGGCAGTGGAAGCGAGAGAGAACTTAACAGCGGTTTCTCTCCAGAACAAGGTAGTCGACTTGTTCTGGATAAAGGCTCACGCGGGGATTGAGGGTAACGAGAGAGTGGATCAGCTGGCAAAAGAGGCCGCCATCTTGAGTAAAAAGAAGCCAGAGTACGATCTTTGTCCTGTCTCATTCGTCAAGCGTTGCATTCGTTCGGCAGCGCTTGACGAGTGGAACAACAGATACAGGGCCGGTACAACGGCCTCTGTCACAAAGATGTTCTTCCCAGATGCGGTGGCGGCGTACAGGATAATCAGGAAGCTACGGATAGATGGGACCCTGACTCAGGTCATGACGGGGCACGGTGGATTCTCCGAATACTTGCATCGCTTCAAGTGTAAGGGGAGTCCATCGTGCATCTGCGACCCAGATATCGCAGAGTCAGTGCCACATTTACTGATTCGCTGTCCTGCACATGCCTGCGAAAGGGACCAATTAGAACAAGAACTAGAAATGGATCTGACAGAAAATAGCATAGGGGTGATTATGTCAGGAAAAAATAGAAATTTTCATAAAAAATCACATTTTTCATCCATTTTTCGCCCATAACTCCCGTTCCCGACGTCCGATCCGGACCGGGTTTACGTCATAGTATAGGACTCCGTGCCCGCTGTGCGTGTGCACCGCAAAAAACGAACCCTTCATAGGGAAATTTTACACCCGACAGTAAAAAACGTAAAAACTTGCAAATTTTCATACATTCTCTTCAGAACAACCCCTATATTAACGAGCTATCCCTAATATTCCCGAAATTTTTTATCATCTCCTGTACTAGACGCTTAGGTTTATCTCCCAGTAGAAAACCAGCAGCGAGTCTCGCAGGGTTCCGCGGGGAAGCTCGAAAACGTTAAATTCATAGTTCTATATATCTATATAGGTATAACCAAAAATCTACTTACCAGAGCGTTGTTTTTGAGAACTTTAATTATTTCAGACCTTTTACATACAGCAAACATACAACTGTCGTACATTTTTGAACGCGGCTCAGTGAGCCCTATACGACTATCACAAAATATTTGACAATTTTCCAAAAGAAAACTTTTTACTTAGGAAAAACCAATTTTCAATTTATTCAAAACTTAAAAATTTTATAACAGTCTTCCTATTTGACCTAACTCTGTTCTGGAAACGCCAACGGACGCGCATTCGCTCGTTCTACGGGATCCCTGTAACAGAAAAGTCAAATTAGGTCCATTTTCAAAATTTGTTTTCGAAATTTTCATAAAAAATCACATTTTTCATCCATTTTTCGCCCATAACTCCCGTTCCCGACGTCCGATCCGGACCGGGTTTACGTCATAGTATAGGACTCCGTGCCCGCTGTGCGTGTGCACCGCAAAAAACGAACCCTTCATAGGGAAATTTTACACCCGACAGTAAAAAACGTAAAAACTTGCAAATTTTCATACATTCTCTTCAGAACAACCCCTATATTAACGAGCTATCCCTAATATTCCCGAAATTTTTTATCATCTCCTGTACTAGACGCTTAGGTTTATCTCCCAGTAGAAAACCAGCAGCGAGTCTCGCAGGGTTCCGCGGGGAAGCTCGAAAACGTTAAATTCATAGTTCTATATATCTATATAGGTATAACCAAAAATCTACTTACCAGAGCGTTGTTTTTGAGAACTTTAATTATTTCAGACCTTTTACATACAGCAAACATACAACTGTCGTACATTTTTGAACGCGGCTCAGTGAGCCCTATACGACTATCACAAAATATTTGACAATTTTCCAAAAGAAAACTTTTTACTTAGGAAAAACCAATTTTCAATTTATTCAAAACTTAAAAATTTTATAACAGTCTTCCTATTTGACCTAACTCTGTTCTGGAAACGCCAACGGACGCGCATTCGCTCGTTCTACGGGATCCCTGTAACAGAAAAGTCAAATTAGGTCCATTTTCAAAATTTGTTTTCGAAATTTTCATAAAAAATCACATTTTTCATCCATTTTTCGCCCATAACTCCCGTTCCCGACGTCCGATCCGGACCGGGTTTACGTCATAGTATAGGACTCCGTGCCCGCTGTGCGTGTGCACCGCAAAAAACGAACCCTTCATAGGGAAATTTTACACCCGACAGTAAAAAACGTAAAAACTTGCAAATTTTCATACATTCTCTTCAGAACAACCCCTATATTAACGAGCTATCCCTAATATTCCCGAAATTTTTTATCATCTCCTGTACTAGACGCTTAGGTTTATCTCCCAGTAGAAAACCAGCAGCGAGTCTCGCAGGGTTCCGCGGGGAAGCTCGAAAACGTTAAATTCATAGTTCTATATATCTATATAGGTATAACCAAAAATCTACTTACCAGAGCGTTGTTTTTGAGAACTTTAATTATTTCAGACCTTTTACATACAGCAAACATACAACTGTCGTACATTTTTGAACGCGGCTCAGTGAGCCCTATACGACTATCACAAAATATTTGACAATTTTCCAAAAGAAAACTTTTTACTTAGGAAAAACCAATTTTCAATTTATTCAAAACTTAAAAATTTTATAACAGTCTTCCTATTTGACCTAACTCTGTTCTGGAAACGCCAACGGACGCGCATTCGCTCGTTCTACGGGATCCCTGTAACAGAAAAGTCAAATTAGGTCCATTTTCAAAATTTGTTTTCGAAATTTTCATAAAAAATCACATTTTTCATCCATTTTTCGCCCATAACTCCCGTTCCCGACGTCCGATCCGGACCGGGTTTACGTCATAGTATAGGACTCCGTGCCCGCTGTGCGTGTGCACCGCAAAAAACGAACCCTTCATAGGGAAATTTTACACCCGACAGTAAAAAACGTAAAAACTTGCAAATTTTCATACATTCTCTTCAGAACAACCCCTATATTAACGAGCTATCCCTAATATTCCCGAAATTTTTTATCATCTCCTGTACTAGACGCTTAGGTTTATCTCCCAGTAGAAAACCAGCAGCGAGTCTCGCAGGGTTCCGCGGGGAAGCTCGAAAACGTTAAATTCATAGTTCTATATATCTATATAGGTATAACCAAAAATCTACTTACCAGAGCGTTGTTTTTGAGAACTTTAATTATTTCAGACCTTTTACATACAGCAAACATACAACTGTCGTACATTTTTGAACGCGGCTCAGTGAGCCCTATACGACTATCACAAAATATTTGACAATTTTCCAAAAGAAAACTTTTTACTTAGGAAAAACCAATTTTCAATTTATTCAAAACTTAAAAATTTTATAACAGTCTTCCTATTTGACCTAACTCTGTTCTGGAAACGCCAACGGACGCGCATTCGCTCGTTCTACGGGATCCCTGTAACAGAAAAGTCAAATTAGGTCCATTTTCAAAATTTGTTTTCGAAATTTTCATAAAAAATCACATTTTTCATCCATTTTTCGCCCATAACTCCCGTTCCCGACGTCCGATCCGGACCGGGTTTACGTCATAGTATAGGACTCCGTGCCCGCTGTGCGTGTGCACCGCAAAAAACGAACCCTTCATAGGGAAATTTTACACCCGACAGTAAAAAACGTAAAAACTTGCAAATTTTCATACATTCTCTTCAGAACAACCCCTATATTAACGAGCTATCCCTAATATTCCCGAAATTTTTTATCATCTCCTGTACTAGACGCTTAGGTTTATCTCCCAGTAGAAAACCAGCAGCGAGTCTCGCAGCGTTCCGCGGGGAAGCTCGAAAACGTTAAATTCATAGTTCTATATATCTATATAGGTATAACCAAAAATCTACTTACCAGAGCGTTGTTTTTGAGAACTTTAATTATTTCAGACCTTTTACATACAGCAAACATACAACTGTCGTACATTTTTGAACGCGGCTCAGTGAGCCCTATACGACTATCACAAAATATTTGACAATTTTCCAAAAGAAAACTTTTTACTTAGGAAAAACCAATTTTCAATTTATTCAAAACTTAAAAATTTTATAACAGTCTTCCTATTTGACCTAACTCTGTTCTGGAAACGCCAACGGACGCGCATTCGCTCGTTCTACGGGATCCCTGTAACAGAAAAGTCAAATTAGGTCCATTTTCAAAATTTGTTTTCGAAATTTTCATAAAAAATCACATTTTTCATCCATTTTTCGCCCATAACTCCCGTTCCCGACGTCCGATCCGGACCGGGTTTACGTCATAGTATAGGACTCCGTGCCCGCTGTGCGTGTGCACCGCAAAAAACGAACCCTTCATAGGGACCCCACCGACCGTGTTCCCACGTTGTCGTCGTGGTGGGGCTTGCGTGTCTCTATGACCTTGAGGGCTATGCCGGTAGAGCTACTCATGCCGGAAGGCCTCAAGCGAGAGACCAGACCAAGAGGAACACACAGGCGGAGTCCAGACGGACCGCCAAGGAGGGTGCACTGTCCAGAAGCATCGGCACCAACAGCTGTTGGTGTTTTTGGACAGTAATTTTGAGAGAGTGGGTTCGCCTCGGGTACGCGTCTGCTTATCAGACGTGACCACGATGGCGAACGTGTTATTGGGGACCCCACCCCAATGTAAAAAAAAAGGCAAAGCTGTGTTCAGCACCAATATGGACGCGTCTCCCAAAGAACTATTACCCCAGGAGGGTACCGCCTGCACCGCAGGCGGAGAATCCCTCCCCGAGCAGAGCTCGGGCTGCCCCTCGTATTCTGGGGGGGGCAAAGAGCGCGTCAGGTCCCAAAAGGACCTGTTACCGTCCTTCGTGGACGCAAGGAGCCAGGGTGGCTCACCCATCGGAAGCGCGGAGTCCCTGGGACCTGTTCCCAGCACGTCCGCTGCGCCGGTGGGTCCTGCAGAGGCCGGCAGGAGCTTCGGCCTCAGGGAGGTGAGCGGAGACGCGGCGTCGGACTCCGATGCCGCGTCTTCGCTTGGATCGGAGAGGATGGAGGTGGAGGAGTCCACCTCCAAGACCCAGTTCCTCAAGCGCCGCATGTTGGGGGATGGCCGGAGGACATCCTCCGACGACGACGAACTGGGCGTATCGGCCCGCAAAGTCTCCACCGCTGTGCGGGGTGCGGGCCGAAAGATGGGGAAGGGGAGCCGGCGCAACGCCGAGGAAGTGGCCCGGCGATCCCTCAAAGTCGCCAGGGAGGGGTGCCACCTCGGGGCACTCAGTGGCCTGGTCGGCCCTCCGCAACCGGAGCCTTCGGGCAGTGAGCCAGAAGGTTTGGAGGAGGCGCTGAACAGGTTCACGGAGATCGTGGCAGCTGCCATATCAGGCGTGGCCAAAAAAAGGGAGAGGGTTGCCAAGAGGCGATCCATCTCCCAGGCCATGACCTCGATAACGGAGGCACTAGGTATCGTCCTGGAGCCGTTCAAGCGATCCCTCAATAAGAGGATTGAACGGCTCGAGGCGGACCTGGCCGGTCTCCGTGGATCTGGCCCTGAGGTGGCGCAGGTGGCGCAAAAAGGGGGATGCAAGCAGGGGCAGAGTCGGTCCCAGCCCTTGCCCCAGGCGGAGAGCGAGTTGCTGACCCTGCTGCGGCAGGAGCTGGCCGCCTTCCGGCAGCAGCAACTGGAACAGCAGCAGCAGTTCCAGGAGCGGGTCCAGCGGCAATTCGCTGTCCTGGAGGGCATAGTGCTGCGCCCCCCGCTTGCGGCCTCCGGCGTGAAAAGGGCGGTGTCGTACGCCGCCGCCGCCGCGGCCACGGCTGCTGCGCCAAAGGCGGGCCCGTCGGGGCAACCAGCGCGTGGAACCCAGGTGTCGGAGCCGGCGAGGCCGGTCCCGGCGCCCAAGCAGCAGCAGCGGCAGGGGAAACCTGCTCCTCCCCCGAAAGGCAGAGCGGTGCCTGCCGCTAAATCGGCGGGGCCTTCCGCGGCGGCGGCGACTAGGCCGCGCCTGCCGCCTCCCTTGCCTGAAGAACCCTCGGCTGGCGCCGAATGGACGGTCGCCGGCGCCAGCAGGAAGGCGGGCAAGGCGGCCAGAGCGGCGAAGAAGCGCGAGCGGCGGCAGCAGCGCAAGAAGCGGGCCATGGCAGCCAGGCTTCGCGCCCCAAATTCCGCAGCTGTAGTGATCACACTACAGCCAGCTGCGGAAAAGAAAGGCGTGAGCTATGACAAGGTCATGGCGTAGGCGAAGCAGGCGGTGGTGGATCACCTCGACGAGTTCGGAGCCTCTGAAGGCTTCCGAATGAGGCGCACCGCAACCGGGGCCCGAATATTGGAGGTCCCTGGTGCGGACAGCGGCCCTGCCGCGGACGCCCTGGCCGCAAGGATCAGGGCGTCCCTGGACGTCGAGGAGGTCCGAGTGTCCAGGCCCACAAAGTGCATGGACATGCGCATCATGGGCCTGGATGACTCCGTTAGGGTGGAAGAGGTGGTGGCCGCCGTCGTCAGGGCGGGAGGATGCCAGGCCGATCAAGTGCGGGCTGGCACCATCCGTGCTGACAGCACGGGCATGCGGGCCGTTACGGTCAGCTGCCCCGTGTCGGCGGCCAAAGCCATCACGGCTGTAGGCCGTAGGCTCTTGGTGGGCTGGGTCTCCGCGCAGGTAAAACTGCTGGAGCCCAGACCTCTGCGGTGTTACCGCTGCCACGTGGGGCACCACGTGGGGGCCCATTGCGCCGCGGAGGTGGACCGCAGTGACCGCTGCTACCAGTGCGGTCAGGCCGGTCACAAGGCCGTCGAATGCCGTGCAACGCCGCACTGCTACGCATGTGCGGCGGCAGGCAAGCCGGCCGACCACCGGGCTGGGGGCAGGTCCTGCGACCCCCCCGCCAAGGCCAAGGCCAAAGTTAAAAGGCCCGTCCACCCTGACGTACTAACCGCCGCAGCCGCCTCCTTGGCTGCCGCCGCTGTCGCCGTCGCACCCGCCGCGGCAGGGCCCTCACGGGGGGCTCGGGAGGAGACTGTAATGGACTGTCAATAACGACCCCATTACGTCTCCTCCAGGCGAACATCAACCACTGCGCCCCCGCTCAGGATCTGTTGCTCCAGAGCATGGCGCAGTGGTCGATCAATATCGCCGTGGTCTCCGAGCCGTACAATGTCCTGCCCAGGGGAGACTGGGTGCGGGACCTGGACGGCTCGGTGACCCTAATTTCGTCGGCCGCCGCCGGTACCCCGACCCTCGAGGCCGTCACGAGGGGACGGGGTTGCGTGGCAGCACGGTTCGGGGACATTGCAGTGGTAGGCGTCTACCTGTCCCCGAGCAGATCTCTCGGCGATCTTCACATCTCCCTAATGGAGCTGAAAGCCGTCGTCGCTGGGTTTGGTTCCCTCCCCGTGGTCGTTTGCGGGGACTTCAATGCCAAGAACTTGGCTTGGGGTTCCCGGCTCACGAACCAGCGGGGTCGGATGGTGGAGGACTGGGCTCTGGAGACGGGCCTGGTCGTCCTAAACCGGGGTTCTGTCCCCACGTGTGTGCGGATGCGGGGTGACTCAGTGGTGGACATCTCGTTCGCCAGCCCCGCTCTGTCGCCGCGTGTCGTCGACTGGCGCGTTATGGAGGGGGTGGAGACGTTTTCGGACCACCGGTACATCCGGTTCGACGTCTCCGCCCAAACCTCGATTGCGCCGGTCCGACAGAACCCTTGTGGTCCGCGGTGGGCGCTGAGGCAGATGGACCGGGAGCTCCTCCTGGAAGCCGCGACGGTACAGGCCTGGGTGCAAGCACCGGACAGGCCTGTCGACATAGACGTCGAGGCAGAGTGGTTCCGGGAGGCCATGTCGCAAATTTGCGACGCGGCAATGCCCCGAGTCCCTCCAGGACGTGCTCAGCGCCAGGTATACTGGTGGTCGCCGGAGATTGCGGCACTGCGCAACGCGTGCAATGCCGCGCGACGCCGGTATGCCAGATACCGCAGGCGCCGCATCCGTCCACCGGATGCGGAGGCCAGAGAGGCGGAGCTGTACGAGGGGTACAGAGCGGCAAAGCGCACCCTCCGAGCGGAGATAAGGCGGGCCAAACTTGAGGCCCGCAACGTGTGGCTGGGGACTCTGAATGGGGACCCATGGGGACGCCCGTACAAATTGGTACGGGACAAACTCCGCCCCTGGGCTCCCCCGCTGACGCAGAGTCTCCGGCCCCAGCTCGTGGAGGGTGTGGTGAGCACTCTGTTCCCCACGCGAGGGGAACACTCTCCCCCGCCCATGGCTCCGCCACCAGCGGTGTCCGACGCGGACCACGATGGCGACGACGACGACAACGCTCCAGAGGTGACCGAGGTAGAGATGAGAGTGGCGGTACGAAGGCTGAGTGCCAAAAACACCGCCCCAGGACCCGACGGCTTGCCTGGGAAGGCATGGGTCCTGGCCATGGAGGCTCTCGGGCCTCGACTAAGAGGGCTCTTCAGCGCATGCATGGAGAGGGGCCAGTTCCCACTTCGCTGGAAGACGGGGAAACTGGTCCTCATCGCGAAGCCGGGGCGCCCCGCGGACTCTCCGTCCGCGTACCGGCCCATTGTGCTGCTCGACGAGGTGGGCAAGCTCTTTGAAAGAGTAATTGCAGACCGCCTCGTCGCACACCTAACACGGGTGGGGCCGGATCTGGCGGACGGCCAGTTCGGCTTTCGCAGGAGGCGCTCCACGGTGGACGCCATCATGTGCGTGCGAGCTCTCACGACAGGGGATGCAGTGGCCCAGGGCAGGTGTGTCGTGGCGGTGTCTCTGGACATCGCCAACGCCTTCAACTCCCTGCCTTGGAGTAGCATTGGGAGGGCACTCCGGTATCACCGGATGCCCGACTACCTCTGTCGTGTGGTCGAGGCGTACCTGTCAGACAGGTACATAACCTACCCCGGTCACCAGGGGGTGTGGGAACGTCGAGAGATGTCGTGCGGTGTTCCGCAGGGATCGGTACTAGGGCCGCCCTTGTGGAACATCGGATACGATTACGTGCTGCGCGGCGACCTCCCTGACGGGGTCAGCGTGGTCTGCTACGCAGACGACACGCTGGTCCTGGCGCAGGGAGAGTCGTACCAGGCGGCGGTCGAA
The DNA here is from genome assembly GCA_949316375.1 of Mythimna vitellina. Classification (NCBI taxonomy): domain Eukaryota; kingdom Metazoa; phylum Arthropoda; class Insecta; order Lepidoptera; family Noctuidae; genus Mythimna; species Mythimna vitellina. The sequence continues at coordinate 24,052 of OX438693.1, forward strand.
CTAGCGACACGCGGGGTCGCGACGGTCGTTGGCAGGATCCAGGAGCTGGGACTCGAGGTGGCATTGCACAAGTCCGAGGCCATGTGCTTTCACGGCCCTCGGAACGCGCCACCACCGGGTTCCCGGCTAACGGTGGGAGGAGTCCACATCGGCGTCGGGTCAACGATGAAGTACCTGGGACTCGTTCTCGACAGCCGATGGGATTTCGACGAGCATTTCCGACGTCTGGCTCCCAAACTAAATCGGACTGGGGCTGCTCTCTCGCGGCTCCTGCCCAACCTTGGGGGTCCAGACGCCTCCTGCCGGAGGCTCTACGCGGGGATCGTTCGGTCCATGGCCCTTTATGGCGCGCCGGTGTGGGCGCCGGGGCTGCGGAAGCAGCCGGCGGCCCGGCTGAACGCGTGCCAGAGGGTCATGGCCATAAGGATGGTGCGTGGATACCGGACGATTTCCCGCGAAGCGGCGACCCTTCTTGCTTGCCAGCGACCATGGGAACTGGAGGCAACAGTCCTTGCACTCATGCACGAACGGCGCATGGAGATGCAACGCCGGGGCGAAACTCCGCTGCCGCAACAAGTCGCGGCATGGCGGACAGAGTTCCGGCGAGTTCTCATGGTGAAATGGCGACAGCGACTGTCGCGACCCCGTGCTGGGCACGCCACAATTATGGCGGTAAGTCCCCTCTTTGAGGCGTGGTTGGAAAGACCTCACGGCGTCCTCACATTCCGCATGACGCAGGTCCTCACCGGACACGGTAAGTTCGGGAGGTTCCTGCACCGGATTCGTGCGGAAACGACGCCCGGGTGTCGCCACTGTGTGGCCCACCCGGAGGACACGGTGGAGCACACGGTGGAGGTGTGCCCCGCTTGGGCAGAGCAACGCCGTGACCTCGTGAGGGCAATCGGCGGCGGTGATCTCTCGCGCCGGGCCTTGGTTCAGGCCATGCTCCGGAGCGAGGAGGAGTGGCAGGCGGTCGCCTCTTTCTGCGAAGCAGTAATGCTAGCTAAGGAGGCGGCCGATCGCGTGAGGCAACGGTCCTTACGCTCCAACCGCCGCCGGGATTCCGATCCCGATTTCCGGCCACCGTAGGCGCGGGCTTGCAGACGGCGAGCAATGGGTGGCTCGCCGTCTGACCGTCCGGTAACCGTCCGGACCAAGCCCAAGTCGTCGACGGCGCGTTTTGTTCCACGCGCGCCTCAAGGAGATGTCAGCAAATCGTAGGGGCCCAGCAGGGTCGAAGCCTACTGGGGCCACGGGTAGTGTGAAAGCGGAACCCGGGGCCCTGGGACGAAGGCAACGAAGGAACAGGAGTGGGTTTTTAGTCAGTAAGAGTCTGACACTATCTCCCGCTCCGCCCAAGAGCGGGGATGTCATTAGGATGATTTTCCCACCCAATAAAAAAAAAAAAAAAAACCCTTCATAGGGAAATTTTACACCCGACAGTAAAAAACGTAAAAACTTGCAAATTTTCATACATTCTCTTCAGAACAACCCCTATATTAACGAGCTATCCCTAATATTCCCGAAATTTTTTATCATCTCCTGTACTAGACGCTTAGGTTTATCTCCCAGTAGAAAACCAGCAGCGAGTCTCGCAGGGTTCCGCGGGGAAGCTCGAAAACGTTAAATTCATAGTTCTATATATCTATATAGGTATAACCAAAAATCTACTTACCAGAGCGTTGTTTTTGAGAACTTTAATTATTTCAGACCTTTTACATACAGCAAACATACAACTGTCGTACATTTTTGAACGCGGCTCAGTGAGCCCTATACGACTATCACAAAATATTTGACAATTTTCCAAAAGAAAACTTTTTACTTAGGAAAAACCAATTTTCAATTTATTCAAAACTTAAAAATTTTATAACAGTCTTCCTATTTGACCTAACTCTGTTCTGGAAACGCCAACGGACGCGCATTCGCTCGTTCTACGGGATCCCTGTAACAGAAAAGTCAAATTAGGTCCATTTTCAAAATTTGTTTTCGAAATTTTCATAAAAAATCACATTTTTCATCCATTTTTCGCCCATAACTCCCGTTCCCGACGTCCGATCCGGACCGGGTTTACGTCATAGTATAGGACTCCGTGCCCGCTGTGCGTGTGCACCGCAAAAAACGAACCCTTCATAGGGAAATTTTACACCCGACAGTAAAAAACGTAAAAACTTGCAAATTTTCATACATTCTCTTCAGAACAACCCCTATATTAACGAGCTATCCCTAATATTCCCGAAATTTTTTATCATCTCCTGTACTAGACGCTTAGGTTTATCTCCCAGTAGAAAACCAGCAGCGAGTCTCGCAGGGTTCCGCGGGGAAGCTCGAAAACGTTAAATTCATAGTTCTATATATCTATATAGGTATAACCAAAAATCTACTTACCAGAGCGTTGTTTTTGAGAACTTTAATTATTTCAGACCTTTTACATACAGCAAACATACAACTGTCGTACATTTTTGAACGCGGCTCAGTGAGCCCTATACGACTATCACAAAATATTTGACAATTTTCCAAAAGAAAACTTTTTACTTAGGAAAAACCAATTTTCAATTTATTCAAAACTTAAAAATTTTATAACAGTCTTCCTATTTGACCTAACTCTGTTCTGGAAACGCCAACGGACGCGCATTCGCTCGTTCTACGGGATCCCTGTAACAGAAAAGTCAAATTAGGTCCATTTTCAAAATTTGTTTTCGAAATTTTCATAAAAAATCACATTTTTCATCCATTTTTCGCCCATAACTCCCGTTCCCGACGTCCGATCCGGACCGGGTTTACGTCATAGTATAGGACTCCGTGCCCGCTGTGCGTGTGCACCGCAAAAAACGAACCCTTCATAGGGAAATTTTACACCCGACAGTAAAAAACGTAAAAACTTGCAAATTTTCATACATTCTCTTCAGAACAACCCCTATATTAACGAGCTATCCCTAATATTCCCGAAATTTTTTATCATCTCCTGTACTAGACGCTTAGGTTTATCTCCCAGTAGAAAACCAGCAGCGAGTCTCGCAGGGTTCCGCGGGGAAGCTCGAAAACGTTAAATTCATAGTTCTATATATCTATATAGGTATAACCAAAAATCTACTTACCAGAGCGTTGTTTTTGAGAACTTTAATTATTTCAGACCTTTTACATACAGCAAACATACAACTGTCGTACATTTTTGAACGCGGCTCAGTGAGCCCTATACGACTATCACAAAATATTTGACAATTTTCCAAAAGAAAACTTTTTACTTAGGAAAAACCAATTTTCAATTTATTCAAAACTTAAAAATTTTATAACAGTCTTCCTATTTGACCTAACTCTGTTCTGGAAACGCCAACGGACGCGCATTCGCTCGTTCTACGGGATCCCTGTAACAGAAAAGTCAAATTAGGTCCATTTTCAAAATTTGTTTTCGAAATTTTCATAAAAAATCACATTTTTCATCCATTTTTCGCCCATAACTCCCGTTCCCGACGTCCGATCCGGACCGGGTTTACGTCATAGTATAGGACTCCGTGCCCGCTGTGCGTGTGCACCGCAAAAAACGAACCCTTCATAGGGAAATTTTACACCCGACAGTAAAAAACGTAAAAACTTGCAAATTTTCATACATTCTCTTCAGAACAACCCCTATATTAACGAGCTATCCCTAATATTCCCGAAATTTTTTATCATCTCCTGTACTAGACGCTTAGGTTTATCTCCCAGTAGAAAACCAGCAGCGAGTCTCGCAGGGTTCCGCGGGGAAGCTCGAAAACGTTAAATTCATAGTTCTATATATCTATATAGGTATAACCAAAAATCTACTTACCAGAGCGTTGTTTTTGAGAACTTTAATTATTTCAGACCTTTTACATACAGCAAACATACAACTGTCGTACATTTTTGAACGCGGCTCAGTGAGCCCTATACGACTATCACAAAATATTTGACAATTTTCCAAAAGAAAACTTTTTACTTAGGAAAAACCAATTTTCAATTTATTCAAAACTTAAAAATTTTATAACAGTCTTCCTATTTGACCTAACTCTGTTCTGGAAACGCCAACGGACGCGCATTCGCTCGTTCTACGGGATCCCTGTAACAGAAAAGTCAAATTAGGTCCATTTTCAAAATTTGTTTTCGAAATTTTCATAAAAAATCACATTTTTCATCCATTTTTCGCCCATAACTCCCGTTCCCGACGTCCGATCCGGACCGGGTTTACGTCATAGTATAGGACTCCGTGCCCGCTGTGCGTGTGCACCGCAAAAAACGAACCCTTCATAGGGAAATTTTACACCCGACAGTAAAAAACGTAAAAACTTGCAAATTTTCATACATTCTCTTCAGAACAACCCCTATATTAACGAGCTATCCCTAATATTCCCGAAATTTTTTATCATCTCCTGTACTAGACGCTTAGGTTTATCTCCCAGTAGAAAACCAGCAGCGAGTCTCGCAGGGTTCCGCGGGGAAGCTCGAAAACGTTAAATTCATAGTTCTATATATCTATATAGGTATAACCAAAAATCTACTTACCAGAGCGTTGTTTTTGAGAACTTTAATTATTTCAGACCTTTTACATACAGCAAACATACAACTGTCGTACATTTTTGAACGCGGCTCAGTGAGCCCTATACGACTATCACAAAATATTTGACAATTTTCCAAAAGAAAACTTTTTACTTAGGAAAAACCAATTTTCAATTTATTCAAAACTTAAAAATTTTATAACAGTCTTCCTATTTGACCTAACTCTGTTCTGGAAACGCCAACGGACGCGCATTCGCTCGTTCTACGGGATCCCTGTAACAGAAAAGTCAAATTAGGTCCATTTTCAAAATTTGTTTTCGAAATTTTCATAAAAAATCACATTTTTCATCCATTTTTCGCCCATAACTCCCGTTCCCGACGTCCGATCCGGACCGGGTTTACGTCATAGTATAGGACTCCGTGCCCGCTGTGCGTGTGCACCGCAAAAAACGAACCCTTCATAGGGACCCCACCGACCTTGTTCCCACGTTGTCGTCGTGGTGGGGCTTGCGTGTCTTTATGACCTTGAGGGCTATGCCGGTAGAGCTACTCATGCCGGAAGGCCTCAAGCGAGAGACCAGACCAAGAGGAACACACAGGCGGAGTCCAGACGGACCGCCACGGAGGGTGCACTGTCCAGAAGCATCGGCACCAACAGCTGTTGGTGTTTTTGGACAGTGGTTTTGAGAGAGTGGGTTCGCCTCGGGTACGCGTCTGCTTATCAGACGTGACCACGATGGCGAACGCGGTTATTGGGGACCCCACCCCACAAAAAAGGCAAAGCTGTGTTCAGCACCCCTATGGACGCGTCTCAGAAAATAGAACTACCCCAGGAGGGTACCGCCTGCACCGCAAGTGGAGAATCCCTCCCCGAGCAGAGCTCGGGCTGCCCCTCGTATTCTGGGGGGGGCAAAGAGCGCGTCAGGTCCCCTAGGGACCTGTTACCGTCCCTCGTGGACGCACGGAGCCAGGGTGGCTCACCCACCGGTAGCGCGGAGTCCCTGGGACCTGTTCCCAGCACGTCCGCTGCGCCGGTGGGTCCTTCAGAGGCTGGCAGGCGTTTCGGCCTCAGAGAGGTGAGCGGAGACACGGCGTCGGACTCAGATGCCGCGTCTTCGCTCAACTCGGAGAGAATGGAGGTGGATGAGGCCACCTCCAGGAAGAAGAAGAGGAACCGGTTCCTCAAGCGTCCCATATCCGGGGACGGCCGGAGGACGTCCTCCGACGATGGGCGTGGAGCTTCGGCCCGCAAAATCTCCACTGCTGGACGAGGTGCGGGCCGAATGACGAAAGGGAGGAAGCCCACCGCCGAGGAGGCGACCCAGCGGTCTTTAAAGATTGCTAGGGAGGGGCGCCACCCCGGGGCAAGCAGTGCCCAGGTCAGCCCTTCAGAGCCGGAGCCTTCTGGCAGCGAGCCGGAAGGCATGGAGGAGGCGCTGAACCGATTTACGGCGGTCGTGGCAGCTGCCATTATGGGCGTGGCCAAGAAGAGGGAGAGGGTCGCCAAGAGGCGGTCCATCTCCCAGGCCATGACCTCCATCACCGAGGCACTGGGTATCGTCCTGGAGCCGTTCAGGAGATCCCTCAACAAGAGGGTTGAGCGGCTCGAGGCAGAATTGGCCAGTGTCCGGGGCGCTGGCCATGAGGTGGCGCCAAAAGGAGGACGCAGGGAGGGGCAGGGTCGGCCCCAGCCCTCGCCCCAGATGGAGAGCGAGGTGCTGACTCTGCTGCGGCAAGAGCTGGCTGCCTTCCGGCAACAGCAGCAGGAGCAGCAGCAGCAGTTCCAGGAGCGAGTCCAGCGGCAATTCGCAGTCCTGGAGGGCATTGTCCTGCGCCCCCCGCTTGCGGCCTCCGGCCTAAAAAAGGCGGTTTCTTACGCTGCCGCCGCCGCGGCTGCTGCACCCAAAGCGGGCCCGTCCGGGCAGACCGGGCGTGGAGCCCAGGTGTCGGAGCCGGCGAGGCCGGTCCCGGCGGCCAAGCAGCAGCAGCGGCAGGGGAAACCTGCCCCTCCCCCGAAAGGCAGAGCGGTGCCTGCCGCTAAATCGGCGGGGCCTTCCGCGGCGGCGGCGACTAGGCCGCGCCTGCCGCCTCCCCTGCCCGAAGAACCATCGGCTGGCGCCGAATGGACGGTCGTCGGCGCCAGCAGAAAGGCGGGCAAGGCGGCTAGAGCGGCAAAAAAGCGCGAGCGGCGACAGCAGCGCAGGAAGCGGGCCATGGCGGCCAGACTTCGCGCCCCGAATTCCGCAGCTGTAGTGATTACACTACAGCCAGCTGCGGAAAAGAAGGGCGTGACGTACAACGCCGTCATGGAAAAGGCGAAACAGGCGGTGGTGGGCCACCTTAGTGAGTTCGGAGCCACTGAGGGCTTCAGAATGAGGCGCACCGCAACCGGGGCCCGAATATTGGAGGTCCCTGGTGCGGACAGCGGCTCTGCCGCGGACGCCCTGGCCGCAAGGATCAGGGCGTCTATGGACGCTGAGGAGGTCCGAGTGTCCAGGCCCACAAAGTGCATAGACGTGCGCATCATGGGCCTGGATGACTCCGTCAGGGTGGACGAAGTGGTGGCCGCCGTCGTCAGGGCGGGAGGGTGCCAGGCCGATCAAGTGCGGGCTGGCGCCATCCGTGCTGACAGCACGGGCATGCGAGCCGTTACGGTTAGCTGCCCCGTGTCAGCGGCCAAAGCCATCACGGCTGAAGGCCGAAGGCTGTTGGTGGGCTGGGTCTCCGCGCAGGTAAAACTGCTGGAGCCCAGACCTCTGCGGTGTTACCGCTGCCACGTGGGGCACCACGTGGGGGCCCATTGCGCCGCGGAGGTGGACCGCAGCGACCGCTGCTACCAGTGCGGTCAGGCCGGTCACAAGGCCGTCGAATGCCGTGCAACGCCGCACTGCTATGCATGTGCGGCGGCAGGCAAGCCGGCCGAGCACCGGGCTGGGGGCAGGTCCTGCGACCCCCCTGCCAAGGCCAAGGGCAAAGTACGGAGGCCCATCCACCCGGACGTACTCACCGCCGCAGCCGCTTCCTTGGCTGCCGCCGCTGTCGCCGCCGCACCCGCCGCGGCAGGGCCCTCTCGGGGGGCTAGGGAGGAGACTGTAATGGACTGTCAATAACGACCCCATTACGTCTCCTCCAGGCGAACATCAACCACTGCGCCCCCGCTCAGGATCTGTTGCTCCAGAGCATGGCGCAGTGGTCGATCAATATCGCCGTGGTCTCCGAGCCGTACAATGTCCTGCCCAGGGGAGACTGGGTGCGGGACCTGGACGGCTCGGTGACCCTAATTTCGTCGGCCGCCGCCGGTACCCCGACCCTCGAGGCCGTAACGAGGGGACGGGGTTGCGTGGCAGCACGGTTCGGGGACATTGCAGTGGTAGGCGTCTACCTGTCCCCGAGCAGATCTCTCGGCGATCTTCACATCTCCCTAATGGAGCTGAAAGCCGTCGTCGCTGGGTTTGGTTCCCTCCCCGTGGTCGTTTGCGGGGACTTCAATGCCAAGAACTTGGCTTGGGGTTCCCGGCTCACGAACCAGCGGGGTCGGATGGTGGAGGACTGGGCTCTGGAGACAGGCCTGGTCGTCCTAAACCGGGGTTCTGTCCCCACGTGTGTGCGGATGCGGGGTGACTCAGTGGTGGACCTCTCGTTCGCCAGCCCCGCTCTGTCGCCGCGTGTCGTCGACTGGCGCGTTATGGAGGGGGTGGAGACGTTTTCGGACCACCGGTACATCCGGTTCGACGTCTCCGCCCAAACCTCGATTGCGCCGGTCCGACAGAACCCTTGTGGTCCGCGTTGGGCGCTGAGGCAGATGGACCGGGAGCTCCTCCTGGAAGCCGCGACGGTACAGGCCTGGGTGCAAGCACCGGACAGGCCTGTCGACATAGACGTCGAGGCAGAGTGGTTCCGGGAGGCCATGTCGCAAATTTGCGACGCGGCAATGCCCCGAGTCCCTCCAGGACGTGCTCAGCGCCAGGTATACTGGTGGTCGCCGGAGATTGCGGCACTGCGCAACGCGTGCAATGCCGCGCGACGCCGGTATGCCAGATACCGCAGTCGCCGCATCCGTCCAGCGGATGCGGAGGCCAGAGAGGCGGAGCTGTACGAGGGATACAGAGCGGCAAAGCGCACCCTCCGAGCGGAGATAAGGCGGGCCAAACTTGAGGCCCGCAACGTGTGGCTGGGGACTCTGAATGGGGACCCATGGGGACGCCCGTACAAATTGGTACGGGACAAACTCCGCCCCTGGGCTCCCCCGCTGACGCAGAGTCTCCGGCCCCAGCTCGTGGAGGGTGTGGTGAGCACTCTGTTCCCCACGCGAGGGGAACACTCTCCCCCGCCCATGGCTCCGCCACCAGCGGTGTCCGACGCGGACCACGATGGCGACGACGACGATAACGCTCCAGAGGTGACCGAGGTAGAGATGAGAGTGGCGGTACGAAGGCTGAGTGCCAAAAATACCGCCCCAGGACCCGACGGCTTGCCTGGGAAGGCATGGGTCCTGGCCATGGAGGCTCTCGGGCCTCGACTAAGAGGGCTCTTCAGCGCATGTATGGAGAGGGGCCAGTTCCCACTTCGCTGGAAGACGGGGAAACTGGTCCTGATCGCGAAGCCGGGGCGCCCCGCGGACTCTCCGTCCGCGTACCGGCCCATTGTGCTGCTCGACGAGGTGGGCAAGCTCTTTGAAAGAGTAATTGCAGACCGCCTCGTCGCACACCTAACACGGGTGGGGCCGGATCTGGCGGACGGCCAGTTCGGCTTTCGCAGGAGGCGCTCCACGGTGGACGCCATCATGTGCGTGCGAGCTCTCACGACGGGGGATGCAGTGGCCCAGGGCAGGTGTGTCGTGGCGGTGTCTTTGGACATCGCCAACGCCTTCAACTCCCTGCCTTGGAGTTGCATTGGGAGGGCACTCCGGTATCACCGGATGCCCGACTACCTCTGTCGTGTGGTCGAGGCGTACCTGTCTGACAGGTACATAACCTACCCCGGTCACCAGGGGGTGTGGGAACGTCGAGAGATGTCGTGCGGTGTTCCGCAGGGATCGGTACTAGGGCCGCCCTTGTGGAACATCGGATACGATTACGTGCTGCGCGGCGACCTCCCTGACGGGGTCAGCGTGGTCTGCTACGCAGACGACACGCTGGTCCTGGCGCAGGGAGAGTCGTACCAGGCGGCGGTCGAACTAGCGACACGCGGGGTCGCGACGGTCGTTGGCAGGATCCAGGAGCTGGGACTCGAGGTGGCATTGCACAAGTCCGAGGCCATGTGCTTTCACGGCCCTCGGAACGCGCCACCACCGGGTTCCCGGCTAACGGTGGGAGGAGTCCACATCGGCGTCGGGTCAACGATGAAGTACCTGGGACTCGTTCTCGACAGCCGATGGGATTTCGACGAGCATTTCCGACGTCTGGCTCCCAAACTAAATCGGACTGGGGCTGCTCTCTCGCGGCTCCTGCCCAACCTTGGGGGTCCAGACGCCTCCTGCCGGAGGCTTTACGCGGGGATCGTTCGGTCCATGGCCCTTTATGGCGCGCCGGTGTGGGCGCCGGGGCTGCGGAAGCAGCCGGCGGCCCGGCTGAACGCGTGCCAGAGGGTCATGGCCATACGGATGGTACGAGGATACCGGACGATTTCCCGCGAAGCGGCGAGCCTTCTTGCTGGCCAGCGACCATGGGATCTGGAGGCAACAGTCCTTGCACTCATGCACGAACGGCGCATGGAGATGCAACGCCGGGGCGAAACTCCGCTGCCGCAACAAGTCGCGGCATGGCGGACAGAGTTCCGGCGAGTTCTCATGGTGAAATGGCGACAGCGACTGTCGCGACCCCGTGCTGGGCACGCCACAATTATGGCGGTAAGTCCCCTCTTTGAGGCGTGGTTGGAAAGACCTCACGGCGTCCTCACATTCCGCATGACGCAGGTCCTCACCGGACACGGTAAGTTCGGGAGGTTCCTGCACCGGATTCGTGCGGAAACGACGCCCGGGTGTCGCCACTGTGTGGCCCACCCGGAGGACACGGTGGAGCACACGGTGGAGGTGTGCCCCGCTTGGGCAGAGCAACGCCGTGACCTCGTGGGGGCAATCGGCGGCGGTGATCTCTCGCGCCGGGCCTTGGTTCAGGCCATGCTCCGGAGCGAGGAGGAGTGGCAGGCGGTCGCCTCCTTCTGCGAAGCAGTAATGCTAGCTAAGGAGGCGGCCGATCGCGTGAGGCAACGGTCCTTACGCTCCAACCGCCGCCGGGATTCCGATCCCGATTTCCGGCCACCGTAGGCGCGGGCTTGCAGACGGCGAGCAATGGGTGGCTCGCCGTCTGGCCGTCCGGTAACCGTCCGGACCGAGCCCAAGTCGTCGACGGCGCGTTTTGTTCCACGCGCGCCTCAAGGAGATGTCAGCAAATCGTAGGGGCCCAGCAGGGTCGAAGCCTACTGGGACCACGGGTAGTGTGAAAGCGGAACCCGGGGCCCTGGGACGAAGGCAACGAAGGAACAGGAGTGGGTTTTTAGTCAGTAAGAGTCTGACACTATCTCCCGCTCCGCCCAAGAGCGGGGATGTCATTAGGATGATTTTCCCACCGAAAAAAAAAAAAAAAAAAAAAAAAAAAAAAAAAACCCTTCATAGGGAAATTTTACACCCGACAGTAAAAAACGTAAAAACTTGCAAATTTTCATACATTCTCTTCAGAACAACCCCTATATTAACGAGCTATCCCTAATATTCCCGAAATTTTTTATCATCTCCTGTACTAGACGCTTAGGTTTATCTCCCAGTAGAAAACCAGCAGCGAGTCTCGCAGGGTTCCGCGGGGAAGCTCGAAAACGTTAAATTCATAGTTCTATATATCTATATAGGTATAACCAAAAATCTACTTACCAGAGCGTTGTTTTTGAGAACTTTAATTATTTCAGACCTTTTACATACAGCAAACATACAACTGTCGTACATTTTTGAACGCGGCTCAGTGAGCCCTATACGACTATCACAAAATATTTGACAATTTTCCAAAAGAAAACTTTTTACTTAGGAAAAACCAATTTTCAATTTATTCAAAACTTAAAAATTTTATAACAGTCTTCCTATTTGACCTAACTCTGTTCTGGAAACGCCAACGGACGCGCATTCGCTCGTTCTACGGGATACCTGTAACAGAAAAGTCAAATTAGGTCCATTTTCAAAATTTGTTTTCGAAATTTTCATAAAAAATCACATTTTTCATCCATTTTTCGCCCATAACTCCCGTTCCCGACGTCCGATCCGGACCGGGTTTACGTCATAGTATAGGACTCCGTGCCCGCTGTGCGTGTGCACCGCAAAAAACGAACCCTTCATAGGGAAATTTTACACCCGACAGTAAAAAACGTAAAAACTTGCAAATTTTCATACATTCTCTTCAGAACAACCCCTATATTAACGAGCTATCCCTAATATTCCCGAAATTTTTTATCATCTCCTGTACTAGACGCTTAGGTTTATCTCCCAGTAGAAAACCAGCAGCGAGTCTCGCAGGGTTCCGCGGGGAAGCTCGAAAACGTTAAATTCATAGTTCTATATATCTATATAGGTATAACCAAAAATCTACTTACCAGAGCGTTGTTTTTGAGAACTTTAATTATTTCAGACCTTTTACATACAGCAAACATACAACTGTCGTACATTTTTGAACGCGGCTCAGTGAGCCCTATACGACTATCACAAAATATTTGACAATTTTCCAAAAGAAAACTTTTTACTTAGGAAAAACCAATTTTCAATTTATTCAAAACTTAAAAATTTTATAACAGTCTTCCTATTTGACCTAACTCTGTTCTGGAAACGCCAACGGACGCGCATTCGCTCGTTCTACGGGATCCCTGTAACAGAAAAGTCAAATTAGGTCCATTTTCAAAATTTGTTTTCGAAATTTTCATAAAAAATCACATTTTTCATCCATTTTTCGCCCATAACTCCCGTTCCCGACGTCCGATCCGGACCGGGTTTACGTCATAGTATAGGACTCCGTGCCCGCTGTGCGTGTGCACCGCAAAAAACGAACCCTTCATAGGGAAATTTTACACCCGACAGTAAAAAACGTAAAAACTTGCAAATTTTCATACATTCTCTTCAGAACAACCCCTATATTAACGAGCTATCCCTAATATTCCCGAAATTTTTTATCATCTCCTGTACTAGACGCTTAGGTTTATCTCCCAGTAGAAAACCAGCAGCGAGTCTCGCAGGGTTCCGCGGGGAAGCTCGAAAACGTTAAATTCATAGTTCTATATATCTATATAGGTATAACCAAAAATCTACTTACCAGAGCGTTGTTTTTGAGAACTTTAATTATTTCAGACCTTTTACATACAGCAAACATACAACTGTCGTACATTTTTGAACGCGGCTCAGTGAGCCCTATACGACTATCACAAAATATTTGACAATTTTCCAAAAGAAAACTTTTTACTTAGGAAAAACCAATTTTCAATTTATTCAAAACTTAAAAATTTTATAACAGTCTTCCTATTTGACCTAACTCTGTTCTGGAAACGCCAACGGACGCGCATTCGCTCGTTCTACGGGATCCCTGTAACAGAAAAGTCAAATTAGGTCCATTTTCAAAATTTGTTTTCGAAATTTTCATAAAAAATCACATTTTTCATCCATTTTTCGCCCATAACTCCCGTTCCCGACGTCCGATCCGGACCGGGTTTACGTCATAGTATAGGACTCCGTGCCCGCTGTGCGTGTGCACCGCAAAAAACGAACCCTTCATAGGGAAATTTTACACCCGACAGTAAAAAACGTAAAAACTTGCAAATTTTCATACATTCTCTTCAGAACAACCCCTATATTAACGAGCTATCCCTAATATTCCCGAAATTTTTTATCATCTCCTGTACTAGACGCTTAGGTTTATCTCCCAGTAGAAAACCAGCAGCGAGTCTCGCAGGGTTCCGCGGGGAAGCTCGAAAACGTTAAATTCATAGTTCTATATATCTATATAGGTATAACCAAAAATCTACTTACCAGAGCGTTGTTTTTGAGAACTTTAATTATTTCAGACCTTTTACATACAGCAAACATACAACTGTCGTACATTTTTGAACGCGGCTCAGTGAGCCCTATACGACTATCACAAAATATTTGACAATTTTCCAAAAGAAAACTTTTTACTTAGGAAAAACCAATTTTCAATTTATTCAAAACTTAAAAATTTTATAACAGTCTTCCTATTTGACCTAACTCTGTTCTGGAAACGCCAACGGACGCGCATTCGCTCGTTCTACGGGATCCCTGTAACAGAAAAGTCAAATTAGGTCCATTTTCAAAATTTGTTTTCGAAATTTTCATAAAAAATCACATTTTTCATCCATTTTTCGCCCATAACTCCCGTTCCCGACGTCCGATCCGGACCGGGTTTACGTCATAGTATAGGACTCCGTGCCCGCTGTGCGTGTGCACCGCAAAAAACGAACCCTTCATAGGGAAATTTTACACCCGACAGTAAAAAACGTAAAAACTTGCAAATTTTCATACATTCTCTTCAGAACAACCCCTATATTAACGAGCTATCCCTAATATTCCCGAAATTTTTTATCATCTCCTGTACTAGACGCTTAGGTTTATCTCCCAGTAGAAAACCAGCAGCGAGTCTCGCAGGGTTCCGCGGGGAAGCTCGAAAACGTTAAATTCATAGTTCTATATATCTATATAGGTATAACCAAAAATCTACTTACCAGAGCGTTGTTTTTGAGAACTTTAATTATTTCAGACCTTTTACATACAGCAAACATACAACTGTCGTACATTTTTGAACGCGGCTCAGTGAGCCCTATACGACTATCACAAAATATTTGACAATTTTCCAAAAGAAAACTTTTTACTTAGGAAAAACCAATTTTCAATTTATTCAAAACTTAAAAATTTTATAACAGTCTTCCTATTTGACCTAACTCTGTTCTGGAAACGCCAACGGACGCGCATTCGCTCGTTCTACGGGATCCCTGTAACAGAAAAGTCAAATTAGGTCCATTTTCAAAATTTGTTTTCGAAATTTTCATAAAAAATCACATTTTTCATCCATTTTTCGCCCATAACTCCCGTTCCCGACGTCCGATCCGGACCGGGTTTACGTCATAGTATAGGACTCCGTGCCCGCTGTGCGTGTGCACCGCAAAAAACGAACCCTTCATAGGGAAATTTTACACCCGACAGTAAAAAACGTAAAAACTTGCAAATTTTCATACATTCTCTTCAGAACAACCCCTATATTAACGAGCTATCCCTAATATTCCCGAAATTTTTTATCATCTCCTGTACTAGACGCTTAGGTTTATCTCCCAGTAGAAAACCAGCAGCGAGTCTCGCAGGGTTCCGCGGGGAAGCTCGAAAACGTTAAATTCATAGTTCTATATATCTATATAGGTATAACCAAAAATCTACTTACCAGAGCGTTGTTTTTGAGAACTTTAATTATTTCAGACCTTTTACATACAGCAAACATACAACTGTCGTACATTTTTGAACGCGGCTCAGTGAGCCCTATACGACTATCACAAAATATTTGACAATTTTCCAAAAGAAAACTTTTTACTTAGGAAAAACCAATTTTCAATTTATTCAAAACTTAAAAAATTTATAACAGTCTTCCTATTTGACCTAACTCTGTTCTGGAAACGCCAACGGACGCGCATTCGCTCGTTCTACGGGATCCCTGTAACAGAAAAGTCAAATTAGGTCCATTTTCAAAATTTGTTTTCGAAATTTTCATAAAAAATCACATTTTTCATCCATTTTTCGCCCATAACTCCCGTTCCCGACGTCCGATCCGGACCGGGTTTACGTCATAGTATAGGACTCCGTGCCCGCTGTGCGTGTGCACCGCAAAAAACGAACCCTTCATAGGGAAATTTTACACCCGACAGTAAAAAACGTAAAAACTTGCAAATTTTCATACATTCTCTTCAGAACAACCCCTATATTAACGAGCTATCCCTAATATTCCCGAAATTTTTTATCATCTCCTGTACTAGACGCTTAGGTTTATCTCCCAGTAGAAAACCAGCAGCGAGTCTCGCAGGGTTCCGCGGGGAAGCTCGAAAACGTTAAATTCATAGTTCTATATATCTATATAGGTATAACCAAAAATCTACTTACCAGAGCGTTGTTTTTGAGAACTTTAATTATTTCAGACCTTTTACATACAGCAAACATACAACTGTCGTACATTTTTGAACGCGGCTCAGTGAGCCCTATACGACTATCACAAAATATTTGACAATTTTCCAAAAGAAAACTTTTTACTTAGGAAAAACCAATTTTCAATTTATTCAAAACTTAAAAATTTTATAACAGTCTTCCTATTTGACCTAACTCTGTTCTGGAAACGCCAACGGACGCGCATTCGCTCGTTCTACGGGATCCCTGTAACAGAAAAGTCAAATTAGGTCCATTTTCAAAATTTGTTTTCGAAATTTTCATAAAAAATCACATTTTTCATCCATTTTTCGCCCATAACTCCCGTTCCCGACGTCCGATCCGGACCGGGTTTACGTCATAGTATAGGACTCCGTGCCCGCTGTGCGTGTGCACCGCAAAAAACGAACCCTTCATAGGGAAATTTTACACCCGACAGTAAAAAACGTAAAAACTTGCAAATTTTCATACATTCTCTTCAGAACAACCCCTATATTAACGAGCTATCCCTAATATTCCCGAAATTTTTTATCATCTCCTGTACTAGACGCTTAGGTTTATCTCCCAGTAGAAAACCAGCAGCGAGTCTCGCAGGGTTCCGCGGGGAAGCTCGAAAACGTTAAATTCATAGTTCTATATATCTATATAGGTATAACCAAAAATCTACTTACCAGAGCGTTGTTTTTGAGAACTTTAATTATTTCAGACCTTTTACATACAGCAAACATACAACTGTCGTACATTTTTGAACGCGGCTCAGTGAGCCCTATACGACTATCACAAAATATTTGACAATTTTCCAAAAGAAAACTTTTTACTTAGGAAAAACCAATTTTCAATTTATTCAAAACTTAAAAATTTTATAACAGTCTTCCTATTTGACCTAACTCTGTTCTGGAAACGCCAACGGACGCGCATTCGCTCGTTCTACGGGATCCCTGTAACAGAAAAGTCAAATTAGGTCCATTTTCAAAATTTGTTTTCGAAATTTTCATAAAAAATCACATTTTTCATCCATTTTTCGCCCATAACTCCCGTTCCCGACGTCCGATCCGGACCGGGTTTACGTCATAGTATAGGACTCCGTGCCCGCTGTGCGTGTGCACCGCAAAAAACGAACCCTTCATAGGGAAATTTTACACCCGACAGTAAAAAACGTAAAAACTTGCAAATTTTCATACATTCTCTTCAGAACAACCCCTATATTAACGAGCTATCCCTAATATTCCCGAAATTTTTTATCATCTCCTGTACTAGACGCTTAGGTTTATCTCCCAGTAGAAAACCAGCAGCGAGTCTCGCAGGGTTCCGCGGGGAAGCTCGAAAACGTTAAATTCATAGTTCTATATATCTATATAGGTATAACCAAAAATCTACTTACCAGAGCGTTGTTTTTGAGAACTTTAATTATTTCAGACCTTTTACATACAGCAAACATACAACTGTCGTACATTTTTGAACGCGGCTCAGTGAGCCCTATACGACTATCACAAAATATTTGACAATTTTCCAAAAGAAAACTTTTTACTTAGGAAAAACCAATTTTCAATTTATTCAAAACTTAAAAATTTTATAACAGTCTTCCTATTTGACCTAACTCTGTTCTGGAAACGCCAACGGACGCGCATTCGCTCGTTCTACGGGATCCCTGTAACAGAAAAGTCAAATTAGGTCCATTTTCAAAATTTGTTTTCGAAATTTTCATAAAAAATCACATTTTTCATCCATTTTTCGCCCATAACTCCCGTTCCCGACGTCCGATCCGGACCGGGTTTACGTCATAGTATAGGACTCCGTGCCCGCTGTGCGTGTGCACCGCAAAAAACGAACCCTTCATAGGGAAATTTTACACCCGACGGTAAAAAACGTAAAAACTTGCAAATTTTCATACATTCTCTTCAGAACAACCCCTATATTAACGAGCTATCCCTAATATTCCCGAAATTTTTTATCATCTCCTGTACTAGACGCTTAGGTTTATCTCCCAGTAGAAAACCAGCAGCGAGTCTCGCAGGGTTCCGCGGGGAAGCTCGAAAACGTTAAATTCATAGTTCTATATATCTATATAGGTATAACCAAAAATCTACTTACCAGAGCGTTGTTTTTGAGAACTTTAATTATTTCAGACCTTTTACATACAGCAAACATACAACTGTCGTACATTTTTGAACGCGGCTCAGTGAGCCCTATACGACTATCACAAAATATTTGACAATTTTCCAAAAGAAAACTTTTTACTTAGGAAAAACCAATTTTCAATTTATTCAAAACTTAAAAATTTTATAACAGTCTTCCTATTTGACCTAACTCTGTTCTGGAAACGCCAACGGACGCGCATTCGCTCGTTCTACGGGATCCCTGTAACAGAAAAGTCAAATTAGGTCCATTTTCAAAATTTGTTTTCGAAATTTTCATAAAAAATCACATTTTTCATCCATTTTTCGCCCATAACTCCCGTTCCCGACGTCCGATCCGGACCGGGTTTACGTCATAGTATAGGACTCCGTGCCCGCTGTGCGTGTGCACCGCAAAAAACGAACCCTTCATAGGGAAATTTTACACCCGACAGTAAAAAACGTAAAAACTTGCAAATTTTCATACATTCTCTTCAGAACAACCCCTATATTAACGAGCTATCCCTAATATTCCCGAAATTTTTTATCATCTCCTGTACTAGACGCTTAGGTTTATCTCCCAGTAGAAAACCAGCAGCGAGTCTCGCAGGGTTCCGCGGGGAAGCTCGAAAACGTTAAATTCATAGTTCTATATATCTATATAGGTATAACCAAAAATCTACTTACCAGAGCGTTGTTTTTGAGAACTTTAATTATTTCAGACCTTTTACATACAGCAAACATACAACTGTCGTACATTTTTGAACGCGGCTCAGTGAGCCCTATACGACTATCACAAAATATTTGACAATTTTCCAAAAGAAAACTTTTTACTTAGGAAAAACCAATTTTCAATTTATTCAAAACTTAAAAATTTTATAACAGTCTTCCTATTTGACCTAACTCTGTTCTGGAAACGCCAACGGACGCGCATTCGCTCGTTCTACGGGATCCCTGTAACAGAAAAGTCAAATTAGGTCCATTTTCAAAATTTGTTTTCGAAATTTTCATAAAAAATCACATTTTTCATCCATTTTTCGCCCATAACTCCCGTTCCCGACGTCCGATCCGGACCGGGTTTACGTCATAGTATAGGACTCCGTGCCCGCTGTGCGTGTGCACCGCAAAAAACGAACCCTTCATAGGGAAATTTTACACCCGACAGTAAAAAACGTAAAAACTTGCAAATTTTCATACATTCTCTTCAGAACAACCCCTATATTAACGAGCTATCCCTAATATTCCCGAAATTTTTTATCATCTCCTGTACTAGACGCTTAGGTTTATCTCCCAGTAGAAAACCAGCAGCGAGTCTCGCAGGGTTCCGCGGGGAAGCTCGAAAACGTTAAATTCATAGTTCTATATATCTATATAGGTATAACCAAAAATCTACTTACCAGAGCGTTGTTTTTGAGAACTTTAATTATTTCAGACCTTTTACATACAGCAAACATACAACTGTCGTACATTTTTGAACGCGGCTCAGTGAGCCCTATACGACTATCACAAAATATTTGACAATTTTCCAAAAGAAAACTTTTTACTTAGGAAAAACCAATTTTCAATTTATTCAAAACTTAAAAATTTTATAACAGTCTTCCTATTTGACCTAACTCTGTTCTGGAAACGCCAACGGACGCGCATTCGCTCGTTCTACGGGATCCCTGTAACAGAAAAGTCAAATTAGGTCCATTTTCAAAATTTGTTTTCGAAATTTTCATAAAAAATCACATTTTTCATCCATTTTTCGCCCATAACTCCCGTTCCCGACGTCCGATCCGGACCGGGTTTACGTCATAGTATAGGACTCCGTGCCCGCTGTGCGTGTGCACCGCAAAAAACGAACCCTTCATAGGGAAATTTTACACCCGACAGTAAAAAACGTAAAAACTTGCAAATTTTCATACATTCTCTTCAGAACAACCCCTATATTAACGAGCTATCCCTAATATTCCCGAAATTTTTTATCATCTCCTGTACTAGACGCTTAGGTTTATCTCCCAGTAGAAAACCAGCAGCGAGTCTCGCAGGGTTCCGCGGGGAAGCTCGAAAACGTTAAATTCATAGTTCTATATATCTATATAGGTATAACCAAAAATCTACTTACCAGAGCGTTGTTTTTGAGAACTTTAATTATTTCAGACCTTTTACATACAGCAAACATACAACTGTCGTACATTTTTGAACGCGGCTCAGTGAGCCCTATACGACTATCACAAAATATTTGACAATTTTCCAAAAGAAAACTTTTTACTTAGGAAAAACCAATTTTCAATTTATTCAAAACTTAAAAATTTTATAACAGTCTTCCTATTTGACCTAACTCTGTTCTGGAAACGCCAACGGACGCGCATTCGCTCGTTCTACGGGATCCCTGTAACAGAAAAGTCAAATTAGGTCCATTTTCAAAATTTGTTTTCGAAATTTTCATAAAAAATCACATTTTTCATCCATTTTTCGCCCATAACTCCCGTTCCCGACGTCCGATCCGGACCGGGTTTACGTCATAGTATAGGACTCCGTGCCCGCTGTGCGTGTGCACCGCAAAAAACGAACCCTTCATAGGGACCCCACCGACCGTGTTCCCACGTTGTCGTCGTGGTGGGGCTTGCGTGTCTCTATGACCTTGAGGGCTATGCCGGTAGAGCTACTCATGCCGGAAGGCCTCAAGCGAGAGACCAGACCAAGAGGAACACACAGGCGGAGTCCAGACGGACCGCCAAGGAGGGTGCACTGTCCAGAAGCATCGGCACCAACAGCTGTTGGTGTTTTTGGACAGTGGTTTTGAGAGAGTGGGTTCGCCTCGGGTACGCGTCTGCTTATCAGACGTGACCACGATGGCGAACGTGTTATTGGGGACCCCACCCCAATTTAAAAAAAAGGCAAAGCTGTGTTCAGCAACCATCATGAGTGCGGATAGTAAAAATATTACTACCCCAGGAGGGTACCTGCTTGCAGGAGAATCCCTCCCCGAGCAGAGCTCGGGCTGCCCCTCGTATTCTGGGGGGGGCAACTACCGCCTCGGGTCTTCGGACCCTGTACCGTCCTTCGTGGACGCAAAGAGCCAGGGTGGCTCACTCACCGGTAGCGTGGAGTCCCTGGGACCTGTTCCCAGCACGTCCGCTGCGCCGGTGGGTCCTGCAGAGGCCGGCAGGAGCTTCGGCCTCAGGGAGGTGAGTGGAGACGCGGCGTCGGACTCCGATGCCGCGTCTTCGCTTGGATCGGAGAGGATGGAGGTGGAGGAGTCCACCTCCAAGACCCAGTTCCTCAAGCGGCGCATGTTGGGGGATGGCAGGAGGACATCCTCCGACGACGATGATTTGGGTGTATCGGCCCGCAAAGTCTCCACCGCTGTGCGGGGTGCGGGCCGAAAGATGGGGAAGGGGAGCCGGCGCACCGCCGAGGAAGTGGCCCGGCGATCCCTCAAAGTCGCCAGGGAGGGGTGCCACCCCGGGGCACTCAGTGGCCTGATCGGCCCTCCGCAACCGGAGCCTTCGGGCAGTGAGCCAGAAGGTTTGGAGGAGGCGCTGAACAGGTTCACGGAGATCGTGGCAGCTGCCATATCAGGCGTGGCCAAAAAAAGGGAGAGGGTTGCCAAGAGGCGATCCATCTCCCAGGCCATGACCTCGATAACGGAGGCTCTAGGTATCGTCCTGGAGCCGTTCAAGCGATCCCTCAATAAGAGGATTGAACGGCTCGAGGCGGACCTGGCCGGTCTCCGTGGATCTGGCCCTGAGGTGGCGCAGGTGGCGCAAAAAGGGGGATGCAAGCAGGGGCAGAGTCGGTCCCAGCCCTTGCCCCAGGCGGAGAGCGAGTTGCTGACCCTGCTGCGGCAGGAGCTGGCCGCCTTCCGGCAGCAGCAACTGGAACAGCAGCAGCAGTTCCAGGAGCGGGTCCAGCGGCAGTTCGCTGTCCTGGAGGGCATTGTGCTGCGCCCCCCGCTTGCGGCCTCCGGCCAGAAAAGGGTGGCATCGTACGCCGCCGCTGCCGCCGCGGCCCCGGCTGCTGCGCCCAGGGTGGGCCCCTCGGGGCAAACTGGGCGCGGAGCCATGGCGGTGTCGGAACCTCCGAGGCTGGTCCAGGCGGCCAAGCAGCAGCGGCGGCAGGGGAAGCCTACCCCCTCCCCAAAAGGCAGAGCGGTGCCTGACGCTAAAGCGGCGGGACGTCCTGCGGCGGCAGCGACTAGGCCGCGCCTGCCGCCTCCCCTGCCCGAAGAACCCTCGGCTGGCGCCGAATGGACGGTCGTCGGCGCCAGCAGGAAGGCGGGCAAGGCGGCTAGAGCGGCAAAAAAGCGCGAGCGGCGACAGCAGCGCAGGAAGCGGGCCATGGCGGCCAGACTTCGCGCCCCGAATTCCGCAGCTGTAGTGATCACACTACAGCCAGCCGCGGAAAAGAAGGGCGTGACGTACAACGCCGTCATGGCAAAGGCGAAGCAGGCGGTGGTGGATCACCTCGACGAATTCGGAGCCTCTGAAGGCTTCCGAATGAGGCGCACCGCAACCGGGGCCCGAATTTTGGAGGTCCCTGGTGCGGACAGCGGCTCTGCCGCGGACGCCCTGGCCGCAAGAATCAGGGCGTCCCTGGACGTCGAGGAGGTCCGAGTGTCCAGGCCCACAAAGTGCATAGACGTGCGCATCATGGGCCTGGATGACTCCGTTAGGGTGGAAGAGGTGGTGGCCGCCGTCGTCAGGGCGGGAGGATGCCAGGCCGATCAAGTGCGGGCTGGCACCATCCGTGCTGACAGCACGGGCATGCGGGCCGTTACGGTCAGCTGCCCCGTGTCGGCGGCCAAAGCCATCACGGCTGAAGGCCGTAGGCTCTTGGTGGGCTGGGTCTCCGCGCAGGTAAAACTGCTGGAGCCCAGACCTCTGCGGTGTTACCGCTGCCACGTGGGGCACCACGTGGGGGCCCATTGCGCCGCGGAGGTGGACCGCAGTGACCGCTGCTACCAGTGCGGTCAGGCCGGTCACAAGGCCGTCGAATGCCGTGCAACGCCGCACTGCTACGCATGTGCGGCGGCAGGCAAGCCGGCCGACCACCGGGCTGGGGGCAGGTCCTGCGACCCCCCCGCCAAGGCCAAGGGCAAGGTACGGAGGCCCATCCACCCGGACGTACTCACCGCCGCAGCCGCTTCCTTGGCTGCCGCCGCTGTCGCCGTCGCACCCGCCGCGGCAGGGCCCTCACGGGGGGCTCGGGAGGAGACTGTAATGGACTGTCAATAACGACCCCATTACGTCTCCTCCAGGCGAACATCAACCACTGCGCCCCCGCTCAGGATCTGTTGCTCCAGAGCATGGCGCAGTGGTCGATCAATATCGCCGTGGTCTCCGAGCCGTACAATGTCCTGCCCAGGGGAGACTGGGTGCGGGACTTGGACGGCTCGGTGACCCTAATTTCGTCGGCCGCCGCCGGTACCCCGACCCTCGAGGCCGTCACGAGGGGACGGGGTTGCGTGGCAGCACGGTTCGGGGACATTGCAGTGGTAGGCGTCTACCTGTCCCCGAGCAGATCTCTCGGCGATCTCCACATCTCCCTAATGGAGCTGAAAGCCGTCGTCGCTGGGTTTGGTTCCCTCCCCGTGGTCGTTTGCGGGGACTTCAATGCCAAGAACTTGGCTTGGGGTTCCCGGCTGACGAACCAGCGGGGTCGGATGGTGGAGGACTGGGCTCTGGAGACAGGCCTGGTCGTCCTAAACCGGGGTTCTGTCCCCACGTGTGTGCGGATGCGGGGTGACTCAGTGGTGGACATCTCGTTCGCCAGCCCCGCTCTGTCGCCGCGTGTCGTCGACTGGCGCGTCATGGAGGGGGTGGAGACGTTTTCAGACCACCGGTACATCCGGTTCGACGTCTCCGCCCAAACCTCGATTGCGCCGGTCCGACGGAACCCTTGTGGTCCGCGGTGGGCGCTGAGGCAGATGGACCGGGAGCTCCTCCTGGAAGCCGCGACGGTACAGGCCTGGGTGCAAGCACCGGACAGGCCTGTCGACATAGACGTCGAGGCAGAGTGGTTCCGGGAGGCCATGTCGCAAATTTGCGACGCGGCAATGCCCCGAGTCCCTCCAGGACGTGCTCAGCGCCAGGTATACTGGTGGTCGCCGGAGATTGCGGCACTGCGCAACGCGTGCAATGCCGCGCGACGCCGGTATGCCAGATACCGCAGGCGCCGCATCCGTCCACCGGATGCGGAGGCCAGAGAGGCGGAGCTGTACGAGGGGTACAGAGCGGCAAAGCGCACCCTCCGAGCGGAGATAAGGCGGGCCAAACTTGAGGCCCGCAACGTGTGGCTGGGGACTCTGAATGGGGACCCATGGGGACGCCCGTACAAATTGGTACGGGACAAACTCCGCCCCTGGGCTCCCCCGCTGACGCAGAGTCTCCGGCCCCAGCTCGTGGAGGGTGTGGTGAGCACTCTGTTCCCCACGCGAGGGGAACACTCTCCCCCGCCCATGGCTCCGCCACCAGCGGTGTCCGACGCGGACCACGATGGCGACGACGACGACAACGTTCCAGAGGTGACCGAGGTAGAGATGAGAGTGGCGGTACGAAGGCTGAGTGCCAAAAATACCGCCCCAGGACCCGACGGCTTGCCTGGGAAGGCATGGGTCCTGGCCATGGAGGCTCTCGGGCCTCGACTAAGAGGGCTCTTCAGCGCATGCATGGAGAGGGGCCAGTTCCCACTTCGCTGGAAGACGGGGAAACTGGTCCTCATCGCGAAGCCGGGGCGCCCCGCGGACTCTCCGTCCGCGTACCGGCCCATTGTGCTGCTCGACGAGGTGGGCAAGCTCTTTGAAAGAGTAATTGCAGACCGCCTCGTCGCGCACCTAACACGGGTGGGGCCGGATCTGGCGGACGGCCAGTTCGGCTTTCGCAGGAGGCGCTCCACGGTGGACGCCATCATGTGCGTGCGAGCTCTCACGACGGGGGATGCAGTGGCCCAGGGCAGGTGTGTCGTGGCGGTGTCTTTGGACATCGCCAACGCCTTCAACTCCCTGCCTTGGAGTTGCATTGGGAGGGCACTCCGGTATCACCGGATGCCCGACTACCTCTGTCGTGTGGTCGAGGCGTACCTGTCTGACAGGTACATAACCTACCCCGGTCACCAGGGGGTGTGGGAACGTCGAGAGATGTCGTGCGGTGTTCCGCAGGGATCGGTACTAGGGCCGCCCTTGTGGAACATCGGATACGATTACGTGCTGCGCGGCGACCTCCTTGACGGGGTCAGCGTGGTCTGCTACGCAGACGACACGCTGGTCCTGGCGCAGGGAGAGTCGTACCAGGCGGCGGTCGAACTAGCGACACGCGGGGTCGCGACGGTCGTTGGCAGGATCCAGGAGCTGGGACTCGAGGTGGCATTGCACAAGTCCGAGGCCATGTGCTTTCACGGCCCTCGGAACGCGCCACCACCGGGTTCCCAGCTTACGGTGGGAGGAGTCCACATCGGCGTCGGGTCAACGATGAAGTACCTGGGACTCGTTCTCGACAGCCGATGGGATTTCGACGAGCATTTCCGACGTCTGGCTCCCAAACTAAACCGGACTGGGGCTGCTCTCTCGCGGCTCCTGCCCAACCTTGGGGGTCCAGACGCCTCCTGCCGGAGGCTCTACGCGGGGATCGTTCGGTCCATGGCCCTTTATGGCGCGCCGGTGTGGGCGCCGGGGCTGCGGAAGCAGCCGGCGGCCCGGCTGAACGCGTGCCAAAGGGTCATGGCCATACGGATGGTACGAGGATACCGGACGATTTCCCGTGAAGCGGCGAGCCTTCTTGCTTGCCAGCGACCATGGGAACTGGAGGCAACAGTCCTTGCACTCATGCACGAACGGCGCATGGAGATGCAACGCCGGGGCGAAACTCCGCTGCCGCAACAAGTCGCGGCATGGCGGACAGAGTTCCGGCGAGTTCTCATGGTGAAATGGCGACAGCGACTGTCGCGACCCCGTGCTGGGCACGCCACAATTATGGCGGTAAGTCCCCTCTTTGAGGCGTGGTTGGAAAGACCTCACGGCGTCCTCACATTCCGCATGACGCAGGTCCTCACCGGACACGGTAAGTTCGGGAGGTTCCTGCACCGGATTCGTGCGGAAACGACGCCCGGGTGTCGCCACTGTGTGGCCCACCCGGAGGACACGGTGGAGCACACGGTGGAGGTGTGCCCCGCTTGGGCAGAGCAACGCCGTGACCTCGTGAGGGCAATCGGCGGCGGTGATCTCTCGCGCCGGGCCTTGGTTCAGGCCATGCTCCGGAGCGAGGAGGAGTGGCAGGCGGTCGCCTCCTTCTGCGAAGCAGTAATGCTAGCTAAGGAGGCGGCCGATCGCGTGAGGCAACGGTCCTTACGCTCCAACCGCCGCCGGGATTCCGATCCCGATTTCCGGCCACCGTAGGCGCGGGCTTGTAGACGGCGAGCAATGGGTGGCTCGCCGTCTGACCGTCCGGTAACCGTCCGGACCGAGCCCAAGTCGTCGACGGCGCGTTTTGTTCCACGCGCGCCTCAAGGAGATGTCAGCAAATCGTAGGGGCCCAGCAGGGTCGAAGCCTACTGGGGCCACGGGTAGTGTGAAAGCGGAACCCGGGGCCCTGGGACGAAGGCAACGAAGGAACAGGAGTGGGTTTTTAGTCAGTAAGAGTCTGACACTATCTCCCGCTCCGCCCAAGAGCGGGGATGTCATTAGGATGATTTTCCCACCCAATAAAAAAAAAAAAAAAAAAAAAAAAAACCCTTCATAGGGAAATTTTACACCCGACAGTAAAAAACGTAAAAACTTGCAAATTTTCATACATTCTCTTCAGAACAACCCCTATATTAACGAGCTATCCCTAATATTCCCGAAATTTTTTATCATCTCCTGTACTAGACGCTTAGGTTTATCTCCCAGTAGAAAACCAGCAGCGAGTCTCGCAGGGTTCCGCGGGGAAGCTCGAAAACGTTAAATTCATAGTTCTATATATCTATATAGGTATAACCAAAAATCTACTTACCAGAGCGTTGTTTTTGAGAACTTTAATTATTTCAGACCTTTTACATACAGCAAACATACAACTGTCGTACATTTTTGAACGCGGCTCAGTGAGCCCTATACGACTATCACAAAATATTTGACAATTTTCCAAAAGAAAACTTTTTACTTAGGAAAAACCAATTTTCAATTTATTCAAAACTTAAAAATTTTATAACAGTCTTCCTATTTGACCTAACTCTGTTCTGGAAACGCCAACGGACGCGCATTCGCTCGTTCTACGGGATCCCTGTAACAGAAAAGTCAAATTAGGTCCATTTTCAAAATTTGTTTTCGAAATTTTCATAAAAAATCACATTTTTCATCCATTTTTCGCCCATAACTCCCGTTCCCGACGTCCGATCCGGACCGGGTTTACGTCATAGTATAGGACTCCGTGCCCGCTGTGCGTGTGCACCGCAAAAAACGAACCCTTCATAGGGAAATTTTACACCCGACAGTAAAAAACGTAAAAACTTGCAAATTTTCATACATTCTCTTCAGAACAACCCCTATATTAACGAGCTATCCCTAATATTCCCGAAATTTTTTATCATCTCCTGTACTAGACGCTTAGGTTTATCTCCCAGTAGAAAACCAGCAGCGAGTCTCGCAGGGTTCCGCGGGGAAGCTCGAAAACGTTAAATTCATAGTTCTATATATCTATATAGGTATAACCAAAAATCTACTTACCAGAGCGTTGTTTTTGAGAACTTTAATTATTTCAGACCTTTTACATACAGCAAACATACAACTGTCGTACATTTTTGAACGCGGCTTAGTGAGCCCTATACGACTATCACAAAATATTTGACAATTTTCCAAAAGAAAACTTTTTACTTAGGAAAAACCAATTTTCAATTTATTCAAAACTTAAAAATTTTATAACAGTCTTCCTATTTGACCTAACTCTGTTCTGGAAACGCCAACGGACGCGCATTCGCTCGTTCTACGGGATCCCTGTAACAGAAAAGTCAAATTAGGTCCATTTTCAAAATTTGTTTTCGAAATTTTCATAAAAAATCACATTTTTCATCCATTTTTCGCCCATAACTCCCGTTCCCGACGTCCGATCCGGACCGGGTTTACGTCATAGTATAGGACTCCGTGCCCGCTGTGCGTGTGCACCGCAAAAAACGAACCCTTCATAGGGAAATTTTACACCCGACAGTAAAAAACGTAAAAACTTGCAAATTTTCATACATTCTCTTCAGAACAACCCCTATATTAACGAGCTATCCCTAATATTCCCGAAATTTTTTATCATCTCCTGTACTAGACGCTTAGGTTTATCTCCCAGTAGAAAACCAGCAGCGAGTCTCGCAGGGTTCCGCGGGGAAGCTCGAAAACGTTAAATTCATAGTTCTATATATCTATATAGGTATAACCAAAAATCTACTTACCAGAGCGTTGTTTTTGAGAACTTTAATTATTTCAGACCTTTTACATACAGCAAACATACAACTGTCGTACATTTTTGAACGCGGCTCAGTGAGCCCTATACGACTATCACAAAATATTTGACAATTTTCCAAAAGAAAACTTTTTACTTAGGAAAAACCAATTTTCAATTTATTCAAAACTTAAAAATTTTATAACAGTCTTCCTATTTGACCTAACTCTGTTCTGGAAACGCCAACGGACGCGCATTCGCTCGTTCTACGGGATCCCTGTAACAGAAAAGTCAAATTAGGTCCATTTTCAAAATTTGTTTTCGAAATTTTCATAAAAAATCACATTTTTCATCCATTTTTCGCCCATAACTCCCGTTCCCGACGTCCGATCCGGACCGGGTTTACGTCATAGTATAGGACTCCGTGCCCGCTGTGCGTGTGCACCGCAAAAAACGAACCCTTCATAGGGAAATTTTACACCCGACAGTAAAAAACGTAAAAACTTGCAAATTTTCATACATTCTCTTCAGAACAACCCCTATATTAACGAGCTATCCCTAATATTCCCGAAATTTTTTATCATCTCCTGTACTAGACGCTTAGGTTTATCTCCCAGTAGAAAACCAGCAGCGAGTCTCGCAGGGTTCCGCGGGGAAGCTCGAAAACGTTAAATTCATAGTTCTATATATCTATATAGGTATAACCAAAAATCTACTTACCAGAGCGTTGTTTTTGAGAACTTTAATTATTTCAGACCTTTTACATACAGCAAACATACAACTGTCGTACATTTTTGAACGCGGCTCAGTGAGCCCTATACGACTATCACAAAATATTTGACAATTTTCCAAAAGAAAACTTTTTACTTAGGAAAAACCAATTTTCAATTTATTCAAAACTTAAAAATTTTATAACAGTCTTCCTATTTGACCTAACTCTGTTCTGGAAACGCCAACGGACGCGCATTCGCTCGTTCTACGGGATCCCTGTAACAGAAAAGTCAAATTAGGTCCATTTTCAAAATTTGTTTTCGAAATTTTCATAAAAAATCACATTTTTCATCCATTTTTCGCCCATAACTCCCGTTCCCGACGTCCGATCCGGACCGGGTTTACGTCATAGTATAGGACTCCGTGCCCGCTGTGCGTGTGCACCGCAAAAAACGAACCCTTCATAGGGAAATTTTACACCCGACAGTAAAAAACGTAAAAACTTGCAAATTTTCATACATTCTCTTCAGAACAACCCCTATATTAACGAGCTATCCCTAATATTCCCGAAATTTTTTATCATCTCCTGTACTAGACGCTTAGGTTTATCTCCCAGTAGAAAACCAGCAGCGAGTCTCGCAGGGTTCCGCGGGGAAGCTCGAAAACGTTAAATTCATAGTTCTATATATCTATATAGGTATAACCAAAAATCTACTTACCAGAGCGTTGTTTTTGAGAACTTTAATTATTTCAGACCTTTTACATACAGCAAACATACAACTGTCGTACATTTTTGAACGCGGCTCAGTGAGCCCTATACGACTATCACAAAATATTTGACAATTTTCCAAAAGAAAACTTTTTACTTAGGAAAAACCAATTTTCAATTTATTCAAAACTTAAAAATTTTATAACAGTCTTCCTATTTGACCTAACTCTGTTCTGGAAACGCCAACGGACGCGCATTCGCTCGTTCTACGGGATCCCTGTAACAGAAAAGTCAAATTAGGTCCATTTTCAAAATTTGTTTTCGAAATTTTCATAAAAAATCACATTTTTCATCCATTTTTCGCCCATAACTCCCGTTCCCGACGTCCGATCCGGACCGGGTTTACGTCATAGTATAGGACTCCGTGCCCGCTGTGCGTGTGCACCGCAAAAAACGAACCCTTCATAGGGAAATTTTACACCCGACAGTAAAAAACGTAAAAACTTGCAAATTTTCATACATTCTCTTCAGAACAACCCCTATATTAACGAGCTATCCCTAATATTCCCGAAATTTTTTATCATCTCCTGTACTAGACGCTTAGGTTTATCTCCCAGTAGAAAACCAGCAGCGAGTCTCGCAGGGTTCCGCGGGGAAGCTCGAAAACGTTAAATTCATAGTTCTATATATCTATATAGGTATAACCAAAAATCTACTTACCAGAGCGTTGTTTTTGAGAACTTTAATTATTTCAGACCTTTTACATACAGCAAACATACAACTGTCGTACATTTTTGAACGCGGCTCAGTGAGCCCTATACGACTATCACAAAATATTTGACAATTTTCCAAAAGAAAACTTTTTACTTAGGAAAAACCAATTTTCAATTTATTCAAAACTTAAAAATTTTATAACAGTCTTCCTATTTGACCTAACTCTGTTCTGGAAACGCCAACGGACGCGCATTCGCTCGTTCTACGGGATCCCTGTAACAGAAAAGTCAAATTAGGTCCATTTTCAAAATTTGTTTTCGAAATTTTCATAAAAAATCACATTTTTCATCCATTTTTCGCCCATAACTCCCGTTCCCGACGTCCGATCCGGACCGGGTTTACGTCATAGTATAGGACTCCGTGCCCGCTGTGCGTGTGCACCGCAAAAAACGAACCCTTCATAGGGAAATTTTACACCCGACAGTAAAAAACGTAAAAACTTGCAAATTTTCATACATTCTCTTCAGAACAACCCCTATATTAACGAGCTATCCCTAATATTCCCGAAATTTTTTATCATCTCCTGTACTAGACGCTTAGGTTTATCTCCCAGTAGAAAACCAGCAGCGAGTCTCGCAGGGTTCCGCGGGGAAGCTCGAAAACGTTAAATTCATAGTTCTATATATCTATATAGGTATAACCAAAAATCTACTTACCAGAGCGTTGTTTTTGAGAACTTTAATTATTTCAGACCTTTTACATACAGCAAACATACAACTGTCGTACATTTTTGAACGCGGCTCAGTGAGCCCTATACGACTATCACAAAATATTTGACAATTTTCCAAAAGAAAACTTTTTACTTAGGAAAAACCAATTTTCAATTTATTCAAAACTTAAAAATTTTATAACAGTCTTCCTATTTGACCTAACTCTGTTCTGGAAACGCCAACGGACGCGCATTCGCTCGTTCTACGGGATCCCTGTAACAGAAAAGTCAAATTAGGTCCATTTTCAAAATTTGTTTTCGAAATTTTCATAAAAAATCACATTTTTCATCCATTTTTCGCCCATAACTCCCGTTCCCGACGTCCGATCCGGACCGGGTTTACGTCATAGTATAGGACTCCGTGCCCGCTGTGCGTGTGCACCGCAAAAAACGAACCCTTCATAGGGAAATTTTACACCCGACAGTAAAAAACGTAAAAACTTGCAAATTTTCATACATTCTCTTCAGAACAACCCCTATATTAACGAGCTATCCCTAATATTCCCGAAATTTTTTATCATCTCCTGTACTAGACGCTTAGGTTTATCTCCCAGTAGAAAACCAGCAGCGAGTCTCGCAGGGTTCCGCGGGGAAGCTCGAAAACGTTAAATTCATAGTTCTATATATCTATATAGGTATAACCAAAAATCTACTTACCAGAGCGTTGTTTTTGA
The DNA here is from genome assembly GCA_949316375.1 of Mythimna vitellina. NCBI lineage: Eukaryota > Metazoa > Arthropoda > Insecta > Lepidoptera > Noctuidae > Mythimna > Mythimna vitellina. Next base: position 55,798 of record OX438693.1, read on the forward strand.
GAACTTTAATTATTTCAGACCTTTTACATACAGCAAACATACAACTGTCGTACATTTTTGAACGCGGCTCAGTGAGCCCTATACGACTATCACAAAATATTTGACAATTTTCCAAAAGAAAACTTTTTACTTAGGAAAAACCAATTTTCAATTTATTCAAAACTTAAAAATTTTATAACAGTCTTCCTATTTGACCTAACTCTGTTCTGGAAACGCCAACGGACGCGCATTCGCTCGTTCTACGGGATCCCTGTAACAGAAAAGTCAAATTAGGTCCATTTTCAAAATTTGTTTTCGAAATTTTCATAAAAAATCACATTTTTCATCCATTTTTCGCCCATAACTCCCGTTCCCGACGTCCGATCCGGACCGGGTTTACGTCATAGTATAGGACTCCGTGCCCGCTGTGCGTGTGCACCGCAAAAAACGAACCCTTCATAGGGACCCCACCGACCGTGTTCCCACGTTGTCGCCGTGGTGGGGCTTGCGTGTCTCTATGACCTTGAGGGCTATGCCGGTAGAGCTACTCATGCCGGAAGGCCTCAAGCGAGAGACCAGACCAAGAGGAACACACAGGCGGAGTCCAGACGGACCGCCACGGAGGGTGCACTGTCCAGAAGCATCGGCACCAACAGCTGTTGGTGTTTTTGGACAGTGGTTTTTGAGAGAGTGGGTTCGCCTCGGGTACGCGTCTGCTTATCAGACGTGACCACGATGGCGAACGTGGTTATTGGGGACCCCACCCCACAAAAAAGGCAAAGCTGTGTTCAGCAAACCCATGGACGCGACTCCGAAAAAGATACTACCCCAGGAGGGTACCGCCTGCACCGCAGGTGGAGAATCCCTCCCCGAGCAGAGCTCGGGCTGCCCCTCGTATTCTGGGGGGGGCAAAGAGCGCGTCAGGTCCCCTAGGGACCTGTTACCGTCCCTCGTGGACGCACGGAGCCAGGGTGGCTCACCCACCGGTAGCGCGGAGTCCCTGGGACCTGTTCCCAGCACGTCCGCTGCGCCGGTGGGTCCTTCAGAGGCTGGCAGGCGTTTCGGCCTCAGAGAGGTGAGCGGAGACACGGCGTCGGACTCAGATGCCGCGTCTTCGCTCAACTCGGAGAGAATGGAGGTGGATGAGGCCACCTCCAGGAAGAAGAAGAGGAACCGGTTCCTCAAGCGTCCCATATCCGGGGACGGCCGGAGGACGTCCTCCGACGATGGGCGTGGAGCTTCTGCCCGCAAAATCTCCACTGCTGGACGAGGTGCGGGTCGAATGACGAAAGGGAGGAAGCCCACCGCCGAGGAGGCGACCCAGCGGTCTTTAAAGATTGCTAGGGAGGGGCGCCACCCCGGGGCAAGCAGTGCCCAGGTCAGCCCTTCAGAGCCGGAGCCTTCTGGCAGCGAGCCGGAAGGCATGGAGGAGGCGCTGAACCGATTTACGGCGGTCGTGGCAGCTGCCATTATGGGCGTGGCCAAGAAGAGGGAGAGGGTCGCCAAGAGGCGGTCCATCTCCCAGGCCATGACCTCCATCACCGAGGCACTGGGTATCGTCCTGGAGCCGTTCAGGAGATCCCTCAACAAGAGGGTTGAGCGGCTCGAGGCAGAATTGGCCAGTGTCCGGGGCGCTGGCCATGAGGTGGCGCCAAAAGGAGGACGCAGGGAGGGGCAGGGTCGGCCCCAGCCCTCGCCCCAGATGGAGAGCGAGGTGCTGACTCTGCTGCGGCAAGAGCTGGCTGCCTTCCGGCAACAGCAGCAGGAGCAGCAGCAGCAGTTCCAGGAGCGAGTCCAGCGGCAATTCGCAGTCCTGGAGGGCATTGTCCTGCGCCCCCCGCTTGCGGCCTCCGGCCTAAAAAAGGCGGTTTCTTACGCTGCCGCCGCCGCGGCTGCTGCACCCAAAGCGGGCCCGTCCGGGCAGACCGGGCGTGGAGCCCAGGTGTCGGAGCCGGCGAGGCCGGTCCCGGCGGCCAAGCAGCAGCAGCGGCAGGGGAAACCTGCCCCTCCCCCGAAAGGCAGAGCGGTGCCTGCCGCTAAATCGGCGGGGCCTTCCGCGGCGGCGGCGACTAGGCCGCGACTGCCGCCTCCCCTGCCCGAAGAACCATCGGCTGGCGCCGAATGGACGGTCGTCGGCGCCAGCAGAAAGGCGGGCAAGGCGGCTAGAGCGGCAAAAAAGCGCGAGCGGCGACAGCAGCGCAGGAAGCGGGCCATGGCGGCCAGACTTCGCGCCCCGAATTCCGCAGCTGTAGTGATTACACTACAGCCAGCTGCGGAAAAGAAGGGCGTGACGTACAACGCCGTCATGGAAAAGGCGAAACAGGCGGTGGTGGGCCACCTTAGCGAGTTCGGAGCCACTGAGGGCTTCAGAATGAGGCGCACCGCAACCGGGGCCCGAATATTGGAGGTCCCTGGTGCGGACAGCGGCTCTGCCGCGGACGCCCTGGCCGCAAGGATCAGGGCGTCTATGGACGCTGAGGAGGTCCGAGTGTCCAGGCCCACAAAGTGCATAGACGTGCGCATCATGGGCCTGGATGACTCCGTCAGGGTGGACGAGGTGGTGGCCGCCGTCGTCAGGGCGGGAGGGTGCCAGGCCGATCAAGTGCGGGCTGGCACCATCCGTGCTGACAGCACGGGCATGCGAGCCGTTACGGTTAGCTGCCCCGTGTCAGCGGCCAAAGCCATCACGGCTGAAGGCCGAAGGCTCTTGGTGGGCTGGGTCTCCGCGCAGGTAAAACTGCTGGAGCCCAGACCTCTGCGGTGTTACCGCTGCCACGTGGGGCACCACGTGGGGGCCCATTGCGCCGCGGAGGTGGACCGCAGCGACCGCTGCTACCAGTGCGGTCAGGCCGGTCACAAGGCCGTCGAATGCCGTGCAACGCCGCACTGCTATGCATGTGCGGCGGCAGGCAAGCCGGCCGAGCACCGGGCTGGGGGCAGGTCCTGCGACCCCCCTGCCAAGGCCAAGGGCAAAGTACGGAGGCCCATCCACCCGGACGTACTCACCGCCGCAGCCGCTTCCTTGGCTGCCGCCGCTGTCGCCGCCGCACCCGCCGCGGCAGGGCCCTCTCGGGGGGCTAGGGAGGAGACTGTAATGGACTGTCAATAACGACCCCATTACGTCTCCTCCAGGCGAACATCAACCACTGCGCCCCCGCTCAGGATCTGTTGCTCCAGAGCATGGCGCAGTGGTCGATCAATATCGCCGTGGTCTCCGAGCCGTACAATGTCCTGCCCAGGGGAGACTGGGTGCGGGACCTGGACGGCTCGGTGACCCTAATTTCGTCGGCCGCCGCCGGTACCCCGACCCTCGAGGCCGTAACGAGGGGACGGGGTTGCGTGGCAGCACGGTTCGGGGACATTGCAGTGGTAGGCGTCTACCTGTCCCCGAGCAGATCTCTCGGCGATCTTCACATCTCCCTAATGGAGCTGAAAGCCGTCGTCGCTGGGTTTGGTTCCCTCCCCGTGGTCGTTTGCGGGGACTTCAATGCCAAGAACTTGGCTTGGGGTTCCCGGCTCACGAACCAGCGGGGTCGGATGGTGGAGGACTGGGCTCTGGAGACAGGCCTGGTCGTCCTAAACCGGGGTTCTGTCCCCACGTGTGTGCGGATGCGGGGTGACTCAGTGGTGGACCTCTCGTTCGCCAGCCCCGCTCTGTCGCCGCGTGTCGTCGACTGGCGCGTTATGGAGGGGGTGGAGACGTTTTCGGACCACCGTTACATCCGGTTCGACGTCTCCGCCCAAACCTCGATTGCGCCGGTCCGACAGAACCCTTGTGGTCCGCGGTGGGCGCTGAGGCAGATGGACCGGGAGCTCCTCCTGGAAGCCGCGACGGTACAGGCCTGGGTGCAAGCACCGGACAGGCCTGTCGACATAGACGTCGAGGCAGAGTGGTTCCGGGAGGCCATGTCGCAAGTTTGCGACGCGGCAATGCCCCGAGTCCCTCCAGGACGTGCTCAGCGCCAGGTATACTGGTGGTCGCCGGAGATTGCGGCACTGCGCAACGCGTGCAATGCCGCGCGACGCCGGTATGCCAGATACCGCAGTCGCCGCATCCGTCCAGCGGATGCGGAGGCCAGAGAGGCGGAGCTGTACGAGGGATACAGAGCGGCAAAGCGCACCCTCCGAGCGGAGATAAGGCGGGCCAAACTTGAGGCCCGCAACGTGTGGCTGGGGACTCTGAATGGGGACCCATGGGGACGCCCGTACAAATTGGTACGGGACAAACTCCGCCCCTGGGCTCCCCCGCTGACGCAGAGTCTCCGGCCCCAGCTCGTGGAGGGTGTGGTGAGCACTCTGTTCCCCACGCGAGGGGAACACTCTCCCCCGCCCATGGCTCCGCCACCAGCGGTGTCCGACGCGGACCACGATGGCGACGATGACGATAACGCTCCAGAGGTGACCGAGGTAGAGATGAGAGTGGCGGTACGAAGGCTGAGTGCCAAAAATACCGCCCCAGGACCCGACGGCTTGCCTGGGAAGGCATGGGTCCTGGCCATGGAGGCTCTCGGGCCTCGACTAAGAGGGCTCTTCAGCGCATGTATGGAGAGGGGCCAGTTCCCACTTCGCTGGAAGACGGGGAAACTGGTCCTGATCGCGAAGCCGGGGCGCCCCGCGGACTCTCCGTCCGCGTACCGGCCCATTGTGCTGCTCGACGAGGTGGGCAAGCTCTTTGAAAGAGTAATTGCAGACCGCCTCGTCGCACACCTAACACGGGTGGGGCCGGATCTGGCGGACGGCCAGTTCGGCTTTCGCAGGAGGCGCTCCACGGTGGACGCCATCATGTGCGTGCGAGCTCTCACGACGGGGGATGCAGTGGCCCAGGGCAGGTGTGTCGTGGCGGTGTCTTTGGACATCGCCAACGCCTTCAACTCCCTGCCTTGGAGTAGCATTGGGAGGGCACTCCGGTATCACCGGATGCCCGACTACCTCTGTCGTGTGGTCGAGGCGTACCTGTCTGACAGGTACATAACCTACCCCGGTCACCAGGGGGTGTGGGAACGTCGAGAGATGTCGTGCGGTGTTCCGCAGGGATCGGTACTAGGGCCGCCCTTGTGGAACATCGGATACGATTACGTGCTGCGCGGCGACCTCCCTGACGGGGTCAGCGTGGTCTGCTACGCAGACGACACGCTGGTCCTGGCGCAGGGAGAGTCGTACCAGGCGGCGGTCGAACTAGCGACACGCGGGGTCGCGACGGTCGTTGGCAGGATCCAGGAGCTGGGACTCGAGGTGGCATTGCACAAGTCCGAGGCCATGTGCTTTCACGGCCCTCGGAACGCGCCACCACCGGGTTCCCGGCTAACGGTGGGAGGAGTCCACATCGGCGTCGGGTCAACGATGAAGTACCTGGGACTCGTTCTCGACAGCCGATGGGATTTCGACGAGCATTTCCGACGTCTGGCTCCCAAACTAAATCGGACTGGGGCTGCTCTCTCGCGGCTCCTGCCCAACCTTGGGGGTCCAGACGCCTCCTGCCGGAGGCTCTACGCGGGGATCGTTCGGTCCATGGCCCTTTATGGCGCGCCGGTGTGGGCGCCGGGGCTGCGGAAGCAGCCGGCGGCCCGGCTGAACGCGTGCCAGAGGGTCATGGCCATACGGATGGTACGAGGATACCGGACGATTTCCCGCGAAGCGGCGAGCCTTCTTGCTTGCCAGCGACCGTGGGAACTGGAGGCAACAGTCCTTGCACTCATGCACGAACGGCGCATGGAGATGCAACGCCGGGGCGAAACTCCGCTGCCGCAACAGGTCGCGGCATGGCGGACAGAGTTCCGGCGAGTTCTCATGGAGAAATGGCGACAGCGACTGTCGCGACCCCGTGCTGGGCACGCCACAATTATGGCGGTAAGTCCCCTCTTTGAGGCGTGGTTGGAAAGACCTCACGGCGTCCTCACATTCCGCATGACGCAGGTCCTCACCGGACACGGTAAGTTCGGGAGGTTCCTGCACCGGATTCGTGCGGAAACGACGCCCGGGTGTCGCCACTGTGTGGCCCACCCGGAGGACACGGTGGAGCACACGGTGGAGGTGTGCCCCGCTTGGGCAGAGCAACGCCGTGACCTCGTGAGGGCAATCGGCGGCGGTGATCTCTCGCGCCGGGCCTTGGTTCAGGCCATGCTCCGGAGCGAGGACGAGTGGCAGGCGGTCGCCTCCTTCTGCGAAGCAGTAATGCTAGCTAAGGAGGCGGCCGATCGCGTGAGGCAACGGTCCTTACGCTCCAACCGCCGCCGGGATTCCGATCCCGATTTCCGGCCACCGTAGGCGCGGGCTTGCAGACGGCGAGCAATGGGTGGCTCGCCGTCTGATCGTCCGGTAACCGTCCGGACCGAGCCCAAGTCGTCGACGGCGCGTTTTGTTCCACGCGCGCCTCAAGGAGATGTCAGCAAATCGTAGGGGCCCAGAAGGGTCGAAGCCTACTGGGGCCACGGGTAGTGTGAAAGCGGAACCCGGGGCCCTGGGACGAAGGCAACGAAGGAACAGGAGTGGGTTTTTAGTCAGTAAGAGTCTGACACTATCTCCCGCTCCGCCCAAGAGCGGGGATGTCATTAGGATGATTTTCCCACCGAAAAAAAAAAAAAAAAAAAAAAAAAAAAAAAAAACCCTTCATAGGGAAATTTTACACCCGACAGTAAAAAACGTAAAAACTTGCAAATTTTCATACATTCTCTTCAGAACAACCCCTATATTAACGAGCTATCCCTAATATTCCCGAAATTTTTTATCATCTCCTGTACTAGACGCTTAGGTTTATCTCCCAGTAGAAAACCAGCAGCGAGTCTCGCAGGGTTCCGCGGGGAAGCTCGAAAACGTTAAATTCATAGTTCTATATATCTATATAGGTATAACCAAAAATCTACTTACCAGAGCGTTGTTTTTGAGAACTTTAATTATTTCAGACCTTTTACATACAGCAAACATACAACTGTCGTACATTTTTGAACGCGGCTCAGTGAGCCCTATACGACTATCACAAAATATTTGACAATTTTCCAAAAGAAAACTTTTTACTTAGGAAAAACCAATTTTCAATTTATTCAAAACTTAAAAATTTTATAACAGTCTTCCTATTTGACCTAACTCTGTTCTGGAAACGCCAACGGACGCGCATTCGCTCGTTCTACGGGATCCCTGTAACAGAAAAGTCAAATTAGGTCCATTTTCAAAATTTGTTTTCGAAATTTTCATAAAAAATCACATTTTTCATCCATTTTTCGCCCATAACTCCCGTTCCCGACGTCCGATCCGGACCGGGTTTACGTCATAGTATAGGACTCCGTGCCCGCTGTGCGTGTGCACCGCAAAAAACGAACCCTTCATAGGGAAATTTTACACCCGACAGTAAAAAACGTAAAAACTTGCAAATTTTCATACATTCTCTTCAGAACAACCCCTATATTAACGAGCTATCCCTAATATTCCCGAAATTTTTTATCATCTCCTGTACTAGACGCTTAGGTTTATCTCCCAGTAGAAAACCAGCAGCGAGTCTCGCAGGGTTCCGCGGGGAAGCTCGAAAACGTTAAATTCATAGTTCTATATATCTATATAGGTATAACCAAAAATCTACTTACCAGAGCGTTGTTTTTGAGAACTTTAATTATTTCAGACCTTTTACATACAGCAAACATACAACTGTCGTACATTTTTGAACGCGGCTCAGTGAGCCCTATACGACTATCACAAAATATTTGACAATTTTCCAAAAGAAAACTTTTTACTTAGGAAAAACCAATTTTCAATTTATTCAAAACTTAAAAATTTTATAACAGTCTTCCTATTTGACCTAACTCTGTTCTGGAAACGCCAACGGACGCGCATTCGCTCGTTCTACGGGATCCCTGTAACAGAAAAGTCAAATTAGGTCCATTTTCAAAATTTGTTTTCGAAATTTTCATAAAAAATCACATTTTTCATCCATTTTTCGCCCATAACTCCCGTTCCCGACGTCCGATCCGGACCGGGTTTACGTCATAGTATAGGACTCCGTGCCCGCTGTGCGTGTGCACCGCAAAAAACGAACCCTTCATAGGGAAATTTTACACCCGACAGTAAAAAACGTAAAAACTTGCAAATTTTCATACATTCTCTTCAGAACAACCCCTATATTAACGAGCTATCCCTAATATTCCCGAAATTTTTTATCATCTCCTGTACTAGACGCTTAGGTTTATCTCCCAGTAGAAAACCAGCAGCGAGTCTCGCAGGGTTCCGCGGGGAAGCTCGAAAACGTTAAATTCATAGTTCTATATATCTATATAGGTATAACCAAAAATCTACTTACCAGAGCGTTGTTTTTGAGAACTTTAATTATTTCAGACCTTTTACATACAGCAAACATACAACTGTCGTACATTTTTGAACGCGGCTCAGTGAGCCCTATACGACTATCACAAAATATTTGACAATTTTCCAAAAGAAAACTTTTTACTTAGGAAAAACCAATTTTCAATTTATTCAAAACTTAAAAATTTTATAACAGTCTTCCTATTTGACCTAACTCTGTTCTGGAAACGCCAACGGACGCGCATTCGCTCGTTCTACGGGATCCCTGTAACAGAAAAGTCAAATTAGGTCCATTTTCAAAATTTGTTTTCGAAATTTTCATAAAAAATCACATTTTTCATCCATTTTTCGCCCATAACTCCCGTTCCCGACGTCCGATCCGGACCGGGTTTACGTCATAGTATAGGACTCCGTGCCCGCTGTGCGTGTGCACCGCAAAAAACGAACCCTTCATAGGGAAATTTTACACCCGACGGTAAAAAACGTAAAAACTTGCAAATTTTCATACATTCTCTTCAGAACAACCCCTATATTAACGAGCTATCCCTAATATTCCCGAAATTTTTTATCATCTCCTGTACTAGACGCTTAGGTTTATCTCCCAGTAGAAAACCAGCAGCGAGTCTCGCAGGGTTCCGCGGGGAAGCTCGAAAACGTTAAATTCATAGTTCTATATATCTATATAGGTATAACCAAAAATCTACTTACCAGAGCGTTGTTTTTGAGAACTTTAATTATTTCAGACCTTTTACATACAGCAAACATACAACTGTCGTACATTTTTGAACGCGGCTCAGTGAGCCCTATACGACTATCACAAAATATTTGACAATTTTCCAAAAGAAAACTTTTTACTTAGGAAAAACCAATTTTCAATTTATTCAAAACTTAAAAATTTTATAACAGTCTTCCTATTTGACCTAACTCTGTTCTGGAAACGCCAACGGACGCGCATTCGCTCGTTCTACGGGATCCCTGTAACAGAAAAGTCAAATTAGGTCCATTTTCAAAATTTGTTTTCGAAATTTTCATAAAAAATCACATTTTTCATCCATTTTTCGCCCATAACTCCCGTTCCCGACGTCCGATCCGGACCGGGTTTACGTCATAGTATAGGACTCCGTGCCCGCTGTGCGTGTGCACCGCAAAAAACGAACCCTTCATAGGGAAATTTTACACCCGACAGTAAAAAACGTAAAAACTTGCAAATTTTCATACATTCTCTTCAGAACAACCCCTATATTAACGAGCTATCCCTAATATTCCCGAAATTTTTTATCATCTCCTGTACTAGACGCTTAGGTTTATCTCCCAGTAGAAAACCAGCAGCGAGTCTCGCAGGGTTCCGCGGGGAAGCTCGAAAACGTTAAATTCATAGTTCTATATATCTATATAGGTATAACCAAAAATCTACTTACCAGAGCGTTGTTTTTGAGAACTTTAATTATTTCAGACCTTTTACATACAGCAAACATACAACTGTCGTACATTTTTGAACGCGGCTCAGTGAGCCCTATACGACTATCACAAAATATTTGACAATTTTCCAAAAGAAAACTTTTTACTTAGGAAAAACCAATTTTCAATTTATTCAAAACTTAAAAATTTTATAACAGTCTTCCTATTTGACCTAACTCTGTTCTGGAAACGCCAACGGACGCGCATTCGCTCGTTCTACGGGATCCCTGTAACAGAAAAGTCAAATTAGGTCCATTTTCAAAATTTGTTTTCGAAATTTTCATAAAAAATCACATTTTTCATCCATTTTTCGCCCATAACTCCCGTTCCCGACGTCCGATCCGGACCGGGTTTACGTCATAGTATAGGACTCCGTGCCCGCTGTGCGTGTGCACCGCAAAAAACGAACCCTTCATAGGGACCCCACCGACCTTGTTCCCACGTTGTCGTCGTGGTGGGGCTTGCGTGTCTTTATGACCTTGAGGGCTATGCCGGTAGAGCTACTCATGCCGGAAGGCCTCAAGCGAGAGACCAGACCAAGAGGAACACACAGGCGGAGTCCAGACGGACCGCCACGGAGGGTGCACTGTCCAGAAGCATCGGCACCAACAGCTGTTGGTGTTTTTGGACAGTGGTCTTGAGAGAGTGGGTTCGCCTCGGGTACGCGTCTGCTTATCAGACGTGACCACGATGGCGAACGTGGTTATTGGGGACCCCACCCCACAAAAAAGGCAAAGCTGAGTTCAGCACCTCATCATGGACGCGACTCTCAAAAATTTATTACCCCAGGAGGGTACCGCCTGCACCGCAGGTGGAGAATCCCTCCCCGAGCAGAGCTCGGGCTGCCCCTCGTATTCTGGGGGGGGCAAAGAGCGCGTCAGGTCCCAAAAGGACCTGTTACCGTCCTTCATGGACGCAAAGAGCCAGGGTGGCTCATCCACTGGCAGCGCGGAGTCCCTGGGACCTGTTCCCAGCACGTCCGCTGCGCCGGTGGGTCCTGCAGAGGCCGGCAGGCGTTTCGGCCTCAGGGAGGTGAGCGGAGACACGGCGTCGGACTCAGATGCCGCGTCTTCGCTCAACTCGGAGAGAATGGAGGTGGATGAGGCCACCTCCAGGAAGAAGAGGACCCTTTTCCTCAAACGCCCCATATCCGGGGATGGCCGGAGGACGTCCTCTGACGATGGGCGCGGAGCTTCGGCCCGCAAAATATCCACTGCTGGACGAGGTGCGGGCCGAATGACAGGGAAAGGGAGGAAGCCCACCGCCGAGGAGGCGACCCAGCGGTCCCTTAAGATCGCCAGGGAGGGGCGCCACCCCGAGGCAAGCGGTGCACAGGTCAGCCCCTCAGAGCCGGAGCCTTCTGGCAGCGAGCCAGAAGGCATGGAGGAGGCGCTGAACCAGTTCACCGCGGTCGTGGCAGCTGCCATATCAGGCGTGGCCAAGAAGAGGGAGAGGGTCGCCAAGAGGCGATCCATCACTCAGGCCATGACCTCGATAACCGAGGCACTGGGGATCGTCCTGGAGCCGTTCAGAAAATCCCTGAACAAGAGGATTGAGCGGCTCGAGGCAGAACTGGCCGGTGTCCGGGGCGCTGGCCCTGAGGTGGCGCCAAAAGGAGGACGCAGGGAGGGGCAAAGTAAGCCCCAGCCCTCGCCCCAGATGGAGAGCGAGGTGCTGACTCTGCTGCGGCAAGAGCTGGCTGCCTTCCGGCAACAGCAGCAGGAGCAGCAGCAGCAGTTCCAGGAGCGAGTCCAGCGGCAATTCGCTGTCCTGGAGGGCATTGTGCTGCGTCCCCCGCTTGCGGCCTCCAGCCAAAAAAGGGTCGTCTCGTACGCCGCCGCCGCCGCGGCCACGGCTGCTGGGCCAAAGGCGGGCCCGTCTAGGCAAACTGGGCGTGGAGCCGTGGCGTCGGAGCCAGCGAGGACGGTCCCAGCGGCCAAGCAGCAGCAGCGGCAGGGGAAGCTTACCCCTTCCCCGAAAAGCAGAGCAGTGCCTGCCGCTAAACTGGCAGGTCCTCCTGCGGCGGCGGCGACTAGGCCGCGCCTGCCACCTCCCCTGCTTGAGGAAGCCTCGGCTGGCGCCGAATGGACGGTCGTCGGCGCCAGCAAGAAGGCGGGCAAGGTGGCCAGAGCGGCGAAGAAGCGCGAGCGGCGACAGGAGCGCAGGAAGCGGGCCATGGCGGCCAGACTTCGCGCCCCGAATTCCGCAGCTGTAGTGATTACACTACAGCCAGCTGCGGAAAAGAAGGGCGTGACGTACAACGCCGTCATGGCTAAGGCGAAGCAGGCGGTGGTGGATCACCTCGACGAATTCGGAGCCTCTGAAGGCTTCCGAATGAGGCGCACCGCAACCGGGGCCCGAATTTTGGAGGTCCCTGGTGCGGACAGCGGCTCTGCCGCGGACGCCCTGGCCGCAAGGATCAGGGCGTCCCTGGACGTCGAGGAGGTCCGAGTGTCCAGGCCCACAAAGTGCATAGACGTGCGCATCATGGGCCTGGATGACTCCGTTAGGGTGGAAGAGGTGGTGGCCGCCGTCGTCAGGGCGGGAGGATGCCAGGCCGATCAAGTGCGGGCTGGCACCATCCGTGCTGACAGCACGGGCATGCGGGCCGTTACGGTCAGCTGCCCCGTGTCGGCGGCCAAAGCCATCACGGCTGAAGGCCGTAGGCTCTTGGTGGGCTGGGTCTCCGCGCAGGTAAAACTGCTGGAGCCCAGACCTCTGCGGTGTTACCGCTGCCACGTGGGGCACCACGTGGGGGCCCATTGCGCCGCGGAGGTGGACCGCAGTGACCGCTGCTACCAGTGCGGTCAGGCTGGTCACAAGGCCGTCGAATGCCGTGCAACGCCGCACTGCTACGCATGTGCGGCGGCAGGCAAGCCGGCCGACCACCGGGCTGGGGGCAGGTCCTGCGACCCCCCCGCCAAGGCCAAGGGCAAGGTACGGAGGCCCATCCACCCGGACGTACTCACCGCCGCAGCCGCTTCCTTGGCTGCCGCCGCTGTCGCCGTCGCACCCGCCGCGGCAGGGCCCTCACGGGGGGCTCGGGAGGAGACTGTAATGGACTGTCAATAACGACCCCATTACGTCTCCTCCAGGCGAACATCAACCGCTGCGCCCCCGCTCAGGATCTGTTGCTCCAGAGCATGGCGCAGTGGTCGATCAATATCGCCGTGGTCTCCGAGCCGTACAATGTCCTGCCCAGGGGAGACTGGGTGCGGGACTTGGACGGCTCGGTGACCCTAATTTCGTCGGCCGCCGCCGGTACCCCGACCCTCGAGGCCGTCACGAGGGGACGGGGTTGCGTGGCAGCACGGTTCGGGGACATTGCAGTGGTAGGCGTCTACCTGTCCCCGAGCAGATCTCTCGGCGATCTCCACATCTCCCTAATGGAGCTGAAAGCCGTCGTCGCTGGGTTTGGTTCCCTCCCCGTGGTCGTTTGCGGGGACTTCAATGCCAAGAACTTGGCTTGGGGTTCCCGGCTCACGAACCAGCGGGGTCGGATGGTGGAGGACTGGGCTCTGGAGACAGGCCTGGTCGTCCTAAACCGGGGTTCTGTCCCCACGTGTGTGCGGATGCGGGGTGACTCAGTGGTGGACATCTCGTTCGCCAGCCCCGCTCTGTCGCCGCGTGTCGTCGACTGGCGCGTTATGGAGGGGGTGGAGACGTTTTCGGACCACCGGTACATCCGGTTCGACGTCTCCGCCCAAACCTCGATTGCGCCGGTCCGACAGAACCCTTGTGGTCCGCGGTGGGCGCTGAGGCAGATGGACCGGGAGCTCCTCCTGGAAGCCGCGACGGTACAGGCCTGGGTGCAAGCACCGGACAGGCCTGTCGACATAGACGTCGAGGCAGAGTGGTTCCGGGAGGCCATGTCGCAAATTTGCGACGCGGCAATGCCCCGAGTCCCTCCAGGACGTGCTCAGCGCCAGGTATACTGGTGGTCGCCGGAGATTGCGGCACTGCGCAACGCGTGCAATGCCGCGCGACGCCGGTATGCCAGATACCGCAGGCGCCGCATCCGTCCACCGGATGCGGAGGCCAGAGAGGCGGAGCTGTACGAGGGGTACAGAGCGGCAAAGCGCACCCTCCGAGCGGAGATAAGGCGGGCCAAACTTGAGGCCCGCAACGTGTGGCTGGGGACTCTGAATGGGGACCCATGGGGACGCCCGTACAAATTGGTACGGGACAAACTCCGCCCCTGGGCTCCCCCGCTGACGCAGAGTCTCCGGCCCCAGCTCGTGGAGGGTGTGGTGAGCACTCTGTTCCCCACGCGAGGGGAACACTCTCCCCCGCCCATGGCTCCGCCACCAGCGGTGTCCGACGCGGACCACGATGGCGACGACGACGACAACGTTCCAGAGGTGACCGAGGTAGAGATGAGAGTGGCGGTACGAAGGCTGAGTGCCAAAAATACCGCCCCAGGACCCGACGGCTTGCCTGGGAAGGCATGGGTCCTGGCCATGGAGGCTCTCGGGCCTCGACTAAGAGGGCTCTTCAGCGCATGCATGGAGAGGGGCCAGTTCCCACTTCGCTGGAAGACGGGGAAACTGGTCCTCATCGCGAAGCCGGGGCGCCCCGCGGACTCTCCGTCCGCGTACCGGCCCATTGTGCTGCTCGACGAGGTGGGCAAGCTCTTTGAAAGAGTAATTGCAGACCGCCTCGTCGCGCACCTAACACGGGTGGGGCCGGATCTGGCGGACGGCCAGTTCGGCTTTCGCAGGAGGCGCTCCACGGTGGACGCCATCATGTGCGTGCGAGCTCTCACGACGGGGGATGCAGTGGCCCAGGGCAGGTGTGTCGTGGCGGTGTCTTTGGACATCGCCAACGCCTTCAACTCCCTGCCTTGGAGTAGCATTGGGAGGGCACTCCGGTATCACCGGATGCCCGACTACCTCTGTCGTGTGGTCGAGGCGTACCTGTCAGACAGGTACATAACCTACCCCGGTCACCAGGGGGTGTGGGAACGTCGAGAGATGTCGTGCGGTGTTCCGCAGGGATCGGTACTAGGGCCGCCCTTGTGGAACATCGGATACGATTACGTGCTGCGCGGCGACCTCCCTGACGGGGTCAGCGTGGTCTGCTACGCAGACGACACGCTGGTCCTGGCTCAGGGAGAGTCGTACCAGGCGGCGGTCGAACTAGCGACACGCGGGGTCGCGACGGTCGTTGGCAGGATCCAGGAGCTGGGACTCGAGGTGGCATTGCACAAGTCCGAGGCCATGTGCTTTCACGGCCCTCGGAACGCGCCACCACCGGGTTCCCAGCTAACGGTGGGAGGAGTCCACATCGGCGTCGGGTCAACGATGAAGTACCTGGGACTCGTTCTCGACAGCCGATGGGATTTCGACGAGCATTTCCGACGTCTGGCTCCCAAACTAAATCGGACTGGGGCTGCTCTCTCGCGGCTCCTGCCCAACCTTGGGGGTCCAGACGCCTCCTGCCGGAGGCTCTACGCGGGGATCGTTCGGTCCATGGCCCTTTATGGCGCGCCGGTGTGGGCGCCGGGGCTGCGGAAGCAGCCGGCGGCCCGGCTGAACGCGTGCCAAAGGGTCATGGCCATACGGATGGTACGAGGATACCGGACGATTTCCCGTGAAGCGGCGAGCCTTCTTGCTTGCCAGCGACCATGGGAACTGGAGGCAACAGTCCTTGCACTCATGCACGAACGGCGCATGGAGATGCAACGCCGGGGCGAAACTCCGCTGCCGCAACAAGTCGCGGCATGGCGGACAGAGTTCCGGCGAGTTCTCATGGTGAAATGGCGACAGCGACTGTCGCGACCCCGTGCTGGGCACGCCACAATTATGGCGGTAAGTCCCCTCTTTGAGGCGTGGTTGGAAAGACCTCACGGCGTCCTCACATTCCGCATGACGCAGGTCCTCACCGGACACGGTAAGTTCGGGAGGTTCCTGCACCGGATTCGTGCGGAAACGACGCCCGGGTGTCGCCACTGTGTGGCCCACCCGGAGGACACGGTGGAGCACACGGTGGAGGTGTGCCCCGCTTGGGCAGAGCCACGCCGTGACCTCGTGAGGGCAATCGGCGGCGGTGATCTCTCGCGCCGGGCCTTGGTTCAGGCCATGCTCCGGAGCGAGGAGGAGTGGCAGGCGGTCGCCTCCTTCTGCGAAGCAGTAATGCTAGCTAAGGAGGCGGCCGATCGCGTGAGGCAACGGTCCTTACGCTCCAACCGCCGCCGGGATTCCGATCCCGATTTCCGGCCACCGTAGGCGCGGGCTTGCAGATGGCGAGCAATGGGTGGCTCGCCGTCTGACCGTCCGGTAACCGTCCGGACCGAGCCCAAGTCGTCGACGGCGCGTATTGTTCCACGCGCGCCTCAAGGAGATGTCAGCAAATCGTAGGGGCCCAGAAGGGTCGAAGCCTACTGGGGCCACGGGTAGTGTGAAAGCGGAACCCGGGGCCCTGGGACGAAGGCAACGAAGGAACAGGAGTGGGTTTTTAGTCAGTAAGAGTCTGACACTATCTCCCGCTCCGCCCAAGAGCGGGGATGTCATTAGGATGATTTTCCCACCGAAAAAAAAAAAAAAAAAAAAAAACCCTTCATAGGGAAATTTTACACCCGACAGTAAAAAACGTAAAAACTTGCAAATTTTCATACATTCTCTTCAGAACAACCCCTATATTAACGAGCTATCCCTAATATTCCCGAAATTTTTTATCATCTCCTGTACTAGACGCTTAGGTTTATCTCCCAGTAGAAAACCAGCAGCGAGTCTCGCAGGGTTCCGCGGGGAAGCTCGAAAACGTTAAATTCATAGTTCTATATATCTATATAGGTATAACCAAAAATCTACTTACCAGAGCGTTGTTTTTGAGAACTTTAATTATTTCAGACCTTTTACATACAGCAAACATACAACTGTCGTACATTTTTGAACGCGGCTCAGTGAGCCCTATACGACTATCACAAAATATTTGACAATTTTCCAAAAGAAAACTTTTTACTTAGGAAAAACCAATTTTCAATTTATTCAAAACTTAAAAATTTTATAACAGTCTTCCTATTTGACCTAACTCTGTTCTGGAAACGCCAACGGACGCGCATTCGCTCGTTCTACGGGATCCCTGTAACAGAAAAGTCAAATTAGGTCCATTTTCAAAATTTGTTTTCGAAATTTTCATAAAAAATCACATTTTTCATCCATTTTTCGCCCATAACTCCCGTTCCCGACGTCCGATCCGGACCGGGTTTACGTCATAGTATAGGACTCCGTGCCCGCTGTGCGTGTGCACCGCAAAAAACGAACCCTTCATAGGGAAATTTTACACCCGACAGTAAAAAACGTAAAAACTTGCAAATTTTCATACATTCTCTTCAGAACAACCCCTATATTAACGAGCTATCCCTAATATTCCCGAAATTTTTTATCATCTCCTGTACTAGACGCTTAGGTTTATCTCCCAGTAGAAAACCAGCAGCGAGTCTCGCAGGGTTCCGCGGGGAAGCTCGAAAACGTTAAATTCATAGTTCTATATATCTATATAGGTATAACCAAAAATCTACTTACCAGAGCGTTGTTTTTGAGAACTTTAATTATTTCAGACCTTTTACATACAGCAAACATACAACTGTCGTACATTTTTGAACGCGGCTCAGTGAGCCCTATACGACTATCACAAAATATTTGACAATTTTCCAAAAGAAAACTTTTTACTTAGGAAAAACCAATTTTCAATTTATTCAAAACTTAAAAAATTTATAACAGTCTTCCTATTTGACCTAACTCTGTTCTGGAAACGCCAACGGACGCGCATTCGCTCGTTCTACGGGATCCCTGTAACAGAAAAGTCAAATTAGGTCCATTTTCAAAATTTGTTTTCGAAATTTTCATAAAAAATCACATTTTTCATCCATTTTTCGCCCATAACTCCCGTTCCCGACGTCCGATCCGGACCGGGTTTACGTCATAGTATAGGACTCCGTGCCCGCTGTGCGTGTGCACCGCAAAAAACGAACCCTTCATAGGGAAATTTTACACCCGACAGTAAAAAACGTAAAAACTTGCAAATTTTCATACATTCTCTTCAGAACAACCCCTATATTAACGAGCTATCCCTAATATTCCCGAAATTTTTTATCATCTCCTGTACTAGACGCTTAGGTTTATCTCCCAGTAGAAAACCAGCAGCGAGTCTCGCAGGGTTCCGCGGGGAAGCTCGAAAACGTTAAATTCATAGTTCTATATATCTATATAGGTATAACCAAAAATCTACTTACCAGAGCGTTGTTTTTGAGAACTTTAATTATTTCAGACCTTTTACATACAGCAAACATACAACTGTCGTACATTTTTGAACGCGGCTCAGTGAGCCCTATACGACTATCACAAAATATTTGACAATTTTCCAAAAGAAAACTTTTTACTTAGGAAAAACCAATTTTCAATTTATTCAAAACTTAAAAATTTTATAACAGTCTTCCTATTTGACCTAACTCTGTTCTGGAAACGCCAACGGACGCGCATTCGCTCGTTCTACGGGATCCCTGTAACAGAAAAGTCAAATTAGGTCCATTTTCAAAATTTGTTTTCGAAATTTTCATAAAAAATCACATTTTTCATCCATTTTTCGCCCATAACTCCCGTTCCCGACGTCCGATCCGGACCGGGTTTACGTCATAGTATAGGACTCCGTGCCCGCTGTGCGTGTGCACCGCAAAAAACGAACCCTTCATAGGGAAATTTTACACCCGACAGTAAAAAACGTAAAAACTTGCAAATTTTCATACATTCTCTTCAGAACAACCCCTATATTAACGAGCTATCCCTAATATTCCCGAAATTTTTTATCATCTCCTGTACTAGACGCTTAGGTTTATCTCCCAGTAGAAAACCAGCAGCGAGTCTCGCAGGGTTCCGCGGGGAAGCTCGAAAACGTTAAATTCATAGTTCTATATATCTATATAGGTATAACCAAAAATCTACTTACCAGAGCGTTGTTTTTGAGAACTTTAATTATTTCAGACCTTTTACATACAGCAAACATACAACTGTCGTACATTTTTGAACGCGGCTCAGTGAGCCCTATACGACTATCACAAAATATTTGACAATTTTCCAAAAGAAAACTTTTTACTTAGGAAAAACCAATTTTCAATTTATTCAAAACTTAAAAATTTTATAACAGTCTTCCTATTTGACCTAACTCTGTTCTGGAAACGCCAACGGACGCGCATTCGCTCGTTCTACGGGATCCCTGTAACAGAAAAGTCAAATTAGGTCCATTTTCAAAATTTGTTTTCGAAATTTTCATAAAAAATCACATTTTTCATCCATTTTTCGCCCATAACTCCCGTTCCCGACGTCCGATCCGGACCGGGTTTACGTCATAGTATAGGACTCCGTGCCCGCTGTGCGTGTGCACCGCAAAAAACGAACCCTTCATAGGGAAATTTTACACCCGACAGTAAAAAACGTAAAAACTTGCAAATTTTCATACATTCTCTTCAGAACAACCCCTATATTAACGAGCTATCCCTAATATTCCCGAAATTTTTTATCATCTCCTGTACTAGACGCTTAGGTTTATCTCCCAGTAGAAAACCAGCAGCGAGTCTCGCAGGGTTCCGCGGGGAAGCTCGAAAACGTTAAATTCATAGTTCTATATATCTATATAGGTATAACCAAAAATCTACTTACCAGAGCGTTGTTTTTGAGAACTTTAATTATTTCAGACCTTTTACATACAGCAAACATACAACTGTCGTACATTTTTGAACGCGGCTCAGTGAGCCCTATACGACTATCACAAAATATTTGACAATTTTCCAAAAGAAAACTTTTTACTTAGGAAAAACCAATTTTCAATTTATTCAAAACTTAAAAATTTTATAACAGTCTTCCTATTTGACCTAACTCTGTTCTGGAAACGCCAACGGACGCGCATTCGCTCGTTCTACGGGATCCCTGTAACAGAAAAGTCAAATTAGGTCCATTTTCAAAATTTGTTTTCGAAATTTTCATAAAAAATCACATTTTTCATCCATTTTTCGCCCATAACTCCCGTTCCCGACGTCCGATCCGGACCGGGTTTACGTCATAGTATAGGACTCCGTGCCCGCTGTGCGTGTGCACCGCAAAAAACGAACCCTTCATAGGGAAATTTTACACCCGACAGTAAAAAACGTAAAAACTTGCAAATTTTCATACATTCTCTTCAGAACAACCCCTATATTAACGAGCTATCCCTAATATTCCCGAAATTTTTTATCATCTCCTGTACTAGACGCTTAGGTTTATCTCCCAGTAGAAAACCAGCAGCGAGTCTCGCAGGGTTCCGCGGGGAAGCTCGAAAACGTTAAATTCATAGTTCTATATATCTATATAGGTATAACCAAAAATCTACTTACCAGAGCGTTGTTTTTGAGAACTTTAATTATTTCAGACCTTTTACATACAGCAAACATACAACTGTCGTACATTTTTGAACGCGGCTCAGTGAGCCCTATACGACTATCACAAAATATTTGACAATTTTCCAAAAGAAAACTTTTTACTTAGGAAAAACCAATTTTCAATTTATTCAAAACTTAAAAAATTTATAACAGTCTTCCTATTTGACCTAACTCTGTTCTGGAAACGCCAACGGACGCGCATTCGCTCGTTCTACGGGATCCCTGTAACAGAAAAGTCAAATTAGGTCCATTTTCAAAATTTGTTTTCGAAATTTTCATAAAAAATCACATTTTTCATCCATTTTTCGCCCATAACTCCCGTTCCCGACGTCCGATCCGGACCGGGTTTACGTCATAGTATAGGACTCCGTGCCCGCTGTGCGTGTGCACCGCAAAAAACGAACCCTTCATAGGGAAATTTTACACCCGACAGTAAAAAACGTAAAAACTTGCAAATTTTCATACATTCTCTTCAGAACAACCCCTATATTAACGAGCTATCCCTAATATTCCCGAAATTTTTTATCATCTCCTGTACTAGACGCTTAGGTTTATCTCCCAGTAGAAAACCAGCAGCGAGTCTCGCAGGGTTCCGCGGGGAAGCTCGAAAACGTTAAATTCATAGTTCTATATATCTATATAGGTATAACCAAAAATCTACTTACCAGAGCGTTGTTTTTGAGAACTTTAATTATTTCAGACCTTTTACATACAGCAAACATACAACTGTCGTACATTTTTGAACGCGGCTCAGTGAGCCCTATACGACTATCACAAAATATTTGACAATTTTCCAAAAGAAAACTTTTTACTTAGGAAAAACCAATTTTCAATTTATTCAAAACTTAAAAATTTTATAACAGTCTTCCTATTTGACCTAACTCTGTTCTGGAAACGCCAACGGACGCGCATTCGCTCGTTCTACGGGATCCCTGTAACAGAAAAGTCAAATTAGGTCCATTTTCAAAATTTGTTTTCGAAATTTTCATAAAAAATCACATTTTTCATCCATTTTTCGCCCATAACTCCCGTTCCCGACGTCCGATCCGGACCGGGTTTACGTCATAGTATAGGACTCCGTGCCCGCTGTGCGTGTGCACCGCAAAAAACGAACCCTTCATAGGGAAATTTTACACCCGACAGTAAAAAACGTAAAAACTTGCAAATTTTCATACATTCTCTTCAGAACAACCCCTATATTAACGAGCTATCCCTAATATTCCCGAAATTTTTTATCATCTCCTGTACTAGACGCTTAGGTTTATCTCCCAGTAGAAAACCAGCAGCGAGTCTCGCAGGGTTCCGCGGGGAAGCTCGAAAACGTTAAATTCATAGTTCTATATATCTATATAGGTATAACCAAAAATCTACTTACCAGAGCGTTGTTTTTGAGAACTTTAATTATTTCAGACCTTTTACATACAGCAAACATACAACTGTCGTACATTTTTGAACGCGGCTCAGTGAGCCCTATACGACTATCACAAAATATTTGACAATTTTCCAAAAGAAAACTTTTTACTTAGGAAAAACCAATTTTCAATTTATTCAAAACTTAAAAATTTTATAACAGTCTTCCTATTTGACCTAACTCTGTTCTGGAAACGCCAACGGACGCGCATTCGCTCGTTCTACGGGATCCCTGTAACAGAAAAGTCAAATTAGGTCCATTTTCAAAATTTGTTTTCGAAATTTTCATAAAAAATCACATTTTTCATCCATTTTTCGCCCATAACTCCCGTTCCCGACGTCCGATCCGGACCGGGTTTACGTCATAGTATAGGACTCCGTGCCCGCTGTGCGTGTGCACCGCAAAAAACGAACCCTTCATAGGGAAATTTTACACCCGACAGTAAAAAACGTAAAAACTTGCAAATTTTCATACATTCTCTTCAGAACAACCCCTATATTAACGAGCTATCCCTAATATTCCCGAAATTTTTTATCATCTCCTGTACTAGACGCTTAGGTTTATCTCCCAGTAGAAAACCAGCAGCGAGTCTCGCAGGGTTCCGCGGGGAAGCTCGAAAACGTTAAATTCATAGTTCTATATATCTATATAGGTATAACCAAAAATCTACTTACCAGAGCGTTGTTTTTGAGAACTTTAATTATTTCAGACCTTTTACATACAGCAAACATACAACTGTCGTACATTTTTGAACGCGGCTCAGTGAGCCCTATACGACTATCACAAAATATTTGACAATTTTCCAAAAGAAAACTTTTTACTTAGGAAAAACCAATTTTCAATTTATTCAAAACTTAAAAATTTTATAACAGTCTTCCTATTTGACCTAACTCTGTTCTGGAAACGCCAACGGACGCGCATTCGCTCGTTCTACGGGATCCCTGTAACAGAAAAGTCAAATTAGGTCCATTTTCAAAATTTGTTTTCGAAATTTTCATAAAAAATCACATTTTTCATCCATTTTTCGCCCATAACTCCCGTTCCCGACGTCCGATCCGGACCGGGTTTACGTCATAGTATAGGACTCCGTGCCCGCTGTGCGTGTGCACCGCAAAAAACGAACCCTTCATAGGGAAATTTTACACCCGACAGTAAAAAACGTAAAAACTTGCAAATTTTCATACATTCTCTTCAGAACAACCCCTATATTAACGAGCTATCCCTAATATTCCCGAAATTTTTTATCATCTCCTGTACTAGACGCTTAGGTTTATCTCCCAGTAGAAAACCAGCAGCGAGTCTCGCAGGGTTCCGCGGGGAAGCTCGAAAACGTTAAATTCATAGTTCTATATATCTATATAGGTATAACCAAAAATCTACTTACCAGAGCGTTGTTTTTGAGAACTTTAATTATTTCAGACCTTTTACATACAGCAAACATACAACTGTCGTACATTTTTGAACGCGGCTCAGTGAGCCCTATACGACTATCACAAAATATTTGACAATTTTCCAAAAGAAAACTTTTTACTTAGGAAAAACCAATTTTCAATTTATTCAAAACTTAAAAATTTTATAACAGTCTTCCTATTTGACCTAACTCTGTTCTGGAAACGCCAACGGACGCGCATTCGCTCGTTCTACGGGATCCCTGTAACAGAAAAGTCAAATTAGGTCCATTTTCAAAATTTGTTTTCGAAATTTTCATAAAAAATCACATTTTTCATCCATTTTTCGCCCATAACTCCCGTTCCCGACGTCCGATCCGGACCGGGTTTACGTCATAGTATAGGACTCCGTGCCCGCTGTGCGTGTGCACCGCAAAAAACGAACCCTTCATAGGGAAATTTTACACCCGACAGTCCCCACCGACCGTGTTCCCACGTTGTCGCCGTGGTGGGGCTTGCGTGTCTCTATGACCTTGAGGGCTATGCCGGTAGAGCTACTCATGCCGGAAGGCCTCAAGCGAGAGACCAGACCAAGAGGAACACACAGGCGGAGTCCAGACGGACCGCCAAGGAGGGTGCACTGTCCGGAAGCATCGGCACCAACAGCTGTTGGTGTTTTTGGACAGTGGTTTTGAGAGAGTGGGTTCGCCTCGGGTACGCGTCTGCTTATCAGACGTGACCACGATGGCGAACGTGGTTATTGGGGACCCCACCCCACAAAAAAGGCAAAGCTGTGTTCAGCACCACTATGGACGCGTCTCAAAAAATAGTACTACCCCAGGAGGGTACCGCCTGCACCGCAGGTGGAGAATCCCTCCCCGAGCAGAGCTCGGGCTGCCCCTCGTATTCTGGGGGGGGCAAAGAGCGCGTCAGGTCCCCTAGGGACCTGTTACCGTCCCTCGTGGACGCACGGAGCCAGGGTGGCTCACCCACCGGTAGCGCGGAGTCCCTGGGACCTGTTCCCAGCACGTCCGCTGCGCCGGTGGGTCCTTCAGAGGCTGGCAGGCGTTTCGGCCTCAGAGAGGTGAGCGGAGACACGGCGTCGGACTCAGATGCCGCGTCTTCGTTCAACTCGGAGAGAATGGAGGTGGATGAGGCCACCTCCAGGAAGAAGAAGAGGAACCGGTTCCTCAAGCGTCCCATATCCGGGGATGGCCGGAGGACGTCCTCCGACGATGGGCGTGGAGCTTCGGCCCGCAAAATCTCCACTGCTGGACGAGGTGCGGGCCGAATGACGAAAGGGAGGAAGCCCACCGCCGAGGAGGCGACCCAGCGGTCTTTAAAGATTGCCAGGGAGGGGCGCCACCCCGGGGCAAGCGGTGCCCAGGTCAGCCCCTCAGAGCCGGAGCCTTCTGGCAGCGAGCCGGAAGGCATGGAGGAGGCGCTGAACCGTTTTACGGCGGTCGTGGCAGCTGCCATAATGGGCGTGGCCAAGAAGAGGGAGAGGGTCGCCAAGAGGCGGTCCATCTCCCAGGCCATGACCTCCATCACCGAGGCACTGGGTATCGTCCTGGAGCCGTTCAGGAAATCCCTCAACAAGAGGGTTGAGCGGCTCGAGGCAGAATTGGCCAGTGTCCGGGGCGCTGGCCATGAGGTGGCGCCAAAAGGAGGACGCAGGGAGGGGCAGGGTCGGCCCCAGCCCTCGCCCCAGATGGAGAGCGAGGTGCTGACACTGCTGCGGCAAGAGCTGGCTGCCTTCCGGCAACAGCAGCAGGAGCAGCAGCAGCAGTTCCAGGAGCGAGTCCAGCGGCAATTCGCAGTCCTGGAGGGCATTGTCCTGCGCCCCCCGCTTGCGGCTTCCGGCCTGAAAAAGGCGGTTAGTTACGCTGCCGCCGCCGCGGCTGCTGCACCCAAAGCGGGCCCGTCCGGGCAGACCGGGCGTGGAGCCCAGGTGTCGGAGCCGGCGAGGCCGGTCCCGGCGGCCAAGCAGCAGCAGCGGCAGGGGAAACCTGCCCCTCCCCCGAAAGGCAGAGCAGTGCCTGCCGCTAAATCGGCGGGGCCTTCCGCGGCGGCGGCGACTAGGCCGCGCCTGCCGCCTCCCCTGCCCGAAGAACCCTCGGCTGGCGCCGAATGGACGGTCGTCGGCGCCAGCAGGAAGGCGGGCAAGGCGGCTAGAGCGGCAAAAAAGCGCGAGCGGCGACAGCAGCGCAGGAAGCGGGCCATGGCGGCCAGGCTTCGCGCCCCGAATTCCGCAGCTGTAGTGATTACACTACAGCCAGCTGCGGAAAAGAAGGGCGTGACGTACAACGCCGTCATGGAAAAGGCGAAGCAGGCGGTGGTGGGCCACCTTAGCGAGTTCGGAGCCACTGAGGGCTTCAGAATGAGGCGCACCGCAACCGGGGCCCGAATATTGGAGGTCCCTGGTGCGGACAGCGGCTCTGCCGCGGACGCCCTGGCCGCAAGGATCAGGGCGTCTATGGACGCTGAGGAGGTCCGAGTGTCCAGGCCCACAAAGTGCATAGACGTGCGCATCATGGGCCTGGATGACTCCGTCAGGGTGGACGAGGTGGTGGCCGCCGTCGTCAGGGCGGGAGGATGCCAGGCCGACCAAGTGCGGGCGGGCACCATCCGTGCTGACAGCACGGGCATGCGGGCCGTTACGGTCAGCTGCCCCGTGTCGGCGGCTAAAGCCATCACGGCCGAAGGCCGAAGGCTCTTGGTGGGCTGGGTCTCCGCGCAGGTAAAACTGCTGGAGCCCAGACCTCTGCGGTGTTACCGCTGCCACGTGGGGCACCACGTGGGGGCCCACTGCGCCGCGGAGGTGGACCGCAGTGACCGCTGCTACCAGTGCGGTCAGTCTGGTCACAAGGCCGTCGAATGCCGTGCAACGCCGCACTGCTACGCATGTGCGGCGGCAGGCAAGCCGGCCGACCACCGGGCTGGGGGCAGGTCCTGCGACCCCCCCGCCAAGGCCAAGGCCAAAGTTCGGAGGCCCATCCACCCGGACGTACTCACCGCCGCAGCCGCCTCCTTGGCTGCCGCCGCTGTCGCTGTCGCACCCGCCGCGGCAGGGCCCTCACGGGGGGCTCGGGAGGAGACTGTAATGGACTGTCAATAACGACCCCATTACGTCTCCTCCAGGCGAACATCAACCACTGCGCCCCCGCTCAGGATCTGTTGCTCCAGAGCATGGCGCAGTGGTCGATCAATATCGCCGTGGTCTCCGAGCCGTACAATGTCCTGCCCAGGGGAGACTGGGTGCGGGACCTGGACGGCTCGGTGACCCTAATTTCGTCGGCCGCCGCCGGCACCCCGACCCTCGAGGCCGTCACGAGGGGACGGGGTTGCGTGGCAGCACGGTTCGGGGACATTGCAGTGGTAGGCGTCTACCTGTCCCCGAGCAGATCTCTCGGCGATCTTCACATCTCCCTAATGGAGCTGAAAGCCGTCGTCGCTGGGTTTGGTTCCCTCCCCGTGGTCGTTTGCGGGGACTTCAATGCCAAGAACTTGGCTTGGGGTTCCCGGCTCACGAACCAGCGGGGTCGGATGGTGGAGGACTGGGCTCTGGAGACAGGCCTGGTCGTCCTAAACCGGGGTTCTGTCCCCACGTGTGTGCGGATGCGGGGTGACTCAGTGGTGGACATCTCGTTCGCCAGCCCCGCTCTGTCGCCGCGTGTCGTCGACTGGCGCGTTATGGAGGGGGTGGAGACGTTTTCGGACCACCGGTACATCCGGTTCGACGTCTCCGCCCAAACCTCGATTGCGCCGGTCCGACAGAACCCTTGTGGTCCGCGGTGGGCGCTGAGGCAGATGGACCGGGAGCTCCTCCTGGAAGCCGCGACGGTACAGGCCTGGGTGCAAGCACCGGACAGGCCTGTCGACATAGACGTCGAGGCAGAGTGGTTCCGGGAGGCCATGTCGCAAATTTGCGACGCGGCAATGCCCCGAGTCCCTCCAGGACGTGCTCAGCGCCAGGTATACTGGTGGTCGCCGGAGATTGCGGCACTGCGCAACGCGTGCAATGCCGCACGACGCCAGTATGCCAGATACCGCAGGCGCCGCATCCGTCCACCGGATGCGGAGGCCAGAGAGGCGGAGCTGTACGAGGGGTATAGAGCGGCAAAGCGCACCCTCCGAGCGGAGATAAGGCGGGCCAAACTTGAGGCCCGCAACGTGTGGCTGGGGACTCTGAATGGGGACCCATGGGGACGCCCGTACAAGTTGGTACGGGACAAACTCCGCCCCTGGGCTCCCCCGCTGACGCAGAGTCTCCGGCCCCAGCTCGTGGAGGGTGTGGTGAGCACTCTGTTCCCCACGCGAGGGGAACACTCTCCCCCGCCCATGGCTCCGCCACCAGCGGTGTCCGACGCGGACCACGATGGCGACGACGACGATAACGCTCCAGAGGTGACCGAGGTAGAGATGAGAGTGGCGGTACGAAGGCTGAGTGCCAAAAATACCGCCCCAGGACCCGACGGCTTGCCTGGGAAGGCATGGGTCCTGGCCATGGAGGCTCTCGGGCCTCGACTAAGAGGGCTCTTCAGCGCATGTATGGAGAGGGGCCAGTTCCCACTTCGCTGGAAGACGGGGAAACTGGTC
The DNA here is from genome assembly GCA_949316375.1 of Mythimna vitellina. Lineage (NCBI taxonomy): Eukaryota > Metazoa > Arthropoda > Insecta > Lepidoptera > Noctuidae > Mythimna > Mythimna vitellina. The sequence goes on from OX438693.1 coordinate 83,330, forward strand.
CTTATCGCGAAGCCGGGGCGCCCCGCGGACTCTCCGTCCGCGTACCGGCCCATTGTGCTGCTCGACGAGGTGGGCAAGCTCTTTGAAAGAGTAATTGCAGACCGCCTCGTCGCGCACCTAACACGGGTGGGGCCGGATCTGGCGGACGGCCAGTTCGGCTTTCGCAGGAGGCGCTCCACGGTGGACGCCATCATGTGCGTGCGAGCTCTCACGACGGGGGATGCAGTGGCCCAGGGCAGGTGTGTCGTGGCGGTGTCTTTGGACATCGCCAACGCCTTCAACTCCCTGCCTTGGAGTAGCATTGGGAGGGCACTCCGGTATCACCGGATGCCCGACTACCTCTGTCGTGTGGTCGAGGCGTACCTGTCAGACAGGTACATAACCTACCCCGGTCACCAGGGGGTGTGGGAACGTCGAGGGATGTCGTGCGGTGTTCCGCAGGGATCGGTACTAGGGCCGCCCTTGTGGAACATCGGATACGATTACGTGCTGCGCGGCGACCTCCCTGACGGGGTCAGCGTGGTCTGCTACGCAGACGACACGCTGGTCCTGGCGCAGGGAGAGTCGTACCAGGCGGCGGTCGAACTAGCGACACGCGGGGTCGCGACGGTCGTTGGCAGGATCCAGGAGCTGGGACTCGAGGTGGCATTGCACAAGTCCGAGGCCATGTGCTTTCACGGCCCTCGGAACGCGCCACCACCGGGTTCCCAGCTAACGGTGGGAGGAGTCCACGTCGGCGTCGGGTCAACGATGAAGTACCTGGGACTCGTTCTCGACAGCCGATGGGATTTCGACGAGCATTTCCGACGTCTGGCTCCCAAACTAAATCGGACTGGGGCTGCTCTCTCGCGGCTCCTGCCCAACCTTGGGGGTCCAGACGCCTCCTGCCGGAGGCTCTACGCGGGGATCGTTCGGTCCATGGCCCTTTATGGCGCGCCGGTGTGGGCGCCGGGGCTGCGGAAGCAGCCGGCGGCCCGGCTGAACGCGTGCCAGAGGGTCATGGCCATACGGATGGTACGAGGATACCGGACGATTTCCCGCGAAGCGGCGAGCCTTCTTGCTTGCCAGCGACCATGGGAACTGGAGGCAACAGTCCTTGCACTCATGCACGAACGGCGCATGGAGATGCAACGCCGGGGCGAAACTCCGCTGCCGCAACAAGTCGCGGCATGGCGGACAGAGTTCCGGCGAGTTCTCATGGTAAAATGGCGACAGCGACTGTCGCGACCCCGTGCTGGGCACGCCACAATTATGGCGGTAAGTCCCCTCTTTGAGGCGTGGTTGGAAAGACCTCACGGCGTCCTCACATTCCGCATGACGCAGGTCCTCACCGGACACGGTAAGTTCGGGAGGTTCCTGCACCGGATTCGTGCGGAAACGACGCCCGGGTGTCGCCACTGTGTGGCCCACCCGGAGGACACGGTGGAGCACACGGTGGAGGTGTGCCCCGCTTGGGCAGAGCAACGCCGTGACCTCGTGAGGGCAATCGGCGGCGGTGATCTCTCGCGCCGGGCCTTGGTTCAGGCCATGCTCCGGAGCGAGGAGGAGTGGCAGGCGGTCGCCTCCTTCTGCGAAGCAGTAATGCTAGCTAAGGAGGCGGCCGATCGCGTGAGGCAACGGTCCTTACGCTCCAACCGCCGCCGGGATTCCGATCCCGATTTCCGGCCACCGTAGGCGCGGGCTTGTAGACGGCGAGCAATGGGTGGCTCGCCGTCTGACCGTCCGGTAACCGTCCGGACCGAGCCCAAGTCGTCGACGGCGCGTTTTGTTCCACGCGCGCCTCAAGGAGATGTCAGCAAATCGTAGGGGCCCAGCAGGGTCGAAGCCTACTGGGGCCACGGGTAGTGTGAAAGCGGAACCCGGGGCCCTGGGACGAAGGCAACGAAGGAACAGGAGTGGGTTTTTAGTCAGTAAGAGTCTGACACTATCTCCCGCTCCGCCCAAGAGCGGGGATGTCATTAGGATGATTTTCCCACCCAATAAAAAAAAAAAAAAAAAAAAAAAAAAAAAACACCCGACAGTAAAAAACGTAAAAACTTGCAAATTTTCATACATTCTCTTCAGAACAACCCCTATATTAACGAGCTATCCCTAATATTCCCGAAATTTTTTATCATCTCCTGTACTAGACGCTTAGGTTTATCTCCCAGTAGAAAACCAGCAGCGAGTCTCGCAGGGTTCCGCGGGGAAGCTCGAAAACGTTAAATTCATAGTTCTATATATCTATATAGGTATAACCAAAAATCTACTTACCAGAGCGTTGTTTTTGAGAACTTTAATTATTTCAGACCTTTTACATACAGCAAACATACAACTGTCGTACATTTTTGAACGCGGCTCAGTGAGCCCTATACGACTATCACAAAATATTTGACAATTTTCCAAAAGAAAACTTTTTACTTAGGAAAAACCAATTTTCAATTTATTCAAAACTTAAAAATTTTATAACAGTCTTCCTATTTGACCTAACTCTGTTCTGGAAACGCCAACGGACGCGCATTCGCTCGTTCTACGGGATCCCTGTAACAGAAAAGTCAAATTAGGTCCATTTTCAAAATTTGTTTTCGAAATTTTCATAAAAAATCACATTTTTCATCCATTTTTCGCCCATAACTCCCGTTCCCGACGTCCGATCCGGACCGGGTTTACGTCATAGTATAGGACTCCGTGCCCGCTGTGCGTGTGCACCGCAAAAAACGAACCCTTCATAGGGAAATTTTACACCCGACAGTAAAAAACGTAAAAACTTGCAAATTTTCATACATTCTCTTCAGAACAACCCCTATATTAACGAGCTATCCCTAATATTCCCGAAATTTTTTATCATCTCCTGTACTAGACGCTTAGGTTTATCTCCCAGTAGAAAACCAGCAGCGAGTCTCGCAGGGTTCCGCGGGGAAGCTCGAAAACGTTAAATTCATAGTTCTATATATCTATATAGGTATAACCAAAAATCTACTTACCAGAGCGTTGTTTTTGAGAACTTTAATTATTTCAGACCTTTTACATACAGCAAACATACAACTGTCGTACATTTTTGAACGCGGCTCAGTGAGCCCTATACGACTATCACAAAATATTTGACAATTTTCCAAAAGAAAACTTTTTACTTAGGAAAAACCAATTTTCAATTTATTCAAAACTTAAAAAATTTATAACAGTCTTCCTATTTGACCTAACTCTGTTCTGGAAACGCCAACGGACGCGCATTCGCTCGTTCTACGGGATCCCTGTAACAGAAAAGTCAAATTAGGTCCATTTTCAAAATTTGTTTTCGAAATTTTCATAAAAAATCACATTTTTCATCCATTTTTCGCCCATAACTCCCGTTCCCGACGTCCGATCCGGACCGGGTTTACGTCATAGTATAGGACTCCGTGCCCGCTGTGCGTGTGCACCGCAAAAAACGAACCCTTCATAGGGAAATTTTACACCCGACGGTAAAAAACGTAAAAACTTGCAAATTTTCATACATTCTCTTCAGAACAACCCCTATATTAACGAGCTATCCCTAATATTCCCGAAATTTTTTATCATCTCCTGTACTAGACGCTTAGGTTTATCTCCCAGTAGAAAACCAGCAGCGAGTCTCGCAGGGTTCCGCGGGGAAGCTCGAAAACGTTAAATTCATAGTTCTATATATCTATATAGGTATAACCAAAAATCTACTTACCAGAGCGTTGTTTTTGAGAACTTTAATTATTTCAGACCTTTTACATACAGCAAACATACAACTGTCGTACATTTTTGAACGCGGCTCAGTGAGCCCTATACGACTATCACAAAATATTTGACAATTTTCCAAAAGAAAACTTTTTACTTAGGAAAAACCAATTTTCAATTTATTCAAAACTTAAAAATTTTATAACAGTCTTCCTATTTGACCTAACTCTGTTCTGGAAACGCCAACGGACGCGCATTCGCTCGTTCTACGGGATCCCTGTAACAGAAAAGTCAAATTAGGTCCATTTTCAAAATTTGTTTTCGAAATTTTCATAAAAAATCACATTTTTCATCCATTTTTCGCCCATAACTCCCGTTCCCGACGTCCGATCCGGACCGGGTTTACGTCATAGTATAGGACTCCGTGCCCGCTGTGCGTGTGCACCGCAAAAAACGAACCCTTCATAGGGAAATTTTACACCCGACAGTAAAAAACGTAAAAACTTGCAAATTTTCATACATTCTCTTCAGAACAACCCCTATATTAACGAGCTATCCCTAATATTCCCGAAATTTTTTATCATCTCCTGTACTAGACGCTTAGGTTTATCTCCCAGTAGAAAACCAGCAGCGAGTCTCGCAGGGTTCCGCGGGGAAGCTCGAAAACGTTAAATTCATAGTTCTATATATCTATATAGGTATAACCAAAAATCTACTTACCAGAGCGTTGTTTTTGAGAACTTTAATTATTTCAGACCTTTTACATACAGCAAACATACAACTGTCGTACATTTTTGAACGCGGCTCAGTGAGCCCTATACGACTATCACAAAATATTTGACAATTTTCCAAAAGAAAACTTTTTACTTAGGAAAAACCAATTTTCAATTTATTCAAAACTTAAAAATTTTATAACAGTCTTCCTATTTGACCTAACTCTGTTCTGGAAACGCCAACGGACGCGCATTCGCTCGTTCTACGGGATCCCTGTAACAGAAAAGTCAAATTAGGTCCATTTTCAAAATTTGTTTTCGAAATTTTCATAAAAAATCACATTTTTCATCCATTTTTCGCCCATAACTCCCGTTCCCGACGTCCGATCCGGACCGGGTTTACGTCATAGTATAGGACTCCGTGCCCGCTGTGCGTGTGCACCGCAAAAAACGAACCCTTCATAGGGAAATTTTACACCCGACAGTAAAAAACGTAAAAACTTGCAAATTTTCATACATTCTCTTCAGAACAACCCCTATATTAACGAGCTATCCCTAATATTCCCGAAATTTTTTATCATCTCCTGTACTAGACGCTTAGGTTTATCTCCCAGTAGAAAACCAGCAGCGAGTCTCGCAGGGTTCCGCGGGGAAGCTCGAAAACGTTAAATTCATAGTTCTATATATCTATATAGGTATAACCAAAAATCTACTTACCAGAGCGTTGTTTTTGAGAACTTTAATTATTTCAGACCTTTTACATACAGCAAACATACAACTGTCGTACATTTTTGAACGCGGCTCAGTGAGCCCTATACGACTATCACAAAATATTTGACAATTTTCCAAAAGAAAACTTTTTACTTAGGAAAAACCAATTTTCAATTTATTCAAAACTTAAAAATTTTATAACAGTCTTCCTATTTGACCTAACTCTGTTCTGGAAACGCCAACGGACGCGCATTCGCTCGTTCTACGGGATCCCTGTAACAGAAAAGTCAAATTAGGTCCATTTTCAAAATTTGTTTTCGAAATTTTCATAAAAAATCACATTTTTCATCCATTTTTCGCCCATAACTCCCGTTCCCGACGTCCGATCCGGACCGGGTTTACGTCATAGTATAGGACTCCGTGCCCGCTGTGCGTGTGCACCGCAAAAAACGAACCCTTCATAGGGAAATTTTACACCCGACAGTAAAAAACGTAAAAACTTGCAAATTTTCATACATTCTCTTCAGAACAACCCCTATATTAACGAGCTATCCCTAATATTCCCGAAATTTTTTATCATCTCCTGTACTAGACGCTTAGGTTTATCTCCCAGTAGAAAACCAGCAGCGAGTCTCGCAGGGTTCCGCGGGGAAGCTCGAAAACGTTAAATTCATAGTTCTATATATCTATATAGGTATAACCAAAAATCTACTTACCAGAGCGTTGTTTTTGAGAACTTTAATTATTTCAGACCTTTTACATACAGCAAACATACAACTGTCGTACATTTTTGAACGCGGCTCAGTGAGCCCTATACGACTATCACAAAATATTTGACAATTTTCCAAAAGAAAACTTTTTACTTAGGAAAAACCAATTTTCAATTTATTCAAAACTTAAAAAATTTATAACAGTCTTCCTATTTGACCTAACTCTGTTCTGGAAACGCCAACGGACGCGCATTCGCTCGTTCTACGGGATCCCTGTAACAGAAAAGTCAAATTAGGTCCATTTTCAAAATTTGTTTTCGAAATTTTCATAAAAAATCACATTTTTCATCCATTTTTCGCCCATAACTCCCGTTCCCGACGTCCGATCCGGACCGGGTTTACGTCATAGTATAGGACTCCGTGCCCGCTGTGCGTGTGCACCGCAAAAAACGAACCCTTCATAGGGAAATTTTACACCCGACGGTAAAAAACGTAAAAACTTGCAAATTTTCATACATTCTCTTCAGAACAACCCCTATATTAACGAGCTATCCCTAATATTCCCGAAATTTTTTATCATCTCCTGTACTAGACGCTTAGGTTTATCTCCCAGTAGAAAACCAGCAGCGAGTCTCGCAGGGTTCCGCGGGGAAGCTCGAAAACGTTAAATTCATAGTTCTATATATCTATATAGGTATAACCAAAAATCTACTTACCAGAGCGTTGTTTTTGAGAACTTTAATTATTTCAGACCTTTTACATACAGCAAACATACAACTGTCGTACATTTTTGAACGCGGCTCAGTGAGCCCTATACGACTATCACAAAATATTTGACAATTTTCCAAAAGAAAACTTTTTACTTAGGAAAAACCAATTTTCAATTTATTCAAAACTTAAAAATTTTATAACAGTCTTCCTATTTGACCTAACTCTGTTCTGGAAACGCCAACGGACGCGCATTCGCTCGTTCTACGGGATCCCTGTAACAGAAAAGTCAAATTAGGTCCATTTTCAAAATTTGTTTTCGAAATTTTCATAAAAAATCACATTTTTCATCCATTTTTCGCCCATAACTCCCGTTCCCGACGTCCGATCCGGACCGGGTTTACGTCATAGTATAGGAATCCGTGCCCGCTGTGCGTGTGCACCGCAAAAAACGAACCCTTCATAGGGAAATTTTACACCCGACAGTAAAAAACGTAAAAACTTGCAAATTTTCATACATTCTCTTCAGAACAACCCCTATATTAACGAGCTATCCCTAATATTCCCGAAATTTTTTATCATCTCCTGTACTAGACGCTTAGGTTTATCTCCCAGTAGAAAACCAGCAGCGAGTCTCGCAGGGTTCCGCGGGGAAGCTCGAAAACGTTAAATTCATAGTTCTATATATCTATATAGGTATAACCAAAAATCTACTTACCAGAGCGTTGTTTTTGAGAACTTTAATTATTTCAGACCTTTTACATACAGCAAACATACAACTGTCGTACATTTTTGAACGCGGCTCAGTGAGCCCTATACGACTATCACAAAATATTTGACAATTTTCCAAAAGAAAACTTTTTACTTAGGAAAAACCAATTTTCAATTTATTCAAAACTTAAAAATTTTATAACAGTCTTCCTATTTGACCTAACTCTGTTCTGGAAACGCCAACGGACGCGCATTCGCTCGTTCTACGGGATCCCTGTAACAGAAAAGTCAAATTAGGTCCATTTTCAAAATTTGTTTTCGAAATTTTCATAAAAAATCACATTTTTCATCCATTTTTCGCCCATAACTCCCGTTCCCGACGTCCGATCCGGACCGGGTTTACGTCATAGTATAGGACTCCGTGCCCGCTGTGCGTGTGCACCGCAAAAAACGAACCCTTCATAGGGAAATTTTACACCCGACAGTAAAAAACGTAAAAACTTGCAAATTTTCATACATTCTCTTCAGAACAACCCCTATATTAACGAGCTATCCCTAATATTCCCGAAATTTTTTATCATCTCCTGTACTAGACGCTTAGGTTTATCTCCCAGTAGAAAACCAGCAGCGAGTCTCGCAGGGTTCCGCGGGGAAGCTCGAAAACGTTAAATTCATAGTTCTATATATCTATATAGGTATAACCAAAAATCTACTTACCAGAGCGTTGTTTTTGAGAACTTTAATTATTTCAGACCTTTTACATACAGCAAACATACAACTGTCGTACATTTTTGAACGCGGCTCAGTGAGCCCTATACGACTATCACAAAATATTTGACAATTTTCCAAAAGAAAACTTTTTACTTAGGAAAAACCAATTTTCAATTTATTCAAAACTTAAAAATTTTATAACAGTCTTCCTATTTGACCTAACTCTGTTCTGGAAACGCCAACGGACGCGCATTCGCTCGTTCTACGGGATCCCTGTAACAGAAAAGTCAAATTAGGTCCATTTTCAAAATTTGTTTTCGAAATTTTCATAAAAAATCACATTTTTCATCCATTTTTCGCCCATAACTCCCGTTCCCGACGTCCGATCCGGACCGGGTTTACGTCATAGTATAGGACTCCGTGCCCGCTGTGCGTGTGCACCGCAAAAAACGAACCCTTCATAGGGAAATTTTACACCCGACAGTAAAAAACGTAAAAACTTGCAAATTTTCATACATTCTCTTCAGAACAACCCCTATATTAACGAGCTATCCCTAATATTCCCGAAATTTTTTATCATCTCCTGTACTAGACGCTTAGGTTTATCTCCCAGTAGAAAACCAGCAGCGAGTCTCGCAGGGTTCCGCGGGGAAGCTCGAAAACGTTAAATTCATAGTTCTATATATCTATATAGGTATAACCAAAAATCTACTTACCAGAGCGTTGTTTTTGAGAACTTTAATTATTTCAGACCTTTTACATACAGCAAACATACAACTGTCGTACATTTTTGAACGCGGCTCAGTGAGCCCTATACGACTATCACAAAATATTTGACAATTTTCCAAAAGAAAACTTTTTACTTAGGAAAAACCAATTTTCAATTTATTCAAAACTTAAAAATTTTATAACAGTCTTCCTATTTGACCTAACTCTGTTCTGGAAACGCCAACGGACGCGCATTCGCTCGTTCTACGGGATCCCTGTAACAGAAAAGTCAAATTAGGTCCATTTTCAAAATTTGTTTTCGAAATTTTCATAAAAAATCACATTTTTCATCCATTTTTCGCCCATAACTCCCGTTCCCGACGTCCGATCCGGACCGGGTTTACGTCATAGTATAGGACTCCGTGCCCGCTGTGCGTGTGCACCGCAAAAAACGAACCCTTCATAGGGAAATTTTACACCCGACAGTAAAAAACGTAAAAACTTGCAAATTTTCATACATTCTCTTCAGAACAACCCCTATATTAACGAGCTATCCCTAATATTCCCGAAATTTTTTATCATCTCCTGTACTAGACGCTTAGGTTTATCTCCCAGTAGAAAACCAGCAGCGAGTCTCGCAGGGTTCCGCGGGGAAGCTCGAAAACGTTAAATTCATAGTTCTATATATCTATATAGGTATAACCAAAAATCTACTTACCAGAGCGTTGTTTTTGAGAACTTTAATTATTTCAGACCTTTTACATACAGCAAACATACAACTGTCGTACATTTTTGAACGCGGCTCAGTGAGCCCTATACGACTATCACAAAATATTTGACAATTTTCCAAAAGAAAACTTTTTACTTAGGAAAAACCAATTTTCAATTTATTCAAAACTTAAAAAATTTATAACAGTCTTCCTATTTGACCTAACTCTGTTCTGGAAACGCCAACGGACGCGCATTCGCTCGTTCTACGGGATCCCTGTAACAGAAAAGTCAAATTAGGTCCATTTTCAAAATTTGTTTTCGAAATTTTCATAAAAAATCACATTTTTCATCCATTTTTCGCCCATAACTCCCGTTCCCGACGTCCGATCCGGACCGGGTTTACGTCATAGTATAGGACTCCGTGCCCGCTGTGCGTGTGCACCGCAAAAAACGAACCCTTCATAGGGACCCCACCGACCTTGTTCCCACGTTGTCGCCGTGGTGGGGCTTGCGTGTCTCTATGACCTTGAGGGCTATGCCGGTAGAGCTACTCATGCCGGAAGGCCTCAAGCGAGAGACCAGACCAAGAGGAACACACAGGCGGAGTCCAGACGGACCGCCAAGGAGGGTGCACTGTCCAGAAGCATCGGCACCAACAGCTGTTGGTGTTTTTGGACAGTGGTTTTGAGAGAGTGGGTTCGCCTCGGGTACGCGTCTGCTTATCAGACGTGACCACGATGGCGAACGTGGTTATTGGGGACCCCACCCCACAAAAAAGGCAAAGCTGTGTTCAGCACCACTATGGACGCGTCTCAAAAAATAGTACTACCCCAGGAGGGTACCGCCTGCACCGCAGGTGGAGAATCCCTCCCCGAGCAGAGCTCGGGCTGCCCCTCGTATTCTGGGGGGGGCAAAGAGCGCGTCAGGTCCCCTAGGGACCTGTTACCGTCCCTCGTGGACGCACGGAGCCAGGGTGGCTCACCCACCGGTAGCGCGGAGTCCCTGGGACCTGTTCCCAGCACGTCCGCTGCGCCGGTGGGTCCTTCAGAGGCTGGCAGGCGTTTCGGCCTCAGAGAGGTGAGCGGAGACACGGCGTCGGACTCAGATGCCGCGTCTTCGTTCAACTCGGAGAGAATGGAGGTGGATGAGGCCACCTCCAGGAAGAAGAAGAGGAACCGGTTCCTCAAGCGTCCCATATCCGGGGATGGCCGGAGGACGTCCTCCGACGATGGGCGTGGAGCTTCGGCCCGCAAAATCTCCACTGCTGGACGAGGTGCGGGCCGAATGACGAAAGGGAGGAAGCCCACCGCCGAGGAGGCGACCCAGCGGTCTTTAAAGATTGCCAGGGAGGGGCGCCACCCCGGGGCAAGCGGTGCCCAGGTCAGCCCCTCAGAGCCGGAGCCTTCTGGCAGCGAGCCGGAAGGCATGGAGGAGGCGCTGAACCGTTTTACGGCGGTCGTGGCAGCTGCCATAATGGGCGTGGCCAAGAAGAGGGAGAGGGTCGCCAAGAGGCGGTCCATCTCCCAGGCCATGACCTCCATCACCGAGGCACTCGGTATCGTCCTGGAGCCGTTCAGGAAATCCCTCAACAAGAGGGTTGAGCGGCTCGAGGCAGAATTGGCCAGTGTCCGGGGCGCTGGCCATGAGGTGGCGCCAAAAGGAGGACGCAGGGAGGGGCAGGGTCGGCCCCAGCCCTCGCCCCAGATGGAGAGCGAGGTGCTGACTCTGCTGCGGCAAGAGCTGGCTGCCTTCCGGCAACAGCAGCAGGAGCAGCAGCAGCAGTTCCAGGAGCGAGTCCAGCGGCAATTCGCAGTCCTGGAGGGCATTGTCCTGCGCCCCCCGCTTGCGGCCTCCGGCCTGAAAAAGGCGGTTAGTTACGCTGCCGCCGCCGCGGCTGCTGCACCCAAAGCGGGCCCGTCCGGGCAGACCGGGCGTGGAGCCCAGGTGTCGGAGCCGGCGAGGCCGGTCCCGGCGGCCAAGCAGCAGCAGCGGCAGGGGAAACCTGCCCCTCCCCCGAAAGGCAGAGCGGTGCCTGCCGCTAAATCGGCGGGGCCTTCCGCGGCGGCGGCGACTAGGCCGCGCCTGCCGCCTCCCCTGCCCGAAGAACCCTCGGCTGGCGCCGAATGGACGGTCGTCGGCGCCAGCAGGAAGGCGGGCAAGGCGGCTAGAGCGGCAAAAAAGCGCGAGCGGCGACAGCAGCGCAGGAAGCGGGCCATGGCGGCCAGGCTTCGCGCCCCGAATTCCGCAGCTGTAGTGATTACACTACAGCCAGCTGCGGAAAAGAAGGGCGTGACGTACAACGCCGTCATGGAAAAGGCGAAGCAGGCGGTGGTGGGCCACCTTAGCGAGTTCGGAGCCACTGAGGGCTTCCGAATGAGGCGCACCGCAACCGGGGCCCGAATATTGGAGGTCCCTGGTGCGGACAGCGGCTCTGCCGCGGACGCCCTGGCCGCAAGGATCAGGGCGTCTATGGACGCTGAGGAGGTCCGAGTGTCCAGGCCCACAAAGTGCATAGACGTGCGCATCATGGGCCTGGATGACTCCGTCAGGGTGGACGAGGTGGTGGCCGCCGTCGTCAGGGCGGGAGGATGCCAGGCCGACCAAGTGCGGGCGGGCACCATCCGTGCTGACAGCACGGGCATGCGGGCCGTTACGGTCAGCTGCCCCGTGTCGGCGGCTAAAGCCATCACGGCCGAAGGCCGAAGGCTCTTGGTGGGCTGGGTCTCCGCGCAGGTAAAACTGCTGGAGCCCAGACCTCTGCGGTGTTACCGCTGCCACGTGGGGCACCACGTGGGGGCCCACTGCGCCGCGGAGGTGGACCGCAGTGACCGCTGCTACCAGTGCGGTCAGTCTGGTCACAAGGCCGTCGAATGCCGTGCAACGCCGCACTGCTACGCATGTGCGGCGGCAGGCAAGCCGGCCGACCACCGGGCTGGGGGCAGGTCCTGCGACCCCCCCGCCAAGGCCAAGGCCAAAGTTCGGAGGCCCATCCACCCGGACGTACTCACCGCCGCAGCCGCCTCCTTGGCTGCCGCCGCTGTCGCTGTCGCACCCGCCGCGGCAGGGCCCTCACGGGGGGCTCGGGAGGAGACTGTAATGGACTGTCAATAACGACCCCATTACGTCTCCTCCAGGCGAACATCAACCACTGCGCCCCCGCTCAGGATCTGTTGCTCCAGAGCATGGCGCAGTGGTCGATCAATATCGCCGTGGTCTCCGAGCCGTACAATGTCCTGCCCAGGGGAGACTGGGTGCGGGACCTGGACGGCTCGGTGACCCTAATTTCGTCGGCCGCCGCCGGCACCCCGACCCTCGAGGCCGTCACGAGGGGACGGGGTTGCGTGGCAGCACGGTTCGGGGACATTGCAGTGGTAGGCGTCTACCTGTCCCCGAGCAGATCTCTCGGCGATCTTCACATCTCCCTAATGGAGCTGAAAGCCGTCGTCGCTGGGTTTGGTTCCCTCCCCGTGGTCGTTTGCGGGGACTTCAATGCCAAGAACTTGGCTTGGGGTTCCCGGCTCACGAACCAGCGGGGTCGGATGGTGGAGGACTGGGCTCTGGAGACAGGCCTGGTCGTCCTAAACCGGGGTTCTGTCCCCACGTGTGTGCGGATGCGGGGTGACTCAGTGGTGGACATCTCGTTCGCCAGCCCCGCTCTGTCGCCGCGTGTCGTCGACTGGCGCGTTATGGAGGGGGTGGAGACGTTTTCGGACCACCGGTACATCCGGTTCGACGTCTCCGCCCAAACCTCGATTGCGCCGGTCCGACAGAACCCTTGTGGTCCGCGGTGGGCGCTGAGGCAGATGGACCGGGAGCTCCTCCTGGAAGCCGCGACGGTACAGGCCTGGGTGCAAGCACCGGACAGGCCTGTCGACATAGACGTCGAGGCAGAGTGGTTCCGGGAGGCCATGTCGCAAATTTGCGACGCGGCAATGCCCCGAGTCCCTCCAGGACGTGCTCAGCGCCAGGTATACTGGTGGTCGCCGGAGATTGCGGCACTGCGCAACGCGTGCAATGCCGCACGACGCCAGTATGCCAGATACCGCAGGCGCCGCATCCGTCCACCGGATGCGGAGGCCAGAGAGGCGGAGCTGTACGAGGGGTATAGAGCGGCAAAGCGCACCCTCCGAGCGGAGATAAGGCGGGCCAAACTTGAGGCCCGCAACGTGTGGCTGGGGACTCTGAATGGGGACCCATGGGGACGCCCGTACAAGTTGGTACGGGACAAACTCCGCCCCTGGGCTCCCCCGCTGACGCAGAGTCTCCGGCCCCAGCTCGTGGAGGGTGTGGTGAGCACTCTGTTCCCCACGCGAGGGGAACACTCTCCCCCGCCCATGGCTCCGCCACCAGCGGTGTCCGACGCGGACCACGATGGCGACGACGACGATAACGCTCCAGAGGTGACCGAGGTAGAGATGAGAGTGGCGGTACGAAGGCTGAGTGCCAAAAATACCGCCCCAGGACCCGACGGCTTGCCTGGGAAGGCATGGGTCCTGGCCATGGAGGCTCTCGGGCCTCGACTAAGAGGGCTCTTCAGCGCATGTATGGAGAGGGGCCAGTTCCCACTTCGCTGGAAGACGGGGAAACTGGTCCTTATCGCGAAGCCGGGGCGCCCCGCGGACTCTCCGTCCGCGTACCGGCCCATTGTGCTGCTCGACGAGGTGGGCAAGCTCTTTGAAAGAGTAATTGCAGACCGCCTCGTCGCGCACCTAACACGGGTGGGGCCGGATCTGGCGGACGGCCAGTTCGGCTTTCGCAGGAGGCGCTCCACGGTGGACGCCATCATGTGCGTGCGAGCTCTCACGACGGGGGATGCAGTGGCCCAGGGCAGGTGTGTCGTGGCGGTGTCTTTGGACATCGCCAACGCCTTCAACTCCCTGCCTTGGAGTAGCATTGGGAGGGCACTCCGGTATCACCGGATGCCCGACTACCTCTGTCGTGTGGTCGAGGCGTACCTGTCAGACAGGTACATAACCTACCCCGGTCACCAGGGGGTGTGGGAACGTCGAGAGATGTCGTGCGGTGTTCCGCAGGGATCGGTACTAGGGCCGCCCTTGTGGAACATCGGATACGATTACGTGCTGCGCGGCGACCTCCCTGACGGGGTCAGCGTGGTCTGCTACGCAGACGACACGCTGGTCCTGGCGCAGGGAGAGTCGTACCAGGCGGCGGTCGAACTAGCGACACGCGGGGTCGCGACGGTCGTTGGCAGGATCCAGGAGCTGGGACTCGAGGTGGCATTGCACAAGTCCGAGGCCATGTGCTTTCACGGCCCTCGGAACGCGCCACCACCGGGTTCCCAGCTAACGGTGGGAGGAGTCCACATCGGCGTCGGGTCAACGATGAAGTACCTGGGACTCGTTCTCGACAGCCGATGGGATTTCGACGAGCATTTCCGACGTCTGGCTCCCAAACTAAATCGGACTGGGGCTGCTCTCTCGCGGCTCCTGCCCAACCTTGGGGGTCCAGACGCCTCCTGCCGGAGGCTCTACGCGGGGATCGTTCGGTCCATGGCCCTTTATGGCGCGCCGGTGTGGGCGCCGGGGCTGCGGAAGCAGCCGGCGGCCCGGCTGAACGCGTGCCAGAGGGTCATGGCCATACGGATGGTGCGAGGATACCGGACGATTTCCCGCGAAGCGGCGAGCCTTCTTGCTTGCCAGCGACCATGGGAACTGGAGGCAACAGTCCTTGCACTCATGCACGAACGGCGCATGGAGATGCAACGCCGGGGCGAAACTCCGCTGCCGCAACAAGTCGCGGCATGGCGGACAGAGTTCCGGCGAGTTCTCATGGTGAAATGGCGACAGCGACTGTCGCGACCCCGTGCTGGGCACGCCACAATTATGGCGGTAAGTCCCCTCTTTGAGGCGTGGTTGGAAAGACCTCACGGCGTCCTCACATTCCGCATGACGCAGGTCCTCACCGGACACGGTAAGTTCGGGAGGTTCCTGCACCGGATTCGTGCGGAAACGACGCCCGGGTGTCGCCACTGTGTGGCCCACCCGGAGGACACGGTGGAGCACACGGTGGAGGTGTGCCCCGCTTGGGCAGAGCAACGCCGTGACCTCGTGAGGGCAATCGGCGGCGGTGATCTCTCGCGCCGGGCCTTGGTTCAGGCCATGCTCCGGAGCGAGGAGGAGTGGCAGGCGGTCGCCTCCTTCTGCGAAGCAGTAATGCTAGCTAAGGAGGCGGCCGATCGCGTGAGGCAACGGTCCTTACGCTCCAACCGCCGCCGGGATTCTGATCCCGATTTCCGGCCACCGTAGGCGCGGGCTTGTAGACGGCGAGCAATGGGTGGCTTGCCGTCTGACCGTCCGGTAACCGTCCGGACCGAGCCCAAGTCGTCGACGGCGCGTTTTGTTCCACGCGCGCCTCAAGGAGATGTCAGCAAATCGTAGGGGCCCAGCAGGGTCGAAGCCTACTGGGGCCACGGGTAGTGTGAAAGCGGAACCCGGGGCCCTGGGACGAAGGCAACGAAGGAACAGGAGTGGGTTTTTAGTCAGCAAGAGTCTGACACTATCTCCCGCTCCGCCCAAGAGCGGGGATGTCATTAGGATGATTTTCCCACCCAATAAAAAAAAAAAAAAAAAAAAAAACCCTTCATAGGGAAATTTTACACCCGACAGTAAAAAACGTAAAAACTTGCAAATTTTCATACATTCTCTTCAGAACAACCCCTATATTAACGAGCTATCCCTAATATTCCCGAAATTTTTTATCATCTCCTGTACTAGACGCTTAGGTTTATCTCCCAGTAGAAAACCAGCAGCGAGTCTCGCAGGGTTCCGCGGGGAAGCTCGAAAACGTTAAATTCATAGTTCTATATATCTATATAGGTATAACCAAAAATCTACTTACCAGAGCGTTGTTTTTGAGAACTTTAATTATTTCAGACCTTTTACATACAGCAAACATACAACTGTCGTACATTTTTGAACGCGGCTCAGTGAGCCCTATACGACTATCACAAAATATTTGACAATTTTCCAAAAGAAAACTTTTTACTTAGGAAAAACCAATTTTCAATTTATTCAAAACTTAAAAATTTTATAACAGTCTTCCTATTTGACCTAACTCTGTTCTGGAAACGCCAACGGACGCGCATTCGCTCGTTCTACGGGATCCCTGTAACAGAAAAGTCAAATTAGGTCCATTTTCAAAATTTGTTTTCGAAATTTTCATAAAAAATCACATTTTTCATCCATTTTTCGCCCATAACTCCCGTTCCCGACGTCCGATCCGGACCGGGTTTACGTCATAGTATAGGACTCCGTGCCCGCTGTGCGTGTGCACCGCAAAAAACGAACCCTTCATAGGGAAATTTTACACCCGACAGTAAAAAACGTAAAAACTTGCAAATTTTCATACATTCTCTTCAGAACAACCCCTATATTAACGAGCTATCCCTAATATTCCCGAAATTTTTTATCATCTCCTGTACTAGACGCTTAGGTTTATCTCCCAGTAGAAAACCAGCAGCGAGTCTCGCAGGGTTCCGCGGGGAAGCTCGAAAACGTTAAATTCATAGTTCTATATATCTATATAGGTATAACCAAAAATCTACTTACCAGAGCGTTGTTTTTGAGAACTTTAATTATTTCAGACCTTTTACATACAGCAAACATACAACTGTCGTACATTTTTGAACGCGGCTCAGTGAGCCCTATACGACTATCACAAAATATTTGACAATTTTCCAAAAGAAAACTTTTTACTTAGGAAAAACCAATTTTCAATTTATTCAAAACTTAAAAATTTTATAACAGTCTTCCTATTTGACCTAACTCTGTTCTGGAAACGCCAACGGACGCGCATTCGCTCGTTCTACGGGATCCCTGTAACAGAAAAGTCAAATTAGGTCCATTTTCAAAATTTGTTTTCGAAATTTTCATAAAAAATCACATTTTTCATCCATTTTTCGCCCATAACTCCCGTTCCCGACGTCCGATCCGGACCGGGTTTACGTCATAGTATAGGACTCCGTGCCCGCTGTGCGTGTGCACCGCAAAAAACGAACCCTTCATAGGGAAATTTTACACCCGACAGTAAAAAACGTAAAAACTTGCAAATTTTCATACATTCTCTTCAGAACAACCCCTATATTAACGAGCTATCCCTAATATTCCCGAAATTTTTTATCATCTCCTGTACTAGACGCTTAGGTTTATCTCCCAGTAGAAAACCAGCAGCGAGTCTCGCAGGGTTCCGCGGGGAAGCTCGAAAACGTTAAATTCATAGTTCTATATATCTATATAGGTATAACCAAAAATCTACTTACCAGAGCGTTGTTTTTGAGAACTTTAATTATTTCAGACCTTTTACATACAGCAAACATACAACTGTCGTACATTTTTGAACGCGGCTCAGTGAGCCCTATACGACTATCACAAAATATTTGACAATTTTCCAAAAGAAAACTTTTTACTTAGGAAAAACCAATTTTCAATTTATTCAAAACTTAAAAATTTTATAACAGTCTTCCTATTTGACCTAACTCTGTTCTGGAAACGCCAACGGACGCGCATTCGCTCGTTCTACGGGATCCCTGTAACAGAAAAGTCAAATTAGGTCCATTTTCAAAATTTGTTTTCGAAATTTTCATAAAAAATCACATTTTTCATCCATTTTTCGCCCATAACTCCCGTTCCCGACGTCCGATCCGGACCGGGTTTACGTCATAGTATAGGACTCCGTGCCCGCTGTGCGTGTGCACCGCAAAAAACGAACCCTTCATAGGGAAATTTTACACCCGACAGTAAAAAACGTAAAAACTTGCAAATTTTCATACATTCTCTTCAGAACAACCCCTATATTAACGAGCTATCCCTAATATTCCCGAAATTTTTTATCATCTCCTGTACTAGACGCTTAGGTTTATCTCCCAGTAGAAAACCAGCAGCGAGTCTCGCAGGGTTCCGCGGGGAAGCTCGAAAACGTTAAATTCATAGTTCTATATATCTATATAGGTATAACCAAAAATCTACTTACCAGAGCGTTGTTTTTGAGAACTTTAATTATTTCAGACCTTTTACATACAGCAAACATACAACTGTCGTACATTTTTGAACGCGGCTCAGTGAGCCCTATACGACTATCACAAAATATTTGACAATTTTCCAAAAGAAAACTTTTTACTTAGGAAAAACCAATTTTCAATTTATTCAAAACTTAAAAATTTTATAACAGTCTTCCTATTTGACCTAACTCTGTTCTGGAAACGCCAACGGACGCGCATTCGCTCGTTCTACGGGATCCCTGTAACAGAAAAGTCAAATTAGGTCCATTTTCAAAATTTGTTTTCGAAATTTTCATAAAAAATCACATTTTTCATCCATTTTTCGCCCATAACTCCCGTTCCCGACGTCCGATCCGGACCGGGTTTACGTCATAGTATAGGACTCCGTGCCCGCTGTGCGTGTGCACCGCAAAAAACGAACCCTTCATAGGGACCCCACCGACCTTGTTCCCACGTTGTCGCCGTGGTGGGGCTTGCGTGTCTTTATGACCTTGAGGGCTATGCCGGTAGAGCTACTCATGCCGGAAGGCCTCAAGCGAGAGACCAGACCAAGAGGAACACACAGGCGGAGTCCAGACGGACCGCCAAGGAGGGTGCACTGTCCAGAAGCATCAGCACCAACAGCTGTTGGTGTTTTTGGACAGTGGTTTTGAGAGAGTGGGTTCGCCTCGGGTACGCGTCTGCTTATCAGACGTGACCACGATGGCGAACGTGGTTATTGGGGACCCCACCCCACAAAAAAGGCAAAGCTGAGTTCAGCACATCACCATGGACGCGACTCCGAAAAAGATACTACCCCAGGAGGGTACCGCCTGCACCGCAGGTGGAGAATCCCTCCCCGAGCAGAGCTCGGGCTGCCCCTCGTATTCTGGGGGGGGCAAAGAGCGCGTCAGGTCCCAAAAGGACCTGTTACCGTCCTTCGTGGACGCAAAGAGCCAGGGTGGCTCACCCACTGGTAGCGTGGAGTCCCTGGGACCTGTTCCCAGCACGTCCGCTGCGCCGGTGGGTCCTGCAGAGGCCGGCAGGAGCTTCGGCCTCAGGGAGGTGAGCGGAGACGCGGCGTCGGACTCCGATGCCGCGTCTTCGCTTGGATCGGAGAGGATGGAGGTGGAGGAGTCCACCTCCAAGACCCAGTTCCTCAAGCGCCGCATCTTGGGGGATGGCCGGAGGACATCCTCCGACGACGACGAACTGGGTGTATCGGCCCGCAAGGTCTCCACCGCTGTGCGGGGTGCGGGCCGAAAGATGGGGAAGGGAAGCCGGCGCACCGCCGAGGAAGTGGCCCGGCGATCCGTCAAAGTCGCCAGGGAGGGGTGCCACCCCGGGGCACTCAGGAGCCTGGTCGGCCTTCCGCAACCGGAGCCTTCGGGTAGTGAGCCAGAAGGTTTGGAGGAGGCGCTGAATAGGTTCACGGAGGTCGTGGCAGCTGCCATATCAGGCGTGGCCAAGAAAAGGGAGAGGGTTGCCAAGAGGCGATCCATCTCCCAGGCCATGACCTCGATAACAGAGGCACTGGGTATCGTCCTGGAGCCGTTTAAGAGATCCCTCAATAAGAGGATTGAGCGGCTCGAGGCGGACCTGGCCGGTCTCCGTGGATCTGGCCCTGAGGTGGCGAAAAAAGGGGGATGCAAGCAGGGGCAGAGTCGGTCCCAGCCCCTGCCCCAGGCGGAGAGCGAGTTGCTGACCCTGCTGCGGCAGGAGCTGGCCACCTTCCGGCAGCAGCAGCTGGAACAGCAGCAGCAGTTCCAAGAACGGGTCCAGCGGCAGTTCGCTGTCCTGGAGGGCATTGTGCTGCGCCCCCCGCTTGCGGCCTCCGGCCAGAAAAGGTTGGCATCGTACGCCGCCGCCGCCGCCGCGGCCCCGGCTGCTGCGCCCAGGGTGGGCCCCTCGGGGCAAACTGGGCGCGGAGCCGTGGTGGTGTCGGAACCTCCGGAACCTCCGAGGCTGGTCCAGGCGGCCAAACAGCAGCAGCGGCAGGGGAAGCCTACCCCCTCCCCAAAAGGCAGAGCGGTGCCTGCTGCTAAACCGGCGGGACGTCCTGCTGCGGCGGCAGCGAGTGGGCCGCGCCTGCCGCCTCCCCTGCCCGAAGAACCCTCGGCTGGCGCCGAATGGACGGTCGTCGGCGCCAGCAGGAAGGCGGGCAAGGCGGCTAGAGCGGCGAAGAAGCGCGAGCGGCGACAGCAGCGCAGGAAGCGGGCCATGGCGGCCAGACTTCGCGCCCCGAATTCCGCAGCTGTAGTGATTACACTACAGCCAGCTGCGGAAAAGAAGGGCGTGACGTACAACGCCGTCATGGAAAAGGCGAAACAGGCGGTGGTGGGCCACCTTAGCGAGTTCGGAGCCACTGAGGGCTTCAGAATGAGGCGCACCGCAACCGGGGCCCGAATATTGGAGGTCCCTGGTGCGGACAGCGGCTCTGCCGCGGACGCCCTGGCCGCAAGGATCAGGGCGTCTATGGACGCTGAGGAGGTCCGAGTGTCCAGGCCCACAAAGTGCATAGACGTGCGCATCATGGGCCTGGATGACTCCGTCAGGGTGGACGAAGTGGTGGCCGCCGTCGTCAGGGCGGGAGGGTGCCAGGCCGATCAAGTGCGGGCTGGCGCCATCCGTGCTGACAGCACGGGCATGCGAGCCGTTACGGTTAGCTGCCCCGTGTCAGCGGCCAAAGCCATCACGGCTGAAGGCCGAAGGCTCTTGGTGGGCTGGGTCTCCGCGCAGGTAAAACTGCTGGAGCCCAGACCTCTGCGGTGTTACCGCTGCCACGTGGGGCACCACGTGGGGGCCCATTGCGCCGCGGAGGTGGACCGCAGCGACCGCTGCTACCAGTGCGGTCAGGCCGGTCACAAGGCCGTCGAATGCCGTGCAACGCCGCACTGCTATGCATGTGCGGCGGCAGGCAAGCCGGCCGAGCACCGGGCTGGGGGCAGGTCCTGCGACCCCCCTGCCAAGGCCAAGGGCAAAGTACGGAGGCCCATCCACCCGGACGTACTCACCGCCGCAGCCGCTTCCTTGGCTGCCGCCGCTGTCGCCGCCGCACCCGCCGCGGCAGGGCCCTCTCGGGGGGCTAGGGAGGAGACTGTAATGGACTGTCAATAACGACCCCATTACGTCTCCTCCAGGCGAACGTCAACCACTGCGCCCCCGCTCAGGATCTGTTGCTCCAGAGCATGGCGCAGTGGTCGATCAATATCGCCGTGGTCTCCGAGCCGTACAATGTCCTGCCCAGGGGAGACTGGGTGCGGGACCTGGACGGCTCGGTGACCCTAATTTCGTCGGCCGCCGCCGGTACCCCGACCCTCGAGGCCGTCACGAGGGGACGGGGTTGCGTGGCAGCACGGTTCGGGGACATTGCAGTGGTAGGCGTCTACCTGTCCCCGAGCAGATCTCTCGGCGATCTTCACATCTCCCTAATGGAGCTGAAAGCCGTCGTCGCTGGGTTTGGTTCCCTCCCCGTGGTCGTTTGCGGGGACTTCAATGCCAAGAACTTGGCTTGGGGTTCCCGGCTCACGAACCAGCGGGGTCGGATGGTGGAGGACTGGGCTCTGGAGACAGGCCTGGTCGTCCTAAACCGGGGTTCTGTCCCCACGTGTGTGCGGATGCGGGGTGACTCAGTGGTGGACCTCTCGTTCGCCAGCCCCGCTCTGTCGCCGCGTGTCGTCGACTGGCGCGTTATGGAGGGGGTGGAGACGTTTTCGGACCACCGGTACATCCGGTTCGACGTCTCCGCCCAAACCTCGATTGCGCCGGTCCGACAGAACCCTTGTGGTCCGCGGTGGGCGCTGAGGCAGATGGACCGGGAGCTCCTCCTGGAAGCCGCGACGGTACAGGCCTGGGTGCAAGCACCGGACAGGCCTGTCGACATAGACGTCGAGGCAGAGTGGTTCCGGGAGGCCATGTCGCAAATTTGCGACGCGGCAATGCCCCGAGTCCCTCCAGGACGTGCTCAGCGCCAGGTATACTGGTGGTCGCCGGAGATTGCGGCACTGCGCAACGCGTGCAATGCCGCGCGACGCCGGTATGCCAGATACCGCAGTCGCCGCATCCGTCCAGCGGATGCGGAGGCCAGAGAGGCGGAGCTGTACGAGGGATACAGAGCGGCAAAGCGCACCCTCCGAGCGGAGATAAGGCGGGCCAAACTCGAGGCCCGCAACGTGTGGCTGGGGACTCTGAATGGGGACCCATGGGGACGCCCGTACAAATTGGTACGGGACAAACTCCGCCCCTGGGCTCCCCCGCTGACGCAGAGTCTCCGGCCCCAGCTCGTGGAGGGTGTGGTGAGCACTCTGTTCCCCACGCGAGGGGAACACTCTCCCCCGCCCATGGCTCCGCCACCAGCGGTGTCCGACGCGGACCACGATGGCGACGACGACGATAACGCTCCAGAGGTGACCGAGGTAGAGATGACAGTGGCGGTACGAAGGCTGAGTGCCAAAAATACCGCCCCAGGACCCGACGGCTTGCCTGGGAAGGCATGGGTCCTGGCCATGGAGGCTCTCGGGCCTCGACTAAGAGGGCTCTTCAGCGCATGTATGGAGAGGGGCCAGTTCCCACTTCGCTGGAAGACGGGGAAACTGGTCCTGATCGCGAAGCCGGGGCGCCCCGCGGACTCTCCGTCCGCGTACCGGCCCATTGTGCTGCTCGACGAGGTGGGCAAGCTCTTTGAAAGAGTAATTGCAGACCGCCTCGTCGCACACCTAACACGGGTGGGGCCGGATCTGGCGGACGGCCAGTTCGGCTTTCGCAGGAGGCGCTCCACGGTGGACGCCATCATGTGCGTGCGAGCTCTCACGACGGGGGATGCAGTGGCCCAGGGCAGGTGTGTCGTGGCGGTGTCTCTGGACATCGCCAACGCCTTCAACTCCCTGCCTTGGAGTTGCATTGGGAGGGCACTCCGGTATCACCGGATGCCCGACTACCTCTGTCGTGTGGTCGAGGCGTACCTGTCTGACAGGTACATAACCTACCCCGGTCACCAGGGGGTGTGGGAACGTCGAGAGATGTCGTGCGGTGTTCCGCAGGGATCGGTACTAGGGCCGCCCTTGTGGAACATCGGATACGATTACGTGCTGCGCGGCGACCTCCCTGACGGGGTCAGCGTGGTCTGCTACGCAGACGACACGCTGGTCCTGGCGCAGGGAGAGTCGTACCAGGCGGCGGTCGAACTAGCGACACGCGGGGTCGCGACGGTCGTTGGCAGGATCCAGGAGCTGGGACTCGAGGTGGCATTGCACAAGTCCGAGGCCATGTGCTTTCACGGCCCTCGGAACGCGCCACCACCGGGTTCCCGGCTAACGGTGGGAGGAGTCCACATCGGCGTCGGGTCAACGATGAAGTACCTGGGACTCGTTCTCGACAGCCGATGGGATTTCGACGAGCATTTCCGACGTCTGGCTCCCAAACTAAATCGGACTGGGGCTGCTCTCTCGCGGCTCCTGCCCAACCTTGGGGGTCCAGACGCCTCCTGCCGGAGGCTCTACGCGGGGATCGTTCGGTCCATGGCCCTTTATGGCGCGCCGGTGTGGGCGCCGGGGCTGCGGAAGCAGCCGGCGGCCCGGCTGAACGCGTGCCAGAGGGTCATGGCCATACGGATGGTACGAGGATACCGGACGATTTCCCGCGAAGCGGCGACCCTTCTTGCTTGCCAGCGACCATGGGAACTGGAGGCAACAGTCCTTGCACTCATGCACGAACGGCGCATGGAGATGCAACGCCGGGGCGAAACTCCGCTGCCGCAACAAGTCGCGGCATGGCGGACAGAGTTCCGGCGAGTTCTCATGGAGAAATGGCGACAGCGACTGTCGCGACCCCGTGCTGGGCACGCCACAATTATGGCGGTAAGTCCCCTCTTTGAGGCGTGGTTGGAAAGACCTCACGGCGTCCTCACATTCCGCATGACGCAGGTCCTCACCGGACACGGTAAGTTCGGGAGGTTCCTGCACCGGATTCGTGCGGAAACGACGCCCGGGTGTCGCCACTGTGTGGCCCACCCGGAGGACACGGTGGAGCACACGGTGGAGGTGTGCCCCGCTTGGGCAGAGCAACGCCGTGACCTCGTGAGGGCAATCGGCGGCGGTGATCTCTCGCGCCGGGCCTTGGTTCAGGCCATGCTCCGGAGCGAGGAGGAGTGGCAGGCGGTCGCCTCTTTCTGCGAAGCAGTAATGCTAGCTAAGGAGGCGGCCGATCGCGTGAGGCAACGGTCCTTACGCTCCAACCGCCGCCGGGATTCCGATCCCGATTTCCGGCCACCGTAGGCGCGGGCTTGCAGACGGCGAGCAATGGGTGGCTCGCCGTCTGACCGTCCGGTAACCGTCCGGACCAAGCCCAGGTCGTCGACGGCGCGTTTTGTTCCACGCGCGCCTCAAGGAGATGTCAGCAAATCGTAGGGGCCCAGCAGGGTCGAAGCCTACTGGGGCCACGGGTAGTGTGAAAGCGGAACCCGGGGCCCTGGGACGAAGGCAACGAAGGAACAGGAGTGGGTTTTTAGTCAGTAAGAGTCTGACACTATCTCCCGCTCCGCCCAAGAGCGGGGATGTCATTAGGATGATTTTCCCACCCAATAAAAAAAAAAAAAAAAAAAACCCTTCATAGGGAAATTTTACACCCGACAGTAAAAAACGTAAAAACTTGCAAATTTTCATACATTCTCTTCAGAACAACCCCTATATTAACGAGCTATCCCTAATATTCCCGAAATTTTTTATCATCTCCTGTACTAGACGCTTAGGTTTATCTCCCAGTAGAAAACCAGCAGCGAGTCTCGCAGGGTTCCGCGGGGAAGCTCGAAAACGTTAAATTCATAGTTCTATATATCTATATAGGTATAACCAAAAATCTACTTACCAGAGCGTTGTTTTTGAGAACTTTAATTATTTCAGACCTTTTACATACAGCAAACATACAACTGTCGTACATTTTTGAACGCGGCTCAGTGAGCCCTATACGACTATCACAAAATATTTGACAATTTTCCAAAAGAAAACTTTTTACTTAGGAAAAACCAATTTTCAATTTATTCAAAACTTAAAAATTTTATAACAGTCTTCCTATTTGACCTAACTCTGTTCTGGAAACGCCAACGGACGCGCATTCGCTCGTTCTACGGGATCCCTGTAACAGAAAAGTCAAATTAGGTCCATTTTCAAAATTTGTTTTCGAAATTTTCATAAAAAATCACATTTTTCATCCATTTTTCGCCCATAACTCCCGTTCCCGACGTCCGATCCGGACCGGGTTTACGTCATAGTATAGGACTCCGTGCCCGCTGTGCGTGTGCACCGCAAAAAACGAACCCTTCATAGGGAAATTTTACACCCGACAGTAAAAAACGTAAAAACTTGCAAATTTTCATACATTCTCTTCAGAACAACCCCTATATTAACGAGCTATCCCTAATATTCCCGAAATTTTTTATCATCTCCTGTACTAGACGCTTAGGTTTATCTCCCAGTAGAAAACCAGCAGCGAGTCTCGCAGGGTTCCGCGGGGAAGCTCGAAAACGTTAAATTCATAGTTCTATATATCTATATAGGTATAACCAAAAATCTACTTACCAGAGCGTTGTTTTTGAGAACTTTAATTATTTCAGACCTTTTACATACAGCAAACATACAACTGTCGTACATTTTTGAACGCGGCTCAGTGAGCCCTATACGACTATCACAAAATATTTGACAATTTTCCAAAAGAAAACTTTTTACTTAGGAAAAACCAATTTTCAATTTATTCAAAACTTAAAAATTTTATAACAGTCTTCCTATTTGACCTAACTCTGTTCTGGAAACGCCAACGGACGCGCATTCGCTCGTTCTACGGGATCCCTGTAACAGAAAAGTCAAATTAGGTCCATTTTCAAAATTTGTTTTCGAAATTTTCATAAAAAATCACATTTTTCATCCATTTTTCGCCCATAACTCCCGTTCCCGACGTCCGATCCGGACCGGGTTTACGTCATAGTATAGGACTCCGTGCCCGCTGTGCGTGTGCACCGCAAAAAACGAACCCTTCATAGGGAAATTTTACACCCGACAGTAAAAAACGTAAAAACTTGCAAATTTTCATACATTCTCTTCAGAACAACCCCTATATTAACGAGCTATCCCTAATATTCCCGAAATTTTTTATCATCTCCTGTACTAGACGCTTAGGTTTATCTCCCAGTAGAAAACCAGCAGCGAGTCTCGCAGGGTTCCGCGGGGAAGCTCGAAAACGTTAAATTCATAGTTCTATATATCTATATAGGTATAACCAAAAATCTACTTACCAGAGCGTTGTTTTTGAGAACTTTAATTATTTCAGACCTTTTACATACAGCAAACATACAACTGTCGTACATTTTTGAACGCGGCTCAGTGAGCCCTATACGACTATCACAAAATATTTGACAATTTTCCAAAAGAAAACTTTTTACTTAGGAAAAACCAATTTTCAATTTATTCAAAACTTAAAAATTTTATAACAGTCTTCCTATTTGACCTAACTCTGTTCTGGAAACGCCAACGGACGCGCATTCGCTCGTTCTACGGGATCCCTGTAACAGAAAAGTCAAATTAGGTCCATTTTCAAAATTTGTTTTCGAAATTTTCATAAAAAATCACATTTTTCATCCATTTTTCGCCCATAACTCCCGTTCCCGACGTCCGATCCGGACCGGGTTTACGTCATAGTATAGGACTCCGTGCCCGCTGTGCGTGTGCACCGCAAAAAACGAACCCTTCATAGGGAAATTTTACACCCGACAGTAAAAAACGTAAAAACTTGCAAATTTTCATACATTCTCTTCAGAACAACCCCTATATTAACGAGCTATCCCTAATATTCCCGAAATTTTTTATCATCTCCTGTACTAGACGCTTAGGTTTATCTCCCAGTAGAAAACCAGCAGCGAGTCTCGCAGGGTTCCGCGGGGAAGCTCGAAAACGTTAAATTCATAGTTCTATATATCTATATAGGTATAACCAAAAATCTACTTACCAGAGCGTTGTTTTTGAGAACTTTAATTATTTCAGACCTTTTACATACAGCAAACATACAACTGTCGTACATTTTTGAACGCGGCTCAGTGAGCCCTATACGACTATCACAAAATATTTGACAATTTTCCAAAAGAAAACTTTTTACTTAGGAAAAACCAATTTTCAATTTATTCAAAACTTAAAAATTTTATAACAGTCTTCCTATTTGACCTAACTCTGTTCTGGAAACGCCAACGGACGCGCATTCGCTCGTTCTACGGGATCCCTGTAACAGAAAAGTCAAATTAGGTCCATTTTCAAAATTTGTTTTCGAAATTTTCATAAAAAATCACATTTTTCATCCATTTTTCGCCCATAACTCCCGTTCCCGACGTCCGATCCGGACCGGGTTTACGTCATAGTATAGGACTCCGTGCCCGCTGTGCGTGTGCACCGCAAAAAACGAACCCTTCATAGGGAAATTTTACACCCGACAGTAAAAAACGTAAAAACTTGCAAATTTTCATACATTCTCTTCAGAACAACCCCTATATTAACGAGCTATCCCTAATATTCCCGAAATTTTTTATCATCTCCTGTACTAGACGCTTAGGTTTATCTCCCAGTAGAAAACCAGCAGCGAGTCTCGCAGGGTTCCGCGGGGAAGCTCGAAAACGTTAAATTCATAGTTCTATATATCTATATAGGTATAACCAAAAATCTACTTACCAGAGCGTTGTTTTTGAGAACTTTAATTATTTCAGACCTTTTACATACAGCAAACATACAACTGTCGTACATTTTTGAACGCGGCTCAGTGAGCCCTATACGACTATCACAAAATATTTGACAATTTTCCAAAAGAAAACTTTTTACTTAGGAAAAACCAATTTTCAATTTATTCAAAACTTAAAAATTTTATAACAGTCTTCCTATTTGACCTAACTCTGTTCTGGAAACGCCAACGGACGCGCATTCGCTCGTTCTACGGGATCCCTGTAACAGAAAAGTCAAATTAGGTCCATTTTCAAAATTTGTTTTCGAAATTTTCATAAAAAATCACATTTTTCATCCATTTTTCGCCCATAACTCCCGTTCCCGACGTCCGATCCGGACCGGGTTTACGTCATAGTATAGGACTCCGTGCCCGCTGTGCGTGTGCACCGCAAAAAACGAACCCTTCATAGGGAAATTTTACACCCGACAGTAAAAAACGTAAAAACTTGCAAATTTTCATACATTCTCTTCAGAACAACCCCTATATTAACGAGCTATCCCTAATATTCCCGAAATTTTTTATCATCTCCTGTACTAGACGCTTAGGTTTATCTCCCAGTAGAAAACCAGCAGCGAGTCTCGCAGGGTTCCGCGGGGAAGCTCGAAAACGTTAAATTCATAGTTCTATATATCTATATAGGTATAACCAAAAATCTACTTACCAGAGCGTTGTTTTTGAGAACTTTAATTATTTCAGACCTTTTACATACAGCAAACATACAACTGTCGTACATTTTTGAACGCGGCTCAGTGAGCCCTATACGACTATCACAAAATATTTGACAATTTTCCAAAAGAAAACTTTTTACTTAGGAAAAACCAATTTTCAATTTATTCAAAACTTAAAAATTTTATAACAGTCTTCCTATTTGACCTAACTCTGTTCTGGAAACGCCAACGGACGCGCATTCGCTCGTTCTACGGGATCCCTGTAACAGAAAAGTCAAATTAGGTCCATTTTCAAAATTTGTTTTCGAAATTTTCATAAAAAATCACATTTTTCATCCATTTTTCGCCCATAACTCCCGTTCCCGACGTCCGATCCGGACCGGGTTTACGTCATAGTATAGGACTCCGTGCCCGCTGTGCGTGTGCACCGCAAAAAACGAACCCTTCATAGGGAAATTTTACACCCGACAGTAAAAAACGTAAAAACTTGCAAATTTTCATACATTCTCTTCAGAACAACCCCTATATTAACGAGCTATCCCTAATATTCCCGAAATTTTTTATCATCTCCTGTACTAGACGCTTAGGTTTATCTCCCAGTAGAAAACCAGCAGCGAGTCTCGCAGGGTTCCGCGGGGAAGCTCGAAAACGTTAAATTCATAGTTCTATATATCTATATAGGTATAACCAAAAATCTACTTACCAGAGCGTTGTTTTTGAGAACTTTAATTATTTCAGACCTTTTACATACAGCAAACATACAACTGTCGTACATTTTTGAACGCGGCTCAGTGAGCCCTATACGACTATCACAAAATATTTGACAATTTTCCAAAAGAAAACTTTTTACTTAGGAAAAACCAATTTTCAATTTATTCAAAACTTAAAAAATTTATAACAGTCTTCCTATTTGACCTAACTCTGTTCTGGAAACGCCAACGGACGCGCATTCGCTCGTTCTACGGGATCCCTGTAACAGAAAAGTCAAATTAGGTCCATTTTCAAAATTTGTTTTCGAAATTTTCATAAAAAATCACATTTTTCATCCATTTTTCGCCCATAACTCCCGTTCCCGACGTCCGATCCGGACCGGGTTTACGTCATAGTATAGGACTCCGTGCCCGCTGTGCGTGTGCACCGCAAAAAACGAACCCTTCATAGGGAAATTTTACACCCGACGGTAAAAAACGTAAAAACTTGCAAATTTTCATACATTCTCTTCAGAACAACCCCTATATTAACGAGCTATCCCTAATATTCCCGAAATTTTTTATCATCTCCTGTACTAGACGCTTAGGTTTATCTCCCAGTAGAAAACCAGCAGCGAGTCTCGCAGGGTTCCGCGGGGAAGCTCGAAAACGTTAAATTCATAGTTCTATATATCTATATAGGTATAACCAAAAATCTACTTACCAGAGCGTTGTTTTTGAGAACTTTAATTATTTCAGACCTTTTACATACAGCAAACATACAACTGTCGTACATTTTTGAACGCGGCTCAGTGAGCCCTATACGACTATCACAAAATATTTGACAATTTTCCAAAAGAAAACTTTTTACTTAGGAAAAACCAATTTTCAATTTATTCAAAACTTAAAAATTTTATAACAGTCTTCCTATTTGACCTAACTCTGTTCTGGAAACGCCAACGGACGCGCATTCGCTCGTTCTACGGGATCCCTGTAACAGAAAAGTCAAATTAGGTCCATTTTCAAAATTTGTTTTCGAAATTTTCATAAAAAATCACATTTTTCATCCATTTTTCGCCCATAACTCCCGTTCCCGACGTCCGATCCGGACCGGGTTTACGTCATAGTATAGGACTCCGTGCCCGCTGTGCGTGTGCACCGCAAAAAACGAACCCTTCATAGGGAAATTTTACACCCGACAGTAAAAAACGTAAAAACTTGCAAATTTTCATACATTCTCTTCAGAACAACCCCTATATTAACGAGCTATCCCTAATATTCCCGAAATTTTTTATCATCTCCTGTACTAGACGCTTAGGTTTATCTCCCAGTAGAAAACCAGCAGCGAGTCTCGCAGGGTTCCGCGGGGAAGCTCGAAAACGTTAAATTCATAGTTCTATATATCTATATAGGTATAACCAAAAATCTACTTACCAGAGCGTTGTTTTTGAGAACTTTAATTATTTCAGACCTTTTACATACAGCAAACATACAACTGTCGTACATTTTTGAACGCGGCTCAGTGAGCCCTATACGACTATCACAAAATATTTGACAATTTTCCAAAAGAAAACTTTTTACTTAGGAAAAACCAATTTTCAATTTATTCAAAACTTAAAAATTTTATAACAGTCTTCCTATTTGACCTAACTCTGTTCTGGAAACGCCAACGGACGCGCATTCGCTCGTTCTACGGGATCCCTGTAACAGAAAAGTCAAATTAGGTCCATTTTCAAAATTTGTTTTCGAAATTTTCATAAAAAATCACATTTTTCATCCATTTTTCGCCCATAACTCCCGTTCCCGACGTCCGATCCGGACCGGGTTTACGTCATAGTATAGGACTCCGTGCCCGCTGTGCGTGTGCACCGCAAAAAACGAACCCTTCATAGGGAAATTTTACACCCGACAGTAAAAAACGTAAAAACTTGCAAATTTTCATACATTCTCTTCAGAACAACCCCTATATTAACGAGCTATCCCTAATATTCCCGAATTTTTTATCATCTCCTGTACTAGACGCTTAGGTTTATCTCCCAGTAGAAAACCAGCAGCGAGTCTCGCAGGGTTCCGCGGGGAAGCTCGAAAACGTTAAATTCATAGTTCTATATATCTATATAGGTATAACCAAAATCTACTTACCAGAGCGTTGTTTTTGAGAACTTTAATTATTTCAGACCTTTTACATACAGCAAACATACAACTGTCGTACATTTTTGAACGCGGCTCAGTGAGCCCTATACGACTATCACAAAATATTTGACAATTTTCCAAAAGAAAACTTTTTACTTAGGAAAAACCAATTTTCAATTTATTCAAAACTTAAAAATTTTATAACAGTCTTCCTATTTGACCTAACTCTGTTCTGGAAACGCCAACGGACGCGCATTCGCTCGTTCTACGGGATCCCTGTAACAGAAAAGTCAAATTAGGTCCATTTTCAAAATTTGTTTTCGAAATTTTCATAAAAAATCACATTTTTCATCCATTTTTCGCCCATAACTCCCGTTCCCGACGTCCGATCCGGACCGGGTTTACGTCATAGTATAGGACTCCGTGCCCGCTGTGCGTGTGCACCGCAAAAAACGAACCCTTCATAGGGAAATTTTACACCCGACAGTAAAAAACGTAAAAACTTGCAAATTTTCATACATTCTCTTCAGAACAACCCCTATATTAACGAGCTATCCCTAATATTCCCGAAATTTTTTATCATCTCCTGTACTAGACGCTTAGGTTTATCTCCCAGTAGAAAACCAGCAGCGAGTCTCGCAGGGTTCCGCGGGGAAGCTCGAAAACGTTAAATTCATAGTTCTATATATCTATATAGGTATAACCAAAAATCTACTTACCAGAGCGTTGTTTTTGAGAACTTTAATTATTTCAGACCTTTTACATACAGCAAACATACAACTGTCGTACATTTTTGAACGCGGCTCAGTGAGCCCTATACGACTATCACAAAATATTTGACAATTTTCCAAAAGAAAACTTTTTACTTAGGAAAAACCAATTTTCAATTTATTCAAAACTTAAAAAATTTATAACAGTCTTCCTATTTGACCTAACTCTGTTCTGGAAACGCCAACGGACGCGCATTCGCTCGTTCTACGGGATCCCTGTAACAGAAAAGTCAAATTAGGTCCATTTTCAAAATTTGTTTTCGAAATTTTCATAAAAAATCACATTTTTCATCCATTTTTCGCCCATAACTCCCGTTCCCGACGTCCGATCCGGACCGGGTTTACGTCATAGTATAGGACTCCGTGCCCGCTGTGCGTGTGCACCGCAAAAAACGAACCCTTCATAGGGAAATTTTACACCCGACGGTAAAAAACGTAAAAACTTGCAAATTTTCATACATTCTCTTCAGAACAACCCCTATATTAACGAGCTATCCCTAATATTCCCGAAATTTTTTATCATCTCCTGTACTAGACGCTTAGGTTTATCTCCCAGTAGAAAACCAGCAGCGAGTCTCGCAGGGTTCCGCGGGGAAGCTCGAAAACGTTAAATTCATAGTTCTATATATCTATATAGGTATAACCAAAAATCTACTTACCAGAGCGTTGTTTTTGAGAACTTTAATTATTTCAGACCTTTTACATACAGCAAACATACAACTGTCGTACATTTTTGAACGCGGCTCAGTGAGCCCTATACGACTATCACAAAATATTTGACAATTTTCCAAAAGAAAACTTTTTACTTAGGAAAAACCAATTTTCAATTTATTCAAAACTTAAAAATTTTATAACAGTCTTCCTATTTGACCTAACTCTGTTCTGGAAACGCCAACGGACGCGCATTCGCTCGTTCTACGGGATCCCTGTAACAGAAAAGTCAAATTAGGTCCATTTTCAAAATTTGTTTTCGAAATTTTCATAAAAAATCACATTTTTCATCCATTTTTCGCCCATAACTCCCGTTCCCGACGTCCGATCCGGACCGGGTTTACGTCATAGTATAGGACTCCGTGCCCGCTGTGCGTGTGCACCGCAAAAAACGAACCCTTCATAGGGAAATTTTACACCCGACAGTAAAAAACGTAAAAACTTGCAAATTTTCATACATTCTCTTCAGAACAACCCCTATATTAACGAGCTATCCCTAATATTCCCGAAATTTTTTATCATCTCCTGTACTAGACGCTTAGGTTTATCTCCCAGTAGAAAACCAGCAGCGAGTCTCGCAGGGTTCCGCGGGGAAGCTCGAAAACGTTAAATTCATAGTTCTATATATCTATATAGGTATAACCAAAAATCTACTTACCAGAGCGTTGTTTTTGAGAACTTTAATTATTTCAGACCTTTTACATACAGCAAACATACAACTGTCGTACATTTTTGAACGCGGCTCAGTGAGCCCTATACGACTATCACAAAATATTTGACAATTTTCCAAAAGAAAACTTTTTACTTAGGAAAAACCAATTTTCAATTTATTCAAAACTTAAAAAATTTATAACAGTCTTCCTATTTGACCTAACTCTGTTCTGGAAACGCCAACGGACGCGCATTCGCTCGTTCTACGGGATCCCTGTAACAGAAAAGTCAAATTAGGTCCATTTTCAAAATTTGTTTTCGAAATTTTCATAAAAAATCACATTTTTCATCCATTTTTCGCCCATAACTCCCGTTCCCGACGTCCGATCCGGACCGGGTTTACGTCATAGTATAGGACTCCGTGCCCGCTGTGCGTGTGCACCGCAAAAAACGAACCCTTCATAGGGAAATTTTACACCCGACAGTAAAAAACGTAAAAACTTGCAAATTTTCATACATTCTCTTCAGAACAACCCCTATATTAACGAGCTATCCCTAATATTCCCGAAATTTTTTATCATCTCCTGTACTAGACGCTTAGGTTTATCTCCCAGTAGAAAACCAGCAGCGAGTCTCGCAGGGTTCCGCGGGGAAGCTCGAAAACGTTAAATTCATAGTTCTATATATCTATATAGGTATAACCAAAAATCTACTTACCAGAGCGTTGTTTTTGAGAACTTTAATTATTTCAGACCTTTTACATACAGCAAACATACAACTGTCGTACATTTTTGAACGCGGCTCAGTGAGCCCTATACGACTATCACAAAATATTTGACAATTTTCCAAAAGAAAACTTTTTACTTAGGAAAAACCAATTTTCAATTTATTCAAAACTTAAAAAATTTATAACAGTCTTCCTATTTGACCTAACTCTGTTCTGGAAACGCCAACGGACGCGCATTCGCTCGTTCTACGGGATCCCTGTAACAGAAAAGTCAAATTAGGTCCATTTTCAAAATTTGTTTTCGAAATTTTCATAAAAAATCACATTTTTCATCCATTTTTCGCCCATAACTCCCGTTCCCGACGTCCGATCCGGACCGGGTTTACGTCATAGTATAGGACTCCGTGCCCGCTGTGCGTGTGCACCGCAAAAAACGAACCCTTCATAGGGAAATTTTACACCCGACAGTAAAAAACGTAAAAACTTGCAAATTTTCATACATTCTCTTCAGAACAACCCCTATATTAACGAGCTATCCCTAATATTCCCGAAATTTTTTATCATCTCCTGTACTAGACGCTTAGGTTTATCTCCCAGTAGAAAACCAGCAGCGAGTCTCGCAGGGTTCCGCGGGGAAGCTCGAAAACGTTAAATTCATAGTTCTATATATCTATATAGGTATAACCAAAAATCTACTTACCAGAGCGTTGTTTTTGAGAACTTTAATTATTTCAGACCTTTTACATACAGCAAACATACAACTGTCGTACATTTTTGAACGCGGCTCAGTGAGCCCTATACGACTATCACAAAATATTTGACAATTTTCCAAAAGAAAACTTTTTACTTAGGAAAAACCAATTTTCAATTTATTCAAAACTTAAAAATTTTATAACAGTCTTCCTATTTGACCTAACTCTGTTCTGGAAACGCCAACGGACGCGCATTCGCTCGTTCTACGGGATCCCTGTAACAGAAAAGTCAAATTAGGTCCATTTTCAAAATTTGTTTTCGAAATTTTCATAAAAAATCACATTTTTCATCCATTTTTCGCCCATAACTCCCGTTCCCGACGTCCGATCCGGACCGGGTTTACGTCATAGTATAGGACTCCGTGCCCGCTGTGCGTGTGCACCGCAAAAAACGAACCCTTCATAGGGAAATTTTACACCCGACAGTAAAAAACGTAAAAACTTGCAAATTTTCATACATTCTCTTCAGAACAACCCCTATATTAACGAGCTATCCCTAATATTCCCGAAATTTTTTATCATCTCCTGTACTAGACGCTTAGGTTTATCTCCCAGTAGAAAACCAGCAGCGAGTCTCGCAGGGTTCCGCGGGGAAGCTCGAAAACGTTAAATTCATAGTTCTATATATCTATATAGGTATAACCAAAAATCTACTTACCAGAGCGTTGTTTTTGAGAACTTTAATTATTTCAGACCTTTTACATACAGCAAACATACAACTGTCGTACATTTTTGAACGCGGCTCAGTGAGCCCTATACGACTATCACAAAATATTTGACAATTTTCCAAAAGAAAACTTTTTACTTAGGAAAAACCAATTTTCAATTTATTCAAAACTTAAAAATTTTATAACAGTCTTCCTATTTGACCTAACTCTGTTCTGGAAACGCCAACGGACGCGCATTCGCTCGTTCTACGGGATCCCTGTAACAGAAAAGTCAAATTAGGTCCATTTTCAAAATTTGTTTTCGAAATTTTCATAAAAAATCACATTTTTCATCCATTTTTCGCCCATAACTCCCGTTCCCGACGTCCGATCCGGACCGGGTTTACGTCATAGTATAGGACTCCGTGCCCGCTGTGCGTGTGCACCGCAAAAAACGAACCCTTCATAGGGAAATTTTACACCCGACAGTAAAAAACGTAAAAACTTGCAAATTTTCATACATTCTCTTCAGAACAACCCCTATATTAACGAGCTATCCCTAATATTCCCGAAATTTTTTATCATCTCCTGTACTAGACGCTTAGGTTTATCTCCCAGTAGAAAACCAGCAGCGAGTCTCGCAGGGTTCCGCGGGGAAGCTCGAAAACGTTAAATTCATAGTTCTATATATCTATATAGGTATAACCAAAAATCTACTTACCAGAGCGTTGTTTTTGAGAACTTTAATTATTTCAGACCTTTTACATACAGCAAACATACAACTGTCGTACATTTTTGAACGCGGCTCAGTGAGCCCTATACGACTATCACAAAATATTTGACAATTTTCCAAAAGAAAACTTTTTACTTAGGAAAAACCAATTTTCAATTTATTCAAAACTTAAAAATTTTATAACAGTCTTCCTATTTGACCTAACTCTGTTCTGGAAACGCCAACGGACGCGCATTCGCTCGTTCTACGGGATCCCTGTAACAGAAAAGTCAAATTAGGTCCATTTTCAAAATTTGTTTTCGAAATTTTCATAAAAAATCACATTTTTCATCCATTTTTCGCCCATAACTCCCGTTCCCGACGTCCGATCCGGACCGGGTTTACGTCATAGTATAGGACTCCGTGCCCGCTGTGCGTGTGCACCGCAAAAAACGAACCCTTCATAGGGAAATTTTACACCCGACAGTAAAAAACGTAAAAACTTGCAAATTTTCATACATTCTCTTCAGAACAACCCCTATATTAACGAGCTATCCCTAATATTCCCGAAATTTTTTATCATCTCCTGTACTAGACGCTTAGGTTTATCTCCCAGTAGAAAACCAGCAGCGAGTCTCGCAGGGTTCCGCGGGGAAGCTCGAAAACGTTAAATTCATAGTTCTATATATCTATATAGGTATAACCAAAAATCTACTTACCAGAGCGTTGTTTTTGAGAACTTTAATTATTTCAGACCTTTTACATACAGCAAACATACAACTGTCGTACATTTTTGAACGCGGCTCAGTGAGCCCTATACGACTATCACAAAATATTTGACAATTTTCCAAAAGAAAACTTTTTACTTAGGAAAAACCAATTTTCAATTTATTCAAAACTTAAAAATTTTATAACAGTCTTCCTATTTGACCTAACTCTGTTCTGGAAACGCCAACGGACGCGCATTCGCTCGTTCTACGGGATCCCTGTAACAGAAAAGTCAAATTAGGTCCATTTTCAAAATTTGTTTTCGAAATTTTCATAAAAAATCACATTTTTCATCCATTTTTCGCCCATAACTCCCGTTCCCGACGTCCGATCCGGACCGGGTTTACGTCATAGTATAGGACTCCGTGCCCGCTGTGCGTGTGCACCGCAAAAAACGAACCCTTCATAGGGAAATTTTACACCCGACAGTAAAAAACGTAAAAACTTGCAAATTTTCATACATTCTCTTCAGAACAACCCCTATATTAACGAGCTATCCCTAATATTCCCGAAATTTTTTATCATCTCCTGTACTAGACGCTTAGGTTTATCTCCCAGTAGAAAACCAGCAGCGAGTCTCGCAGGGTTCCGCGGGGAAGCTCGAAAACGTTAAATTCATAGTTCTATATATCTATATAGGTATAACCAAAAATCTACTTACCAGAGCGTTGTTTTTGAGAACTTTAATTATTTCAGACCTTTTACATACAGCAAACATACAACTGTCGTACATTTTTGAACGCGGCTCAGTGAGCCCTATACGACTATCACAAAATATTTGACAATTTTCCAAAAGAAAACTTTTTACTTAGGAAAAACCAATTTTCAATTTATTCAAAACTTAAAAATTTTATAACAGTCTTCCTATTTGACCTAACTCTGTTCTGGAAACGCCAACGGACGCGCATTCGCTCGTTCTACGGGATCCCTGTAACAGAAAAGTCAAATTAGGTCCATTTTCAAAATTTGTTTTCGAAATTTTCATAAAAAATCACATTTTTCATCCATTTTTCGCCCATAACTCCCGTTCCCGACGTCCGATCCGGACCGGGTTTACGTCATAGTATAGGACTCCGTGCCCGCTGTGCGTGTGCACCGCAAAAAACGAACCCTTCATAGGGACCCCACCGACCATGTTCCCACGTTGTCGCCGTGGTGGGGCTTGCGTGTCTCTATGACCTTGAGGGCTATGCCGGTAGAGCTACTCATGCCGGAAGGCCTCAAGCGAGAGACCAGACCAAGAGGAACACACAGGCGGAGTCCAGACGGACCGCCAAGGAGGGTGCACTGTCCAGAAGCATCGGCACCAACAGCTGTTGGTGTTTTTGGACAGTGGTTTTGAGAGAGTGGGTTCGCCTCGGGTACGCGTCTGCTTATCAGACGTGACCACGATGGCGAACGTGTTATTGGGGACCCCACCCCAATGTAAAAAAAAGGCAAAGCTGTGCTCAGCAAAGACATGGACGCGTCTCTAAATAGAATACTACCCCAGGAGGGTACCGCCTGCACCGCAGGCGGAGAATCCCTCCCCGAGCAGAGCTCGGGCTGCCCCTCGTATTCTGGGGGGGGCAAAGAGCGCGTCAGGTCCCAAAAGGACCTGTTACCGTCCTTCGTGGACGCAAGGAGCCAGGGTGGCTCACCCATCGGAAGCGCGGAGTCCCTGGGACCTGTTCCCAGCACGTCCGCTGCGCCGGTGGGTCCTGCAGAGGCCGGCAGGAGCTTCGGCCTCAGGGAGGTGAGCGGAGACGCGGCGTCGGACTCCGATGCCGCGTCTTCGCTTGGATCGGAGAGGATGGAGGTGGAGGAGTCCACCTCCAAGACCCAGTTCCTCAAGCGCCGCATGTTGGGGGATGGCCGGAGGACATCCTCCGACGACGACGAACTGGGCGTATCGGCCCGCAAAGTCTCCACCGCTGTGCGGGGTGCGGGCCGAAAGATGGGGAAGGGGAGCCGGCGCAACGCCGAGGAAGTGGCCCGGCGATCCCTCAAAGTCGCCAGGGAGGGGTGCCACCTCGGGGCACTCAGTGGCCTGGTCGGCCCTCCGCAACCGGAGCCTTCGGGCAGTGAGCCAGAAGGTTTGGAGGAGGCGCTGAACAGGTTCACGGAGATCGTGGCAGCTGCCATATCAGGCGTGGCCAAAAAAAGGGAGAGGGTTGCCAAGAGGCGATCCATCTCCCAGGCCATGACCTCGATAACGGAGGCACTAGGTATCGTCCTGGAGCCGTTCAAGCGATCCCTCAATAAGAGGATTGAACGGCTCGAGGCGGACCTGGCCGGTCTCCGTGGATCTGGCCCTGAGGTGGCGCAGGTGGCGCAAAAAGGGGGATGCAAGCAGGGGCAGAGTCGGTCCCAGCCCTTGCCCCGGGCGGAGAGCGAGTTGCTGACCCTGCTGCGGCAGGAGCTGGCCGCCTTCCGGCAGCAGCAACTGGAACAGCAGCAGCAGTTCCAGGAGCGGGTCCAGCGGCAATTCGCTGTCCTGGAGGGCATAGTGCTGCGCCCCCCGCTTGCGGGCGTGAAAAGGGCGGTGTCGTACGCCGCCGCCGCCGCGGCCACGGCTGCTGCGCCAAAGGCGGGCCCGTCGGGGCAACCAGCGCGTGGAACCCAGGTGTCGGAGCCGGCGAGGCCGGTCCCGGCGCCCAAGCAGCAGCAGCGGCAGGGGAAACCTGCTCCTCCCCCGAAAGGCAGAGCGGTGCCTGCCGCTAAATCGGCGGGGCCTTCCGCGGCGGTGGCGACTAGGCCGCGCCTGCCGCCTCCCTTGCCTGAAGAACCCTCGGCTGGCGCCGAATGGACGGTCGCCGGCGCCAGCAGGAAGGCGGGCAAGGCGGCCAGAGCGGCGAAGAAGCGCGAGCGGCGACAGCAGCGCAAGAAGCGGGCCATGGCAGCCAGGCTCCGCGCCCCAAATTCCGCAGCTGTAGTGATCACACTACAGCCAGCTGCGGAAAAGAAGGGCGTGAGCTATGACAAGGTCATGGCGAAGGCGAAGCAGGCGGTGGTGGATCACCTCGACGAGTTCGGAGCCTCTGAAGGCTTCCGAATGAGGCGCACCGCAACCGGGGCCCGAATATTGGAGGTCCCTGGTGCGGACAGCGGCCCTGCCGCGGACGCCCTGGCCGCAAGGATCAGGGCGTCCCTGGACGTCGAGGAGGTCCGAGTGTCCAGGCCCACAAAGTGCATGGACATGCGCATCATGGGCCTGGATGACTCCGTTAGGGTGGAAGAGGTGGTGGCCGCCGTCGTCAGGGCGGGAGGATGCCAGGCCGATCAAGTGCGGGCTGGCACCATCCGTGCTGACAGCACGGGCATGCGGGCCGTTACGGTCAGCTGCCCCGTGTCGGCGGCCAAAGCCATCACGGCTGTAGGCCGTAGGCTCTTGGTGGGCTGGGTCTCCGCGCAGGTAAAACTGCTGGAGCCCAGACCTCTGCGGTGTTACCGCTGCCACGTGGGGCACCACGTGGGGGCCCATTGCGCCGCGGAGGTGGACCGCAGTGACCGCTGCTACCAGTGCGGTCAGGCCGGTCACAAGGCCGTCGAATGCCGTGCAACGCCGCACTGCTACGCATGTGCTGCGGCAGGCAAGCCGGCCGACCACCGGGCTGGGGGCAGGTCCTGCGACCCCCCCGCCAAGGCCAAGGCCAAAGCTCGGAGGCCCGTCCACCCTGACGTACTAACCGCCGCAGCCGCCTCCTTGGCTGCCGCCGCTGTCGCCGTCGCACCCGCCGCGGCGGGGCCCTCACGGGGGGCTCGGGAGGAGACTGTAATGGACTGTCAATAACGACCCCATTACGTCTCCTCCAGGCGAACATCAACCACTGCGCCCCCGCTCAGGATCTGTTGCTCCAGAGCATGGCGCAGTGGTCGATCAATATCGCCGTGGTCTCCGAGCCGTACAATGTCCTGCCCAGGGGAGACTGGGTGCGGGACCTGGACGGCTCGGTGACCCTAATTTCGTCGGCCGCCGCCGGTACCCCGACCCTCGAGGCCGTCACGAGGGGACGGGGTTGCGTGGCAGCACGGTTCGGGGACATTGCAGTGGTAGGCGTCTACCTGTCCCCGAGCAGATCTCTCGGCGATCTTCACATCTCCCTAATGGAGCTGAAAGCCGTCGTCGCTGGGTTTGGTTCCCTCCCCGTGGTCGTTTGCGGGGACTTCAATGCCAAGAACTTGGCTTGGGGTTCCCGGCTCACGAACCAGCGGGGTCGGATGGTGGAGGACTGGGCTCTGGAGACAGGCCTGGTCGTCCTAAACCGGGGTTCTGTCCCCACGTGTGTGCGGATGCGGGGTGACTCAGTGGTGGACATCTCGTTCGCCAGCCCCGCTCTGTCGCCGCGTGTCGTCGACTGGCGCGTTATGGAGGGGGTGGAGACGTTTTCGGACCACCGGTACATCCGGTTCGACGTCTCCGCCCAAACCTCGATTGCGCCGGTCCGACGGAACCCTTGTGGT
This sequence comes from Mythimna vitellina, assembly GCA_949316375.1. Classification (NCBI taxonomy): domain Eukaryota; kingdom Metazoa; phylum Arthropoda; class Insecta; order Lepidoptera; family Noctuidae; genus Mythimna; species Mythimna vitellina. The sequence continues at coordinate 125,092 of OX438693.1, forward strand.
CCGCGGTGGGCGCTGAGGCAGATGGACCGGGAGCTCCTCCTGGAAGCCGCGACGGTACAGGCCTGGGTGCAAGCACCGGACAGGCCTGTCGACATAGACGTCGAGGCAGAGTGGTTCCGGGAGGCCATGTCGCAAATTTGCGACGCGGCAATGCCCCGAGTCCCTCCAGGACGTGCTCAGCGCCAGGTATACTGGTGGTCGCCGGAGATTGCGGCACTGCGCAACGCGTGCAATGCCGCGCGACGCCGGTATGCCAGATACCGCAGGCGCCGCATCCGTCCACCGGATGCGGAGGCCAGAGAGGCGGAGCTGTACGAGGGATACAGAGCGGCAAAGCGCACCCTCCGAGCGGAGATAAGGCGGGCCAAACTTGAGGCCCGCAACGTGTGGCTGGGGACTCTGAATGGGGACCCATGGGGACGCCCGTACAAATTGGTACGGGACAAACTCCGCCCCTGGGCTCCCCCGCTGACGCAGAGTCTCCGGCCCCAGCTCGTGGAGGGTGTGGTGAGCACTCTGTTCCCCACGCGAGGGGAACACTCTCCCCCGCCCATGGCTCCGCCACCAGCGGTGTCCGACGCGGACCACGATGGCGACGACGACGACAACGTTCCAGAGGTGACCGAGGTAGAGATGAGAGTGGCGGTACGAAGGCTGAGTGCCAAAAATACCGCCCCAGGACCCGACGGCTTGCCTGGGAAGGCATGGGTCCTGGCCATGGAGGCTCTCGGGCCTCGACTAAGAGGGCTCTTCAGCGCATGCATGGAGAGGGGCCAGTTCCCACTTCGCTGGAAGACGGGGAAACTGGTCCTCATCGCGAAGCCGGGGCGCCCCGCGGACTCTCCGTCCGCGTACCGGCCCATTGTGCTGCTCGACGAGGTGGGCAAGCTCTTTGAAAGAGTAATTGCAGACCGCCTCGTCGCACACCTAACACGGGTGGGGCCGGATCTGGCGGACGGCCAGTTCGGCTTTCGCAGGAGGCGCTCCACGGTGGACGCCATCATGTGCGTGCGAGCTCTCACGACAGGGGATGCAGTGGCCCAGGGCAGGTGTGTCGTGGCGGTGTCTCTGGACATCGCCAACGCCTTCAACTCCCTGCCTTGGAGTAGCATTGGGAGGGCACTCCGGTATCACCGGATGCCCGACTACCTCTGTCGTGTGGTCGAGGCGTACCTGTCAGACAGGTACATAACCTACCCCGGTCACCAGGGGGTGTGGGAACGTCGAGAGATGTCGTGCGGTGTTCCACAGGGATCGGTACTAGGGCCGCCCTTGTGGAACATCGGATACGATTACGTGCTGCGCGGCGACCTCCCTGACGGGGTAAGCGTGGTCTGCTACGCAGACGACACGCTGGTCCTGGCGCAGGGAGAGTCGTACCAGGCGGCGGTCGAACTAGCGACACGCGGGGTCGCGACAGTCGTTGGCAGGATCCAGGAGCTGGGACTCGAGGTGGCATTGCACAAGTCCGAGGCCATGTGCTTTCACGGCCCTCGGAACGCGCCACCACCGGGTTCCCGGCTAACGGTGGGAGGAGTCCACATCGGCGTCGGGTCAACGATGAAGTACCTGGGACTCGTTCTCGACAGCCGATGGGATTTCGACGAGCATTTCCGACGTCTGGCTCCCAAACTAAATCGGACTGGGGCTGCTCTCTCGCGGCTCCTGCCCAACCTTGGGGGTCCAGACGCCTCCTGCCGGAGGCTCTACGCGGGGATCGTTCGGTCCATGGCCCTTTATGGCGCGCCGGTGTGGGCGCCGGGGCTGCGGAAGCAGCCGGCGGCCCGGCTGAACGCGTGCCAGAGGGTCATGGCCATACGGATGGTACGAGGATACCGGACGATTTCCCGCGAAGCGGCGAGCCTTCTTGCTGGCCAGCGACCATGGGATCTGGAGGCAACAGTCCTTGCACTCATGCACGAACGGCGCATGGAGATGCAACGCCGGGGCGAAACTCCGCTGCCGCAACAAGTCGCGGCATGGCGGACAGAGTTCCGGCGAGTTCTCATGGTGAAATGGCGACAGCGACTGTCGCGACCCCGTGCTGGGCACGCCACAATCATGGCGGTAAGTCCCCTCTTTGAGGCGTGGTTGGAAAGACCTCACGGCGTCCTCACATTCCGCATGACGCAGGTCCTCACCGGACACGGTAAGTTCGGGAGGTTCCTGCACCGGATTCGTGCGGAAACGACGCCCGGGTGTCGCCACTGTGTGGCCCACCCGGAGGACACGGTGGAGCACACGGTGGAGGTGTGCCCCGCTTGGGCAGAGCAACGCCGTGACCTCGTGGGGGCAATCGGCGGCGGTGATCTCTCGCGCCGGGCCTTGGTTCAGGCCATGCTCCGGAGCGAGGAGGAGTGGCAGGCGGTCGCCTCCTTCTGCGAAGCAGTAATGCTAGCTAAGGAGGCGGCCGATCGCGTGAGGCAACGGTCCTTACGCTCCAACCGCCGCCGGGATTCCGATCCCGATTTCCGGCCACCGTAGGCGCGGGCTTGCAGATGGCGAGCAATGGGTGGCTCGCCGTCTGACCGTCCGGTAACCGTCCGGACCGAGCCCAAGTCGTCGACGGCGCGTATTGTTCCACGCGCGCCTCAAGGAGATGTCAGCAAATCGTAGGGGCCCAGCAGGGTCGAAGCCTACTGGGGCCACGGGTAGTGTGAAAGCGGAACCCGGGGCCCTGGGACGAAGGCAACGAAGGAACAGGAGTGGGTTTTTAGTCAGTAAGAGTCTGACACTATCTCCCGCTCCGCCCAAGAGCGGGGATGTCATTAGGATGATTTTCCCACCGAAAAAAAAAAAAAAAAAAAAAAAAACCCTTCATAGGGAAATTTTACACCCGACAGTAAAAAACGTAAAAACTTGCAAATTTTCATACATTCTCTTCAGAACAACCCCTATATTAACGAGCTATCCCTAATATTCCCGAAATTTTTTATCATCTCCTGTACTAGACGCTTAGGTTTATCTCCCAGTAGAAAACCAGCAGCGAGTCTCGCAGGGTTCCGCGGGGAAGCTCGAAAACGTTAAATTCATAGTTCTATATATCTATATAGGTATAACCAAAAATCTACTTACCAGAGCGTTGTTTTTGAGAACTTTAATTATTTCAGACCTTTTACATACAGCAAACATACAACTGTCGTACATTTTTGAACGCGGCTCAGTGAGCCCTATACGACTATCACAAAATATTTGACAATTTTCCAAAAGAAAACTTTTTACTTAGGAAAAACCAATTTTCAATTTATTCAAAACTTAAAAATTTTATAACAGTCTTCCTATTTGACCTAACTCTGTTCTGGAAACGCCAACGGACGCGCATTCGCTCGTTCTACGGGATCCCTGTAACAGAAAAGTCAAATTAGGTCCATTTTCAAAATTTGTTTTCGAAATTTTCATAAAAAATCACATTTTTCATCCATTTTTCGCCCATAACTCCCGTTCCCGACGTCCGATCCGGACCGGGTTTACGTCATAGTATAGGACTCCGTGCCCGCTGTGCGTGTGCACCGCAAAAAACGAACCCTTCATAGGGAAATTTTACACCCGACAGTAAAAAACGTAAAAACTTGCAAATTTTCATACATTCTCTTCAGAACAACCCCTATATTAACGAGCTATCCCTAATATTCCCGAAATTTTTTATCATCTCCTGTACTAGACGCTTAGGTTTATCTCCCAGTAGAAAACCAGCAGCGAGTCTCGCAGGGTTCCGCGGGGAAGCTCGAAAACGTTAAATTCATAGTTCTATATATCTATATAGGTATAACCAAAAATCTACTTACCAGAGCGTTGTTTTTGAGAACTTTAATTATTTCAGACCTTTTACATACAGCAAACATACAACTGTCGTACATTTTTGAACGCGGCTCAGTGAGCCCTATACGACTATCACAAAATATTTGACAATTTTCCAAAAGAAAACTTTTTACTTAGGAAAAACCAATTTTCAATTTATTCAAAACTTAAAAATTTTATAACAGTCTTCCTATTTGACCTAACTCTGTTCTGGAAACGCCAACGGACGCGCATTCGCTCGTTCTACGGGATCCCTGTAACAGAAAAGTCAAATTAGGTCCATTTTCAAAATTTGTTTTCGAAATTTTCATAAAAAATCACATTTTTCATCCATTTTTCGCCCATAACTCCCGTTCCCGACGTCCGATCCGGACCGGGTTTACGTCATAGTATAGGACTCCGTGCCCGCTGTGCGTGTGCACCGCAAAAAACGAACCCTTCATAGGGAAATTTTACACCCGACAGTAAAAAACGTAAAAACTTGCAAATTTTCATACATTCTCTTCAGAACAACCCCTATATTAACGAGCTATCCCTAATATTCCCGAAATTTTTTATCATCTCCTGTACTAGACGCTTAGGTTTATCTCCCAGTAGAAAACCAGCAGCGAGTCTCGCAGGGTTCCGCGGGGAAGCTCGAAAACGTTAAATTCATAGTTCTATATATCTATATAGGTATAACCAAAAATCTACTTACCAGAGCGTTGTTTTTGAGAACTTTAATTATTTCAGACCTTTTACATACAGCAAACATACAACTGTCGTACATTTTTGAACGCGGCTCAGTGAGCCCTATACGACTATCACAAAATATTTGACAATTTTCCAAAAGAAAACTTTTTACTTAGGAAAAACCAATTTTCAATTTATTCAAAACTTAAAAATTTTATAACAGTCTTCCTATTTGACCTAACTCTGTTCTGGAAACGCCAACGGACGCGCATTCGCTCGTTCTACGGGATCCCTGTAACAGAAAAGTCAAATTAGGTCCATTTTCAAAATTTGTTTTCGAAATTTTCATAAAAAATCACATTTTTCATCCATTTTTCGCCCATAACTCCCGTTCCCGACGTCCGATCCGGACCGGGTTTACGTCATAGTATAGGACTCCGTGCCCGCTGTGCGTGTGCACCGCAAAAAACGAACCCTTCATAGGGAAATTTTACACCCGACAGTAAAAAACGTAAAAACTTGCAAATTTTCATACATTCTCTTCAGAACAACCCCTATATTAACGAGCTATCCCTAATATTCCCGAAATTTTTTATCATCTCCTGTACTAGACGCTTAGGTTTATCTCCCAGTAGAAAACCAGCAGCGAGTCTCGCAGGGTTCCGCGGGGAAGCTCGAAAACGTTAAATTCATAGTTCTATATATCTATATAGGTATAACCAAAAATCTACTTACCAGAGCGTTGTTTTTGAGAACTTTAATTATTTCAGACCTTTTACATACAGCAAACATACAACTGTCGTACATTTTTGAACGCGGCTCAGTGAGCCCTATACGACTATCACAAAATATTTGACAATTTTCCAAAAGAAAACTTTTTACTTAGGAAAAACCAATTTTCAATTTATTCAAAACTTAAAAAATTTATAACAGTCTTCCTATTTGACCTAACTCTGTTCTGGAAACGCCAACGGACGCGCATTCGCTCGTTCTACGGGATCCCTGTAACAGAAAAGTCAAATTAGGTCCATTTTCAAAATTTGTTTTCGAAATTTTCATAAAAAATCACATTTTTCATCCATTTTTCGCCCATAACTCCCGTTCCCGACGTCCGATCCGGACCGGGTTTACGTCATAGTATAGGACTCCGTGCCCGCTGTGCGTGTGCACCGCAAAAAACGAACCCTTCATAGGGAAATTTTACACCCGACGGTAAAAAACGTAAAAACTTGCAAATTTTCATACATTCTCTTCAGAACAACCCCTATATTAACGAGCTATCCCTAATATTCCCGAAATTTTTTATCATCTCCTGTACTAGACGCTTAGGTTTATCTCCCAGTAGAAAACCAGCAGCGAGTCTCGCAGGGTTCCGCGGGGAAGCTCGAAAACGTTAAATTCATAGTTCTATATATCTATATAGGTATAACCAAAAATCTACTTACCAGAGCGTTGTTTTTGAGAACTTTAATTATTTCAGACCTTTTACATACAGCAAACATACAACTGTCGTACATTTTTGAACGCGGCTCAGTGAGCCCTATACGACTATCACAAAATATTTGACAATTTTCCAAAAGAAAACTTTTTACTTAGGAAAAACCAATTTTCAATTTATTCAAAACTTAAAAATTTTATAACAGTCTTCCTATTTGACCTAACTCTGTTCTGGAAACGCCAACGGACGCGCATTCGCTCGTTCTACGGGATCCCTGTAACAGAAAAGTCAAATTAGGTCCATTTTCAAAATTTGTTTTCGAAATTTTCATAAAAAATCACATTTTTCATCCATTTTTCGCCCATAACTCCCGTTCCCGACGTCCGATCCGGACCGGGTTTACGTCATAGTATAGGACTCCGTGCCCGCTGTGCGTGTGCACCGCAAAAAACGAACCCTTCATAGGGAAATTTTACACCCGACAGTAAAAAACGTAAAAACTTGCAAATTTTCATACATTCTCTTCAGAACAACCCCTATATTAACGAGCTATCCCTAATATTCCCGAAATTTTTTATCATCTCCTGTACTAGACGCTTAGGTTTATCTCCCAGTAGAAAACCAGCAGCGAGTCTCGCAGGGTTCCGCGGGGAAGCTCGAAAACGTTAAATTCATAGTTCTATATATCTATATAGGTATAACCAAAAATCTACTTACCAGAGCGTTGTTTTTGAGAACTTTAATTATTTCAGACCTTTTACATACAGCAAACATACAACTGTCGTACATTTTTGAACGCGGCTCAGTGAGCCCTATACGACTATCACAAAATATTTGACAATTTTCCAAAAGAAAACTTTTTACTTAGGAAAAACCAATTTTCAATTTATTCAAAACTTAAAAATTTTATAACAGTCTTCCTATTTGACCTAACTCTGTTCTGGAAACGCCAACGGACGCGCATTCGCTCGTTCTACGGGATCCCTGTAACAGAAAAGTCAAATTAGGTCCATTTTCAAAATTTGTTTTCGAAATTTTCATAAAAAATCACATTTTTCATCCATTTTTCGCCCATAACTCCCGTTCCCGACGTCCGATCCGGACCGGGTTTACGTCATAGTATAGGACTCCGTGCCCGCTGTGCGTGTGCACCGCAAAAAACGAACCCTTCATAGGGAAATTTTACACCCGACAGTAAAAAACGTAAAAACTTGCAAATTTTCATACATTCTCTTCAGAACAACCCCTATATTAACGAGCTATCCCTAATATTCCCGAAATTTTTTATCATCTCCTGTACTAGACGCTTAGGTTTATCTCCCAGTAGAAAACCAGCAGCGAGTCTCGCAGGGTTCCGCGGGGAAGCTCGAAAACGTTAAATTCATAGTTCTATATATCTATATAGGTATAACCAAAAATCTACTTACCAGAGCGTTGTTTTTGAGAACTTTAATTATTTCAGACCTTTTACATACAGCAAACATACAACTGTCGTACATTTTTGAACGCGGCTCAGTGAGCCCTATACGACTATCACAAAATATTTGACAATTTTCCAAAAGAAAACTTTTTACTTAGGAAAAACCAATTTTCAATTTATTCAAAACTTAAAAAATTTATAACAGTCTTCCTATTTGACCTAACTCTGTTCTGGAAACGCCAACGGACGCGCATTCGCTCGTTCTACGGGATCCCTGTAACAGAAAAGTCAAATTAGGTCCATTTTCAAAATTTGTTTTCGAAATTTTCATAAAAAATCACATTTTTCATCCATTTTTCGCCCATAACTCCCGTTCCCGACGTCCGATCCGGACCGGGTTTACGTCATAGTATAGGACTCCGTGCCCGCTGTGCGTGTGCACCGCAAAAAACGAACCCTTCATAGGGAAATTTTACACCCGACAGTAAAAAACGTAAAAACTTGCAAATTTTCATACATTCTCTTCAGAACAACCCCTATATTAACGAGCTATCCCTAATATTCCCGAAATTTTTTATCATCTCCTGTACTAGACGCTTAGGTTTATCTCCCAGTAGAAAACCAGCAGCGAGTCTCGCAGGGTTCCGCGGGGAAGCTCGAAAACGTTAAATTCATAGTTCTATATATCTATATAGGTATAACCAAAAATCTACTTACCAGAGCGTTGTTTTTGAGAACTTTAATTATTTCAGACCTTTTACATACAGCAAACATACAACTGTCGTACATTTTTGAACGCGGCTCAGTGAGCCCTATACGACTATCACAAAATATTTGACAATTTTCCAAAAGAAAACTTTTTACTTAGGAAAAACCAATTTTCAATTTATTCAAAACTTAAAAAATTTATAACAGTCTTCCTATTTGACCTAACTCTGTTCTGGAAACGCCAACGGACGCGCATTCGCTCGTTCTACGGGATCCCTGTAACAGAAAAGTCAAATTAGGTCCATTTTCAAAATTTGTTTTCGAAATTTTCATAAAAAATCACATTTTTCATCCATTTTTCGCCCATAACTCCCGTTCCCGACGTCCGATCCGGACCGGGTTTACGTCATAGTATAGGACTCCGTGCCCGCTGTGCGTGTGCACCGCAAAAAACGAACCCTTCATAGGGAAATTTTACACCCGACGGTAAAAAACGTAAAAACTTGCAAATTTTCATACATTCTCTTCAGAACAACCCCTATATTAACGAGCTATCCCTAATATTCCCGAAATTTTTTATCATCTCCTGTACTAGACGCTTAGGTTTATCTCCCAGTAGAAAACCAGCAGCGAGTCTCGCAGGGTTCCGCGGGGAAGCTCGAAAACGTTAAATTCATAGTTCTATATATCTATATAGGTATAACCAAAAATCTACTTACCAGAGCGTTGTTTTTGAGAACTTTAATTATTTCAGACCTTTTACATACAGCAAACATACAACTGTCGTACATTTTTGAACGCGGCTCAGTGAGCCCTATACGACTATCACAAAATATTTGACAATTTTCCAAAAGAAAACTTTTTACTTAGGAAAAACCAATTTTCAATTTATTCAAAACTTAAAAATTTTATAACAGTCTTCCTATTTGACCTAACTCTGTTCTGGAAACGCCAACGGACGCGCATTCGCTCGTTCTACGGGATCCCTGTAACAGAAAAGTCAAATTAGGTCCATTTTCAAAATTTGTTTTCGAAATTTTCATAAAAAATCACATTTTTCATCCATTTTTCGCCCATAACTCCCGTTCCCGACGTCCGATCCGGACCGGGTTTACGTCATAGTATAGGACTCCGTGCCCGCTGTGCGTGTGCACCGCAAAAAACGAACCCTTCATAGGGAAATTTTACACCCGACAGTAAAAAACGTAAAAACTTGCAAATTTTCATACATTCTCTTCAGAACAACCCCTATATTAACGAGCTATCCCTAATATTCCCGAAATTTTTTATCATCTCCTGTACTAGACGCTTAGGTTTATCTCCCAGTAGAAAACCAGCAGCGAGTCTCGCAGGGTTCCGCGGGGAAGCTCGAAAACGTTAAATTCATAGTTCTATATATCTATATAGGTATAACCAAAAATCTACTTACCAGAGCGTTGTTTTTGAGAACTTTAATTATTTCAGACCTTTTACATACAGCAAACATACAACTGTCGTACATTTTTGAACGCGGCTCAGTGAGCCCTATACGACTATCACAAAATATTTGACAATTTTCCAAAAGAAAACTTTTTACTTAGGAAAAACCAATTTTCAATTTATTCAAAACTTAAAAAATTTATAACAGTCTTCCTATTTGACCTAACTCTGTTCTGGAAACGCCAACGGACGCGCATTCGCTCGTTCTACGGGATCCCTGTAACAGAAAAGTCAAATTAGGTCCATTTTCAAAATTTGTTTTCGAAATTTTCATAAAAAATCACATTTTTCATCCATTTTTCGCCCATAACTCCCGTTCCCGACGTCCGATCCGGACCGGGTTTACGTCATAGTATAGGACTCCGTGCCCGCTGTGCGTGTGCACCGCAAAAAACGAACCCTTCATAGGGAAATTTTACACCCGACAGTAAAAAACGTAAAAACTTGCAAATTTTCATACATTCTCTTCAGAACAACCCCTATATTAACGAGCTATCCCTAATATTCCCGAAATTTTTTATCATCTCCTGTACTAGACGCTTAGGTTTATCTCCCAGTAGAAAACCAGCAGCGAGTCTCGCAGGGTTCCGCGGGGAAGCTCGAAAACGTTAAATTCATAGTTCTATATATCTATATAGGTATAACCAAAAATCTACTTACCAGAGCGTTGTTTTTGAGAACTTTAATTATTTCAGACCTTTTACATACAGCAAACATACAACTGTCGTACATTTTTGAACGCGGCTCAGTGAGCCCTATACGACTATCACAAAATATTTGACAATTTTCCAAAAGAAAACTTTTTACTTAGGAAAAACCAATTTTCAATTTATTCAAAACTTAAAAAATTTATAACAGTCTTCCTATTTGACCTAACTCTGTTCTGGAAACGCCAACGGACGCGCATTCGCTCGTTCTACGGGATCCCTGTAACAGAAAAGTCAAATTAGGTCCATTTTCAAAATTTGTTTTCGAAATTTTCATAAAAAATCACATTTTTCATCCATTTTTCGCCCATAACTCCCGTTCCCGACGTCCGATCCGGACCGGGTTTACGTCATAGTATAGGACTCCGTGCCCGCTGTGCGTGTGCACCGCAAAAAACGAACCCTTCATAGGGAAATTTTACACCCGACAGTAAAAAACGTAAAAACTTGCAAATTTTCATACATTCTCTTCAGAACAACCCCTATATTAACGAGCTATCCCTAATATTCCCGAAATTTTTTATCATCTCCTGTACTAGACGCTTAGGTTTATCTCCCAGTAGAAAACCAGCAGCGAGTCTCGCAGGGTTCCGCGGGGAAGCTCGAAAACGTTAAATTCATAGTTCTATATATCTATATAGGTATAACCAAAAATCTACTTACCAGAGCGTTGTTTTTGAGAACTTTAATTATTTCAGACCTTTTACATACAGCAAACATACAACTGTCGTACATTTTTGAACGCGGCTCAGTGAGCCCTATACGACTATCACAAAATATTTGACAATTTTCCAAAAGAAAACTTTTTACTTAGGAAAAACCAATTTTCAATTTATTCAAAACTTAAAAATTTTATAACAGTCTTCCTATTTGACCTAACTCTGTTCTGGAAACGCCAACGGACGCGCATTCGCTCGTTCTACGGGATCCCTGTAACAGAAAAGTCAAATTAGGTCCATTTTCAAAATTTGTTTTCGAAATTTTCATAAAAAATCACATTTTTCATCCATTTTTCGCCCATAACTCCCGTTCCCGACGTCCGATCCGGACCGGGTTTACGTCATAGTATAGGACTCCGTGCCCGCTGTGCGTGTGCACCGCAAAAAACGAACCCTTCATAGGGAAATTTTACACCCGACAGTAAAAAACGTAAAAACTTGCAAATTTTCATACATTCTCTTCAGAACAACCCCTATATTAACGAGCTATCCCTAATATTCCCGAAATTTTTTATCATCTCCTGTACTAGACGCTTAGGTTTATCTCCCAGTAGAAAACCAGCAGCGAGTCTCGCAGGGTTCCGCGGGGAAGCTCGAAAACGTTAAATTCATAGTTCTATATATCTATATAGGTATAACCAAAAATCTACTTACCAGAGCGTTGTTTTTGAGAACTTTAATTATTTCAGACCTTTTACATACAGCAAACATACAACTGTCGTACATTTTTGAACGCGGCTCAGTGAGCCCTATACGACTATCACAAAATATTTGACAATTTTCCAAAAGAAAACTTTTTACTTAGGAAAAACCAATTTTCAATTTATTCAAAACTTAAAAATTTTATAACAGTCTTCCTATTTGACCTAACTCTGTTCTGGAAACGCCAACGGACGCGCATTCGCTCGTTCTACGGGATCCCTGTAACAGAAAAGTCAAATTAGGTCCATTTTCAAAATTTGTTTTCGAAATTTTCATAAAAAATCACATTTTTCATCCATTTTTCGCCCATAACTCCCGTTCCCGACGTCCGATCCGGACCGGGTTTACGTCATAGTATAGGACTCCGTGCCCGCTGTGCGTGTGCACCGCAAAAAACGAACCCTTCATAGGGAAATTTTACACCCGACAGTAAAAAACGTAAAAACTTGCAAATTTTCATACATTCTCTTCAGAACAACCCCTATATTAACGAGCTATCCCTAATATTCCCGAAATTTTTTATCATCTCCTGTACTAGACGCTTAGGTTTATCTCCCAGTAGAAAACCAGCAGCGAGTCTCGCAGGGTTCCGCGGGGAAGCTCGAAAACGTTAAATTCATAGTTCTATATATCTATATAGGTATAACCAAAAATCTACTTACCAGAGCGTTGTTTTTGAGAACTTTAATTATTTCAGACCTTTTACATACAGCAAACATACAACTGTCGTACATTTTTGAACGCGGCTCAGTGAGCCCTATACGACTATCACAAAATATTTGACAATTTTCCAAAAGAAAACTTTTTACTTAGGAAAAACCAATTTTCAATTTATTCAAAACTTAAAAATTTTATAACAGTCTTCCTATTTGACCTAACTCTGTTCTGGAAACGCCAACGGACGCGCATTCGCTCGTTCTACGGGATCCCTGTAACAGAAAAGTCAAATTAGGTCCATTTTCAAAATTTGTTTTCGAAATTTTCATAAAAAATCACATTTTTCATCCATTTTTCGCCCATAACTCCCGTTCCCGACGTCCGATCCGGACCGGGTTTACGTCATAGTATAGGACTCCGTGCCCGCTGTGCGTGTGCACCGCAAAAAACGAACCCTTCATAGGGACGAGCCAGAAGGCATGGAGGAGGCGCTGAACCAGTTCACCGCGGTCGTGGCAGCTGCCATATCAGGCGTGGCCAAGAAGAGGGAGAGGGTCGCCAAGAGGCGATCCATCACTCAGGCCATGACCTCGATAACCGAGGCACTGGGGATCGTCCTGGAGCCGTTCAGAAAATCCCTGAACAAGAGGATTGAGCGGCTCGAGGCAGAACTGGCCGGTGTCCGGGGCGCTGGCCCTGAGGTGGCGCCAAAAGGAGGACGCAGGGAGGGGCAAAGTAAGCCCCAGCCCTCGCCCCAGATGGAGAGCGAGGTGCTGACTCTGCTGCGGCAAGAGCTGGCTGCCTTCCGGCAACAGCAGCAGGAGCAGCAGCAGCAGTTCCAGGAGCGAGTCCAGCGGCAATTCGCTGTCCTGGAGGGCATTGTGCTGCGCCCCCCGCTTGCGGCCTCCAGCCAAAAAAGGGTCGTCTCGTACGCCGCCGCCGCCGCGGCCACGGCTGCTGGGCCAAAGGCGGGCCCGTCTAGGCAAACTGGGCGTGGAGCCGTGGCGTCGGAGCCAGCGAGGACGGTCCCAGCGGCCAAGCAGCAGCAGCGGCAGGGGAAGCTTACCCCTTCCCCGAAAAGCAGAGCAGTGCCTGCCGCTAAACTGGCAGGTCCTCCTGCGGCGGCGGCGACTAGGCCGCGCCTGCCACCTCCCCTGCTTGAGGAAGCCTCGGCTGGCGCCGAATGGACGGTCGTCGGCGCCAGCAAGAAGGCGGGCAAGGTGGCCAGAGCGGCGAAGAAGCGCGAGCGGCGACAGGAGCGCAGGAAGCGGGCCATGGCGGCCAGACTTCGCGCCCCGAATTCCGCAGCTGTAGTGATTACACTACAGCCAGCTGCGGAAAAGAAGGGCGTGACGTACAACGCCGTCATGGCTAAGGCGAAGCAGGCGGTGGTGGATCACCTCGACGAATTCGGAGCCTCTGAAGGCTTCCGAATGAGGCGCACCGCAACCGGGGCCCGAATTTTGGAGGTCCCTGGTGCGGACAGCGGCTCTGCCGCGGACGCCCTGGCCGCAAGGATCAGGGCGTCCCTGGACGTCGAGGAGGTCCGAGTGTCCAGGCCCACAAAGTGCATAGACGTGCGCATCATGGGCCTGGATGACTCCGTTAGGGTGGAAGAGGTGGTGGCCGCCGTCGTCAGGGCGGGAGGATGCCAGGCCGATCAAGTGCGGGCTGGCACCATCCGTGCTGACAGCACGGGCATGCGGGCCGTTACGGTCAGCTGCCCCGTGTCGGCGGCCAAAGCCATCACGGCTGAAGGCCGTAGGCTCTTGGTGGGCTGGGTCTCCGCGCAGGTAAAACTGCTGGAGCCCAGACCTCTGCGGTGTTACCGCTGCCACGTGGGGCACCACGTGGGGGCCCATTGCGCCGCGGAGGTGGACCGCAGTGACCGCTGCTACCAGTGCGGTCAGGCTGGTCACAAGGCCGTCGAATGCCGTGCAACGCCGCACTGCTACGCATGTGCGGCAGCAGGCAAGCCGGCCGACCACCGGGCTGGGGGCAGGTCCTGCGACCCCCCCGCCAAGGCCAAGGGCAAGGTACGGAGGCCCATCCACCCGGACGTACTCACCGCCGCAGCCGCTTCCTTGGCTGCCGCCGCTGTCGCCGTCGCACCCGCCGCGGCAGGGCCCTCACGGGGGGCTCGGGAGGAGACTGTAATGGACTGACAATAACGACCCCATTACGTCTCCTCCAGGCGAACATCAACCACTGCGCCCCCGCTCAGGATCTGTTGCTCCAGAGCATGGCGCAGTGGTCGATCAATATCGCCGTGGTCTCCGAGCCGTACAATGTCCTGCCCAGGGGAGACTGGGTGCGGGACTTGGACGGCTCGGTGACCCTAATTTCGTCGGCCGCCGCCGGTACCCCGACCCTCGAGGCCGTCACGAGGGGACGGGGTTGCGTGGCAGCACGGTTCGGGGACATTGCAGTGGTAGGCGTCTACCTGTCCCCGAGCAGATCTCTCGGCGATCTCCACATCTCCCTAATGGAGCTGAAAGCCGTCGTCGCTGGGTTTGGTTCCCTCCCCGTGGTCGTTTGCGGGGACTTCAATGCCAAGAACTTGGCTTGGGGTTCCCGGCTCACGAACCAGCGGGGTCGGATGGTGGAGGACTGGGCTCTGGAGACAGGCCTGGTCGTCCTAAACCGGGGTTCTGTCCCCACGTGTGTGCGGATGCGGGGTGACTCAGTGGTGGACATCTCGTTCGCCAGCCCCGCTCTGTCGCCGCGTGTCGTCGACTGGCGCGTTATGGAGGGGGTGGAGACGTTTTCGGACCACCGGTACATCCGGTTCGACGTCTCCGCCCAAACCTCGATTGCGCCGGTCCGACAGAACCCTTGTGGTCCGCGGTGGGCGCTGAGGCAGATGGACCGGGAGCTCCTCCTGGAAGCCGCGACGGTACAGGCCTGGGTGCAAGCACCGGACAGGCCTGTCGACATAGACGTCGAGGCAGAGTGGTTCCGGGAGGCCATGTCGCAAATTTGCGACGCGGCAATGCCCCGAGTCCCTCCAGGACGTGCTCAGCGCCAGGTATACTGGTGGTCGCCGGAGATTGCGGCACTGCGCAACGCGTGCAATGCCGCACGACGCCGGTATGCCAGATACCGCAGGCGCCGCATCCGTCCACCGGATGCGGAGGCCAGAGAGGCGGAGCTGTACGAGGGGTATAGAGCGGCAAAGCGCACCCTCCGAGCGGAGATAAGGCGGGCCAAACTTGAGGCCCGCAACGTGTGGCTGGGGACTCTGAATGGGGACCCATGGGGACGCCCGTACAAGTTGGTACGGGACAAACTCCGCCCCTGGGCTCCCCCGCTGACGCAGAGTCTCCGGCCCCAGCTCGTGGAGGGTGTGGTGAGCACTCTGTTCCCCACGCGAGGGGAACACTCTCCCCCGCCCATGGCTCCGCCACCAGCGGTGTCCGACGCGGACCACGATGGCGACGACGACGATAACGCTCCAGAGGTGACCGAGGTAGAGATGAGAGTGGCGGTACGAAGGCTGAGTGCCAAAAATACCGCCCCAGGACCCGACGGCTTGCCTGGGAAGGCATGGGTCCTGGCCATGGAGGCTCTCGGGCCTCGACTAAGAGGGCTCTTCAGCGCATGCTTGGAGAGGGGCCAGTTTCCACTTCGCTGGAAGACGGGGAAACTGGTCCTCATCGCGAAGCCGGGGCGCCCCGCGGACTCTCCGTCCGCGTACCGGCCCATTGTGCTGCTCGACGAGGTGGGCAAGCTCTTTGAAAGAGTAATTGCAGACCGCCTCGTCGCACACCTAACACGGGTGGGGCCGGATCTGGCGGACGGCCAGTTCGGCTTTCGCAGGAGGCGCTCCACGGTGGACGCCATCATGTGCGTGCGAGCTCTCACGACGGGGGATGCAGTGGCCCAGGGCAGGTGTGTCGTGGCGGTGTCTTTGGACATCGCCAACGCCTTCAACTCCCTGCCTTGGAGTAGCATTGGGAGGGCACTCCGGTATCACCGGATGCCCGACTACCTCTGTCGTGTGGTCGAGGCGTACCTGTCAGACAGGTACATAACCTACCCCGGTCACCAGGGGGTGTGGGAACGTCGAGAGATGTCGTGCGGTGTTCCGCAGGGATCGGTACTAGGGCCGCCCTTGTGGAACATCGGATACGATTACGTGCTGCGCGGCGACCTCCCTGACGGGGTCAGCGTGGTCTGCTACGCAGACGACACGCTGGTCCTGGCGCAGGGAGAGTCGTACCAGGCGGCGGTCGAACTAGCGACACGCGGGGTCGCGACGGTCGTTGGCAGGATCCAGGAGCTGGGACTCGAGGTGGCATTGCACAAGTCCGAGGCCATGTGCTTTCACGGCCCTCGGAACGCGCCACCACCGGGTTCCCGGCTAACGGTGGGAGGAGTCCACATCGGCGTCGGGTCAACGATGAAGTACCTGGGACTCGTTCTCGACAGCCGATGGGATTTCGACGAGCATTTCCGACGTCTGGCTCCCAAACTAAATCGGACTGGGGCTGCTCTCTCGCGGCTCCTGCCCAACCTTGGGGGTCCAGACGCCTCCTGCCGGAGGCTCTACGCGGGGATCGTTCGGTCCATGGCCCTTTATGGCGCGCCGGTGTGGGCGCCGGGGCTGCGGAAGCAGCCGGCGGCCCGGCTGAACGCGTGCCAGAGGGTCATGGCCATACGGATGGTACGAGGATACCGGACGATTTCCCGCGAAGCGGCGAGCCTTCTTGCTTGCCAGCGACCATGGGAACTGGAGGCAACAGTCCTTGCACTCATGCACGAACGGCGCATGGAGATGCAACGCCGGGGCGAAACTCCGCTGCCGCAACAAGTCGCGGCATGGCGGACAGAGTTCCGGCGAGTTCTCATGGAGAAATGGCGACAGCGACTGTCGCGACCCCGTGCTGGGCACGCCACAATTATGGCGGTAAGTCCCCTCTTTGAGGCGTGGTTGGAAAGACCTCACGGCGTCCTCACATTCCGCATGACGCAGGTCCTCACCGGACACGGTAAGTTCGGGAGGTTCCTGCACCGGATTCGTGCGGAAACGACGCCCGGGTGTCGCCACTGTGTGGCCCACCCGGAGGACACGGTGGAGCACACGGTGGAGGTGTGCCCCGCTTGGGCAGAGCAACGCCGTGACCTCGTGAGGGCAATCGGCGGCGGTGATCTCTCGCGCCGGGCCTTGGTTCAGGCCATGCTCCGGAGCGAGGAGGAGTGGCAGGCGGTCGCCTCCTTCTGCGAAGCAGTAATGCTAGCTAAGGAGGCGGCCGATCGCGTGAGGCAACGGTCCTTACGCTCCAACCGCCGCCGGGATTCCGATCCCGATTTCCGGCCACCGTAGGCGCGGGCTTGTAGACGGCGAGCAATGGGTGGCTCGCCGTCTGACCGTCCGGTAACCGTCCGGACCGAGCCCAAGTCGTCGACGGCGCGTTTTGTTCCACGCGCGCCTCAAGGAGATGTCAGCAAATCGTAGGGGCCCAGCAGGGTCGAAGCCTACTGGGGCCACGGGTAGTGTGAAAGCGGAACCCGGGGCCCTGGGACGAAGGCAACGAAGGAACAGGAGTGGGTTTTTAGTCAGTAAGAGTCTGACACTATCTCCCGCTCCGCCCAAGAGCGGGGATGTCATTAGGATGATTTTCCCACCCAATAAAAAAAAAAAAAAAAAAAAAAAACCCTTCATAGGGAAATTTTACACCCGACAGTAAAAAACGTAAAAACTTGCAAATTTTCATACATTCTCTTCAGAACAACCCCTATATTAACGAGCTATCCCTAATATTCCCGAAATTTTTTATCATCTCCTGTACTAGACGCTTAGGTTTATCTCCCAGTAGAAAACCAGCAGCGAGTCTCGCAGGGTTCCGCGGGGAAGCTCGAAAACGTTAAATTCATAGTTCTATATATCTATATAGGTATAACCAAAAATCTACTTACCAGAGCGTTGTTTTTGAGAACTTTAATTATTTCAGACCTTTTACATACAGCAAACATACAACTGTCGTACATTTTTGAACGCGGCTCAGTGAGCCCTATACGACTATCACAAAATATTTGACAATTTTCCAAAAGAAAACTTTTTACTTAGGAAAAACCAATTTTCAATTTATTCAAAACTTAAAAATTTTATAACAGTCTTCCTATTTGACCTAACTCTGTTCTGGAAACGCCAACGGACGCGCATTCGCTCGTTCTACGGGATCCCTGTAACAGAAAAGTCAAATTAGGTCCATTTTCAAAATTTGTTTTCGAAATTTTCATAAAAAATCACATTTTTCATCCATTTTTCGCCCATAACTCCCGTTCCCGACGTCCGATCCGGACCGGGTTTACGTCATAGTATAGGACTCCGTGCCCGCTGTGCGTGTGCACCGCAAAAAACGAACCCTTCATAGGGAAATTTTACACCCGACAGTAAAAAACGTAAAAACTTGCAAATTTTCATACATTCTCTTCAGAACAACCCCTATATTAACGAGCTATCCCTAATATTCCCGAAATTTTTTATCATCTCCTGTACTAGACGCTTAGGTTTATCTCCCAGTAGAAAACCAGCAGCGAGTCTCGCAGGGTTCCGCGGGGAAGCTCGAAAACGTTAAATTCATAGTTCTATATATCTATATAGGTATAACCAAAAATCTACTTACCAGAGCGTTGTTTTTGAGAACTTTAATTATTTCAGACCTTTTACATACAGCAAACATACAACTGTCGTACATTTTTGAACGCGGCTCAGTGAGCCCTATACGACTATCACAAAATATTTGACAATTTTCCAAAAGAAAACTTTTTACTTAGGAAAAACCAATTTTCAATTTATTCAAAACTTAAAAAATTTATAACAGTCTTCCTATTTGACCTAACTCTGTTCTGGAAACGCCAACGGACGCGCATTCGCTCGTTCTACGGGATCCCTGTAACAGAAAAGTCAAATTAGGTCCATTTTCAAAATTTGTTTTCGAAATTTTCATAAAAAATCACATTTTTCATCCATTTTTCGCCCATAACTCCCGTTCCCGACGTCCGATCCGGACCGGGTTTACGTCATAGTATAGGACTCCGTGCCCGCTGTGCGTGTGCACCGCAAAAAACGAACCCTTCATAGGGAAATTTTACACCCGACAGTAAAAAACGTAAAAACTTGCAAATTTTCATACATTCTCTTCAGAACAACCCCTATATTAACGAGCTATCCCTAATATTCCCGAAATTTTTTATCATCTCCTGTACTAGACGCTTAGGTTTATCTCCCAGTAGAAAACCAGCAGCGAGTCTCGCAGGGTTCCGCGGGGAAGCTCGAAAACGTTAAATTCATAGTTCTATATATCTATATAGGTATAACCAAAAATCTACTTACCAGAGCGTTGTTTTTGAGAACTTTAATTATTTCAGACCTTTTACATACAGCAAACATACAACTGTCGTACATTTTTGAACGCGGCTCAGTGAGCCCTATACGACTATCACAAAATATTTGACAATTTTCCAAAAGAAAACTTTTTACTTAGGAAAAACCAATTTTCAATTTATTCAAAACTTAAAAAATTTATAACAGTCTTCCTATTTGACCTA
The DNA here is from genome assembly GCA_949316375.1 of Mythimna vitellina. Classification (NCBI taxonomy): domain Eukaryota; kingdom Metazoa; phylum Arthropoda; class Insecta; order Lepidoptera; family Noctuidae; genus Mythimna; species Mythimna vitellina. Next base: position 144,946 of record OX438693.1, read on the forward strand.
ACTCTGTTCTGGAAACGCCAACGGACGCGCATTCGCTCGTTCTACGGGATCCCTGTAACAGAAAAGTCAAATTAGGTCCATTTTCAAAATTTGTTTTCGAAATTTTCATAAAAAATCACATTTTTCATCCATTTTTCGCCCATAACTCCCGTTCCCGACGTCCGATCCGGACCGGGTTTACGTCATAGTATAGGACTCCGTGCCCGCTGTGCGTGTGCACCGCAAAAAACGAACCCTTCATAGGGAAATTTTACACCCGACAGTAAAAAACGTAAAAACTTGCAAATTTTCATACATTCTCTTCAGAACAACCCCTATATTAACGAGCTATCCCTAATATTCCCGAAATTTTTTATCATCTCCTGTACTAGACGCTTAGGTTTATCTCCCAGTAGAAAACCAGCAGCGAGTCTCGCAGGGTTCCGCGGGGAAGCTCGAAAACGTTAAATTCATAGTTCTATATATCTATATAGGTATAACCAAAAATCTACTTACCAGAGCGTTGTTTTTGAGAACTTTAATTATTTCAGACCTTTTACATACAGCAAACATACAACTGTCGTACATTTTTGAACGCGGCTCAGTGAGCCCTATACGACTATCACAAAATATTTGACAATTTTCCAAAAGAAAACTTTTTACTTAGGAAAAACCAATTTTCAATTTATTCAAAACTTAAAAAATTTATAACAGTCTTCCTATTTGACCTAACTCTGTTCTGGAAACGCCAACGGACGCGCATTCGCTCGTTCTACGGGATCCCTGTAACAGAAAAGTCAAATTAGGTCCATTTTCAAAATTTGTTTTCGAAATTTTCATAAAAAATCACATTTTTCATCCATTTTTCGCCCATAACTCCCGTTCCCGACGTCCGATCCGGACCGGGTTTACGTCATAGTATAGGACTCCGTGCCCGCTGTGCGTGTGCACCGCAAAAAACGAACCCTTCATAGGGAAATTTTACACCCGACAGTAAAAAACGTAAAAACTTGCAAATTTTCATACATTCTCTTCAGAACAACCCCTATATTAACGAGCTATCCCTAATATTCCCGAAATTTTTTATCATCTCCTGTACTAGACGCTTAGGTTTATCTCCCAGTAGAAAACCAGCAGCGAGTCTCGCAGGGTTCCGCGGGGAAGCTCGAAAACGTTAAATTCATAGTTCTATATATCTATATAGGTATAACCAAAAATCTACTTACCAGAGCGTTGTTTTTGAGAACTTTAATTATTTCAGACCTTTTACATACAGCAAACATACAACTGTCGTACATTTTTGAACGCGGCTCAGTGAGCCCTATACGACTATCACAAAATATTTGACAATTTTCCAAAAGAAAACTTTTTACTTAGGAAAAACCAATTTTCAATTTATTCAAAACTTAAAAATTTTATAACAGTCTTCCTATTTGACCTAACTCTGTTCTGGAAACGCCAACGGACGCGCATTCGCTCGTTCTACGGGATCCCTGTAACAGAAAAGTCAAATTAGGTCCATTTTCAAAATTTGTTTTCGAAATTTTCATAAAAAATCACATTTTTCATCCATTTTTCGCCCATAACTCCCGTTCCCGACGTCCGATCCGGACCGGGTTTACGTCATAGTATAGGACTCCGTGCCCGCTGTGCGTGTGCACCGCAAAAAACGAACCCTTCATAGGGAAATTTTACACCCGACAGTAAAAAACGTAAAAACTTGCAAATTTTCATACATTCTCTTCAGAACAACCCCTATATTAACGAGCTATCCCTAATATTCCCGAAATTTTTTATCATCTCCTGTACTAGACGCTTAGGTTTATCTCCCAGTAGAAAACCAGCAGCGAGTCTCGCAGGGTTCCGCGGGGAAGCTCGAAAACGTTAAATTCATAGTTCTATATATCTATATAGGTATAACCAAAAATCTACTTACCAGAGCGTTGTTTTTGAGAACTTTAATTATTTCAGACCTTTTACATACAGCAAACATACAACTGTCGTACATTTTTGAACGCGGCTCAGTGAGCCCTATACGACTATCACAAAATATTTGACAATTTTCCAAAAGAAAACTTTTTACTTAGGAAAAACCAATTTTCAATTTATTCAAAACTTAAAAATTTTATAACAGTCTTCCTATTTGACCTAACTCTGTTCTGGAAACGCCAACGGACGCGCATTCGCTCGTTCTACGGGATCCCTGTAACAGAAAAGTCAAATTAGGTCCATTTTCAAAATTTGTTTTCGAAATTTTCATAAAAAATCACATTTTTCATCCATTTTTCGCCCATAACTCCCGTTCCCGACGTCCGATCCGGACCGGGTTTACGTCATAGTATAGGACTCCGTGCCCGCTGTGCGTGTGCACCGCAAAAAACGAACCCTTCATAGGGAAATTTTACACCCGACAGTAAAAAACGTAAAAACTTGCAAATTTTCATACATTCTCTTCAGAACAACCCCTATATTAACGAGCTATCCCTAATATTCCCGAAATTTTTTATCATCTCCTGTACTAGACGCTTAGGTTTATCTCCCAGTAGAAAACCAGCAGCGAGTCTCGCAGGGTTCCGCGGGGAAGCTCGAAAACGTTAAATTCATAGTTCTATATATCTATATAGGTATAACCAAAAATCTACTTACCAGAGCGTTGTTTTTGAGAACTTTAATTATTTCAGACCTTTTACATACAGCAAACATACAACTGTCGTACATTTTTGAACGCGGCTCAGTGAGCCCTATACGACTATCACAAAATATTTGACAATTTTCCAAAAGAAAACTTTTTACTTAGGAAAAACCAATTTTCAATTTATTCAAAACTTAAAAATTTTATAACAGTCTTCCTATTTGACCTAACTCTGTTCTGGAAACGCCAACGGACGCGCATTCGCTCGTTCTACGGGATCCCTGTAACAGAAAAGTCAAATTAGGTCCATTTTCAAAATTTGTTTTCGAAATTTTCATAAAAAATCACATTTTTCATCCATTTTTCGCCCATAACTCCCGTTCCCGACGTCCGATCCGGACCGGGTTTACGTCATAGTATAGGACTCCGTGCCCGCTGTGCGTGTGCACCGCAAAAAACGAACCCTTCATAGGGAAATTTTACACCCGACAGTAAAAAACGTAAAAACTTGCAAATTTTCATACATTCTCTTCAGAACAACCCCTATATTAACGAGCTATCCCTAATATTCCCGAAATTTTTTATCATCTCCTGTACTAGACGCTTAGGTTTATCTCCCAGTAGAAAACCAGCAGCGAGTCTCGCAGGGTTCCGCGGGGAAGCTCGAAAACGTTAAATTCATAGTTCTATATATCTATATAGGTATAACCAAAAATCTACTTACCAGAGCGTTGTTTTTGAGAACTTTAATTATTTCAGACCTTTTACATACAGCAAACATACAACTGTCGTACATTTTTGAACGCGGCTCAGTGAGCCCTATACGACTATCACAAAATATTTGACAATTTTCCAAAAGAAAACTTTTTACTTAGGAAAAACCAATTTTCAATTTATTCAAAACTTAAAAATTTTATAACAGTCTTCCTATTTGACCTAACTCTGTTCTGGAAACGCCAACGGACGCGCATTCGCTCGTTCTACGGGATCCCTGTAACAGAAAAGTCAAATTAGGTCCATTTTCAAAATTTGTTTTCGAAATTTTCATAAAAAATCACATTTTTCATCCATTTTTCGCCCATAACTCCCGTTCCCGACGTCCGATCCGGACCGGGTTTACGTCATAGTATAGGACTCCGTGCCCGCTGTGCGTGTGCACCGCAAAAAACGAACCCTTCATAGGGAAATTTTACACCCGACAGTAAAAAACGTAAAAACTTGCAAATTTTCATACATTCTCTTCAGAACAACCCCTATATTAACGAGCTATCCCTAATATTCCCGAAATTTTTTATCATCTCCTGTACTAGACGCTTAGGTTTATCTCCCAGTAGAAAACCAGCAGCGAGTCTCGCAGGGTTCCGCGGGGAAGCTCGAAAACGTTAAATTCATAGTTCTATATATCTATATAGGTATAACCAAAAATCTACTTACCAGAGCGTTGTTTTTGAGAACTTTAATTATTTCAGACCTTTTACATACAGCAAACATACAACTGTCGTACATTTTTGAACGCGGCTCAGTGAGCCCTATACGACTATCACAAAATATTTGACAATTTTCCAAAAGAAAACTTTTTACTTAGGAAAAACCAATTTTCAATTTATTCAAAACTTAAAAATTTTATAACAGTCTTCCTATTTGACCTAACTCTGTTCTGGAAACGCCAACGGACGCGCATTCGCTCGTTCTACGGGATCCCTGTAACAGAAAAGTCAAATTAGGTCCATTTTCAAAATTTGTTTTCGAAATTTTCATAAAAAATCACATTTTTCATCCATTTTTCGCCCATAACTCCCGTTCCCGACGTCCGATCCGGACCGGGTTTACGTCATAGTATAGGACTCCGTGCCCGCTGTGCGTGTGCACCGCAAAAAACGAACCCTTCATAGGGACCCCACCGACCATGTTCCCACGTTGTCGCCGTGGTGGGGCTTGCGTGTCTCTATGACCTTGAGGGCTATGCCGGTAGAGCTACTCATGCCGGAAGGCCTCAAGCGAGAGACCAGACCAAGAGGAACACACAGGCGGAGTCCAGACGGACCGCCAAGGAGGGTGCACTGTCCAGAAGCATCGGCACCAACAGCTGTTGGTGTTTTTGGACAGTGGTTTTGAGAGAGTGGGTTCGCCTCGGGTACGCGTCTGCTTATCAGACGTGACCACGATGGCGAACGTGTTATTGGGGACCCCACCCCAATGTAAAAAAAAGGCAAAGCTGTGCTCAGCAAAGACATGGACGCGTCTCTAAATAGAATACTACCCCAGGAGGGTACCGCCTGCACCGCAGGCGGAGAATCCCTCCCCGAGCAGAGCTCGGGCTGCCCCTCGTATTCTGGGGGGGGCAAAGAGCGCGTCAGGTCCCAAAAGGACCTGTTACCGTCCTTCGTGGACGCAAGGAGCCAGGGTGGCTCACCCATCGGAAGCGCGGAGTCCCTGGGACCTGTTCCCAGCACGTCCGCTGCGCCGGTGGGTCCTGCAGAGGCCGGCAGGAGCTTCGGCCTCAGGGAGGTGAGCGGAGACGCGGCGTCGGACTCCGATGCCGCGTCTTCGCTTGGATCGGAGAGGATGGAGGTGGAGGAGTCCACCTCCAAGACCCAGTTCCTCAAGCGCCGCATGTTGGGGGATGGCCGGAGGACATCCTCCGACGACGACGAACTGGGCGTATCGGCCCGCAAAGTCTCCACCGCTGTGCGGGGTGCGGGCCGAAAGATGGGGAAGGGGAGCCGGCGCAACGCCGAGGAAGTGGCCCGGCGATCCCTCAAAGTCGCCAGGGAGGGGTGCCACCTCGGGGCACTCAGTGGCCTGGTCGGCCCTCCGCAACCGGAGCCTTCGGGCAGTGAGCCAGAAGGTTTGGAGGAGGCGCTGAACAGGTTCACGGAGATCGTGGCAGCTGCCATATCAGGCGTGGCCAAAAAAAGGGAGAGGGTTGCCAAGAGGCGATCCATCTCCCAGGCCATGACCTCGATAACGGAGGCACTAGGTATCGTCCTGGAGCCGTTCAAGCGATCCCTCAATAAGAGGATTGAACGGCTCGAGGCGGACCTGGCCGGTCTCCGTGGATCTGGCCCTGAGGTGGCGCAGGTGGCGCAAAAAGGGGGATGCAAGCAGGGGCAGAGTCGGTCCCAGCCCTTGCCCCGGGCGGAGAGCGAGTTGCTGACCCTGCTGCGGCAGGAGCTGGCCGCCTTCCGGCAGCAGCAACTGGAACAGCAGCAGCAGTTCCAGGAGCGGGTCCAGCGGCAATTCGCTGTCCTGGAGGGCATAGTGCTGCGCCCCCCGCTTGCGGGCGTGAAAAGGGCGGTGTCGTACGCCGCCGCCGCCGCGGCCACGGCTGCTGCGCCAAAGGCGGGCCCGTCGGGGCAACCAGCGCGTGGAACCCAGGTGTCGGAGCCGGCGAGGCCGGTCCCGGCGCCCAAGCAGCAGCAGCGGCAGGGGAAACCTGCTCCTCCCCCGAAAGGCAGAGCGGTGCCTGCCGCTAAATCGGCGGGGCCTTCCGCGGCGGTGGCGACTAGGCCGCGCCTGCCGCCTCCCTTGCCTGAAGAACCCTCGGCTGGCGCCGAATGGACGGTCGCCGGCGCCAGCAGGAAGGCGGGCAAGGCGGCCAGAGCGGCGAAGAAGCGCGAGCGGCGACAGCAGCGCAAGAAGCGGGCCATGGCAGCCAGGCTCCGCGCCCCAAATTCCGCAGCTGTAGTGATCACACTACAGCCAGCTGCGGAAAAGAAGGGCGTGAGCTATGACAAGGTCATGGCGAAGGCGAAGCAGGCGGTGGTGGATCACCTCGACGAGTTCGGAGCCTCTGAAGGCTTCCGAATGAGGCGCACCGCAACCGGGGCCCGAATATTGGAGGTCCCTGGTGCGGACAGCGGCCCTGCCGCGGACGCCCTGGCCGCAAGGATCAGGGCGTCCCTGGACGTCGAGGAGGTCCGAGTGTCCAGGCCCACAAAGTGCATGGACATGCGCATCATGGGCCTGGATGACTCCGTTAGGGTGGAAGAGGTGGTGGCCGCCGTCGTCAGGGCGGGAGGATGCCAGGCCGATCAAGTGCGGGCTGGCACCATCCGTGCTGACAGCACGGGCATGCGGGCCGTTACGGTCAGCTGCCCCGTGTCGGCGGCCAAAGCCATCACGGCTGTAGGCCGTAGGCTCTTGGTGGGCTGGGTCTCCGCGCAGGTAAAACTGCTGGAGCCCAGACCTCTGCGGTGTTACCGCTGCCACGTGGGGCACCACGTGGGGGCCCATTGCGCCGCGGAGGTGGACCGCAGTGACCGCTGCTACCAGTGCGGTCAGGCCGGTCACAAGGCCGTCGAATGCCGTGCAACGCCGCACTGCTACGCATGTGCTGCGGCAGGCAAGCCGGCCGACCACCGGGCTGGGGGCAGGTCCTGCGACCCCCCCGCCAAGGCCAAGGCCAAAGCTCGGAGGCCCGTCCACCCTGACGTACTAACCGCCGCAGCCGCCTCCTTGGCTGCCGCCGCTGTCGCCGTCGCACCCGCCGCGGCGGGGCCCTCACGGGGGGCTCGGGAGGAGACTGTAATGGACTGTCAATAACGACCCCATTACGTCTCCTCCAGGCGAACATCAACCACTGCGCCCCCGCTCAGGATCTGTTGCTCCAGAGCATGGCGCAGTGGTCGATCAATATCGCCGTGGTCTCCGAGCCGTACAATGTCCTGCCCAGGGGAGACTGGGTGCGGGACCTGGACGGCTCGGTGACCCTAATTTCGTCGGCCGCCGCCGGTACCCCGACCCTCGAGGCCGTCACGAGGGGACGGGGTTGCGTGGCAGCACGGTTCGGGGACATTGCAGTGGTAGGCGTCTACCTGTCCCCGAGCAGATCTCTCGGCGATCTTCACATCTCCCTAATGGAGCTGAAAGCCGTCGTCGCTGGGTTTGGTTCCCTCCCCGTGGTCGTTTGCGGGGACTTCAATGCCAAGAACTTGGCTTGGGGTTCCCGGCTCACGAACCAGCGGGGTCGGATGGTGGAGGACTGGGCTCTGGAGACAGGCCTGGTCGTCCTAAACCGGGGTTCTGTCCCCACGTGTGTGCGGATGCGGGGTGACTCAGTGGTGGACATCTCGTTCGCCAGCCCCGCTCTGTCGCCGCGTGTCGTCGACTGGCGCGTTATGGAGGGGGTGGAGACGTTTTCGGACCACCGGTACATCCGGTTCGACGTCTCCGCCCAAACCTCGATTGCGCCGGTCCGACGGAACCCTTGTGGTCCGCGGTGGGCGCTGAGGCAGATGGACCGGGAGCTCCTCCTGGAAGCCGCGACGGTACAGGCCTGGGTGCAAGCACCGGACAGGCCTGTCGACATAGACGTCGAGGCAGAGTGGTTCCGGGAGGCCATGTCGCAAATTTGCGACGCGGCAATGCCCCGAGTCCCTCCAGGACGTGCTCAGCGCCAGGTATACTGGTGGTCGCCGGAGATTGCGGCACTGCGCAACGCGTGCAATGCCGCGCGACGCCGGTATGCCAGATACCGCAGGCGCCGCATCCGTCCACCGGATGCGGAGGCCAGAGAGGCGGAGCTGTACGAGGGATACAGAGCGGCAAAGCGCACCCTCCGAGCGGAGATAAGGCGGGCCAAACTTGAGGCCCGCAACGTGTGGCTGGGGACTCTGAATGGGGACCCATGGGGACGCCCGTACAAATTGGTACGGGACAAACTCCGCCCCTGGGCTCCCCCGCTGACGCAGAGTCTCCGGCCCCAGCTCGTGGAGGGTGTGGTGAGCACTCTGTTCCCCACGCGAGGGGAACACTCTCCCCCGCCCATGGCTCCGCCACCAGCGGTGTCCGACGCGGACCACGATGGCGACGACGACGACAACGTTCCAGAGGTGACCGAGGTAGAGATGAGAGTGGCGGTACGAAGGCTGAGTGCCAAAAATACCGCCCCAGGACCCGACGGCTTGCCTGGGAAGGCATGGGTCCTGGCCATGGAGGCTCTCGGGCCTCGACTAAGAGGGCTCTTCAGCGCATGCATGGAGAGGGGCCAGTTCCCACTTCGCTGGAAGACGGGGAAACTGGTCCTCATCGCGAAGCCGGGGCGCCCCGCGGACTCTCCGTCCGCGTACCGGCCCATTGTGCTGCTCGACGAGGTGGGCAAGCTCTTTGAAAGAGTAATTGCAGACCGCCTCGTCGCACACCTAACACGGGTGGGGCCGGATCTGGCGGACGGCCAGTTCGGCTTTCGCAGGAGGCGCTCCACGGTGGACGCCATCATGTGCGTGCGAGCTCTCACGACAGGGGATGCAGTGGCCCAGGGCAGGTGTGTCGTGGCGGTGTCTCTGGACATCGCCAACGCCTTCAACTCCCTGCCTTGGAGTAGCATTGGGAGGGCACTCCGGTATCACCGGATGCCCGACTACCTCTGTCGTGTGGTCGAGGCGTACCTGTCAGACAGGTACATAACCTACCCCGGTCACCAGGGGGTGTGGGAACGTCGAGAGATGTCGTGCGGTGTTCCACAGGGATCGGTACTAGGGCCGCCCTTGTGGAACATCGGATACGATTACGTGCTGCGCGGCGACCTCCCTGACGGGGTAAGCGTGGTCTGCTACGCAGACGACACGCTGGTCCTGGCGCAGGGAGAGTCGTACCAGGCGGCGGTCGAACTAGCGACACGCGGGGTCGCGACAGTCGTTGGCAGGATCCAGGAGCTGGGACTCGAGGTGGCATTGCACAAGTCCGAGGCCATGTGCTTTCACGGCCCTCGGAACGCGCCACCACCGGGTTCCCGGCTAACGGTGGGAGGAGTCCACATCGGCGTCGGGTCAACGATGAAGTACCTGGGACTCGTTCTCGACAGCCGATGGGATTTCGACGAGCATTTCCGACGTCTGGCTCCCAAACTAAATCGGACTGGGGCTGCTCTCTCGCGGCTCCTGCCCAACCTTGGGGGTCCAGACGCCTCCTGCCGGAGGCTCTACGCGGGGATCGTTCGGTCCATGGCCCTTTATGGCGCGCCGGTGTGGGCGCCGGGGCTGCGGAAGCAGCCGGCGGCCCGGCTGAACGCGTGCCAGAGGGTCATGGCCATACGGATGGTACGAGGATACCGGACGATTTCCCGCGAAGCGGCGAGCCTTCTTGCTGGCCAGCGACCATGGGATCTGGAGGCAACAGTCCTTGCACTCATGCACGAACGGCGCATGGAGATGCAACGCCGGGGCGAAACTCCGCTGCCGCAACAAGTCGCGGCATGGCGGACAGAGTTCCGGCGAGTTCTCATGGTGAAATGGCGACAGCGACTGTCGCGACCCCGTGCTGGGCACGCCACAATCATGGCGGTAAGTCCCCTCTTTGAGGCGTGGTTGGAAAGACCTCACGGCGTCCTCACATTCCGCATGACGCAGGTCCTCACCGGACACGGTAAGTTCGGGAGGTTCCTGCACCGGATTCGTGCGGAAACGACGCCCGGGTGTCGCCACTGTGTGGCCCACCCGGAGGACACGGTGGAGCACACGGTGGAGGTGTGCCCCGCTTGGGCAGAGCAACGCCGTGACCTCGTGGGGGCAATCGGCGGCGGTGATCTCTCGCGCCGGGCCTTGGTTCAGGCCATGCTCCGGAGCGAGGAGGAGTGGCAGGCGGTCGCCTCCTTCTGCGAAGCAGTAATGCTAGCTAAGGAGGCGGCCGATCGCGTGAGGCAACGGTCCTTACGCTCCAACCGCCGCCGGGATTCCGATCCCGATTTCCGGCCACCGTAGGCGCGGGCTTGCAGATGGCGAGCAATGGGTGGCTCGCCGTCTGACCGTCCGGTAACCGTCCGGACCGAGCCCAAGTCGTCGACGGCGCGTATTGTTCCACGCGCGCCTCAAGGAGATGTCAGCAAATCGTAGGGGCCCAGCAGGGTCGAAGCCTACTGGGGCCACGGGTAGTGTGAAAGCGGAACCCGGGGCCCTGGGACGAAGGCAACGAAGGAACAGGAGTGGGTTTTTAGTCAGTAAGAGTCTGACACTATCTCCCGCTCCGCCCAAGAGCGGGGATGTCATTAGGATGATTTTCCCACCGAAAAAAAAAAAAAAAAAAAAAAAAACCCTTCATAGGGAAATTTTACACCCGACAGTAAAAAACGTAAAAACTTGCAAATTTTCATACATTCTCTTCAGAACAACCCCTATATTAACGAGCTATCCCTAATATTCCCGAAATTTTTTATCATCTCCTGTACTAGACGCTTAGGTTTATCTCCCAGTAGAAAACCAGCAGCGAGTCTCGCAGGGTTCCGCGGGGAAGCTCGAAAACGTTAAATTCATAGTTCTATATATCTATATAGGTATAACCAAAAATCTACTTACCAGAGCGTTGTTTTTGAGAACTTTAATTATTTCAGACCTTTTACATACAGCAAACATACAACTGTCGTACATTTTTGAACGCGGCTCAGTGAGCCCTATACGACTATCACAAAATATTTGACAATTTTCCAAAAGAAAACTTTTTACTTAGGAAAAACCAATTTTCAATTTATTCAAAACTTAAAAATTTTATAACAGTCTTCCTATTTGACCTAACTCTGTTCTGGAAACGCCAACGGACGCGCATTCGCTCGTTCTACGGGATCCCTGTAACAGAAAAGTCAAATTAGGTCCATTTTCAAAATTTGTTTTCGAAATTTTCATAAAAAATCACATTTTTCATCCATTTTTCGCCCATAACTCCCGTTCCCGACGTCCGATCCGGACCGGGTTTACGTCATAGTATAGGACTCCGTGCCCGCTGTGCGTGTGCACCGCAAAAAACGAACCCTTCATAGGGAAATTTTACACCCGACAGTAAAAAACGTAAAAACTTGCAAATTTTCATACATTCTCTTCAGAACAACCCCTATATTAACGAGCTATCCCTAATATTCCCGAAATTTTTTATCATCTCCTGTACTAGACGCTTAGGTTTATCTCCCAGTAGAAAACCAGCAGCGAGTCTCGCAGGGTTCCGCGGGGAAGCTCGAAAACGTTAAATTCATAGTTCTATATATCTATATAGGTATAACCAAAAATCTACTTACCAGAGCGTTGTTTTTGAGAACTTTAATTATTTCAGACCTTTTACATACAGCAAACATACAACTGTCGTACATTTTTGAACGCGGCTCAGTGAGCCCTATACGACTATCACAAAATATTTGACAATTTTCCAAAAGAAAACTTTTTACTTAGGAAAAACCAATTTTCAATTTATTCAAAACTTAAAAATTTTATAACAGTCTTCCTATTTGACCTAACTCTGTTCTGGAAACGCCAACGGACGCGCATTCGCTCGTTCTACGGGATCCCTGTAACAGAAAAGTCAAATTAGGTCCATTTTCAAAATTTGTTTTCGAAATTTTCATAAAAAATCACATTTTTCATCCATTTTTCGCCCATAACTCCCGTTCCCGACGTCCGATCCGGACCGGGTTTACGTCATAGTATAGGACTCCGTGCCCGCTGTGCGTGTGCACCGCAAAAAACGAACCCTTCATAGGGAAATTTTACACCCGACAGTAAAAAACGTAAAAACTTGCAAATTTTCATACATTCTCTTCAGAACAACCCCTATATTAACGAGCTATCCCTAATATTCCCGAAATTTTTTATCATCTCCTGTACTAGACGCTTAGGTTTATCTCCCAGTAGAAAACCAGCAGCGAGTCTCGCAGGGTTCCGCGGGGAAGCTCGAAAACGTTAAATTCATAGTTCTATATATCTATATAGGTATAACCAAAAATCTACTTACCAGAGCGTTGTTTTTGAGAACTTTAATTATTTCAGACCTTTTACATACAGCAAACATACAACTGTCGTACATTTTTGAACGCGGCTCAGTGAGCCCTATACGACTATCACAAAATATTTGACAATTTTCCAAAAGAAAACTTTTTACTTAGGAAAAACCAATTTTCAATTTATTCAAAACTTAAAAATTTTATAACAGTCTTCCTATTTGACCTAACTCTGTTCTGGAAACGCCAACGGACGCGCATTCGCTCGTTCTACGGGATCCCTGTAACAGAAAAGTCAAATTAGGTCCATTTTCAAAATTTGTTTTCGAAATTTTCATAAAAAATCACATTTTTCATCCATTTTTCGCCCATAACTCCCGTTCCCGACGTCCGATCCGGACCGGGTTTACGTCATAGTATAGGACTCCGTGCCCGCTGTGCGTGTGCACCGCAAAAAACGAACCCTTCATAGGGAAATTTTACACCCGACAGTAAAAAACGTAAAAACTTGCAAATTTTCATACATTCTCTTCAGAACAACCCCTATATTAACGAGCTATCCCTAATATTCCCGAAATTTTTTATCATCTCCTGTACTAGACGCTTAGGTTTATCTCCCAGTAGAAAACCAGCAGCGAGTCTCGCAGGGTTCCGCGGGGAAGCTCGAAAACGTTAAATTCATAGTTCTATATATCTATATAGGTATAACCAAAAATCTACTTACCAGAGCGTTGTTTTTGAGAACTTTAATTATTTCAGACCTTTTACATACAGCAAACATACAACTGTCGTACATTTTTGAACGCGGCTCAGTGAGCCCTATACGACTATCACAAAATATTTGACAATTTTCCAAAAGAAAACTTTTTACTTAGGAAAAACCAATTTTCAATTTATTCAAAACTTAAAAAATTTATAACAGTCTTCCTATTTGACCTAACTCTGTTCTGGAAACGCCAACGGACGCGCATTCGCTCGTTCTACGGGATCCCTGTAACAGAAAAGTCAAATTAGGTCCATTTTCAAAATTTGTTTTCGAAATTTTCATAAAAAATCACATTTTTCATCCATTTTTCGCCCATAACTCCCGTTCCCGACGTCCGATCCGGACCGGGTTTACGTCATAGTATAGGACTCCGTGCCCGCTGTGCGTGTGCACCGCAAAAAACGAACCCTTCATAGGGAAATTTTACACCCGACGGTAAAAAACGTAAAAACTTGCAAATTTTCATACATTCTCTTCAGAACAACCCCTATATTAACGAGCTATCCCTAATATTCCCGAAATTTTTTATCATCTCCTGTACTAGACGCTTAGGTTTATCTCCCAGTAGAAAACCAGCAGCGAGTCTCGCAGGGTTCCGCGGGGAAGCTCGAAAACGTTAAATTCATAGTTCTATATATCTATATAGGTATAACCAAAAATCTACTTACCAGAGCGTTGTTTTTGAGAACTTTAATTATTTCAGACCTTTTACATACAGCAAACATACAACTGTCGTACATTTTTGAACGCGGCTCAGTGAGCCCTATACGACTATCACAAAATATTTGACAATTTTCCAAAAGAAAACTTTTTACTTAGGAAAAACCAATTTTCAATTTATTCAAAACTTAAAAATTTTATAACAGTCTTCCTATTTGACCTAACTCTGTTCTGGAAACGCCAACGGACGCGCATTCGCTCGTTCTACGGGATCCCTGTAACAGAAAAGTCAAATTAGGTCCATTTTCAAAATTTGTTTTCGAAATTTTCATAAAAAATCACATTTTTCATCCATTTTTCGCCCATAACTCCCGTTCCCGACGTCCGATCCGGACCGGGTTTACGTCATAGTATAGGACTCCGTGCCCGCTGTGCGTGTGCACCGCAAAAAACGAACCCTTCATAGGGAAATTTTACACCCGACAGTAAAAAACGTAAAAACTTGCAAATTTTCATACATTCTCTTCAGAACAACCCCTATATTAACGAGCTATCCCTAATATTCCCGAAATTTTTTATCATCTCCTGTACTAGACGCTTAGGTTTATCTCCCAGTAGAAAACCAGCAGCGAGTCTCGCAGGGTTCCGCGGGGAAGCTCGAAAACGTTAAATTCATAGTTCTATATATCTATATAGGTATAACCAAAAATCTACTTACCAGAGCGTTGTTTTTGAGAACTTTAATTATTTCAGACCTTTTACATACAGCAAACATACAACTGTCGTACATTTTTGAACGCGGCTCAGTGAGCCCTATACGACTATCACAAAATATTTGACAATTTTCCAAAAGAAAACTTTTTACTTAGGAAAAACCAATTTTCAATTTATTCAAAACTTAAAAATTTTATAACAGTCTTCCTATTTGACCTAACTCTGTTCTGGAAACGCCAACGGACGCGCATTCGCTCGTTCTACGGGATCCCTGTAACAGAAAAGTCAAATTAGGTCCATTTTCAAAATTTGTTTTCGAAATTTTCATAAAAAATCACATTTTTCATCCATTTTTCGCCCATAACTCCCGTTCCCGACGTCCGATCCGGACCGGGTTTACGTCATAGTATAGGACTCCGTGCCCGCTGTGCGTGTGCACCGCAAAAAACGAACCCTTCATAGGGAAATTTTACACCCGACAGTAAAAAACGTAAAAACTTGCAAATTTTCATACATTCTCTTCAGAACAACCCCTATATTAACGAGCTATCCCTAATATTCCCGAAATTTTTTATCATCTCCTGTACTAGACGCTTAGGTTTATCTCCCAGTAGAAAACCAGCAGCGAGTCTCGCAGGGTTCCGCGGGGAAGCTCGAAAACGTTAAATTCATAGTTCTATATATCTATATAGGTATAACCAAAAATCTACTTACCAGAGCGTTGTTTTTGAGAACTTTAATTATTTCAGACCTTTTACATACAGCAAACATACAACTGTCGTACATTTTTGAACGCGGCTCAGTGAGCCCTATACGACTATCACAAAATATTTGACAATTTTCCAAAAGAAAACTTTTTACTTAGGAAAAACCAATTTTCAATTTATTCAAAACTTAAAAAATTTATAACAGTCTTCCTATTTGACCTAACTCTGTTCTGGAAACGCCAACGGACGCGCATTCGCTCGTTCTACGGGATCCCTGTAACAGAAAAGTCAAATTAGGTCCATTTTCAAAATTTGTTTTCGAAATTTTCATAAAAAATCACATTTTTCATCCATTTTTCGCCCATAACTCCCGTTCCCGACGTCCGATCCGGACCGGGTTTACGTCATAGTATAGGACTCCGTGCCCGCTGTGCGTGTGCACCGCAAAAAACGAACCCTTCATAGGGAAATTTTACACCCGACAGTAAAAAACGTAAAAACTTGCAAATTTTCATACATTCTCTTCAGAACAACCCCTATATTAACGAGCTATCCCTAATATTCCCGAAATTTTTTATCATCTCCTGTACTAGACGCTTAGGTTTATCTCCCAGTAGAAAACCAGCAGCGAGTCTCGCAGGGTTCCGCGGGGAAGCTCGAAAACGTTAAATTCATAGTTCTATATATCTATATAGGTATAACCAAAAATCTACTTACCAGAGCGTTGTTTTTGAGAACTTTAATTATTTCAGACCTTTTACATACAGCAAACATACAACTGTCGTACATTTTTGAACGCGGCTCAGTGAGCCCTATACGACTATCACAAAATATTTGACAATTTTCCAAAAGAAAACTTTTTACTTAGGAAAAACCAATTTTCAATTTATTCAAAACTTAAAAAATTTATAACAGTCTTCCTATTTGACCTAACTCTGTTCTGGAAACGCCAACGGACGCGCATTCGCTCGTTCTACGGGATCCCTGTAACAGAAAAGTCAAATTAGGTCCATTTTCAAAATTTGTTTTCGAAATTTTCATAAAAAATCACATTTTTCATCCATTTTTCGCCCATAACTCCCGTTCCCGACGTCCGATCCGGACCGGGTTTACGTCATAGTATAGGACTCCGTGCCCGCTGTGCGTGTGCACCGCAAAAAACGAACCCTTCATAGGGAAATTTTACACCCGACGGTAAAAAACGTAAAAACTTGCAAATTTTCATACATTCTCTTCAGAACAACCCCTATATTAACGAGCTATCCCTAATATTCCCGAAATTTTTTATCATCTCCTGTACTAGACGCTTAGGTTTATCTCCCAGTAGAAAACCAGCAGCGAGTCTCGCAGGGTTCCGCGGGGAAGCTCGAAAACGTTAAATTCATAGTTCTATATATCTATATAGGTATAACCAAAAATCTACTTACCAGAGCGTTGTTTTTGAGAACTTTAATTATTTCAGACCTTTTACATACAGCAAACATACAACTGTCGTACATTTTTGAACGCGGCTCAGTGAGCCCTATACGACTATCACAAAATATTTGACAATTTTCCAAAAGAAAACTTTTTACTTAGGAAAAACCAATTTTCAATTTATTCAAAACTTAAAAATTTTATAACAGTCTTCCTATTTGACCTAACTCTGTTCTGGAAACGCCAACGGACGCGCATTCGCTCGTTCTACGGGATCCCTGTAACAGAAAAGTCAAATTAGGTCCATTTTCAAAATTTGTTTTCGAAATTTTCATAAAAAATCACATTTTTCATCCATTTTTCGCCCATAACTCCCGTTCCCGACGTCCGATCCGGACCGGGTTTACGTCATAGTATAGGACTCCGTGCCCGCTGTGCGTGTGCACCGCAAAAAACGAACCCTTCATAGGGAAATTTTACACCCGACAGTAAAAAACGTAAAAACTTGCAAATTTTCATACATTCTCTTCAGAACAACCCCTATATTAACGAGCTATCCCTAATATTCCCGAAATTTTTTATCATCTCCTGTACTAGACGCTTAGGTTTATCTCCCAGTAGAAAACCAGCAGCGAGTCTCGCAGGGTTCCGCGGGGAAGCTCGAAAACGTTAAATTCATAGTTCTATATATCTATATAGGTATAACCAAAAATCTACTTACCAGAGCGTTGTTTTTGAGAACTTTAATTATTTCAGACCTTTTACATACAGCAAACATACAACTGTCGTACATTTTTGAACGCGGCTCAGTGAGCCCTATACGACTATCACAAAATATTTGACAATTTTCCAAAAGAAAACTTTTTACTTAGGAAAAACCAATTTTCAATTTATTCAAAACTTAAAAAATTTATAACAGTCTTCCTATTTGACCTAACTCTGTTCTGGAAACGCCAACGGACGCGCATTCGCTCGTTCTACGGGATCCCTGTAACAGAAAAGTCAAATTAGGTCCATTTTCAAAATTTGTTTTCGAAATTTTCATAAAAAATCACATTTTTCATCCATTTTTCGCCCATAACTCCCGTTCCCGACGTCCGATCCGGACCGGGTTTACGTCATAGTATAGGACTCCGTGCCCGCTGTGCGTGTGCACCGCAAAAAACGAACCCTTCATAGGGAAATTTTACACCCGACAGTAAAAAACGTAAAAACTTGCAAATTTTCATACATTCTCTTCAGAACAACCCCTATATTAACGAGCTATCCCTAATATTCCCGAAATTTTTTATCATCTCCTGTACTAGACGCTTAGGTTTATCTCCCAGTAGAAAACCAGCAGCGAGTCTCGCAGGGTTCCGCGGGGAAGCTCGAAAACGTTAAATTCATAGTTCTATATATCTATATAGGTATAACCAAAAATCTACTTACCAGAGCGTTGTTTTTGAGAACTTTAATTATTTCAG
This sequence comes from Mythimna vitellina, assembly GCA_949316375.1. Taxonomy (NCBI): domain Eukaryota; kingdom Metazoa; phylum Arthropoda; class Insecta; order Lepidoptera; family Noctuidae; genus Mythimna; species Mythimna vitellina. Next base: position 162,983 of record OX438693.1, read on the forward strand.
ACCTTTTACATACAGCAAACATACAACTGTCGTACATTTTTGAACGCGGCTCAGTGAGCCCTATACGACTATCACAAAATATTTGACAATTTTCCAAAAGAAAACTTTTTACTTAGGAAAAACCAATTTTCAATTTATTCAAAACTTAAAAAATTTATAACAGTCTTCCTATTTGACCTAACTCTGTTCTGGAAACGCCAACGGACGCGCATTCGCTCGTTCTACGGGATACCTGTAACAGAAAAGTCAAATTAGGTCCATTTTCAAAATTTGTTTTCGAAATTTTCATAAAAAATCACCTTTTTCATCCATTTTTCGGCCATAACTCCCGTTCCCGACGTCCGATCCGGACCGGGTTTACGTCATAGTATAGGACTCCGTGCCCGCTGTGCGTGTGCACCGCAAAAAACGAACCCTTCATAGGGAAATTTTACACCCGACAGCAAAAAACGTTAAAATTTGCAATTTTTCATACATTCTCTTTAGAACAACCCCTATATTAACGAGCTATCCCTAATATTCTCGAAAATTTTTATCATCTCCTGTACGGGACGCTTAGGTTTGTCTCCCAGTAGAAAACCAGCAGCGAGTCTCGCAGGGTTCCGCGGGGAAGCTCGAAAACGTTAAATTCATAGTTCTATATATCTATATAGGTATAACCAAAAATCTACTTACCAGAGCGTTGTTTTTGAGAACTTTAATTATTTCAGACCTTTTACATACAGCAAACATACAACTGTCGTACATTTTTGAACGCGGCTCAGTGAGCCCTATACGATTATCCCAAAATATTTGACAATTTTCCAAAAGAAAACTATTTATTTAGGAAAAACCGATTTTCAATTTATTCTAAACTCAAAAATTTAATAACAGCCTTCCTATTTGACCTAAGTCTGTTCTGGAAACGCCAACGGACGCGCATGCGCTCGTTCTACGGGATACCTGTAACAGAAAAGTCAAATTAGGTCCATTTTCAAAATTTGTTTTCGAAATTTTCATAAAAAATCACCTTTTTCATCCATTTTTCGGCCATAACTCCCGTTCCCGACGTCCGATCCGGACCGGGTTTACGTCATAGTATAGGACTCCGTGCCCGCTGTGCGTGTGCACCGCAAAAAACGAACCCTTCATAGGGAAATTTTACACCCGACAGCAAAAAACGTTAAAATTTGCAATTTTTCATACATTCTCTTTAGAACAACCCCTATATTAACGAGCTATCCCTAATATTCTCGAAAATTTTTATCATCTCCTGTACGGGACGCTTAGGTTTGTCTCCCAGTAGAAAACCAGCAGCGAGTCTCGCAGGGTTCCGCGGGGAAGCTCGAAAACGTTAAATTCATAGTTCTATATATCTATATAGGTATAACCAAAAATCTACTTACCAGAGCGTTGTTTTTGAGAACTTTAATTATTTCAGACCTTTTACATACAGCAAACATACAACTGTCGTACATTTTTGAACGCGGCTCAGTGAGCCCTATACGATTATCCCAAAATATTTGACAATTTTCCAAAAGAAAACTATTTATTTAGGAAAAACCGATTTTCAATTTATTCTAAACTCAAAAATTTAATAACAGCCTTCCTATTTGACCTAAGTCTGTTCTGGAAACGCCAACGGACGCGCATGCGCTCGTTCTACGGGATACCTGTAACAGAAAAGTCAAATTAGGTCCATTTTCAAAATTTGTTTTCGAAATTTTCATAAAAAATCACCTTTTTCATCCATTTTTCGGCCATAACTCCCGTTCCCGACGTCCGATCCGGACCGGGTTTACGTCATAGTATAGGACTCCGTGCCCGCTGTGCGTGTGCACCGCAAAAAACGAACCCTTCATAGGGAAATTTTACACCCGACAGCAAAAAACGTTAAAATTTGCAATTTTTCATACATTCTCTTTAGAACAACCCCTATATTAACGAGCTATCCCTAATATTCTCGAAAATTTTTATCATCTCCTGTACGGGACGCTTAGGTTTGTCTCCCAGTAGAAAACCAGCAGCGAGTCTCGCAGGGTTCCGCGGGGAAGCTCGAAAACGTTAAATTCATAGTTCTATATATCTATATAGGTATAACCAAAAATCTACTTACCAGAGCGTTGTTTTTGAGAACTTTAATTATTTCAGACCTTTTACATACAGCAAACATACAACTGTCGTACATTTTTGAACGCGGCTCAGTGAGCCCTATACGATTATCCCAAAATATTTGACAATTTTCCAAAAGAAAACTATTTATTTAGGAAAAACCGATTTTCAATTTATTCTAAACTCAAAAATTTAATAACAGCCTTCCTATTTGACCTAAGTCTGTTCTGGAAACGCCAACGGACGCGCATTCGCTCGTTCTACGGGATACCTGTAACAGAAAAGTCAAATTAGGTCCATTTTCAAAATTTGTTTTCGAAATTTTCATAAAAAATCACCTTTTTCATCCATTTTTCGGCCATAACTCCCGTTCCCGACGTCCGATCCGGACCGGGTTTACGTCATAGTATAGGACTCCGTGCCCGCTGTGCGTGTGCACCGCAAAAAACGAACCCTTCATAGGGACCCCACCGACCGTGTTCCCACGTTGTCGTCGTGGTGGGGCTTGCGTGTCTTTATGACCTTGAGGGCTATGCCGGTAGAGCTACTCATGCCGGAAGGCCTCAAGCGAGAGACCAGACCAAGAGGAACACACAGGCGGAGTCCAGACGGACCGCCACGGAGGGTGCACTGTCCAGAAGCATCGGCACCAACAGCTGTTGGTGTTTTTGGACAGTGATTTTGAGAGAGAGGGTTCGCCTCGGGTACGCGTCTGCTTATCAGACGTGACCACGATGGCGAACGTGGTTATTGGGGACCCCACCCCACAAAAAAGGCAAAGCTGTGTCCAGCACATCCATGAACGCGTCTCAAAAAAGATTATTACCCCAGGAGGGTACCGCCTGCACCGCAGGTGGAGAATCCCTCCCCGAGCAGAGCTCGGGCTGCCCCTCGTATTCTGGGGGGGGCAAAGAGCGCGTCAGGTCCCCTAGGGACCTGTTACCGTCCCTCGTGGACGCACGGAGCCAGGGTGGCTCACCCACCGGTAGCGCGGAGTCCCTGGGACCTGTTCCCAGCACGTCCGCTGCGCCGGTGGGTCCTTCAGAGGCCGGCAGGCGTTTCGGCCTCAGGGAGGTGAGCGGAGACGCGGCGTCAGATTCCGATGCCGCGTCTTCAGTCAACTCGGTGAGGATGGAGGTGGATGAGGCCACCTCCAGGAGGAAGAGGAACTCCCAGTTCCTCAAGCGCCCCATATCGGGAGATGGTCGGAGGACGTCCTCCGACGATGAGCGTGGAACTTCTGCACGCAAAATTTCCACTGCTGGACGGGGTGCGGGCCGAAAGGGACAAACGAGAAGGCCCACCGCTGAGGAGGCGACCCAGCGGTCCCTGAAAATAGCCAGGGAGGGGCGCCACCCCGGGGCAAGCAGTGCCCAGGCCAGCCCCTCTGAGTCTTCTGGAAGTGAGCCAGAAGGCATGGAGAAGGCGCTGGCCCAATTCAAGGAGGTCGTGACGGCGGCCGTACAGAGCGTCGCCAAGAAGAGGGAGAGGGTCTCCAAAAGAAATTCTATCCCCCAGGCCACAACCTCAATCATAGAGGCACTGGGGATAGTTTTGGAGCCCCTCAAAAAATCCTTGAATCGGAGAATTGGACGGCTGGAGGCAGACCTGGCCAGTCTCCGGGGCGCTGGCCCTGAGGTGGCGCAAAAAGGAGGACGCAAGCAGGGGCAAAGTCGGCCCCAGCCCTCGCCCCAGGTGGAGAGCGAGGTGCTGACCCTGCTGCGGCAGGAACTGGCTGCCTTTCGGCAGCAGCAGCAGGAGCAGCAGCAGCAGTTCCAGGAGCGGGTCCAGCGGCAATTCGCTGTCCTGGAGGGCATAGTGCTGCGCCCCCCGCTTGCGGCCTCCGGCGTGAAAAGGGCGGTGTCGTACGCCGCCGCTGCCGCGGCCACGGCTGCTGCGCCAAAGGCGGGCCCGTCGGGGCAACCAGCGCGTGGAACCCCGGCGTCTGAGCCGACGAGGCCGGTCCCGGCGGCCAAACAGCAGCAGCGGCAGGGGAAACCTGCTCCTCCCCCGAAAGGCAGAGCGGTGCCTGCCGCTAAATCGGCGGGGCCTTCCGCGGCGGCGGCGACTAGGCCGCGCCTGCCGCCTCCCTTGCCTGAAGAACCCTCGGCTGGCGCCGAATGGACGGTCGCCGGCGCCAGCAGGAAGGCGGGCAAGGCGGCCAGAGCGGCGAAGAAGCGCGAGCGGCGACAGCAGCGCAAGAAGCGGGCCATGGCAGCCAGGCTTCGCGCCCCAAATTCCGCAGCTGTAGTGATCACACTACAGCCAGCTGCGGAAAAGAGGGGCGTGAGCTATGACAAGGTCATGGCGAAGGCGAAGCAGGCGGTGGTGGATCACCTCGACGAGTTCGGAGCCTCTGAAGGCTTCCGAATGAGGCGCACCGCAACCGGGGCCCGAATATTGGAGGTCCCTGGTGCGGACAGCGGCCCTGCCGCGGACGCCCTGGCCGCAAGGATCAGGGCGTCCCTGGACGTCGAGGAGGTCCGAGTATCCAGGCCCACAAAGTGCATGGACATGCGCATCATGGGCCTGGATGACTCCGTTAGGGTGGACGAGGTGGTGGCCGCCGTCGTCAGGGCGGGAGGATGCCAGGCCGATCAAGTGCGGGCTGGCACCATCCGTGCTGACAGCACGGGCATGCGGGCCGTTACGGTCAGCTGCCCCGTGTCGGCGGCCAAAGCCATCACGGCTGTAGGCCGTAGGCTCTTGGTGGGCTGGGTCTCCGCGCAGGTAAAACTGCTGGAGCCCAGACCTCTGCGGTGTTACCGCTGCCACGTGGGGCACCACGTGGGGGCCCATTGCGCCGCGGAGGTGGACCGCAGTGACCGCTGCTACCAGTGCGGTCAGTCTGGTCACAAGGCCGTCGAATGCCGTGCAACGCCGCACTGCTACGCATGTGCGGCGGCAGGCAAGCCGGCCGACCACCGGGCTGGGGGCAGGTCCTGCGACCCCCCCGCCAAGGCCAAGGCCAAAGCTCGGAGGCCCGTCCACCCTGACGTACTAACCGCCGCAGCCGCCTCCTTGGCTGCCGCCGCTGTCGCCGTCGCACCCGCCGCGGCGGGGCCCTCACGGGGGGCTCGGGAGGAGACTGTAATGGACTGTCAATAACGACCCCATTACGTCTCCTCCAGGCGAACATCAACCACTGCGCCCCCGCTCAGGATCTGTTGCTCCAGAGCATGGCGCAGTGGTCGATCAATATCGCCGTGGTCTCCGAGCCGTACAATGTCCTGCCCAGGGGAGACTGGGTGCGGGATCTGGACGGCTCGGTGACCCTAATTTCGTCGGCCGCCGCCGGTACCCCGACCCTCGAGGCCGTCACGAGGGGACGGGGTTGCGTGGCAGCACGGTTCGGGGACATTGCAGTGGTAGGCGTCTACCTGTCCCCGAGCAGATCTCTCGGCGATCTTCACATCTCCCTAATGGAGCTGAAAGCCGTCGTCGCTGGGTTTGGTTCCCTCCCCGTGGTCGTTTGCGGGGACTTCAATGCCAAGAACTTGGCTTGGGGTTCCCGGCTCACGAACCAGCGGGGTCGGATGGTGGAGGACTGGGCCCTGGAGACAGGCCTGGTCGTCCTAAACCGGGGTTCTGTCCCCACGTGTGTGCGGATGCGGGGTGACTCAGTGGTGGACATCTCGTTCGCCAGCCCCGCTCTGTCGCCGCGTGTCGTCGACTGGCGCGTTATGGAGGGGGTGGAGACGTTTTCGGACCACCGGTACATCCGGTTCGACGTCTCCGCCCAAACCTCGATTGCGCCGGTCCGACGGAACCCTTGTGGTCCGCGGTGGGCGCTGAGGCAGATGGACCGGGAGCTCCTCCTGGAAGCCGCGACGGTACAGGCCTGGGTGCAAGCACCGGACAGGCCTGTCGACATAGACGTCGAGGCAGAGTGGTTCCGGGAGGCCATGTCGCAAATTTGCGACGCGGCAATGCCCCGAGTCCCTCCAGGACGTGCTCAGCGCCAGGTATACTGGTGGTCGCCGGAGATTGCGGCACTGCGCAACGCGTGCAATGCCGCGCGACGCCGGTATGCCAGATACCGCAGGCGCCGCATCCGTCCACCGGATGCGGAGGCCAGAGAGGCGGAGCTGTACGAGGGATACAGAGCGGCAAAGCGCACCCTCCGAGCGGAGATAAGGCGGGCCAAACTCGAGGCCCGTAACGTGTGGCTGGGGACTCTGAATGGGGACCCATGGGGACGCCCGTACAAATTGGTACGGGACAAACTCCGCCCCTGGGCTCCCCCGCTGACGCAGAGTCTCCGGCCCCAGCTCGTGGAGGGTGTGGTGAGCACTCTGTTCCCCACGCGAGGGGAACACTCTCCCCCGCCCATGGCTCCGCCACCAGCGGTGTCCGACGCGGACCACGATGGCGACGACGACGACAACGCTCCAGAGGTGACCGAGGTAGAGATGAGAGTGGCGGTACGAAGGCTGAGTGCCAAAAATACCGCCCCAGGACCCGACGGCTTGCCTGGGAAGGCATGGGTCCTGGCCATGGAGGCTCTCGGGCCTCGACTAAGAGGGCTCTTCAGCGCATGCATGGAGAGGGGCCAGTTCCCACTTCGCTGGAAGACGGGGAAACTGGTCCTCATCGCGAAGCCGGGGCGCCCCGCGGACTCTCCGTCCGCGTACCGGCCCATTGTGCTGCTCGACGAGGTGGGCAAGCTCTTTGAAAGAGTAATTGCAGACCGCCTCGTCGCACACCTAACACGGGTGGGGCCGGATCTGGCGGACGGCCAGTTCGGCTTTCGCAGGAGGCGCTCCACGGTGGACGCCATCATGTGCGTGCGAGCCCTCACGACAGGGGATGCAGTGGCCCAGGGCAGGTGTGTCGTGGCGGTGTCTCTGGACATCGCCAACGCCTTCAACTCCCTGCCTTGGAGTAGCATTGGGAGGGCACTCCGGTATCACCGGATGCCCGACTACCTCTGTCGTGTGGTCGAGGCGTACCTGTCAGACAGGTACATAACCTACCCCGGTCACCAGGGGGTGTGGGAACGTCGAGAGATGTCGTGCGGTGTTCCGCAGGGATCGGTACTAGGGCCGCCCTTGTGGAACATCGGATACGATTACGTGCTGCGCGGCGACCTCCCTGACGGGGTCAGCGTGGTCTGCTACGCAGACGACACGCTGGTCCTGGCGCAGGGAGAGTCGTACCAGGCGGCGGTCGAACTAGCGACACGCGGGGTCGCGACGGTCGTTGGCAGGATCCAGGAGCTGGGACTCGAGGTGGCATTGCACAAGTCCGAGGCCATGTGCTTTCACGGCCCTCGGAACGCGCCACCCCCGGGTTCCCGGCTAACGGTGGGAGGAGTCCACATCGGCGTCGGGTCAACGATGAAGTACCTGGGACTCGTTCTCGACAGCCGATGGGATTTCGACGAGCATTTCCGACGTCTGGCTCCCAAACTAAATCGGACTGGGGCTGCTCTCTCGCGGCTCCTGCCCAACCTTGGGGGTCCAGACGCCTCCTGCCGGAGGCTCTACGCGGGGATCGTTCGGTCCATGGCCCTTTATGGCGCGCCGGTGTGGGCGCCGGGGCTGCGGAAGCAGCCGGCGGCCCGACTGAACGCGTGCCAGAGGGTCATGGCCATACGGATGGTGCGAGGATACCGGACGATTTCCCGCGAAGCGGCGTGCCTTCTTGCTTGCCAGCGACCATGGGAACTGGAGGCAACAGTCCTTGCACTCATGCACGAACGGCGCATGGAGATGCAACGCCGGGGCGAAACTCCGCTGCCGCAACAAGTCGCGGCATGGCGGACAGAGTTCCGGCGAGTTCTCATGGAGAAATGGCGACAGCGACTGTCGCGACCCCGTGCTGGGCACGCCATAATTATGGCGGTAAGTCCCCTCTTTGAGGCGTGGTTGGAAAGACCTCACGGCGTCCTCACATTCCGCATGACGCAGGTCCTCACCGGACACGGTAAGTTCGGGAGGTTCCTGCACCGGATTCGTGCGGAAACGACGCCCGGGTGTCGCCACTGTGTGGCCCACCCGGAGGACACGGTGGAGCACACGGTGGAGGTGTGCCCCGCTTGGGCAGAGCAACGCCGTGACCTCGTGGGGGCAATCGGCGGCGGTGATCTCTCGCGCCGGGCCTTGGTTCAGGCCATGCTCCGGAGCGAGGAGGAGTGGCAGGCGGTCGCCTCCTTCTGCGAAGCAGTAATGCTAGCTAAGGAGGCGGCCGATCGCGTGAGGCAACGGTCCTTACGCTCCAACCGCCGCCGGGATTCCGATCCCGATTTCCGGCCACCGTAGGCGCGGGCTTGCAGACGGCGAGCAATGGGTGGCTCGCCGTCTGATCGTCCGGTAACCGTCCGGACCGAGCCCAAGTCGTCGACGGCGCGTTTTGTTCCACGCGCGCCTCAAGGAGATGTCAGCAAATCGTAGGGGCCCAGCAGGGTCGAAGCCCACTGGGGCCACGGGTAGTGTGAAAGCGGAACCCGGGGCCCTGGGACGAAGGCAACGAAGGAACAGGAGTGGGTTTTTAGTCAGTAAGAGTCTGACACTATCTCCCGCTCCGCCCAAGAGCGGGGATGTCATTAGGATGATTTTCCCACCCAATAAAAAAAAAAAAAAAAAAAAAAAAAACCCTTCATAGGGAAATTTTACACCCGACAGCAAAAAACGTTAAAATTTGCAATTTTTCATACATTCTCTTTAGAACAACCCCTATATTAACGAGCTATCCCTAATATTCTCGAAAATTTTTATCATCTCCTGTACGGGACGCTTAGGTTTGTCTCCCAGTAGAAAACCAGCAGCGAGTCTCGCAGGGTTCCGCGGGGAAGCTCGAAAACGTTAAATTCATAGTTCTATATATCTATATAGGTATAACCAAAAATCTACTTACCAGAGCGTTGTTTTTGAGAACTTTAATTATTTCAGACCTTTTACATACAGCAAACATACAACTGTCGTACATTTTTGAACGCGGCTCAGTGAGCCCTATACGATTATCCCAAAATATTTGACAATTTTCCAAAAGAAAACTATTTATTTAGGAAAAACCGATTTTCAATTTATTCTAAACTCAAAAATTTAATAACAGCCTTCCTATTTGACCTAAGTCTGTTCTGGAAACGCCAACGGACGCGCATGCGCTCGTTCTACGGGATACCTGTAACAGAAAAGTCAAATTAGGTCCATTTTCAAAATTTGTTTTCGAAATTTTCATAAAAAATCACCTTTTTCATCCATTTTTCGGCCATAACTCCCGTTCCCGACGTCCGATCCGGACCGGGTTTACGTCATAGTATAGGACTCCGTGCCCGCTGTGCGTGTGCACCGCAAAAAACGAACCCTTCATAGGGAAATTTTACACCCGACAGCAAAAAACGTTAAAATTTGCAATTTTTCATACATTCTCTTTAGAACAACCCCTATATTAACGAGCTATCCCTAATATTCTCGAAAATTTTTATCATCTCCTGTACGGGACGCTTAGGTTTGTCTCCCAGTAGAAAACCAGCAGCGAGTCTCGCAGGGTTCCGCGGGGAAGCTCGAAAACGTTAAATTCATAGTTCTATATATCTATATAGGTATAACCAAAAATCTACTTACCAGAGCGTTGTTTTTGAGAACTTTAATTATTTCAGACCTTTTACATACAGCAAACATACAACTGTCGTACATTTTTGAACGCGGCTCAGTGAGCCCTATACGATTATCCCAAAATATTTGACAATTTTCCAAAAGAAAACTATTTATTTAGGAAAAACCGATTTTCAATTTATTCTAAACTCAAAAATTTAATAACAGCCTTCCTATTTGACCTAAGTCTGTTCTGGAAACGCCAACGGACGCGCATGCGCTCGTTCTACGGGATACCTGTAACAGAAAAGTCAAATTAGGTCCATTTTCAAAATTTGTTTTCGAAATTTTCATAAAAAATCACCTTTTTCATCCATTTTTCGGCCATAACTCCCGTTCCCGACGTCCGATCCGGACCGGGTTTACGTCATAGTATAGGACTCCGTGCCCGCTGTGCGTGTGCACCGCAAAAAACGAACCCTTCATAGGGAAATTTTACACCCGACAGCAAAAAACGTTAAAATTTGCAATTTTTCATACATTCTCTTTAGAACAACCCCTATATTAACGAGCTATCCCTAATATTCTCGAAAATTTTTATCATCTCCTGTACGGGACGCTTAGGTTTGTCTCCCAGTAGAAAACCAGCAGCGAGTCTCGCAGGGTTCCGCGGGGAAGCTCGAAAACGTTAAATTCATAGTTCTATATATCTATATAGGTATAACCAAAAATCTACTTACCAGAGCGTTGTTTTTGAGAACTTTAATTATTTCAGACCTTTTACATACAGCAAACATACAACTGTCGTACATTTTTGAACGCGGCTCAGTGAGCCCTATACGATTATCCCAAAATATTTGACAATTTTCCAAAAGAAAACTATTTATTTAGGAAAAACCGATTTTCAATTTATTCTAAACTCAAAAATTTAATAACAGCCTTCCTATTTGACCTAAGTCTGTTCTGGAAACGCCAACGGACGCGCATTCGCTCGTTCTACGGGATACCTGTAACAGAAAAGTCAAATTAGGTCCATTTTCAAAATTTGTTTTCGAAATTTTCATAAAAAATCACCTTTTTCATCCATTTTTCGGCCATAACTCCCGTTCCCGACGTCCGATCCGGACCGGGTTTACGTCATAGTATAGGACTCCGTGCCCGCTGTGCGTGTGCACCGCAAAAAACGAACCCTTCATAGGGAAATTTTACACCCGACAGCAAAAAACGTTAAAATTTGCAATTTTTCATACATTCTCTTTAGAACAACCCCTATATTAACGAGCTATCCCTAATATTCTCGAAAATTTTTATCATCTCCTGTACGGGACGCTTAGGTTTGTCTCCCAGTAGAAAACCAGCAGCGAGTCTCGCAGGGTTCCGCGGGGAAGCTCGAAAACGTTAAATTCATAGTTCTATATATCTATATAGGTATAACCAAAAATCTACTTACCAGAGCGTTGTTTTTGAGAACTTTAATTATTTCAGACCTTTTACATACAGCAAACATACAACTGTCGTACATTTTTGAACGCGGCTCAGTGAGCCCTATACGATTATCCCAAAATATTTGACAATTTTCCAAAAGAAAACTATTTATTTAGGAAAAACCGATTTTCAATTTATTCTAAACTCAAAAATTTAATAACAGCCTTCCTATTTGACCTAAGTCTGTTCTGGAAACGCCAACGGACGCGCATGCGCTCGTTCTACGGGATACCTGTAACAGAAAAGTCAAATTAGGTCCATTTTCAAAATTTGTTTTCGAAATTTTCATAAAAAATCACCTTTTTCATCCATTTTTCGGCCATAACTCCCGTTCCCGACGTCCGATCCGGACCGGGTTTACGTCATAGTATAGGACTCCGTGCCCGCTGTGCGTGTGCACCGCAAAAAACGAACCCTTCATAGGGAAATTTTACACCCGACAGCAAAAAACGTTAAAATTTGCAATTTTTCATACATTCTCTTTAGAACAACCCCTATATTAACGAGCTATCCCTAATATTCTCGAAAATTTTTATCATCTCCTGTACGGGACGCTTAGGTTTGTCTCCCAGTAGAAAACCAGCAGCGAGTCTCGCAGGGTTCCGCGGGGAAGCTCGAAAACGTTAAATTCATAGTTCTATATATCTATATAGGTATAACCAAAAATCTACTTACCAGAGCGTTGTTTTTGAGAACTTTAATTATTTCAGACCTTTTACATACAGCAAACATACAACTGTCGTACATTTTTGAACGCGGCTCAGTGAGCCCTATACGATTATCCCAAAATATTTGACAATTTTCCAAAAGAAAACTATTTATTTAGGAAAAACCGATTTTCAATTTATTCTAAACTCAAAAATTTAATAACAGCCTTCCTATTTGACCTAAGTCTGTTCTGGAAACGCCAACGGACGCGCATGCGCTCGTTCTACGGGATACCTGTAACAGAAAAGTCAAATTAGGTCCATTTTCAAAATTTGTTTTCGAAATTTTCATAAAAAATCACCTTTTTCATCCATTTTTCGGCCATAACTCCCGTTCCCGACGTCCGATCCGGACCGGGTTTACGTCATAGTATAGGACTCCGTGCCCGCTGTGCGTGTGCACCGCAAAAAACGAACCCTTCATAGGGAAATTTTACACCCGACAGCAAAAAACGTTAAAATTTGCAATTTTTCATACATTCTCTTTAGAACAACCCCTATATTAACGAGCTATCCCTAATATTCTCGAAAATTTTTATCATCTCCTGTACGGGACGCTTAGGTTTGTCTCCCAGTAGAAAACCAGCAGCGAGTCTCGCAGGGTTCCGCGGGGAAGCTCGAAAACGTTAAATTCATAGTTCTATATATCTATATAGGTATAACCAAAAATCTACTTACCAGAGCGTTGTTTTTGAGAACTTTAATTATTTCAGACCTTTTACATACAGCAAACATACAACTGTCGTACATTTTTGAACGCGGCTCAGTGAGCCCTATACGATTATCCCAAAATATTTGACAATTTTCCAAAAGAAAACTATTTATTTAGGAAAAACCGATTTTCAATTTATTCTAAACTCAAAAATTTAATAACAGCCTTCCTATTTGACCTAAGTCTGTTCTGGAAACGCCAACGGACGCGCATGCGCTCGTTCTACGGGATACCTGTAACAGAAAAGTCAAATTAGGTCCATTTTCAAAATTTGTTTTCGAAATTTTCATAAAAAATCACCTTTTTCATCCATTTTTCGGCCATAACTCCCGTTCCCGACGTCCGATCCGGACCGGGTTTACGTCATAGTATAGGACTCCGTGCCCGCTGTGCGTGTGCACCGCAAAAAACGAACCCTTCATAGGGAAATTTTACACCCGACAGCAAAAAACGTTAAAATTTGCAATTTTTCATACATTCTCTTTAGAACAACCCCTATATTAACGAGCTATCCCTAATATTCTCGAAAATTTTTATCATCTCCTGTACGGGACGCTTAGGTTTGTCTCCCAGTAGAAAACCAGCAGCGAGTCTCGCAGGGTTCCGCGGGGAAGCTCGAAAACGTTAAATTCATAGTTCTATATATCTATATAGGTATAACCAAAAATCTACTTACCAGAGCGTTGTTTTTGAGAACTTTAATTATTTCAGACCTTTTACATACAGCAAACATACAACTGTCGTACATTTTTGAACGCGGCTCAGTGAGCCCTATACGATTATCCCAAAATATTTGACAATTTTCCAAAAGAAAACTATTTATTTAGGAAAAACCGATTTTCAATTTATTCTAAACTCAAAAATTTAATAACAGCCTTCCTATTTGACCTAAGTCTGTTCTGGAAACGCCAACGGACGCGCATGCGCTCGTTCTACGGGATACCTGTAACAGAAAAGTCAAATTAGGTCCATTTTCAAAATTTGTTTTCGAAATTTTCATAAAAAATCACCTTTTTCATCCATTTTTCGGCCATAACTCCCGTTCCCGACGTCCGATCCGGACCGGGTTTACGTCATAGTATAGGACTCCGTGCCCGCTGTGCGTGTGCACCGCAAAAAACGAACCCTTCATAGGGAAATTTTACACCCGACAGCAAAAAACGTTAAAATTTGCAATTTTTCATACATTCTCTTTAGAACAACCCCTATATTAACGAGCTATCCCTAATATTCTCGAAAATTTTTATCATCTCCTGTACGGGACGCTTAGGTTTGTCTCCCAGTAGAAAACCAGCAGCGAGTCTCGCAGGGTTCCGCGGGGAAGCTCGAAAACGTTAAATTCATAGTTCTATATATCTATATAGGTATAACCAAAAATCTACTTACCAGAGCGTTGTTTTTGAGAACTTTAATTATTTCAGACCTTTTACATACAGCAAACATACAACTGTCGTACATTTTTGAACGCGGCTCAGTGAGCCCTATACGATTATCCCAAAATATTTGACAATTTTCCAAAAGAAAACTATTTATTTAGGAAAAACCGATTTTCAATTTATTCTAAACTCAAAAATTTAATAACAGCCTTCCTATTTGACCTAAGTCTGTTCTGGAAACGCCAACGGACGCGCATTCGCTCGTTCTACGGGATACCTGTAACAGAAAAGTCAAATTAGGTCCATTTTCAAAATTTGTTTTCGAAATTTTCATAAAAAATCACCTTTTTCATCCATTTTTCGGCCATAACTCCCGTTCCCGACGTCCGATCCGGACCGGGTTTACGTCATAGTATAGGACTCCGTGCCCGCTGTGCGTGTGCACCGCAAAAAACGAACCCTTCATAGGGAAATTTTACACCCGACAGCAAAAAACGTTAAAATTTGCAATTTTTCATACATTCTCTTTAGAACAACCCCTATATTAACGAGCTATCCCTAATATTCTCGAAAATTTTTATCATCTCCTGTACGGGACGCTTAGGTTTGTCTCCCAGTAGAAAACCAGCAGCGAGTCTCGCAGGGTTCCGCGGGGAAGCTCGAAAACGTTAAATTCATAGTTCTATATATCTATATAGGTATAACCAAAAATCTACTTACCAGAGCGTTGTTTTTGAGAACTTTAATTATTTCAGACCTTTTACATACAGCAAACATACAACTGTCGTACATTTTTGAACGCGGCTCAGTGAGCCCTATACGATTATCCCAAAATATTTGACAATTTTCCAAAAGAAAACTATTTATTTAGGAAAAACCGATTTTCAATTTATTCTAAACTCAAAAATTTAATAACAGCCTTCCTATTTGACCTAAGTCTGTTCTGGAAACGCCAACGGACGCGCATGCGCTCGTTCTACGGGATACCTGTAACAGAAAAGTCAAATTAGGTCCATTTTCAAAATTTGTTTTCGAAATTTTCATAAAAAATCACCTTTTTCATCCATTTTTCGGCCATAACTCCCGTTCCCGACGTCCGATCCGGACCGGGTTTACGTCATAGTATAGGACTCCGTGCCCGCTGTGCGTGTGCACCGCAAAAAACGAACCCTTCATAGGGAAATTTTACACCCGACAGCAAAAAACGTTAAAATTTGCAATTTTTCATACATTCTCTTTAGAACAACCCCTATATTAACGAGCTATCCCTAATATTCTCGAAAATTTTTATCATCTCCTGTACGGGACGCTTAGGTTTGTCTCCCAGTAGAAAACCAGCAGCGAGTCTCGCAGGGTTCCGCGGGGAAGCTCGAAAACGTTAAATTCATAGTTCTATATATCTATATAGGTATAACCAAAAATCTACTTACCAGAGCGTTGTTTTTGAGAACTTTAATTATTTCAGACCTTTTACATACAGCAAACATACAACTGTCGTACATTTTTGAACGCGGCTCAGTGAGCCCTATACGATTATCCCAAAATATTTGACAATTTTCCAAAAGAAAACTATTTATTTAGGAAAAACCGATTTTCAATTTATTCTAAACTCAAAAATTTAATAACAGCCTTCCTATTTGACCTAAGTCTGTTCTGGAAACGCCAACGGACGCGCATGCGCTCGTTCTACGGGATACCTGTAACAGAAAAGTCAAATTAGGTCCATTTTCAAAATTTGTTTTCGAAATTTTCATAAAAAATCACCTTTTTCATCCATTTTTCGGCCATAACTCCCGTTCCCGACGTCCGATCCGGACCGGGTTTACGTCATAGTATAGGACTCCGTGCCCGCTGTGCGTGTGCACCGCAAAAAACGAACCCTTCATAGGGAAATTTTACACCCGACAGCAAAAAACGTTAAAATTTGCAATTTTTCATACATTCTCTTTAGAACAACCCCTATATTAACGAGCTATCCCTAATATTCTCGAAAATTTTTATCATCTCCTGTACGGGACGCTTAGGTTTGTCTCCCAGTAGAAAACCAGCAGCGAGTCTCGCAGGGTTCCGCGGGGAAGCTCGAAAACGTTAAATTCATAGTTCTATATATCTATATAGGTATAACCAAAAATCTACTTACCAGAGCGTTGTTTTTGAGAACTTTAATTATTTCAGACCTTTTACATACAGCAAACATACAACTGTCGTACATTTTTGAACGCGGCTCAGTGAGCCCTATACGATTATCCCAAAATATTTGACAATTTTCCAAAAGAAAACTATTTATTTAGGAAAAACCGATTTTCAATTTATTCTAAACTCAAAAATTTAATAACAGCCTTCCTATTTGACCTAAGTCTGTTCTGGAAACGCCAACGGACGCGCATGCGCTCGTTCTACGGGATACCTGTAACAGAAAAGTCAAATTAGGTCCATTTTCAAAATTTGTTTTCGAAATTTTCATAAAAAATCACCTTTTTCATCCATTTTTCGGCCATAACTCCCGTTCCCGACGTCCGATCCGGACCGGGTTTACGTCATAGTATAGGACTCCGTGCCCGCTGTGCGTGTGCACCGCAAAAAACGAACCCTTCATAGGGAAATTTTACACCCGACAGCAAAAAACGTTAAAATTTGCAATTTTTCATACATTCTCTTTAGAACAACCCCTATATTAACGAGCTATCCCTAATATTCTCGAAAATTTTTATCATCTCCTGTACGGGACGCTTAGGTTTGTCTCCCAGTAGAAAACCAGCAGCGAGTCTCGCAGGGTTCCGCGGGGAAGCTCGAAAACGTTAAATTCATAGTTCTATATATCTATATAGGTATAACCAAAAATCTACTTACCAGAGCGTTGTTTTTGAGAACTTTAATTATTTCAGACCTTTTACATACAGCAAACATACAACTGTCGTACATTTTTGAACGCGGCTCAGTGAGCCCTATACGATTATCCCAAAATATTTGACAATTTTCCAAAAGAAAACTATTTATTTAGGAAAAACCGATTTTCAATTTATTCTAAACTCAAAAATTTAATAACAGCCTTCCTATTTGACCTAAGTCTGTTCTGGAAACGCCAACGGACGCGCATGCGCTCGTTCTACGGGATACCTGTAACAGAAAAGTCAAATTAGGTCCATTTTCAAAATTTGTTTTCGAAATTTTCATAAAAAATCACCTTTTTCATCCATTTTTCGGCCATAACTCCCGTTCCCGACGTCCGATCCGGACCGGGTTTACGTCATAGTATAGGACTCCGTGCCCGCTGTGCGTGTGCACCGCAAAAAACGAACCCTTCATAGGGAAATTTTACACCCGACAGCAAAAAACGTTAAAATTTGCAATTTTTCATACATTCTCTTTAGAACAACCCCTATATTAACGAGCTATCCCTAATATTCTCGAAAATTTTTATCATCTCCTGTACGGGACGCTTAGGTTTGTCTCCCAGTAGAAAACCAGCAGCGAGTCTCGCAGGGTTCCGCGGGGAAGCTCGAAAACGTTAAATTCATAGTTCTATATATCTATATAGGTATAACCAAAAATCTACTTACCAGAGCGTTGTTTTTGAGAACTTTAATTATTTCAGACCTTTTACATACAGCAAACATACAACTGTCGTACATTTTTGAACGCGGCTCAGTGAGCCCTATACGATTATCCCAAAATATTTGACAATTTTCCAAAAGAAAACTATTTATTTAGGAAAAACCGATTTTCAATTTATTCTAAACTCAAAAATTTAATAACAGCCTTCCTATTTGACCTAAGTCTGTTCTGGAAACGCCAACGGACGCGCATGCGCTCGTTCTACGGGATACCTGTAACAGAAAAGTCAAATTAGGTCCATTTTCAAAATTTGTTTTCGAAATTTTCATAAAAAATCACCTTTTTCATCCATTTTTCGGCCATAACTCCCGTTCCCGACGTCCGATCCGGACCGGGTTTACGTCATAGTATAGGACTCCGTGCCCGCTGTGCGTGTGCACCGCAAAAAACGAACCCTTCATAGGGAAATTTTACACCCGACAGCAAAAAACGTTAAAATTTGCAATTTTTCATACATTCTCTTTAGAACAACCCCTATATTAACGAGCTATCCCTAATATTCTCGAAAATTTTTATCATCTCCTGTACGGGACGCTTAGGTTTGTCTCCCAGTAGAAAACCAGCAGCGAGTCTCGCAGGGTTCCGCGGGGAAGCTCGAAAACGTTAAATTCATAGTTCTATAT
Organism: Mythimna vitellina; assembly: GCA_949316375.1. Classification (NCBI taxonomy): domain Eukaryota; kingdom Metazoa; phylum Arthropoda; class Insecta; order Lepidoptera; family Noctuidae; genus Mythimna; species Mythimna vitellina. The sequence goes on from OX438693.1 coordinate 181,130, forward strand.
ATCTATATAGGTATAACCAAAAATCTACTTACCAGAGCGTTGTTTTTGAGAACTTTAATTATTTCAGACCTTTTACATACAGCAAACATACAACTGTCGTACATTTTTGAACGCGGCTCAGTGAGCCCTATACGATTATCCCAAAATATTTGACAATTTTCCAAAAGAAAACTATTTATTTAGGAAAAACCGATTTTCAATTTATTCTAAACTCAAAAATTTAATAACAGCCTTCCTATTTGACCTAAGTCTGTTCTGGAAACGCCAACGGACGCGCATGCGCTCGTTCTACGGGATACCTGTAACAGAAAAGTCAAATTAGGTCCATTTTCAAAATTTGTTTTCGAAATTTTCATAAAAAATCACCTTTTTCATCCATTTTTCGGCCATAACTCCCGTTCCCGACGTCCGATCCGGACCGGGTTTACGTCATAGTATAGGACTCCGTGCCCGCTGTGCGTGTGCACCGCAAAAAACGAACCCTTCATAGGGAAATTTTACACCCGACAGCAAAAAACGTTAAAATTTGCAATTTTTCATACATTCTCTTTAGAACAACCCCTATATTAACGAGCTATCCCTAATATTCTCGAAAATTTTTATCATCTCCTGTACGGGACGCTTAGGTTTGTCTCCCAGTAGAAAACCAGCAGCGAGTCTCGCAGGGTTCCGCGGGGAAGCTCGAAAACGTTAAATTCATAGTTCTATATATCTATATAGGTATAACCAAAAATCTACTTACCAGAGCGTTGTTTTTGAGAACTTTAATTATTTCAGACCTTTTACATACAGCAAACATACAACTGTCGTACATTTTTGAACGCGGCTCAGTGAGCCCTATACGATTATCCCAAAATATTTGACAATTTTCCAAAAGAAAACTATTTATTTAGGAAAAACCGATTTTCAATTTATTCTAAACTCAAAAATTTAATAACAGCCTTCCTATTTGACCTAAGTCTGTTCTGGAAACGCCAACGGACGCGCATGCGCTCGTTCTACGGGATACCTGTAACAGAAAAGTCAAATTAGGTCCATTTTCAAAATTTGTTTTCGAAATTTTCATAAAAAATCACCTTTTTCATCCATTTTTCGGCCATAACTCCCGTTCCCGACGTCCGATCCGGACCGGGTTTACGTCATAGTATAGGACTCCGTGCCCGCTGTGCGTGTGCACCGCAAAAAACGAACCCTTCATAGGGAAATTTTACACCCGACAGCAAAAAACGTTAAAATTTGCAATTTTTCATACATTCTCTTTAGAACAACCCCTATATTAACGAGCTATCCCTAATATTCTCGAAAATTTTTATCATCTCCTGTACGGGACGCTTAGGTTTGTCTCCCAGTAGAAAACCAGCAGCGAGTCTCGCAGGGTTCCGCGGGGAAGCTCGAAAACGTTAAATTCATAGTTCTATATATCTATATAGGTATAACCAAAAATCTACTTACCAGAGCGTTGTTTTTGAGAACTTTAATTATTTCAGACCTTTTACATACAGCAAACATACAACTGTCGTACATTTTTGAACGCGGCTCAGTGAGCCCTATACGATTATCCCAAAATATTTGACAATTTTCCAAAAGAAAACTATTTATTTAGGAAAAACCGATTTTCAATTTATTCTAAACTCAAAAATTTAATAACAGCCTTCCTATTTGACCTAAGTCTGTTCTGGAAACGCCAACGGACGCGCATTCGCTCGTTCTACGGGATACCTGTAACAGAAAAGTCAAATTAGGTCCATTTTCAAAATTTGTTTTCGAAATTTTCATAAAAAATCACCTTTTTCATCCATTTTTCGGCCATAACTCCCGTTCCCGACGTCCGATCCGGACCGGGTTTACGTCATAGTATAGGACTCCGTGCCCGCTGTGCGTGTGCACCGCAAAAAACGAACCCTTCATAGGGAAATTTTACACCCGACAGCAAAAAACGTTAAAATTTGCAATTTTTCATACATTCTCTTTAGAACAACCCCTATATTAACGAGCTATCCCTAATATTCTCGAAAATTTTTATCATCTCCTGTACGGGACGCTTAGGTTTGTCTCCCAGTAGAAAACCAGCAGCGAGTCTCGCAGGGTTCCGCGGGGAAGCTCGAAAACGTTAAATTCATAGTTCTATATATCTATATAGGTATAACCAAAAATCTACTTACCAGAGCGTTGTTTTTGAGAACTTTAATTATTTCAGACCTTTTACATACAGCAAACATACAACTGTCGTACATTTTTGAACGCGGCTCAGTGAGCCCTATACGATTATCCCAAAATATTTGACAATTTTCCAAAAGAAAACTATTTATTTAGGAAAAACCGATTTTCAATTTATTCTAAACTCAAAAATTTAATAACAGCCTTCCTATTTGACCTAAGTCTGTTCTGGAAACGCCAACGGACGCGCATGCGCTCGTTCTACGGGATACCTGTAACAGAAAAGTCAAATTAGGTCCATTTTCAAAATTTGTTTTCGAAATTTTCATAAAAAATCACCTTTTTCATCCATTTTTCGGCCATAACTCCCGTTCCCGACGTCCGATCCGGACCGGGTTTACGTCATAGTATAGGACTCCGTGCCCGCTGTGCGTGTGCACCGCAAAAAACGAACCCTTCATAGGGAAATTTTACACCCGACAGCAAAAAACGTTAAAATTTGCAATTTTTCATACATTCTCTTTAGAACAACCCCTATATTAACGAGCTATCCCTAATATTCTCGAAAATTTTTATCATCTCCTGTACGGGACGCTTAGGTTTGTCTCCCAGTAGAAAACCAGCAGCGAGTCTCGCAGGGTTCCGCGGGGAAGCTCGAAAACGTTAAATTCATAGTTCTATATATCTATATAGGTATAACCAAAAATCTACTTACCAGAGCGTTGTTTTTGAGAACTTTAATTATTTCAGACCTTTTACATACAGCAAACATACAACTGTCGTACATTTTTGAACGCGGCTCAGTGAGCCCTATACGATTATCCCAAAATATTTGACAATTTTCCAAAAGAAAACTATTTATTTAGGAAAAACCGATTTTCAATTTATTCTAAACTCAAAAATTTAATAACAGCCTTCCTATTTGACCTAAGTCTGTTCTGGAAACGCCAACGGACGCGCATGCGCTCGTTCTACGGGATACCTGTAACAGAAAAGTCAAATTAGGTCCATTTTCAAAATTTGTTTTCGAAATTTTCATAAAAAATCACCTTTTTCATCCATTTTTCGGCCATAACTCCCGTTCCCGACGTCCGATCCGGACCGGGTTTACGTCATAGTATAGGACTCCGTGCCCGCTGTGCGTGTGCACCGCAAAAAACGAACCCTTCATAGGGAAATTTTACACCCGACAGCAAAAAACGTTAAAATTTGCAATTTTTCATACATTCTCTTTAGAACAACCCCTATATTAACGAGCTATCCCTAATATTCTCGAAAATTTTTATCATCTCCTGTACGGGACGCTTAGGTTTGTCTCCCAGTAGAAAACCAGCAGCGAGTCTCGCAGGGTTCCGCGGGGAAGCTCGAAAACGTTAAATTCATAGTTCTATATATCTATATAGGTATAACCAAAAATCTACTTACCAGAGCGTTGTTTTTGAGAACTTTAATTATTTCAGACCTTTTACATACAGCAAACATACAACTGTCGTACATTTTTGAACGCGGCTCAGTGAGCCCTATACGATTATCCCAAAATATTTGACAATTTTCCAAAAGAAAACTATTTATTTAGGAAAAACCGATTTTCAATTTATTCTAAACTCAAAAATTTAATAACAGCCTTCCTATTTGACCTAAGTCTGTTCTGGAAACGCCAACGGACGCGCATGCGCTCGTTCTACGGGATACCTGTAACAGAAAAGTCAAATTAGGTCCATTTTCAAAATTTGTTTTCGAAATTTTCATAAAAAATCACCTTTTTCATCCATTTTTCGGCCATAACTCCCGTTCCCGACGTCCGATCCGGACCGGGTTTACGTCATAGTATAGGACTCCGTGCCCGCTGTGCGTGTGCACCGCAAAAAACGAACCCTTCATAGGGAAATTTTACACCCGACAGCAAAAAACGTTAAAATTTGCAATTTTTCATACATTCTCTTTAGAACAACCCCTATATTAACGAGCTATCCCTAATATTCTCGAAAATTTTTATCATCTCCTGTACGGGACGCTTAGGTTTGTCTCCCAGTAGAAAACCAGCAGCGAGTCTCGCAGGGTTCCGCGGGGAAGCTCGAAAACGTTAAATTCATAGTTCTATATATCTATATAGGTATAACCAAAAATCTACTTACCAGAGCGTTGTTTTTGAGAACTTTAATTATTTCAGACCTTTTACATACAGCAAACATACAACTGTCGTACATTTTTGAACGCGGCTCAGTGAGCCCTATACGATTATCCCAAAATATTTGACAATTTTCCAAAAGAAAACTATTTATTTAGGAAAAACCGATTTTCAATTTATTCTAAACTCAAAAATTTAATAACAGCCTTCCTATTTGACCTAAGTCTGTTCTGGAAACGCCAACGGACGCGCATGCGCTCGTTCTACGGGATACCTGTAACAGAAAAGTCAAATTAGGTCCATTTTCAAAATTTGTTTTCGAAATTTTCATAAAAAATCACCTTTTTCATCCATTTTTCGGCCATAACTCCCGTTCCCGACGTCCGATCCGGACCGGGTTTACGTCATAGTATAGGACTCCGTGCCCGCTGTGCGTGTGCACCGCAAAAAACGAACCCTTCATAGGGAAATTTTACACCCGACAGCAAAAAACGTTAAAATTTGCAATTTTTCATACATTCTCTTTAGAACAACCCCTATATTAACGAGCTATCCCTAATATTCTCGAAAATTTTTATCATCTCCTGTACGGGACGCTTAGGTTTGTCTCCCAGTAGAAAACCAGCAGCGAGTCTCGCAGGGTTCCGCGGGGAAGCTCGAAAACGTTAAATTCATAGTTCTATATATCTATATAGGTATAACCAAAAATCTACTTACCAGAGCGTTGTTTTTGAGAACTTTAATTATTTCAGACCTTTTACATACAGCAAACATACAACTGTCGTACATTTTTGAACGCGGCTCAGTGAGCCCTATACGATTATCCCAAAATATTTGACAATTTTCCAAAAGAAAACTATTTATTTAGGAAAAACCGATTTTCAATTTATTCTAAACTCAAAAATTTAATAACAGCCTTCCTATTTGACCTAAGTCTGTTCTGGAAACGCCAACGGACGCGCATGCGCTCGTTCTACGGGATACCTGTAACAGAAAAGTCAAATTAGGTCCATTTTCAAAATTTGTTTTCGAAATTTTCATAAAAAATCACCTTTTTCATCCATTTTTCGGCCATAACTCCCGTTCCCGACGTCCGATCCGGACCGGGTTTACGTCATAGTATAGGACTCCGTGCCCGCTGTGCGTGTGCACCGCAAAAAACGAACCCTTCATAGGGAAATTTTACACCCGACAGCAAAAAACGTTAAAATTTGCAATTTTTCATACATTCTCTTTAGAACAACCCCTATATTAACGAGCTATCCCTAATATTCTCGAAAATTTTTATCATCTCCTGTACGGGACGCTTAGGTTTGTCTCCCAGTAGAAAACCAGCAGCGAGTCTCGCAGGGTTCCGCGGGGAAGCTCGAAAACGTTAAATTCATAGTTCTATATATCTATATAGGTATAACCAAAAATCTACTTACCAGAGCGTTGTTTTTGAGAACTTTAATTATTTCAGACCTTTTACATACAGCAAACATACAACTGTCGTACATTTTTGAACGCGGCTCAGTGAGCCCTATACGATTATCCCAAAATATTTGACAATTTTCCAAAAGAAAACTATTTATTTAGGAAAAACCGATTTTCAATTTATTCTAAACTCAAAAATTTAATAACAGCCTTCCTATTTGACCTAAGTCTGTTCTGGAAACGCCAACGGACGCGCATGCGCTCGTTCTACGGGATACCTGTAACAGAAAAGTCAAATTAGGTCCATTTTCAAAATTTGTTTTCGAAATTTTCATAAAAAATCACCTTTTTCATCCATTTTTCGGCCATAACTCCCGTTCCCGACGTCCGATCCGGACCGGGTTTACGTCATAGTATAGGACTCCGTGCCCGCTGTGCGTGTGCACCGCAAAAAACGAACCCTTCATAGGGAAATTTTACACCCGACAGCAAAAAACGTTAAAATTTGCAATTTTTCATACATTCTCTTTAGAACAACCCCTATATTAACGAGCTATCCCTAATATTCTCGAAAATTTTTATCATCTCCTGTACGGGACGCTTAGGTTTGTCTCCCAGTAGAAAACCAGCAGCGAGTCTCGCAGGGTTCCGCGGGGAAGCTCGAAAACGTTAAATTCATAGTTCTATATATCTATATAGGTATAACCAAAAATCTACTTACCAGAGCGTTGTTTTTGAGAACTTTAATTATTTCAGACCTTTTACATACAGCAAACATACAACTGTCGTACATTTTTGAACGCGGCTCAGTGAGCCCTATACGATTATCCCAAAATATTTGACAATTTTCCAAAAGAAAACTATTTATTTAGGAAAAACCGATTTTCAATTTATTCTAAACTCAAAAATTTAATAACAGCCTTCCTATTTGACCTAAGTCTGTTCTGGAAACGCCAACGGACGCGCATGCGCTCGTTCTACGGGATACCTGTAACAGAAAAGTCAAATTAGGTCCATTTTCAAAATTTGTTTTCGAAATTTTCATAAAAAATCACCTTTTTCATCCATTTTTCGGCCATAACTCCCGTTCCCGACGTCCGATCCGGACCGGGTTTACGTCATAGTATAGGACTCCGTGCCCGCTGTGCGTGTGCACCGCAAAAAACGAACCCTTCATAGGGAAATTTTACACCCGACAGCAAAAAACGTTAAAATTTGCAATTTTTCATACATTCTCTTTAGAACAACCCCTATATTAACGAGCTATCCCTAATATTCTCGAAAATTTTTATCATCTCCTGTACGGGACGCTTAGGTTTGTCTCCCAGTAGAAAACCAGCAGCGAGTCTCGCAGGGTTCCGCGGGGAAGCTCGAAAACGTTAAATTCATAGTTCTATATATCTATATAGGTATAACCAAAAATCTACTTACCAGAGCGTTGTTTTTGAGAACTTTAATTATTTCAGACCTTTTACATACAGCAAACATACAACTGTCGTACATTTTTGAACGCGGCTCAGTGAGCCCTATACGATTATCCCAAAATATTTGACAATTTTCCAAAAGAAAACTATTTATTTAGGAAAAACCGATTTTCAATTTATTCTAAACTCAAAAATTTAATAACAGCCTTCCTATTTGACCTAAGTCTGTTCTGGAAACGCCAACGGACGCGCATTCGCTCGTTCTACGGGATACCTGTAACAGAAAAGTCAAATTAGGTCCATTTTCAAAATTTGTTTTCGAAATTTTCATAAAAAATCACCTTTTTCATCCATTTTTCGGCCATAACTCCCGTTCCCGACGTCCGATCCGGACCGGGTTTACGTCATAGTATAGGACTCCGTGCCCGCTGTGCGTGTGCATCGCAAAAAACGAACTCTTCATAGGGAAATTTTACACCCGACAGCAAAAAACGTTAAAATTTGCAAATTTTACGCCCACCCACCCACCCTTATCGAAAGTAAGAGGAATTTGGGAGATTTCTTTTATATGTTCATATGATAGGGGGTAGCGAGACCACCCGTTATAGACATTTAAGTCACTGATATCGGCCTTATTTCAATTTTATTTCAATACTGTATATTTTTATGACGTGTCTTTTGACAATTTTATATTATTTTACTTGATCGACACCTCTATTGAGGATTTATTGTATTTTGACACCTCTATTGAGGAACAAGGACACTTTAATTATTAAGAGACACTGATCCCCTCTTTACAGGGATCAAAAATTTTATTCAATAATTAAAACTATTCTATCGATTGCTATTTATTCTGCACACCATCATCATGTTCCTTTCCAGGACCCCAGCCAAGAAATCTTCCGTGGGTCCCCAAGTCTCTCCATCGAATGCTGCACTATCCATCACCTTCGAGGAGGAGGTCTCCCCTCCCATTGCTTCAATTCAAGCCTCTAGTGTGAGGCGAAGCATTGGTGAGTGGGAGGATGGGAAAATGACTGTGTCTCAGCCTCTTCCGTCGGCTGTAGCGCAGTCATCCAAGAGAGCTGCGCCGACCGTGGTGGCTTCCCAGAAGCCCATAAAGCGCGCCACGTCTCAGCTGGATAGCAAGACTTTGGCGCGCCGTACTTCCACTGAGGCGCTGGGAGCGTCGCCGGGGACGAGCCAACTGCAGCCGAATAAACCCACCGATCGGGTGACCGAAGCTCGCAACTGCCTTCTGCGCGCGAAGTCGCACCTCGGCGATTCGCGCAATTTGAGGGCAGACCTAAAAGCCGGGATCACCCAATCGGTGGAACGGCTGTACCAGCTTGTGAAGGAAGAGGCGGCGTCTGCTGCACAAGTGAGGGGATCTGAGCTGGTAACGGATGAGGCCACACCTCCGCCAGAAGCACCCAAAAGCTTCCCGGAGGTTGTCTCGTTGCTCGCTTCACTGACGGAGCATAGCGCGCTGGTGAAGGAGAGCAGCGAGAAGATGGAAAAGCTACGGCAGGCGATGGAGAGGCAGGGGGAACTGTTGGAGAAGACGGTCACCTACGCGAGTGTAGCGGCGGGTCCACCGAAAAGGCAGACCCCAGGAAGGACCGCGCTGCACTCGATAGTGGTGACGTCCAAAGACGAGGGGGACTCGGGGGAGGAAGTAATTAAAAAGATAAGAGAGGCAGTTAAGGCCAGAGATGGAGGAATCGATATAGAGAGCGTAAGAAAGGCCAAAGACCGAAAAATTATTATGAGCTGTAGTTCGGCGGAAGACAGGAAAAGAGTCAGGGAAAGGATAGAGAAGTCAGGAGACCACCTCGTTGTCGAGGACGTAAAGAACAAGGACCCACTGCTTGTGTTTCGTGGCGTCCTCCGCATACATTCCGATGAGGAACTGCTGGAGGCGCTGCGGAATCAAAACCGGGATGTCTTTCGCGGCCTCGATAACGGGGAGGATCGAATGGCGATCAGATATAAGAAAAATTCGCGGAACCCCCAAACACAGAATGTGGTCGTCAGCACGTCACCTTCAGTCTGGAACAGGATGCTCGAAAAGGGAAAAGCGCGAATTGATCTCCAGACCGTCTTCGTCGATGACCAGTCGCCACTGGTTCAGTGCACGAGGTGCCTGGGTTACGGGCATAGTCGGCGACTATGTAAGGGAACAGCCGACTTATGCAGCCATTGTGGGGGCTCACACCTCCGAGCAGAATGCGACCAGTGGCTGAAGGCGGAAACACCTAAGTGCCCAAACTGTGTTAAGGCGAAGATGGGGAAGACCGACCACAATGCGTTTGACCCTGAGTGTCCTGTTCGAGTCAGGTGGGACAAGCTGGCACGTGCATCCGTCGCCTACTGCTAAGGTGGTCCCAGCTAACACAATGCCGCACAAGATACTCCAGGTGAACCTTCAGAGAAAGAAGCTGGCTACCCATGAGCTTATGCTTGAGGCCGAGCAGCGCAAAGCCACTGTAGCGCTGATCCAGGAGCCTTACGTGGGCAGCGCGAAGAGGATGAGCGTGACCAGGGGAGTCCGAATCTTCCAGAGTACCGGTCAAGGAGAAGGGACTGTCAAGGCCGCTATAGCCGTCTTTGATCCAAAGTTAACCGTGAGACAGTACCCAGAACTCACCACGAATAACATCGTCGTGGTGGGGATCCAAACCGGTGCCTGGAGACTAACTCTGGTCTCGTTCTACTTCGAGCCAGACCAGCCTTTAGGGCCATACCTGGACAGCCTCAGAAAGGTGGAAAGCGAGACCGGCCCGCATAGGCTCATCATAGGTGGAGACGCCAATGCCTGGAGTATCTGGTGGGGCAGTAGTGAGACGAATAGCAGAGGCGACGAGATGCTGGGAGCTCTCGACCAGCTTGGATTACAGGTACTAAACAGAGGGGAAACTCCAACCTTCGACGTAGTTCGTGGTAACAGGCGTTACACGAGCTGCGTCGACGTCACAGCCTGCACAGCAGACATGCTGACGGTGACCGACGGCTGGCGAGTCGTCGATGACCTGACAGGGTCGGACCACAACGGCATTGAGTTCAGCGTTCATCTCACTAGGTCTGTGGGTGTCACGGTTAACCGGACTACCAGGATCTACAACACTAAAAAAGCAAATTGGGCGCAGTTTCGTAAGAAACTGCGCCAAATTATGCAAGCTAATAATACCGTAAGCCTGTTCGATGCCATCGACAGCAGGGACAAAATAGACCTGGTAGTCGAGGGATTTACAACGGCAGTGCGAGACGCCTGTACATCCGTGATACCCAAGAAGAAGAACGTAGAAAAGTTGACCGTGCCGTGGTGGTCTGAAGAACTCGCCAGTCTAAAGCGGCAAGTGGTCACCAAAAAGCGGAGGATTCGTTGTGCAGCGCCAGTCCGTAGACCAAAGGTTGTTGAGGAGTACCTGAAACAGAAAGAAGAGTACGAGCGTGCAGTAGTCCAAGCAAAAATCGAGAGCTGGAAGGGGTTCTGCGAGAAACAGGATAGGGAAGGCCTGTGGGAAGGCATATATAGGGTAGTCCGCAGGACAGAGAAAAGAGAGGAGGATTTGCCGATGGTGAGGGATGGCAGGACTCTAGACCCAGAGGCCTCGGCGAGGTATTTGGCACAGACCTTCTACCCGGAGGACCGTTCGGAGGGGGATAACGAGGAGCACAAAAAGGTGCGGCAGCGAGCGGAAGAGGTGAACGGTGGGGACGAAGTTGAACCTTTGGACCCTCCCTTCACACTCGACGAGCTGGAGCGAGCAGTCTCCTCGTTCAACCCCAAAAAAGCCCCCGGTTCCGACGGTCTGACGGCGGACATATGGGGCCACGCGATCCGTCATGACCCGGATTTAGTTCTGCGCTTGGTGAACAAGTGCCTGGCGCATGGATACTTTCCACGGTCCTGGAAAGAGGCGACCGTCGTCGTGCTCCGCAAGCCCGCTAAAGACGACTACACCACCCCGAAATCGTACAGGCCGATTGGGCTATTGCCTGTCCTCGGCAAGATTTTTGAAAAGATGGTCGTGGCCCGACTCAAGTTTCATTTACTCCCCAGGATGAGTACTCGCCAGTACGGCTTCATGCCCCAGCGAAGCACCGAAGACTCCCTCTACACGCTGATGGGACACATTCGCGGCAGACTTTATGCAAAAAGGCTTGTCACGGTTGTGTCCCTGGATATTGAGGGAGCTTTCGACAGCGCGTGGTGGCCGGCCATTCGTGTCCGTCTGGCTGAGGAAAAGTGTCCTGTAAACTTGAGACGGGTCATGGACAGCTACTTGTCCGAGAGGGTGGTGAAAGTCAGGTATGCGGGAGTGGAGTACGAATCCAGGACCGAGAAGGGATGCGTCCAGGGGTCGATCAGTGGTCCCATAGTTTGGAACGTCCTGCTAGATCCTCTTCTGAGGGAACTGGAGACCATGGGCGTCTATTGCCAGGCGTTTGCTGACGATATTGTCCTTGTGTTCGATGCGGAGACGGCACTTGAGGTCCAGAGGGATGCCAATGCCGCCCTCGAGTATGTGCGGGTGTGGGGTGTCACGAATAAGCTTCGGTTTGCACCGCATAAGACGAAAGCAATGTTGATCACGCGGAAACTGAAGCATGACACCCCACGTCTCAGGATGGGTGGGGTAGACATTGGCATGTCTGACGAAATCAAGTTGCTTGGTCTCACCATCGACCACAAGTTGACATTTAACACCCACGTCGCAAATGTTTGTTCCCGAGCCGTCGGCATTTACAAGCAGCTGTCGCGGGCTGCTAGGGTCAGTTGGGGTCTCCATCCAGAGGTAATCCGCTGCATTTATATGGCAGCAGTGGAGCCCATCGTCCTGTACGCGGCGAGCGCGTGGTCGCCGGCCGCCAACAAAGTCGGGGTGCGGAAGAAGCTGAGCGCCGTCCAAAGGAGCTTCGCGCAAAAACTGTGCCGGGCCTACCGCACGGTCTCTCTCAACTCAGCACTGGTGCTGGCTGGGATACTCCCTCTTGATCTCCGAATCCGAGAGGCAGCCTCCCTATATGAGGCCAAGAGAGGGGTACCTCATCCGGCTCTGGGAGACCGAGAGATCGAGCGTGTGGTCTCGGCATTAGAGATGCCACATCCGGCTGAGCAGAGGGCCATTGCACTGCGACGCCTGGTAGACGAGGAACAGTACAACGAGCATCGCAATTACGCGGTGCGCATCTTTACAGACGGCAGCAAGATTGAGGGCAAGGTCGGGGCCGCACTGTCCGTGTGGACCGACCAGGCCGAGGTTAAGGCCCTCAAGCTTGCCTTGCCGTCTTACAGTACCGTCTACCAGGCTGAGCTCCTCGCCCTCTGCGAAGCCACGAAGGAAGTCCTCCGAAGGACCGAGACGGCGTTCGCTATTTACAGCGACTCCATGGCAGCTCTCCAAGCAGTCGTGAACCCCGGAGCCCTCCACGCCCTCGCAGTGGAAGCAAGGACCGCCATCCGCCGCAGCAGTACCCAGAACAAGAGCGTCTCCTTGTTCTGGGTTAAAGCTCATGCGGGGCTGGAGGGTAACGAGAGAGCCGACTCGCTCGCGTAGGAGGCTGCCCTGAAGTCTAAGCGGCAACCCGACTACGACAAATGCCCGGTTTCATTCGTCAAGCGTATGATCCGTATGGAAACGCAGGACGAATGGAACCGGAGATATTGTAATGGAGAAACGGCGGCCACAACGAAGATGTTCTTTCCTTCTGCTGTCGCTGCGTACAGGACGGTGCGAAGGATGGAGATGACAAAAGAACTGACCCAAGCCCTAACAGGACACGGCGGGTTCTCCGAGTATCTTACTCGCTTCAAGTGCAAGGAGAGTCCGACGTGCGCCTGTGACCCCGACAAGCAAGAGACAATCCTCCATCTCCTTGCGGATTGCCCTATATATGCCTCCCACCGGCACGAATTCGAGATGAGAGTCGACATGCAAGTCAAAAAAGAAAATCTCAGCTTGCTGATCAGAGATAAAAGGCACAGATTGAGGTTCATAGACTTAATTACAAAAATTGTGCAATCCGTGAATAAACGGAACAAATAGCTGACATTTTATCCAAATTATTATTTATTTATATTTTATTATAATTTATTTTTTGCTACCTTAACCAATGACTTTTATTTAAATGAAGATGTTTTAACGAAAAATATAATTGAAAATTATGATTATTTATTTTAAGCCATTATTTATAATGACTATTTTATTTTAATTCAATGATTAGCTAATATAATGACTGAACCTCAATGGAACTACAGCTCTTTATTACGTCCCTGCAAAACTTGTATAGCAGGGGGCCTTTCGAATAACAAATAAAAAAAAAAAAAAAAAAAAAACCTAACCTAACCTAACCTAACCTAACCAGTTCCCCCCCGACTCTCGTGGAGATCGGACACGAAAACGTGTTGCTCCGTAATCAAAAATTCGAAAAAGTGGTAAAAAGTGCACCGATTTCAACAAATTTGGTATTGAAGTGCGTGGAAAAGTGTCTCCCGTGCAGTGAAAGTATAAGTGAACCCTGGATATCAGTGCTACCAGCTTTGGAAGACGAAAACTCTCTTTTTAGAGGTTATTTTTTGAATTCAGAACCTCTTAACGTATACCAAAGGAGCAGGAGACTTACAACAGCCATTTTCTGGAGTGAGATCGGAGGGGAATAAGATCCAGCAGCCTACGTCAGCACTACCGACGCTGAAAACCACTCGGTTTTCGGAAAATTGACGAAAAATCAAAAACCACGTGGTGCTGAAAACCGAAACTAGAAGGGCGAGCGTAACCAGTTTTAGGTGGCAAAAAGAACAGTGCACCAAAGACATATTTCAGCAACCAGCCGAATTTTTCAGCCGCCGGCTGATTTTTGGCTGCAAGTTGAAAACTTTGACTTCAACTGCAAATTGCGGCAGAACGAGGACGAATATCAAAATTCTGCAACTGCTATCTTTGGCGCGCTTGAACAAAGAAGACATTGACTGGTTGGTGGATTTTTAGACTTAATAATTTATAGACTGTAATTAAAAAACCAAAATTCTTTGAAAACTGTAAAGTTACTTTGAAAACTTTTTCAAAAATTTTTTTAATTTTAGTTTATTCGATAGACCTTATTTTACTATATTTTTAGTAAATTTTTCAGATTTTTGTGACTAGCGGTCGCGAAGTTATAGAAGTTTTTGTGTTTTTCCTTAATAAATAGGAAAATAATAGTAAATATTATATTTTTATGGCGGATTCGGGTCTAAATATTATATTTCATCTCAATTAAGCCCAAAGTTGCGGCAAAAATACTAAAAACTGCGAATTTTGGCCCAAATCCTCCATTTTGGTTTTATTGGTTTTAAGTTTTAAATTATTGTAGTAGGCGAACCGTTGGTCACAGAAACTTCGGACTTTTTTATAACTGTGTGGCCTAATCTTATCTTTGGGCCGAATAGGTTTTCAGGCGTTTTCAGAGCCTGGCATTTTTTCAGGCTGAAACCGTATCTGGAGGATAGACAAAGTCAGGCCGGCCACAGCATTTGAGACCGCGTCTCACTGGGACAAACGGTTGCGGAGTTACGGCCATCCAAAGTTGGCTTTTGACAGATCGGCGGCCATCTTGGCAAACTTTGAGCCAACGTATCTCCGGGACCGGTGGTCGCAGAGGGTTGCGGATTTCGCAGTGGTGATTGGGGGGACCGTTACTGTCGGGCAAACCTATTTTCAGGCGGATTGGCGCCAGAATTTTTCAGGAGCCTGAAAGTTGTTTTGCGCGACGGAGCGGGGCGAGCCAAGGCGAAAGAACCCAAACTCGAGTGTTTTACCTCAACTGTAAGGAAAGTTGTATCGATTCGAAATTTGAGTTTGACAGTTCTTGAACTGTCAGATCATTTTTTGGAGTCGGATAACTCCCAAACTAGAGGTCGTAGAAACCTCGGGTTTTCTTTGAGGTCATCGTCGGGTCGCTCTCTATCCGTCCCAGTAGTTTTCAGGCATTTTCGGCGCCTGAAAATTTTTCGGCCTGAAACCACCGTAGCCGGCTGGATCAAGTTGAGCGCGTGTAGGCAAGCCCAAACACGGTGGAATTCGGTTCGCGGGTTGTGGAGTAATCGCAGTGTAACCGTATTAGGCGGCCATCTTGGAAAAAAACCAGTATTTTTGCACCTCGATTGCTCCGGAACCCCTGGAGCTAGGTACCCCGAGTTTGGGGTCGTTGGAACGGGCTCGGCGAGTTCTATCCGACGAGCCTATCAAACTGACTCTATGTAGAGTCGAAAAATTAAAAAGTAGAGACTCCTGATTTTTGACACCATAAACCCTACCGGGTCTGGTGGGGATGAGATTGGACCACTCCTTAGTGTTTAAGACGCTGTTAAATCTAAAACAGAGTTGTTATTTAGTGTTTAGTTATTGTGCCGTTTTATATTATACTTTACTATACAATCTTATTGACTAGGGTACTATACATACTCTACCAAAATCTTTAAATTAATACAGAGCCACACTCTATAAATTTATTTAAAATATAAAGTAGTTACCGTAAGCTTTGTAGTGCATAAATTTAATACTTACGACTCTATCTGCCTACCGCCGCAAAAATGTTTGGATATCGCACACCTGCCAAAAAAGACGCACAAACGAGCTCCCAAGACCCAACGCTATCGCCGAAGACGGTAGAGGGCACCGAGCCCTCTAAACAAAACGTGAGACGCAGCATAGGAGAGTGGGAGGCCGGGAAAACGGAACCTCAAGCTACAACCGCAAAACAAAGGACACCTCCTCCAGCACGTTCCCCTCAAAAAGCAGCCACTTCATCAACCATAACGCGGAAGCCAGAACAGAGAGCAGTGCACGCCTACGGAAGTAAGGGGGTGATGCGAAGAACCTCTGTAGAAACTGCAAATGCCTCCTCTGGGCTAAACCAGGAGCAAGAGACCACTGACAGAGTGCAAACAGGCAGAGTGTGGCTTCAAAAAGCAAAAGCTCAATTAAGTGAGTCCCGAAATCTGAAAACTGACCTAAAGGCCGGGATAACCCAGGCACTGGATCACCTCTATCGACTCTTGAAGGAGGAAGCCGCCGCAGGGGCCACTACAACCGCAGTCACTGTGGCGGCAGCCCCGCAAGGGCAGGGTGAAAACCCAAGTAAAGGCGAAGAAATAAGGGTGGACTGGAGTCAAGTTCAAAATATAGCGGTTGAGCAAAAAATTGCGAAGGAAGAGATTACAGAAATGTTAAAAGCGCAAGGGAACCAAATAGAAAGGGCAACGAAAGAGATAGAGAAATTAAGAGAGACAGTCACAAACTTGCAAGAGGTTACTATGGAAAGAGAGAGATCCTATGCGAGCGTGGTGGCGGCGCCACCAAACAGGCTGATGCCTGAACGGACGGCGCTACACTCTATTGTCGTCGCCGCAAAGGACAACACAGAGACTGGAGAGGTAGTGATGGATAGAATAAGGAAAGCAGTAAACGCAAAAGACGGTTGGATAACAGTGGAAAGAGTCAGGAAAGCTAAGAACCAAAAGGTGATCATGGGGTGTAAGACAAGAGAAGAAAGAGAGCGCGTAAAGGAACGCCTTAAGGTAGCGGGAGATTACCTGCTCGTTGAGGAGGTGGAGAACCGTGACCCTATGCTCGTGCTCAGAGATGTCTTGGCGTGCAATAGTGATGTGGACATCACTACAGCTCTGAGAAACCAGAATGGATCGGTCTTCCACGGCCTCAAAAAGGAGGAGGACCGAATGGAAATAAAATTCAGACGCAAAGCCAGAAATCCTCTCACAAGTCACGTGGTGGTCAAAGTTTCTCCGCAGATCTATAAAAGAATGATGAGCCAACAATCGTTACACATCGACCTACAGAAAGTGCGAGTGGAAGACCAGTCTCCGCTCGTGCAGTGCTCGATGTGTTTGGGGTATGGACATGGCAGGCGTTTCTGCAGAGAAACCGAACCGAAATGTAGCCACTGCGGAGGGCTGCACATGAAGGACAAGTGCCCGGATCGGCTCGCGGGAGCGGCTCCTTACTGCTGTAACTGCGTTACCGCAAAACTGGACACCGTAAATCACGGAGCCTTTAGCACCGAGTGCCCCGTACGACGGAAGTGGGACGCCCTGGCCAGAGCAAAGGTGGCATATTGCTAAGGGCGCAAACGGTGTTCAGGCTCCTCTCCTTGTTGCCCAGGCCAATCTGCAGAGGAAAAAGTTGGCGACTATAGAGATGATGATAGAGGCAGAAAAACGCGGTGTCACAATAGCGCTCTTACAGGAGCCGTACGTGGGGAATGCCCGGGAGATGAGGGGATATAAGGGAGCACGGATCTTCCAGTGCGCGAGCCCAGGAGAAGGTACCGTAAAAACTGCTATCGCCGTCTTCAAGCAAGATATCTACATAAAGCAGTACCCTGAGCTGACCACCAACAACTTCTGCGTGATAGGAGTAACGACTGGTGCCAAAGAGATCACCCTAGTCTCCTATTATTTCGAACCAGACCGGCCCATAGAACCGTACCTACGGCATCTAGCGTTAATTAGGGAAAAGGTGGGACACAACTGTCTGGTTATCGGCGGAGACGCAAATGCCAAAAGCATATGGTGGGGGAGTAATAAGGACGACACCCGGGGCCAGGAAATGGCCGGCGCGCTCGAAGAGATGGTGCTGCAGGTATTGAATACGGGGCTGACACCGACCTTTGACACCATAAGAGGCAGCCAAAGGTACAGTAGCTGCGTTGATGTGACAGCCGTGTCCCTGGACCTATTGGACAGAGTAGACAACTGGAGGGTCGTGGAAGATCTTACTGGCTCGGACCACAATGGCATAGTTTTCGAATTACATATGCAAAAATGTAAAGAATGCTTTGTAGTAAGAAGGTAAAAATTGCTATTGCATTGCCAATCCTCAAGAGCGGCCGGATTCTGAAGAAGAAGAAGATTACAATTAAAAATCCTATTAGAACCATTTTATTCTACGCGGACGAAGTCACGGGCAAAAAGAAGCTAGAGAGCTATATAAAATATAACCCCAGGGATTACCAACAAGCAGAGCGCCTCTTCAGAAATCTGTGCACATTGATGGTCCTGAGGGCGTGACGCAGCGGTTTGAAGTCGGCAAGTCGGAGTGTCGCCGCCACTACTTGAGTCAAGTCGAGTGCAATACAATTATATGCGTGGTGTCTGGAGGCGACGCGACGACGCTACGCAAGTTACCGGGCAACGGTTGCCAGGGCGCTGCCGCCGAAATGCCTTTTTCGGCGTTGCGGCGCCCCAGGCCGCCAAAGCGACTGCGCCGCTCCGCTGACGTGATCCGTCATTGATGACAATTGTTTCAGTGTTTTTTGTCTGTTTTTTCTAGGATTTCGTTTATTTTATTTTATTTTATTGTTTACTGTTGTTGAATAAGTTAATAAATAGTTGTACATAAATGTTGAGTGGCAGCAGTGATGTGGTGGAAGACAGTGCGTGTCAACCTTCAACATCACTGAATGTTCTGGAAAGGTGCCCTCTCTGCACTGAAGCACGGTTTTTCAAAGGTAAGCGGGGTCTGAATGTGCATATTGGGAAGGCACACAAACCCCAAAATGCACTCACTTCAGACCCTGTCATTACTTCTACTTCTCTTACACCAGCTACATCCACTTTTGACCCGCTTTGGAAAACCCTTACAAAATTAAAATCTTCGGTTCCAGTTTTAAAACGAGTTCCCCGTGGCGCCAGGCCTCTAGTAGCGCAAAATTTAGCAAGTTGTGTCCGCCTTGCCGCCCGGGAGAACTCGCTAAGTGCTTGGGAACAACTTCTCACCTTCCCTTACAGAATATTACATTTTCGAAAAGATTTGGCAAACAAAAAAACTTTGACTACACAAATTAAAGAAAATTGTAACATTTCGGCCCATAATTTAGACTTAAAATTATCGACACAGAGGGTTACCTCTTCAAGAGGTATTTCCCATCTGGTCGAAACTAAATTAGGGGAAGGTGACATTAGCGGAGCAGCCAGAATTCTTTTCAGTAGTGATGTGTTGGCTCCGTGTTCTCCAGATACTCTAGTAGCCCTGGAGAGTAAACACCCTGCCCCAGCGGATGGCCTTTCTTTTCCTGATCCTCCCGATTCAAACATTCATACCCTCACCGTTACAGGTCGAGAGGTAGCTGCAGCCGTTTGCTCTTTCCGGAGTGGCTCTGCCGGCGGCCTCGACGGCCTAAGTCCTCAACACTTGAAGGACCTCATGTGCTCAGGCGCCGGGGAAGCTGGTGAGTTGCTCTTGAAGGAGCTTACGGCACTGGTTAACTTAATGCTCTCAGGCAAAGTGAACGAGGCCGTCATCGACACTCTATACGGGGCTAATTTGTGTGCTCTGCGCAAGAGAGATGGCGGCATCCGACCCATTGCCGTGGGCACTACCTATCGACGTATGGCAGCCAAAATTTGCTGTAAATTTTATGGTGAGGCTGTTTTGAAAAAATTTCAGCCCCTGCAGCTAGGTTTTGGCTCCAAAGGGGGCTGCGAGGCTGCCGTACACGCCTTGTCGACCTACCTAAATTCTAACTTTGGAGGGGTCATCCTGAAGGTTGACATAAAAAATGCCTTCAATTCGGTTAATAGGGACACCTTGCTGGCAGAATCTAAAAAAGAAGTACCTCAAATTTTTAGTTTTCTTTGGCAATGTTATAGACAACCATCTAAATTATTATATCGGGATAACCTTTTAGAATCCGCTGTTGGCTGTCAACAAGGTGATCCCCTCGGGCCAGTGATCTTCAGTTTAGCCATTCACCCTATTATTCGACAATTAAATTCCAAATTCAACGTTTGGTATCTCGACGACGGAACCCTAGGAGGCGATGCAGACACAGTTTTAAATGATTTACTTTTCTTAAAAAATCAACTTCACTCAATAGGTCTTGACCTCAATTTTTCTAAATGTGAGTTATTCTTATCTGACAGTACTGACAGACAACTGACTCTTTCCAAATTTAACACAATAGCCCCAGAAATCAAAATTATAGAAAAAAGCTCTCTTCGTCTCCTTGGGTCTCCTATTTTCGAGGATGCCTTTCCCGATTTCGTTGAGGAAAAAATTCAAAAATTTAATGATATTTCGGAAAGATTGCTGGAAATTAACATGCATTCGGCCATCACCATAATTCGGTTTTGCTGTTTCGGCCCTAAATTAACATATTTTCTCCGCTCTTCTCATTTATGGAAACACCCCCATCTTTTGGAAAAAATGGACCAAATTATCCGGCATACGCTTACGTCAATTTTAAACGTGGCCATGGATGACCGAGCTTGGGCTCAAGCAAGCCTTCCCATTCGTATGGGAGGCCTCGGCGTCCGCAAAATTACTAGTATTAGTTTACCAGCTTTTATATCCTCGGTTCACGGCACTGAGAAATTAATCAGGAATATCCTTTCTCCCTTACTTATTGATTTCAATGTGCCGTGCTTCATCGAGGCTATAGATGCCTGGAGACTCGCTTGCCCGAATGCAAATCCACCCGACAACCCAACTTCCCAGAGACGGTGGGATGAGCCGCTCTGCAAAGTAGTCCAGGAGAACCTAATGCTAACATCAGCTACTACTGCGGAGCGTGCGCGCCTGTTGGCTGTGGGGAATTGGGAGTCAGGTCTTTGGCTTCACGCACTGCCGTCGTCGAATATTGGCACCTTGTTCGACGATACTACTTTCCGCTTAGCTGTTGCCCTACGCCTTGGCGCTCCTTGCTGTTCTCCTCATCGCTGCCACTGTGGCGAAGTTGTCAACAGCCTCGGTCACCACGGCCTGTCATGCAGTCGAAGCGCGGGACGCATAGCGCGGCACGCGAACCTTAATGACATTATCCGACGTGCTCTTGTCACCGTCGGCGTTCCGGCTGTTTTGGAACCTTATGGCCTGGCACGCGACGATGGTAAGAGACCGGACGGTATGTCTTTATTTCCGTGGAAGATGGGTAGACCTTTAGTGTGGGACGCTACCTGTGTCGACACTCTTGCGCCATCCCATCTTCCTAGCTCATCGTGCTGTGCTGGTGCTGCCGCTGCGGCTGCGGAGAACCTCAAGCGTCGAAAATATAACAACCTCGTCGGTAGTTATATTTTTGAGCCGTTTGGGGTTGAAACTCTTGGGCCGTGGGGTCCGAGTGCTCATACCCTTTTTAAAGAAATATCCAAACGCTTAGTTGACACTTCGCGTGACCCAAGGGCTGGCTTTTACCTTGGTCAGAGATTAAGCATTGCCATACAACGTGGCAATGCTGCCAGCCTTTTGGGCTCACTTCCGGTCGACAGCGATGCGGAGGAGTTTTATGACGCCATATTTTAGTTAGGAGTAGCCGTTAATGTATATATATAGTTTTAATTAGTTAAGTGTTTTTGTATAAAATGTAAAGTAAATAAAGTAGAAAGAACAACTAGAAAATATAACACAAGGAAAGCAAATTGGGAGGATTTTCATAAGAAAATCAAACAATTATTTTTAGAGAATAAAATTACAAAAGCAGAAATAGAAAAAGTAGATTCAATAGAAAAGTTAGAGGAATTAATAAACAAACTAACGGAAATTTTAACAAAAACATGTAACGAGACTATACCGAAGAAAAGTAATAGGGAAAAACTCACTGTGCCATGGTGGTCCGAGGAGCTCGAGACCCAAAAAAGGGAAGTTGCTACAAAGAAAAATAGGATCAGGTGTGCGGCTCCAGTTCGGAGAGCAAAAGTCATTGCCGATTACGTAGCGGAAAAAGAAAACTACGAGGCTAACGTAACGAACGCCCAGATTAAGAGCTGGAAAGACTTCTGTGGAAAACAGGACAAAGAAGGGGTATGGGAGGGAATTTATAGAGTGATAGGAAGAACAAAAAAGAGGGAAGAAGACCTCCCCCTTATAAAGGACGGGAAAACCCTGGATGCTAGGGGATCGGCCGAACTCCTTGCAAAAAATTTCTACCCGAGAGACTCTAATAAAGAGGACAATGGAGAACACCGGGAAATAAGGAATCGGGCCAGAATAATAAACGAGGACACTGGGGACCAATCTCTCGACCCTCCTTTCACCTCCACAGAACTTATGCTGGCGGTCAACTCCTTTAACCCTAAGAAGGCGCCGGGAGCCGATGGATTTACAGCCGATATCTGCACCCACATGATAAACCGGAACGCTGAAGTATTCCTCGACCTCCTCAACAAATGTCTCGAACACCACCACTTTCCCACCGCATGGAAGGAAGCTACAGTAGTTGTGCTGAGGAAACCAGGGAAAGACACCTATACTTCTCCAAAATCCTACAGACCTATTGGCCTATTACCGGTGTTGGGAAAAATCTTGGAAAAGATGATTGTCCGGAGGCTCAGGTTTCACGTGGTACCAAGGCTGAGCAGAAACCAGTACGGTTTTATGCCACAGAGAAGCACCGAGGACTCCCTCTATACTCTGATGCAGTACATAAAAACCAAACTCGACCAAAAGAGAATAGTAACGATGGTGTCATTGGATATAGAGGGAGCCTTCGACAGTGCGTGGTGGCCTGCGATCCGAGTTCGCCTGGCAGAGGAGGGGTGCCCGTGGAATCTGAGGAGACTGATGGACAGTTACCTAAGAGACAGGAAAGTCAGGGTGAGATACGGGGGAGAGGAGTGCATCAGAGAGACGGAAAAGGGTTGTGTGCAGGGTTCCATTGGTGGCCCAATACTCTGGAACATCTTACTGGACCCACTGTTGAAGGGGCTTGAACAGCGAGGAGATTATGTCCAGGCTTTTGCCGATGATGTGGTCATGATTTTCGATGGTCAGACCGCATTAGAGGTAGAAGGACGCGCGAATGCCGCCCTCGAGTATGTTCGGGCGTGGGGTGTCGCAAATAAACTAAAGTTTGCACCAAGTAAAACACATGCAATGTTAATAACGCGTAAGTTAAAATACGACACCCCACGTCTGAGCATGGGCGGAGTCGACGTTTGCGTTTCCAGCGAAATCAGACTGCTGGGAGTCATAATCGACCAAAAGCTCACCTTCAACTCCCATGTCAAGGCGGTATGTGCCAAAGCGATAGGGATTTATAAACAACTTTCACGAGCGGCGAAAATAAGTTGGGGCCTTCACCCGGAAGTCATCCGGTCCATCTACACTGCTGCAGTTGAACCGGTTATCCTGTATGCCGCCAGCGTGTGGGCACCGGCTGTTAACAAACTAGGCATACAGAAGCAGCTAAACGTGGTCCAGCGTGGCTTCGCACAAAAATTATGTAGGGCATATCGCACCGTCTCCCTAAACTCGGCGCTGGTTCTGGCTGGCATACTCCCACTCGATCTTCGCGTACGCGAAGCAGCCTCATTATATGAGGCTAAGAGGGGAGTGTCCCAGCCGGAACTAGCGGACCGAGAAGTGGAGCGAATGTCACCGGCGCTGGAATGCCCACATCCAGCAGAGTATACGACCCTGGGATTCGAAGTCCTGGTAGACCAGGAACAACTGGACCAAAACAACGGCTTCGAAATGTGTATCTACACCGATGGCAGCAAGATTCAGGGCAAGGTTGGGGCAGCGCTATCCATGTGGAATGGCGAAACCGAAACTAAAGCCCTGAAACTTGCCTTGCCATCGTTCTGCACCGTTTACCAGGCAGAGCTCCTGGCCTTGTGCAGAGCAACGCTGGAGGCCGTTCACCAAAAGGCGACGAACTCTGGGATCTACTCGGACTCAATGGCGGCACTTCAAACCGTAACGAACGTAGAAGCTCTCCATCCCCTGGCCGTTAAAGCGCGTAAAAATTTGCGGAAAGCTCTGCTCCAGGGCAAACGTGTTAGCTTGTTCTGGATCAAAGCGCATGCCGGACTGAAGGGGAATGAACGTGCTGATTGTCTCGCTAAGGAGGCTGCGCTAACATCTAAACGCAAGCCAGATTACGACAAGTGTCCGGTGTCATTCGTCAGGCGGAACATACGGATGCGCTCACTTGACGAATGGAACACTCGATATAAAAGCGGTGAAACAGCGAGCATCACAAAAGTTTTCTTCCCAGACGCGGTGGAGGCATATAGAGTCGTACGGAAAATAGTACCGGATAAGCTGTTAACCCAGATGATGACAGGGCACGGTGGGTTTTCTGAGTACTTGCATCGCTTTAAGTGCAAGGATGACCCATCGTGCATCTGCGAGCCAGGAAAGGTCGAATCGGTACCCCACATTCTGTTGGAATGCCCTGTACATAGCTTAGAACGCCTTGAAATCGAAGCAAAGCTGGATCAAAAAATGACAATCGACACTATTAGCTCAATTATGACAGGAAAAAAGTTGCGTAAATTTATAGAGTATGGCAAGCAAATAGTTAGTAAAGTTAATAATAGAAATAAGTAGGAACCAGGAACGTTATGTTACCAAATATGATATTGCATATTTTGGAAAAACATAAAAGATAAAACAGTAAATAAAACGAGCGCAATAAATAACTGTTATAGAATGTAAGTGGAAGATAAAGTAACGATTGTATAAGATAAGACTGTAAAAGACAACAGTGTATACGATAAGATAGTATAAGATTAGATTGTAGAAGATAAACTGTAGAAGAAAATATTGTAAGAGATGGGATTGTAAAAGACAATACTGTGTATCTTGTAAGATTGTGTAAGATAAGATAGCATAAGATAAGATTATATGAGGTAAGATTGTTGAGGATAATATTGTAAAAGATAATATTGTAGAAGATAAGATTGTATAAGATAAGACCGTATAAGACTATGTAAGCTACAAATAAAACCAGGAGTGTACCCATTTAATGAACAATACCCCAAATAAAGAAAGAAGTATATGGATATATATAGAAGTAGCTCTGTAGGCGGGAACTCCCAACCGCGGCTTGAAAGAGACGAATGAAAGAAAGAATTGTATGAAGAATAAAAGTACGAGAAGCAAAAATGCAAGAACTAGAATGAAAGTGTAGCATAGTATATAATAAAGACTCTGGCCACCAAGTCGGAGGTAGGCAGATTTAAATTAAAAAAAAAAAAAAAAAAAAAAACCTAACCTAACCTAACCTAACCTAACCTAACCTAACCTAACCTTTTTTTTTTTTTTTTGTTGCCGGGGTGGAAAATCCTCATGGATGTCCTTCGCCTGGGGCAGGCGAAGGGGTCTGTCAGACTCTTACTGACTAAAAACCACCCCGGTGTTCCCTCCCACACTTGGACCGGGGATCGTGGGAGCTGATACGCCATCCATGATCCCCGGCTAGTGCCGGCCCGCATATGCGGGCCACCTCATGCCCGCGGGGATGTGTCCTCCCCCGCGACATCACATAGGGGCACGCGTGGAACACTACGCGCCGCCGCCTCGGGTCTTGCTGAATGGGGGACGGCGGACAACCCCGAGTCCGCCGTCCATCCGGACCTCTTTATGGGGGTTGGAAGAGGGCGTTATCTGCCCTCCGCCGACGCCCGGTTCGCCTGCTGCGGCACGGGAGAGTGGCCACGGCCTCCCTCTCTCTCTCCGCAGCCTCCTTCTGCGAAATGACGGCTTCACAGAAGGAGATCACCGCATCCCACGACTCAGCACTCCCGACCATAGAACGAGCGACGGCCGGCAGTGACAGGTCGGGGCCCACTTCAGATACGAGGGCATGGCGCTGCTCCTCCCATGCGGCACACTCTGCCAGTGTGTGCTGCGTCGTGTCCTCCCGACAGTCGGTGCAGTGATGGCACCGAGCGTCTGGCTCCCTGTTTATGCGACACAAGTACTTCCCAAAGCAGCCATGCCCCGAAAGCACCTGCGTCGTCCTAAACGTCAGGGAGCCGTGCTTCCTCCCGAGCCATTCGTTGAGCACTGGTCGGATCGCATCGACGGTGGTGAGGCCGGCGGTAGGGTGCAGAAGCCTGTCCCGCCATTCCGCCACCATGACCTCGCGGAGCTGAGACCGACGCAGCTCGATCTCGCGCTGCATCGGTTCACCACCCCGCTGCCTTACCTCCTCGCGCCACCAGTACAGTGAGGCGAGGCTCCTCGCCGCCAGCTCCCAGGGTAGAGATCCGGCCAATGCACAACCCGCCTCGTAAGAGATCGTGCGATACCCCCTGATAGCCCTGATGGCCATCGCCCTCTGTGGTCTTCGCAGGATTGCGATGCTGCCGGACGTCAGGTCAGAAGCCCATACCGGGGCCCCGTACAGGGCCATGGATCGCACGATCCCCAAGTACAGCCGCCTACAGGCGGTGCTCGGGCCCCCTAGATTGGGAAGCAGCGTTGCGAGCGCGCCCGCGGCGCCCATCAATTTGGGCGTCAGCCGCTGAAAGTGGGGGCCAAAGTCCCACCGGCTGTCGAGCACCAATCCTAGGTACTTCATGGTGGACTCGACAGCGATTTGGAAACCTAACCTAACCTAACCTAACCTAACCTAACCTAACCTAACCTAACCTAACCTAACCTAACCTAACCTAACCTAACCTTTTTTTTTTTTTTTTTTTTTGTTGCCGGGGTGGAAAATCCTCATGGATGTCCTTCGCCTGGGGCAGGCGAAGGGGTCTGTCAGACTCTTACTGACTAAAAACCACCCCGGTGTTCCCTCCCACACTTGGACCGGGGATCGTGGGAGCTGATACGCCATCCATGATCCCCGGCTAGTGCCGGCCCGCATATGCGGGCCACCTCATGCCCGCGGGGATGTGTCCTCCCCCGCGACATCACATAGGGGCACGCGTGGAACACTACGCGCCGCCGCCTCGGGTCTTGCTGAATGGGGGACGGCGGACAACCCCGAGTCCGCCGTCCATCCGGACCTCTTTATGGGGGTTGGAAGAGGGCGTTATCTGCCCTCCGCCGACGCCCGGTTCGCCTGCTGCGGCACGGGAGAGTGGCCACGGCCTCCCTCTCTCTCTCCGCAGCCTCCTTCTGCGAAATGACGGCTTCACAGAAGGAGATCACCGCATCCCACGACTCAGCACTCCCGACCATAGAACGAGCGACGGCCGGCAGTGACAGGTCGGGGCCCACTTCAGATACGAGGGCATGGCGCTGCTCCTCCCATGCGGCACACTCTGCCAGTGTGTGCTGCGCCGTGTCCTCCCGACAGTCGGTGCAGTGATGGCACCGAGCGTCTGGCTCCCTGTTTATGCGACACAAGTACTTCCCAAAGCAGCCATGCCCCGAAAGCACCTGCGTCGTCCTAAACGTCAGGGAGCCGTGCTTCCTCCCGAGCCATTCGTTGAGCACTGGTCGGATCGCATCGACGGTGGTGAGGCCGGCGGTAGGGTGCAGAAGCCTGTCCCGCCATTCCGCTACCATGACCTCGCGGAGCTGAGACCGACGCAGCTCGATCTCGCGCTGCATCGGTTCACCACCCCGCTGCCTTACCTCCTCGCGCCACCAGTACAGTGAGGCGAGGCCCCTCGCCGCCAGCTCCCAGGGTAGAGATCCGGCCAATGCACAACCCGCCTCGTAAGAGATCGTGCGATACCCCCTGAACCTAACCTAACCTAACCTAACCTAACCTAACCTAACCTAACCTAACCTAACCTTTTTTTTTTTTTTTTTTTTTGTTGCCGGGGTGGAAAATCCTCATGGATGTCCTTCGCCTGGGGCAGGCGAAGGGGTCTGTCAGACTCTTACTGACTAAAAACCACCCCGGTGTTCCCTCCCACACTTGGACCGGGGATCGTGGGAGCTGATACGCCATCCATGATCCCCGGCTAGTGCCGGCCCGCATATGCGGGCCACCTCATGCCCGCGGGAATGTGTCCTCCCCCGCGACATCACATAGGGGCACGCGTGGAACACTACGCGCCGCCGCCTCGGGTCTTGCTGAATGGGGGCCGGCGGACAACCCCGAGTCCGCCGTCCATCCGGACCTCTTTATGGGGGTTGGAAGAGGGCGTTATCTGCCCTCCGCCGACGCCCGGTTCGCCTGCTGCGGCACGGGAGAGTGGCCACGGCCTCCCTCTCTCTCTCCGCAGCCTCCTTCTGCGAAATGACGGCTTCACAGAAGGAGATCACCGCATCCCACGACTCAGCACTCCCGACCATAGAACGAGCGACGGCCGGCAGTGACAGGTCGGGGCCCACTTCAGATACGAGGGCACGGCGCTGCTCCTCCCATGCGGCACACTCTGCCAGTGTGTGCTGCGCCGTGTCCTCCCGACAGTCGGTGCAGTGATGGCACCGAGCGTCTGGCTCCCTGTTTATGCGACACAAGTACTTCCCAAAGCAGCCATGCCCCGAGAGCACCTGCGTCGTCCTAAACGTCAGGGAGCCGTGCTTCCTCCCGAGCCATTCGTTGAGCACTGGTCGGATCGCATCGACGGTGGTGAGGCCGGCGGTAGGGCGCAGAAGCCTGTCCCGCCATTCCGCCACCATGACCTCGCGGAGCTGAGACCGACGCAGCTCGATCTCGCGCTGCATCGGTTCACCACCCCGCTGCCTCACCTCCTCGCGCCACCAGTACAGTGAGGCGAGGCCCCTCGCCACCAGCTCCCAGGGTAGAGATCCGGCCAATGCACAACCCGCCTCGTAAGAGATCGTGCGATACCCCCTGATAGCCCTGACGGCCATCGCCCTCTGTGGTCTTCGCAGGATTGCGATGCTGCCGGCCGTCAGGTC
This sequence comes from Mythimna vitellina, assembly GCA_949316375.1. Taxonomy (NCBI): domain Eukaryota; kingdom Metazoa; phylum Arthropoda; class Insecta; order Lepidoptera; family Noctuidae; genus Mythimna; species Mythimna vitellina. The sequence continues at coordinate 209,818 of OX438693.1, forward strand.
AGAAGCCCATACCGGGGCCCCGTACAGGGCCATGGATCGCACGATCCCCAAGTACAGCCGCCTACAGGCGGTGCTCGGGCCCCCTAGATTGGGAAGCAGCGTTGCGAGCGCGCCCGCGGCGCCCATCAATTTGGGTGTCAGCCGCTGAAAGTGGGGGCCAAAGTCCCACCGGCTGTCGAGCACCAATCCTAGGTACTTCATGGTGGACTCGACAGCGATTTGGACCCCCCCGACCACGATGTGTAATCCTGGTGGCGGCGCTCGTCGGGGGCCATGAAAGACCATAGCCTCCGACTTGTTGAGAGCTACCTCCAGGCCCAGACGTCGTATGCGGCTCACCACCCGTAACCTAACCTAACCTAACCTAACCTAACCTAACCAGTTCCCCCCCAGCTCTCGTAGCGGTCGGATCGTTTTGAGTGCGCTCCGTGTTCAAAAAATTGTTCAAACGGGTTTTTTACGCAAAATACAAAGTTTTATATACCAAAAGTTGCGCGTTCGCGAGTGCTGTCTGTTCGTGAAAAAAGTGCTGAAATCGGACCATTTTATGCGACACCAGGCCCAAAAAACGGATTTTAACCTTCAAATTGGGCATTCCTTCCGCAACGCTGCCCGATTTTCAGCGGTAACAAATCCTTTTCAAACTGCAGTTCAAAGCGCATTAGGGACAGCTACAATCAGGCAGAGTCCTGGATTTTTCCGGGCAAAATTCGCCGAGCCACAAAGGAAAATCCCAAAACCACGTGGCCACGTGCTCCCGGTTCCTGACGCCTGGGAATTTTCCACCAGCTGAGCTGCGTGTATAACACCGAGACCAGCCAGCAGACACCTCGATCGTCGAAATCGGAGCCCCCTCCTGGAAAATAGAAGACTTCTAAGGTACTACGAACTTTGAACCCATCCAGGGCTGAAACAAGATCGGTGACGTCACCTTTTCGGGACTTCAAAAAATTTTTCACCCTCTGTACAACACGTGTGTAAAATTTCAGAATTTTTTGACAAGTAGTTTTTGAGCTACCCAATAAACTAGAAAACAAGGTGAAACCTGTGACGTCACGCAGAAGTGAAAGTACACGTGACGACCCGCTCCGGGCAGTATCCGGAGGAAAAACACCTCCAAAGAAGAAAACTCTTCTGCACCAACCCCCTAGAACGCGAATTTTCTGCACTAGGAGCTATTTGCAGAAAATTGTCATCCACCCCCAACTTTGGCAGGCTCCCGAGGGTGGTGCAGGCATCGGAGGACCCCCGGACTGGCGGGAAAGCAGGGGCCGGTTCATCTTCTGCGGAACTAAATTTTTAAACTGTACGTAGGATTAAGATTAGATTTAATATAGATTTTAAGTTAGAATAAGGGTCCCGGACGGCATTACCAGATAAGTTTGTACACCCCCTGGAGCCTCAGGAGAGCGAGATATCGAAAAAATAACACCAAATCGGTTCTCTCTGTGAGAAGCGATCATAAGGTTGACTTCCACGTAGACACCCCCAAAAACAACCCCCGAGGAGTTTTTTCGGAAAAACGGAAAAATTTATGGGTTTCTGGATTTCCATGAGGGAAACTTAGAAGCAGGTCAGTAACTTTGGACCGCAACTTACATCCTAATATTTTTTCCCGTTTCGATATCTCGTTCCTAAGGTCAAAACAATGCAAAAGTAGTTGACAAAAAACTACCCCTAAGTTTGAGGGCTAATATATAGTTGACCAAGTGACCCACCCCTGTGGGATTCACGGGACCGTACGGCCCTACAAAAACACTAAAATCTAAGACCTGTTCCGGTAAAACTGGACAATAAGGGAAGGTTTGACCAGTTTGTAAAAATATTGTCCTGAGCCGTTCGACGGCAAAGAGATAAAATTGTTTAGGTATTTTTGCCAAAAATTTTTTCAAAAAATACCTCGTAGCTCGTAAACCGGGCGACCTAGCTCAAAAATAACGAAATTTTTCCACCCCCCTCCCTAACCTACCCCCCCTGCTCCGCACACCCTAACCCTTAAACTCCCCCTCCCCCTGCACCCAACCCCTAGGTTTCCAACCCCCTACCCCTAAAAACAAGCTTTCGTTTTCGAGACTTAGAAAAATTGAGTACAAATTTTAAATAAAATTATCGATTATTAATTTGGCTTATACCTAAATTATATAGGGTTACATATACTAAATAGGTATTATAGGGTAAATTTTAGGGGTTGCAACCCCTAAACTAATCTTTGTTATATCTCGCGAACGGAATAAGCTAGAGCTACGGGGTTTTTTGTATGTGATAGGAAATAGTCTTAAGAAAATTTTGAAAAAAGTCTAGAGACTCTACATAGAGCCAAACTTGTTTATATAAAATTTTGAAAATTTCCACCTGCATATAGATTTAAGTAGACTAAAAATAGTACACGGCACACAGTGACCATAGTAGAGTCGACTCTACCCAAGAGTGACTAAATAGAAATTCACTTTCTTTTTTACACTGAAGTAATTTTATCTTTACTAGCTTTAGGACATAAATAGGAGTAGTAAAGCGACTCTACGTAGAGAATTTTTACTTTGTTTTTCTTTCAACTTTGTTTTTAATTTTGTTTTTGTTCTTGTGTTCGTGCACTGACTAGAGTTAGAGACTCAGTATATACATTTTATCTACCTGTGAAATCTTTTAGCGGTTATAGCAAAGGGGCAACCATTTACAACTTTTACAAAATTATCTGCCCCCTCCGCATCATATTCCCAAAATGTTTGGGCACCGCACGCCTGTCAAAAAACCTGAGACCAATAGGTCACCCCCCAAGGAGGCCCTGATTTTTCTGGGCCACGCGCTCGGAAAAAATTAAGGAAAACCTCATCCCACGTGGCCACGTGCAACCAGTTCTGGGCGGGTGCGGCTGACGTCATCGATTGGCTTCGAGGCGAGACGTTGTACACGTCATTTTGACGCTTCGAGCATCAAAAAAGGTTAGGTGGTTGCGTAGATATTAAGTTTCAAAATTTTTCAAAATTTTCAAAAAATCATATTTAATTAATTGTCGCGATAACACCCTGTTTTTAATCTGCCATCTGAAGGATCTTAATGTAAACTACACTTAAGCTAAATTTCAGATTTTTATCTCTCCCAGTTTTGGAGTTAGAATTTTTTGAAAATTAAGGGTTGGCAACAGAGGTATTAATTAAGGGTGATATATTTCCGCAACCACTACTTAAAAATAGCCGTATTTTAGAATTATTATAAATTGTTTTTTGTTTGTTAATTTTTGTTTGTTATTTTGATATAGGCACTCATTTAGTCTAAATTTAGAGGTTTTTTGACCACAATAAATCGGGGGTAAGTTTTTTAGGGTTGAATTGTCAAGACCTGGACTGGGCTCTTCAAGCCCAATCCATAGAGCCCAAACTCGGGTATTTTCGGTCAACCAGGGCCAAATTTGTGCAAGCGGTCGCCATTTTGCCCGCCATCTTGAAAAACTTACACTCGGCATAACTCTGGACTTGAGGGTCGTAGAAAGCTGCCGTTTTGACAGTTCTAATTGAGAAGACAATATACGTCCTGCTCACGTGATTTTCAGTGTTTTGGTGCTGGGGGTTTTTGGGACCCTGAAAGTCATTTTGCGCGATTTGAGGGGTGGAAACAAGGCAAACAAGTCCAAACTCGGATGTTTTACGACCATTGGAAGGGAAGTTAGCCCGGATTCGGAATTGACTTTGACAGTTCTTAAACTGTCAGACAAAACTTTAGACCCGGGTATCTCCTGAACCGGGGGTCGTGGAACGTTCGGATTTTCTTTGGGGACTTTGTCTTAACCTTCCCTTCCTATTTAGTACCTTTTCAGGAGTTTTTGGGATCTGAAAATTTTCAGCCTGAAAACGGTACAGGACGATAGATAAAGTCGGGGCAAGTTCGGGGAGCCCAGGCACGGTGGTTTTCAGGCAGGGGGTCTTGGAGAAAATTGCAAGTGACTAAGTTTTGGGCGCCATCTTGACTGGTGACCTGAATTTCGAGTTGCTGTATCTCGGGAACCATTGGGGCCTGGGTCGCCGTGTTTGGGTTTGTCTGGAAGGGCTCGGGGAGACTAATTTTTTCGTTTATAGAAATTGACTCTACATAGAGTTGAAACTTTATTTTTATTTTATTTTTCATTTTTATTTAGAAAATTAGTTTGTAAGACAATTAATAGAGCAAGACTCTATAAAAGAACAACGTTACGTACTTAGAACAGCTGAAATTTGAACAAGACTGCATAAATCAGCTATCAAGCGTATTGGACTCACTGACATTGCTCTCAATATTCAAATAGCATTTATAGTAACCTTCAGTTAATTTGACAATATTTTTTATAAGCATAACAGACAGATAATAAATCTCTTTTGATTTTTTTATTACTTGCTCATTTACTTATACAGTTGACTGATCCCCCCTTTACAGGGACCCAGTATTAATCATTTTGACCAAGCTATTTGATACTCTGCCTCGTTTTCACAATGTTCGGTATCAGGACACCGGTTGTGAAAAAGACAAAGGATATGGAGGAGAGTCTGGATACTGGGAAGTCGCACAATGCACAGGAGGGTCCATCAGTGAGACGGAGCATTGGGGAGTGGGAGGCTGACAGGCCTAAGGCAGCACAGTCTTTCAAAACACCAACTCCTCCGAAAAGGCCCCTTACGACTTCCCCGCCCAAACTCAAACCAAAGGTGACGCTCTCGCAAGAGTTCAAGACTGGTGGGCAGAACCTGCCACAAGGAACAGAATCTATCTCACCAGCTGATTCGCAACCGATTCGTTATCATAATAGGACATCAGAGGCAAAAGCCTGTCTCACAAAGGCCAAAATTCAGTTGGTAAGTTCACGTAATCTTAAGAAGGAAATAAAGGATGAGATTTCCAAAGCGGTGGAGAGACTTTACCAACTGGTCAAAGAATCTGAGCTGGAAAAAACATCTGAAAGGAGTGGGAAACCAAAGGACCCACGAAGTGGAAGGGAGACAGAAGATGAAGTGGAAACAGAGACGACCAAGCTAAATAGAGAGCTTATTGACAAAATAACAGACCACAGCAAGCAGATAGAAAAGAATAGGATAGAAATGGAACGTCTGAGAGAAGTAATGGAAAGGAAACAGACAGAAACTGAAGCACACGTGACCTACGCAAGCGTAGCAGCTGGTCCTTCAAAGAGACTACTTCCAGAGCATGCGACTGTGCACTCGGTAGTAATCACATCCACCGATAAAACTGAGACAGGTGACCAAGTCATGGAAAAGGTTAGGAAAGCAATGAACGCCAAGGATGAGGGTTTCCAAATTGATAAAATACGTAAAGCAAGAGATCACAAAATAATCCTCGGGTGCAAGACGAAGACTGAAGTAGACAGAGTTAGAAATAAAATTTGTAGAGAGGGAGTGAACCTTAGAGTAGAGGAGATAAAAAATAAAGATCCTCTAATCATTATTAAGAATGTCAACAAATACAACACCGAAGATGACATTTTAAAGGCGCTTCGTACTCAAAATAAAAACTTGTTGAAAAGTGTGAAAGAGGAAGATTACAGAGCAGCAATCAGGTACAAAAAGAAGGCACGGAATCCACATCAACAACACGTGGTGCTTAGTGTGTCCCCGCAGGTCTGGAACCTTTTGACAACGGCAACTTGTGTCCATATCGACATACAGAGGTTGAAGGCAGAGGATCAGTCGCCGCTGGTTCAATGCTCACGATGTCTGGGTTATGGACATAGTAAGAAAACCTGCAATGAGGGGGAGGATAGATGTGCCCACTGCGGAGGCCAAAATGGACCACGTAGAGCATAACGCCTTCAGCCCTGATTGCCCTGTCCGAAAAAAGTGGGAAACCTTAGCAAGGTCTACTGTAGCCTATTGCTGAAGTTGATATGGGCAACAATGATAACAGCGCAACAATAGAACCAGAAGGTTACCAGTATCGTGCAATATAGGCCAACCTGCAGAGATGCAAACATGCAACAGACGAGTTAATGATGGAAGCGGTGAAGAGGAGAGTTGCGTTTGCATTGTTGCAGGAACCATATACCGGGGCCAGCAGGAAAATGAAGTCCTACCAAGGTGTTCGGATACTGCAATGTGAAGGGAATATGGACAAAACTATCAAGTCTGCTGTTGCGGTATTCGACGACAACATTGATATTACCCAGTGCCCGATGCTAACAACAGAAAACATCATAGTAGCACGATTGAGAACTAAGGCCTGGGAAATTGTTGTCGTTTCGATATACTTGGAGGGGGACGGACAAATAGTGCTGGATATAGCAAATATCCAAAAAACGATGCGGGAAGTCGGAAATAAGCGCATGATACTGGGTGGGGACGTGAACGCCTGGAACATATGGTGGGGGAGTAGGGAAACGAATAGGAGAGGGGAGGAGTTGGCAGGGGCATTGGACGAAATGGGACTTCACATTCTAAACCGGGGATTCCAGCCCACATACGACTACCAAAGAGGAGGCAGAAGATACACAAGCTGCGTGGACATTACGGTATGTACAGAAGATATGCTTGGGAAAATTGCAAACTGGAGGCTAGACGGAAACTTAACAGTGTCGGATCACAGAGCAATTCTGTTCGATGTCAACCTGGAAAGATCTAAAGGAATGGACATAAAAAGAACCACCAGAAAGTATAACACGAGGAAGGCAAACTGGTCAGAATTTAGAAAATACATTACACAAACCTGGCAAAGAAGTAATCTAAATTTAGAAGAAATAGCAAAAATAGAGACAGCAGAAGAACTAGAATGTAAAATAGTAGAATACACTAAAACTATAGAAGAAGCATGCGAACAACATATTCCAAAAACTAAATGCAAACAGAGAGCAGTATTGCCTTGGTGGACAGAAGAACTGACAAAAAAGAAGAAAGAGCTCAAAACACTGAAAAGACGTATTGCAAATGCTGCACAAATTCGTAGAGACATAGTCGTACAAGCATATCTTCAAGTGAAGGTGGAGTACCTGCAGCTTGCGGAAAAGGCCAGAACAACTGGCTGGAAAAAGTTCTGTGAAAAACAAGACAGGGAAAGTATGTGGGACGGAATATATAGGGTGATAGGACGCACAACAACCAGACAGGAGGACATCCCCCTTGTTTACAATGGCGGAGTCCTGGAAGGTGAGGAGTCGGCCAGGGCTCTGTCAGAGACCTTCTACCCCGAGGATGAGGCTCAGGCGGACAGTATAGCCCATAAATTGGTGAGGGAAAAAGCAGAGAAAGTGAATGAGGCCGAAGAAGGTGAGTCGTCTGATCCCTCATTCACCATGGAAGAACTCAAGTGGGCTACGGACAGCTTCAACCCCAAGAAGGCTCCGGGACTGGATGGGCTAACGGCGGATATCTGCAAAGCGGCCATCAGCTGGAACCCGGATCTATTCTTGGCGCTGCTTAACAGGTGCCTTAGTCTTTCCCTCTTCCCCGCGGTATGGAAAGAAGCAGTGGTAGTGGTCCTGCGGAAACCCGGGAAAGATGATTATACCAAACCCAAATCTTACCGGCCTATTGGGCTCCTGCCGGTGTTAGGAAAGATTTGGGAGAAGATGTTGATACGGCGAGTCAGGTGGCATAGCATTGAGCACATGAGCGCTAGGCAGTATGGCTTCACACCGCAGCGCAGCACCGAGGACTCCCTCTATGACCTTATGAAACATATCCGAACAAAACTTAAAGAACGTAAGATAATAGTCATCGTATCGTTGGACATAGAGGGAGCCTTCGATAGCGCTTGGTGGCCTGCCATAAGATGTAGACTAGCAGAAACCAAATGCCCCAAAAATATCCGTAGAGTTTTGGACAGTTACCTGTCGAATCGAAAAGTCCGGGTTAGGTATGCAGGAGCAGAATTTTTGAAAATGACCACTAAGGGATGTGTCCAGGGATCCATCGGAGGGCCCACATTTTGGAACATGGTGCTGGACCCACTCCTTAAGGACTTGGAAGGGAGAGGTGATTACTGCCAGGCGTTTGCTGACGACGTTGTGTTGATTTTCTCCGGCGAGACTGCACTTGAGGTCCAGAGACAGGCTAATGCGGCTCTTAGCCGTGTCTGGGAGTAGGGTGAAGTGAATAAGCTTAAATTCGCGCCTCAGAAAACAAAGGCAATGGTTATTACTAACAGGCTTAAGCACGACACGCCGCTCTTGAGCATGGGAGGGGTTGACCTAGCCATGTCAAAAGAAATAAAAATACTTGGATTAACCATTGATAATAAGCTGACATTTAACACACATGTGGCAAACGTTTGCCGTAAGGCCATAAACGTTTATAAGCAACTGGCGAAGGCGGCCAAGGTAGAGTGGGGGATCTCGCCGGAGATAATCAGAACAATATACGTGGCAGTGGTAGAGCCTATAATAATGTATGCAGCAAGTGCCTGGGCCTCAGCGGTGAAGAAAGTAGGGACGAGGAAACACTTGAATGAAGTTCAACGCGGGTTTGTACAAAAAATGATCAAGTCGTATAGGACAACCTCACTAAACGCGGCATTACTGCTCTCAGGGATGCTTCCACTGGATCTTAGGATCAGAGAAGCAGCCTTACTTTATGAAATAAAGAAAGGACACTCCCTGAGAATAGTCGGCGATAGGAGAGTAGAGAACCCGATACCTTACACACACACACCACATCCAGCGACCCATAAGGCTATCGAATTTAAATTGGTGGTGGACGATGCAGAATTGGCTCAGCAAGAGGAAGCTAATTTTAAAATCTTTACAGACGGTAGCAAAATTAATGGTAAAGTCGGTGCGGCAATATCCTTATGGGATGGTGCTGCTGAAATCAGAAATAAAAAGCTGAAGCTAGAACAATTCTGCACCGTTTACCAAGCGGAACTACTGGCGCTGGTAAAGGCTACTGAAATGGTTATAGGAAGATCCGGCGGAAGCTTCAATGTATATAGTGACTCTAGGTCAGCTCTTGAGGCGGTAACACGCGGTGTTTCCCCCCATCCCCTGGTTTTCGCAATAAGGCAAAATATCCTAAAAATATCAGAACAGGACAAAATAATTAGATTATTTTGGATTAAGGCACATGTGGGGCTGGAGGGAAATGAAAGAGCTGACGAATTGGCGAAAGAGGCAGCTATTGGATTGAAGACCAAACCGGATTATGATAGATGCCCGGTATCCTTTATCAAGCGACAGATCCGGGAGGACACGCTGGAGGAATGGCAGCTTAGGTACACGACAGGGACCACCGCGTCAACAACGAAAATGTTCTTTCCCGATGCCTTAAAGGCTTATAAATTAATTAATAAGTTGCCACTTAATCCGCTACTAATACAAGTGTTAACGGGACACGGCGGATTCTCTGAGTACTTGAATAGGTTCAAGCGCAAGGAGAGTCCGGCGTGCCCCTGTGACACAGGTAAAGACGAAGATGTAGAGCATTTGTTAGTAGAGTGCCCAATTTACGCAAAACAAAGGCTTAACCTGGAAATGAAAATAAATAAAAACATGGAAAAAGAAAATTTGTCAGAAATTATAGCTAGCAAAGATCTAAGAGGTGATTTTATAGAGTTTTGCGAAGAAATTGCCAAAAAAGTAATTGCACGAAATAAAACTTAGCACATATAGGTGTAACAGATTATATAATGTAATATATAATAAAAGTTAACCGAATCTGTAAGTATAAAAAAAAAAAAAAAAAAAAAAAAAAAAAAAAACTTTATAAAACTAATAATGTATTAAGACAAAGCAAACACAGAATGTAGAGCAAGAACGACAGGAAATCCATAAGCAATTAAGCAATATGAATGTTTAGTAACATAGTAAGTAGAGATTAAGGAATAGAGATAAATAGAGCATAAGCACTTGTCTCTCTTATAGAGCACAGAAAAATTGAAAAAAGTAGTGTGTAGAGATAGTTTAAGGACAGGGCCCTTTAAAAATATGTACTTTAGATTTAATGAGATAGAGCAAAGGCACTGGTTTCCCCATGCCAGTGGTTATATAGAACGAGCAGGAGTGGTTTTTAGCCGGTAAGAGTCCGGCACTGCCACGGCTGCCCTAGTAGGTAGTTAGTAGGGCAGTCGTGGCGTCCATGAGGATTTTCCACCCTGCTACTAACAAAAAAAAAAAAAAAAAAAACCTAACCTAACCTAACCTAACCTAACCCAGTTCCCCCTCAACCCTCGTGGCGGTCGGATCGTTTTTGAAGACGCTCCACGTTTAAAAATTCCTTTAAATGGTATTTTTGCAAGTTACAGTCACGTGTTGCATACCAAAATTTGTGGTTTTGTATAGTGCATCTAATTCTGAAAAACATTTGTGCCGGAAAACTCTGTGTGAAAAGTGATTGTTGAAAAACTGACGAATTGACAAAGTTAATTTACTTCAGAGCCCAGTAGCTCTTAAGATAGATCGACGACCTACTGTTTTTCCGGCTTTGCATCAAAGAAGAAAACAAGGAGCGTCATTTGAAACCCCATTGGCAGAAATCTACCAGCGCAGACCAGAGAAATCAGCATAAAACCGTGAGTCATAACCTCAAATTTGACCACGCGGTTGCTGATCTGGGCGCCCCAGAGACCTGATTTTTCGGTGGCGGACGGACGACGTCATAGAAAACAGACGACTGAAAAGACAAAAATTTTATCTCCCCGGGAACCCTGAAAATTTACAACCTGAAAGTCGAAGATAAAACCCTTCGTGCTCAAAATTCTTCAGGCAAGACCCCCCAATTTTCTTACGGATCCTGCTGCGCGCTAACTCAAGCAATATATAGACATTTAGATAAGTATTTTTTATCAATTAAGAGCTGAAAAAATCAAGTTTTTCAAAAAATTCAGGTTTTCCTCAAATATTTCAAAATCTTTTGTTATTTTCTTAAATTTTGTATTATTTTCCAAAAGTGCCACAATTTATACAAATAAAACAGTTTTTTCCAAATTTTTTTGTCATCCCGTTATAAAGATATACATTTTTTCACAATTTTATGATATAAAATTTAAATTAATAGAAATAAATGGTTTTTGGCTACAACATTGTGTTCTAGTCATACGTTGTGTCTATTTTAAGCCCAAACTCGCGCCTAATATCTCCGGAAACGAAGAAAATAGCATTTTTCAGCCATATTGGTTTTTTCGGTTACCGCATAAATTATTACTTATCTCCGGAGTTATTTGACGTAGGAAGGCGGGATTTCCACAGCTCCCAAGAGGGAAAAAGCGGGAACAATAGTTTTATAGTTTCAGGCGTTTTTCAGGCCTGCAATTTTTTGGCCCTGAAACTTAGCTGAAACGATAGAGAAGATCAAGCCTAGTACTTTATTCAAAACCGCATCTTTCTGCGGCTAACGGTTGCGGAGTTACAGCTTGACAAAGTTGGTCTTTGACAGTTGGTCGGCCATTTTGTTAAACTTTGGCTTGCAATAGCTCTGGACCCGGTGGTCGCAGCGAGTTGCTGTTTTTGCAGTGAGGCTTCGGGACACTGTCTCTATCCGATCGGCTGGCTTTCAGTCTTTTTCGGGCTGAAAAATTTCAGGAACCTGGAGACCGTCTCATTCGCTTGAATTAGCAAAGCCAAGCCAAATAAGGTCGAACTCGAGTATTCTACGACAATTGTGAAGGAAGTTATTGCGGGTCGAAAATTGACATTGACAGTTCTCGAACTGTCAGACAGATTTTCGGACTCGTGTAACTCCCGAACCGGAGGTCGTGGAAGGCTCGGGTTTTCACTGGAGACACTGTCTAGCCTTACTCTAGACTTTTTAAATTTTTTCAGGGATTTTCAGGCGATTAAATATTTTCAGGAAAATCATAATTCCGGGAGATAGGTCTCGTCGAGCCGAACGGGAGGAGTCCAAGCACGGTGGTATTCGTGCGAACGGTTCCGGAAATAACCACTGGTAACCAGATTTGGTAACTTTTCAGTATAAAAAACCAAAATTTTAAACAGTTGTGTCTCCGGAACCCTTTGCGCGAGGATAGTCGTGTTTGGGCTCATTAGAGAGGCCTTGCGGAGACCTGTCTTTCGGAAAGTAGAGATTGACTCTACATAGAGTCAAAAACTTTTTCGATTCTACTGGGAATTGTTTGAGACGCGTACACTCCTGAAGGCTTTACGACGCCAGACATAAGTCTGAAAACTGTTAAATTGACGGAACGAGACCTTTTTATGTTATTTAAGATTTGCTTTTGTTTTATTTTGTCTTTGACAAGCTGCAATTGTTATAAAATTGTTTTTTCTTGTGTTGCTCTTTTTTCGGACAATTAGAGGAGCTATTTTTACAACTTTTACAATTTTAGCTCCCTCTTACTTGACGTTTCTCTCTTACCTCCGTTATGTTTGGAATTAGAACACCTGTTAAGAAAATGGAGAATGAGAAATCTCCCGGAAAACAAATTACTAGCGTGAGACGAAGTATTGACCAGTGGGAGACCACGCATCAGAGCAACGACGCTACCTCCCCTACAACCAGTGAGACGATACAGGCAGGTCCTGCTGTAATGACCTCAAAAACGACACTTGTGCAGAAAACACAGAAGGCACAAAGTCTCAAGCCGACCTCAATACGTAGAGTGTCGGTAGAGAACACTACACCACCAAAAGTGTACGCAAGCAGAGCAGCTGAAGCAACGGCTTGCCTCATCAAGGCAAAAATCCACCTCAAAAATTCACGGAACCTAAAAACCGAAATTAAAGAAGGAGTGGAAAAAGCGGTAGAGAGACTGTGCCAACTGGTGAAAGAGGTGGAAGCGGAATTAAAAGTGGGAAGTAAAGCATCAGACAAAGAGATCGAAGACTGTCCTCCTGACCCACCGACTCTAAAAAACCAAGACACGAACCAACTCATGGCGAAAATTGAAGAACACTCCAAACTGTTACTGGAAAGCAACAGGTGCATGATGGAATTGAAGGACGCGATAGAGATAGAAAAGGAGAAGTCTGAAAAGGTGGAATCACCCTCCTACGCAAAGGCGGCTGCGACTCGGAGCGAAAAAGCTTTAGAAAAACGTAATACGCTACACTCAGTCGTAGTCGCTTCCAGTAATGAGACAGAGACGGGGGAAGAAGTTCTTGAAAGGGTAAGAAAGGCAGTGGACGCAAAGGATGGATGGATTAAAGTAGAAAGGGTAAGAAAGGCTAAGAATAGAAAGGTGATTATGGGATTCAAGACGTTAGAGGAGAGAGACAAAGCAAAGGACAGAATAGTAAGGAAAGGAGTTGGCCTCACTGTGGAAGAAGTAAAAAACAAAGACCCGATGGTGATTCTCAAAGATGTCCTACTCGTTAACACCGATGAAGATGTACTTAAGGCCTTGAAAACTCAGAACCGGGACGTTTTCGACGGCCTCGACGGCGGAGCTGATAGAATAGAAATTAAGTTTAAGAGGAAGACCAGAAACCCCCATACTGGACATATAGTTATCAGTACCTCGCCCAGTATTTGGCAAAGGGTGACCAAAAAAGGATACGTACACATAGATCTTCAACGTATAAGGGTAGAAGATCAGACCCCGCTGATGCAGTGCACGCGTTGCCTGGGCTATGGGCATGGAAGAAAGTACTGCCAAGAGACCGAGGATATGTGTAGCCACTGTGGTGGCCCGCATCTGAAGGCACAATGTGCCGACTGGATGGCCGGAGCTCTAGCCACTTGCAGAAATTGCCAAAAAGCGAATATGGCAAACGTAGAGCATAATGCCTTCAGTGCCGAATGCCCAGTACGTCACAGATGGGATGAATTGGCACGGTCAACAGTCGCGTATTGCTAAGGGCCCCGAGTGTGCAAATTTCGCGTACAAAATTGTGCAGGCAAACCTCCAGCGTAAAAAACTAGCTACAAATGAGCTACTGATAGAGGCCGAGAAACGCAGATTTGCAGTAGCGCTTCTGCAAGAACCTTACGTTGGCAGTGCAAAAGTAGTCAAGAGCCAAAAAGGTGTGCGGATCTTTCAAAGCACTGACATAGGTAAAGGGGCAGTTAAAGCGGCAATAGCCGTCTTTGACAACGACCTAAGTGTTAAGCAGTACCCGAAATTCACCACAAACAACATCACTGTGGTGGGAATTCTAACCAGTGCTTGGGAGATCACGCTCGTCTCTATCTACTTTGAGCCTGACAAACCAATAGAGTCATATCTACAACAATTAAAGAACATCGAAATGGCAAATGGCTCTAAGCCATTGATCGTTGGAGGTGATGTCAACGCAAAAAATACTTGGTGGGGAAGCCCGACTGTTGACTGTAGGGGTGATGACGTGTACGGAACTCTCGGTGAGCTAGGGCTCAACATACTTAACACAGGGGAAATTCCGACCTTCGACACAATCCGAGGAGGACAACGCTATAGCAGCTACGTCGACATTACAGCCTGCTCGACGAACATACTTGACCTAGTCGATGACTGGAAGGTTGATGAAAGTCTCACGAGCTCCGATCACAACGGCATAACTTTTAATATACGGCTACAGAGATCTAGAGGAATTAAAATAGAACGAACTACCAGAATTTACAACACGAAAAAAGCTAATTGGTCTAAGTTTAATGACAAGCTTAACCAATTGGTAGTGGAACACAAATTTACTAAAATAGAAATAGATAAACTTAATAACGCGGAACAAATAAATATAGCAGTAAACAGTTACACAAAAATATTACAAGAAGCATGCATCTCAGCAATGCCTATCAAAAAGGTAAAAGAAAAACTTACCTTGCCGTGGTGGTCGGAGAAACTCACGAAGATGAAGAAAGAAGTCACTTCCAAGAGGCGAAGGATAAGATGTGCTGTTCCTGTCCGAAGATCGAAGGTCGTTGAAGAGTACCTGAAAGAGAAAGAAAAGTATGAGATAGAAGCAGCTCGAGCTCAAACCGAGAGTTGGAAAGAGTTCTGCTGTAAGCAAGATAGAGAAGGAGTATGGGAGGGCATTTACAGAGTTATAGGTAGGACAAAGCGAAGGGAAGAGGATTTGCCAATGGTAAGGGATGGTGAGGAGCTAGACGCAAAGGGCTCTGTGAAATTACTCACGGACACCTTTTATCCGGAGGACCTATCGACTGATGACGATGATTACCATCGTCGCATTAGAATAGAGGCCGACAAAATAAATGAAGGGGAGCTCGGCGATAATAACGACCCACCCTTCGTCATGGTGGAACTAAAGGTAGCCACTGAATCTTTCAACCCTAAAAAAGCCCCGGGTAGGGATGGCCTGACAGCCGATGTATGCAGCCGTGCTATAGGCAGTACGCCGGATGCGTTCCTGGCCCTTCTGAACAAATGCCTGGAACACGGTCATTTCCCAAAGGCCTGGAAAGACGCCACGGTGGTGGCGCTCAGAAAACCGGGAAGAAGTGATTATACCACCCCGAAGGCATACAGGCCGATAGGCCTGTTACCTGTCCTAGGTAAGATATTTGAGAAAATGCTAGTGGCCCGCCTCAGGTTCCATATATTGCCAGGGATGAGTACTCGCCAGTATGGATTCATGCCCCAGAGGAGCACCGAAGACTCCCTCTATGTTCTAATGCAGCACATCCGCAATAAAATAGAGAAAAAGAAAATAGTAGTACTGGTATCGCTAGACATAGAGGGGGCCTTCGACAGCGCTTGGTGGCCTGCTATCAGGATACGACTGGCTGAGGAAAAGTGTCCGGTAAACCTGAGGAGGGTCATAGATAGCTATCTGAGGGACAGAAGGGTCAGGGTTAGATATGGCGGAGAGGAGTATGTAAAGGGTACAAACAAAGGCTGTGTACAAGGCTCTATTGGAGGCCCCATTTTTTGGAATCTGATCCTGGATCCACTCCTTAAAAGTCTGGATGTGAGAGGGGTCTACTGCCAGGCGTTTGCGGATGATGTGGTCCTGGTCTTCGATGGTGACACAGCATTAGAAATCGAACAAAAATCCAATGCTGCTCTCGAACATGTTCGGACGTGGGGTGTCCGAAATAAATTGAGGTTTGCGCCACATAAAACCAACGCTATGGTGATAACCAAAAGGCTGAAGTACGACACCCCACGGCTGAGCATGGGTGGGATCAGCATAGCGATGTCTAAAGAATTAAAAATCTTGGGTGTCACCATCGACGACAAGTTGACATTCAACGCACACGTCTCAAGCGTCTGTCGGAAAGCGGTCGCCGTTTATGGACAGCTGTGTAGAGCAGCAAAGGTGAGCTGGGGGTTGAACCCCGAGGTTATCAAAATTATCTACACGGCAACGATAGAACCTATCATTCTGTACGCCGCCAGTGTATGGGCCCCAGCTGCAAGTAAGCTGGGTGTAATAAAACAGCTCAGCGTGGTGCAACGAGGCATTGCACAGAAAATGTGTAAAGCCTACCGTACTGTCTCCCTGAACTCAGCACTCTTGCTGTCTGGGATGCTCCCCCTAGACCTCAGAGTCCGAGAGGCCGCCTCACTATACGAGGCCAAGAAGGGAGTGCATCAGGCAATGCTGGGGGATAGGGAGGTGGAACGTATGGCGTCTGCCCTAAAATCCCCACATCCTGCCAAGCGTATCGACCTGGGAATCGTATGCCTGGTGGACCGGGAGCGAATTGAATCCGGCGCCAGCCCAGAAGTAAAAATCTTTACAGATGGAAGTAAAATCGGGGGGCGCGTCGGTGCTGCACTGTCAATATGGAACAGTGAGACCGAAACGCGTACCCTCAAGCTGGCGCTGTCGAATTACTGCACGGTGTACCAGGCTGAGCTCCTGGCGATATGTAGAGCAACCAGGGAAATAAAAAACTGCGCTGCATCCACCTACGGAGTATATAGTGACTCAATGGCGGCTCTCCTAACAGTGAAAAACCACGATTGCCTTCATCCTCTGGCGGTGGAGGCCAGGGATAATTTAACAGATATATCCGTCCAGGGTAAATTGGTAAATTTATTCTGGATTAAGGCCCACGCGGGGTTTGAAGGCAACGAAAGAGCGGATCAGCTGGCAAAGGAGGCCGCCATAAACAGCAAAAAGAAGCCGGATTACGAACTGTGTCCTGTTTCGTTCGTCAAGCGGTACACTCGTAATGTGTCGCTTGACGAATGGAACAGGAGATATACCGAAGGTCAGACTGCGTCGGTTACAAAAGCGTTTTTCCCGGATGCAGTGGCGGCGTACAGGACAGTCCGAAAAATGGAAATAGACGCGACTACAACGCAAATCATGACGGGGCACGGCGGGTTCTCCGAGTACTTGAACCGTTTCAAGTGTAAGGAGAGCTCGTCGTGCATCTGCGATCCGAACGTCAGTGAGTCCGTCTTACACATCTTGTTAGACTGCCCTATCTATGACATGGAGAGATACGACTTGGAAAGAGAGCTAGACGTAAAATTAAGCATAGAAACTATTGGGGTAATAATGAAATCAAACAAAGACAGACCAAAGTTTTTAAATTATTGCAAAAACATTTGCAGAAAGGTCATTGATAGAAACAAAAGCAAATAAAACTATGTTTTCAAATATATTATATATATATCTCTGTTAAACATAGGAAATAGTTGTAAGAACAAATGTATTAGAGTAAGCAGTAATTATACCTAAGACTAAAATAGAAATTTAAGTAGTTTAAATAAACTAGAATAAGAAAATTGTGTTAAGATAAGAAAAATTATTCAGAAATAAAAATAAAACATGTCTCCCCATTATTTTCCCCGTGTAAAAGAAATATAATAAAAAGACAATATAGAGAAAAGAAGTAAATAAATAAGAAAGTATAGATAAATTAGTTAAGAAAGTTTAGATAAGAATAATTAAGAAAATAAGGATAGGATAGTGAAGAAATTAGTAAGAAAAGTTTAGTTCAGCCAATATGGGAGTCCCACCCATGGAATGAGTGACGATAGCAAGAAAGAAAGAAATAGTATGAAGCACGAAAGTGCGAGAAGCATAACTGTGAGAACTGGAACGAATGAGAATTAGATAAGTAAGGTCTCCGAGAGGCAACCGTCGGAGGTACAGAGAGAAAAAAAAAAAAAAAAAAAAAAAAAAAAAAACCTAACCTAACCTAACCTTTTTTTTTTTTTGTTGCCGGGGTGGAAAATCCTCATGGATGTCCTTCGCCTGGGGCAGGCGAAGGGGTCTGTCAGACTCTTACTGACTAAAAACCACCCCGGTGTTCCCTCCCACACTTGGACCGGGTATCGTGGGAGCTGATACGCCTTCCATGATCCCCGGCTAGTGCCGGCCCGCATATGCGGGCCACCTCATGCCCGCGGGAATGTGTCCTCCCCCGCGACATCACATAGGGGCACGCGTGGAACACTACGCGCCGCCGCCTCGGGTCTTACTGAATGGGGGCCGGCGGACAACCCCGAGTCCGCCGTCCATCCGGACCTCTTTATGGGGGTTGGAAGAGGGCGTTATCTGCCCTCCGCCGACGCCCGGTTCGCCTGCTGCGGCACGGGAGAGTGGCCACGGCCTCCCTCTCTCTCTCCGCAGCCTCCTTCTGCGAAATGACGGCTTCACAGAAGGAGATCACCGCATCCCACGACTCAGCACTCCCGACCATAGAACGAGCGACGGCCGGCAGTGACAGGTCGGGGCCCACTTCAGATACGAGGGCACGGCGCTGCTCCTCCCATGCGGCACACTCTGCCAGTGTGTGCTGCGCCGTGTCCTCCCGACAGTCGGTGCAGTGATGGCACCGAGCGTCTGGCTCCCTGTTTATGCGACACAAGTACTTCCCAAAGCAGCCATGCCCCGAGAGCACCTGCGTCGTCCTAAACGTCAGGGAACCTAACCTAACCTAACCTAACCTAACCGAGAGGGCCGATGAACTAGCCAAACGAGCCGCTGAGGGTTCCAAGCGAAAGCCTGACTACGACCTGTGTCCGGTTTCGTACGTCAAACGATGCATTCGCACAGCAACACTGGAGGAGTGGAACCGCAGATACGGGTCTGGAGAGACTGCTTCAGTGACTAAATTGTTTTTCCCGGATGCGGTGGCGGCTTACCGAATAATCAGGAAAGTCAAAATCAGCAATGTAGTCACACAAGTCATGACGGGGCACGGTGGGTTCTCAGAATACTTGAATCGCTTCAAGTGCAAAGAGAGCCCATCGTGCATCTGTGACCCTGCGGTAGCCGAAACGGTGCCACATATATTGTTCAGCTGTCCTGTCTTCGATAGGGAAAGACTGGAAATCGAGCACATAATAGATTGCAAACTTGATGCTGAAAACATGTGCCAAATAATAGCGGGTAAAAACAGAGATTTCGTATTGGAATATTGTGTTAAAATATGTGAAAGAGTTATAAAAAGAAATAAAAGTGCATAAGTAAAAAATGTTTACATAATATCATACACGATATTACTGTCAAGCATTGATCATAAACGGTCTATCTATATGAAAGCTAAGTTTAAGTTACCCAAAGTATTAAGAAATAGAATTAAGTTAGTATAAGATACCTGTTTAAAACTAATAAAGGAAATACCATGGTGCCTTCATGGAGACAAGTAGAATATAAGAAAGAAATTTATAAGAATAGAAAAGATGATTGCATAAATTATAATTAAATATTATAAGAAATAGAAATAAATAAGATAAACACCTGTAAAATTAATAAAGAAATTGCTGTTGTGCCTTCCTTAAATATAAACAAAGGCGGAATAATGTAAGAATAAAAATGACTAGTTATAAGATAATGTAATATAAGATGATTGTAACCACCTGCTAAAATATTGTACTTAGAAATAAAAACCAGCTAGAATAAGATACTTGTTCAAGAAAAATAAAGAAAACATGTGTTGTTGTGTTACCCTTAATAAAACATATAAAGAAAACAGGAGAGAATAGAATAGATAAGAAGTAGAAGGGCGTCCTACCCTTAAAGATAGAAAGATGAATGAATGTAAGAAAGATAAAGTATGCAGAATGAAAGTGCGAGAGGAATAAAAGCGAGAACTAGTATGATTGCGGTAGTTGAGCATAGGCTCCGATTATGTTGGAGATAGAAGTATAAAAAAAAAAATAAAAAAAAAAAATAAAAAAAAAAAAAAAAACCTAACCTAACCTAACCGAGAAACCGATAACACGTCGCAAGAATAACATCGCCTCCGCGTTAAAAATTTATTAAAATTCAACGCGTTGAGTTAAGTGCGCAAAAAGGTTAACAGTGAAATTGTGAAGTGTTAATTCACCAGGATTCGTGTGGGCAAGTGTCTGGCTCTTCTGGTTGCGGAGCAGTAAGCCTAGAAACTTTGTGGGGAATATCTCAGCCAAGGTCAGTCGCATTGTTGTGCAAACATTACACCTAAAAGACGCTGTAGAGACCTATGCAGAGACACCAAGAACAGCAAAATCGGAGCACGGGCTTGGGAGCAGTGAGTACCTAAAGATCGTCAAAACACGTGGTTTTTTACCAAGTTAACCTCACTTCGGGCCCACGTGTTTTTCGAAACACGAGGCGTGACGTCAAAACAGCCAATCAAGCCCTCACTGAAGAGTCCGTTGCCGGACGAGGAATCTGCCTTCAGACCAGCCATCAGTGTGACGACTCCGTGGCTCATCATCAGGTTAGCCCGAGGGAACTCCTTAACGACTGGTCCTTCCCCCCCCGAGTTTGGACTCATTTAACTTGGAACCCCAGGACCTTTCCACACAGATCTCTTTCCATCCCCCATCCCCATCTGCATCCCCCTCAATCCACCCCCTTCACCAACTTACCCCCTTAAGTCTCCCCGCGAGACTTCCCCCCCCCCCCCCCAACCCCCCTCAGGGCGACCTCACCCCCCCGCGGCCTAACTTCATTCCCGTTGGAGCTAGGATAGCCGAGTTTGGGTTCATTTGAAAGAGCTTGGAAAGTTCTTCAATTTGGCCCCAACAGAACCCCAAAATTCTTGACCCATACACGCAGTGATCCAGCAGCAGCACTTCAGAATTTCGTTGAAGACTACCACCAGTGCGCACTTAGGGCTCAGAACATCGAGCTCTAGCAGTTGTCGGGCTCCTCATCGGACAGCGTTCGCCGACCACCAGCGACGGAAGATTCCGTGAGTCCACCTCAGTAAAAAGAAAAAAGAAAAAAAAAAGAGAAAAGAGAAAAAAAAAAAAAAAAAAAAAAAAAACATTGTACTTAATTGTTTTGTAATATTAACCATTATATATATAACTAGATATAGAAGTAGAAATAAGCTATAATAGTTCTGTGCCATTTACAAAACATAACAAAATGTCGTCACAGCAGTCCACCATATCTGCCGCCCGTAAAACAACCGCGGGAGTCTCCACTAACCTCCGGAAAAAACTATTGAGGAACACTGCCAAATCTGCGGTGTCCGAAAGGGCGGCGCAACCATCGGAGCCACCCCAGTGTTCTGCCCCCATCCCAAAGGCGTCGTCGGAGCCACAGGCAGCAGGCTCAGACGTGTCGGCATGTACGACACACATCTCGGACACGACACCATCGGGACCCGAGATGCGAGAGGGCATTCCTTGTAGAGTTTCGGAGACGATAATTAACTGGGAGCAGTGTGGAATTTCCCCCCCCCGCCAAATCATCTCAGACGATGAGAGCTCGGTGGCCTCTTCGGCGGGTCACTTAAACAGACCCGAGCGTCAGAGTCTTCTGTACCGAACTCCAAGAAGGGGTACAGGTGTACAGATGGATTTGGCAACAAGAGAAGCAAACGACCTGCTTCAGAGGGGGAAAGACGCCTTAGAGTCGGCAGGGAACATGAAGCGGGAATGTAAGGTTACCGCCCATGAGTGCCTCCAGGGTCTCTACGAGACAGTTCTTTCTTTGGCGGACTCGAGGGCACGTCATAAATTCAACCTCGAGAAGGAGCGCTCTCGACATGCACAAGAGCTTGTGCGGGTCGAGAGAGCTCACACTCGTGATGTTATGACCCTGAAAACAGAACTCTCGCTCATGCGAACTGACCTGACAGAAACAAAGAAAGAGGCAAAGGGTATCCGCGACTGGCTAGGCCACGAGACTCTTGAAGCTTTCAAGAGTCTAAAGGAGGTAAGGGAGGAAGTCAAGCTGGTGAGCTTGAAGAACTCCAAGGAGCACGAACAGACCAGGCTGGACATTTTGAAGACACCTGGAGATCCTAAAGAGGAACTCCTGAGTGGGGGATTGTCCCGCCTGGAGTCACACATTACCAGCATCTCGAACCAGCTGGACGTGCTCCGTCAAGAAATGGAGAAACTGAAGCCTGACCCTACCCAGCCAGGACCGGACCTAAGCCAGGCGTCTGAGGCGGGAAAAGACCTCCTAACAAATACCCGGTTTGAAGAAGAGATGGAAAGAGTGCGGGTGCAGATTCAAGAGATGCTGAGTAAACCCGCGCCCCCCCCCACCACCAACACAGTCACTAGATTTCAACAAACACCTCAAACCAATTGCGGAAAGGCTGGACTTGGTCTCAGCGGATATCCGAGTCCTGCGGGATAAAGAACCTCCCGCTCAGGTCATGGCAGCTCCAAACCTGGACGCAGAATTGGCGGTCGTGGAGGTTAAAAAGCACCTCCAAAATATTCAGAAAGGGGTAGCAGACTTGGCCAAAGTAGACAGACCGCCGCAACAACTGCAAGGCCCAAAAACCTTTGCCCAGGTTGCAAGTACACCAAAACCCCCCCCTAAGCCAAAGCAATTACAGCCCAATCACACCCTGATTGTCTCGTCTACGGATCCCAAACACACTGGGGACAACGTGATCGAGAGGATCAGGACCGCCCTGGATCTCAAGACGACCGGAGCCAAGGTGGACGCCGTTAGGAAGGCCCGAAATCAGAAGGTAGTCCTGAGGTGCGCCAGCAAAGCCGACTTGAATCTGGTCAGGGACCAGTTCAAGAAAAACGGAGGGCTCAAGGTCCAGGAGTCAAAGCCCCAAAACCCATTGGTCTGTGTGAAGGGCGTGCTGTCCAGCTACAGTGATGGGGAGATCGTCGATCTCCTATTAGCGCAGAATAAGCATCTTCTGCAAGACGTCACTGTGGGTGAACAGGCGGCCAGGGTGCGATACAGGAAACGCGCGAGAAATCCCCACGAGTGCCACCCGGTGTTGGAACTCTCACCAAAAATGTGGCTTATCTTCACCCAAGCCCAGAGAGTTCACGTGGGCATTAAACGGTGCTCTGTCGTAGATCAGTCCCCACTCGTTCAGTGCACAAAGTGCCTCGGATACGGACACAACAGGTCCATATGCGGGGCGGCAAAGGAGTCATGCTTCTTTTGCAGCGGTGCGCATGATGGCAGGGACTGTCAGAACAGAGCCGAAGGTAAGGAGCCCACGTGTATAAACTGCAAGTTGGTACAAAAAAAAGGAAGCGACCTGGCACACACCGCGTTCAGCGAAGACTGCCAGGAACGCCAAAAGTGGGACGGGATAGCACGATCGCGCGTTTCCTATTGCTAAGGGCGAGCCACAGGAAAACCACCAACAAAGTCCCCCTCAACATTCACAAAGATCGACAGCAAGATTGAAATTCATCCAAGTCAATCTCCAGCGCTCCAAACTGGCCACGGATGAACTCCATCTGACGGCTCAGGCAAAGGGAATCTCTGTGGCACTTGTTCAAGAACCTTACGTGGGAAGAACAGGTGTAATGAAACAGAGTCCTGGCACACAAGTTATCCAGTGCAGCCTTAACCGCCAAAAACCAGTGAAAGCAGCAATAGTGATCTTCGGGAGCAGTTTGGAAGTCATTCATGACCCCCAACTTGTAACTGAGAACATTGCGGCCGTTCTGTTGAAGGTGGGCCAGCTTAGTCTTGGAGTGCTGTCGGTCTACTTTGAGGGAGACCAAGAAATAAACCCATACCTCTCCGCATTGGAACACACAACAAACAAACTACACACAAACAACATACTGGTGGGAGGTGACGTAAATGCCTGGAGTCAATGGTGGGGCAGCGTTTCCGAAAACCATCGGGGGGCCGAGTACTGTTCCTTTCTCCACGAGCGGGATTTCCAGATCCTAAACTCGGGTCAAACACCGACTTTCGAGATCTACAGAGGCGACAGGTGGTGCACAAGCATAGTAGATGTAACTGCATGCAGTCTGTCGCTGCTGGGAAAAATGGAGGAGTGGCAAGTAGAAAGAGGTTTGACCTCATCCGACCACAATGCAATCACCTTCTCGATGCGCTTAGAGAAAGCTTTGGAACCCCTAAAGCCAGTCTCGACGCGCATCTATACTACCAAGAAGGCAAAGTGGTCGCAGTTCTGCACGCACTTCAAGACCAACCTGGCCGAAAAAGAAATAACAAAGGCCAGGATCTCGAATGCCCCGGGCCCAGACGATCTGGAAAAAATCCTTACAGAATATTTAAACGCCATCCACCGCTCGTGTGACGTGGCGATCCCAAAACTTGGAGCCACAAAACACAGCACAAAACCCCCTTGGTGGAATCCTACACTAGACAGTCTCAAGAAAGATACAATGACTAAAAAGAGACGGATTCGGAACGCTGCCGCTCACCGGCGGGAGGACACCATAAAAATTTACGTCACGGCAAAAAACAAGTACACATCAGCAGCATCGGAAGCTGCCACTGCGAGCTGGAGGGAGTTCTGTACAAGGCAAGACCGAGAGAGCATGTGGGACGGCGTCTACAGGGTACTAAGGAAGACAACCAGAAGGCAGGACGACACCCTCCTGAGAAATACCGCAGGGGAAACTCTTAGCCCACAGCAATCAGCGGACCTACTGGCAAAAACCTTTTACCCAGATGACTCGACAGATGGCGAAAGACCGTACCATACTGCACTGAGACAACTTGCAAGGGAGGAAAGTCCACAGAAATTGTCCGCCGACGATCCACCCTTCACAACCACAGAGCTGGATATGGTTCTGCAAGACCAAAATCCGAAGAAGGCCCCCGGCCCCGATGGATTAACGGCGGACATCTGCACAGCGGCAATAAACTGCGACAGGGAAGTGTTCTTGGCGATAGCAAACAGATGTCTGTCGCTATCACACTTTCCGAGGCAGTGGAAGGTCGCCCACGTGTGCACCCTCCGCAAGCCAGGCAAAGACGACTACACCAGTCCAAAGTCGTACCGGCCAATAGGTCTCCTATCAGTCCTCGGAAAAATCGTGGAAAAACTCCTTGTTGGCAGATTGCAGTGGCACTTCTATCCTACACTCCATAAAAGCCAGTACGGGTTCATGCCGCAGCGTGGCACCGAGGACGCCCTCTATGACCTAATGGGACATATACGTGCTGAAATCAAAGCAAAGAAGATAGTGCTTTTGGTATCATTGGACATAGAGGGGGCCTTCGACAACGCATGGTGGCCTGCATTGAAAAAACAGATGGTAGCCAAAAAATGTCCCAGAAATTTGTACACTCTCGTCGCCTCTTACTTAAAAGACCGCCATGTAAAGGTCAACTACGCCAGAGCGACTAGCGAGAAGGGAACCAACAAAGGATGCGTTCAGGGCTCAATTGCCGGTCCGACGTTCTGGAACCTGATCCTAGACTCGCTCCTTCACAAATTGGCTAGTATGGGGGTATATTGCCAAGCTTTTGCAGACGACGTCGTCCTGGTATTCTCGGACCACGAGACCGGTCCCCTGCAGCAGAAAGCCAATGAGACTCTGGACATAGTGTCAAAGTGGGGCGCCCGAAATAAGCTGCGTTTCGCCGCGCATAAGACCAATGCGATGGTGTTAACGAAAAAGCTGAAATACGACGTCCCGGTTCTCCACATGTCGGGCACAAGGCTGGGCCTAGTCCAAGAGATCAAGCTGCTAGGTTTTTTTTTTTTTTTTTTTATTGGGTGGGAAAATCATCCTAATGACATCCCCGCTCTTGGGCGGAGCGGGAGATAGTGTCAGACTCTTACTGACTAAAAACCCACTCCTGTTCCTTCGTTGCCTTCGTCCCAGGGCCCCGGGTTCCGCTTTCACACTACCCGTGGCCCCAGTAGGCTTCGACCCTGCTGGGCCCCTACGATTTGCTGACATCTCCTTGAGGCGCGCGTGGAACAAAACGCGCCGTCGACGACTTGGGCTCGGTCCGGACGGTTACCGGACGGTCAGACGGCGAGCCACCCATTGCTCGCCGTCTACAAGCCCGCGCCTACGGTGGCCGGAAATCGGGATCGGAATCCCGGCGGCGGTTGGAGCGTAAGGACCGTTGCCTCACGCGATCGGCCGCCTCCTTAGCTAGCATTACTGCTTCGCAGAAGGAGGCGACCGCCTGCCACTCCTCCTCGCTCCGGAGCATGGCCTGAACCAAGGCCGGGCGCGAGAGATCACCGCCGCCGATTGCCCCCACGAGGTCACGGCGTTGCTCTGCCCAAGCGGGGCACACCTCCACCGTGTGCTCCACCGTGTCCTCCGGGTGGGCCACACAGTGGCGACACCCGGGCGTCGTTTCCGCACGAATCCGGTGCAGGAACCTCCCGAACTTACCGTGTCCGGTGAGGACCTGCGTCATGCGGAATGTGAGGACGCCGTGAGGTCTTTCCAACCACGCCTCAAAGAGGGGACTTACCGCCATAATTGTGGGAGGTCTCATTATTGACGCCAAACTCACTTTTAATGCACACATATCCGCAACCTGTAAAAAGGCTGCGGACATCTATAAGCAACTCGCATGTGCAGCGAAAGTGACGTGGGGTCTCAATGGGGAGATAATCAGGACGATTTATGTGTCGGTGATAGAGCCCATTGTGATGTATGCAGCGAGTGCGTGGGCCCCGGCAGCTGAAAAACTGATGACACGAAATCAGTTTGATTCGCTACAACGGGGTTTCGTACAGAAGATCTGCAAGGCATACCGCACGGTGTCTCTGACATCGGCACTGGTTCTGTCAGGCCAACTCCCACTAGATCTCCGGGTAGTTGAGGCGGCGACCCTCTACAAAATCAAGAAGGGCCATTCCCGAGAGTTCCTACCACCAGGCCGCGAGCTGGAAAGGAATTTAAACTATTTAAATCAGCCTCATCCAGCGCGACTCACAACAACCGAGTATGCACGCCTAGAAGACTGGAATCCCGAAACCTTAGAGACTCACCATGTTACCGGTTCCCAAATCTATACCGATGGCAGCAAGATAGAGGGGAAAGTTGGAGCTGCCCTAACTTGGTGGGAGGGAGGAAAGGAGTCCATGTCCAGCACTTTTGGTTTGGAGCCTCACAACACTGTCTTCCAATCTGAAATGTATGCACTCTTCCGAGCTGTCAGATTGGCAAGAGAATCGAAGGCAGCCTCCATAAGCATACTGAGCGACTCAAGGTCGTCGCTCGACCTGCTGAGGAGACCGTCTGTTACTCACCACCTGGCACTCCAAATAAAGAGTTTCATCCGTGAAATCAGAGAAGAGGGCAGAAAAGTGAGGCTGTTCTGGCTTAAGGCCCACGTGGGAACTGTCGGGAACGAGAGAGCGGATGAGCTGGCAAAGGAGGCGGCCCTAACAAAAGAGACAGCGGACTATGACAAAGTCCCCGTATCATACGTGAGAAGGAAGATACGGGAGGGGACTGTAAAGAAGTGGCAAGCGAGGTACGAGTCCTCGAGTACAGGATCGGTAACAAAAGTATTCTTTCCAGACGTCCTAGCGGCGAAAAGAATCCTTAGGGAAACAGCCCTAGCACCGGCCCATACTCAAATCTTGACGGGACACGGAGGTTTCGCAGCATACCTCCACCGCTTCCACCTCAAGGACAGTCCCTCGTGCGTCTGCGACCAGAGCTGCGAGGAAACAGTCTGGCACCTTCTCTTCGAATGCCCAAGGTTCTGCCTTGAAAGAATGGAACTAGAGCGGAAAACAGGGCTCCAGTTATGTCAATCCTCACTCCACAACTTCATGGAGAAGCCAGCTTCGAGGACCCCATTCTTAGCATTCGCGAGTAAGGTCGCCGTAACCGCAGCGGGGCCGAATAAATCAGATGCCCCCGCACAAAGTCGAGTCCGGCTACCATCTACTCGTACCCCCACCACAAACACAACACCTACACTAAATACACAACACCCATTACCCACAACTACACAGCAAAGTACAAACACAACACCAACACCAATTACGCAAAACCCGTCACTTTCAATTACACAGCAAAGCATAAACACACAACCAGCACCAGTAACAGCGCTAGCGGTACCAACAACAGAGACAAACCAACAGATGACCCCAACCGACATGCCAGTAACACACTTCCTGGTATGTGGAAGAGACGGAGTCCCCGGTATCAGACTCCGAGGGGTCGCCCTGTTCATGAATAGGGAATCGGAGACGCTGGGTATAAGTTTCTGCATTGCTTCAAGCCGCCCTGGAGCCCGAATCACAATTTCACCAGGCCTAGCTGCCCTGATCAACGGGAGCACATCAAAAATGAGCATCAAAAGAAGCAAGTACGCCGCGCTGCAGCAGGTGGAAATAGCCACTTACAAGTGCCGTTTAGTGCGATTCAAAGGAAAGACAATCGCACTACTCGAGTGGAGAGCGGAGACCCCATTTGCCCAAGCGAGCTCGCTGCTCCAAAAGATTAGGAAGGCAGGTGAAAATACGTGCATAGCACCTCGCACGATCAGCATCGATGCTATGGCGGTCGGTGGTGAAAGAGGAGACATCGCAGACCGTTTCGGCTGCCTTAAAGCCTCAGAACAGCATGAGGTTGTGGTCTACGAGGATAGGGGGGAAACTCTAAGTTTCCTCAAAGCCCCCAAAGACAACACAGGTAGCACGATAAGTTCCTCTAAAAACCCGACCACCACGAGCGGAGCTGAAAGGGCCCAGCAAAAGTTTGTAGCAGAAAAAGAAAAGAGGGACAAAGGCAAAAACATCAGCCCAGAGGACCGAGCCCGGTCCAAAAGCCGTCTCAAAGCAATCGGGACCTTCCTCAGCACACTGCTCCCGAGTACCAGCCGCACGTCACCTACTGAGCGGCAAGAGTCAGCGGTCATGAGGTTTTTCAAACCGAAACCCAAAGAGACACCAGAACCAAAACCCAAACCGACCAGAGCCGACAAAGGGCAAGTCAGCCCTCCGACCCTCGCTGTAAACTCGGGTATCATAGACCACGTACAGAGTGCATTCCTCGAGTATGTATCAGTCGTGAGGGCGACCAGAGAGGTAAACCTCGCGACATGTAGAAAGATTCTGCAGACCTTTCATTGGAAAAATGAGGGTCTGTTAAGGGTCTTGCTCGGGGAGGCAGAGGCGGCCGTATACGACAACGTCAAATCCCAGGTCATTGCTGGTGAAATGACGGGGTCGTACATGGCCGCCTATAGCGCGAAGAGTGGCTTTGTGACCCTGGATGAGGTGGAAACGGAGCGCTCAGGGAAAGTAACATTCCACACACCCGAAGACGACCCGATAGTGGTTACCGCCAAGTGTACCAAAATTATGCTGGACGACAGGATCCTAGAAATGGCGCAATCCATTTCGGGGTCCTCCGTTTCCCCGGCTTCGGAAGCGCATTGGGCGGTACCTACTATCAAGTGGGTAAACGGAGTCCCAGGGTGCGGCAAGACAACCTGGATGGTGAAACATTTTGACGAGGAGAGCGATATCGTAGTGACCACAACAACCGAAGCTCGTCGACGGCGCGTATTGTTACGCGCGCGCCTCAGGGAGATGTCGCATATCGTAGGGGCCCAGCAGGGTCGAAGCCTACTGGGGCCATGGATAGAATAGAATAGAATAAACTTTATTGTACACCAAAATAGTAACAAAAACTTTTACATTAACTTAAATCTATGGGTACAAAGGCGGTCTTATCGCTGACAGCGATATCTACCAGACAACCTTAGGATGGAATGTAAGAATTTGAAATAGAAACAAAGGGGGGTAGTTTGCGGTGTACAGCAAATTAATAATGTAAATATTAAATTTAAATTATATACTAGACTATACATAGAAATAATATAGCTGTTACATATAAAAGACAATATATAAATATTATATATATATATTACAAAAAAAAACGAAACAAAGTAGAAAACACACATATAAAAACATATATAATATATATATAGATAGTATGAAAACGAAACCCAGGGCCCTGGGACGAAGGCAACGAAGGAACAGGAATGGGTTTTTAGTCAGTAAAAGTCTGACACTATCTTCCGCTCCGCCCAAGAGTGGGATTTGTCATAAGATGATTTTCCCACCCAATAAAAAAAAAGGATGTCTAAAATTCTATTTACTTATATCTAGTTGCATTTTTCACAACTATTTTACTTTACAGAGATGGGTAAGGGTAATGTATTTATTATTTTTCTATTTACCTTTTAGTATTTTTTTTATACTTGACATATGTTACTGCATTAATCTAGTTATACATAATTTATCTTATTCTACGAGTATAGTTTTGCTAATTTTTATATAATTAATTTATGTAATTTAACAAATGCTTATTTATCTACTTTTATTCAAGTGGATGCAGAAATCTATAAACTCATTGATGCTTAAGTTATGGGTAAGTAAATCGCTTAGATTATCGACAGTAATTTTTGTAGCCAGTTGCTGTTCGAGGTCGAACTTTCGTGATGCGTGGGTGGGACAATCTACAAGGAGATGCACGACATCTTCGCTGGTGTTGGGCTCACAAATGCATGATGGACTCTCCTTTAACTTGAAACGGTTCAAGTACGTACTGGGAGAATCCACCATGCCCCGTGAGTATTTGGGAGAGTTTACCCTCAGGCTTGGCCTTGCAAACAAAGCGATAAGCAATTGCATCGGGAAGGAAAACCTTTGTGACCGACGCTGTGTCCCCAGCCTTATAACGATTGTTCCATGCTACCAAAGATGTTTGTCGTATAAGTCTTTTCACGTACGAGATGGGACACAGGTCGTAGTCCGGTTTCCTTTTCGATGCAACAGCAGCCTGTTTGGCCAGATCGTCGGCGCGCTCGTTCCCAGGCAGGCCTGCGTGGGCCTTAACCCAGAACAAGGATACATCTTTGCCCTGGGACACGGCCCTCCGCAGGTTCTCCCTCGTCTCCACGGCCAGCGGGTGGAGAGACCAATGGTTAGCGACCGTCTCCAGTGCGGCTCTCGAATCGCTGTATAGACCAAAAGTCATCTCCTTTCTCTTAAACTAATCTTATTAGATTACCAAATAATTAGGTTACTTGCAAGAATATTCCTTAATAGTGTAGTTGATAATTTATCTGATTTGATTTGTTTTTGTTTTGTAATATTCTTGATATAGATTAATGAAAGAACCTTGTATGTAAGCACATTTATTTAAAAGTTTTATTAAAGAGACCATTACAATTAGTCAGGTCGGACGCCATGTTCTACAGATAGTGATGTGCCTCCACTTAACATAGTGTTGTACATCAATCACTCACAACATCCCTCTCTTACACATAAGTTTAACAAAATTAAAATGAATATAAAAAGTTACCTACTACTATAATAGAAGAGTGTACAACTGCTAACAACACAACAAATATTTCAATCTGCATAATACAATACTGAATAAGCGTTAGCGATACTAGTCACTCAGAGCTGTCTGTCGCAGGCAGCGAGTCGGGCAGCGCGTGCTGGTGATGCAGCAGCACGATGAGCACGTCCGAGGAGTCAGCGTGAGTCGTACGCACGACGCGCGCGCACGCGCCCGCTGCCGCACACCGCGTTGTCGCCGCACGCGCCGTCTGGCAAGCCACGTCGCACTGTGCTATCTCCGTTCCAAGGCTCGTGCCTGCGCCCGCTTCCCGCCCCGGTCGGTATCTACCGACGTGGCAGCGGATAGAGGTGGCCGTGAGGAAGTGCGCGCGAGTGTTGCGCGTCGGGCGGCACACACACACCCACACACGTGGGCCCAGCGACAGCGCCACGCACGCCCCTGCCGACAGCGATACGCAAGCGCACAGCGTGACCGTGCGCGCCGCGCTCACCGCGTACAGGGGGAAGAACGCCACCCAAATCACGCACGTGGCGTACGCCGCCGCGCCTACGAACCTCGTCTCGTTGAAGTTGTGCGGCAACCGCCGGGTACGCACCGCCAGCACCACGCACGTCGCTAGCAGTACCAGCGCCGGCACAAGTGGTGCCAGCTGCGCCGGAGCGAGTTCGCCGCCGCACGCCAGCACAGATCGCGCGCGCCCTGGGTGCAGCAGGCGCGGTGCGGCTGGCCATCGCACCGCACTCCACACCGCCACGCTCGCCCCCGGCGCGCTCAGCGTCAGCCATGTCCACACCTGGGCGCGCGATGACAGAAGGCGCGGGCGCGCAGCCGGCCGGCGCTCGCAGGCTGCTACCAGACGCGCCACGCGAACAGTGCGCGCCAGCACGGCGGCGTACACGCCGCCAAGCGCCGGTGCCGCCAGACGCACCAGCGCGCACGGCCCAGCGGCAGGGCGAACCACGGCCGCGAGCGCTGCGACGTGACACACGGCCGCCGCGCACAGCAACAGCGCGCACAGCTCGCGCGACGCAGACTTGACGACGGGCGTGACGCGGTGGCGCCAGAAGGTGACGGCGCACGTGAGCACGGCCACCAGACCGGCCGCGCCCGCCGCTGCTGCTAGCGCTCGCGCTCCGCTCCCCCCGCCGCCCCACTCCACGGCCGACGGCAAGCACGCTACCGATTTAGTTATTTAGAGCGGTCAACCCGAGATACATTCCGATATAACCACTCTTGCATAATTATGACGTTATTACACATCTTTTTCTAGATATTTTGGAAACATATAATTATATTTTGTGGATATTACATGCATTAAAACTAATCCAGTAAAGACCTCTGAAAATTTTTTTTTCGTGTTTGGCCTTTCATATTAAACTTATAGTTCATAAATTAATAGTATAGTTATTTTTATATGATGAGGGGAAATTTCATTTTCCTCTATCTGCATGAACTTTCTCACTATTTTGCAGGTGTTCAAAATTGCAGCTTTTTGGAGTGATATGTAGATTGAATCTTTCAGGTGTATAATTTGAGGCTATTGTGAAGATGGTTGGGTATAACCTCTATAGCGGAAACAACTACAGGTACGACATATACTTTTTCTTGCCTCCAGATTCTTGTTACTTTTTCTTTAAGACAAGTCTTTATTTGCATTAAACATGGTTTAAAGTTGTTACAGTCAGGTATTAATCTACAGTCCACATGCTAAGCTATTTGTATCAATTGCATGCAAAATTATAATCATTAGTTAATGAGTATTCAATGTCATAATATAAAGTCAATACAATAATATAATAGTTTTATCTCAGCTTTATCCGTAGTCACAAAAGTTCAGAAATTGTAAGTTTGTGGTTAAAAAAATCTTTAAGTTCATAAAACATATGTACTTTCAGCCATTTCAATAGTCTGTTTGAAATGAGTTTATATTATTTATGAATTTTATTTCTATTGGAATTTTATTATAAATTCGAATACACATGACTAGGAAACTTTTCGTATACTTGGCCAATTTAGGAATATCCTGCAGTGCAAGTCTGCATAGGTCTCTATTTCAAGAGTTCATTTGATAGGCTTTTTTGAATAATCCCGTATTATTATAAACATAAAATTTACAGATTTCGTAAATGGATAGTGACGGAAGTGGTAATATACCTAGCTTTTTACCCGACTGCGGGACGCAAAGGAGGGTAATGTGTTTATCAGTGTATGTATGTATGTATGTTTGTTTCTATGTGGCGTTCTAGAGACCAAATGAGTGGGCCGATTTTGATAATTCTTACGTCAATTGATTCGTCTTAACGTTGCGAGTGTCACTAAAGACATGACAGTAATCAAAATTTACATTGCCAAAAAAAAAAAAAAAAGTCGATGAACTATGTCAAGTGGGGTGTCGTTGAATAGGTATTTCAAAGTCATCTTTAGGTTTATTTTATCATTTTTCTTTTTAAATAACAGTTTAGGATATATAACGATTTAAAGTTGTTTAACAAAACAATCATTCTCGCTAATTTTCTTACTTATAACATAGTCAAATACTTAATTTATTTAAATGTAATTATATACATACAATATTATATACAAAAACACTTAACTAATTAAAACTATATATATACATTAACGGCTACTCCTAACTAAAATATGGCGTCATAAAACTCCTCCGCATCGCTGTCGACTGGAAGTGAGCCCAAAAGGCTGGCAGCATTGCCACTTATTGATTTAAGTTTTTATTTCTATTTTAGTTCTTTTTTCTAACTTTCCTAATGTGCTACAAAGTCGAAAGCTTGTGAGAGGTCAAAGAATAGACCTGTCGTTAAGAAATTTTTATTTAGGAAATCATAAATATGCCATAAAAGATTAGCAACTGCTAGTGTGGTTGACTTGTTCTTTTGAAACCCATACTGTTCTTTTGTTATGATGTTGTATTTGCTACAGTATTCGGAAAGTCGCTTATGCATACGCTTTTCAAAAATTTTTAGATAATATGGGTAGAAGGGTTTTTGGACGATAATTTTTAATATCATTTTTATCGTTTTTTTTTGTACAGAGGTTTAACGACAGATAATTTTAGGGCATCGGGAAAAGTTCCTGATGAAAATGAAAGATTAATTAAATATGTCAATATAGGAATTAGTTCAGCACTGCAAATTTTAATTACTTTTGTACTAATTCCATCGTAACCTTCTGAGTTATTGTCATTTAAAGCTATTATCTCTTTTTTATCTCGTCTTCAATCATAGAGCTAAGAAACATGGAATTGGGTATAGTCAAGGTTTTATTAGGCTCGTCATTATCATATAATTTAAGCTTAAGTTCTGCATTTTTTCTTAATTTCTTTCCTATCATTTGCAAATTACGCGTGTTGGTGACAGCAATATCTATCAGGTATGTAACTCTATTTACTTTATCTTGGAGAGTGATATCTGGTCTATTGTAGTTAACAGTCCTGTCGGTTAGAATGGCACGGTCGTAGTAGAGTTTGCGTGTAGTATTTTCTAAAACAGTCTGTGGGACGTAATTGTAATAAGAAGTGATTATATATTGATCAATTTTATTATGGTTTTTAAGGCAATTTTTCTCAGGCTAGTGCCTGGTGTTCTTTTAGAATCTCACGGGCTAGTACCAAGGTGAAATCCTAATTATTGGTTTAAGATGGTAAAAGACTTTGTACTGAATTTAAATTATTATTTAAGTCCAATTGTAAAAAATTTCTAACTATACGACAAGTATTCAAAATAGTCGCTTTTTGTAATGATAGATATGTGTATTTTGATAGATTGAGAACATTAAAACTATTGAATATTTGTTTAGGAATGTTACGCCGTGAAACTTGAACACGCCATATCTTTAATGAAATCAAGAGTAGGATCAAATAATTAAAACGCATTGCTGTACGAAGCTTCTAGAATGGAAGTACGTATCCAAACCTGGTACGTTCTAGAAAAGTCCGACATAAAGTACCTACCATTATTATTAAATAAGGTTTAGTAGGTAGGTACGTAAGTAGATAAAGAAATTCGTGCCTTCCGTAACTAACAGTAGAGTCGAAATTCGCGTGAAAGGAGGGAGGTACATGTTTGTAATAAAAATAATTTAGTACCCCGCGACTCGACGACAACTTTCTGGAAACGTCGGTATCTAGAATGTTCCTGGCTTTGCATATAAATACGAGCTCCCAACCGGAAGTGAGTCAGCTTGTTTTCGACTGCGAAACGAGTGCGATACCTAAGTATGTGAAGTGATCTTACTTAACGACCTGAGCGACACTAAAACGGAACTCTAGTGTTCAGTGTGATTTGGATATTCGTTGATTGGACAAATTTGTTATTGTTTGTGGTGAATAAAGTTCTCTGCTAGTAAACCGACATTTAATTACTCACGTTCGTAACAGGAAAAAAACAAGGTTGCCGACATAGCACAAAGAATCGCCAAACTTAAGTAGCAATGGGCAGGGCACATTGCTCGCAGAACAGAAGGCCGTTGGGGCCGAAAGGTTCTGGAGTGGCGACCGCGTACCGGAAAAAGCAGTGTTGGAAGGCCCCCTACAAGGTGACTTGGTGAAAGTCGCGGGAATCCGATGAACGCAAGACGCACAGGATCGTTCTTTGTGGCGACATTTGGGGGAGGCCTATGTCCAGCAGTCGATGTCTATCGGCTGAAATGATGATGATGATGAATGATGTAACAGGAATAACACCTGTTGCTATTGGGACTATTGTGACTCTATTCATTTTTCAAACTCTGGTGATTTTCTCTTGTAATTCTGTGTACCTTCTAATTTTTTCCGTGATAGTTTTTTGTATGTTATTAGTGTTTGGGACTGCTATATCAATTATGTATGCATGTTTGTTTTCTTTATCAACAAGTGTTATGTCGGGTCTGTTGTTAATATATTTTGTAAAATTGATTTTCTCAAACTTCTCTTGGTGCATATTTATGGGTCCTGCTTGAGTTTAAGTTTAATTGCGAGTTTTTGGTATATGATGTTAACAAGTTGATTATGTCGGTGAGTATAATCGTTCTGTGTCAATGACATACAAGCACTCGTAATATGTTGTATTTTTATCGGTTTGCTACGAAATTTTCTGCATAAATCATTCCTTACTGTACTATCCTTTATTATAAGTTTTCTATAATTTTGGGTATTTATGACTTGGTCCTGAATGGTCCACATAAACCCTTCTGTTTCAGGGAACAGCCCACTTCGTTCTAATCATTTGTTGGAAGCTTCTTTATCTATATGTGATTGTTGTAAATTATTTTTTCTTTTTGCCTTCATTTTCTTTTTATATCTTATATATGTTGCACTTTACCTACTGTCTCAATATTATCATCGTCACTTATTATTATTGTATTATTTTGAAATTATTTTTTAAGAAATATTTAAAAATGTATGAAATATGTTAAAATGACAAATAAGAATATAATAATATTATTATTAATTTATTATTAAAAAACAAAATAAATAAATTAAAATATTTATTAGCTAGAAAATAGTGTTACAGTAAATTTGTTTCAGCTTTGGTATAATCCTGTCATAACGTGGCGTGCAAATATGTTCACAGTCAGTGATTCACAATAGTTTGTAACCTCTTCGTGTTGTACCGAGAAATTGTGAACCAGATAGGTAGGGATGTTCATTTTAAGTTTGGAGATGAGGCAGGTGGTGCCCTGTCTCCTTGTGAAGGTGGGGGGAGTGGGCGTGGTGCCCTTCTTTATGATACTTACTGATGCGATCGGGATCGGGGCGATGGCCCGGCGGACAAAGGCGACAGCCGGGCGCAGGCTGCAGCACGGTGATGGCCAGCGGCGCGCACGTCTCGCATGACCAGCAGCAGCGCGCGCGCCCCGCGCCCGCGCGCGCCCACTGCCCCGCAGCGCAAGGCGCGCCACATGCTGCCGCCACGCCGCGCGCGCGCCTGCGTTCACACAACACATACAGCACCGGGCGACACGTGCAACTGATGGCTGCTCTAGACTCGGCACGGTACCGGTGCGCAGCCTCGGCGCCCCCACGCAGCAGCAGCCCGCCGTTGCGCCAGCGCCCCACGCGCTCGTAGCGCCACGCGCCGCTGCGCTTCTCGAAGCTCATCACATCGTATTCGCTCAGCCTGGTGATAGAACATAATGCAACTCCAGGGTCAGTGCAATACGTTTTTTTCTTCCATTCTGCCCTGTCACTCGTCTTGCTATCACTAACTTCCTTTTCTTTCATATCACTCTTCATACAATCCATCCATCTTTTCTTTGGCCTCCCTCTCCCTCTCCATCCATCCACATGTATGCTCATAACTCTTTTAGTAACCTGCGTTTCATCCCCCCTCTTTACATGACCATACCAAGACAAACGATTCACTTTTCAATCACTGGCGCCACTTTCAAACTTCCTCTAATATACTCATTTCTCACTTTATCCATTCTCGTCACACTACACATCCATCTCAACATTCTCATCTCCACTACATGCAATCTTTTTCCATCAGTCTTTTTCACAGCCCAACATTCTGATCCATGCAGTCTAACAGGTCTTATCACGGATTTGTAGATTTTACCCTTCAACTTGAGGGGCATCCGTGAGTCATAAGTTGTTTCAGTCGCCTTTTCATCCATCCTGAATGGATCCGATGTTTTATGTCTCGATCTACCTCGCCATCTCCTTGGATAAGCGACCCGAGGTACCGAAACTCGGAGCAGATCGGTATGGGCGTTCCAGCGAGTGCTAAGGGCACGGGACCAGAGAGACCGCACACCTCCAATCTACTCTGGACCTCTAGGTCACCAGCCATACAGCCGGCAAACAGCATACACTATTGAGCCTCTTCCTGGATATTCGACGTCAGAGCGTCCATTATCATCGGGAAGAGGTAAGGGCTGAGAGCCGACCCTTGATGTAAGCCAACAACCACATTGAAGCTACCAGTGCTGCCCACTGTAGACCAGACTTGAGTACTGTATTGGCTGTAAATTGCTCGATCACTGCACATACTTCCTAGAAACACCTTCCTCCTCAAGGGCCCACCACAGAACCTCACGAGGTACCCGGTCATATGCCTTTTCGAGGTCAATGAATACCATGTGCAAGTTTTTATGCGCACCTCTGTATTTCTCGCATAGCTGGCGTATAGCGAAAATGGCATCCGTTGTACTCCGACCAAGCATAAAACCGAATTGGTTCTGTGAAATTTCACTATATTCTCTCAACTGCCTTTCAATAAAAAGTTATTGAAAGGCGGTTGAGAGAAGAGAGTGAAATTCTCTCCTAGGCTTTCATAGTATGTGACATTAGCTTTATTCCTCTATAATTGTTGCACTCAAGCACATCACCCTTGTTTTTAAAGATGGGCACCAATCATCAGGTATGGCTTCTTCCCGCAACAACTTATTGAAGAACAAAGCTAACCACGTACATCCATCATCATCTTCCTGCCCTTGTCCCATCTTATTTGGGGTCGGCGCAACACGTTTTTTT
Organism: Mythimna vitellina; assembly: GCA_949316375.1. Classification (NCBI taxonomy): domain Eukaryota; kingdom Metazoa; phylum Arthropoda; class Insecta; order Lepidoptera; family Noctuidae; genus Mythimna; species Mythimna vitellina. The sequence goes on from OX438693.1 coordinate 248,561, forward strand.
CTTCCATTCTATCCTGTCAAAAGTCATACTATCACTAACTTCCTTTTCTTTCATATCACTGTTCACACAATCCATCCATCTTTTCTTTGGCCTCCCTCTCCCTCTCCACCCATCCACATGTATACTCATAACTCTTTTAGTAACATGTGTTTCATCTCTCCTCTTTACATGACCATACCAAGACAAACGATTCCCCTTCAACTTTTCAGTCACTGGCGCCACTTTCAAACTTCCTCTAATATATTCATTTCTTACTTTATCCATTCTCGTCACACCACACGTACATCCATCCGCTCGTAATAACTTTCACAGATCAACTGGTATACCGTCTTGATCAATTTCCTTACCATTCTTCATTCCATTTACAGCAATTCTGACTTCAACCATACTACTAATTCTCACTAACCCCACATTCACTGACTTTTCTCTATAATTCCATTCCAGTTGTTTTCCGCATTCATCAGTCAAAATAGTTCTTCCACCTCTCCTTGATTTTTTCATCTTCTGATAGAATCATTCCAGCTTCATCTTTTATACATCTAATCTGACAAACATCTCTCGCGTTTCTCTCTCGTGCTCAAGCAAGCCGGTAAAGATTTATTTGGCCTACCGGACTGTTTAGTATATCGTATAATTTGTCCTGCGCTTTTGCTTTCGTTGTTGCCACGGCTCTCTTGGCTTTTTTCTTTAAAGAATGAATTTCTTCGCACAGTTGCTCTCCTCTAGCATATGCCATTTTATTTTAGGGGGGGGGGGGACACTCTTTGCTTTTTTTGCTGTGTCTTGACCACTGACGCTATAACCAGGAGTCTTTGATGTGACACTAGGTCTTAAGAGTACAGTAATAATGCATGTCTCATCAAAATCCATCGATTGCAGCAAACACGTATTAAAATTTTAAACAAACTCTTTTAAGGGTGAATGCGTAAAAGTGATATGAAAGAAAATGCAGTTAGTGATAGCATGACGAGTGACAGGGCAGAATGGAAGAAAAAAACGTGTTGCGCCGACCCCAAATAACACGGGACAAGGGCAAGAAGGTGATAATGATGATGCGTAGCCGACTGCGCGCGTTACAGCAGATTACCTTCCTACCTTCCTACTCATTAAGAACCCCATATCAGCTTATAGTTAAGTACTGATTTAGTTACGTATGACATGCGGGCTGCGTTCTCCTATCCTGTACGTAATTGTAAGCAGCGTCTAGTGGCAGGTACTGACTCGGGAGGTGGGTCACCGTTGTCGTCAAAGGCCACGCGGCCGCCGTCGGGCGCGCGGAAGCGAACGCGCGCGAGGTGCTGCCGATAGTGCGACACGTTGAAGGGCAGCATGTTGACGCACAGCCCCTCGCCCTCGCCGCACGCCTCGCGCACCATAGCATGTAGCGCGTGCGCCAGCGCGTACACGCCGCGCACCACCAGCGCCAGCTTCGGTTCCTGCGTGTAGTTGGCGGCCAGTGACTCGGAACCTTTACCGAACACAAACAAAACACAATAATAATCTCTAACATATACACCATTATCTTTCGACAGTCTTTGAAGTTCCTAAACCTACAAAGTACCTACCGATCCACATAAATGTGTTACGTAAGTCGGTTGTAAAACAAAACTGATAGCCTTTCTATGGCAAATACTACACTATATTTGCTATAGAAAAGCTCCATGAAACCTGAACAAGGGCGCGCCTCTGCCGCCCCTGCGACCCCCGCCGCCCCCACCACCTCCGCCACCGGGCTGGCAAACAGCGAGCAGCCAAACTTCTGTTCCCAAAATTCCTGTAGATAATATAATTTATTTCGACCAACATGGGTTATACAACATCAATCATAATTTACAAACTTAATATCGTTAGTTTGTATTTAAATAATAAATACGACTAATTAGTGCATTATCACATACGTTTAGTAAAGAAAAATGAATACCTACTCCATAAAGCATATAATAAACGTACCTATTACTAAGCTTGTACTTTCAGTTTTTTTACTCATTTATATAAAGTCAAAATCAAAGTCAAAGTCACAGCATTTTATTTCAAATAAACCATTTACAGGCACTTTTGAAATGTCAAGAAGTCAGTGAGTTAGAGAAAATGATGCTAATTGCACATTCCAAAGCGTAGATCTCTATGGAGAAGAATGTGCAAGAAACTCCATGGACACTCTTTTCAATCATGTTTTGTAATTACAAATATATCTGTTACAATGTTTCTTATCGCTATCATGTGAGAACATTGTAAATAAAGTAAAAACTAAATATAGATATTAAAATAGCAAATGGCAGCTGAAGGATGACCAGTCTCAACTGACAGCGCCCGTTCACGGACATGACGCGAATATTAGCACCACTTCGCTCAACCATTTTGAAGGGAACCGAATGATCCAACACACACGCCACCATCAGTGAGACATTTGAGTGAGCATGACAAACTCTCAACTGCCATGCTCATTTATGTCAAACAAGTCCAATGGTAACCTAAAAACCAAAAAAAATAGCTCCATGGTACTCACATTTACAAACTTTGAAATAATGCTTCTACATTATACAATACTAACTGCAATAATATTTTACAATTTCAAAAAAAAAGACATTAAAAAAATATATATATGTAGCGACATCTATCGCGTCACATAAGAAAATCCTGAATCGCGCAATCAAAGTTCTCCGCGCGATTAGAACATATAGAACAGCCCGAAATCATCTATCGGGCAGTTGTAGCCCACCAGACATAACACCCGTCTGGCCGAAGGATCCTCCCTTTTCAACGGAGGTTTGCGGGACTTTACTCTCTGTTTCGCCTACCCCCAAACTGGTGACCCTCGACAAAGAACGTCAGCGCAGCCTTCGTGCAGCCACTACTTCGTGACGTCATCATCACTTCCTCAAGCTCTCGAGCAGCGAGCCATACAGCCAGCACCCACGGCTTTAAAGGGTATCCTGACCACCAGCATGCCTACATGGTCATACCTGGTCATCACCCTCAGCCTCATCAGCGACCTTGGCGAAGCACACTGCACCTTCGGCCAGTCACATGAAGAGCAACGAAGAACCTCTCCTGGTCGACGCAAGCAGTCAAGCCACTACGTCGCACAGCACCGCTCCGACTCACTGGAGCCTGCAGCATCATCCCGACTCACTGGGACAGCACCACCACCCCGACTCACTGGGGCATCACCGCAGACAGTTCCGACTCACCGAGAACTATGCGGCATTCGGTTCCGACTCACTGGAACCAACCTACCACTGGCCTGGCACGCATCAAGAAGCATCAAGAACCATCGATCTCCGATCTCCGGAGGGGAGTGATGTAGCGACATCTATCGCGTCACATAAGAAAATCCTGAATCGCGCAATCAAAGTTCTCCGCGCGATTAGAACATATAGAACAGCCCGAAATCATCTATCGGGCAGTTGCAGCCCACCAGACATAACACCTGTCTGGCCGGAGGATCCTCCCTTTTCAACGGAGGTTTGCGGGACTTTACTCTCTGTTCCGCCTACCTCCAAATATATAATAATAATAATTTCAAAAACTAATTAATTTGTACACCCCGGTGGTAGTGGAGCTGGATCAGCATTGAGCCAAGCATTTTTATCTTGAATATAATCCTCCAACTTATAATATGCTTGCCTGCATAGTGTGCGTTTAATACAAGATTTAAATTTCGTTTTATTGAGTTCTAATATTTGTGGAGGTATTTTAACATTTCAAACAGTACCTCATGAAAGAAGAGGCCACTTTAGCCAGTCTGAAACTTGGTTGAACTAATGGTCCCTCTTTCTTGTAACATAATTATGTCTATCGCCTCTTTTGCCAAATAGATGAAGATTTTTTCTTACGTACATGATGTTTTCATAAATGTATTGACAAGGCACCGTCATGATATTAATATCAATAAAATAAATATAATGATCACCTGAAACCAGGGATTCCTTGAATTGTTATGAGGCTTGAGCGCGAGGTAGTGCGCGTCGAACTCCTTCAGGTAGGGCGAGCGGATGCGCAGCGTAAGCGCACGGTGAGCGGCGCGCTCCACACCCTCCACCACGTCGCGCCGGTCCGCCCAGCCGTCGCTGGCCACGAGCCGCAGCGTGAGCTTGGGTCGGGTACGCGCCAGACCTGCCAGCAGCGCGCGCGCCGTGCGGCCCTCGCACCAGCACACCGCCACGCTCGGCCCGCCCGCCAGCCGCGCCAGCGCCGCCGCCACCTGCGAGGCCGACGGCGCCGCGCGCAGCGCCACCTCCCGCGCCACGCACACGCCGCCGCGCGCTGCCTCCTCACGGAACGCTGCCATGCCGCTCTGCCCGTAGCTCTCTGTGAAACGCACACTGCACTCGCCTGTACAGCACGGGTACGTGCGCGATTACTCGGCAGAAGGAGGCTCACCGTCCGTATGCAGCGCGTGCACGTATGTCCAGTTGTGCGCACGCAGCAGCGCTACCAGCAGGCGCGCCTGGTGCCGGTCGGATGGCACCACGCGAAAAAACGTCGAGAAGCGCGCGCGGTCTGACAGCTCGCGTGACGTGGCCGAGTACGACACCTGCAAATACAGCAAGAATTTGAAAAGGACGCGCCGGGTAGGGGGAGGAGTCGTCATAACTACCGACCTGTGGGATAGAAAATAGTTGCAGCAAGTTCTGCACTTGCACGGCTGCGGAGCTGGCGCCCGGGCCCAGCACGGCCACCAGTGGCGCCGCGGCCGCGTGCGCCGGCTCGCTCTCCTGCTGAGGAGACCCTCTGTTACATATGTAGGTACATTGTATCGACGCGCAGTCATTTATCTACACTAATATTATAAAGAGGTAAAGTTTGTTTTTAGGGGGTTTTTAGGGGGTGGTCTTTTGAGGTACTTCCGTACCTCAAAAGGGAAAAACGGAATCCTAAGGCAACGAAGGAACAGGAGTGGGTTTTTAGTCAGTAAGAGTCTGACACTATCTCCCGCTCCGCCCAAGAGCGGGGATGTCATTAAAATGATTTTACCACCCATTAAAAAAAAAAACCCTTAGAGGATCACTTTGTTGTCCGTCTTTCTGTCTGTCCGATAAACGGTCTTGTCTTGACAGTCAAGACCGTTTATCTCAGGAACGCATGTAGGTAACGAGTTTAAATCGAAACCATATACTCAAGTCTGCCCTTGAAGCTGTGAAAAAAATTCAGCCATTTATGTCGCAATAAACGTGTATTTCGACAATCCTAAGAGATTAAAAAATCATAGGGTACTTCCCGTTAACCTAGAATCCTGAAATTGGGCATGAAGCAAGGGTTCATAGCACAAGTATAGAAAAAAATCTGAAAACTGTAAATTTGTAGTCGTCACAAAAAAAAAATTGTTTTTCGGAAATACCTTCGTTATTCATTTCGGAAAGTGTACTGTTTTCACAGTTAAGTTTGTACGGAACCCTCGGTAGAGCGCTAGTTCAACTCGCACTTGCCCGGTTTTTTTTGTTTGTAAAACGAAAATTATCTCAAGAGAAAATAGTTCCGTTACATAAAGTATCCTGAGGCGCTACGACAGAAAACCTCCACGAGTGCCCACAGGCTGTAGTTCCCTAGCGGATGCGTCCGGAGTGAAGGCCAGTCTGCGGGACGGTGCACCCTAGGAAGTGGCTAACGACTCCCCTTGGGTACTTTTGCCTAAGGGGTCGCGATGTCGCCTGCGAATATTCTGTCCGAAGGAACACTTCAACGCGTGTCCCTCTGCTATAGCAGAGGGCACAGTAGTGAAGTAAGAGCGGGCACGGTGTGCACTTACCCTACCAACGGGCAGGCAGGAGGAAGACTTGCTCCTCCGTCTTGTAACCCCGAAGACAATCTTCGGGGTTAAGTTAGGTCATGTTTCTGAATTTTGATGGGGGTCAAGGGTTCTTGATTTAACAGCCCGGAACGCGAGGAAGGAAACCTCTATAAAAAATTACCCCAAACCTCTAAGCGGCGGAGCACCGTGAAGGAGGTTGTTAGCTTGACTAATGGGTAGCTTAATTAGTCTCTAGTACGAACCACAAATTCGAGAATTCTCATAAGCAGAATTCTCGAAAGCACTTGAATGCTGTTATTTCATTCTGTAGTTTTGGTAAACCACGAACAGAAACTTGGTTTTCTTTCTCGGCCGATATCCGTGTTCTCGACAGTTAAGTGATGAAATTTCTAAGTGTGTGATAAAGAAACGAAGAACGAAAAGCTATGGCTGTTTAAATTGTGAGTATTTGCCATCTAGTGGATTATTCAGAAGTAGCCAGCTAGAATTTTGTTGTGAGCGAGCAAGAGTTGCCAAAAAATATCAATAGATGGCTCTTATATTTTTCAAGTCATTTATGATACAGGTACCTATGATGTTTACTTAATTTATATCTTATTATTAACAAATAAAAATGTAGCAATTAAAATCAGCATTACAGCAAGAGATTTTGCACTGATGATACGTGACGGTGGGTTATAGTGCGATTTTTTTTTTATTTGGAATATTATGTAACTGGATAGGTAGTAGATAAGTCAAGGTTCCTTGGCTTGCACCCTATAATGGTATCTGGCACGTCACTGGTGAAAAGCATGCAAAAAAGGATGCTTGCTTTAAGCATGCAGTATGCAAGCAGGCATGCAGCATGGAAGCCCGCATGCAAAATACAGCAAGAATTTTTTCTGTCACGGCGTGTGTTTCGTGTGTGTCAAAGAGTAGTTTGAAATCAAAAGTGACGCCTAAGTCTCTGATTGTGTTCACTCTGGCTATTGAAGTGTTACTTAGATTGTAATCGTAAAAAATAGGTTTAGGTTTGCGAGTAAACGTACATAATAACATTTAGAGACATTTAAATCAAACCGGTTGGCAACACAATAATTCTGAAATCTGTCCAAATCCTGTTGGAGATGTTCAGCATATTTTTCAGTCCTAATTTCACTCAGAATCTTCATGTCATCCGCAAATAAAAGAACTGATGAGTAGGAGAAACATGAAGAGACATCATTGATGAAGATGTTGAACAACAAGGTGGACCCTAGCGAAGCTAGTAGCGATCCCTGAGGAATTCCTGAGGGGACAAAAATAGGCCTAAAAGTGTATCTATTTAGAACAACAGTTTGACATCAGTTGGCTACATAAGACGAGAACCATCTAAACAGGCTTCCACTGATACCTATAGCCAAAAGCTTTTGCAGTAGTATAGAATGATCCAAGCGATCAAAACACTTGCTTTAATCAGTATAGATTAAGTCTAATTGACTACGACGAGACATACATTCAGCCAAGTAGTCACTACAAAGGACAACGTTGGTGGTTGTGGAGCGACCTCGCAGAAAACCATGTTGGTGGTCACTAAAACTTAATTTAAGAGTAGCATATAGCTGTTTGTGTATTATTTTCTCTAAGATTTTGGCACATATGCATAGTTTAGAGATAGGTCTGTAGTTTTCCACGCAGTCCCTAGGCCCTTTTTTATGAATCGGAGTAATTAATGCCGACTTCCAAATTGCAGGTACCTGACCCATATCTAAGGATCGCCTAAACAATAGTGAAAGCGGAGTAGTCAGACTTTTAACACACTTAAGTATAAAAAATGGCGGAATATTATCTGGCGCTGCAGATTTTGTTAGGTCAACTCCCCTGAGTAGTTCAAATACCTCTAACTCACTAACTTCGATTGAATGTATGTCCGAAACGAGATCGCCTAACGGCGTGTCAGAACCCTGTGAGCCATCATTAGAATGATTGTTGTCACTATTGGTGCCGTCGGAAAGAAAATTTGAATAAAAACAGTCGCTAAACATGTTGCAGATAACCTCTCCGTCACTTGAAATACGATTCTTATATTTTAATAGAGAAGGATACAAGTTAGTTTGTTTTTTTGATTTGACATACGACCAAAATGCTTTGGGGGATTTACTTATACTTTCTTCAATTTTTAAAATATAATTGCTTAACATTTCGTTTTCAACTTCCTTAGCACGCTGTCGAAGCAAGACAAACAACTCATAATCACTAATGTTACCGGATTTCTTAAATTTAGCATGTGACCAAAATTGTGATCAATGGTGACCAAAATTCCGTAAAATATAATATTCTACAATAATAATACAATATTCTACAACTATCACACAACGCCGTCTAGTCCCAAGCTAAGCAGAGCTTGTATTATGGGTACTAGACAACTGATAAACATACTTATTACATATTCCACATTCTATTATATATATATATAATATATATATTCATTTTATTATATTATTTTATTCTTACATATTTCTAAATACATACATATATAGATAAATTACACCCAGACACAGAACAAATGATCGTGCTCATCACACAAACATTTGTCCTGGGTGGGAATCGATCCCATCTTCTGAGTACGGCAGGTTGTGCTGGGGCGGCTGCTGCAAGTGCAGAAAACCTCAAACGGCGTAAACATAATAACCTCATCGGAAGTTATATGTTTGAGCCGTTTGGGGTTGAAACACTAGGGCCATGGGGTCCGAGCGCTCATCGAGTTGTTCGTGATATCAGCAAACAACTGGTCGACTCTTCGCGTGACCAGAGGGCTGGGCTTTTCTTCGGACAACGAATCAGCATTGCTATCCAACGTGGCAATGCTGCCAGCGTTTTGGGCACTTTTCCTACTGATATCGATATGGATGAATTTTTTGATGCCCAATAATTTCTTTTTCTACCCGTTTGTAAATATTATTATTTTTAGTTTGTATATATTCTATAGTTTTTGTGTTTCTTATAATTAGTATTAGAATGTTAGAGCAATTACAATAATAATAATATTAAAATAATGAATAAACGAATAATAATAATATTAAAATAATGAATAAACGAATAATAATAATCATGTTGTACTGGGTTCGGTCTATCATCACTGACAGGACTATATTAGCCAATTAGCCGGATATAGTGGTGATAGACCGATTAGCGCGCCGTGCAATGAAAGTCAATGTCACCTTCCCACATGACGAGAATCTCGTGAAAGCTGAGAAAGAGAAACAAATCAAATATCTCGACTTAGCACACGAGGTTGTCGACTTGTGGAATGTGGACTCGGCTGTCATTGTGCCGATTGTCATGACCGCCAATGGCCTTATAGCCAAAAGCTACGACGACCATCTTTCGAAGCTGTCGTTGCGCAGCTGGATCAAGGATCTGATACAGAAGGCAGTACTTCTAGATACGGCTCGCATTTTGAGGAGGTTCCTGTCTTTGGAGCCCTAACCACGGGTAACTTGGACCCTGCTCCCGACACCGGAGGACTACTATTTTTTATATTTTTAAATGTTTTTTGTAAATTATTTTTTTAAGAAATATTTGAAAATGTAGATTATATGTGGAAATTGGCTACTTTCAAAATTGCTCTCTGAGCTCTTTCTAGAGGCAGTAGGTGGCTTTTAAGTGCTCCACTCCAGGAAGTGATACAGTATTCAGTATTGGATTATAGATTGACCTAGGGCTAAATAAATTTGTGTCACCAATTTTGAATCTGCGATTGCTCGTAATTTCTTAAAGACATAGGTTAATTTGCGCACTCTTTTAACTAGACTTTCAACGTATGGTTTAAAAGAGAGCGTTTCATCTATTATAACCCACGGATATTTGATGTCTTGTGTTTTAAAGATACAGAAACAATCACACGTGCTGGCTGAGTGGAGTCCACATTTATGGGCATACAGATGAGAGTTAGTAGTGTTAAATTGAGGCTTGCGCATGCAAAAGTGAATATATTTTGTTTTGTCGGCATTCAATGTTAGTAAATTGCTTTGAAGTCAATTAGTCACAGTGCTGAAATCTAGTTGAGCGTATTTGTACGATTCGTTACTGGTATTGGCGGTAAATATTAAAGCGGTGTCCGGCATTTGAAATTGTTTTGCCTTGTTCAATATTTCAATTGCACAAATCGTTAACATAAACCAGGAATAGGGTTGGGTCAAGAATACTTTCCTAGCCTCCTCGCCTCGACTAGCCTGGCGACCTCCCTGACGGAGTCAGTGTGGTCTGCTAAGTAGACGACACGCTGGTCCTGCCACAGGGAGAGTCGTACCAGGCAGCGGTTGAATTAGCGGCACGCGGGGTTGCGATAGTCGTTCGATAGGATCCAGCAGTTGGGACTCGGTCTAGTCCGGAGCGAGGAGGAGTGGCAGGCGGTGGCCTCTTTCTGCGAAGCAGTAATACTAGCAAAGGAGGCGGCCAATCGCGTGAGACGGTCATGGCATGCCAGAAGGTCATGGCCATACGGATGGTGTGGGGATACCTCACGGTTTCCCGCAAAGCGGCGAGCCTCCTTGCTAGCCAGCCACCATGGGATCTGGACGTAACAGTCCTTGCACGCATGCACATTTTCGTAATCTGAATAGGATACCTTCAAAATAAAATAAAAAATCAATCGCGCTTTATATTTCTGAAAATTATTGCACGCTCTCCCCCCTACTAAAATTGAAATTTGTCATAGACTTTTTTTCGTTTTAGAACCTAATCCTCACAATCCAATAGGTCCCCATGGCGCTTTAGTAACTGCAAATTTAGCAATCCGGCCTCCCCTACCTATGTTTACCTATGATTACCTATGTTTGGGTACCTACATCAAGCCACACTCGCCTGCAAGCAGACTGTAAGGCGGGCGGGGTTTTGTTTCTAAGTACTGGGCTCTGGCCTAGCACTAAGAAACAAAATCAGCTGCAAGTAAAGCTCAGTATACAAACTCGAAAGTAATATCGTGCCAGTGTCAGAGTTCCGCAGCCCGCAACGAGGTTGAGTGTTCTCGCTGTCCTCTTCGTCAAGCAGCGAATACGCCGTACACTCCGCGCTCCGCACCCTCTATGCTATGCCCGACACTTGAAGCACATTTTAACGATCGTTGAAAGGAGTTTTTACAGAAGGCAGACCTATAAATTATTAAATGATGCCTGAAGCTGCGAGAAAGTAAAAATGGACCCAAAGAAACATATAAAATAAGGAATAAAAAGTATCCTTTGTACTATTCCAGGAGGGATCCTGGAATAGTACAAAGGATACTTTTTATTCCTTGTGGATTATATTATTATTATTTATTCCTTTTTATTCCGTGGTCTATAATCTTGATTCATTAGCAGCACGCATATAGGTATAGACTTCAAGTCTGACCTCAGAGCAATCCTCGGCGTCGTCTCTGGGCAGCGGACGCTGACGGCGCGCGGCTGGCGGCGCGATGGCGTCCCGCACCAGGTCAATGGTCTGGCGTAGAGCCGTGGGTGGCGCCCAGCAAGAGTCGCGGAGCTCGGCGCCCAGACGCAGGCGCGGCAGCAGCTCGGCGTTCGTGTTGATGGCGTCTAGTGCCAGCAACGTGGCTTCCACGCGCTGGATGCCGTAGTGTTCGCGTACGGCACCGCACGCCGCTCCGCCACCCGCCGCCGTCGGCGCGCCGTGCACCGCGAACAGTGCCCCGAATCGCACCGCACCTCCCACCACCACGCGCTCCCCAGCGCACGCCCACATCAACGCGCTCACAGCGCTCACGGCACAAAACAGAGCAGCGCGCATAACACGACTACCGCTCTCGGCGGCACCGTATGGAATGCCGTCTTTACTCTCCAGTACTTTTTAAGTTACACTTGCGCACAGACTATCATCGTTACAAATAAAATCTAATTTTATGAAATGAGGACATATAAAGCTTGTCCGACCCAATTACACAAGTAGTACAAGTAAATAAAAATGTAAAATAAATGTACCTTATAACAATAAAATTATTACTTAGGCATAGGTTAGTATTATACACAAACCGGTGAAGATGTACATCTCCTGCCTGCATTACACCACAAAGGCGGAAGATATAGTCCCCTCTGAACATCAGGACGGCTTCCAGTCACTTTTAAGGTGATGGCTCGTGAATACATTCGTAAGAAGTTGGTGTAATCATCACAGCGATGATTTGTTGGATACGTTTTTCATAATAACTTTGTTAATTTGTATGTATGTATCTAAGTATATATTTATTATTGTTTTCTTAATCTAGTTTATCATTATGTTGCACCTACCATGTTACATTTCTGCACCACCCTAAGGTCGACTGGTAGAAAATGCCTAAGGCATTAAGTCCGCCTTTGTACAGTGTTTCTTACTAGTGCATAAAGTTTTAATAAATAAATAAATAGTCGAATATGAACTCCAAAAGTTGAAGTACACGCTGAGGGTACAGTTGCTGGAAACGCACCGGAATCTCAATTTTAAGGCGTTTGTGGTGCAAGCACCGAACTTTTTGTATGAGCACCTACTGTTAGCGATACCTACATTTCATAAATAATTTCAAGTCCATATTATTATGGTTGATCCTGACAGATATTCGAAGGTTGGTGGATAGCGACGGCGACCATTGTGAATTGGAACGTTAGGCCTAACAGTTGTAATATTTATGTAAAAGTAGAAATAGTACTATCACGTAATTAAAGGATTTCAGGAAATTGAAGGCTTTGTATAATTTTACAGTGGTTTTGAAGGATCACATAATGTGATCTTAGAATTCGATCCCGATGCACATTCACAGACGGCAATAGACGGATAGGTAGAACTACCATTGATTTAAGCTGGAAGCAATGGCAAAGAAAGATTTTAAAAACGTTCCCAGACGATCGAAATCGTCTGATGCAAATGCTTAGCAGAAGAAGAAGGAGAGAGGAATCGCTGGAAGAGTATTTCCATGAGAAGGCTAAGTTGGTAAAACATGTGCAGCATTAAGGAGAAAAATGCTGTTGATTGCATAATTAGTGGTATTTTTGATAATGGGATAAGACTAAATGCCCAAGGAGCTAGTTTTATAAAAACGAGGAAATCTAGTCTCAAAGAAAGGTACTTTGTTACCTAGGCAGGAATCGCAACAAATAAGAAATTCGGACGCTAATCGTAACAATACTTCAAATTAATCAACTATCCAATTAAGGTATAAGTCTTTTCAATGTTATAATTGCGGTGATACTGGGCATACAGCGCGTTATTGCAGCAAACCATTAAAAAGGTGTGATAAGTGTTCACGGCTAGAACATATGACACAAAATTGTGAGCTACTAGGCTCTCGACCAAGAACGGAACAAACACAAGAAAACACAAATAGTACCTCTGTCCAAAACGTTCTACAAATAACATCAAACGAAAAATCGAATAGTAAGTACAACAATTTCTGTGAATAACATACCCGCTTTAGCGTTTGTAGACTTTTGAAGTCAATGTACATTTATTCCAGAATCGGTTTTTAAGAATCTGAACGTAGTTCCGGTTACTATGAAACTTCCTGTTATTAGTGGATTTGGTTTTGGAAGTGTCGTGTCAATTACTAGGATACACGTCACCGGTATCGTAGATGCGGTCCAAGCAGATATAGAAGCATTCATTATCCTGGATCGTTTACTTAAGACAGACGTTCTTATTGGTCAGTCTTTAACAAAGTTGCCGACGGTTACCGTTCATAAGACTAGTACTAAACTAATTCTTTATTGTGATGATTCCGACATAGAGAAAATGGATTTTTATAACACTAAAGATCTTTCAATTAGAGGGTTACAAGATATAGAGGTATGTAGCGACATCTATGGCGTTTCATAAGAACTAATCCTACATCGCGCAATCACAGTTCTCCGCGCGATTAGACATTAAGTCCGCCTTTGTACAGTGTTATATGTTATATGTTAAATAAACATATAGAACAGCCCGAAATCATCTATCGGGCAGTTGCCCACCAGACATTACACCCGTCTGGTCGGAGGATCCTCACTTTTCAACGCAGGTTTACGGGACTTGACACTCTATTCCGCGTATCTAAAAAGCCACTACTTCGTGACGTCTTCATCACATCCTCAAGCTTTCGAGCCGCTGCTCGAAAGCTTGGGTTTTGGCTGTATGACCCGCTAACCATACAGCCAAAACCCACGGCTTTAAAGGGTATCCTGACTACCAGCATGCCTACCTGGTCATACCTGGTCATCACCCTCAGCCTCATCAGTTACCTTGGCGAAGCACACTGCACCTTCGGCCAGTCACATGAAGAAGCCACGAAGAACCTCTCCTGGTCGATGCACCAAGAACTACACGGCATTCAGTTTCGACCAAATGGAACCAACCTACCACTAGCCTGGCACGCATCAAGAAGCATCAAGAACCATCGATCTCCGATCTCCAGAGGAGAGTGAGGTAGCGACATCTATGGCGTCACGTAAGAACTAATCCTGTATCGCGCAATCAAAGTTCTCCTTGCGATAAGAACATATAGAACAGCCCGAAATCATCAATCGGGCAATTGCCAACCAAACATAACATCCGTCTGGTCGGAGGATCCTCACTTTTCAACGGAGGTTAGCGGGACTTTACACTCTGTTCCGCCTACCGCCAAAGGTACATACACAAAATTAGTTTTCAGGGCTATTATTTATTCCAGGCAATGCATGCATGAAACCTGGAAATGAATATATTTTATTGCAAATCTACCAATTTCATAATGGGAATAGTCGATGTATAGTCATAAATTGGTCTCAAAATCCAATCTCTCTCAATAAATCAAAGTTATTATCGCGAACAATAAAATTAAACAATCATGGATCATTTATATCAAAGCGTGAAACTTTGGATGTTAATTCCATTAATAGTAATACCCAGTTGCCTGAAACTTATGATAAACACAAGTCCATTAAGAAACCTATTACTCTAGATATGTTAAATATAGGCCACAAAGTAACTAATACTGAAAAGTACCAGTTAATAGACTTCCTGAATAAGTTTAGGGACTGTTTTGCATTTAATATGCAAGAGCTGGGATTGACTCACATAACGGAAATGACACTCCGTCTCAGCGATAACACACCTGTGAAGTATAGGCCTTATAGACTCCCATTTAGCGAGCGCGCAAAGTTACGGGAAGTAATAGGTGACATGTTGGCTAATAACATTATTAGAGAATCACAATCAGCCTATGCCAGCCCTATAGTGTTAGTGTGTAAAAAAACGATGAATACAGACTCTGCATAGATTATCGGGCATTGAATAAAAAGACAGTTAAAGACAGCTATCCCATGCCTGTCATTGACGATCAGCTTGTTCGACTTAGCAGCAAATCTTACTTCACAAGTTTAGATTTGGCATCTGGTTACCATCAGATCTCAATGGCTGAGGAGTCGCGTCACGTAACAGCTTTCGTGACTCTTGACGGCCACTACGAATATACGAGGATGTCATTTGGTCTTGTGAATGCTCCAGCAATATTCCAAAGTATGATAAACAAAGCATCGGGAGCACAAAGGTCCGAACTGGCTAACATTATTTAGATGATCTCCTTTCTACAGGTAGCTTTTGATGTAGACGACGATGACGTACGATGACGTAGCATTTGATGAGGCATTCGGCAAGCTTGAGGCTATCTTGAGCCTGTTACGTGTACGTTACGAAAATTATGGCGGTATTTGAATTCCCAAAACCGTCAAATGTACATCAAGTTCGTCAGTTAATTGGTTTAGCCAGTTATTTTCGGCGTTTTGTCTTCAATTTTGCTTCCATTTTAAGACCCGTAACGCAACTGACCAAAGCCGACGTTTCCTGGTATTGGGGTGACGAACAAGATAGTGCATATGAAGAAATAAAATTAAGATTAGTAGTCAGACCTGTATTGGCCTTGTACAGACAGACTTGCAAGACAAAAGTATTATGTTATAAGTAACCACATATATAACAAAGCAAACCAAGCCCGTAACATCTTTCGTTTCCTCTTCTACAAGTGCAAGAATGTAATACGTCGCTGACTCCTACGATTAAACTAATCCGAAACGAAAGAGATATTAAATAGTAGAACTTCATAATTACATTCACACCCTTACCGACACCTCACACTACACACCTCACCAAACTCACGGGTAGATTTTAAGGTTCTGTTATTTATTTTTGTTATTATTATTGAATTTATCCTAAATTAATAACCGTAAGTAAGCAGTTTACAAATTATTATTATCATTATTTTTTTTTTGCGTTGACACTACCACAGTATAAATATGGACAGGATAGAAACTAAGCCTAGTTGATAAAATAATTACCTACGCTCCATTAAAGCAATAGGGTTGTCACTGTTACTTAATGTTTTTGATATTGTTTATTTTTATGAAAAAAAAAGTGTTTTGTAGTGATCATTCAATCGAACAGAAATAACTAGTTTACAAATAAAATTTAAATACGTAATATTATGACATCGCATCAGTTAACCTGAGCAAAAGGCGATCATTTCACAGCCCGCCATAAAAGCAAATTCAAAAGTATTTCAGTTTTTTTGAAGTAACCAATTATACTGTTTTATTGTTACGTCCCTTTTAACACTCTCGAAAACCGCGAAAACTACACCCATGACGAAAAAGTTGATAATTTTATGCAGCCGCCATCTTGGATTTCCATTTTGACATTACTATCGGATTTAACACCCTCGAAAACCATGAAAACAACACCCATGATGAAGAAGTTGATAATTTGTTGCATCCGCCATCTTGGATATACATTTTGACAGCACTATCGGTTTCAAAACACTCGAAAACCGCGAAATCAACACCCATGACGAAAAAGTTGATAATTTTTTGCAGGCGCCATCTTGGATTTCACGAAAATACGATCTTTTAGGGTTGTTAGCACCGGATGTCGTAAGTATGAAAATGTTGCTTCAAAAAATTTGGCTAGATAAGTTAAAATGGGACGATCAGTTATCACCTGATATTGCAACAATATGGGCAAACATAATTAAATCATTACCTTGCATTCACAATTTAAAGGGTTTCACGTCGCGTTCTCTAAGACGCATACAATTAGTTCGAATTTCACATTTTTTGAACAGGCATAAGGCGCTTGTTTGTATATTCGCAGTATCAATGAGCAGGGTGACGTCGATGTGCGATTATCAACAGCCAAAATTCGCGTCGCTCCTATAAAACCATTCACTGTACCGCGACTGGAGCTCTGTGTTGCTGTGCTTGGCCTACGCCTATAACAAAAAGTTGCAAATTCTTTTCACATTAAACCGTCTAGTATTGTTTTTTGGACCGATTCCATGATAGTGTTGGGTTGGTTGAAAATATCGCCAATAAAATTAAACACTTTCGTTCGTAACCGTGTTGCCGAAGTGTTAGAAACATCCGGTACATGTACCTGAAGACATGTGTCGACCCACGACAATCCAGCCGATTTAATAACTCGCGGAGTGGAACCTCCCGCTATGCAATCACTAGATTTGTGATAGTTCGGCCCATGCTTCTTAAAACACGATAGTACAACATGGCCACCCACTGCTATAAATACAGAAACCTTACCAGACATTAAAACTACTATTTTAGTTAATCTAGTCCAAGATCATCATGCTACTGAAGATTTACGACGATGTAACGGAATAATCGAATTTAATCGATTTTCCAATTTTAATAGATTACAGCGTTCCATTTGTTATGTTTTCCGTTTTATTAATTTCAACAAAGGCAGCAAAAAAAAAGCAAAGGACGTTCAACAAAAAATACATCTTGTTTTAGTACTCAGGAATTACAAGATGCGCTAAACTTTATTATTATTCAGTCGCAAAAGGAGTCTTTCCCTGAATATAATTTATTAATAAACAATTAAAAAATTACCTCATAAAATAGACTATTAAGTTTGAATGTCTTTCTAGATAAAAATAAAATTATTCGAATAGGGGGTAGGTTACACAACTCAGAACAGTCATTCACAAAGAAACACCCAATATTAATACAGTCCACTCATCATTTTGTTAAACTTTTATTTAAATCTGAGCATACTAGGTTAATGCATCCTCAATTATTATTGAGTACAATTAGAGAGACCTACTGGCCACTCGGTGGTCGCAACTTAGACAGGGCCTTTTATCGTCAGAGCATTCGGTGTCAGCGACTAAAGCCACAGACAATTAGGTACTCCTCAAATGTATAATCTCCTACTGAACAGACTCTCACCAGATGACTTTCCTTGTCACAGAGTAGGGGTTGACTACGCAGGCCCCATAACCACAGCTTGTCGTCAAGATCGTGGATGTAGATCAACTCAAAAAGGTATACATCATTATTTTTGTTTGTTTCACCACAAAGGCCATTTATTTAGAGTTGGTTGGTGACTTGACGAGCAGCAATTATTTACAGGCTTTACGCAGGTTTATGTCACGGAGAGGAAAACCTCTCAACATTTACTCCGATAACGGAACTTCATTTGTACAATGAAATATCTGATTTTTTGAAACGCAACTGTGACTCTTTAACTGATAGTACAGCTCAAGACGGTATAAACTTCCACTTTATACGCTCCACATTCTGGTGGTCTATGGGAAGCGATTGTCAAATCGACCAAATTTCATTTATTCTGAGTGTTGGGCAATTGTCACTTAACATACGAGGAGCTTAACTCCGTATTGGTACCGCCGGGGCGAAACTCCGCTGCCGCAACAAGTCGCGGCATGGCGGACAGAGTTCCGGCGAGTTCTCATGGTGAAATGGCGACAGCGACTGTCGCGACCCCGTGCTGGGCACGCCACAATTATGGCGGTAAGTCCCCTCTTTGAGGCGTGGTTGGAAAGACCTCACGGCGTCCTCACATTCCGCATGACGCAGGTCCTCACCGGACACGGTAAGTTCGGGAGGTTCCTGCACCAGATTCGTGCGGAAACGACGCCCGGGTGTCGCCACTGTGTGGCCCACCCGGAGGACACGGTGGAGCACACGGTGGAGGTGTGCCCCGCTTGGGCAGAGCAACGCCGTGACCTCGTGGGGGCAATCGGCGGCGGTGATCTCTCGCGCCGGGCCTTGGTTCAGGCCATGCTCCGGAGCGAGGAGGAGTGGCAGGCGGTCGCCTCCTTCTGCGAAGCAGTAATGCTAGCTAAGGAGGCGGCCGATCGCGTGAGGCAACGGTCCTTACGCTCCAACCGCCGCCGGGATTCCGATCCCGATTTCCGGCCACCGTAGGCGCGGGCTTGCAGACGGCGAGCAATGGGTGGCTCGCCGTCTGGCCGTCCGGTAACCGTCCGGACCGAGCCCAAGTCGTCGACGGCGCGTTTTGTTCCACGCGCGCCTCAAGGAGATGTCAGCAAATCGTAGGGGCCCAGCAGGGTCGAAGCCTACTGGGGCCACGGGTAGTGTGAAAGCGGAACCCGGGGCCCTGGGACGAAGGCAACGAAGGAACAGGAGTGGGTTTTTAGTCAGTAAGAGTCTGACACTATCTCCCGCTCCGCCCAAGAGCGGGGATGTCATTAGGATGATTTTCCCACCCAATAAAAAAAAAAAAAAAAAAAAACTCCGTATTGGTACAATTTAAGGGCATCTTAAATTCTCGACCACTCACACTGTTATAGTCGAACCCAGAAGACCTGTTGCCTCTCATCCTGGTAATTTCTTGATCGGCCGACCTATCACGTCTCTGACTGTAAAGGACATCCGGGACCACTCCACTCCTCACTTGACGCGCCATCAACGTATCGAGCAGCTGCAGCAGCATTTTTGGACGAGATGGAGCAAGGAGTACGTCTCCGAACTTCAGCAGCGTGTAAAATGGCGGACCGGCAACGACAGCCTAAACCTGGATTCGCTCGTCGTTATCAAGAAGGATATCCAACCACCCTTGAAGTGGAAGTTGGGTCGCGTTATTGCTCTTCATCCTGGCACAGACGGTATAAGCAGAGTTGCTGATATCAGGACTTCAAACGGAATGGTCAGAAGAGGATTCTCCAAGATCTGTCCGTTATTGGAAGATAGCTGTTGAAAGGCAAGCTTTCAACGGCCGGCGGCATGTTGACACATCACGTCAATTCGTCATCAGTCTGCACCACTAGTCACTATAAGTTTGCAATAATTAAATTACCTCCATGATTTTTGAATGTCATGACTGGCAAAATTAAACTGGTACACTGCAAGCTACGGTCCTAATTTT
Source organism: Mythimna vitellina (assembly GCA_949316375.1). Taxonomy (NCBI): domain Eukaryota; kingdom Metazoa; phylum Arthropoda; class Insecta; order Lepidoptera; family Noctuidae; genus Mythimna; species Mythimna vitellina. The sequence goes on from OX438693.1 coordinate 268,449, forward strand.
TTAATTTCCGTAATTCCTGAGAAGTTCCTACAATTTTACACAAAACCTACCAAGTCATCTGGCTCGCTTACGAAATAAGCGAGCCGGATGACTAGGTAGGTTTGTGAACTTTAAAGTGCTAAATTAACGCCTAAAATAGAGTTAATAAACAGCGATATTAAATTATAATAACTAAAAAGAGTAAAATAAAAAAATAAATTTAAATAATAATTAACCTGACTGATTAAAAAATAACTTTAAATTTTCATAATAACTGAAAATAATAAATAAGTTCAATCCAATACCGTAGGAACCAATTTAATAGCATTAATTTGAACGCGTAAAATAAAACATATAATAAATTCTAATACGGTACATATTGACAGCAACAGTCGGGACCCATTAAAATAATCCAGACTAAAATCATTCCATTTAATATGTTGCTCCATGGTTATCATCATCGTCTTCCTTTCCTTATCCCATGTTATTTGGGGTCGGTGCAACACGTTTTTTTCTTCCATTCTGCTCTGTCACTCGTCATGCTATCACTAACTTCCTTTTCTTTCATATTACTCTTCACACAATCCATCCATCTTTTCTTTGGCCTCCCTCTCCCTCTCTAACCATCCACATGTACGCTCATTACTCTTTTAGTAACATGCGTTTCATCCCTCCTATTTACATGACCATACCAAGACAAACGATTCCCTTTCAACTTTTCAGTCACTGGCGCCACTTTCAAACTTCCTCTAATATACTCATTTCTCACTTTATCTATTCTCGTCACACCACACATCCATTTTAATATTCTCATCTCTGCTACATGCAATCGTTTTTCATCAGTCATTTTCACTGCCCAACATTCAGATCCATACAGTATGACAGGTCTTATCACAGATTTGTAGATTTTACCCTTCAACTTGAGAGGCATCCGTGGGTTACAAGTTGTTCGAGTGACCTGTCGCCATTTCATCCATCCTGAATTGATCCGATGTTTTACGTCTCGGTCTACCTCGCCATCTCCTTGGAGAAGCGACCCGAGGTACCGAAAGTCGGAGCAGATCCGTATGGGCGTTCCAGCGAGAGCTAAGGGCATAGGACCGGAGAGATCACCGAAATCGCAGAACAAGTATTCCGTTTTGGTTCTGCTCAATTTCAGGCCAACACTCTCCAGTTTGTGCCACCACACCTCCAATCTGTGCTGGACCACTAGGCCACTCTCGGCAACCATCACAATGTCATCGGCAAACAGCATACACCAGGGAGCCTCTTCCTGAATGTCCAACGTCTGACTGTTGGACATTCAGGTCAGCGTCCATTATCATCAGGAAGAGGTAAGGATTGAGAGCCGACCTTTGATGTAAGCCGACAGCCACATTGAAGCTACCAGTGTTGCCCACTGTAGACCGGACTTGGGTACTGCATTAGCTGTACATTGCTCGGACCAACTGCACATACTTCCCAGGCACACTTTTCTCCTTAAGGGCCAACCACAAAACCTCACGAGGTACCCGGTTATATGCCTTTTCGAGGTCAATGAATACCATGTGCAAGTTTTTATGCGCACCTCTGTATTTCTCGCACAGCTGGCGTATAGCAAAAATGGCATCCGTTGTACTCCGACCAGGCATAATACCGAATTGGTTCTGTGAAATTTCACTCTCTTCTCTCAGCCTTCTTTCAATAACTTTCTCCCAGGCTTTCATAGTATGTGACAATAGCTTTATTCCTCTATAATTGTTGCATTCAAGCACATCACCCTTGTTTTTAAAGATGGGCACCAGGGAACCGTTGCACCACTCATCAGGTATGGCTTCTTCCCGCAACAGCTTATTGAAGAACAAAGCTAACTACATCCATCCATCCACTCGCAGCAACTTCCACACTTCAACTGGTATTCCGTCTGGACCAATTTCCTTACTATTCTTCATTCCATTTACAGCTATCCTGACTTCATCCATACTAATAATTTTCACTAAACCCACATTCACTGGTTTGCTCTCTAAAATCTCATTCCAGTTATTTTCCTCATTCATCAGTCTTTCAAAATACTCCTTCCACCTCTCTTTGATTTTTTCATCTTCTGATAGAATCATTCCAGTTTCATCCCTTATACATCTTATCTGACAAACATCTCTCGCATTTCTCTCTCTTGCTCTAGCAAGCCGGTATAGATCTTTCTGGCCTGCCGGACTATCTAGTGTGTCGTTTAGAATGTCCTGTGCTTTTGCTTTCGCTATTGCCACGGCTTTTTTGGCTTTAAAGCATCATAATCACTTTTTTTCGCAGACTTTAAGCTAGGGTAAAATCTACAAGTCCGTGATAAGACCTGTCATACTGTATGGATCAGAATGTTGGGCTGTGAAAAAGACGGATGAAAAAAGATTGCATGTAGCGGAGATGAGAATGTTGAGATGGATGTGTGGTGTGACGAGAATGGATAAAGTGAGAAATGAATATATTAGAGAAAGTTTGAAAGTGGCGCCAGTGACTGAAAAGTTGAAGGGGAATCGTTTGTCTTGGTATGGTCATGTAAAGAGTACAGATGAAACACATGTTAGTAAAAGAGTTATGAGTATACATGTGGATGGGTGGAGAGGGAGAGGGAGGCCAAAGAAAAGATGGATGGATTGTGTGAAGAGTGATATGAAAGAAAAGGAAGTTAGTGATAGTATGACGGTTGACAGGATAGAATGGAAGAAAAAAACGTGTTGCGCCGACCCCTAATAAGATGGGACAAGGGCAGGAAGATGATGACATACATTCATACATACATACATACATACATATATACATATATACATAAATACATACATACATACATGCGCACGCGTGAATGAAAAACATAACCCATCTTGCAGTCGGGTAAAACATATTCGCGACAGAATATGTCTATCTTTTAAGATTGGCTCCCTATAATCTTTTTTATGGAAATCAAATTTGTCCTAAAATTAAGGTGTTTTTATAAACATCAAATCAGTGGAAATCAGTGGAGAAGGTGGAAGTGTACCATAACGCCTACTGGTCAGACCACTTTCCACTCTGCATTCAGGTCAACCTGGGGATGGTGAGGCGAACGGATGCCTCAGCAAATCTTGAGGGCAAGGTAGTAGATAAAGTGAGGTGGGGGGAAAGATGTACTGACCAAATAAATTGCTATTACCAACTCTGTATGCAAAAGCTTAGTCTGGTCGATTTCCCAGCAGAGTTAAGCAACTGTTGCGATAACTTCTGCTTAAATAAAGAGCACACTGTAATAATTGATAATCTGTACAAGAATATTGTTACGTCACTGCGAGAGGCGGCTGAGGGCAGTGCTGGTTATGTGAGAAAAAGTAGTAATAAACGTACTGTGATAGGGTGGAATAGACACGTTAGGGACGCTCATGGGTGCGCTAGGGTGGCTTTTAAAAACTGGGTTTGGCATGGGAAACCTCAATTTGGTCAGTTGTTTATAGATATGCGAGAAACGAGAAAAGTCTTTAAACAAAAACTTAAATATTGCCAGGACAACGAAGAACAAATTAAGTTGGATATTATAGCTTCAGAACATAAGAAAAAGCAGTTCAATAAATTTTGGAAGTCAACTCAGAAGTTAAACACCAGACCTGCTGTACCTTTGAGCGTTAATGGCGTTTCTGAACCAGTGGGGATAGCGGACATGTTTAGAGTGCATTTCTCTGTGACCCCACGGTTGCAAGTCAATAGGCAGGAGGGGTGCGGTGGGAAGAGACTTGGGTCGTCTTTACATCTCGTCAAAGGAGATAGGGGAGGTTATAAAAACCATGACTAGGGGTAAGTCTCCTGGTCATGATAACCTTAGTATAGAACATTTCCAACATGCCGGTCCGCATCTTCCTAGGGTCTTATCTATGTTATATAACTTTTGTATTAGGCACTCATACCTGCCTGCTGAGTTGATGAGGACGATTGTTGTACCTATAGTGAAAAATAAGACAGGCCACGTCTCGGACAGGGAGAACTATCGACCAATCTCATTGGCTACTATAACTGCAAAGGTGCTTGACAGTGTGCTCGGGCGTAGGATGTCTGGACAGCTCAATTTAAACGACGCACAGTTCGGTTTTAGAGCTGGGCTGTCTACAGAAACAGCTATTTTGGCGCTCAACCACACGGTCAGTTACTACACCTGCAGGAACACATCTGTGTATGCTGTATTTTTAGACCTTTCGAAAGCATTTGACCTGGTTAATTATAACGTCCTATGGACTAAGTTGCGTGACCGGGAACAACCTGAGGAGATAGTTGAGCTTCTCAGGTATTGGTATAATCACCAGATTAACCAGGTCAGATGGTCGGGTGCTCTGTCTGAGACGTATGGTCTGGAATGTGGTGTAAGGCAGGGTGGTCTGACCTCCCCAGCGCTGTTCAGCTTGTATATCGATCAGTTGATCGGGGAACTCAGCAGCACAGGGGTTGGATGTTCGGTAGATGGTAAAATCATAAATAGCATATCTTACGCGGACGACATGGTGCTGCTGAGTCTCTCGATTGAGGCACTCAGACGATTGCTTGAGGTTTGTGAGAGATACGCCTTGACTCACGGCCTCCTGTACAACGTGAAGAAGAGTGTGTTCATGGTGTTTGGGGTTGCCACAAAGGGTCACAGGGCAGTGCCGCCAGTGTACTTATATGGTGTTGCTCTAAACAGAGTGCCTAGTTTTAGATACCTTGGACACAAACTAGTCGAGGATCTTAATGATGACCAGGACATAGAACGGGAACGAAGAGCGTTGTCGGTCCGATGCAATATGTTGGCCCGTAGGTTTGCAGGATGTACGAGACCGGTCAAGATCACCCTTTTCAAGGCTTTTTGTCAGTCTTTTTACACATGCAGCCTGTGGGTCGAGCATACGCAGAGGGCCTACAATGCTCTTCGGGTCCAGTACAACAACGCCTTCCGGCTGCTGTTGGGGCTATCGCGATTCTGTAGCGCGTCAGCCATGTTTGTTACTACAGATAGTTTTTCAGCAATCATGAGGAAAAGAACGGCATCATTGTTACGCAGGATTCGTGGGAGTGCCAACGGCATACTGAAGGTGATCGGGGATAGGCTGGACGGCGTTTTCCTGGAGTATTGGACCCGTCTGCACAGCTACGGGTCTGATACTGCGGGAAAATACATGAATTAAATTGTATTGTAGGTTTTATTTTGTTTGTTTTTAATTATAAGTAAGTACTAACATAGTTACGTAAGTTGTATTCACTAACAAAATATGGAGCAAGTTTCCGAAATAAACGTTTTATTATTATTATTGGGAAGTGTTTTTTTATTCTCAGCTCTTTGGCTGGTTTCTAACTACATTTACGAGCCGATACCAAGTAAATGCAGCGTGTGGTGTGTTATGTTGAGGGTGTGTTATGATGGGGACCTAATTCGTTTTCATCTATTTGCATGAACTTTCTAACTATTCGACATGTATTTAGGATAACGGCTTTTTGTAAGGTGATAAAGAGAGTTTCTTTTAAATTTATTAGTTTCAGACTATGTAGTAGACAATTCGGAATGACGCCTGTTGTGGAAAGGACGATTGGGATAACATAAACTTTTTCTTGTCACCATATTCTGGTAACTTCATCCTTGAGTTCTGCATATTTGCTTATTTTCTCAGTTATTGTTTTCTTTATATTATGTGTGTTGGGTACAGCAATATCTATTAAGTATGTAATTTTATTTATTTTATCTTGAAGGGTTATATCTGGTCTATTATAATGAATTGTTCTATCGGTGAGTATGGCGCGGTCATAATAAAGTTTATGTGTATCATTTTCCAGTACAGTTTGAGGTGTATAGTTATAGTAAGGAGTGTTTGAGTTCTGTATGAGTGTATACTTAATCGCAAAATTTTGGTGTATTACGTTTGCTACCTGGTTGTGTCTATGAGTGTAATCAGTTTGCGTGAGGGTGGTGCACCCTCCTGTGATATGCTGGATAGTTTCCGGTTGGATGTGGCACTAACGACATTTATCATCTCTAACTGAAGGATCTTTGATGATATATTTTCTGTGATTTCTGGTATTAATTATCTGATCTTGAATGGCAATCATAAATCCTTCAGTTTCCGGGAACAAACTACCCATTTTAAGCCACTTGTTTGAAGCTATTTTGTTAATGTGGGATTGTTCTAGGTCGTGAGGATGTCGGCCATGCAACACTTTTCTTTTCCAGTCTTCCATTTTTTGTGTTTGCGGGTTGTCATTGGTAATATTTTGTGTGTCTAACTGTGCATTTAAATTAAGTGGGGTGTAATTCGAGTCATGTAAAACTACGGCTTTATGGATCTTACTTGTGCGAGATTTTGTCTCAAAGAATGTTTTTAGTTTAGAAATTTGTTTTCGCCACATATGCTGGACGTCTATTAGGCCTCTCCCACCATTTTGCCTTTTGATAGTAAGTCTTTTTATTGCAGATTTAGGATGTAAGTGATTATGCTTGGTAAGTGTTGTGCGGGTTATTCTCTCTAACTGTTCTGTGCCTGTTTTTGTCCATTTAATAACCCCAAATGAGTAGATTAAAATGGGTATAGCAAATGTATTTATAGCCTTGATGAGATGTTTACCAGAAAGTTGAGTTTTACATAGGGTGTTAAGTCTTTTCTTGTATTCTGCCGTAAGCGCATCTTTTATCCGAACGTGGTCCAGTCCCTTTAATTGCATATAGCCTAAATATTTGTATAAATCTTTTGATTCCATTGCTGTTATGGTATCTGTGTCATTTACTACATAGCTGCCTGGCCGTATCCTACCTCGTATGATGTGAAGCGTTTTACATTTATCAAGACCGAACTGCATGTTAATATCTTGACTAAACTCTGCTGTAGCTTCTACTAGTTTTCTCATATCTTTTTCGGTTTGTGCATATAGTTTAATATCTTCCATATAAATAAGGTGTGAGATAGTTGTTTGATCTGTAGAGTGTTTGAGACAATATCCGGCGCGAGAGCGCTGCAGCAAATGAGACAGAGGGTTTAATGCAAGGCAGAACCACAGGGGACTCAAGGAATCACCTTGGTATATACCCTTCTTGATATGAATTTGACGCGTTATAACGCGATCGTGATCATGATTTAGTTGAAGTGTGGTATTCCAGTGTAACATTATATTGCGTAAAAAGTCTATTATTTTTGAGTTAATTTTGTATATTTGTAGTATTTGTATCAACCAAGAATGTGGAACACTGTCAAAAGCTTTTTTATAGTCGATATAGGTGCAATGGAGATTTCTATTTTTTGTGGAGGCGTGTTTATGAATAGTAGAGTCAATTATTAGCTATTCCTTGCATCCCATATGACCCCGCCTGCACCCTTTCTGCTCTTCCGCCATTATGCTGTGACGTTCAATGTGTGAGTTGATTTTTGTTGTGATTAGTGATGTTAATATTTTATATATCGTAGGTAGGCATGTGATTGGTCTATATAAGGAAGGTTGTGGCGAACTTTTAGTTTTGGGTAACATGTAAGTTATGCCTGTTGCAATAAATTCGGGTATGTTTTGTTGACCTAAAATTATTTCTGTTAAGTTTTTTGCTATGGGTTTGTATAATGAAGTTAACTTTTTATACCAGAAATTATGTATTTTGTCTATACCAGGAGCTTTCCAATTATGGAGTCTACCTGTTACATGTGTGACATCAGATTCGGTAATTTCTATGAAATCCATTTCTTCGATTGCTCTCCATTTTGTTTCTTCCTCTACTAACCACGCAGCTTTATCATTGTGTTGTACTTGTTCTTCCCAAATACTAGACCAATATGCTTCTAATTGTTCTTTTGTTGGTTGATCAATTGTGTCCGAGTTATTCCCTGCATTAGTGTTGGTGTCTGGTTTACGTAGGTTTCTATAAAACATTTTCTCATTTGTACTAAATATGTTATTATCGGTTTTACGTTGTTGTGCTTTTTTGTATCTTTTAAGCCTATGAACTTTAAGTGAAAGTTTTTGTTTTAAGGTGTCTAAATACTCTTCAGGTTTTCTATTATTATTCTCATGCCTAGTGTGTGTAAAACTGCTCCTAAATATAGCCTCAACTCTTCTTACTACTTTACTTGATCTGTTGTTGTTGATGTATTGTGTAAGTCTACTACAATCTGCTCTTAATTTGTCGATGTCTTTTTCTAACCTCTGCTGCCACGCTGGTTTTATTATTATTATTATTATTATAAACATAATATGAATCCTTATCAGAATATTTACAATATTCATTTTAAGAGTATTTTCTTTTAAACATAATTACCTTTTACATCATTTGATTTCGATAAATATCTTAGGAAATATCATAGTTTTAAAATAATGCCGTAGTCAAATAATAATCAAGTTGTACCCGCTTGGCGCCTGGCCGCAGCTGTCGCGTCGCGGCTGTCGGGTATCGCTGCGATACGTGGTGGACAAACCGCTTACTCAACTTTTGAACTTCCTCTGACTATTTTTTTTTTTTGTGCAAGATGTCAGCTTAATCATATGGGATAAATGCATTCATAGATCTCATGTAGAGACCCTTAAAACATAAGAAGCTGTAATATAATCATGGGTGGAATTACTTTCAAGTTTGCTGGTGATTTAGCATTGCCAGTTATAGTTAGAGGAACTGACACACAGTTATAGTTAGAGGAGCTGACATAGTTGAGTCTTGCGTTGAGAGCACATTTGAGTGGAGATAAAAGTTTTCCTTCAAAGTTACCTTTAATAAGCGATGGGAAAGTACCTTATTGTGAAAACGATAATACGAAAATCTGTTGTTACGTCACAAAAAAAAATAATAATTTTTTGCGATTCGGAAAAATCTTCGAGACTCCATTTGGCAAATGTACTATTTACATAGCTACGTTTGTACGGAACCCTCAATGCGCGAATCCGACTCGCACTTGCCCAGTTTTTTTTTAATTTTGATCGCATTGGGTTTAACATGCTTCCAATACTGGAGCAGACAATAAAAAATAAACAACATTACCGTCAAATGGTTTAGTTACGTAAATAGTGAAGCGTCTCTCATCCAAAAATAGCCGATGAATCGAATCAGTGTGCGCGTGCGCGAGCGGCGTGTGCCAGTGCCGGTGCGTCTCCGAGTGCGCTGTGACTGCGAGTGTGACGCTCCGAGTGCGCTGTGACTGCGAGCGTGACGCTACGTGACGCAATGTGGCCGGCGCTACTGGCGCTGCTGGTGCTGCTGGCACGCTACGCTGCACAGGATCTTGTCATCGGTCAATAGTCTCTCCTATGTACCAAAGTCGGCAGTGCTGATTATACTAGACCAGCTGATAGGGCTGATTTTACTGTTTGTGTTATTATCACTAGGGCTAACAAAACAATCTGGAGTAACGTAAGCACATTTTTTCATTAGTTGTCATCAATGTGAGTGATTGTGTGTGTGGCAGGAGTGGTGGAGCAGCCGGTGCGCGCGCTGCAGCTGGCGGCAGCTGTGGACGCGGCGCTGAACGAGTCGGGTGCCGCTGCCGTGGCGCCGCTTGAGCCAGACGAGCCACTGGCACCGCCCGCCGCGGTCTGCGCGCAGGTACCACTGCCTGACCCGCTGCACCCGCAACTCTCAAACAAAGTGTGTCTGCGTAGTATCTTTCACAGTTTCCGTAAAAATAAAAAATGATTTCGCAGTAGACACAGGTCGATACGTTAGAGAGGATCCGGCAGTTGGGACTTGAGGTGGCACTGCACAAGTCCCAGGCCATGTACTTTCATAGCTATCGGAAACCGCCACCACCGGTTTCCCAAATAACGGTCGGAGGGGTTCACATCGGCGTCGAGTCGTCACGAAGATGAAGTACTTAGGACTTGTCCTCAACAGGCGGTGGAATTTCAAGGAGTACTTTCTACGTCTGGCTCCCAAATTCCAAATCCGGACTAAGTGGATTGCTCTACACGCAGATAGTGTGGTTCGTGGCACTGTACGTGGCGATAGTGTGAGCGCCGTCGTGGAAGCGGCCGACTATCAAGCTGAATGTGTCCTAGAACCTAGAAGGTCATGGCTAGTGTTGCCAGGTGTCACGACTTGCGCGGGATTCCCGATTTTTAGAGGTCTGGGGACAAATCCCGACTTACGCCTGATCGGGACGCCAAAGGTTCAAGCGGGGCCACCGCAATGTGCAAGGCCCGCAGCATTTGCTACTCTTGCTATGTGGCTACTCTGGCACTGGATCTAAACGACTAGAGCACTTCCCGCACGACCCCGCCACTTTACACCCTCTAAGGGAGGTTGTAAGGAAGGCTTGCATGTATAATAATAAATAATAATAATAAACCTTTATTTCAGACACTTAGATCCATTCTGCAGAATATAAAAAAAATAAAAAATCCAAAAAAAAAAACACAAAAATGTAGATACATGAACAAGTCCTCATTACACAAAAAAAAACAACTAATTATTTTAAAACAAAAACAATAAATTATGTCAAAAAAAGAAACAAATATTAAACAAATGTCAAAAAGTTAAAAATTGAAAGTCAAGTCAAAGCATTTTATTTCAAATAAACCATTTACAGGCACTTTTGAAATGTCAAGATGTCAGTCAGTCAGAAAAAATGATGCTAATTGCACATTCCAAAGCGTAGATCTCTATGGAGAAGAATATGCAAGAAACTTCATGGACACTCTTTTCAATCATGTTTTGTAATTACAAATATATCTGTTACATGTTTCTTGTCGTTATTATGTGAGAACAATGTAAATAAAGTAAAAACTAAATATAGATATTAAAATAGCAACTGGCAGCTGAGGGATGACCAGTCTCAACTGACAGCGCCCGTTCACGGACATGACGCGAATATTAGCACCACTTAGTTCAACCATTTTGAAGGGAACCAAATGATCCAACACACGCGCCACCATCAGTGAGACATTTGAGTGAGCATGACAAACTCTCAACTGCTATGCTCATTTATGTCAAACAAGTCCAATGGTAACCTAAACCAAAAAAATAGCTCCATGGTACTCACATTTACAAACTTTGAAATAATGCTTCTACATTATACAATACTAACTGCAATAATATTTTACAATTTCAAAAAAAAGAGATTAAAAAAGTATATATAAAAATAATAATAATTTCAAAAACTTATTAATTAGTACACCCCGGTGGTAGTGGAGCTGGACCAGCATTGAGCCAAGCATTTTTTTCTTGAATATAATCCTCCAGCTTAAAAGAAAGAATTGAAAAATAAAATAAAAAGATACCGTCAAGTTTCTAAAAAAAATTAATTCATTCATTCATTGAAGCATGCAATAAGTTTGGTTTCTATTAAATTAAATTGAAATAATAAATTAAGCAAAAAATTTAAAAAAGAAAAAAAATACAGGACAACAAACACTTAAGCCGCTATTTCCAGCCATCGTTTATAAGTTCTGGTAGCACCCACTCTATCAGCAAGTTCTTTCACTATACTGTTACCATGAGGTACCACCAACCCCATGAGGTACCACCAAGAAAAGCATAGCAAATCCTCAGTGATCGTCAATACGGCATTCACCGAAATCGTCAACTCTTCTTCTTCGTCGATCTTCTAGCGTATGCCTCACATCTGAAGCGAGGCCATCGAGAAGCATGAGGAAGCACTTGCAGTCTCTCTTGATATCTCGAAGACCTTCAACAGGGTCTGGCACGAAAATTATTGCTAATAATAATAATAAATTCATTTATTTCGGATACCAGCCCATATGCATAGATAAGCTTCCTTCCTTGTATACTCCCATACTGGTACATATTTAGACGTAGTCGCTACAAGCAGAATATGTTAATGTTCAAAGGCTATTTATAAAATTTGACATTAAATTATATTTATGCCTGCAAAGAATCTAATGACACATTTAACAAGTTCCATGATACATTTAAACTGTTTTACGATATGTGCTTTCCATTTATGAGAATAAAAAGATATGCAACAAAAATACGATGTGGATAAGTAAGGGTATAAAATTATGCTGCAAACGTAACCATGAAATGTTATTGCAATTTCAAAAATACCCCAATTCGAAAAGTAAAACAATGTATAAAACATATACGAAACGGTTAAAAACGAACATTCGTTTAACTAAAAAACACCAAAATTAAAAATAAAATCAACTACATTAGTAATGCACCTAATAAAGGAAAAGCGACATGGCAAATAATAAATAAGTTCAAAAATAATAAACCGCTTGAAGGAATAACAAAACTTACAATTAATACTAAAGATGTAACTGACCCAAGCGATGTTTCCCAAATTTCCAATGACTATTTTATTGACGAAATTGAATTTTTATTTGACATTAATAATATTAGTAAACAAAATTTTAAATTTGACATGCATCGTGACTCATTTCTTTTTAAGACCCACAGTTCCCTCTGACATTATAAATTTAATTAAATCGTTAAATAATACAAACAGCTCTAGATATGATGACCTCACAACGAATGTAATTAAACTGTATCGGATATAATCGCGACAATACTTACTTAGTCATATAATAAATCTGTGCTTAGAATTGGGTGTGTTTCCGGATTGACAAACATGTCCCGGCAATTAGTCAGCCTATCGCATTACTACCAATATACTCCAAAATAATATAAAAAGTAATTTACGTATTTTTAAGTATTTTTTAATTTTTATTTTTTTTTATTTAGTATTTATTTATGGCTTTATGTAATATAAAGCCATATTTCATAAAAGTTTTTTAGGAATGGCTATACGGGTATACAACAAACTGCCTAAATCTTTGCTAGAATGCAATGATTTTAACGTATTTGACAAATAAGATTAGACTTTGGACTTTCCTTTGGTCTACCTACCGTCCGTCCGTCGGTCCGTGTGACTGGATCGTAGACTTCTTGAAAGGGCGATCCATCCTAGTGTTTATTGATGGCTGCTCGTTCGGTCAAATGGATATTAAAGCCGGGGTCACTCAAGGTTCGGTACTCTTGGCAACACTGTTCTTGCTTTTTTTTTAATTGATATAAACCAGTGCTTGACTGCGATCCTACCTGATGGTAAGTAGAGAAGCAATCATAAATGTTCTACTTAAACCCGGTATCTTTGGGTATGCAGACAATAACACTGTTGCTGAGAAACACGTGTCCGATGTAAATGCTAGTGGGTCACAGATCCAGTCTTTCCTAGAGGCTATGGTTGAACGTTTGAACTTGTCTTTGAAGGCAGTATCCGATTGGGGCGATCCCAATCTGGTCAAGTTCAACGCTGCTAAAACGCCGTGGTGTGTCTTTTTCCGCTAAACGGAGCCAATTTCGCTCGGCACCATCATTCCGGGGTGAAACCGTGCCGATAACTGACAACCTTGAGCTTCTTGGGGTAACGTTGTCATCTACCCTCAATTTCGGCTCTTACATCGAGGCAAAAGCTCAACAGGCTACTAAAAAAATGGACATCTTAGCTAAGGTGAGACGGTACTTCACGCCGGAACAGCTGCTCAACCTTTATCTTCTTTTTTTTTTTTTGTTGCCTGGTTGGAAAATCGTCATGGATGTCCTTCGCCTGGGGCAGGCGAAGAGGTCTGTCAGACTCTTACTGACTAAAAACCACCCCGGTGTTCCCTCCCACACTTGGACCGGGGATCGTGGGAGCTGATACGCCATCCATGATCCCCAGCTAGTGCCGGCCCGCCTACGCGGGCCACCTCAAGCCCGCGGGGATGTGTCCTCCCCCGCGACATCACATAGGAGCACGCGTGGAACACTACGCGCCGCCGCCTCGGGTCTTGCTGAATGGGGGACGGCGGACAACCCCGAGTCTGCCGTCCATCCGGGCCTCTTTATGGGGGTTGGAAGAGGGCGTTAACTGCCCTCCGCCGACGCCCGGTTCGCCTGCTGCGGCACGGGAGAGTGGCCACGGCCTCCCTCTCCCTCTCCGCAGCCTCCTTCTACGAAATGACGGCTTCACAGAAGGAGATCACCGCATCCCACGACTCAGCGCTCCCGATCATAGAACGAGCGACGGCTGGCAGCGACAGGTCGGGGCCAACTTCAGATACGAGGGCACGGCGCTGCTTCTCCCATGCGGCACACTCTGCCTGTGTGTGCTGCGCCGTGTCCTCACGACAGTCGGTGCAGTGATGGCACCGAGCGTCTGGCTCCCTGTTTATGCGACACAAGTACTTCCCGAAGCAGCCATGCCCCGAAAGCACCTGCGTCGTCCTAAACGACAGGGAGCCGTGCTTCCTCCCGAGCCATTCGTGCTCAACCTTTATCTAGCGCAAGTTCGATCGTGTATGGAGTATTGCTTTCATCTTTGGCATGAATCTGCCAAATATCAGCTTGATGCCCTGGAGTGGATTGAGAAGCGCGATGCACTTGTCGAGTCAAAATTCCAAAGTCTGGAGCATCGACGCCGAGTCGCTGGCCTGTCTGCTTTCTGTCGTTTACATTCCGGGGAGTGTGTGTTGGAATTGCACAATTCAATTCCACCTAGTCTGTTCCATCATCAAACCACTAGACGTACGTACGTGCGTTGCGCCATCGGTCCATGGTGGATATCCCACCCATACTTATAAAGCGTTTTGGAAACATATTCATTATGCGTACAGCTAAGGAGTGGAATTCCCTGCAGGATTCTGTGTTTCCTGATAGCTACAACCTAAGGGTCTTTAAGTCAAGAGTGAATAGGTTACTTCTAGGCAAGCGTATTCCATCGTCGGCCACATTATCGCTTACCATCAGGTGAAATAGTGGTCAAACGCGAACCTATCAATAATAAAAATAAATATTCTTATGACTTAGTCCATAAAATATACTGTACAGATTTGCCCGACATCCTGTCCTCGCAGAGACAGTAGGTCACATGTGCAGGTCTGCAGTATTAAACGTAACAATCTAATCAACACGTCTTCGAGTACTACTGAGTGTGCGCGTCAGCTGACTGTGGGGGAATGGGAGTCGGGCTTATGGCGTCAGGCACTGCCGTCATGCACCATAAGCACTATGTTGAATGATACATCGTTTCGGCTAGCAACTTGTTTACGCTTAGACGCACCGATGTTGCTCAACTTCGGAGCCACTATGGTGAAGCTGTCGACAGCCTCGCATACCATGGTCTGTCCTACTGCAGGAGCATAGGCTGCATAGCACGGCACGCCAACATCAACAATGTTATATGTCGAGCTCTTGCCACCACCGGCGTACCTGCCGTATTAGAACCTAAATGGCTTGGAACGTGACGATGGGAAGAGACCAGATGGTATGACGTTGGTGCTGTGGAAGGTGGGTAGGCAACCAGTGTCGCCACCCTTGCTCCATCACATGTTCCAAGTACGGCGGGCTATGCTGGCACTACTGCTGCGGCTGCTGAGACCCTTAAACGGCGCAAATACTACTAGCCTTATTGTTAATTACAGTTTTGAGCCGTTTTAGGTCGAAACGCTCGGGTCATGGGGTCCGAGTGCGCATCTCCTTTTTAAGGAAATTTCACGCCGACTAATCAACACTTTGCGTGTCCAGAGGGCTGGCTCGTTCTTCGCCTGAACAGAATTAGCCATTCAACATGGCAATGATGCCAGTCTGCAGGGCACCTTTACAGATGACAGCGATATGGAGGAGTACTTCGACTCCTGAGTATACACACACTTTTTGTTTTTGTACTAGTATTATACATATGTACCTACATAGTTAAGTTTTAGTATAAATAGTTTAATTAATATTAAAGTCTTATATGTACATATGTATTATTCAATTACAATAAAAAGTTACTGAACAGAAGGTTTTTGTTTGAGGCTGCTGTGAGCGCAGATGAGAGCGCGGGCGCGGTGGTAGCGACCCTGGGCGGCGGGGACGCACGCGCGGCTCGGCTGGCGGCGGCGGGCGCCGCGCGCGCCGCTCTACCGCTGCTGCTGGTGGAGCAAGCGCCCGCCGACGCCGCCTGGGAGGCGCTCGAGCTCTACCCGCACCCGCAAGTTCTGGCGCAGGTCCGTTTCAGACTGTCTCTATACATAACGCAATCATTACGCTAGCGAACGATCTAATGGACCGCACTTATGTTACTTTGTCTCGTGCAGGCGTGTGCGGAGCTGTGCGAGGCGAAGGGCTGGCAGCGCGCCGTGATGCTGCACGAGGGTGACGCTCGCGGTGTCGCGCTGCTGACAGCCAGCTCCGCAGCGCCTGCGCTGCTGGCGCGCCAGCTACCGCCCGCCACCGACGACGCGCTACTCAGGTCGCATCGACAACCCTCACGAATTATGTTGCAATCATTCAAGTTACAGCTGTACGTTATTAGTGAATTCATGTATTTGCAGAAACTTACTGCTCGTACTGAAGAAGTCCGGCTTGACGAACTTCATCGTCTGGTGCTCGCCGGAGTGCACGGTGCGCGTACTGGACACGGCGCAGCGCGTGGGCCTGCTGGCCGAAAAGCATTCGTACATCGTACTGTCGCTGGACCTGCACACGCAGCCGCTGCACGACTACAGCCATGGCGGAGCTAATGTCACAGGTACGCGCCTCCGCTCGCTCTCCCCCCCCCCCCCTCACACACTACATACTGTACTATGCTCACTAACCGGTCGCGTGTTCTCCAGCGTTTCGCCTGTTCGATCCAGAGTCCCCCGAGGTGGTGGAGGTGATAACTCAGTGGCGCAAAATGTACACGGAGCGCCTGAAGGCGGCGAGTAGCGTGGAGGATGGGGAGGAGCCACCGGAGCCTGAGGAGGTGGCGGTCATAGCAGCGGCGCCCCCCACTGCGCTTCTGTTGGCATACATGGGCACTGGGCTGGTGGCGGAGGCATGGCGCCGCCTGCAGCTGCCCGCTGCCACGCCCGCTGACTGCGCTATGGGCGCCGGCGCTTTCCATGCCGACACGCTGCTCAACTACCTACGCTCGGTAGGTTCCGTCGAGCGTTATACACGACAGTTATGGGCTCGTTTTACATTCCGTGTCTCGGTGGTTGCAGGAGGAGTGGAACAGCGAGGACGGCGCGGGGTCGCTGGTGGGCGACGCCATAACCTGGGAGGTGGACGGCAGCCGGCGCGACGTGCAGCTGGAGGTGGTGGAGCTGCTGCGGGGGGGGAGATTGGATCGCGTGGGGCTGTGGGCGGCGCACGCGGGGCTGTCCTGGCAGCGCCGCGATGTGCCCGCCGCCGAGCCGCCGCCGGACTCCATGACCAACCGCACCTTTACTGTGCTCATCGCCGAGGTGAATATCACGCCCCAACTAGCATCGAGATCGTATAAGCAATTACTCTTACAACTATATATCAAAAACGGCTCCTAGGCTTTCATTGAACTTAATTATTGAAGTTGAGAAAATTATTTATTTCAGCCCCTAAGGTGCTCTAAACATTATTTGAAAGCCGTCTACAGCGTAATAATGATGAAACAGTTTAGCAAAATCTTTTTCTATACCTTACTTTGCAAACCCGCTCTTATCCCACCGCTTTTAGGCACGCAATAGATTGTTTTCCGCATTATTGCAGAAAAGTGCGCGTGCTCACCCCCACCACAATATTATTACACATTCATAGTATCAGCCTGGGCCCTGTCGCGCCAACAAGTGTCACTATCACAACTTAACCTACAAGTGTCACTGTCACTGTAGCGTCACTGTCGCACTTACGTACCACTCGTCGCGGGGGGTAAACATCACCACGCTCCACCTATGGGTAGTGCGTTTTCAATTAGAAAGCAAGATGGCCGCGGGCTTAAGTGCAATTCCGTACAAGATAGAACGGGAGGCACCGAGTTTTTGCGACAGCCAATCACAAAAAGATTCGGAAAAACAGCGGCCGCACGTCTGCTCAGCATGAGCGCAGGCAGCGAACGCGGGGTCGCGACAGTCTTAGAGAGGATCCAGCATTTGGGACTCCAGGTGGCACTGCACAAGTCCGAGACGTCCGAGAAGTCCGGCCCTCGGAACGCGCCACCCCCGGGTTCCCAAATAACGATAGGAGGAGTTCACATCGGCGTCGAGTCGACGATGAAGTACCTGGGACTCGTCCTCGACAGCCGATGGAATTTCGAGGAGCATTTCCGACGTCTGGCTCCCAAACTGAGCGCAAGCCAGAGGGTCATGG
Source organism: Mythimna vitellina (assembly GCA_949316375.1). Lineage (NCBI taxonomy): Eukaryota > Metazoa > Arthropoda > Insecta > Lepidoptera > Noctuidae > Mythimna > Mythimna vitellina. Next base: position 286,444 of record OX438693.1, read on the forward strand.
CCATCTGGATAGTGCGAAGATACTACACTGTTTCCCGCGAAGCAGTGAGCCTCCTTGCTGGCCTACCACCGTGAGGTTTGGAGGCAACAGTCCTTGCATGCACGATCTGCGCGTGGAGATGCAACGCCGGGGCGAAACTCTGATGCCGCACCAAGTCGCGGCATGACGGACAGAGTTCCGGCGGAATCTCATAAAGGAATTGCGACAGCGACTATCGCAACCCAGTGGGCATGCCATAATTATGACGGTAAGTCCCCTCTTTGAGGAGTGGCCGGAAAGGCAACACCTTCCGCATGACGTAGGTCCTCACCGGACATAGTAAGTTTGGGAGGTTTCTGCACCGAATTCGTGCGGAAGAAACGCCCGGGTATCAACATTCTGTGGACCGCCCGGAGGACATGGTGGAGCATACAGTAGAGTTGTGCCGCACCTGGGCAGAGCACCACCGTGTCTTCGTGGGAGCGATCGGCAGCAGCGATCTCTCGCACCTGGCCTTGGTACAGGCCATAGTCCGGAGCGAGAGGGAATGGCAGGCGGTCGCCACCTTCTGCAAAGCAGTAATGCTAGCAAAGGAGGCGACCGCACGCGCGAGGCAATGGCCCTCACGCGCCCCAGCCCCGGGATTCCGGTCCCGATTTCCGGCCACCGTAAGCGCGGGCTTACGATCGGTGAGTACGACGAGAGAGACGTCCGTGCTCTCACGGTCGGATCTCTATCCGACCGTCCGGTAACCGTCCGGGCCGAGCCCAAGTCTTCGACGGCGCGTAGTGTTCCACGCGCGCCACTAGGAGATGTCACCTACCGTAGGGGCCCAGCGGGGTCGAAGCCTACTGGGGCCATGGGTGATGCGAAAGAAATCCCCGGAGCCCTAGAACAATGGCAAAGGAGGAACAGGAGTGGGTTCTAAGTCAGTAAAAGTCAGACACGCCCTCTCGCTCAGCCCATGAGCGAAGGATGTCATTAGATTAGATAAGAAAGAAAGTCTCGTACTCTACACCTTCCCGTAACCGTATTTTAAACGCTTCAGTGTGAGTAATCTATCTTAAATGCATGAGTAACCTACACTTTTACATTGGGACCAACTGACACTGTTTTATTTTTTGTTTTAGAACAAACCGTACGTGATGATGCAAGAATCTACGGAGCGACTATCTGGGAACGATCGCTATGAAGGTACACATACCTTTATTTATGGTATATATGTCGTGGCGAGATCTTAAAATTGATCACTTCATGATTTGATCGACCATATCATGAAATGATTGCATTTCATGTTATAGAACCTTGACCGCTGGCCACAGCATGATGTGGGCAAGCCAAATCAATGAACACTCTGCGTTGCGTTCAACGCAACGTGCGTTTAGCTGTTCATATCGTTATATGAACAGCTAAACGCATGATTATTTCTTGATATGGTCAAACATGGCTGATCGTATCGTAACATAGTTATGTTGTCCACCGGTAGAGGTGCTGATTTCGCTTTGTTTTCGAACCGCAATATGGCGACAGTCATTTTTTACTAAATGCGAATAACAATTTTCAAATGAAAGATAAAAGTACAATATTTCATTGTATTTCTGTAATAGTTTTATCTCTTAGTTATTTAACACCGACTTCCGAAATTAAAGTTATTTTGTACTTTTCAGTGTTTTTTTTTTGCGTTGAAGTCGGTTATTTTTTTTTTTTTTTGTAAAATGTTTTTTTATTTTACACTTTTTAGTTATGGTACCACCACTAAAAAGTACCTCTCAGCCAAACTATAATACCTTATACCCAGAGTGCATCTCATGTCAATTCTAATAATCCCAAACACGGTAAGATTGGGAATCAAACGAGCTTACCTATTAAGCGAAGTCTTGATTCTAATTTTTAGAGCACCGAAACTGAAATGCAATATTATTATCCTACATGTAGTACGTAATATTTTCGCCTACGGGTAAAGTCGCAAGTTTAGATATTTAGAAAAAATATAGTCAATGTATCCTAATAACACCATCGCGTCTAGATATCACTTATTTTCTACGTATGCAAAAAAAATATCCTATCTAATTATTCATTTAAAATACATAAAATAGTATTGTATATTTAGCAATTTAAGAAAATCCCAAGTGATACATTTGTATCTATATGATTTTGAATAATAAGATTATTATTCATTTAAAATACATTAAATAGTTCCTTTTTTAGCAAAATTAACAAATTTCCAAATGATACCTACAAAGTGTATTGTGCAGTGACGAATTTCAGCGTCGAAGTCAAGCCTTGAATCTACAATCACCCAGGATGAACCTTTTCCGATATCCAGCAAGTTGGTTATTCCCTGAGTCTTTCCACAACTTAAGGCGTAAGAAAGGCCTCCTGAAACTGGTCACCAAGGATGCGATCCTCAAGGGGCTTGTTCCAAGCACTAAGTTATCATACTTTAGAGATTATAGGACAAGGAACAAGCTGTCTTTTGGACCGACTTGTTACCGCATACTTAAATTCACGATTTTCATGTAAGGATAACTGTGAGTTAGGTAGGTTAATTATTGCAGCTTAAGGACTACTAAGAAGTGGTGGCTAGGTGATTGCATTGCAGTTTCGGCGCTCATAAAATTTGAATCAAGACTTCGCTTATAAGCTCGTTTGATTCGCAATTTTACTACGCGCCGAAACTGAAATGCAATATTATTATCTTACATGCAGATGTTTAGAGTTTGCTGCAATAATTAATTGTTACGCTATTATTAGTACTGGTACTATCAACTCAAGTGCGGTCTCTCTTTATAGTAAGATATGGATCGATTTAAGTTTTCCCTAAGGTTTTTTAGTCGCTACAGTCATACGTTCTTGATGGGAGAGGCTCCCAAGGTGTTGACTAGACTATCCGTTCATTTTTTAAAGTATTGTGTGACAAGTATTCTCGAATTGTAAAAATTATTTGATTCCTCCTACAAGGTGGACCGATGACCTGGTAACGGTTGCGGAGTACGATGGATGCGAGACGCACAGGACCGTTCATTATGGCGGCACTTGGGGGAGGCCTATGTCCAACAGTGGACGTCTTTCGGCTGAAATGATGATGATGATTTATTTGATTCATTGATAGGTAGCTGATTTAGATCTGAAGCATGTTATTTCAAGAGGGGCAGTTCTAGTACCACAGTGTGAGACGTGTATTGTTATTAATTGGATTATTTTTAATGAAAGTCACTTATGACTTACCAGCTTATTTTTAGAAATATTATATCATTATATATCTCTCTTATACTTTAGTATTTATTTGGTTATTTGTACATCATCGTTATATGTACATTGCAGTTGATGTCGGTTGTATTACAAGGTCATTATTACTAAATGTAATCGGACAAAATGTTACTTAGTTTTATAGTACTGCTGTTCCCACTTAACGCAAAGACAATTCGTTGAAATCTATTGAGGCAGAATAATCTCATTAGTTGTTTTTATCATACAATAGTGATGTTTTACCGTTTAAGTGTACTAAGCTGTTTTGTTGTTAGGGTTGTGTGTTGTGGGAGCCAATGGGTTACAAGTTTCCTCGAGTTCATTTTATATTGTGAGACAAAGAAGGAGCTATTATAGCAGGATCAAATGTCAAATGCATCCTACAATTAGCCTTGCATTAGGTAATGCAATTAGGTACATGCATTGCAACTCATTCATCATTTTTGTTTCAAACAATAAGTAATGAAATCTATTAATTTCTAAGTTATATTTGTGTTGACATGGTAGGTGACTGGTATGAAAGTCTAGCTTATCGATTTTATTATTATTAATTGGTTTTCTACTGCATCATACAGCTAGTGTACTTATATCCGTTTCAGCATGTATGTGTATACTTGTATTTTTTTTTTCATTATTTTATACTTATGAAGGCCATTTTATGTCATTTATTTGTGTCTCCCAAAATGGAAGTCAATGCGTTTGTCTTTCTCTGGCATCATAGTAGTATTTTTGTGTCACAGTGTAAGTTATATGTGACGAGAAACTTTGTTTCTTGAACTTCCTACTAGGGACTAGATACCTAGAGAAGTTGTATGGTCACTGACATTTCACGAGGACCTCTGTTGCACTAGTTTGTCCCCAGGATACACCCCCCTCCCCCTTTTGTTTCTTATAAAAGTAATTTTACTTTTGTATTGATAAGTTAAGTACTTAATTATATAGTTTTGATGATACTAGTAATTCAAATGGGGTAATTCATTGCCTCAATTATGTAAGTGTATTTTGAACATTCAGTCCCACTTAGCTATTTTAGAGAATAAAGAGGAAATAAGATATATTTATTCTACCTGAATAAACACGAAATAAATTAAAAAGTATCAACCAAACCAAAATTAGAATGATATGCTGTATCTATGAATTTAATCCGTTTAAATAATATCAAGATTTGTTATTTTTATTATTACAAGGGACTCCATGTAATAATTGATGTTGAATGATGTGATCCATGTAATAATTGATGATGTTGAATGTTGATTATGACATGACTATGTCATAATCAACACTTACTGATATTTCTCGCTGTAAAACATTTGCTATTAGTAAACATATTGTTTGTAAATTGTTGATGAAGTTGTTAAGTATACATCACTGTGAACATCTTGTGCTCCATGGTTTGCCTTTGTTTTATTATTTTGAATATTTTGCAGGTCAGTGTACAACACAACCATAAGGAAATAATAATATTTCTATTGAACAGGTCTTTACCATTTAACTTAGCAAAAATAGGTTTGATAACGGATCAACGTCACGCTCGCACTATGGCAGCACCTCCCACCAGCATTGTAGCCGGTAAGGGTGTCAATAATTCTGCCCTGCCCTCTCCCAACGGTTTTGGGTTAGTTTCCAGTTCAGCTACTGGACACAGGTGCGTATCTACAGGTAATCCGGCTAGGTACAGTGGATCAACTTATATTAATTTAAGTTTGGAATATCTCGTACTCGTAAGCCGTTTTGCTTTGGAAAGTTTATAATTCACATAGCAGGCAATGTAAAACTTATCACCTTATAGGGGTTTGGAATATCTCGTATTCCTTAGCATTTTATATTTTGGAAAGTTTATAATTTACATAGCCGGCAGTGTAAAACTTGAAAGAATACACGTATGGGTAGTATGGAACTTGACCTTCTCGTGACTTTTATAGGCACTGTTAAAGTAGGAGCAGGCCAAACTTAGTCATTTTTGTCAATTTTTGTTCTTTGGATTATAAATGAATGGGATTCACCTGTTATAACGAATGCATACCAGATTAGAAATGTAGAATAACGCCGCTAAGAGTATCGCGTACTAGTCTGGTAGCTCCCAATCAGTTAACGTATGAACGTCGTACCCTGATTGAAGATTGAACAAGGTTTCGACTCACAAGTCTGAAACGCAGTACTCGATATGATCACTTAGTGCTTGGAACAAGCCCCGTGAGGATCGCGTCCTCGGTGATCATTTTCAGGAGGCCTTTCTTACGCCTTAAGTTGTGGAAAGTCTCAGAGAATAACCAACTTGCTGGATATCGGAAAAGGTTCTTTATCCTGTGTGATTGTGGATTCAAGGCTTGACTTCGACGCTGAAATTCGTTACTGCACAATATCTAAACTTGCGTTTTTACCCGTAGGCGAATATACAAACTGCATGTAAGATATAATATTGCATTTCAGTTTCGGCGCGAAGTAAAATTACATTAATTTATTACAGAGTTCCGGTGCCTATCTTCAGGCTTCATCATCAGATCAGTTCAACATGTTCCCCCTCTTCTTTCAGTCAGTCATCGACTAAACGTATGAACAAAGCAATTTTACTTGTTTTGACGGTTTTGCTGTGATCCTATGAGGAGTTCTGTTCCATATCTTCGAAGTTCATGATCAGATCATAAAAATATTTCTATGGGACCAACTCGGAAGCAGAACAATTTAATAAAAAAATTCAAAATCGGTTCAAAATCGGGTTGCACTCCGGGAGTGCCGGCAGAAGTGAAAACTTGATTATTAACGTTGAGCATGTTTGATATTTTGGAATGGTTAGGGAATAATTTTGCACCAATTGCTTTATCAGTATAAAAGTACTATCATTTATGTGGTAGAATACAATATTCATTTATTGCGCTATCGTACACAAACATGACAATTTCGATATTACACACATAAGTTTAGACTGTGGATTGTTGTGATACCGCAAGTTTAATTCATTCATTTAAAAACTAAAGTCTTAACTTCTTGCAGATTCAAGTAAAAATGTCAATTTATTTTTGTAATCCCAGTGATTACAAAAATAAATGAAGTAAATAAATGAATAAAAAGACTTAAAACATAACTTGCGAAATGTGGGTGTACTATTCGGTGCACCCCTGCCTGAGCCTTCGGGGATTACAGGATGTTATGTTATCATTGAATCCTGCCTAAATAATTTGTAATTAAAAGTGTGGAAGTAATCTGTCGCACATAAAAATGTGTGCGATACATCTTTTCACAGGCGCTTAGTAAGCACGTAAGCAGGAACGTCACATTCGATCTTACTACAGAATTAGCTGAGAATTTATCGGTTTCCTATACCAATAACACTCGTGCTTTTTAACTTACTTGTAAATACTTGTAATCAAATTATTTTTAAAGCAGATTTAAATAAACTGAACTTTATTTTACCAAACAACAAACGCCTTAGTGAAAATGTTTAGCAATTTAATACTCGGAAGGTACTTATTGCGATTGAACGATTTCCTTTTTTATTTTATTATCATGATTGTGCTTGCATCTTAAAAGCCTTCACAAGTACTTTTAATAGCTACTAGATACTAAGAAAGCTGCAAACTCAAAGACAACACTGTCTTATTGATTTTAGAATCTCTTGTCATTATGCGTCAATCAATAAAATTGCAAGGAAATACGGAATTTTATCTACACTAACATACCTACAGGTACGTAACGTTTGTAAATAGCACGTAAATTGCCTTCGTAGTTAGCACGGTGCGAATCCCCCAAAGACCACGGTTCTATCACAATCTTAAGGACGATGAAGATAGCCAGAGGACTAGGTTTCGCGGCGCTGCGCCGGCGCGCGGCGGGTGGCAATTTATTTAATAGATTTGTCAGCTTTATCCCTAAAGCATTAGGTTCAAAGTTGATTGGAAACATTTAAAAATTTCTTTAAATGATTTTAAACCATAAAATGTTGTAGGTTAAGTTCAAAATCGAATGAGAAAATTTGACTGGTGGCCGTCTTACGCTTTTTCGATCAGGTCACGTGTCCTGACGCGAGTTTAAGATTTTATACCCATTACAGAAAAAGTGCTCAACGCCGCTAAAGAAGTTTTCACTTCAAAAAAGTAGATTTAAGTTTACGAATTTATTGTGATCGATCACACGGACTCGTAATTTTATTCGATACAATATTATAATAATAAATCATTCTTACACAGTCAGCAGGAAGTTTGAAAAACGATAGCTCCGGTTTTGAAGAAGCTGAGTTCAAGCAGCCGTATTCCTACGCAATACGCTCGCGGCATTTTTGTAAAGATCGCGCAAACTTTAATAAACGTGACCGCTCGTCTTGACGTTACACGCGCTACTGACAGCACTGCGAGTGATGCTTCGGGGTCTCGTAGATGCGTATGTTTGTGTGAGTGCGCCGTTTCGACCGTTTGTAGGCAGTTTCCCAACTGTTCCTTTAACTGTGGTGTGATGGTGTATGTGTATGTAAGTGATGATATGTGTGTGATGGTGTCTAGTATCGGATAGTTGATATTACAAGGAGTAGGTAACTTAGACTACTTTTCATTTTCCCGCGGAAACGGAACTTAATTCCCAGGTTTCATGTATTCAATCTCTGAAATGGATAACACGATTTTACACGATTGCTTCAAAAAAGGGCAGTTAGCAGATAATAAATAACATATTTCCTATTGTATTTTTTTTAATAAGGTCATGCCATACCATTTCAGAATTATCATGATGAGCCCTTTAATTTGATACTCATTTTGTAGTATCCAAAATAAAAATATTTTTTTCACTTTAAAGTATGGCGTCTCACAGATGTTATAAACTTATGATGTTTTTTTTTAATGTTTACTATATAAGAACACTTGGGTTATCAAGACAAATCTAACGATATGTTAATTATATAAATCTGTTCAGCGGTTTGGAAGATAAGAGGTAATATAGATTATTACCTACATACATACATACAAGATAGGTACGTGCGAAAAACATAACCTGTCTTGCAGTCGGGTAAAAAAAACGTATCGACACATTACATTATATATTTCTAAATACATACATATTATAGATAAATTACACCCAGACACAAATGAACAAATGAACAAACGATCGTGCTCATCACACAAACATTTGTCCTGGGTGGGAATCGAACCCACGACCTTCGGCGTAGCAGTCAGGGCTACTAACCACTAAACCAACAGGTCAGTCAAATGTCAGCATAACCGTCGAGGCCCAGCAGGGTTGTAACTAACTGGGGCCATGGGGTGTGTGAAAGCCAACCCTGGGGCCCTGAAACGAAGGCAAAGAAGGAATAAAGGAGTGGGTTTTAGTCAGTAAAAGTCTGACATGACCACTTGCTCCGCCCAAGTGCGGGAGAAGTCATGGATGATTTCCCACCTAAAAAAAAGACATTGAGTTTTATTCGCATTTAGTAAGATTAAGCAAACCATTTAGCATTAATTAGCCATCATTATCCCGAAGCACTTTTCGCTCGACATAATTACCTACACGATGGAGTGCCCCAAGGGCCCACAGTGCAGGTGGCACTTTGGAGGATTTGATGATTGCCAGAAGAGAGTATAAGAAGTCGAACATCTACTCTAAAAGAAGAAGACATCATTTATTATAGTTTTAAAACTATGCTTCTGTAAGAGCACTCGTCTATAAGAGTCATGTGTGATTTCAGGTTTCTGCATTGAGCTGATCGACAGGCTGGCGAAGCTGTTGCAATTCAACTACACGTTTGTGGAACAGGAGGACGGAAACTACGGCTCGCGCGACAACGCCACCGGCAAGTGGTCGGGCATGCTGGGCCGCCTCATAGAGGATGACGTGCGTGCGCGTGTGACTGACTAGCTCCAGGTGACGTCACACCAGCTTCATGTGTCCACTCTCTGTGCAGAACATCGACTTCGCGATCACGGATTTGACCATCACAGCAGAGCGCGAGAGTGCGGTAGACTTCACAACGCCTTTCATGAACCTTGGCATCGGCATCCTGTTCCATACGCCCAAGACGCCCGAGCCCAAGATCTTCGCTTTCCTGCTCCCCTTCTCAAATGGCGTAAGTTTCATCTAAACGTCTCTATTCTTTTGTATTAAGCTATCTTGATGGGACATCAGTATAAAAAAAAATATTAATGTGAGGTTTTACTGTACTGTACCTTAATGGCTTGTGAGTCTGGGAAATTATTTCAGACTGGAAAATATAATTACACCAATGAAGAGAGAAACCGTTAATGTAACATACTTGCACGACCCTTGACACTATGTGAATGGGCGCAGGTGTGGCTATGCCTGGGCTTCGCGTATCTGGGCACGTCGCTGGTGCTATATGTGGTGGGGCGCCTGTGCCACGAGGAGTGGCAAAACCCCTACCCCTGCATCGAGGACCCGCCCTCGCTCGAGAACCAGTTTACGCTGGCTAACGCGCTTTGGTTCAACCTGGGCGCCGTGCTGCTGCAGGGTTCGGAGATCGCGCCCGTGTAATATACAATATTACTTATTAGATACTATAATATATATAAATATTTACGTGGCAAAGTTCAATTGTAAAAATAAAAGCTTGTTAGGATAAGAAAGTAGACCTAAAACAGAATAATTTCTTTAACCTAAATTGACATAATCATCCTGAAATCTAAGTGAGTGAGTGCGCCCGCAGCGCCTACAGCACGCGCGCTGTGGCTAGCGTATGGTGGGTGTTCGCGCTGGTCATCACCAGCTCGTACACGGCCAACCTGGCCACACTGTTAGCCAAGAAGTCGTCAGACCAGCTCATCAACAACGTGCAGGAACTTGCCGACAATCAGCTCGGCATTGACTACGGAGCTAAGTTCAATGGCTCCACTTACAAGTTCTTCGAGGTACGTATGTAACACTTAAAATAGTTGAGTGTCACAAACCCACCGCAATATTGAACGTGGAAGCCTCCTCGCTGCTCATGTGTTCCAAGCAGGAGTCAGTTCATTGCTTTCTAACGATTATACAACCTGAATATTGTTTTTAATTGCAGCACTCACAGAGCGAGCTTTACCAGCGGATGTTTCAGCACATGCGCACGCGCAAGATGCCCGGTTCCAACCGGGAGGGTATCGCTAAGTAACACATCCAAACAATTTTCAATTTCCTTTATCTTCGTTAAGAATAATAATAACATTTATTTATGCCAATGACTAAGACTCATGATTACACATAACGTAAAACGCTTTTTGCCTAAGCTATCATAATAATACATTTTTAGATTTTTTTCTCTTAGAGAGTAAAATACCCTATTCCCTTTAGGGAAAAAGCTGATCACATAGGTTAAACAAATGATTGCAGGGTGGAGAACGGAAAGTACGCGTTCTTGATGGAGTCGACGACCATCGACTATGAGACGGAACGCAACTGCGGTGTCACCAAAGTGAGTGTCTCCCGCTTGACAATAATCACACACGCATTAATAACGCGCACTAACGGCCACGTGTCCGCAGGTGGGGGCGCTACTCGACAGCAAGGGCTACGGCATAGCCATGAAGAAGAGTGAGTGCCTGCTGAGCTCTACGGCATTTTCATACTTACTTTTATGTATATACTTACTATTTGTTTGTAACCAAACAAATTGTTTGTTCAGATTCAAAGTTCCGGCAGGCCATGAACCTAGGCCTACTGAATCTGCAGGAGAGGGGCACGCTGAGCGAGATGCGGTACACCTGGTGGAAGGAGAAGCACGGCGGCGGTGCCTGCAAGGTACGCATTACGTCACTCACTGTGCTGCTTACTTGACACTTCACATTTTTAATCACCGTGGGACATAATGATCCGTTGGGATAAAACAAATCCGTACCAAGTCCCCGATAGGCAATCGAGCTGTATAAGTTAATCCCGGTAGAATAGGAGTTGGTACTGGTAAAAGTTCGAACTGTTCTGTGGCAGTCACTATTATTTCAAACTTTTGCTAACACTCACTTGTTTGTATTGGTAATCTACCTCAGAGATGTATTTTTTTATAGAATCAATAGAACGTAAGCTTGAGAACGAATGTACAAGTGACAGCTAAGTGACACATGTCACTTTGACAGCATCTAGTCTGATGTTTGCACGAGCCGAACAGATAAAAGTTCCGATCGTAGAGACGCGAGGTTCTCCCCCCCCCCCCTCCGATCACCATGTACGGCAAGCCAATCCCCTGGGAGAAGCAAGCCAAGTACCTAGGAGTGATCCTCGATCGTCACTTGACCTTCGCCGAGCACATAAAGCGGCTCGCGAGCGAGCCTGCTTTATGTGCTCGGACTGCCCACAGCAAACTGTCACTTAAGTGCAAGCTGCGTCTCTTTACAGCAGTAATCCGCCCGATCATGACGTATGCCTGTGCTATCTTCGCACACGCAAAGCCCCGTCACCTCCATAGGATGCAGACCCTCCAGAACCGAACCCTCCGTAAAATCCTCGGTGCCCCATTTTTCGTCCGAAATGAGAATCTACACCTAGATCTCAAAATCCCCACCATCCAGCAGTTCATGAGACGCCTTTGCAAGCGTTTCTTCGATACTGCTGTGAAACACCGCAACCCCCTTATTGTGTCGGCTGCCCGTTATGAACCCTCCCGTATATCTAAAATTCGCCGTCCTCGGCATACTCTCCTCACCCCCGATGACCCTATTACCCTGCTCCAAGAGAGCCGTAGGGAAACCGGTACAATTAAAAGACACCACAAACCGCCGTCTTTCCGTCCTCGCCGCCGAGGCCCGCCGCGACAATCTTTTACACGTCCTCCCCGTCCCTTGCTCGAGCCAGCCCGCGTCGCTGAGCCGTAGTTTTAAAAATCCCCGATCAATAATAATTAAATAATTCATAATTCATAATAATTTATTTGCTAATATGGGTAATAATTACATGAAGTTCTTAAAAGTATAGCACAGTCCAACCATATTACACCTTGAGGTATGCAAATCAAAAGCTTTTTTATTGTTATAATGCATGCAAATTTTTACAATTAATATTTCAATTTAGTTCACAATGAAAAACAATAATGTCAATAGTTAATTACAATTTGAAATATCATGTATTAAATGAGAATGTCAAGATATAACTGTAAATATATGTCAAAATAAATGTCAAAGTATAAAAATGTCAAAGTATATAAATGTCAAAGTATATCAAAATATTAATATTTAATTAGTGCACTAGTTACATTAATATGTCCTTACATCCTCCATTAAATAATCTTGAACACTATAGTAACATTTTGTTAACAAGAATCTTTTTAATTTCTTTTTGAACGCATCTATTGATGAAGTTTCTATTATGGACTTTGGCAAGTGATTGTATATACGCGGCGCCATACTGAAAATACTTTTAGAATATAAGGCTGTCTTACTAGATTTGCAGCAAATTTTGTCAATATGTCGCTTACTTCGGTACTTATCAAAAAGATTTTTGTTACTTCTTGCAAAGCTAGCAATCTCATAAATGTAAACACACGGCAACGTTAATATATTATGCTTGACAAATAACGGCCTACAGCTATCAGTCTGGTTGATATTAAACATACCTCTAATACACCGCTTCTGTGCCTTGAATGCCATATTCCTATTGGTGGAATTACCCCAGAATATGATACCATATCTTATCAAGGACCCCACGTAGCCATGGTATGCTGCAAGTACGGCAGAGGTGTTTACTGTTTTAGCCAGCATATGTAGGGCGTATGATTGCTTATTTAATTTTTGATTTAATGTGTCAATATGTGTCTTCCAATTCAAATTATGATCAATTGACATGCCTAAGAATTTTGTAGTTTCTATCTCATTTATTTTGTTCCCTAAATAGTTTATACTAATGTTAGCAAATTGGGCTTTACGATTGCGAAATATCATTATTTTAGTTTTGTCAAAGTTCATTTTTAAATTATTATTATTTAGCCAATTTATAATATCACTAAGAGTGCTATTTATGTCTTGTTCTAGGGATACCTTGTCCTTACTGGTAAAAACGACAGTACTATCATCTGCAAAAAGTATAGTGGGATGTTTGGTTATTTTTGGAAGGTCATTAATATAAATGATGAATAGCAAAGGTCCTAAAACACTTCCTTGTGGGACGCCTTGTTTGATTTGTCTGTATTCCGATGTGTAGTTAACTTCCTTTCTTTTTTGTAGTTAACTTCTTTTCTTCAGTTCTTTCCTAAATCTTTTCGATCCAGCTCGTCCCTTGCTGCCCCCCCCCAGCGACGCCCTAAGCCGAGGTCCGTACCCCACAGGGGGTGCCCTTAGCGCGTAGTCGCTTAGTTTTAAGTTAAGTAAGCCCTGGCTGGAGGCTTTGATTCTTTAATCGAGGCCGCCACAGGCAAGACCGGTTAAGCAGCCGACAACCTCCTAGGTTGACCTGCGAGAGGCCACTCACAAAAAAAAAAAAAAAGACGCGAGGTTCTTTTCTCTGCCGGCAGCTGTGCGAGCAACATCTAGTCTGGGGACTGTCTCACGGCTCGTTGGGAAGTGAATACCTAAACCTTGCATCATACTAAATCAGTTGTGTGATCTAGAATAGTTGGTTTATTGGTCGTTACCCCACAAAATAGAGTCCCTGGAAATAACATGGATTAATTAAAAACACTAAACTAACCTAACCAAGCAAAATAATAAAATTATGTTTATCATTTAATACAACATAATCTAGTATTTAATCCACAAAAAAACATACATCAGTAGATGCTAGTAATCTCATATCTTTTGAGGTTTGAACCATTGATTGTTTGAGCCATAATTTGTCCAAAAATAATCAGTTGATTCAATGATCGAATCAGCTGTTGATTTTTTTGCTTGATTCATTTCAATTTCATTTTTTTTTCATTTGTTTGTGGTTGATTATCAATTTTTGGATTGATCATTTGATTATAGTCAGTTGTCGTGGTCTGTTTAGTTATGTAATGTATATAAAGGCTTTTGAGCCCCTTCAACAATGTTAATCGAATCTGTAACCTCGAAATGCGATTTGTTTAGACACTCGTTACAATTCAAATCACTTAATATTAGCACTTAACTATAATCTTACTTTTAGTTCTCATAAAATAATTACCATAGATAAATCACCACACAATAATTATTTCTACAAAATAGGTAACACAATTAAGACACTCCACTGAACCCGTAGTGGATGTCTGGTGTCTCCGACCGGGGCTCAGTTAACACTGTGCCCCCGTCGTCGACCCACATCCCACCAGCACCCAGTGTTAGGTCCAAAGAGATTTAAAGAGATACAATCAAAGACATTCAATATATACTACCAATAGACCGGACATAGCGAACAAAATCGTGATCCGATACTTATTCCACGTTGGTCATAAGTCACTCAGTCTAATATGACACACCTACACGTCAAGTCGTGTTTGTATCCGTTCTATGCACTAAAAGAAAAACATTTTCTGAGAAAATATGCCGAACTACGCATTACGCTATTGTAAATCTTGCTATGGTAAAATGACTGGACCTAACTTCGGTTTATTTTCTAATAAACCGAAGTTAGGTCCAGTCATTTTACCATAGCAAGATTTGCAATAGCTTAATGCGTAGTGCGGCATAATTATTTTCTCAAAAAATTATTTTCTTTTAGTGCATAGAACGGATACAAACACGACTTGACGTGTAGGTGTGTCATACTAGACTGAGTGACTTATGACCACCATGTAATAAGTATCGGAGCACGATTTTGTTCGCTATGTCCGGTCTATTGGTAGTATATATTTAATGTCTTTGGTTAGGTCAGAGTGACGTGCGCGCCTGCGTACTAGTGCCGCTCTAAACAACTAGTGCCATCTCTGATATATTTTGAAAACTAATTTAAATACAAAAGCGCCGTCACAGCCAGACTAACATACGCACGTCCTCGTGCGTCGCTTTCTCCTCAGGGCACTCCACTTCCATTAGTCTGTAATGAAATTAAAACTGTTATTTAGTTTACTTTTTCAAGTACGCTCGTCCATCACTGACACACGTTACAACATCTTGTGTCCCATTAACTCAATCCCTACCAGCTGACTCGGACAACTGATCTCATAGCCTCCCAGACTATGTGGAAAATCGACCCCTCGTAAGCCAGTTCCTAAGATCAGTCGCATACTCGCACGCTGATCTCATAGTCTCTCAGACTATGTGGAACATCGATCCTCAAAAGCCAGTTCCTTAGATCACTCAACATAGCGTAACTACGCCACCATGGGACATCGTCCCACATGAGCCAGTCCCTCACATTACCCTCACATGCATAGTTAAGCAAAATTAGTAGTAATATTAGTATTGTAATACTTCACTGTTAGCAGCTGGAAGCGTTTCAGAGCTGGCAGTTGGAGTTAGAACCATAAATTGATTAGATATCACTGTCTTCACCAAATTATACCCACTCCACTTCTCGATAATATTCCGCCGTCTCGGCCTCCACTATGTATTGGTAAAGGTTCTATCTAGCTAGATCTAGTACCTGTCATAAACACTAGGACCACCACTGCATCTTAAACCCACACACATAAGACACCCAAGCTCGGAACAAACATCTGCAGCCCACACAAACGTCTGCTCCGTGAGGGAGTCGAACCTACAACACACTGCGCAGCAGCCAATAGATCAACCACTGCATCACCCGTAAAATGTGAAGGTTCAACAAAACTCAAGATCTATCCAAACTAGGTTTGGATTTTAAGCTAATAATTTTCACTATTATTCATGTACATTATAATTGAACAATTATGAATTAGTAGTAGTACTAAGAAAATAAATTAACCTCAAAATTTCTTATTACATTGTTTCAATATCAAAATCAATAAGAAGAAAATTCAAAGCACAACCGCCCATCAATTAACGTAGTATCTTCACCACACAGCCAATCAAGCCAAAACATCAATCATTAGGCTCTACATTCATATGTAGGGATCACTCCCTAGCTACTCATAGCCCAGCAACCTTCAGTCATTCACCTCTAACACGCGCCCCCACAGGACAACCGAGTTCTCTCCCAGGACTCAACGGTCTCCACCAAAACTCGATCCCCGCCAGGACCAACAGCCCACTGCGCACTCACGGACACGCTTATTAAAGCATTTACCGATTTACTTACATATCAACCTCCCCTAACACAACGGGATACTTCCCGAAACCAATAGAAGTCATAAAGCCTCTCCAAAGTCCCACCGTAACTGAGATGAACAAGCCACTCATGGGCACCGCCCACCACCAACCATCCGATCGCTCGAGAGAGCACTGTTGCACAATTCGGTACGACTGCTAACGCCCTTCTGAATTTCATACGATCACTGCAACTTCATCATTCAACCGCCAGTTATTCAAATCTGAAGCTTAGATGTTTCAAACTCAAGCTGCCGTTAAGTAAGCAACCAATTACCGGAGAGTTTTGTCAAGTTAACAACCATTCCTAGCCCTACCTTCAGAGGCTCAGACCGTAAACTAACCCCATGATCAAGTAATGGCAGACGACTTCGCGACAAGAAGCAACGCATGGCACTACCACAGGGCATCACCCACATAATATATAGACAAAAAAAATCTGAACTGATATCCGCTGGATCAACCGAGGGCAGCTGCTATTACGTCTGTTTCAAAATGCGTCGCGGTCCCATCACTTGAACTGAACCCCTGCAAAAACGCCCCACGGCCTTGCACAAAATCGCCTCTCAAATAGATGTCGGGCAAAACACGTAACAAAATTTCCACCAAACCACTATGAATTTCAACCACATAACCAATCCAACCCTTCAATGCAACAACACTGCGCTCACGTCAGCCATGAAAAAGCGACGACAAACTCCACACCTGAACACCTGACCCTGCTTCCAATGGAGGATCGACGCGCCCTCCATACCTACACCCAACACACGATGTGACCTGCGCAGCTGCAACACATTCTAATTTCCCCACAGCGAAAACACTCGACAAGCAATGCCCGAGACGTCCCCACGCGTTCAGTACCAACAGTTTTTTGATCTGCCACCACACGCAAATTTTATGGCTTTATTTGTACGATCTCATGGATACATCTAAGTTTGATGTTTTTTTAAGTCGTTTAACGAACTATTCTTAAAAACTTGATACCCACTTTGGTGATGACTTTTCAACTTTTACTTGTAAGTAAGAATTGGTAAATGTTAGGTTTTTCTGGCAAAGCTTAAAATTTACCAAAGATCGAACAAAAATTATGTAGATTAGTAGTATAAGAATAAATGTTGAGATGGATCCAAACAAGCGGGCCATCATCGCCATGCGGCGATTCGGACGTGTTGCAGGTGGAGGAGGAGCACGAGAGCGCAGAGCTATCCATGGCCAACTTCTTGGGGCTGTGGCTGGTGCTGGTGGTGGGCTGCGCACTCGGCATCGTGCTGTCGTGCTGCGACTTGGCGTGGGCGGCGGCGCGCCGTGCCCGAACCGAGGGCGGCCGCTTCCACACGCACTTCTGGTCGGAGCTGCGCTTCGTGTTCCGCTTCGAGCAGTCCGTGAAGCCAGTGCAGGTGCGGCCACAGCATCGGAATAGGCGTCATGCAGTGATCGTCCTTTTTTTTGGGCATAGCATGTCAGTCATAGCAGTCATTATGACCTGCAATTGAGAAAAGTAATATATAATAGGTGCATACTCGATCATTTGAATGGTTATTACCACGGAGCAAGTACAAAGAGGAGATGTTGTAATTAGATTTCCCTAAAAAACAACACGTGACACTTTGCAGGGTGCGGAGCTGTTAGATTCCACCCATTTCTTTATTTGCCATCTGCCAGTTAATAACAAAAATACTCGCTCGTTCTGTCGATTTAATTTTGTAGTTACGTAACTAAATCACACTAGATGTCACTAAGTGCAGGATGCAACAGGGTCGTACTCAGAATTACCAGGGAATTCTGTGTTCTTTTAATTAATTTTGCGAACCAACTTGATACATATTTTTTTCATTGAAATAGTGATACTATTATTTGATGAATTACGAATGAAGATCAGTCGACATTGCTTTTTCTTTTTTTAAGGCTTGTGTTTTTAGAAGAAAAAAACACCTCCCCTTTATGTGGCAGTCCATCCGAAACCATAAAATAAATAAATAAATAATACATCAATTAAAAGCAGCATGACGCATGATTGTATGCCCAGCGGTGATTGCGCCTGTTTTCATCCAATTATCTGAGGGGCCAGCTTTGTGCTGTGAAATAAACATCTTGAAGTACCTTTACATAAATATATTGTATTTTTTTCTATTGCTTATATAGTCTTCTTTAGGTTAACATTACATAACAATATATCACTATCAAGGCTTTTTTATTAAAAAATATTGGGGATTTCGCTAGTTTTCGTCCAAAAAAATTGTTTTTCGTCCGAGTATGAGCCAGTTTTCGACCCCAGTATTGAAAAAGGAGTGTAGGCTAATTATTAAGTAAAAAACCAAATGATATACATTTGGTTTTTTACTTAATAATTAGCCTACACTCCTTTTACTTAATCAGCAACATATCTACTATTTAATAGTTAGTAGCTTCTGTGTATTCTTTCTTTATCTTTTAGGTATTATTTTTTATTAGCTACAACTAACTGTCCCCCGCGGTTTTACTGCTCCTGTCTTTTACTGTCTTTGGTTACTGCTCTGCTTCCATGAGTCCTAGCGTGATATTATTTAGCTTATAGATAGTATTTGTCATAACCCTGGCTATTACTTACAGAAAGATTTTTCCAATTCGGCTTGTAGTTACAGAGATTAGCACGTTTAAAAAAACAAAAGACTCTCTTGCTTTATTATATTACTATTTAGAATAAACAAATTAATAAAAAAAAAACATTTTCTGTCAGAAATATGTGTCACAATGACAGTGAGCTGTTATCTTTAATTATTTCGTTTAAGATTTTAAAAGAATAACTATTTCTTGATTTTCATCCACCCCAGTATTCTTTTATGGACGAAAACGAAAACTACTTTTTAAGCTATTTTTAGTTTTCGTCCACGTCTTTTAAATATTGTTTTATTTGCGCAAAATATTGTTTTTTTTTTTCTAATCTAATAGCAATAAAGATCATACTGAGAGAAAATATTCAGTATTTTATAGGTCTGTTGAAGTAATATGACCATTACAAATATTCACTGAGCTGATAGTGTTTCCGTCCATGTGGACGAAAACTAAATAGTTTGTAAACTTGGTATGCTAATATTAGTCCACTATATTTACCTAAGATGTCTAAAAAAAACTATAAAAAACACTTTAAATTGTATTTATTATGCTTATAAGTACTGCACATATGTGCCAAAAATATTCCGTGAACTAGCTTTAGGTATATGTAATTAAACTTTCCATGAACTTTTCTGTCGGCATTTTTACCGTGTCCTCCGGGCAGTCCACGCAATAGTGACACTCGGGCGTTTCTTCCGGACGAATCTGGTGCAGGAACCTCCCGAACTTACCATGTCCGGTGAGGACCTGCGTCATGCGAAAGGTAAGGACGCCATGTTGCCTTTCCAGCCACTCCTCAAAGAGGGGACTTACCGCCATAATTATGGCGTGCCCAGCACTGGGTTGCGATAGTCGCTTTCGCCATTCCGTCATGAAATCCCACCGGAACTCTTTCCGCCATGCCGCGACTTGTCGCAGCATCGAAGTTCGCCGCGGCGTTGCATCTCCACACGCAGATCGTGCATGCGTGCAAGGACTGTTGCCTAAAGATCCCATGGTGGCTGGCCAGCAAGGAGGCTTGCCGCTTCGCGAGAAACCGTGCGGTATCCTCGCACCATTCATATGGCCATGACCCTCTGGCACGCGTTCAGCTGTGCCGCTGGTCGCTTTCGCAGTGACGGCGCCCACACCGGCGCCCCATAAAGGGCCATGAACCGGACGATGCCTACGGTGAATGGTCGGTACTTCATCCTCGACCTGACGCCGATGTGAACTCCTCCTACCGTTAGTTGGGAACGCCGAGGCGACGCGCTCCGAGGGCCGTGAAAACACATGGCCTCGGACTTGTGCATTGCCACCTCGAGTCCCAACTGCCGGATCCTATCAACGACTATCGCAACCCTGCGTGTCGCTAATTCAACCGCCGCCTGGTACGACTCTCCCTGTGCCGTCTGCATAGCAGACCACGCTGACCCCGTCAGGGAGGTCACCGCGCAGCATGTAGTCGTACCCGATGTTCCACAAGGGTAGTCCTAGTACCGATCCCTGCGGAACACCGCACGACATCTCTCGCCATTTCCTTTCTCCCTGGTGACCAGGGTATTTGATGTACCTGTCCGACAGGTAGGCCTCGATCACATGACAGAGGTAGTCGGGCACCCGGTACGGCTACTAATGTAGGGCACTCCGGTATCACTAGCTACTCCAGGGCAGAGAGTTGAAGGCATTGGCGATGTCCAAACACACCACCCCGACACACCTGCCCTGGGGCAACGCCTCCCCTGTCGTGAATGCTCGCACACGCATAATGGCGTCCACCGTGGAGCGCACTCTGCGAAAGCCGAACTGACCATCCGCAAGGTTCGGCTCCGCTCGTGCTAGGTATGCGCTGAGGCGGTCTGCAATTACTCTTTCAAAGAGCTTGCCCACCTCGTCGAGCAGCACAATGGGCCGATACGCGGACAGAGAGTCCGCTGGTCGCCCCGGCTTCGCAATAAGGACCAGTTTCCCCGTCTTTCAACGAAGTGGGAACTGGCCCCTCTCCATGCATGCGCTGAAGAGCCCTCTTAATCGAGACCCGAGAGCCTCCATGGCTAGGACTTAGGCTTTCCCAGGGAAGCCGTCGGGTCCTGGGGCGGTATTCTCGGCACTCAGCCTTCATACCGCCACACTCATCTCTACCTCGGTCACATCTGGAGCATTGTCGTCGTCATCGCCATCGTGATCCGCGTTAGACACCGCTCGTGGCGGAGCCATGAGCGGGGGAGAGTGTTCCCCTCGCGTAGGGAACAGAGTGCAATTACTGCCCTGGCTTTTTGTTCTGTTTATGTTTGTTATTCATAGTTGACGATAGATGGTGGCCTGTTTACAAAATGATATAAAAAACTACAAAAATAATATTTTGGAGGTTAACAAATTTCAGTACATATGATTATTAAAATATATTAGGACTGAGCTCTCTATGTAGCTAAATATATTTAGTTCCCATAACACAGTGTCGCCATCTAATATCGGGTAGAATTATATTTGGAAACACTGACGCTAAGAGATTTTTCTAGAACTATTATAATAAATTGGGCATAAAATAACTTACAAATGAAATGTGATGCCATCCATAGCATCAGAACGTCTATCCGAGTAGTTTTTACAAGATAAAACACAACATTTCATTCATTTTTTCTTCTATCGCGAATATGCTGTAAAATGGGTACCTACGTTTACGAAGTTGTGCACACACATAGGACCAAGGGCAGATCCAGCTTTGGCGCCAGGGGGGGTCACATAGTCATGGTCAAGTCATAAGAAGCTATGATTTAATTTTCAATAAAATACCTACTAATTTATCGATGTATGTACTGTACTTAAAAATACCTATATTTAAATACCAAAATCAATTTTTCTTTTACGTCTTCTCACGAATCGCATTATCACTCCATCTACTTCAATGGTAACGAGAAAAGCAAGTAGCGAACTAAAAAAAATGGACTGCCACAAGGTAGTGTTCTAGCCCCCATGCTGTTTAACCTTTACACCAATGACTAATCGGTGAACCCTAACACAAGCCGCTTTCTGTATGCAGACGATATGACATTAACTTGCCAAGCCACTGATTTTGAGGAGTTTGAGGCCAATCTTACCACAGCTCTTTCAGAGCTTAGCCAGTATTATACTGCTAATGCATTTAAAGCAAATTCTTAAAAAATGGGCGTCTTTCGCCTTTGTAACAGACAAGCGGAGTGCTCGAATGCTCAATATTTCATGGCAGGAGGTGGCAATCATTCATAACTCCCATCCAAGATATCTCTTCATCACTCTGGATAGGTCTCTCAACTACAGAAAAAATTGCGAGAACGTTAAGCGGAAGGTGCATACGAGAAAGAACCTGCTAAGTTGCCTAACATCCACTAGATGAGGGGCGTCTCCCTAAGTTCTGCGAACAACTGGAATAGCGCTCCGCTTCTCCGCTGGTGAATATTCCTGTCCAGTATGGACCCGCTCCGCCCACTAACATTGTGGATACAGCACTTAATGAGAGGTGCCAAATTGCCACTGGTTGCCTTATGCCGACTCCGGTACGAAAGCTGTCTCAAAATCACAATTTAAAATAAGGTCAGAAATATCGGTAATCTTCTGCCAGCTCACATTAAGGCACTCCTATTATTGACTATGGTGATATGTGCTACTATGACCTGAATGCAGATGTCCTCAATAAACTTGACCGCCTTCTGAATAACTGTATTCGATTTGTCTTTAACCTTCGCAAGTATGATCATGTATCTGAGCAACGTTCACTTTTAAAATGGTTACCCATCCGACAGCGTAGAGCGCTGAGAGCCTTGACTACCTTGTTTTCTTTTCTAGATAAACCTTCTTCTCCTTCTTATTTGACTTCTCAAATCCAATTTCTTTGTTCTGGTCATAATAAAAATCTCCGATCTACCAATAATCGTCTTCTACGATGTCCCACACACCGCTCTGGGTTTATCCAGTCCTCCTTCTTTGTCCAGGCGATTTCTCTTTGGAATGCGCTCCCGCCGAACATCAGGATGGCGTCCAGCCGGTTCATTTTTAAGGTGATGGCACGTGAGCACATTCGCAGGAAGTTGGTGTAATCATCACAGCGTTGATTTGTTGGATTCGTTTTTCATAAATAGATTGTTAATTTGTATGTATGTATCTAAGTATATATTTATTATTGTATTTCTTTTCTATTTCTTTACTATTAAGCTGCACCTACCATGTTTTGTTTCTGCACCACCCTAAGGTCGACTGGTAAAAAATGCCTAAGGCATTAAGTCCGCCTTTGTACAGTGTAGTAAACACTGTACATAAAGTTTTAATAAATAAATAAATAAAATATCCTGACTCCGCTGTCACTTCACCATCCACAGCCGATAATCGTTTACAACGACAGAAACTGGAGTAGATACTTTATTAACTATATAATATAGAATACTGAGGTGTGTTACTCACAGTAACACACCTCAGTATTCACACTCACACACCCCTACTCTCACTCACGCATTTGCATGCTTCTTGTCTAGTTTTAATTTTCTATTTTTATTTTAAATCGCCTGTTTTTATAACACTTAAAACAAGTAATTTTATGTTAATATTTTAAGTTTTGGAAGAGCGGAGTCTCCTAACACAGGCTTTTTTGCTCAAAAGGAGGCTCCAATCACTAGTTGTTAAGTTTACTTGTAAAACAAATAAAACATTTTTCATTTCTTTTTATTAACTACTAGCTTTTGCCCGCAGCTTCATCCTGCGTACATAAAATATAGCCTATTTCACTCAGGAATAAGTGGGACACTCAGAAGGTTTTGAGAAACTAAAAAACTAACTTCTATAGATAAAATATTTTTATTAAATCTTTTCAAATAACTCTCCACCAGCCTCTATACAAAGTTTCATGCGTCTGAAACAATTTTCGAAACATTTTTTCAGTCCGCTGCAAACACCTCTTCCACGGCCTTCTTGAACGGTGCTAATGCGTCTTCCGGCGATGAAAACTGTATCCCTTTCGGCTGATTTTTTATTTCAGGGAATAAAAAGAAGTCCCACGTTGCCAGATGAGTACAGCTGTGAGGAGAGTGCCCCAAGACTCTGACCGGTGCGGTATCCAGGAAGTCCCCAGTTTTGAGCGCTAAGTGCACGGGCGCGTTGTCATGGTGAAGCAGTACCCCGCGGAGTCCTATGTTCGGTCACTTGTTGCTCATTGCAGACAAAACTTCTGGCAGGCATTTTGTGGTATACCATTCGGCGTTGATGCTGCTTTTGTCTCGTAATGGAATTAAAATCAGATACCCCATCAAAGTGAAGAAACCAGTGATCAAAATTTTCCCTGCGCTTCTCGATCGCTTCACTTTCGTAGGCGTTGTTTCGTTTTAAAACAGCCAAACTGTCAACTGACACTTTGTTTCTGGATCGTATTGATAAATCCAGGATTCGTTACCTGTCACAATGTCGTAAACACGCCGAGACGAGCCTGCTTCAAATTTTTTAATCATATCACGGCACCACTCCACACGGGCCTGCTTCTGCGGTTAGGTTAGGTTGTGCGGCACCCAGCGGTAAACTATCCTCCTCACGCGAAGGTGCTCGTGTAGAATCTTGTGAACGCTTCCCGAACCAATCTGCAGTGTATGCTGAATCTCTTCGTATATAATCCGCCTGTTTTCTTGAATTATCTTTTTTACTACCAGCACACTTTCTTCCGTGACAGCCGTCTTAGGACGACCACTTCTTTGTTTATCCCCCAAAGTAAGGCAACCGCGCTTGAACTCGCTATACCAGCGATATATTGTTCATTTGAAGGTCTTTTATCCATAAAAACAATTTGAAGTCGATCAAATGAGTAATAAGGCTTTTAAAATCATAGAAAATCATCGCACAAAAATGTTGCAGATCCATTTTTAAATGAGACACGATAATTTGACATAGCTCTCGAAAAAATGTAGAAGAAAATTCAAAATTCGAACAATGGTTTTTTACTTTTAAATAACCAAAGTTTTCAAAATAATACAAGTGCCTTAAACATAAAAAACTTTTTTCGCAAAACTTTCTGAGTGACCTGGTAAAGCACCTTTCTATCCGTGAAAAATTGTCGTTATTCAGAATCTCGATTAAGATGTGAAAGGCTTCTATAGATGTACTTTTCATATTTTTAATATATGAGTACATACACATATGGAGTGCCAAAATTCACGTAAAATAGCAGATTTTCAGAGGTCTTTACTAGATTAGTTTTACATAAGTTTATGTTTTGATTTTTATAGAAGCCTAAATAATATCCACAAGATATCTGTGTATCCAAAATATCTGGAAAAAGAAATGTACCTCGCGTTGACCGCTCTTAAATTGATTAAATATTGAAGGCGCTCACATAAAATCTATATTGTGACAAAAAATTACATAAAAACATTTTGTTTAACAATTTTAATCAGTGGTCTACCTAGGTTCCAGCCCCAACCCAGCCCCCCTGGACCCGCCCTTGCACAGGACGAGCGCCAACAATACACTGACTTAGATACGCTACGCCCACTGTGATGAAGTCAGGACCTAGTTGAGAATCACAGTGCAGTTGTTTAGGCCGTCTTCTCTTTGTATTTGCTCCGTGGTTATTACTATATATTTGCGATATTTACCTTCAATACGCATAATTGATGCGATGATGGAGCCAGAAGATAGAAGGTAGACACAGAAACTTCATAATAAAACAATATATGTAACCTAGCAGTATTTGGAATAATTGGAATTGTCATGAGAATAGGCACTCTGGTTATAAGTGTATTGCAACTAAAAAGTGTGAAATAAAAAAAACTTTTTACAAAAAAGAAATAATAACCGACTTCATTAAAAAAATAACACTAGAAGGATCAAAATAACGGTCAGTGGGTAGCCTTAGGGGCGGATTTAATTTCGGAACTTTAATTTCGGAAGTCGGTGTTAAATAAGAAACAAAAAATACCGAGAAACACCGACTTTCGAAATTAATTGTTTTGATCCTTTTACCGTTTATTTTTTTAGTGAAGTCGGCTATTTTTTTTTTTTTAAAGTTGTTTTAAGTTTAAGTATTTAAGTTTTTATATAATTGTCATCTCATTGTGTGTACCT
Organism: Mythimna vitellina; assembly: GCA_949316375.1. NCBI lineage: Eukaryota > Metazoa > Arthropoda > Insecta > Lepidoptera > Noctuidae > Mythimna > Mythimna vitellina. The sequence goes on from OX438693.1 coordinate 312,396, forward strand.
GTGTGCCAAATAAACGTGTTTTCTTTTTTTTCTTTCTTTCATGCGGCACGCACAATCGGGTCTCTCACGTGTGGTTGTGTCCCAGGGGCCGCTAAGCGGGTCGTCAAGCTCGTCGGCGGACACGGTGCGCTCGGTGGAGCGAGATTCGGACTCGGCGGAGCGCGAGGTAGGGCTGACGCAGGGTTCGCCGTCGCCGCAAGTGCCCGGTGCGACGAGCCCGCGCCGGCGTCGCTCCTCCATGCACGCCGCCAGCCTGCGCCTTGCACGCCACACCAACCGCAACTCTGAAACCCCCGCGCGACGCTAGCCTGCTGCTACGTATCGCACACCAATACCACCAAATGACTTCAGTTTCGCTCAGATGTTCTAAATTACCAGCCAACTGTATGATTGTCATTACTACACCGATGCTTTGTATAAGTACTTGTCGCGAACATTATTAGATTATAACATGCGCATGCTGAATGTCCGATATCCATAACGCAGTCACGAGTTGATTTTAGAATAGTTTTTTTTTGTTTATTTCATAAGTTGTTTAACCATTACATAAAATAATCATGTTTCATGATATAGAACCTTGCCCGCATCATGATATGGGCTAGCCAAATCAATAAACACAATAATATGAACAGCTTAACGCACGATTTTCTTCTTCTTTTCGTATCGATGTTCTCAGACTACATTTTTAATCCTTGCTCCACGATGTCTCAAACTCAACGCACGGTTATTTCATGATATGGTCGAACATGAGTTATAGTCTTACCACCGGTAGAGATGCTAGCTTTCCTTTTTTTGTGACGTAACATGGAGGCAGGCAATTATTATTTGTGGAAATCAAATAATAATTTTCAAATGGAAGATAAAATCACATGAGTAGAAACGGAACAGAGGCATAGCTTCTTAAGAATGTGCAATATTGTTATCTATTTTGGTAGGGTTGTCACATTAGGTGAAAACAAATGAAATAAAACATTTGTTAAGTTTTATTATTCAGTGTGATATTTAACAAATTACTTACCCTAATAATTTTATTTTTAAAATATTTGTTTTTTAATAATTTATTCTTTTAATAGTGTGATAAATTCTGAATCTAACATAAAGTTTTTTCAAGAAATCTAACGGGAAACACTCACACAGCTTATAAAATTTTCAATCTTTAATACGTTAACGTTTGTCGTTGCCAACATTGACAATATTTATTTCAAGATCGAAGTATTCGAAACTTGCTCGAGCAATTCAACAAATGCGATAACATTATCAGTAGGTATAATTAATAAACCCGATTGTACATCGACACCATCATTAAAAGCATTGTAATGGCTGAATAAAGAATTTTTACCCATATTTATAGGCTGTTCAAATCTCTTAACGTACAGTTTTATTTATAGTATGATATATTTTTACTTTTTGTAGTAATGTTTCTACACACAGTACAATAAACCACCATTATTGATAATAAAATACCAGGTTTACGTTAACATATTTAAATTTGTACAAACAAAAAAAAACATCATGCGTCGCATAGACCCTAGACGAGTCCACTAACTGAGCCTACGTTAACCGGTTTTTTCCAGTGTCGTCGCGTACACAACAAGCTGACAGCGGACACGCACACATTCCCCGTGAGGTTGTAGTAGTGCAACCGATTCGCGCGGTTGTATGAAGCTTTGTCTCTGTTCTGTTTATCTACTCATATGATAAAAGTGCAGTGAAGTATAATTACGACAACGCTGCATTATTTGATAAAACAATACTACGGGCCTGAATACGAATACAGCTATGAATACTTAACTACAGTTCTGCTAGCGATATCCATACGATTTTTATTACAATTGGATTATATTTGAATGCAGACCATATAAATAGATGTTTTAAGCCATCTTTATTTATATAAGAACAAAACATAAGTTCCTACTTTATTTAGACCTTTATTATCATGGAAATCATGGTTGATATGGCCAAACGTGGATTGACAAGTCATCAATAGTTTAAATTAGTTGCCCAGTTTTATTTGGCGGAAATGGCCGGTCACACGACACGGACTAGGATGGATGGGCGGGTATGATAACCCCCTGTGGAACGCCGAATTTTTAGAATACTTAAGTTTTTCTAATTTTTTTTATAACTACTAGTATGTTTACCTTCCTTATCTCTGTGATCTGTTGCCTAATAGATAATTATGATTTTATGAGAATGTACAAGACTTATTGATTGCCATTGCCAAAAACACAATTAAAATTTTCACCTTAAAAATACCCGACTCTTTGCTTAAAAAAAAAACAATAATCACCGTTGACCATGACGAAATAGGAATGTAAAAAGCCCTTGTTGTGATAAATAAAAAAAAAAAACACGAGGGTGATAAACATGGCATGTTGAACCTAATCGTAGTGCGATAAGCGCCAGTTATCGAATAAGAGTATTGAAAAGGTTTTAGCGATGTTTTTGGGATTGGTTATTATTTCGTTGTTAGTAATTATTGTTTGTTACACTATCAATCAGAAATGTACAGTTTTTTTACCAAATATATTTTTTTAAAGAAAATTTAACTTTAGCGGGCTACACTGGTGCATCCACCTTCACGTAAAAGAAACTCGCACGAGGCACTCTGCTAAGTCTGTGTGAAGTATACCTAATGTGGGTAATACTAATAATAAAATAATACGTAGGATAGTTTACCTAATGTGGATTCCTAAAAATTACAGGTTACAGTTCACACTTACTCGAAAACTGGCTCTTATTGCCCCTAGCGTTAGTTTCTTACTCCTGTTTATTTCGTACAAGTCACAAGTTTGTTTTTTTTATCACAATTCACGCTGTCACGTTGTCAGAGGTGAGCTTTGTGCAGATTTGTAAATATTTAAATTGGGGCAATAAATCTGTTCGATACAATAATCACGATCAAACACATTTTGTTGCTCTACGAGTAGCTCCCCAATTACGCCGCACTAAGGCCCGTATTAATAAACGTTCCTCAGCCCAAGATCTCGTACTTGCTGTCAAGCTTGAGGTCCTGATCGTATTAATAAACGAAATTCACAAGCCCAAGATCAATTTCAAGTTTCGGCTTAGGTTTACGTCATCAGCCGAATGTTGACTGGTTAATAAACGAAACTCAACACTTAAGTTGACAACAATCTGTGTACCTACTTGAGATGCCAGATCATGAGTGCAGACGACCGGGACTTGAGGTCGTGATTAGCGTAGTGCGAAATATGGAGATTTTAAATATTTTTCAGTCAAATTAATTCGATGAAATAGAGTTCTATGATGCTATTTTATACCCTTTGCGAAATTGTTTATCAAAAATATGAGATGCCTCCAATCCTTTTGAATTGCCAAGTGAAAAAAAAAAAGATTTGCATTTGTTCGAGATTTAGTTAGTGTTTTTACATATTAGTCTCATTTGTAGTGAAATAAAATAAGTTTCTTTCTTTGTTTTCTTCTTTCTTTCAGTAACCTAACGTGACGAATTTTGTTTTAAAGTTCGGTCAATGTGACGCAGGGGAGGTTAGCTCAAAGCAGCCACCTTAACTTTGAGTTTAAAAAAAATCACGTTAATTATAATTTTTTCTAGAAAATAATATACTACTAGATAGGTACTACTAGGTAGATAATTTATAACTTCTAATATGTATAAATCAAATTTGCCCAAATGTTAAAATTACTTTTTTTTTAATTGTTTTAAACCAGTGCTTGACTGCAATCCCACCTGATGGTAAGCGGAGATGCAATCATTGACGGTCAGGCGCACTAATTTATTAAGAGCCTATTCACTCTAGCCTTGAAGACACCTAAATTATAGTTGGACGGGAAGACCGCAGCAGGCAAATTGTTCCAGTCCTTCGATGTACGCGGTATAAACGACGAAGCGAAACGCTTAGTCCAGACCGTTGAAGTTTCAACAATGTCAGAGTGGATACTCGCCGTTCGTCGGGTTGTCCGATGGTAGAAAGGAGGATGGTAGATGGCAGAATTAAGTCATGCAATTTCCGCGCACACTCTCCAAAATGTAACCTGTAAAATACCGATAGGCTGTAAAACACCCTGCGCCTGTGCTCGAGTCTTTGTAGTTTGGACTTAACCAAATCTTGATCCCCAATCAGCCTCTTCGCACGCCTTTCCACTGAGTCCAAAGCTGCTAGATGGCATTTTGCAGCACCTGCCCATATATGACTGCAGTACTCCACACACGATCGGACCTGTGCTTTGTATAACATTAGAAGTTTTCCCGGTGTGAAGTACCGTCGGACCTTTGCAAGAACGCCTAATTTTCTAGCAGCTTCCTTGGCTTTGGACTCAATGAACCGCCCAAAATTGAGGTCTGAGGAAATTTTAACTCCTAAGAGCTGAAGGCGGTCGGTGCACTCCAGGGATACATTCTGAAAAGCAGGAGCCAAAGTTAACGAGCGGTGAACAGACACGCTTGTGTTTTGGCGGCATTGAATCCTTCCAGATTGGTTTGCCCCGCTTGGAGACTGCCTGAAGTGAGACATTCGTACGCTCTACCATAGCCTCTCTTTCGGACTAGATTAGCTCCTTACTAGCCCGAGCACCTGGCAGGTATCTCTCTACAACTGTGCTATTGTTTGCATACCCATAGATACCAGGCATCAGCAGATCGTTAATATGCAGCAGGAAAAGAGTTGCAAAGAGAACTGACCCCTGAGGAACTCCGGCATTAGTCGTCATGGGCTCTCATGAGCATCCATCGACAACAACTCGAAGAGACCGTTCACTTAGAAAGTCTTTTACCCAGTTAATCAGACCAGGTGCGCCATACCCTGTCGAAGGCCTTCGAGACGTCTAAGGAGACAGTAATCGCTTCTCCATTCTTCTCGAGGGCCTCGCCCCACATGTGAGTGGTACACACTAGTAGGTCCCCAGTAGACCGATTGTGGTGAAACCTGTATTGTCGGTCACTGAGGAGATCGTTACCTTCCAGGTATGCCAGGAGGCGTGAGTTCAATACACGCTCTATAATCTTACAGAGTATGGAGGTTATTGAAATCGGCCGATAGTTGCCAGGATCGGCACGACTGCCCTTTTTGGGCACGTGTTGCACGTTGGCAAGCTTCCAGGACTTGGGCACTATACCAGTCCTAAATGAGAGGCGATACAAGCGCGTCAATACAGGAGACAACTCGGGCGCACATGCCTTGAGAACTATTGCTGGTATACCATCTGGTCCACTAGCTTTATTCACGTCTAGACGACACAGTGCTCTCAAAACTTCTCTGTTCCTTATCCGAATCTCGGGCATTGAGGTGTTACAGTGAGGTAGAATTGGTGGAGTAGCACTACTAGTGTCAAGACGAGAATTATGGGTGAAGAGAGTTGCAAAGAGACCTGCTTTCTCTCTCGCCGTGTGAGCCAGTGTTCCATCAGGTTTAACCAGCGGAGGCAATGTGGGCCTACCGAAGTTCACTTCGACCGATTTGGCAAGGGACCAGAATTCTTTGCTACCGGACGGCTGTGCAGAGAGCTTTGCGCCAATATGGGTAATGCGGTCGAACCGAGACTTCTTTAGTGCCTTTTTGTAGGACTTGGCAGCATGGTTGAAAGCTCTCTTCTTTAAGCTCAGATCCGGAGCTTTGCGATCACGAGCGTCAACCCATGCGAGAAACGCCGAATACTTACGCTCTTCAGCTTGAAGACAATCGGCGTTGAACCAAGGTTGAGCTGAGCTTCCGATGGGTACTTTAAAATTTGTTTATTACGAAAATTTGTCTAAAAACCGCTTTGCCTGAGAGCCTGCCTAAAACGGCCATAGGGGTAAGGGCTGTATATATTTTAAGGGCTGTATAAATGTATAGTTTTTAATGGCATATTATATCGTGTTTTATGAAAAAATACTAATCCAACGAAAACCATTTCATGTAAAATGTTGCCAAGACGACCACATAAGGTTTGCCCTGTGAAAAAGATATCAGATCTCATGTAGAGCCAAACTTCTGAATCTACACGGCTTAACTCTACCGACGCTAACTTCACAAATTCTACATATCAGTAAAAATGTATGGCTTTACCGTTCCGCTACCGTCGTGGAGGTGATACGAATATTTAGTTTCTGAAGTAAGTAACGAAACAGAATGCTCTATTGATGATTTCAAATTTAGGTGCTAGACCATTATTAAAAAAGGTCACAACTCTCTTTGCCTTCTTCTTGTCGTTCAGATCCGATTCTACTTTATCAACAATGCCTATAGTAATATTGACAAGACCCAAAGAAACTTCAATATTTCGTTTAACCATAACGTCAGCAAATCGTAGGAGCCCAGCAGGGTCGAAGCCTACTGGGGTCACGGGTAGTGTGAAAGCAGTACCCGGGGCCCTGGGACGAAGGCAACGAAGGAACAAGAGTGGGTTTTTAGTCAGTAAGAGTCTGACACTATCTCCCGTTCCGCCCAAGAGCGGGGATGTCATAAGATGATTTTCACACCCAATAAAAAAAAAACTCTTTTTTTAATAACTATAGTTTTCTAATTATATATCTTTATTATTATATCTTATCGTATTAATTAAGTATTTACAGTCTATTTTCCCACCTCGTCGTCAATGGGCGTAAATAACTGAGACTTCTTCTAAGTACTTATTAATAGGTTTTTGAGTTACAGTCTACAGTCAGTGATTCGCTGGTGCAGACCAGCGAATCACTGACTTGGGGAGCAACCCTCGTCGGACTAGCACAAACTAGGACTTTCTCGAGTGAGATCGTTCAGTTTTACTTATTTCAACAGCAGCAGCGTGACGGAGGCTCTGTGCTTCAATCAAACCGAGATTGCGGAGAGCTTGGGAAGGCTTCTCACCAATTTTAAAAAGGATAGCGTGCGTTGAGCGTAAAACTTTTGACTATTGTTAGCGTAAGATCGAGTTACTCGAGAAGTATTGAGAGGAATTACAAGTAAATCATGAAAAAACAAAATAATTACCTAACTATTATACATATTACACTTACCTAAATATTATATTGCATGAAATTATATACTGTAACGACATTATTAAAGACTATTACATATAAAACGTCTATGACTGACTGACACAGCCGTAGTCATGAACAATAAATTGTGTCTGAAATTACAAACACGTTAAATGTTACTACAAGCATAAACACAACCTGAATATGTTAGTATTTCCAGATCATCAATAGACAGACGGACTCGTGAGTGATCGAGAAAAAACGGAACCTTTGGGACAAAGCTAGTTTATTATAATCACATGGCTAATGCGATCTTCTCAATGGACAAGACGGGAACGAGACCTAGTTCCGGTATCTCGTCCCTGAGCGGGCGCCTACGTGAGCGCCGCCGTCGACGCCGACACCACACGCGACGCGTCCCGCGCCTGCACACATCGGCACTGCTCCGCTCGGCTTGATGGACTTTATCGGGGAATGGGAGTAGGTTCGCTCTCGGTCACCTCACAACCCTAGGCTCCTGATTGTGTGTGTGCCTTCTCTACGAGCGTGAGGAGTGCGGCAGCGACAATGAGTGCGCGCGCAGGTGGGCGTGGCGCATGCGCGAGCTATCGAGCGGCGGCGTCGGCAGTGCTGCGGCTCAGTCCGCCGCCGCCGCGCCATGGAGCCACCGCAGGGAGCTCCGCCCGCGCTGGCCGCCGCGGCCCCGGGCGCGCGCCCGCTCGTCAACCCCGACGAGTACGGCGAGGTGGACACCTCCAGGTGCGTCCCGTTCGCTGCGCCAGCCGGCCCGGCATCACGGCCGCGGCTGAGCGAGCTCGCACGCTAAAACTTGCCGAACCGATTCATCTGTTTTTACATAATACTATCCCTTAATGCACGGTGTTACTAACAAAAGCGAGCACAGTTTATGAGCGATAAACTTAGGCTAAAACATGTTTTCTGTAAGGGCATTAAAAATAAATTAGTTGAGCAGTAACATAGCAGGTTTGTTTAATAAATAAGCAACTAAATAGTTTTAGACCTTTATAGGCTATCACAAGCCGAGGGTCGAACTCGAGGCTCCGTGCCGCCTCGGGCAGGCACGCACGGAGCTCCTCGCCGCGCACAGGGGCGGGGCGCCGTGCTCGCCGCACTCGCCGTTCCGCCCCGACCACTACACTTTCTTCTTATTTCTTACGTGACATATCAATCGATACTATTGCCTCCGACACGACAATATTCGACAAAAACTTTTACTGGCCTGTCAGTCTAGTGGTTAGTGGCCCTGATTGCTATGCCGGAGGTCGTAGGTTCGATTTCCACCCAGGACAAATGTTTGTGTGATGAGCATGATCATTTGTTCTGTGCCTGGGTGTAATTTATATATAATATATATGTATTTAAAAATATATAAATATGTTTATCAATTGTCTAGTACTCATAACACAAGCTCTGCTTAGTTTGGCACTAGACGGCGTAGTATGATAGTTGTGGAATATTATAAAAAAAAACGACGAACGAAATGACGAACAAGAATATGAACAAGATATTTCGAAAACAACTTTATCTGAAAATCTGGGTGAGATGTCAATAACTGGAAGGTTAGAAACACTTTCAAAAACCTTCGAGAACAATAATGATTTAATGTTGTACGGTGAGACGTAGTTCTCCGAAAGTGTCCATAGCAACAACGGAAGATATCCTCAAAATTCTGTGCTGGAGAGGGCTAAAGATTAACGTCAGTAATATATCACTCACCTTCGAATGCCGACAATATAGTAGTCATGCTTGATGACAGTACAACTTCTGAATAAGTAGATCTTAAAATGAACTTGAACAAAACCAATTCCCTAATAGCCATGATTGAGTCCTATCAAAATCGAAGACTCAATTACGACTACAGTCAAGCAAGAGAACCAATATTACCGACATAACCATGAGAATCACCAAACTTAAATGGCCGTAAGCAAAGTCAAAGTCAAAAGTTTTTTATTTCACATAGGCCTGCATGGGCACTTATAAAACGTCAGAAGCTAGTGCACGGTTCTAAATTGGTCGTTTCCAATGGAGAAGAACCGGCAAGAAACTCCATGGTTACTCTTTTAAAAAAAAATTGTTATTACAATGTTTCCATATTACAGTATAAGTAGATATCATGTAAGGACAGTGTAGACTGGTCAATATTGTACTAAAAAGTACAATAAAAATAATCATAATAAAAAGTAACCTAAGAATTCGCGGAGTCTACAATGTTCTCACATTCACATTATAAAAAAGAGGCTATATAAATAAAAGCAAGTAAAATAAATAATTACAATTATTAATAAATGATACGTTAACAAAATAAATAATAATAAACCTACTTACTTACAAAATAAATATCATTTCATTTCATTTCATTTCTATAATAAAAAATAAAAATTTTGCAAAAGCAATGTGTTAGAAAGAAAAAAGTATACATTACAACAAATGTGGAGCAGTTAAAAGATACATTTACACAATATTATGAGCTACCAGGGGGCCACATGTGCAGAAGCAGTCATTGCCAAACAAGCGTGTCTTTGACATAGTCTTTAACCTTATAATACGCTTTTTTAGTTAGGACACACTTAATATGGGTTTTGAACTTTCACTCGCTAAGTTCAGTCACCACCTTTGGCAGCTTGTTATAAAAGCGTATGCTGTTTACTAAAAATGACTTGCTGGTCCTAGCTAATCTCCATTTGGGTAACACAATTTCGTGTTTACTATGCGTATTTATGTTATGAAAACCACTTCTAATTTTGAAGAGTCCTACGTTTTTACGAACATACATAATACTTTCTAAGATATAAAGAGAAGGCAGAGTCAGTATATCGATTTCTTCGAATTTATTTCTGAGGGACTCGCGAGGACTCATTTTATAAATAGTCCGGATTGCTCTCTTTTGCAATACGAAAATTGAGCGTACATCAGCTGCAAATCCCCACACTAAATTCCATAAGACATAATACTGTGGAAATAAGCATATTAAACTAACCTAGCTGTGGCTACATTGGTCAGTTGCCTTATTTTTCATACTACATATGCGGCCGAGCTTAGTAGCTGCATATTGCTCGCAGAACAGATGGTCGACGGTGCCGAAAGATTCGGATTGACACAAAGTTGGAAGGCCTCCCATAAAGAGAATCGATGACCTGGTGAGGATCGCTGGAAACCGCTAGATTCAAAACGCACAGGACCGATCGTTGTGGCGACACTTGGGGAGGTCCATTTCCAGCAGTAGACAATGCCAAATGATTTATTAGCAATACTTTCTTAAACTCCTGCTCCCCAAGCGAACGCCGGCGTTCACGCGTGACGTCATCGCGCCATTAGTTTAAAACTTGATATGTTACTTATATATTGTGATGTATAATTAATTATGCATGATTTAATCGATTATAAGAGAAAATATACAATCAGTACTCTGCACTTGAACTAAGCTTCAACGACGGTCGTTTACATCATGAGCGTGAATGTAGTAAAAGGTTAAAAAATATTGGCTACTTCAAATGTCGCATTTCTTTATGTAAACAATGTAAGATATTTACGTAGTGCCGTAGTGTTAATGATAGTTATAAAGCGTGTAGAAATTCATAGTACGGAAGTAGATTCCTGCCTGACAAAACCCTAGAAAACAAACTTACGAATTACCGCCAGTGGGTCAATGGCACAGCGGATCCCTAGGCAATAACAACACAGACGAACTTGCAAAGAGAGGTTCCGAGATATCAGTACTACACCCGTACTCACTTTTACACCTTCTCCCAGCTTCGCAGATTGATTCGCCTGAGATCATCTGAGGGCTCCAAGTTGATAATCTGCAATCGTTAACACTAGTAGAAAACTTCAAATGTATGCGAATGACATCATCTCAACGATAAGTCACGTGGTTAGAACAAAGGAATCGGAGGCGTTACTGACTGTAGAAAGAGATTCGAAACGAAACGGTCATATTAACTTGGCTAGGCCTGCTGAACTCGTAACAACAAATGGTCGTTAACAATAGAATACAGACAGACACTCAACAAAGACTATAATTATATACTACGTCATAAAACTCCGTCTATGCTCGCGATTAACTAAACGAAATCGCAGTCTAAGAAGAAAAAAAACTTAGGATAAATTATATTATAACAGGGAGAAAAACGGACAATAGTCCCAAAAAAAAAGAAATGTGTCTATGTTAGCTAGTGAAGACCACGGACCGAATGGAAGTCAAAGTGTGTAAAATCCTCCTTCTCTCTACTTTTTTTTTTATACAGGTTTCCATTTCGCTACACTTCAAATACAAATGGGTACATTTGATCGGCTGCAGTTAACTCGTAAAAACCACCATATGTAGGGTGTTGCAAAATATCTAATATAATTATACTCTTCTTTTGTGATGATGATTGTTGCCATGACGGTCATGAAACATTACAAAATTCATCCCAATTGTGCGTCACATGCCACACAATTTGTTTACGAATATCCGTTGAGCTTGTGTGCCATACAACAAATAAGAAAGCGTACGGAAGAGGCATGCGCCATCCCTCACTATTGATACAATAGTAAGGTTTATTAATTTCCCAACTCTGCCCCCATTTTTAAAAACAGACACAGTCAAGTTTATTTTTTTTGCCGTACAAAATATGAAAGCAATTCCGCAAAGACCTTAAATATATACTACCAATAGACAGGACATAGCGAATAAAATCGTAATCCGATACTTATTACCTAGTGGTCATAAGCCGCTCAGTCTTGTATGACACCCTTACACATCAAGTCGTGTTTGTATCCGCTCTATACACTAAAAGAAAATCATTTTCTGAGAAAATATGCCAAACTGCGCATTACTCTATGGCAAATATTGTTATGGTTAAATGACTGAACATGACTTCGGTTTATTTTCGTAAATATTTTTCGTATAATACGAAGTAATTAATTAGAATTCAATCATTTTTATAAATAGTTCCAGAACATTTACTAATTTTGTGATAAGGCCATCTATTGCTGAAAAGTTTAACCTTACCTTAGTCACACACTGAGGCTCTACCACGAGCTCATAATGTGATCCATTTTACGACCTAAACCGAACTTTTATAGGGATGGAGCTATATAGGGTGTATGGTTCCATCACTTTTTTTCGCTCGCAAGTACGACTGACATTTTAACAATATCATGGTAAGGCCCCTGGCCACCTACCCAGCGATAGTTAAAAAATTATAAATGACAAATTTAATTCGCGTGTTTGCTATTCAAAGCCAGATGGCGTCACTGATGATAGGATGACAGGACATAGGATGACAGTATTTCAAAGACATTTTTTCTGATAGCTGCTCTATTGTATCTCTTTAAATCTCTTTGGAGTATAATAAATTGAGCAAAATCATTTGTTTGCCATTTGAATTTTCAAACATGTGTCAAAAAAAAATGTAATTTAAATCAATAGCACTAAAGAGTATTGATATCAACTTCGAAGCAAATCACACCCAAAATAACTTTCTACCCCTTTCTAACCCCGTTAGGGAATGAATTTTAATAAAATACGTAACTCGTCGTCCATTAATTCTGTTTAAGAATGTTCATGCAAAATTTGAAGTAGATTGAACCAAGAAATCACGTTGTCCCATACAAACATACGATCATGTGTCGGAGTTTCGGACCAGGTTAAGGTGGTTGCCAATTCGGCGTCGGCGAGATATCCACATTCTATCCCTTCTCTTTACTATCCTGCACAATCCCAATGCTCCTCAATACCTTCGTGAACGCTTTGAGTACCTTGTGCCGAGGGGTAAACCCTGTCGCACTATCAATTCTCTTCTCCTTCGTACTCCGCGTCATACTTCTAGCCGCTATGATGGCTCCTTTACTGTAACTGCAGTGCGTCTTTGGAACGCTCTCCCACATTCCCTACGCGACAGCCCTTCTCTGGACGTCTTTAAGAGGAAAATTAAAGAGCACTTCCTTTCTCAATTGACATAGTATTAGTATATATTGTTATATATATTATATTTGTATGTATGTATATATATATATTAGACGTATTTATGTATGTTTATGTTGTACACTGGATCATGCCCTCGATTGTGATCTCTCTCTGTCACTCAAAGGTTTGCTGGGAGAAAACTCATTGTTGAGTTAAGCTCGCCTTTGTACATAAATTGTCAAATCCATGTATTGTAATTAAGTTTTGTGTGTACAATAAAGAATAAATAGAAATAGAAACTTTGCCCCCCTTATTCACCCCCCAGGGATAGAATTTTGAAAAATCCTTTCTTATCGGATGCCTACATCATACAAAGAATTTACCCTACAAGTTTCAGGAATTTACGACCAGCGGTTTAGACTTTGCGTTGATCCGTCAGTCATTCAGGACAAAGCAGTTTATATATAAAGATAGATTGCTGAGATAATGAAAATCACAAGTTATTTACCTCGGGTAATATTTAATCCAAAATTGGTTTAAAAAGATCTAATTAAACTAAACAATATTTCGTAATTGACTATTTTTTATCTGAAAAATGTTGTCACTCTAAATGTTTTTATTTTGCAGGATGCCTAAAACACTAACACTGTAACTTAATTTAAAAATTACTGTGTTACTGTTTTTAGTTTTCGATTTAAATAGATAAAAAAATATCTAAAAAGGTTGGCGTTTTAGACTTTGTTTTATTTTATTTATATCAATCAACATTGGACAATAGAATTATATTAAAATAATAATTATAAATAAGATTAGCGAATTACATTTGAACTACAAGTTATACAAGCATTTTTCGACACAAAAATTAAATAATAATAATAATTGAATTTAATTAATAATTGAACTTAAAATAATATTTGAAAATTACTGAGTACGTGAACCATGCAACAATGATTTAGATACTGACAGTCGACACGTTCGGCAAAGGCGTTCATTATACTATTGCGGCTGCCTCTCACCCAACGTACCAGGGATGGGAACCGCTTGCGCATGATAGTGTGGAAACAATTCACATGCGCCTCCGCAAACATCCCCGATGCGCTACAGAAGCGAGGCAGCCCCAAGAGCACCCTAAACGCGTTGTTGTACTGGACTCGTAGAGCGCTGTACTGCTTTTGCGTGTAGTCCATCGAAAGACTGCCGGTGTAGAAGGATGTGCAAAATGCCCTAAATAGGGTTATTTTGACCCCCTCCGAACACCGAGCAAATCTGCGGGCTACCTCATTAGCACGAACAGACAGCACCCTACGTTCCCTTTCGATATCTGCATCGTCCTTCAGGTCAGAGGTTAATAAGTGTCGTAAATATTTAAAGCTACTAACTTTCTTAAGTGGGCATCCGTTGAGCTTAATTGCCGGTAAGTAATCTGTTACACCCCTCTTGGCCCGAAAGACCATGCACTCGCTCTTGTTCGTGTTATACAAAGGGCAGCCTTTCTATCAGCGCATAAACATAACATATATTTGTGTAGGGACAATTAACAGCCACAATTTACAATGTTTGGTAATAATAATTTCATTTGTAGCAATATTTCAGCCCACTGTATTATCTATAAATCAACAAAAGCATTTGAGTTAATGAGTAAGGTCGTTGGCTCAATAAATGAGCATGAATCGACATGGCAAGACTTATAATACATACCCTCCTTACATTTCAGGGAATTTGCAATGTGTAAACTAGGCATCAATATAGTTGTAATATACGTGTGGCGCAGGTACCCGGCGCCCAAGGATGCTACGCACAAGGTGCGCGGGCGCTCCGACCTGCTGGAGCTGATGTGCGGCGCCGGCGCCGTGGACCCCGAGCTGCTCACCGTCAAAACCTTCTACTTCTTCTTCTACTCTGCGTTCGGCTCGTTGTTCCCGCTCATGGGCGTGTACTTCAAGCAGATGGGCATGAACGCAGGCCAGTGTGGCCTGCTTATCGGCACGCGGCCCTTCGTGGAGTTCTTGTCGGCGCCTTTCTGGGGAGGGCTGGCCGATCGCTGGCAAAAGGGGCGCACACTGCTGCTGGCGTCACTGGGCGCCTGGATCGTGTTCACGCTGCCGCTGAGCTGGGTGCAGCCCGGGGCCGTGTCGTGCGTGCATCCGCTCAACTCAACCGCGTACAACCTCACGGAGCCGCGCTACGACGAGGACTGGCCCAGCAGCACCACGCGCGCCTTCCGCGGGCCACCCGCTGGTCGCGAGGGCTCGCCGCTACCCGTCAGCGACGCGCTCAACTACGACGCCAAGGCTAACAGCGACTGGGTGACGCCGCTCCACTCCTTCATCGTGTACCGCACGCCCGACATCCAGAAGACATTCTTCTTGCTGCTGCTGCTGGTGGTGATCGGCGAGTTCTTCAGCGCGCCCGCCATCACGTTAGCTGACTCGGCCGTCATCACGCTGCTGGGCGAGGACGCTGATAGGTAAGCGCCGCCCCTCGGCAGCACTGTGTATATTTGTGACTCAATAGTACAGCTCGTGATGTTGACGCGCAGGTACGGGCACCAGCGCATGTTCGGTTCGCTGGGCTGGGGACTGGCCATGTTCTTTGTGGGCATCGCACTGGACCACAGCACGGCGTTTAGCTCGCACCCATGTGGCGGCCCGCAGCGTTTCGAGAAGAACTACACCATCTGCTTTGCCACCTTCTCTGTGCTGATGGGCGCCGCACTCATCACCGCCACACAGGTCTGTTGTCTTGTCATATTTCCTATCAGTTTTTATAAGTAGATCTATATTCAGTTGAAGCGAGATATGTATACATGTGTACACATCATATAAGTAGGTACTGCACCGAAGTGTTCAACACTTCGGTAGACTTGATAGACTCCTCAACTGCCTTCATTTATTTATTACGAGCAGGCAACTACATCAGGTTGCAACCAAAGTATATCAACAACATTTTGGATCCTAAATATTACAGACGTATCTAGTTCTTACTGCTAAATTGATGTGTTGTCAACAGATCCGGTTCAAATACGAGTTCGT
This sequence comes from Mythimna vitellina, assembly GCA_949316375.1. Lineage (NCBI taxonomy): Eukaryota > Metazoa > Arthropoda > Insecta > Lepidoptera > Noctuidae > Mythimna > Mythimna vitellina. Next base: position 328,258 of record OX438693.1, read on the forward strand.
GAGCGTGGAGGCGGCGCCGGCCGCGCCCGCCGAGCCTACGCATGAGGAGAAGCTGCAGCAGCAGCTGGCGGAACAGTTGCAGCTGCCGGGGCTGGACACCAGCGCGCCCACGCCGCGCCAGCCCGTGCTAGAGCAGGCCAAAGTGTTCGCGCAGACCACGCGCGAGATGCCGGAGTGGGTGACGGTGCTGCGCCAATTCCAGAACGTGAAGGCGGCCTCGTTCCTTTTCGTCGCCTGGTTCATGGGCTTCGGCATCGGCCTCATCTTCACGTTCCTTTTCTGGCACCTGCAGGTATACAATACACCAAACCCAGGTATGTATCTTCATTTTCAGCAAACATTAAACATGATCTACTTCTGCTCTTCCAGGATATAGGTGGCTCCCCGACGTTGTTTGGAGTGGCGTCGGTCATCAATCACATCTCGGAGATATTCGCCTATTTCTTCAGCTTTAAGCTAATCACGCAAATGGGACATGTGAAGGTATAAAACGACCACACCACTGCTGTTCACAAATAACTTTCCTACATTCTAATCTTGATGACCCCAGATTAGCTAAACTAAGCCACTAGTGAAACAGCTTGCCGCTACGGTCCTATTAAAGTGGAAGATGCGTGTGACAGGTGCTGTGCCTGGGGCTGGCCGGCAACGTGCTGCGCTTTCTGTACATCGCATGGCTCAGCGACCCCTGGTGGGTGCTGCCGTTTGAGTTCGTACAGGGAGTCACTCACGCCGCCGTGTGGGCCGCATGCTGCTCGTACATCGCACACGGTGCGCCGCCACGCCTGCGCTCGTCGGCACAGGGCGTGCTTCAAGGGCTGCACCACGGGCTGGGCCGCGGCTGCGGTGCCGTGCTGGGCGGCATTGCTGTTGCCAAGTGGGGCACGACGCGCACGTTCGCGGGCTATGGGCTATTGTGCACCGTAGTGCTGGCTGCCTTCGCCTTCATTAACTTCCGCGGCGAGCCGGATCCGTCGGCCGGCGTGGTGGACGACGAAGCGCGCGCCGTTGCCGAGGCAGGCGTACTGGCGCCGCATGGCGTGCCGTCCAACCCGCTGCCGCGCGCGCTGTCCTCAACTCGGCTCGCCGACCTGGCGCATCACGACTCGTACGGCGCGACACAGGTACACCCTCGCACAGAGAGCTCTACCCGCCAGCTCGCCTCAACCCCTAACCTCGGATCACTTGTGTTCCGCAGAACTACAGTGGTGCTGAGTCGCTGAGTGTGCCGGGGCAGGCTCCGGCTCCGCGGCCCTCCAACCCGTTCCTGGCGGAGGCAGCGCCGGCCGCGCCCGCCTACAGATAAGCGCTCGGATACAACGACACGACTCACGACCCTCTCTCCGGATCACGGGCTCACCTCTGTCCTATGTACAAAATATTTCAGGAGTAGACGTCATATTCCAGTATTCGTTATGCAGTAATATTCAATAAATATCCGTGATTAATCAGGTAACTTCGTCGGGATTACGACGCCGACGTCGCAGTACGTGATCGACTTACATTCGATAAGATATGCGACTGTATGTGTAAGTATGTATGGAGAAATTAACAGATTAGTAGATCTATTTCGAGTGCGAGAGAGAACGTCTGCGAAACTTGAACGACTGTATAGCGATAATTGTTGCTTTTGTTACTTCAACAATGTTACTCGATAAATGCCTAAACATGTCTCGTGACCTAGACATGGTATTGCGCTACTACGCTGTATGCATACTGCTTGTCGCGCGGCGGCTCGCGACGCGCGGTCGCGTGTATTCATCGGCGATGTTGACTGTTGCTATATACTAAATAAGTCAGAGTGTATAAAATATAAGTATGTTGTTCACATATGTGTATGTACATATATATATATATGGTGAACGTGGAACGCGATGTCATATCATGGTGTGATGTAGTGGAAGCAGGAGGTAGAGCGGGCGGATGCGCCTCACTTCTGATGTATTATTTTGTTGATAATGTAATAGATAGATATTCTTATTACGATAGCTATATGTATACATAACGTTTGTTGTAAAGATGTATCGTGGGGATCGGCCCGCGCCTGCACCAGTTATATATTTTTGCACAGTCTCTAGCGGGAGTCCACGGGTCCCGGTGGCAGCGCGCGAGTGTGCGACCAATAAGCGCTCGCGCGAGTTTTGTGTGCGCATAACACTCGCGCGCCCACCGCCGCCGACACGGTGCCGACACTTTCAATTTCATGTGTATAATTAATAAATAAATGTTAAACTATTCATTAAATGAATGTGTATCCTCATTGATTGACGCCTACCACCTTGAATTGTAGTTTCAGTATTCCCCCAAACTCAACAGTTAACTAGCACTTTTTTGAGGTTGAAAAATCATCAAATAACTTGTGCCGCTCTGGGTGGAGCTAGGGGGAGAGGCAAACTTTTATTGACTAAAACCTACCTTCAGTCATCTTTTGGAGCCAGTGCCGCAGTGCTTCCAGTACCTATATGTTACTGTAAAATACTCAAGCTTAATGTCTCAAAATATTTTCTTATTTTATTTATTTTTCACATTTTAGGAAATCTTACAGACTAATAACAACATAATAAATAATAACAACATAGTAAATAGCTACATTACTAATTACAAGCTTCCACTTAAATAATGAAAAAAAGAATAATTATAATAAAGTCAATCTAAACAAACAATAATAATATAGATTTCAAGTGAAAATAGGTGCTAGTTGCTCAAAAAATGGCTTTGCTAAGAGCTTCCTTACTGTGCCCGCTTTGGTGCAAAATAGGTCAATCACCAGAAATCCTGCTAAAACTGCGACTGGCTCTCAGAAGAAATGCATTACGCCTATAATTAGTGTTAGCACTAGGTACATGCAGAAGTGACCGCTGTCGCAGCCCCATCTTATTAGTGCGTATTAATAATTTTGAGACAAGTTCAGGACAGTCAATTGAACCATTTGCGATCTTAATCAGGTAACATACATCATTAATATCACGTCTCTGGTCAAGCGGTAGAAAATGGTATCTTTTGCAGCGGTGAGTGTAGTTAACAGATACTTGTTTTGCTCTATAATCAAGAAACTTAAGAATTTTTTTCTGGATGCCCTCAATACAATACTTATAGACCTGTGATGCATATTCAAGGTGGCTGCGTACGAACGAACAATATAAGATTTTGATCGGTTTTAGTGATCAGAAACCGGCTGAGGTTCTCATTATGAAACCAAGTGCTCTTGGCACTCTATTCACGATGTTATCAATATGCTGATCGTAACGTAGTTTACTATCTTGTATTACACCAAGATCGCTAATACTGTTCACTTTACCTATGTCGCTATTGTAAAGTTTGTATGTGGAATCAATTATAGACTTTTGACGTGTGAAAGATATTATATGAAAACATTTCGAAACATTCAATTCTAGCCTCTTAAGTCTACAGTACCTACTCTTCAAACCTATTCAAATGGGCCTGCAATAGGTGTCTATCGGAAATGTTTCTTATAGTTTTATGAACTTTCATATCGTCAGCATAAAGTAAAATATAACTATTTTCAAAACAGTGTTTCATGTCAGCAATAAAGAGAGTAAATAAAAATCCTAAAATCGAACCCTGAGGAACACCAGAGGGGACGAAATCCCATCGAGATGTGTATCCCTGAAGCACCACAGCCTGTGTTCTGTAATCAATATAAGAGGAGAACCAATGATACAAATCTCCGTGTTTTCCAGCTTTTAATAGCTTCTCTAAGAGCAGTCTATGGTCAATACGATCAAAACATTTACTGTCATCAGTATAAATAACGTCAACTTGTGCACGCTGTTCCATAGCTTGGGATATAAACTCATGGGATAAGATTAAGTTAGATGTAGTGGACCGTTTTCTTAGAATACCATGCTGTTTATCACCAAATTACATCTCATTGCAGCGTATACGTCATTAAATACAATGCGTTCGAGGATTTTGGAGAACAGACATATCTTAGTTAGGTATTGGTCGATAATTAGAGATACCCTTTTTGAAAACTGGGGTGATGAATGCCGATTTCAAAATTTTTGGAACTATGCCTTCTGAAAAAGACCGACTGAATAAAATACATAATGGCACAACAAAACTATCGGCACAGTTTATAATAAAAACTGGAGGTATAAGATCAGGACCACCAGACTTGGATTAATCCAAGGTCTTTAATAAATTTAAAACGTGAGGATGAGACACACTAATTGAGCCAATACATGACACGCTGTCTTCAACGATAGTAGCACCAGAAGTAGCAAGCATAGGATCAGGTTCCTGGAAAGTTGAATGGAAATAGGATGCAAATAAATTGCTGATCTCTTCACCTGTACTCGCGATCTTATCACCATAATGCATTACTTTTGGAAAAGTACTACAGTTTCTTTTGCTTTTGACACATGTCCAAAAAGACTTAGGGTTCTCAATGATCGACGATTCTATTTTATCCATGTATGTATTGAAACAAGTTTTCTCCAAGTTATCCGCCCTATTCCGTAAAAGAGAAAAAGAGTGAAAGTCGGACATATTACCGTATGTTTTAAATTTACGATGATATTTATGTTTCTCTTTCAGTATTTTGATCAAAACAGAACTATACCAGGGCGGATAAGACGACTGTCTAACGAATTTAATTGGGATATACTTGTCTTTGAGCTCGTAAAGCTTATTATAAAAGAGTTCCACAGCAATTTCCAACGAATCAGCAAGCAAAAACTCATTCCAATTGATTTGGTCGAGTTCAGATTTAATAGTGGTGTAGTCGCCCTTAGAAAACATATATTTTGTCGTCAATGTATCTGTCAATTTATAAATCTCAACGAAGTCAGCAGTGATCTTCAAAGGTTTTTATGATGCAGGTTGACAGGCAATGCCAAGGCGTCATGGCATTCAGTAACATTAACCAAGTCGTTAGAAAATACTAAGTCCAATAATCTACCATTGTTATTTCTTTCACCGTTATATTGAGAGAGATTAGAAGTGAGAATTCCATTAAAAAAACTCGCCTATGTGTCTGCATGATACATTTTGCGGGATCAGTTCATTACTGTCAGAATATATCCAAACTACATTGTTACCAAAATTAAAATCACCCATAATAATGAATTTATCTAATGGGCCCACCCATTAGATAAATTCATTAAAGGTTAAATGATTTACACTAACACTACAATTATGTAATTTATGTTATATTTATACGAATTGCCAAGGTTTTCTTTGCAAAAGCACAAATGTGTAAATTATAATTAGCCGCAGGCCTAGATCGTTTTAAGATAATTGAAACCCAAATATCTTCGGCAGAACTTCGCCATTCATGTCGTTCTACAACAGTACGCTCACTTCTCACCGCTATCAATACTCCACCACCCCGCTTTTGAGAGGTTCGAGAGTAATTGCGATCACGCCTCCACACTAAATAACGACTGTCAAACATCTCACTATTAAAGATATCGTCCACAAGGCACGTTTCAGTAAACGCAATTATATCGTATGCACTCTGTGATATTTTATGAAATATATCGTTCGTTTTCGTACGCAGACCACGCACGTTCTGATAATACACACTAAGAGTAGCCATCACTAGTCAAAACTAAGACACGATAAAATAAACATATAAAAAGGGCGAGCATAAACAAGTTATGTGCTAAAAAGTGCAAATAAGATTCACTTTCTTGATAAAATAATCTTACGGAGGTAAAATGACTTGCAATAAACTATTAGGCACAGCAGAGCACAGTGTCCAAAAATAAATAACTTCAAAAAACATAAATCATACGAGCTTTGAATACAAACAACAGGTGACGAGCGGCAGTAAGATAACGATTGCTTGCAACATAATAGGTAATAACACACATATCAAAGTATTTGAAATGAGACCATATCATCGACTTAATTAGGTCGTGATTACTTAGACGCAATGGTTTCGCTGAGATTTTTTTAGTGAACTTACTCATTCGCACCGTGCAATTACACAGAACAATTAGGATAACGCAAGTAGCACACAACAGCTTGCGGTTCCCAAACTGTTTATGGGCACAAATGACAAAATATGTAAACACTGTTACTATTGTAAACTAGTAAACTGTTGCTATTAAATAATTTTGGAGAGATCCTTTTCTTATTTCACTACTATTACTGGGGTGGTGTCTATTTTTCTCACATGTATTTTTGCATGTTTTACCTGATACATATTGAAAATCCGTTTCAGATGGCAATTTTTTAGTTTAAAAAAATCAGTATTTCGTATCGTTAGATGGTCGTTTATATATATATCCTATGGTTTCCTGCTAATCCAATCTGGCTAGTTGTTAGTGGCGATGTTTTAGATACATATCTGGTTGCAACAATAAAGTCTTCTTTAACGTAACGGTTACAGAATGAAAAAAATACTGATTTTATGTGATCTTCATCGCGCGAAGGCACTCTAGTAATGAAATTGATCTGACTTTTGGCAATGGGATAATGGTGAAACTCGGCGACATTGGTGAACTAGGTGGATGAAGAGCGCCCGTCTGTTTGCATTTCATGCACCGCCATGTGAGCCTCCTGTCACCCAGCTTACGGTGGCCAGCTTCAGTGATGCCTGCACATTGGAAATGTAACTCATTTCCGCATACCGAGCAACGTACTCCATCAGCCAGCTGGTCATCACAGACACCACACTTCTTTATGACATCCATTATTTGTTTTCGTTACTAACTTCGAGGAACACTGGTTGGCCTTTAAAAATCGACAGTGGGTCTAGTTAAACGCGTCCGTAGACGGTAGCGCCTACGGCCGTACTCTGAATTTTCCCAGAAACCCTGGCATGCAAGAAGGAGCAAGACTACATTAATTTGAACCGTCCGTTTGGGGGAGGATCACGTCCCCAGGCCAACCCTCCTCCCCTGCTCTGCACTTACGTTATAGAACGAAATTATTAGGAGAATTAATGTCTGAGTTGCTCGTTTTAACGAGCTAAAGTAGCAGCTGATTGTTTCTTGAACAATAGGTAAATTACACAAACAATTCTTCTCTTCTATTATTATTACTATTTCCTTTAATTCACTTATAAACTTATTAATTACATTTTTAAATATTACTTAATTAAAAAAAAAAAATAACATTCAAAAATATAAAAAACAGTTTCCCACCGGTATCGGGAAAAGGGTTCAAGCTACTGGCGGTCAGGGTTCCAAAGAAAGGAACCTCCTAACTATACAAGCCGTATCCAGGAGTACCACTTTCTGAATCAAGCCTTTGATCTAGCCGCCTAACGCGAGCCTTCTAAGGTGTTGGTCGAGGCTCTTGGCTATTAAGCCATTAACTGACACGGCTGTACAATGATCGCTGAGTCCACATCCCACATGTCGACAACCTCGCGAGCCAAGCCAATTATTCTTATTATCTCTTTTATTTTTCTTATTTACATATAACATCTTTAAATATTTCTTAAAAAAATAATTTAAAATAAAAAATATTTAAAAATATAAAATAGTTGCAGTCCGCTGGTGTCGGGAGCAGGGTCTAAGCTACCGGTGGTTAGGGCTCCAGACACAGGAACCTCCTCACAATGCGAGACGTATCAAAGAGTACTGCCTTCTGTATCAGGCTCTTGGTCCAGCCGCGCAACGATAGCTTCGACAGATGATTGTCGAAGCTATAAGGCCATTGGCGGTCACGACAATCGGCACAATGACAGCCGTCAGCCCAAAGTCGAGACATTTAATTTCTTTCTCTTTCTCAGCTTTCACGAGATTCTCGTCATGTGGGATGGTTACATCGACTATCATTGCACTACGCGCTAATCGGTCTATCACCACTATATCTGGCTTATTGGCTACAATAGCCCTGTCACTGATGATAGACCGATCCCAATACAACGTGACATGGTCATTTTTAAGAACTGGGTCGGGCACATACTTGTAATACGGTACCTCAGAATCCACTAGGTTGTACTTCAAAGCAAGTTGCTGGTGAATTATCCCGGCTACTTGGTTATATCTGTACAAATACTTAGCGCGTTAGTCTCACGAGAACAACCAGAGATAATATGTCTGATAGACTCAACCAGACGGTGGCATGCCCGACACACGTCAACCGTTCGTTGTTGTTATTGTTCGTTAAGATAACTTCGTCCATTATCGCACAGACAAAACCTTTAGTTTCTCCGAAGAGGTCGCTGAAACGTAACCAGGCCACGGACGCCAAGAAATCTACATCAGGCTCATGAAGAGCCCGGCAAAAATGCCCGTGGACCTCCTTGCCTTTTCATATTTCCTTGCGGTCATCAGTATTTAGTACTACAGGTTTGCGCCAGTTCTCTTTAGCTATACATAACGGGGTGAGTCCCTTGTCCACTGCGACCACATCTCGATGCATACCCACATCGGTTTTAAGAAAATATTCTCTGAGGCTGCACACCTCGAGTTGTACAGAGTCTTTGATTTCAAAAAGCCTCGACCTCCACACTTCCGCATCATCATCACCGATGATCGTGTGTCATTTGAGTATGTCAAAAGAGTACATTATAACTGGCATGACCCAACCATTGAAGGCGCGCACCTTATTTCCGCCTGACTGAAGGCTATTTAATACCTTCTTCAGGCGGCCAAAGAAGCTCCTTCGGCGATTGCTTCATGTCAGCATTGTTAATACCCAACGCTTCCGACATACCCAAATACCTGTAAGTATCGGTCGAGGAGAAGGATCTAAGGTGTATGGAATCCGGGAGTTGCATTCCCTCGGATTCCATAATCTCCCCTCGCTTTACATGCATGGCTGTACATTTGTCCACACCAAATTCCATCTTGATGGCGCTACTGAAAGCTTCAGTTATCTTCTGTAGCTCCATCAGTTGCAAATTGCTGGGAGCAAAGAGTTTCAGGTCATCCATGTAAAGAGGTGAGATATGGCCTAATTACGTCTTCTCAACCGACAGCCCAGTCCTGAGTCCTCCAGCAATATGCTAAGAGGATTCTGGATCGGTCGACATCCTGAATAGCGAAGGACTGTCTTTTATGGCCTCATACATGACTCAAGGAAGGTGCGTAAAGTCATATCTATTTTGTATAACTCCAACAACCTCATGAGTCATGTATGTGGAACAGAACCATAGGCCTTCTTGTAATCTATCCAACATGTCGACAGATCCCTGCGGAATCGACGAGCCTGTTGGCTTATAGCCATGTATATAAGGAGTAGCTCCTTATTACCCCGGGACCCATTCCTACATCCATTCTGAGAGGCAGACATAGAATAGAATAGAATTTTATTTTGCAAATATGGGTAATAAGTACATTATAGTTCTCAAGATTACATTATAGCTCAGCCACATTTACACAAACATTTAAAATGATTTATATTATTGTTATTACACTGAAAAATGTTTAAGATCAATTTATAAATCACTAGGTATTATTAAATTTTAAATCATCAATTTAATCCTACTAATATACGCAAAAACTACTGAACGGATTTCGATGAAACTTGGTACACGGGTAGATAATGTCCTAGAATAACACATAGAATACTTTTTATCCTTGGATTTTGTTCCCTTGAGATAATTTTCTAACCCTGATGACAGCAACTGTCAAATACATTGACAGCAACTGTCAAAAACACTTGTCCCAATCATCCCTTCATTCGGTCAATCATTCCATCATTCGGTCATTCATTCTACCATTCGATCAACCATTCCACGATTGACAATAAATAATAAATGCGGAATCTCCGATTATTATATAAAAAAAAAACAAAGTCGTATTAGTTACACTCAAAGAGATTTAAAGAGATATAATAGAGTGGCTATCAGAAAAAATGTCTTAGAAAACTGACATCCTATGCCTCAGTGACGCCATCTGGCTTTGAATAGCAAACACGCGTATTAAATTTATCAAAAGTTATAATCATTTAACTATCGCTCGGTAGGTGGCCAGGGGCCTTACCATAATAATGTTAAAATGTCAGTCGTACGAGTGAAAAAAAGGATGGAGCTATACACCCTATATAGCTCCATCCCTATAACACTTCGGTTTAGGTCGTAAAATGGATCACGTTGACAGAAGTACTACACCAAGATGACAAAGTCTCTCCGATGCAAATACGTCGCCGGCAACCGAGCAGGTAACTACAAAGCCAGTCAATCACCGATGGAGATGTATTAAGAGAGCATAGAATACCAAGCAAAACCTCTTAATCAACAGTATTAAGGGCATTACTGAAATAAAACAATGCGAAGAACGTTAGATTACTGCTTTCCATGGCTGATCTTACATCATCCGTGATATTAAGAAGCGCTGTAGTCGTGCTATGACCAGGGCGGAAACCGGACTGAGAGGGTTTGGGGAGATTATGTTTGTATAGGAAAGTACTTAATTGATTGTGGATTAATCGTTCAAAGACTTTGGAAAGGAACGGTAGCACGGATATTGGCCGGTATTCAGAAAAGGATGTGGGATTGGACATTTTTGGTAAAAGAATAATTTGAGCATCTTTCCAAGCACATGGAAAGACACCACTAGACGCAGAAAAGTTGAGGATGTGGCAAATGACGGGAAGGATTACGTCAAGCGCCGCTAGTAACATTTTACAACTGATACAGTCGCTTCCCACAGCATTAGAAGTAATCCATAGAATGCTCATTTTAACAATCAAATGCAGAGAATTCGCTAAAAACACATGGTTCACTGTCCTATCAAAATTGGACGAAGCTTTTTTGTCGGATTTTACCGACCCCCAGTGATCTTAGAAATTTCCAAACTTTGGATGCGTCCCCATTTTGGACGGAATTATGAATGTGTTGGCGCTTAGCCTTCCTATACCATTACTACAGTAATTGCGCATATTTGTCCCTATTAGCATCATTTGGCTGCCGCCTAAATTTAGACTTTGCCAACGCTTTTATGTTCAACAACTTTTTAATCTCATCTGTCAGCCACGGCGACTTTAACCGCACGAACAGGTGCATGAACATCATAAAGCTCGAGAAATTTGGTCGAGAATATATTTATTTTCTCGTCGACCGACGCAGAGGTAAACAGAGGAGACCAATTAATATTGCTGGCATCCTCGCAAAGAATGTTAACGATCATACCACCCAAGTTGCGTTGCATGAGAATTTTGACTTTAGCCTTTGGTGGGCAAATTTTATAAGAAAGAAAAATCAGGTCGTGATAGGAAAAGGCATGGGCAAAGCATTGGCCATGCTTAGTGAAGCGATCAGGTGAAGAGACAAAAATCAAGAAGGTGTGGGATTTGGAAAATGATGAGTAGCACTAAATGGAAGAATGGAAAGGTTACTAGAAGCTGAAACATTAGTCAGAGAATAATAATAATAATTAGTTTATTGTCACAAAGAAACATACATTAGTATACACTGATTAACAAAATGCTAACTACGCTGCTGAAGTTTGTATACAGATATTGTGAGCCCTGCCTCTCAAACTAGGATAACCTGTATCTTAAGAGACAGTGTTCAGCTATGAGGTTACATAAAAAGGATTTATATAACAACTGCACTGTGCCACCTATTTATTATCAGATTTACTTTAAAAAACATATTATTATATTTAAAAGAAAAAAAAAAGTGAGTGGAAATATGAGTGGTGAGTGGTTTGGTGAGCGGTGAGTGTATGAGTGTGAGGTGTTTTATATACGAAAATAAAAGTGCATAAAAAAATATGTATGTATTTGAAGTGATTCCGTTAGAGAATAGTTTTATCGAAATAACCATTCCATTACCTTTGCTTTCAATTCAAATTTATTGCAATCAAGTATATTTAGCTCTTTATGAATTATTTTGTAAATAAGTGAACTCAACGTGAAGTATTGGTGTTTGGCGAAAGCGATATTGTGTCGAGTACCCGGGGGAATATTAGTTCGTTTGTTGGGATCGGACAGTGAGACGTTAGAGTGCTTTCTGAGTACAGACTGTAAAACGAAGAGCTAACGAACTGTTAGTACATTCTGAGTAGAGTTGTTGGATAGCGATAGGGCTTTCGTAGCATCACTTGCAGTATTGCTCTCTGGGCTCTTTCCACTCAAAGATAAACAGTTTTAGCTGCACCGCCCCATACAGTGATGTTATATCTAAGAACAGACTGGCACAAAGCATAGAACACCATTTTTAGAGTATCAGGGTTAGCAGAAACTCTAAGTGACTTAAAGGTATATATTAGTCTCAGCGTTCTCGAAGTTAGGGCATCAATCTATTTATTCCAGCGTAACCCAACATCTATTTGAACACGAGGATGACAGTTGTGACCAAGTGTGCACACTTATCAAAAAAGTGTGGTCTGGAGCAGCGCTCTGACGAATGGCGAAAGGAATGTAAGATGTCTTAGTACAGTTGAGGGCAAGCAGGTTTAAGTTGAGCCATTTTACTATTTCACATAGTGCTAATTCTGCGCTACTTTTAACATTATCCCATGTTGACCCGTTAACTATAACCACGGTGTCATTGGTATATACAAATATCCTCGAGTTGGGGAGAGACATTCTGCATAAGTCATTTACATATATTTGAAACAAAATAAGACCCAAAATGCTGCCTTGAGGCACTCCGTATGACAAAATTTCTTCATCACTGTGTGATCACAGTACCACCGTACCCAAAGAATCAAAATTGATGATTCAATTTTGATTCTTTGGGTACGGTTGTTCAAATAATCCTTGAAGATTTGCAGTGCTATACCTCTAACACCAAGTAACTCCAATTTGGCGATAAGTATGGGAACAGAAACTGTGTCAAATGCCTTTGAAAGATCTAAAAATATAACTAGAAGTTTAGTTTTTTATCGAGACTCCCAGCAACCAACTGTGTCAAATCAAGTACTGCATCTTCAGTCAAGACACCGGAACAGAAACCGTACTGATTATCTGCTATGATTTTGTATTTATCCAAGAAGCTCTTAAGTTGGTTGCTAAGAATCTTTTCCAGAACTTTAGAAAGTTGTTGTCACAGTTTCTGCTCCCACCCTTATAGATTGGGTGCACAACTGCTTTTGTAAGTGAGTCTGAAAAAACACCCGCCCGGAGACAACTATTAAAGATGAACGTCATTGGTTTTATCAGTGTCTGTCGGCTCATTTTCAACACTATAGGTGATATGCCATCCTAACCCAACGCACAGTCGTTACGTTGCTGCGAAATAAGAGACCCCACTTCAGATTCGTCTATATCAAGCAGCACAAGGGAGTTTACGGGAGTTAGTGGGGTGTTATCACCTTTATTCAGACTCTGATTGTTGATATTTGTGGGACACTGACCCTTTGATAAAAAAAAATACGCTTAGTTTTTCCCTAACTACTGAAAAATTTACCAACTTCATTTATGGAAGCTTTAAGCGTGTCACATATTTTCAGTAATATAATAGCTTCTATCTCGATTATAATTCTGTAATACCTAGGTACTTTGGAGATGTAATTTATTTTCAATTCTTTGTGTGTCGTGTCGTGTCTCTGACTCAAATACTTATTATTTACGACTATGTGAAAGCTGGTAAAAGTTCGAAAAAAGCTATGACGTTCAGCCAAATAGTATGTTGTGAGTCAGTTCGGAGTTTTACCTTTAAGACTTGGCAAATCTTATGCTATAAGTACTGGCAGATCTTATGTTGTGAGTACTGGCAGATATTATGTTGTGAGTACTGAAAAAACTTATGTCGAAAGTACTGGCAGATATTACGGTCTACGCTCGGGTTTTTACAATAACAGATACATACACAGTACCTACTTTATATCAGTACGTACTAATTAAAAGGTTCCACACCGTACCCTACGGTATCGAATGGTGTTCGGACGTAAAGAAGAGCACCATCCCATCCCTTCCTGTGGGTTTCGTAAGAGGCGACTTAGGAACTCACCAGAGAATGGGCAGCAGCATTCTCTGTACATTGCAACTACAACACTGCGATCACCAATCCTCTTGCCAAGCGTGGTGATTATGGCCAACCCCCAAAACATGAAAAGCACAACAAAAATATGGCCCCTAGTGCCCGGCTGCCCGTCTTCCCTTGACTCCGGTAACGGTCAAGGCTACGGCGAGGCAAAGGGTGCTAAGAATCACCGGATGAGATCCGGCTGCCCCTTTAAAAAACAATGACTGGACCTGGCAACATATAACACGCGTACACTGCGGACTAACGAGAAGATCACCGAACCTGAGGAGGAATTGAGCGGGTTACGATGGAGTATTGTAAGATTTATTTTATTATTTTTTTATTAATCTTCATGCAACATAAAGTACAAAGGCGGACTTAATGCCTTAGGCATTCTCTATCAGTCAACCTAGAGTGGTGAAGAGACAATATGGTAGGTGCATAAAAAAAATATATACGAAAAATAAGAGTAAAAAAAAGAAAGAAAAGTATAAATATAATTAAAATGCACATATATATATATATTTAATATAATATAAATATTTATATACATATATATTAATATAAAGTAACGAAAAAAGTTTTGGGACGATTCTGCTATAGGTGGAGTAAATGATAAGATTGTCTGAAGTCCGAAGACAGGGGAGGACACAATAATTCTCAAATCTGGTAATCTGCTCTATTTTCGGGAGGGTGACCAGCAGTCCCAGGGTGGTGTCGTGATTTTCGTCCACAAGTCCCTTGTGAACAATTTAGTGAAGATCGAGAGTATGTCGACCAGGGTGGCGTACCTTATGTACTCAGAATATCATCAAGATATTTACTGCTGCTTTCTGTTATTTGCTGTCTTGTTCTCGGATGAGGACGGAATTACGGCCGAACTCCTGAAGGTCGTTGGAAAAACGGTCCTTAAGGCCCTTCAGAAGCTATTTGATTCCATCATACTCGAGAGAACAACCCCACAAACATAGAGCAGAGGTTTAGTAGTACTCTTTTTTAAGAAGAGCGACAATGCTCTGCTTTAGAATTACAGGCCCATCTGACTTCTGAGCCATGTCTACAAGCTGTTTTCCTGAATCATCAGATACCGAAAAGACCACATATATACGCCGCAGCAGGTTATACAGAAGACTGAGGAGTATAATCAGCCACTCTACTTAGCGTTTGTAGACTACGAGAAAACCTTTTTTTCGATCGAGACTTGGGCTGTACCGCAGTTTTTTCAACAGTGCCAGATTAACTATCGGTACATCGAAGTGCTTCAAGTATGTGTGTGAAAAACGCCACCACGTCCAACTAGTCCAACTTTAGGACCATACCTCGAAACCTATCCTCTTACATGGAGACGTCATTTCTCTGAAACTGTTCACGGCAGCAATGGAGGATGTCTTCAAGGTTCTGAAATGGCGAGGGCCAAGCATTAACGTCAATGGCGAGTACATCACTCACCTTCGGTTTGCCGACGATATAATAGTCATGGCTGAGCGTACGGAGGGGCTCAGTACAATGTTCGGTGACCTCAGTAGTGCTTCTGAAAGAGTGCGACTTAAAATGAATGTGGAAAAAACCAAAGGCATGGTAAACATCCATGTAGCACCCACTTCTACCAAGATCAGAGACTCTACATTCGCAGTTGTGGACCTGTTACCTAGGACACACGGTCCAGTTGGGTAAATCTAACTTCGACAATGATATCAATCGTCGAATCCGTCTCAGCTGGGCTGCGTTCGGGAAGCTACGTGGTATCTTCTCGTCCAATATACCACAGTGTCTCATGACGAAAGTCTATGACCAGTGCGTGTTACCGGTGATGACATATGGCTCAATGGTACATGGTGGTGGACGCTTCCAATGGATCCCATCAGAAGACTTAAAATCAACCAACTTAAAGGAAACCTCGGGGTCCTGGAACGCAAGGCAAAGAAAGAACATAAGTGTGGTTTTAATCAGTAAAAGTCGGACACGCCCTAGGGCGGTAGAAGTTATTGAATGATTTACCAACGTAAAAAAAAGCTTTCGAAAATGTTAACAGCAATCTGTAGACCTACTACAGTAACCTTACGGATAAATGTACTTGGAAAGTGACCCTAGAGCCAGAATACAACAACGCCGGTCCTGTTTGAAACAGCGAAACGTTGGATCGGTTGCGGATGCAGGAAAACAAACTCAGAACAAATCAGTTTTCTTATAATTTATTAGTAAAATCTTACACTAATTTATTAATTAGGCAGGCCAGGGACTGCATACATGTAGCTAATTCACATACTGCAGCCACTTCTGGACGTACTCGCAGGTTATGACAGCCACAATAACGCTCCAGACAACAATCAATATTTGCTTTGTTTTAATTTTTTTTAAGTATTACATCTTCTCCTTGTAAAGAAGTATCAGTACTTATTTTTCATATACGATCTGACAAACTGGTAGATTTATATGGCTTTTTTATATTATTCAAAAGCCCATCGTGCCCCCTGTACAAGATTTCTTCTGTTTAAAGGTGCTGTGAATACTAAATGCTTATTGAACACAAAAATTAACATTAATACAATGATTTGACAATTCATATACAAATGTGAGCTAAACTCAACAATAGCGTTTTAGTACCATGCTTTAGCTTGACACTTAACTGCTGATCAAAGATTAAGTTTATATCCTTAAGGGCCCCTTCTTCCGAAAGTTTAGGCATTTTACGCACCGAGACGACTTGCGCCCGCGTTGCACAGGAGCCGTCGCGATATGAACTCCGGTGACCTATGGCGGCGGGCGAACACGCCACAGTATAGATAAATAAATCAGTATTTCAAATATTATTGGCGTGCTGGTAATAATAGCTTGTTTGCAACAAAAACGTATAGCTTGATGTGCTGTCCACTGCACTATTGACTGTAAACACTAATACACTTAGGTATATCGTTATAAATGTATGACTTTTTTTTATTGCTTGGTAAAATCATCAAATGAGTCCTTCCACTCTGGGTGGAGCGGAAGGGACTGTCAGACTTGTACTGACTAAAATCCACTCTGTTCCTTCGGTTGCCCTTTGCGTTCCAGGGCCACGGTATTCTGATAAGACAATCTCGTCAATGAAAAGGCAGGCGATGATCATTCTGTTGAACTTAAAGAATGGTTGTAGAAGATTTGGTGAGTAATATAATGAAAGACAAATATGATTAATTATAATATAATAAAATAAAATATATAGGTACCAGCATCAAAATTAATATTCATTAAAATTAAAATTCATAAAAATTTAGTGATCGTGTGCTAGGTCCAGGTTCATTTTCATCGACCGATATATTCCTCAATGCTGGGCGCGAGTCTCTTCTAAGAGGGTCAAAGCCACAGTCCTCATGGCACTCCCCTTTGCGTTGGGAACTAGGACCTGATAGCAAATCAGGTTTGTTTTGCGTTAGAGATTACTCATTTTCCTTATTTTCGGATGATTTGTTCTCTTCAAGTGTCACATTTCTTATGCCCATACCACGCGTATGTTTGGGGTTCACGATTTCAGGAAGTAGGCATTATAAAGCATTATATATAGGTTCAACGTTATAGTAATCATCTTCCTCTTTTTGATTTTCAGCTTCAACAATAATGGAATCATCTTCGTCTTTTCCAGTTGTCCTTTGAAATTTGTCTTCTTGATTTTCAGCTTCAAAAATAATGGAATTATCTTCGTCATCCCTAGTTTTTCTGCAACAATGGAATGTCATTAACGTAATGAAACGGATTTGGTTTCAAAGTCACCGAAATAAACTTTAACAAAAAATCATTTACTGCCATGTTACATCCCATAATAGGATACATAAGACACGTGATAAGTAATAAAACTAAAGCGCGACGAGAGATAACGTCAAACTTGTAGCGGATGAATAAAACTGCTCCGCCATAGTATATGCGAGAGGCCATGGTAGAGCGTACGAATGTCTCACTTCAGGCAGTCTCCAAGTGGGGCGAAACCAATCTGGTAAGATTCAACGCCGCCAAAACACAAGCGTGTCTGTTCACCGCTAAGAGGAGCCCGTTCACCTTGGCTCCTGCTTTTCAGAATGTAACCCTGGAGTGCACCGACCGCCTTCTGCTCTTAGGAGTTGAAATTTCCTCAGACCTCAATTTTGGGCGGTTCATTGAGTCCAAAGCCAAGGTAGCTGCTAGAAAACTAGGCGTTCTTGCAAAGGTCCGACGGTACTTCAAACCGGGACAGCTTCTAATGTTATACAAAGCACAGGTCCGATCGTGTGTAGAGTACTGCAGTCACATATTAGCTGGTGCTGCAAAATGTCATCTGGCAGCTTTGGACTCGGTGGAAAGGCGTGCGAAGAGGCTAATCGGGGATCCAGATTTGGTTAAGTCCAATCTACAAAGCCTCGAGCACAGGCGCAGGGTAGTCAGCCTATCGGTATTTTACAGGTTACATTCTGGAGAGTGTGCGCGGGAATTGTATGACTTGATTCCGCCATCTCCTTTCTACCAGCGGACAACCCGACGAACGGCGAGTATCCACCCTTACGTTGTTGAAACTTCAACGGTCCGGACTAAGCGTTTCGCTTCGTCGTTTATACCGCGTACATCAAAGGACTGGAACAATTTGCCTGCTGCGGTCTTCCTGTCCAACTATAATTTAGGTGTCTTCAAGGCTAGAGTGATAGGCTCTTAATAAACTAGTGCGCCTGACCATCAATGATTGCATCTCCGCTTACCATCAGGTGGGATCGCAGTCAAGCACTGGTTTATATCAATTTAAAAAAAATAAAAAATATTATGTAATATGTACATAATGTACTTACGCATACTGTCCTTCTTTAGAGTGCCCATCGGTACTTTTTTTGGACTTCAAAGTACCTTTTCCGGTACGTGGTCTCAGAGCACTGGAATGGAATAAATTTCAACACATATTTTCAAAAAAATCAAATTAACAAACACTAATTACTAGAGTTATAAATAAAACCTGATACATATATAAAAATCTCGTGTCTTGACCAGTTTTTTGTATATATTTGGTAGGTTTGAGAATAGGTCATAGGCTATTTCTATAGCGGCCGGCCGATTTCTACCTACTAAACGCAGCGCGACCATAAACCGTGCTCTAGGTACATACCTAGTGAGTACAAGTAGTGACCGATAGCCATTGTTCAATTTCTTTCAAATCTTCATAAACATAATAAAAGAATGTAATAATAAAAATAAAACACAACATACCTAGGTACTTACATCTCCTTGAATTTGACCAGGATGCAAAACTGCACTTTGTAAAGGTATAAGAATGTTTCCATTATAGATTTAAAATTCTAGTCATACTGACTTCGCTGGTCTGTGTAGAGGAGTAATTATATTATGACGTATTTATAGAATAAGTACTTACGCAATACATTTTCGTATTTTCTTCACTTCAGATACCCCTTTTTTTCTTAATTTTGTTTTTTCTATTCACCATTGCAATTACTTATAATACAACACGTTTATTTACGCGCGCGGCAACAATAATTTGTGGTCGCGAACAAAAGTTGCGTAGGTCCTACCTCGATGATGTCCGGCAGGACACTGGCGCGATGCGCGCGTGCCGTTTTCACGTATTTATTTTATATAAAAAAAATTAAGTGCCATATTATAAATTTATCCAAAATTATCCCTGTCAAACCCGTTTAGTAAATGAAATGTTAAATTTTCATAAAAGTTGCGTTCCCCCAAGTCTCATAAAACTTAAAATACTTTCAAAATCGACTTTACTTCAGATTTTTTTTTTATCGAGTGAAATGTTAAATAATCTGTTTTTAACCAAAAAAGTCACTAGATCAAAGATGTATCTATACTATATATTTTTTTACGGATTTAAATATGATGTAAATTTCGAATAAGGGGCCCTTAATGATTAGCCGTAACCCGTTTAGGGATACGGCGGTATCTGTAGGATTTAACTTGATTGGGTTACATTTAAGATTGATATTTATCAAAAGATCAGATTTGGTAGAAATATCCATTTTAAGTGATTGTATATTAAATATAGATTGGGTTTTTTTAATCTTCTGTCCAACTGTTTTCTATTTTACGTACAGATGGACGTATTAATATATACGAAGATTAAGTTGT
Organism: Mythimna vitellina; assembly: GCA_949316375.1. NCBI lineage: Eukaryota > Metazoa > Arthropoda > Insecta > Lepidoptera > Noctuidae > Mythimna > Mythimna vitellina. The sequence continues at coordinate 348,188 of OX438693.1, forward strand.
GGTGCCGTCCAAAGCAAATAGTCAGCGACATCACTGCGATTTAAATCCGTCAGATATGCTCTACGTTCTGATTTTGATCTTTAGGTACTTAACAATTATTTCAGCTGAAATGTTTTAGTTTAGTGTTCTCTACATGATATCGTGTAATCTGCCACAATTTGCATGCCTTACGTTTCTGAGCAATAATTTCCCTGTTAACTGAGTATCTTTTTGCACTAGGCATAGCAAGCCAGGTAATGTAATGGTAAAAGAACGCAACAGCTTCTTCTAGGTGTTGTTCGGTTTGAAATGGTCATTTTATATTTAGAAATGCTGACAGCGATTCTCGAAAGTAACTCCTGTTTTGTTTCTGTAATGTAGTGAACATAGTCTTGTAATTATCATTATTTATCTCTTCAGTATTCGTTAATACAGGGAATGTGAAATATAAGCTAGCTATAATCTTCACTATTATGAAATGTAACATGCCTGGTCTTTTTAACATCGATGGGCCAATTGGTTGGATCCATAGATGAGATACAACTAAGTTTTGGTTTGCTAATGCAATGTTCGTGTGAACATTCAGCATAGAATCAATAATTTATCTATTGACTTAGAGGGCAATTATAGTCCAGTGACTTACACCCTTTTGTATAACATTCTATATTTCACATAAATCTCTAGGGGACTTTCTTTTGAGTCTTTTAACGCGCTTGCGTGGATAGTATGTTTGGATGTTTGTCTAATCTGTTCCTGTATGATTTCATTTAGTGCTTAATCTCTTCTTGAATGGTTCTGATTTCAAGGTCGTGGTGTAATTGTTGGTTTGTTATGAACCAAGGAGCATTGGTTGGATCCTGAGTTTGGTTTTGGTCTAAAACCTCTGGAGTATTTTCAGATTTGAGTTGGAGGCTGTGCCCCAAAGTTGAACTCCGTAGGTCCAAATGCGTTTTAGGATACATTTAAACAGTAACAATTTTTGTTAAACTATACGGGGGGCCCGTTTCTCTTCGCATCGCAAAAATCACATGTACCGATTTGGTTTTATTCGCTTTTATTCGCCAGGTAGTGAGTCATTCTTTAATATTTTCTAGAGACTTTTGGAGCATGTTACTTGCTTGTGTCGGTTCGTCATGGGCAGTTAAGGCTGCTGTGTCATCTGCAAAAGTGCCGATATCAACACCATCTGTCTTAGGCAGATCTGAGGTAAAAATTAGATGGAGGACGCGGTCAAACACGCTTCCCTGTGGCACTCCTGCCTGAGCCCTGAAAACTTTGGTTATATCTTCTCCTTACTTGACATAGAAAAATCTGTCGGAAAGATATGACTTTAAGAAAATGAAGTAGTTTGTTGGGAGTTGATGTTTAATAACTAGAGTGAAGTAGATTTCTCACAATTAGTAATTTTGAGTCGTGAAATAGAAAATTTAAAGTTTAGCCCCAAGTTTTCGAGATTTAAATTGTTATAAATTAGCTCTAGAATATCCCATTTGACGAAACGCAATTCACACATTTATTATTTCATTACACAACGCAACTCAATTAACGTCCACACTTCATCTATGTATAAGAGTAACAAATTCATTTGTACACGATAGTGTTTTAATTAAAATTACCTTTATAAAAACAAAAGTCTTTACACCACAAGACGTAACTAACGGCTTTTCATTCAGAAAAGGGACTTGCTTTCACCGCCAGTCCACCACCACCACCATTCTGTCGCGAATACATGAAGCAAATGTCTACTTACAGTAAAGCGACCAGCATTTTCGCAATTTCTTTATGCGTGTATAGAGTAGGCCTGTGCTTATCGCTAATTACGTACTAATAATATTACTACAGATACTTAAAATTAAATTGGTAAACTGTAATATTAAACGTTCGAGTTATTGTCAGTCCATAAACTGTTGGTAGTCGAGCGCGACGGAGGTGCGGGGTGAGGCGGGCGGTGACGTCACACGCGCGCCGGCTCCAGGATGACGATGCGGCCGTTCCGGAAGGCGGTGCGTGGCATTTTCTGGTAGTCGTAGCTCGAAGAACTGCGAAATACTCAACAGTTGTCGATTTGTTTCCTTTTCACATCTTTCTCCCTATAATAAATCTTGACCACGTAGGTAACACAAGACGCGACGACGTGGCCCACGCGCCGGCCACGCCAGCACGCCCAACCGCTGCAAATACACAAGTCATGGCGTGCAGCGTCCGCCTCTTCATCATTAAACAACAACTACGGGAGCTTAGAAATTTAAAAAAGAAATTGTATCATATTGGGAATTGATTAGATAGGTAATCCGTTTTGATAAATAGATGTTCACTGCATAGCAAGGGATTGAACCCAGGATCTCTACAACAGTCGCGCGTGGTGATGTGACACGTGATGTTCTTCATCGTTGTCGCTAATTACTTGTAGAGGCTGACGGTGTGACACAACCGCACGGAAATTATTGATGATCAGTACATCTTCCAAACGATGATGAAGGAGAAGCTCAAGGGTCAGATCGTAAAAGCACAGCACAACGAATACTACCTGTTATAGGAGGGAGGTCTCGGCTGCAGTGGCAACTCTGAGTCGGAACCGGCGAGCGACGAGGCGCGGGCGCGGGGTGCGGCTGCGCGTGCGGCCAGCAGCGCCGCCACCACCGCCGTCAGCTGCAGCAGTGCCAACAACGCCACCAGCGCCAGCGCCACGTACGCATTGCGCGGCGCATCCTCTTGCGCCTCCTACACATACACTATTATCAACTTATCAAGATCACAACGCTAGTTGTCCACACCACATCCGCCTCTTTAAAAGTTCTTCATTCAAAAATTAAGATATGCGTTGCTGGTTCTAGCTACAAAGTAATAGAAATTAGTATCCTTATGACCTATCGTCAACATCGAGTATGGTTTAAAAGCTTTTTACTTCATATAACGCAATCCAACGCGATGTTTCACGAGAAGGCAATGCGGATAAAGTGAGATAACGCCTGAAAACTCTGTTAGCATTCGATAATTCCGTGATGTACTCGAACATTTTACAAAACTTGTTCCAGGAAATACGTGTTTTTTTAAACCCTTAAAGGTTTTTGAAAAAAAATTTCGTCTTTCAGTATCTTGATTAAATTTTCAAGGCTTCTATTGTTATACTTTTTTGACTTTTTTAATATTTGAGTAAATTATGAAGTGTCAAAGTTCATGTAAAATAGCAGATTTTCAGAGGTCTTTACTGGGTGATTTCAACAGAAGCCTAGATAATATCCACAAGATACTGTATTTCCAAAATATTTAATGAAAAATGTGTAATAACGTCATAATCGCGTAAGAGCGGTTGTATGAAAAACAGTGAAAATGTATGTCGCGTTGGATGGCCTTAATGAATAAAAATAAATATACCATGTGAGTTTGGCCCATGATTTAGCACCGCAAAATCTGTTAAATATTATAACCACTGGTTACTAAGTTCTTAATTACATAGAGAGTAGAACAGTCTCCCTTGGAGGGAGGTAATAGTATCATCGCTTATAACAAGCTGTCAAAGGCGGTAAATGAACTCAGCGAGGCAAAATTCAAAACTTATTAAGCGTGCGTAATGGATGGATTGTAGTTAGTGATAGCGATGGTTGACAGGATAGAATGGAGGAAAAAAACGTGTTGCGCCGACCCCAAATAAGACGGGACAAGGGCAGGAAGATGATGACAGCCCCATTTCTTATCCAGGCAATTTACTGTCCATTCCAGGTTGCCTGGAAGAGATCGCGGAATGCGATATGTATGTACGTATGTGTCTTAGTTTAGTGTCCTTTTGTATATGTATTGGTGTACAATAAAGAATATAATAAATAAATAAATGATGATAATATTAAGGGTGTCCTAACCAAAAAAGCGTATTATAAAGTTAATGACTATGCCGAAGACACGCTTGTTTGGCAATGATTACTTCTGCACACGTAGCCCCCTGGTAACTCATTAATATTGTGTCTATTAATTGCTCCATCTTTGTTTTAATTTTTTTTTTCCATTCTAAAACATTGTTTTTGCAATTTTTTTTTAATTATTTAGTCTTCAACTACCTCAAATTTGTCAGTAATGTATTTCGTTAACATCTCATTTATTGATAGTTGTAATTATATATCATACTTTTTTGTAACCATGTAGTTTCTTCCCGGTTCTTCTCCATGGGAAACGACCAACTTGGAACCTTGCAGTAGCTTCTGACGTTTTATAACTGCCCATGTAATTAAATATAAGTGAAATGAAAAAAAAAAATCGGGAGTGTCGAGAGCATGCCTAGGACGGCAGATCTTAGACGTGAGAGAGGGAACCGATTTTAGAGGGTCTGCACACATACGGAGGTGACAGCATTTCATGTGTGCGAAAACATGGCAAGCGTATGACATGATGGGACGAATGATCTCGGTGACAATATGCAATTTGCACCTGATTGAGTATTTATTACGGGCGGAAGATTTCCTAATTTTATTTGGAAAGTAAAATATATCACCGAGATATTAAATATTTCATTGTGCCGCACCCAATCAATTATTTAAAGCATTATTTCAATCAAATAATCCATTTATAGGCACTTTTGAATTTCATGGTGAAGTGGCGACAACGACTGTCGCAACCCAGTGCTGGGCACACCATAATCACGGCGGCAAGTCCACTCTTTGAAGAGTGGCTGGAGCGGAGACACGGCGTCCTCACCTTCCGCATGACGCAGGTCCTCACCGGACATGGCAAGTTTGGAAGGTTCCTGCATCAAATTCAGGTGGAAGAAACGCCCGGGTGTAACAATTGTGTGGACCGCCCAAAGGACACGGTGGAGCATACCGTGTTGGTGTGCCCCGCTTGGGTGGAGCACCGCCGTGACCTCGTGGAGGCGATCGGCGGCAGTGACCTCTCGCGCCGGGCCCTAGTTCGGGCCATGGTCTGGGACGAGGAGGAATGGCAGGCGGTCGCCTCCCTCTAAGAAACAGTAGGTCATACTAGCGAAGGAGGAGGCCGCACGCGTGAGGGAACGAACGTCCTCACGCCCCAGCCGCTGGGATCCTAATCCCGATTTCCGCCCACCGTAGGCGCGGGATTGAGGACGGCGAGCAATGGGTAGCTCACCGTCTGATCGTCCGGTAACTGTCTGAACCGAGCCCTAGTCATCGATGGTGCATAGTGTTCCACGCGCGCCTCAAGGAGATATCAGCAAAACTTTAGGAGCCCAGCAGGGTCGAAGCCTGCTAGGGCTATGGTTCGCTTCTCTCGAAATGAAAACCCGATCCTGGAATACAAGGCAACGAAGAAACTAGGAGTGGCTTTTAGTCAGTAAAAGTCTGACACGCCGCGCCGTCCCGCTCCGCCCAAGGGAGAGAATTCCCACCTAAAAAAAAACGTATACACGACGTATAACAACTTATAGGTAAAGGTAACGAACTGTGCGCCTGAACTAAACTGAGTAAAGGCAAAACATTTAAATAATTCCTAAATAAAATACTCAAGGATGCTGTAAAAGCACACTGGTACAAAAGAATTGACCAACTTCAGCGTGACTTTACAAGGTATTCATCATCAGCTGTTGTAAAAGCGGTCCACCTTAGCTGTAGGTATACCTACTTCTGGAACGCGTATTCAGAGCCAAAAAAGATGTATCAGAGCTATGTGTGGCCTTAAAAGCACAGACAGTTGCTAACCTTTCTTTACGTACGTCTAAAAATTCTTACCTTGCCATCGTTATACATATACGAAACAAATGTGTTTGTCAAATCTAATATTTCATTATATAAAGCAGCTACTAAAAGCTACTGCCGAAAGACTGCACTAATGAAGAGTACCTTCTGTATGGGCCAAAAAATATTTAACAAACTACCTGAGAAATTAAAATCGTTAAATCTGGATAATTTCAAAAAATAACTATTTAGAATTTAGATATATAAATGCTATTACTCAATAAAGGACTATTTAGACGACCATTCTATAATTACTGCTCCAGAAAATTGCACATTACATACATTGCATTTGATTTATCTTGGATTTTATTGACATTGGCACTAATAATTATGACATGTAATAACTTAATCTTTTTTGACATTTTATTGAAACTAATTTTGTATTTAATTTGTAATGATATGCCTATTGATATTGACTTTTATAATGATATAGAGTTTAGAATAAATGACAGACAGTTACACTTTACAACAAATACAATACAATATATACAAATAATTATTTTTTTTCTCAATATGAGTACTACATCTAGTAGCTGAAGTGCCCTTTTAACCAAATTGCCTGTGTTAGGGCACTTTGCTCTTCCGAAACCTTAAATTAAGCGATGTACCTAATAACAATTTATTTAAAATCAATAGTTTATTTTTTGTAAAAATCTTAAAGTTTCAGATTAACAAAAATAAAAGATATGTCAAATTAAAAATGACAAAAATTAACAAAAGGGAAATTTTTATTTTGCAAATAAAAATCTTATAATATTATAAATACCAGTAGTAATGGCGTGCGTGTTTTGTGGTAAATGAGAGTGGGGTGAACGCGTGATGTATATGAGTGGGTGTGGGGTGTATGAGTGATGTGTGTATGTGAGTGAGTGGATGTGGGGTGTATGCGTGATGTATGTGTATTTGGTGTATATATACGTTTTTGTGAGTGGATGTTAGTGTTGGTGACAGGGTCAAATTACGTGTTGTAAAGAGGGCTTCAGTGTCCTCATAATTATGTAAGTCGGTCAATCCAATTAGTTATAAGCAATGATCGGAGTAGGTAGATTTAATTGGGGTCATTAATCCGAAACGTATATATAATATGGACATTCCTCCGAAATTTACAAAATATTTAAAAAAAAAAAACGGAAACTTAGGTAGAAATTTTATTTAAATGAGCAATGTTACATTCTTCATAATTTTTTTAAAGGTACGGGTAGTCACGATTTGACGCAACCCAACGACCAATCAGAACATTATACCTTCCTTTAAATTTTTAATTGAGTAGTAATAATATCACTATCAACATTAACAATATTTAATTTAATCCGGAAATACAGGAATCACTTTCCACAAAAATGGTTTATCTATGTTATTCTTTCTGTGTGCATTTATGATATAAGTACCAAAAATTAATCTACCTACTCGATCACTGGTTAAAACTTTTTTGCAATCAAAATATTTTCTTTTTTTTAGACAACAAATTAAATGACCCATTTATGCGGCTTCGCTGTAAAAGGAGAAATTATCTGTTTCGGACACAAACAATTGAACGTCTATTGTAGGCAAAAATTTTCTTTCCACGATCGATCAAAACAAACTGATTTGAACGCGTCGCCGCGACGTGAGCGATCGCTATCTTTAGCGCGTTAATGTAGCCACTAGACAGCGAACCCTCTAAAATTGTTATTTTTAACTTTACGCAAAAAAATCGCTCCTTGATTTAAGTTCGCTTAAGTAGTGTAGCCACATAATATTACTTGCGAGCGTAGCCATCAGCGATCAATGTCTGTCGCCGTGGACAATACGCGTAATGTAGCCACAGACATAAAGTAGCACTAATGAATTTGTCACGTAAAGTGAGTAATCAGCTAATTAATTCGCTTAAATTTCGCTTTCGCTGATAATTTGATGTTGCCGATGCTATGATTGCAGTACTGTTATTCCAATCGCTTACACAAATCAAACATCGCTAGCAATATTTGTCGTACAGTGTAGCCATAAACGTGAACTTCAATTATTTGTTTTAATCGCTGATGTATCGCCGCCCGGCCGCAACGCGGTCTGGTGTAGCCTCAGCCTGACGGAAATCTTTTTTCATGTGGGTAACCATCTAGTGACTTTTCCCGCTCTTGAACGGAAATGGAGAGCGTGCCAGACTTTTACTGAATAAAACAACACTTAGGTTTCTTCAGTTGCTCTATGCATTCCAGGACCACGGGTAAGCTTTTCAGAAGTCCTCCCATGGCCCTACCTCTTGTACACCTGTCCAGGCACTCTTCAAAGACTTAACATTTTTTGTGAGATTAACATTTTTTTTTAAAGTGATAGAGTGATATGAAAGAAAAGGAAGTTAGTGATAGCATGACGAGTAACAGGGCAGAGTGGAAGAAAAAAACGTGTTGCGCCGACCCCAAATAACACGGGATAAGGGCAGGAAGGAAGGAAGGAAGGAAGAACATTTTTTTTTAAAAGAGTAGCTATGGAGTTTCTTGGCGGTTCTTCTCCACAGGAAACGACCAATTTGGAACCGTGTTTCTGACGTTTTATAAGTGCTACATGGTCCTATGTGAAAAAAAATGTTTGTTTTTTTTTAATTTTGAATTTATGACGTGCCCAACTGACGGATAGTTACAAGTTACAAGGAGTAACTTTGACTACTATTAATTTTCTAAAGCCGTGGCAAAAACAAAATTAAAATCCCTGAACAAACTATATGACACACTGGACAGTCCTGCAGGCCATAAAGAGCTATACCGGATAACTAGAATAAGAGAGAGAAATGCGAGGGATGTTTGTCAGATAAGATGTATAAGAGATGAAACTGGAATAGTTCTATCGGATGATGAAAAAATCAAAAAGAGGTGAAAGGAATATTTTGAAAGACTGATGAATGAGGAAAATGGTTGGAGTGGGGTGTTAGAGAATAAATAAACCAGTGAATGTGTGATTAGTGAGAATGGTTAGTATGAATGAAGTCAGAATAGCAGTAAATGGAATGAAGAATGGTAAACCGTTGGTCCAGATGGAATACCCGATGAAGTGTGGAAGTTATTGCGAATGGATGGACGGATGGATGATTGAGAGAAGAGAGTGAAATTTTACAGAACCAATTCGATTTTTTGCCGGGTCGAGGTACAGCTGATGCCATTTTTGCTATACGCCAGCTGTGCGAGAAATACAGAGGTGCGCATAAAAACTTGCACATGGTATTCGTTGACTTCGAAAAAGCATACGACCGGGTACCTCGTGAGGTTCTGGGAGAAAGGTGTGCCTGGGAAGTATGTGCAGTTGATCCGAGCGATGTACAGTCGATGCAGTACCCAAGTCCGGCCTACAGTGGGCACCGCTAGCAGCTTCAATGTGGCTGTCGGCTTACATCAAAGGTCGGCTCTCAGCCTCAGGGCTGAAGAATCATCAGGAAGAGGCTTACCTCTTCCTCTCCCTGGTGTATGCTGTTTGCCAATGACATTGTGTTGGTTGCCGAGAGTGGCCTAGAGGTCCAAAACAGATTGGAGATGTGGTGGCACAGACTGGAGAGTGTTGGCCTGAAGTTGAATAGAAGTAGATAAGTATTTCTGTGTCTGGGTGTAATTTATGTATAATATGTATATATTTAGAAATATATAAGTATGTTTATCAGTTGTCTAGTACTCATAACACAAGCTCTGCTTAGCTTGGGCGTTGTGTGAAAGTTGTGGAATATTATAATTCTTTTTATTTGACCTTAAAACTTATTACATAAATACATTTTAAAATATTTCTTTAAATATATTTCTGGTTCTTACCCTCGAATGTATTCTCACTGTGTAACTCAAAGGTTTGCTGGAAGAAAACTCATTGTTGAGTTAAGCTCGCCTTTGTACATAAACTGTATTATCTGACAGCACAGACAAAACCTTCGGTTTCCCCAAAGAGGTCACCGAAACGCAGCCAGGCTACGGACGCCAATTGGTCTACATCGGGCCCGTGAAGGGCCCGGAAAATGCGTCCGTGAAGTTCCTTGCTCTGCCATACTTCCCTGCGATCGTTAGTGTCAAGCACTACCGGTTTGCTCCAGTTCTTGTTAGCCAGGGAGAGCGGGGTGAGTCCCTTGTCCACTGCCACTACATCTCGATACATACCCACGTCGGCAGCTAGGAAATATTCCCTGAGACTGCATACCTCGCGGTTATGTGGGATCTTAGCATTTAAGAAACCTCGACCCCCACACTTCCGCGGGATATACAGTCTCATCACCGACGATCGTGGGTGGTGCATTCGGTATGCAGTCAGCAGTATACGGACCTGCCTATCCAGGGCGTCAAGTTCCGTTTGAGTCCATTTGAGTACGCCGAAAGAGTACATCAGTACCGGCATGACCCAACCGTTGAAGGCGCGCACCTCGTTTCCACCTAAAAGAAAGCTACTGAATACCTTCTTTAGGCGTCCAAAGAAACGCTCCTTCAACAACTGCTTCATGTCCGTGATATTGATGCCTAGAGCTTCCGACATACCCAAATACTTATAGGTTTCGGTTGGAAAGAGGATCGGGAGGATCTCAGGATCAAGGAATCTGTGAGTTGAGTACCCACTGATTCCACAACCTCCCCTCGCTTTACATGCATGACCGCACATTTGTCCACACCAAACTCCATCCTGATGACACTACTGAAGGTTTCAGTTACCTTCAGTAGTGCCAGTACCTTATTATTATTATTATTCCATTTATTTATTTTATGTACATATTTATTACATTTTTAAATATTTCTTTAAAAAAAAACATTATACAATTTATTTAATACGAGTAATATAAAAAATAGTAGTAGTTATTATTATTATTATTTCTGATCTCGCAAAAAAAATGCTAATGTGTTCCTTCTTGCAAGAAACAGGTATGCGAGGAAGCAATTGGCATGCCAGTTCACTGCTTAATAAACCATATCTACTGCAGTACCGATAACCAGCATGCAATATTTTAGTTAGGTACTTTACAAATTTTCGCACTTCCATGCGTATAACAGCCTAGCAAATATACCTACTCACTTTATAGCCTCCGCTCGTAAAAAACTACTTACCTAATAATATTAGGTACATACCTACTTGCCACATGATATTTTCAGTTTGTGGTATTTTAAACAATCAGCCAACAGCCATGCTAAATATGCCTGTCCTAATCCTTCACAGTTTTGTCTAAAATTAAATAAACCCAAATACAGAAGGCACCAATTACACTTATTCCCATGCAGCAGCCACCAATAACAATCACAAGAACACAAATATCTACAGGTTCCATAACAATTTGAAAATAAATATGTAAAATAAAATAAAACACGTATACATTACGTCTTCAATCAACCATCGGCCATCGAGTATAATATTCGCTAGTTCAGGTAGGCAAAGAATTGAACAAAATAAATATTTGTGTAGCCTTTCGCATGTCAACCTATGAGGTAGTCGACTACTTAACTATCTGTTTGTGGGGGGCCTAATGCTAAGCGACGACATGCTACAGGCACCCCGTGTGCGGTACGGACGAGTGAATGCATATCGATTTAACCAAAAACCTTAAAACCAGTATTTCGGCATATTTTTCATTATTAATAAACCCAAGTTTTATTTTCACGTTTCCGGTTTTTTTAGTATTTTTATTACTTTCAAATAACAATATTTTTTTAGCAAACATTGTTTTAAAACACTGCTGAGGCTTGGTCTGGAATCTTATTCGAAGATGAAATACCCACCCACTAGATCGCTATCGCGTATCATGAGGTTCTTACTCATCATAACCTCATCACCTTACTGATTTCGACGCACTCAACGCTTTCAGACGTGCGCATCAATGCAATAAATATTTAATAAATTAACATTAGCTTAAATAGTGACCTAGTTTTTAGTGTACTGGCGTGTTATTCAGTTACACTTTGTAACTGCTGACAAGTTTAAAATCAGCTAATTGGATTATTATAATCTAAAATATGGATAGCAGTCCCTTCAATCGGAGCGGGATGACTCGACGCAGCCCTCCTCCAACACCTACAATGACGCAGCGCCAGCAACCTAGTCGTGAACGAGCCCAGGAAGATGAGAAAATGGAAGTAGTTACGACTCCTAAGATTCAGAACTGGTTGAGTTCTATCGAGCAGCACTTGAACGAGGTATGCGCTATTTCTTCTGATGGAAAACTAAACTCGGATCAGAAGCTAAAAATAAGCAATCTATGCCGAAACGTTGGTTATGGTGTTTCGCAACTGGCTATTCAATACCAGCCCCTAAAATATAATGCCGTGAAGATCCATAACTCCCTAAAAATCTTAAATGAAGACCGAGACCTAAGAGATTGTGTTATACAATTGAACCGGACGATTAAAGAATCGTGTGGAAAGCAAGGAACCACAGCTTCATCTTTTGCAGATATGGTGAAGAAAGGGTCCAACAACTTTGTTCGTCCTAATACTTTTAGCTCCGTGGCGATTTATCCCCGAGATAATACGAAGACTTGTGACGTAACCAAGAAGATAGTTCAAAAAATCGTTTGCCCTGGTGACATGAAATTAAAAGTCAGAGGCGTACGTAAAATAGAAAAAGGAGGACTTATTACCAGCACGGAGACTAAAGAAGATCTAGACAAGCTCAAGCAAACAGTCCAACTAGCTACTTCAGGGCTCACCGTCGATGATCCCCAAAAGCGCAAACCACGCATTATAGTTATTGGAATCCCTGCATTAATGACTGAAAATGAGGTTTTCAAATGTATTTATGACCAAAACTTAGGCGACAAATTCCCGGCTATGACCAGAGATGCATTTTTGACCTCAATCAAACTTAGCCATAAATCTGGCAGGAAAGATGCAGAGAACTGCAACTATACAATAGAGGTTCCAGCTTCTATTCGTAAGGCACTCATAACGTAGGATAGCCTATTTATCAATTGGACGTCATGTCCGGTACTAGACTTCACTCTGGTAACGAGTACGGTCATGCGGCCAAGACGTGCAAAGTCGTTGCCCCTACATGTGGACATTGTGGTGAAAAAGGGCACACAACCCAAAACTGCACAAAAAAGCCGACACGCCAAAGTGCGCAACATGTTTGCGTTTCAAAAAACCTGCCAAACACAAGACGAGAGATCCAGAGTGTCCTGCTAAAAAATCTGCCGGTACATTAATTCAATTGACTATGAAGGCACCTACGAGCGTCACATATTCGTTCATATTTTAGACTTAATTTATTGTTTGTATTTTTCATATTTTATGGAAAGTAATTTAATAACCGATATAGATAGTACGAGTACATTTTTAACGGTTTCAAAGCAATGTAAGGTCGAGGAGTGCATATTGCAGGAGTGAATATTTTTCCGACACTCAAAAGTCACTAACCATACTAACCCAAAATATTTAGCAGTATTTATAAGAACATAGATAGCTTTAACATTTTTCTTCGTAGATAAACTTTGTATGTGATATATTGGTACTAACTGAGTGCTATCTGGGTGATCGTCAGGCCAACGTCCCAGATATACCGGGGTATAACTTATTTTATACCACAATAAACACAAACCAAAATGATGGTGTGGTTGTGTATTTCAAGGAAACTTTAAAGGTCTCAGTCGAAGAATTTACTCTAAAGAACTGTATGAGTAATTGATTGATCATCAAACTTGGTACAACCACAGCAGTAATCGCTATGTATAGATCACCTTCTGTTAGAAGCTCGGAAACTTTTCACGCTTCCTTAAACCAAAATTTTTAAAACACTGTGCATATATAAGAATGTTATACTAACGGGTGATATTAATATAAATATTAACTCTGAAAACTGCGATACAGGGACCCAAGACTATCTTAATATCATTTGCTCATTCCATGGTTTTCTCCCCGCTCATTCTTTGCCTACTCATCTACTCATCAAAGCGGTTCCTGTCTCGATCATATAATGATTAAATCCAGCTTATCGTATATTACATTTGTTGCTAACTCGACAATTACAGACCACCACGCTGTCCTACTGCACCTAAACCTGACGCTGCCTAAGCAAAATCGACCTCGGATCAAAACGAAATTAAACACAAATAAACTCGAATATGATTTACGCAATCTTGACTTTAACCCAGTTTACAATACTGCTGACGCTAATTTTACTTTATCGTACTTAATAAAACATGTTCAATTTGCAGTATAACGTAACACAACTATTTCTTCCGTAAACAAGAAACTGTATAACGTTAAACCTTGGATTACTCCGGGTTTGATTCGGTGTATAAAACAGAGAGATAAACTTCATCAGAAAGCTAAGAAAAGCCCTGACAATTCTATCATTCTAATCACCTATAAAAGATACAGGATTTTTTGCAATAATCTCCTAAAGAACTTAAAAATAACTACGATAAAAATGCATTAAATAAAGCAGGCAATAAATAACAGTAAGCAACTTTGGAAACATTAAAAATGTCACATATATGACAAAAAAGCGTGAATCTAATTCGAGTTTACTGTTTATTAATCTCTCGGCTCTTTTATCAGCTAACCATGTTAATAACTTTTTTGTAAATGTTGGGAAAACTCTTGCCGAACAGATTCCAACACAAGATTGTGTCCAAAGACCTCCACTTGATTTAAGAAACAGGTGTGCCCTAAATTCTTTTGGCCTTCTTCTTCTTCTTTTCGATTCGATGGTAAACTCGGTAGCACTCATCAAATCCTCCAAAGTGCAGGTATACGGACACCTGGGGCATTCCAACATGTGGCTCATGTTTTGAACAGGAGCTCCGCACTCACATTGAGTATTCGATGGGTCTATAAAACCCCATTTTGCCAAGTTGTGTTTGCCTATTATTCTTTTGGCCTACTAGATACTGACGAAAACGAAGTTACTCGAATCATTTGTGGACTAAAAGATGATTCTGCAGTAGGATGGGATAATATTAGTAATAAGATCCTTAAACTCTGTAAGCATATCCTTGTTCCGCCTTTGACGCATATATGTCGTATCTGTATTTCCGAAGGAATTTTCTCTAGACTTCTGACAAAAGCAGTTGTAATCCCTGTTTTTAAATTCGGAAACAAAGATTTAGTAAACAATTATAGGCCAAAATCGATACTTTCCTCAATTTCAAAAATACTAGAAAAAATATTAAACAGTAGACTAGTTAAATATTAAGAAAAAAAAAATTATTATCATCGACACAATTTGGTTTTAGAGCCAATTTATCTACAGCTGATGCAGTGCACAGCCTGACAGATTACGTCTCTGAAGAACTCGGCAGAGGACAACAGACCCTGGAGGTGTTCCTCGATCTAGCGAAGGCCTTGACACGGTGTCGGTTCTTTTGCTAATAAACAAATTAGAGGCCATAGGGATGAGAGGAACGCCGCTTAAACTTTTTGCTGACTACTTAGATGATGGACATCAATGTGTCAAAATAGACAATATTACGAGTGATGAACAAATAAATTCTGGATATGGTGTTCCCCAAGGAAATATCCTTGCCCCTACCCTATTTTTGATCTATATTAACGATTTATGTAACTTAAATATTAAACAAGGCAAAATTGTTTCATATGCCGACGACACGGCCTTAATCTTTACCGCTAAAACCAACAGCGAATTGTATGAATACGCTCAATTGGGTTTCAACACTGTGACTAATTGGCTTCAAAGCAATTTACTAACATTGAATGCTGACAAGTCAAAATATATTCACTTTTGCATGCGCAAGCCTCAATTTAACATTGGTAACTCTCATCTGTATCCCCATAAATGTGATTTCCGATCATCCAGCATGTGTGATTGTCCCTGTATCTTGACATCAAATATCTCGAGGTTATAATAGATGCACGCTCTCTTTTGCACCACACATTAAAGGTCTAGTTAAAAGAGTGCACAAATTAATCTATGTTTTTAAGAAATTGCGAGTGATTGCAGATTCAAAATTGGTGACACAAATTCACACTTCTTGGGTGGAGCACTTAAAACTCACCTACTGCCTCTTGAAAGAGCTCAGAGAGCAATTTCAATAGAGTGCAGTTTCCTACCCTTCCTCTATCCTACAGATCAGTTATACAAATCCTGTAACGTGTTTACTGTTCGCCAGCTTTTCATAATGCACTTAGTATTAAAACAACACACCATGCTTTCCTACAATGCCGGAATGATATTTTTTACCATTCTAATGCATCACCGAAATATGTATTTGTAAAAAGATTTTTTACTTTTTAAGCCCATTTCTGTACAATAAATTAAATAGAATATTAAGTATCTACAAATTAAATAAGTATAACTGTAAAAGATGATTTTCCAATATTTCCTAAGCATATCTTATGTAGAGACAGAAGACCTACTTACAGTTTAATTCCCTGATTCGGCCGCAAATTGTGTATGCCTGCATATATACATAAAAGATACGCGCGAAAAACATGACCCTTCTTGCAGTAGGGTAAAAATTCTTTACGATCAGCGGTGGACAACTTTCCAATGGTGTGTACACCGATAGACGCATGGCCTGAACGCTTATAGGCCTGTGATAAGGCTAAAGGTGGATATTTTGAGTAGAAATATGTATTGATTTCAGGTTTAGATTCTATAAATACGACAGCATTTTAAGATATTCGTTTTTATAAAGTTAGGTTTTTTTTTTAATTTGTAACAGAACTTAAGGCATACAATTTATGGCAATATTAAGTATACGATTTCTTTTGAATAAATGAGTTTCTAAATAATTATTAGAAGTATGCAAGTTGTTGTCCTCGAGTCATATTCCTCATTACAGCTAATTGATGATTCTCTCTCACTCTGAACAGAACTAAGAAGTTACGATGGGGTTGGCGCATCCATAATTAAATAACTAGAAAAAAAAAGGGGACCACTGACCTGGGTATATAGTTTTAATTTCAACTCGATACCTCCACGCGTTCCCGAGATAAAGGGTCTTGACAGACAGACAGACGGACAACAAAGTGATCCTATAAGGATTTCGGTTTTTTCCTTTTGAGGTAAAAAGAACTAATTTTAAAACCGATTTCACCGAAAACTGAGTAAAAAACCGAATTTTAATTTTGGTCGGTTTTGCATTCCCTAGTTAGAGTTTACTATATAATTAAAGAGTCTATAATATGGTTAATTTGAATACAGATTTAATTAAAATGTTGTTATTATGTTGAGTTTTTATTTTATAGTAATTTATATTCATGCGTGGTACTTACAATGACTAAAATAATAACACTTAGTTGATATTTATTATGTACCTACTTTTTTAACGATTTGTTTGGGTACGCACTTGCATGTGTGTCAGCGAAATTTATTCCAAAATTACTTAATTTTTATCAAAAGCAGAATTGCATGCCAATGCCCACAAACAATACTATAGTAATGCCTCAGCCACCATATTCACCACACTTGCCCCCCTGCGACTTTTTCCTCTTCCCAAAATTGAAAAGGTCCATGAAGGGACGAAGAATTGCGGTGATTGACGATATTAAGGCTGCATCGCTGAAGGAGCTCCAGGCAATACACAACAGTGCGTTTCATAAGTGTTTTAATGACTGGAAAAAGCACTGGCACAAGTGCATTGTATTAGAGGGAGTTTACTTTGAAGGGGGTGACATAATTTTGGATGAATAAATGAATATTTTTTTATATAAATGAAAAGTCACCTTATTTTTTGAATACACTATGTATATGACGTGACCAGACCTTCTGCGAAGCAGTAATGCTAGCAAAGGAGGAGGCCGCACGCGTGAGGCAACGGTCCTCACGCCCTAACCGCCGCCGGGATCCCGATCCTGATTCCCGGCCACCGTGGCGCGGGCTAGCAGACGGCGAGCAATGGGTAGCTCGCCGTCCGACCGTCCGGATCGAGCCCAAGTTGTCGACGGCGCATTCTGTTCCACGCGCTCCCTAAGGAGATGTCAGCAAACCGTAGGGGCCCAGCATGGTCGAAGCCTACTGAGGCCAAGGGTCTGCTTCTAAAAGGAAGACTCAGCCCTGGTACGAAAGGCAACGAAGGAACAGGAGTGGGTTTTTAGTCAGTAAAAGTCTGAAACTATCTCGCGCTCCGCCCAAGAGCGGGAATGTCATTAGATGATTTTCGCACCCAAAAAATAAAATAAAAAAGTAAAACTGCGATCGTTTTAAACGTTAAAGATTAATAATATTTCAATCTTCGTTTGACCTACTTTCTTTAAACCTTTTAATATCATTGAAATCATACATCAATGATATGGCCATACGAGGACTGACATACTCGTACATCAAATTTTAACGTTTAAATGATCTGGCCAATTTTAGTTGGCCATATTATGAAGTGATCAATTCTAAGTTCTAGCCACGACAAATACATTTCTTTTAAATAGATAAGTTTCAATTTAATTTTATCAAAGAGATGCAAGATGTACGCGGCCTGAATTTCACAATCAGTTTCAAAATATCATTTACACAAACAATAATAAAACTTATTTTCAAACAGGTTACACCGAATTTTTATTTGTTTTTAATTGACATAAACTAATGCTTGACTGTGATCCCACCTAATGGTAAGTAATACAATTGTTGATGGTGAGGCGCACTTGTTTATTCACTCTAGCCTTGAAGGCACCTAAATTATAATCGGACGGGAAGACCGCAGCAGGCAAATTATTCCAGTCCTTCGATGTACCCAGTATAAACGACAACGATGTCCAGACCGTATTTGCAACGTTATTCCCACCACTCAACATTTGCAACGTTATTCCCACCACTCAACATTTGCAACGTTATTCCCACCACTCAACATTTGCAACGTTATTCCCACCACTCAACATTTGCAACGTTATTCTCACCACTCAACATTTGCAACGTTATTCCCATCACTCAACATTTGCAACATTATTCCCACCACTCAACATTTGCAACGTTATTCCCATCACTCAACATTTCATCCAATTTTGACACTTGGATCGACAAATTAACATTGCAAATTGCTGAGACAGGCCTCTACGTACATTTGAGCTCTTTGCCTACTTCTTATAACAATGGGAGTATGCAAGGCTGGACATTAGTGACGCCCGTACGAAACCCAAACTGATTATCTCAATCAAATATTATTATTGTCTCAATTAATGTTTTTGATAAAAAAAAAAAAAAAAAAAACTAGAAACGATTTCATAAGTAGTGATCGTAAGAGTGCGGTGACCTGTATTAGTTCCTCGATGCGGTGTGGCAGCGGGTACCAGCGACCGAAGTACTGCATGACGGGACGCAGGTGCTCGCGCAGCTCCAGCGCCTCCCGCAGCTGCTGCGCCGCAGCAGAGCGCTGCCACGCCAGCGCCTGCGCCGCCAGCCAGCCGCCGAACACCAGCTCGCACACCATCAGCAGCGTCATCAGGCCCGCGTACTGCACGCCCAAGTAACACAGTCATGCTGAATTAAATTAGGAGCAATAGAGATCCATGAAACTATAAGCTGAATTATTTTCTAAATAATATCTGAGGGAACGTCTATTCAACTGTTATTCAAGCAATTTGGGCACACTTTTAGTCTGGGTACTACCTTAATAATGGCCCATTTACTTAGCTTCGTAACCTCTGAAAAAAGCTGACACCTGTGTAAAGGAGGTGTCAGCTTTTTTTCAGATGTTATTTCATATTTGTTCAGACAAATGCATAAAGATATTGTTATTCAAAAATTATTCAGGATTAAGTTAATTTGCGTAATACTTTTCAAACAAAATTAAAATTAAAGTTATAAAGTAGAAAAAAGTAGTTTTTATTATTGCATTGTGTACCTGTTCTGACATTTAATAATAAAGATTCAAAGCATTTTATTTCAAATAAACCATTTACAGGCACGTTTAAAATATCAAGAAGTCAATCAGTCAAAAAAAATGATGCTAAATTCTAAAGCGTTGATCTTTATGGAGAAGAATGTGCAAGAAACTCCATGGTAAGTCTTTTCAATCATGTTATGTAATTACAAATATCTCTGTTACATGTTTCTTGTCGCTATCATGTGAGAATAATTTAAATAAAGTAAAAATAAAAACTAAATATAGATATTAAAATAGCTACTGGCAGCTAAGAGATGACCAGTTTCAACTGACCACACCCGATCACGGACATGACCAACACTCAACTGCCAGGCTCATTTATGTCAAACAAGTCCAATAGTAACCTAAAAACCGTAAAATAGCTCCGTGGTACTCACAATTACAAATTTTGAAAAAAAAACGCTTCTACATTATACTATAATATTCACCAATTTAAAAAATATATATATATAAATATTTCCAAACTAATCAATTTGTACACCCCAGTGGTAGTGGAGCAGTGGGGTTACCATGACGTTTAAAGTAAGATTGTTTTATTCTTATTCCATTGTGGGTAAGAGATGACGCTAGGCAACCTGTATAGCTCGGTCCGTTACCCACACTGAAATAAGAATGAAACAATCTTAATTTGAACGTCATGGTAACCCACCTGGATCAGCATTGAGCCAAACATTTATATCTTGAATATAATCCTCTAACTTATAATATGCTTGCCTGCATAGTGCGCGTTTAATACAAGATTTAAATTTCGTTTCAATGAGTTCTAATATTTGGGGAGGTATTTTATTTTATTATAACAATTCAAACAGTACCTACCCCATGAAAGAAGAGGCCACTTTAGCCAATCTGGAACCTGGTTGAACTAATTTGGCCCTATTTCTTGTAACATAATTATGTCTGTCGTCTCTTTTGCTAAAAAGAAAAGATGAAGATTTTTTCTCTAACATACATATTGTTTTCATAAATATATTGACAAAGCAAGGCAACCTTGCAAAAAATTAAAATAATTGGTAAAACTACTTAAAAATGTTATTATGTATTATAACCATGATACAAATTAAATGTTACTGCGCAAGTAGTTTTCTCGTGAAGAGCATAATTATAAATAATCTTAGCATTTTCATTCGCGCGCCGCTTAGATAATAATATTTAGTGACAGTAAATAAGACTAAAATAAAGACTTTTGTCAATCATGTTTGGAATAAAAAAGCTAATACTAATCTTTCAAGAGTCATTGAGTAAAATATAAATTATATTTTAACTGTGATAACTAAAATGGGACATTTGATACACGTCATAATGATTCAATAGTTTGCTTAAAATAAGTTTTAATGGCGATTCCTTATAAGCCGGATTAAAGTTCTTCATGCAGCCATTTTACAGTATAACTCTAAATAAACATTCATGCATTTCTTGTTATTAAACTTTTGTTATATAGAAATAGTTCTCGGGTAGTACAAATATCTAAAAAACACTTGAATACGTTGCTAAATGTGATTGATTATACAGCTCATTACACTTATTAGGGTTCAAAATAAAATGGGATAGAACCAAATTATTATAAGAAAATAAAGTCACATATATTTTTCAATGCCAATGCATAATATATCATAAATTCTACGAATTTATTTTTCACTCTCCGATACGGAGCACAACGCAGCCGGTTGCGAGGGCGTGGCGTTCGTTGAATTCGTAAGATTATTTAAATTTCAAATAGTTTTTAAATACAGTACAATATAATACAATTCAAAAACACAAAGGAAGTTCAAGGTAACCTGTTTAAAAAAAAAATTAATTTCATATATAATGGCCTAATATGTTTCTAACATAAAGAGAAATGTCTTGCAGATACCTAAATACTGTTTAGGATTGTCACAACACGTCAAAAGGAAGGCGGAACAAAGCACTGTAGTTACCCTCCCGCTAGGGAAGCAAAGGGAAAAATTGAAGAAATAAAAGAAATTGAGATTACCTACTATTCTACTAATCACTGTATGGTGACAAAGTACGCAACAAAGGAATTAAATAAATTTCGTTTACAGTAAATGTTACAGACAATTCTGTTGAATGCAACTTGAGATATTTTTTACTAAGAGCACTTTCTTTAATTTCACCGCAAAAAGTTTAATTTTTAAATTCAATGCAATTAACATCTGGTTCATCTTCACTAGATGTGGAACATTGTCTTCTGAATTCCGTACAAAATCTATATCAGTATCAACATTATTCGAGAGAACCTAGACCTGTTCGGACTTGACTCATATTATGACTAAGCTTGTTCACAGTACCTACTATTTGATTCGTTAAGTACCTAATTGTGGAATAAGATTACGTTATTCAGCTTTAATCTGCGTAACTTTAGCTACTCGTATTTAGCTATAAACTATATCTTAATAAAGAACCTAGAAAACGCTTTTATACAGTAGCTGAATAATTAACAAAATGATGATAAAAATAAAAGCGATTATTCAATTTTTTTAATAGAAATTAACCACACCATTATTCAGAAGAAAGCTGCCGAGGACACCATTGTACAGCTTATAATGGTTTCATAACCAATAAGCCGAAAGTTTGTAGTATAGTAGTTTATTAGTATTAGACAACTACGGTTTTTCAGTAACATAGGGGTTCGGGTGTTCCCGCAGTCTCCAGATCAAACCTCGGTGGCAGCCCACCCATGGTTCAACGCCGATTATGTTCAAGCTAACCAGCGTAAGCATTCAGCGTTTCTCGCCTGGGTTGACGCTAGTGACCACAAAGCTTCGGATCTGAGCTCAAAGAAGAGAGTTTTCAACCATCTTGCCAAGTCCTACAAAAAGGCACTAAGGAAGGCTCGCTTCGACCGCATTACTTATATTGGCACAAAGCCCTCTGCACAGCCGTCTGGTAGCAGAGCATTCTGGTCCCTTGCCAAGTCGATCGAAGTGAACTTCTGTCAGCTCTCAATGCCTCTGCTGGTTAAGCCTGATGTAAGACCGCTTTTAGCTCTTGGGAGTTAAAAGGTCCTCAGACCTTAACTTTGGGCGGTTCAATAAGTCCAAAGCCAAGGTAGCTACTACGAAACTCGGCGTTCGTACAAAGGTCCGGCGGTAATTCACAGCGGGACAGCTTTTAATGTTATACAAAGTACAGGTCCACCCGTGTGTGGAGTACTGCAGCCACATATGGGCTGGCCACCTAGCAGCTTAAGACTCGGTGGAAAGGCGTGCGAAGAGGCTAACTGGTGATCCAGATCTGGTTGAGTCCAATCTACAAAGCCTTGAGGACGGGCGTAGGGTAGTCAGCCTTTCGGTCTTTTACAGAATGTATTTTGGAGTGTGCGCGGGAATTGCATGACTTGATTCCACCATCTCATTACTACCATCGGACAACCCGACGAACGGCGAGTATCCACCCTTACGTTATTGAAACCTCTACGGTCCGGACCAAGCGTTTCGCCTCATCGTTTATACCGCGTACATCGACGGACTGGAACAACTTGCCGGCTGCTGTCTTCCCGTCCGATTATAATTTAGGTTTCTTCAAGGCTACAGTAGATAGGCTCTTAATAAGCTAGTGCTCCTCACCATCGACGATTGCATCACTACTTACCATAAGATGGGATCACAGTCAAGCAATAGTTTATAACAATTTGAAAAAATACACTCTTTTTCAAATTAATGTCATCTGTAATGCTTTAGGCCAAATAACATCTGTGTTAAATGCGGTATTAAAGTTATTACTAAGCTTTAAGAATAATAGCCAAATTAATACAACTTTTACTAATCTTATAGAGTTATAAAGGCCGAAAGAGAATATTATTCAGAATTTGGATATTTCAACAGCCTTTACTCAAGCGTCATAGAGCTTCTAGCTGTAAACGTTTACGAATTGGTATTACTCAAACTTTATTCAGTATGTCTCGTTTTACTTGGGCGACAACTTGTTCTCTCAGACGGTCAGGTAGAGGTGTGTCACTTTGGCAGTTACGTTTAATTCCCATGAAAAAACTTGCTGCCAAAAACCTGGTATTTATTGTCCGAATTGCTATTTATCGAAATATGGCTAACCTAACAATCGAACTCCATGGTCAACGTGCGACCGATTACCTATAGTAGAGACGGAGACAATGTCAACGATATAAAAAAATAAACGTCTAGAAAGTTGGTCGTCCCGCTCAAACTGATCATTATGCTGTGAGTAATGCGAGTACTAACCGCGTAGAGCAGGAGGGTGCGGCTGCGGACGGACGAGGCGTGCAGCGCGGCGGCAGCCAGGTGCGGCAGCAGCAGCAGCGTGACGCCGGCCGCCGTCAGCGCCGCCGCCGCCGCGCGGTACTCTGCCGGGAACAGCTCGCGCAGCACCAGGTACGTGCTGGGGTCCCACTTCAGCCGCGCCGCCGACGCCAATGCCGCGCCGCCGTACAGCTGCACACACAACGACATGAGAGGACCGCTCGCCCTACTCATTCATATAACCAGAAATACATATATTATATCTATTGTGTCGAGAGTCAAGTGGCGACTGGTAGAAAATGCCTAAAGCATCAAGTCCGGCGCGCATTTGTGTGTTTGTTAGCTATAACTACTGTACATAAAGTTTTAATAAATATATAAATTAGTTTATCATTTATTAAATTCATTTGGAAAGGTCAGTAGTAAGAAATTCAAAAGATCATTTCTGACTACGAGCGCAGTAACGAAGCTGTTTCATTTCAAAAGAGGTTACCTCTCGACGCATTTTTTATACCTGACACACTGACACCGTTATCTCCAGAATTTGTCAATTCCAAAGAACGTAAACACATAAAGACTAGCTTCACTGAGATTGGCGGCGCGGGTACAGTATGGTGTGTGTGTGGGTACTGGGTATGTGTGTGTGAGTAAGGTGACTCACGGTGAGCATCAGATTGACGTGCGCCAGCAGCGCAGGCGCCGCGCGCACGCACATCTCGGCACAGCACAGCTCCTCTCAGCTCCGCACTGCAGCTGGTACAGACACTGCACATGCACCTCCACAATAACAAGGAGCACTGCACCACAAACGATTTCAGCGCAACTTATCCCGCTACACAATAATGTGGCGTGTATAAAACAGTTTGTTTGTGATACCGCGATAGCGGCTGTAGTGATAGCACACGGTATCTTATCAGCACGCTATCAGCGCAAGGGTGGATCGGCAGGCACCGCGCTCAGCTACGTCCGTGACGTCTCACCTGCCGCGCTATTTGTAGTCCTTATCTCTTTTTTTTCCACATTTATATAGCATTGCGATGGTTCTTGGAACAATGTCTCATCGGCAAATCGATTACACGTTACATCGAGTCCGAATCACTCCTACCTTTTAATTGTCAACTACATATGTGTTTGATCACAAATAGGTACGTTAAATTATATAACGTTCTTTAATTTATTAGGTATGTTAAATTAATGGATAACTTTCCATTTATCTTCTCCTCCAGCCGCTAGCCGTGTCGCTGAAAGAAGCTAGATGGAAAATGACGTAACTAGGGGCCAGACCAGGTAAAGTTATCAGTAGGAGCAGTGTCACCCGAGTCGCGCGAGGTGCGCTCCGCACGACGACACGACGCGGGACGTGTTCGACCTCCTGCTAGTACGTTCTCTGCCGCCAGGCGTTTGAATAAAGATGGACACAGTCAGGGTTTGTAGTTGTGAGTCCGGCCAAATGAGACGGCTTCTGGCCTGTCTATATTTGTCAGGGTTTTAAATTTGTCATGTACTTTATAACCACTAATGTCCTAAAGAGAATAGTTTTGTATAGGTATTTATATTTTAGTTTGTAATGAATAGATTAACTCAAAAACTACCGGACAGATTTTAAAAATTCTTTCACCAATACAATAATAAGTATTTTATTACTGAGAGACATATTCGTTTCGTATCAAATCGTATTGGATGAAGACACTTTTTATTTATCACTACATAGTATAAAACAAAGTCGCTTTTTGTGTCTGTCTGTCCCTATGTATGCTATCTTTAAAACTACGCAACGGTTTTTCATGCGGTTTTTAATAGATAGAGTGATTCAAGAGAAAGGTTTATATGTATAATACTCGCACAATATAGTAGAGGAACAGACAGACGTAGATAGAAATAGAAGATAGAACGATGATTTTAGAGGTTTCTAATGTGATGTCATAAATAAACACATTTTTTGCGCTTACATTGCAAACGCTGGCTGAACCCTAAGAGATAGATCAAAATAATGTACTACAGTATTGTACACCTTAAAAAGGTCTACAAAAAAATCCACGGTGGTATATGTCTATCTTTTAGGTGCAACCCACAAGAACCATTTTTTATTCTTTACTTTTTACGAGAAATAATGGCTTATTTACGAATCGATTTTAAGCGATACAGCATTAATCTTTACCTTAAATACATTGTGCATTTAATATAAATCAATATAGCCCTTTACAGCGTGTAATTCGAGTAAATATATTCGAAGATATTACAGATTAAATTGCAGGGACATAGCGGTTGCGGTAAATAACTTGATTCTTTCAAAGATTGATGCGCTGACGTAAATATACTACTCGGTAACTTCCAGATTGGTCCCATTTTGTCATAATACAGTTCTGATGAGGTGAGTTCCATGAGGAATCGAGGGAACTCCTCAAATTAAACTATACAGTGAAACTATATATTTAGTGATTTTGATATTTTCATCGAGAACTAAATCATTTACAGTCAAAAAGTAACATTTGATGAAGTGGAACTGATGAAGAAGACCAGAAATGGTCAATGGAACTTCACCTTCCATAGTATTGGAAGTAGGTTTTCCTTTTATTTCATTAAGAAACCTGAATCCACCTAAACTTTGCAATGGCACGCGTTTGCTGGAAAAACTGTAAAAACTTTCATAATAGAGTGCACAATACTCACTAGATGTTGTACCAGAGAACATGTTTCGACTCCCCCCAAATTCTTGTAATGCCATCGGATTATTATTTATTTATCTTCCAAAAAGGTATGTAAACTATAAGATAAGCACCACAAAACCGTTGCAAAGGTTTGACTGTGAGGTCGGTGATTCTCTAGACTATATAAATGTACTAGAAACCTTTCTAAATAATATCATTTTAATTTGCGTCTAAACCTATTTTGGGAGTGTTTGTTTCACTCCTTAAGTAAGCCGGCAGACTGTTCAATAGGTATGGTATTCTCTTTTTTAGTGTTCTGTCACCAAAGTAATTGGTGACTCTGGGTACATTGAATCTACCAGCAGCCATAGATCGTGTATTATGATTATTGTATACGTGAGTTAAGCTATGCTCTTGGGTACTGTGGTGGTTAACTAATAAAAGATATTTATGTTTTAAAGTGATCGGCAGTATTAGGAATCTAATTTGAAGAGCTTCTAATTTATCTAAGTTAGATTTGAATGTTAGCCCATAGCTGTCAAGAGCATAACCCATAATAGAATCAACTAATGACATATAAATACATCTTAATATATTAATAGGAAATTTAAAGCCTAGGTGGTACCTACATTTTAATTAATAATATTCTTAATTTACTAGAAATGTAGTCTACGTAGACTTATAGGGACCAGGAAAAGTTCTTATCTATTTTCATGCCAAGGTAGGTTACACAGTCAACTTGATTGGATTTATTGGATTTGCCGTTCCAATATAAATGCCTACAATTTCCACTAAATATATCTTTTGCAATGCACCATTGATATGAATGAACCATTAATAAATTGCAAGACCAAACTTTCAATGTTGCAAGTTTAATTTTGAGCGCTGAATGTTTTCCACATGGCATTTAAATATGTCGCTCTTTCAAGAGTAACCTCAAAAGAAAACATGTTTGAGGAAAAGGAGGAGGTCCTGTGTTCGGCCGAATGTATTTTTTTTTTTATGTATGTTCACTGATTTCTCGGTCAATTGTGAACCGA
This sequence comes from Mythimna vitellina, assembly GCA_949316375.1. NCBI lineage: Eukaryota > Metazoa > Arthropoda > Insecta > Lepidoptera > Noctuidae > Mythimna > Mythimna vitellina. The sequence continues at coordinate 375,530 of OX438693.1, forward strand.
TTTTGATTTTTTTTTTTTTTTGTTTAAAAGGTTTAATTTATGCTAAGGTTGTTTGAAAGGTTTAAGGGAAAAAAAATTGCATGCTATTTTTGGTAAATCTTAACTGCACAGCTTTTCTGTACAAAATCACTAAGGCTTCGTCATCGTCATCAAAAAGACTCTATTTCAAACCTAAGATGTCCTAAGCATAATTTTTTAGATCACTTTGGTTTTTTAGAATTTCACTGTTCGGGGTATGCAAAAAACGATCATCATCTAGGTTTTTCCAAAAGTTAGTATATTGATTAGTATTCTGTACAGAAAGTAATTTTGTTAAAGTATTTGAGTGTTACAGTTCATGACGAAAATAACCTTTGCAATAAATATTTTATTTATCTTAATAAAAAACTGGGCAAGTGCGAGTCGGACTCGCAACCTGAGGGTTCCGTACAAACTTACCTATATAAAGAGTTCAATTCCTAATTGGAGTGTCGAAGTATTTTCCAAAACGCAAAAAAAAATTGTGACGTAACAAACTCTCGAAATGGATAACACGATTTTACACGATTGTTTTTTTTTGAGCAGTTCTGGCCGAGTGGGAACGGCCCCGACTGACGAGTTGTAGGTCGCGGGTTTAAACCCAGCCAGGCGCATTAATTTGTGTAATTTATTTCATCACCACTGCTCTCAAAACAGTAAAGGAAAACATCGTGAGGAATCGGCATGTTCTAGAACCAAAAATTCGAAGACATGTGAGTTAGTGATAGCGTGACGAGTAACACGCCAGAATGGAAGAAAAAAACGCGTTGCGCCGACTCCAAATAAAACGGGACAAGGGCTGGAAGATGATGATGTATAACGTCTCACAGTTACAGTATACTTGTGCTATGTGACCTTGCTTCATGCCTTACAAGATTCTAGGTCAATAGGAAGTACCTACTCTATAAATTTTGATTCCCTTAAGAGCGTCGAAATATACGTTTTTTGCAACATATACCGGCCGTATCTTTTTTGTTCGTTAACTCAGAAGTTTGATTTTTTCACAGCTTCAAGGGACCGCAGACTTGGGTATATGGCTTGAATTTCAACTCGATACCTTCACGCGTTCCCGAGATAAAGGTTCTTGACAGATAGACAGACGGACAACAAAGTGATCCTATAAGTGTTTCGTTTTTTCCTTTTGAGGTATGGAACCCTAAAAAGAAAAATAAGGTCTCGTGTCACATAGCAACTGAAGGCATTGATATAATTATAAGGTTTTCAAGTTTAAGTAGGTTAGTTAGGGCGATTTCATTTTGTAGAAGGTTTCTAAAAACAAATAGATCTTACACTAGATCTGCTACTACATGTTGGCTAACGTCTAAGGAATTGCATGAGTCATGCATTACCTGTATCCGGTTATGTCAAAGAGAAGGATTCTTGAAAGAAATAGAGTTTACAGGGATTAGGTAAAGTAAATAAATGAAGTAAACTTACCTCGCTTAATCCATTTCTGGATAGCGAAAACATCCTTAGAGTTGGTGGTCGATTGCAGAAAGCGAAAGTAGTAGAAGGAATGGAAGGAAAGTTGATTGTTGCAAATGCCCATGAACATACTATTCATGGAGGCCCTCAGTTAATGCTGACTAACATAAGAACTCGGTGTTGGATTATAAACGGAAAGAGTCTCGTACAGCAGCATGTTCGTAATTATGTAGTTTGCGTTCGTTATGCGGCTCAAACAAACCAACAATTGATGGGCCAATTACCAATACCACTGCTTGCCGGCCTTTTTATCAAAGTGGTATTGAGTACGCCGGATCTATCGCCGTCAGAACGTGGCTATCGCTCCACTAACGCTTACATTTGTTTATTCATCTGTATGGCTACTCGTGCAATTCATCTCCAGGTGGTGAGTGATCTGACTTCAGATGCATTTTAGCGTTTTGTTGCTTGTAGAGGGCATTGTGCAGATTTGTAGACTGATCATGGCACTAACTTTGTTGGAGCGAAAAGAGAGCTTAAAAATTTATTACCAGAAGGCTCGGTAGCAGCAAGTGACATAGCTGACTAGCTTGCAACATTCGGCACTACCTGGCTATTCATTCCTCCCCATTCTCCAAACTTTGGTGGACTATGGGAAGTTGGAGTGAAGTCCACAAAATATCCACCTAAAACACGTGATCGGCAATAGTACACTCACGTTCGAGGAGATGACATCTCTTTTGTGCCAAACAGAGGCATGTCTTAACTCGAACAAGTTAGTTCCAATCCAGAAGATCCATACCCACTCACCCCGGGACATTTAACTGTAGGTGAGCTTTAGTACTGGTACCGGATGCTAATTATGAAATATGAAAATGACTACTCTTAAAAGATGGCCTTTTACTCGACTTGTGCAAGACTTTTGGCGTCGATGGTCGCATGAATACCTTATTGAAAAATTCATTATGTAAACTGAGAGATTTTTTTCGATAAACGTAAGTACAAAAAATGACAAGTCCGCGATTCGAAGTTTATAAGTACAAATGTGTGTAAACAGAAGTAAACTTTGGGTTATTGTAAACATAAGATGTACATTATTCTATATTTTTCTTAATCTTAGTACATTTTTTCTTATCATAACCCAAAAAATTAACTACGATCTACGTACATTTTCACTTGTTAACTTTAAATCCCGGACTTGTTACGTTTTGTACTTGCGGTTATCGAAAAAAATCACTCAGTGTACATAACGAATTTTTCAATTATGTCATCCTGGGAGATGCAGCATCGTCTTGTGTCCAAGCAAAATCTTTTTTTGGTTTGCTATAAAGGTTGTACACTGTGTTTGCCGGCTCGAGTCAGAGGTAGGCTATTTTAAATGCTCATGTAAAATCGTTGTCGCTAAAACCACTTTCTGAAACTAGATGGGAGTGCAGGGTAGCATCGCTGAAGGCCGTTAAATACCAACTAAGTGATATATGTGATGCTTTAAAGGATTTAGCAGAAAACACAACAGATTGTCAGTTGGTCAGTGAATGCCATTCTATACAAAAGGAACTAACTATCTACGAATTTGTAGTTTCACTTGTCATATGGTTTGACATTCTTACAAAGATAAATGTTATAAATATAATGTGGCAAAGCGAAAAAATGCACTTAGATGTGGCTATACAACACCTAGACGCATTCACAAATTGGCTCGATAATTATCGAGAAAATGGTTCTCGGTCATCCCTTGTAACAGCAAGAGAAATAGCCGAGAAAAACGATATTGACAGACAGTTCAAAGAAGTCAGAAGACGACGAGGCAAGGCATTTTGATTATGAAGGGGAAGATGAAGCTCATGAAGTAAAAGCGAAAGAAATTTTCAAAATGAACTATTTTTATGTCATTGTCCACAATGTGCGCGCAAACTGTCATCCTAGGTTTGAGGCTCTTAAACATCATGAGAGCATATTTGGTTTCATGTATAATATAAAAAAATTAATGATGGTGAACTTTTAAAGCAATGCTGCGACTTGCAAATATCTATGACAGTAGGAGAATCATGTGATATTGATGGACATGCATTGTACGAAGAACTGAACATGTTCATCCGTGTGTATGAAGGAAACGATGACATTATCTCGGTGCTAAAATACATAATAGAAAATTAATTAACTGGATTTTACCCCACTATCGAAATAGTCCTGAGAATTATTGCTACCACATCTGTTACAGTTGCGCCTGCTGAAAGAAGTTTTTCGAGGCTTAAAATTATTCAAACATATTTGAGGAATTCGATGACACAAGATCGGCTTTCAGCCCTTGCTATTCTTTCAATCGAAAATGACGTAGCTTATTCGTTAGATTATTGTGCTTTAATTAAAGATTTTAGTCTTAGGAAAAGCCGCAAACATCAATATTAAAATGTATCATCTCTGTATTTGTTAATTTTGTAAATCTTTCATAAAATATTTTAAAATTCAAATTTGATTTATTTGTATAATTTTAGCATTCCTCCTTAAACATGACAAATATCTAAACCAAACAACCAGACGTACTTTCGTATCACATATTTTTCACGAAGGACAAAGGGCCTCGCAAAGACCTGCGCCCGGAACCTCGCAATGGGTAAGGCCGCCTCTGCGTCCAACATATGATTTCGCTGGATGACCCGCACCTGATCCGACAGTCGTTGGGCCGAAACGTTGACGGCTGGCTCAAGCACCTGAAACAAAGAGAGCATCCGAACACGGTACATGGTCAGATTGTTTCCGTTTTCCGTTTTCGTTAATCCATTGCGTCCATCGCATGCGCGACATGCCGCCGACAGCTGGGACCCTATCAGAGGCCAGTGGGCCTCGAGATCCTAAGCATACTGGCGGCCGGCGTTCTCCCCGACGACGCGATGGTGGTGGTGTCGTCGGCGGCGAGTAGTACTCGTCGTTCCGGCGGCGGCGAGGCGGAGCTGAGCGACGAGGCCGGAGGTGGCGGGCGTGCTCGGCGAGCTGCAGCTCTCGTCAACATTGTTTCATCATTGTCGTATTTATTTCATTATTGACGTGACATGAAATGTCATCTGTCTTTCGGGTTTTTATTTCCTTTGATATCATTGTTCAGTCTATAATATATTGAATGTCTTTGAGTCTATAAATGTTTCGAAAAGTTTAGATTTTTATGATTATTGTTTTTAAGCAGCAGAAGCCCACTGCTGAAAATTTTGTGTACTTTTGGGTCCGAAAACTATTAATTTTTACTAAAATTTGCTTGAACGACAAAAAGAAAACTTTTGACATCGAGAGTTGCCAGCTTTATTATTATTATTTATGTTAAGATTTAAAAGTTTTTGATTCAAAAGTTTAGATTGACATTAATTTTGTTTTATGCATTTTAGTTCACATCAACTCGATAGATGGTGTTGTATATTTTTGACCGTCCGTTGAATCGCGGTGTTAAGATTTTCCGCGGTTTCATGACCTTCCGTGCTTGGTTAGTCACTTTTGATTCACATTGTAAATGCCTCGAAGGCTCCTCGGATCTTTTAGGGATATTGCGTTAAAAAGTGTAGGTAGAAACTTGTTGTTCACAAAAAATAAGACTGCGATTCGGATAAATCTTCCGAGACTCGATTCGGCAATTGAGCTATTTACCCATATAAAAAAGCATTTATTTCAGGCAACTAATAGCACCCATACAACCATCACAAAACAGAACACACACACATAGGCAAATACTCGTACATTTACACTATCGGACATAGCAACATGTCTGCTACAGCAATAATATAGGTAAGTTTGTTTGGAACCCCGGGGTCCCAGAATATCCAGAACTAGTTGCTGCAATGAATCAGAATTTTAACCGCTTTGGAGCAAATCATCGTCATCATCATTTCAGCCGAAAGACGTCCACTGCTGGACATAGGCCTCCCCCAAATTGGAGCAAATATGAGCATTATATTACATTTTTTACATAATTATTTGGGTTAGATTCCTGGACAAACTTGGCGATTACAGCGAAGAACAAGGAGAACGGTTCCATCAGGACACTTTTCAGAACAATGGAAGAACGGACAACCATATGATGGTAAACTATTGCTGGAGCTGGAGTTTATTACGGGATTGTCCTGAACATAAACAATATAATATAGAAAAGCCTACAGATTTTTTTTGTCATTGGTGTTAATAGTGACCATCAGAATTTATTTTTCTCCATGATCAGAATGGACACTAAGTATATTTTACATCGTATATATTACGTTGATTTCGGGCTGTTGAATATGCTCAAATCACGCGGAGAACTAATTGCGCGATGCAGGATTTCGTAGTTTCGTTTCTATGTGATGTCATAGATGTCGCTACCTATCAATTCTTTTATCTATATAAATATAAAAGTGGAAACTGACTGACTGACATATCAACGCACAGCCAAAACTACTGGGATTAGGGGCGTGAAATTTTGCACAAGGCTTCCTTTTATGACGTAAGTATGCACTAAGACAGAATTTTTCAAAATTCACTCCCTAAAGGGATGAAGCAGTGGTTCTCAGTTTGTATGGAGAAACCTACATTCACGCGAGTGAAGCCGCATGCAGAAGCTAGTAGTAATCTGTATAAGCTGCTTCTAAAAATTTATGTAAATTTTGTACTATATAATTTTTGTGTCGTATAAAAATACACTCTAATCTACTTAGGAGTATGTATTGCATTAGCAATTCAATTAAAATAAAACAGGTCGTGTACAAAAATATCACTTTATTGCTTCAATAGTAACATGTGAACATAGTGGTAGTCGTCACCCGCGCCGCCCGGGCGCGTGTGCGTCTCGCGGCTTATTGTCTAGTCTCTGAGCTCCGACTTAACGCTACGTCATTATGTCTACAATACAACAGTGACGGTCGCGCGACGCACGACACATTACGCTATTTGGCACCAGGTCCCGACCCCACCGCCGCCTGCACGCGTTCTGCGCGACCCTCCCGACACCTACGTACGTAGCTACTCTATCGTCATTCGTTTCGCTCTTATATTTGCTCAAATCACAGCAAAACGGTATCACAATAATCGAATATAAAGTAAACTCAAAGTGTTAAATTAAGATGACTCACATCGTCGATTTGATTGTGATGTAAGTTATGAAGGGCTAGTCCAGCGATACTCGAGCTGCGACACCTGCTCGTACCGCGCAGCAGGCAAGTCTTAACGTAGGAAATATATTGAACTAAATAGTAGTGCGCAAACACACGAGGCTTCGGCTAGCATGGAGTACCGCTGCACTAGACACTACAACATGTTCAGAAGCTGTGAGCTGGACAGTGTCACGCGCACTGCACTGCTCGTGACTCCGACTGCCAGGGAACAGGTTATAAGTTGGGCGTGTGTTGTGTGGGTAGCATTGCGGCTCTCGATAAGTTCGCTACAAGGCAAGAAGTCTCTACTCAAAATGCTAGAAAACATACTTTTGTAAAATATAGTCTGTTATAGATATACTTACTACGCACCCTCTCGTATTAACGCTACTCTATCTACTTACAAATACATAGGAATATAAAATGGAACAACAACATTACAACAGAGTCCACCGCGCCGGCGCACTACGCCGCTCGTAACATGCAGCACGTAGCACGCACCATCGCCGCGTAGCATGCAACATGCAACAAGTTCCGCTCGCGACGGCCGGCCGCGGCGCACCACATAAGCTCGCACACTGTACAGTACATAGTACATTCATTCTCTCGCTCACCTATCACTTGCATACTGTTTACTACTACTTAATATGGCAGTCTGTGTTCGTTTATCAGTTTAATAGAAAATAATATAGTAACTTATGAGATATGGGCAGACCATTACAAGTGGAAGGCTAGTCTCATCGACTCTCTACTAATATAATCACATCGTTTTTGATTCGTTATATAACAATATAATGTTGATATGATCAACTTGGGTATTTGTACATCTCGCCGACGCCGAGGGGGCCGTGGCAAGCGCTCACTAACGCTAACAGTGTTCTCTTAAAATCGCACCGTGAAAACTTGGGTGAAGTGAACTGTCATTCCACTTGGAACCACTTCACATTGACAGCTCGCTTCAGTACTGTTTACACGGTGAGACATCAGCCAGGCAGCCGGTCCCTCGGCGGCGCTAAAGGTCGGTGTGCAGGATGAGCAGCGCGGCGGCCGGCGCGGAGGGCGGCGCGTGGCGAGGCGTGCGCGCGCGCAGCTGGGCGTGCACGGCATCCCACGCGGGGTCGCGCGGCGGGGGCGCGGCGCCGGCGCGGCCGCGGCGCGGCGCTCCCCGCGTGCGCCGCCGGGGGGGCCGGCACCTGCCCGCGCCCCCTGCCGCGCCCCCGCCCCCGCCACCACCACCGGTACGCGCGATCGGCGCTGACGCACCGCTCGCACCTGTCTCGTCCTGAAAAATTCAACGATAGCCCAGTTACAAAATATAGAAACACATCACTCTACATGGTTATACATAAAATTATATATAATCTTGCTTTTACCCGCGACTTTGTTCACGTCTAACTACACAAATACCACACCAGTAAGTAATTGTATCAACTAAACGTTCTATGGTTGCGATTCATTACGAAATAAATGGTAAACCAATAAATAATTAATTTACGTTTCATTTACATAAAACGGCTAAAGGCCAAAACGACAATAACATTCCGTACATGAGTAATATATCATATATTATGTGTTAATTTGTATAATCAGACGTTTGATCGTCAACGAACTGTGCCCCGCTTTGGCAGAGCACCGCCATGTCCTCATGGGGGCGATAGGCGGCCACGATCTCTCGCGCCGTGCCTTGGTACAGGCCATGGACCGAAGCGATGAGGAGTGACAGGCGGTCGCCTCCTTCTGCGAAACAGTAAAGCAAAAGAGGCCGCACGCACGAGGCAACGGCCCTCACGCCCCAGTCGCTGGGCACCCGATCCCGATTTCCGGCCACCGTAGGCGCGGGCTTGCGGACGGCGAACAATGGTTACCTCGCCGTTCGATCGTCCTTTAACCGTCCGGACCGAGTTCAAGTCGTCGACTGCGCGTAGTGTTCCACGCGCGCCTCAAGGAGATGTTAGCAATCCGTAAGGGGCCAGCAGGGTCGAAGCCTACTGGGGCCATGGGTTCGCTTCTGAAAGGAAAACCCGGCCCTGGAATGCTAGGCAACAAAAAAACTAGGAGTGGGTTTTAGTCTGAAAAATCTGACACAAAAGGGCGTGAGATGTCAAAGGATGATTTCCCACCAAAAAAAAAATGACTTTTGAAACAAAGTATAAAATCAAATAATCAAGAAATAGATACAATTCGTGGATTTATATATTATGTGTGTGTGCAATGTAAACGTTAAACAATAATATATAAAAATAGTGCATAAAATAATAAATAATAAACCATGGACTGAACGACGCGGACAAACGAAAGAACACGAGCGCAGGTATCGACTATCAAAAGAGAAGAAAAAAAACAAAAGTTGTGTCGGTAAACATTGTACATAGGGTTGCCAACTGTACACTAAAATAGAGTAGGTGTACTCTATAATCTATAGCACTATTAGATAACGCTAAAATATTCTTTTTTATACAGTTTTTACTACACTAGTCATAGATATAAGAAAGGAACACTAGTATATTAAAAACTGTATAAAAAAGAATATTCTATATCCAATCACACAAATATAATGATGCATACCTATTTTCGTAACCAAATAAAATCAACTATTTTCAGAAATGTGATGTGGTGGGAAAAGAGGAAGAGGGCTTTTTTGAAACTGATTAAAAATGAGCTTCTGATCTGTGTTAACTTACAGTTAGAATATTTGGAATCATACAATTCTTTTAAAAACATTGAAAAATTGTTATGTACTGCATTTTTTTTTACATAAATGATACTCTTTATAAGTTCCTACTCTTTAATTACCTCCTTTGAAATGAGATATACTCTATTTTTTGTAATAAAATTTGGCCAACCCAAATCCCACCTTACCCTCATATCCCCGCCCCTACCCACCACCTCTACCCCTTGACTCCCCTTGGCTTTTTGGCTACCCTCCTTGTGTCTGAAAATAAAAGTGATTCGAAAACGTTACTGTTTTTAACTGTCAAGTATAATGTTGTGTTGTGTTAGAAGCAAGAAGAAAATGCTGTGTACAAGCGACAATGTAACCTTTACAAACCGGGCAGACCCTGGGTAAATTACGTTGTTTCCGTTTGGTTTCGTAATAAATGCTGTTTACACTATCTTGTAACTACAAACTGGACAGTTCTGCCAAATAGAGCTGTACCGACTTGCTAGAACAAAAGAGAGGAAGACGAGGGATATTTGTCAGGTCAGATGTGTAAGGAATGATGCTGGAATAATCCTATCGGATGATGAAAAACTCAAAGACAGGTGGAAGGACTATTTTGAAAGTCCGATGAATGAGGAAAGTAGGATTTTAGAGAGTAAACCGGTGAATGTAGGGTTAGTGAGAATTGTTAGTATGGATGAAGTCAGAATAGCAGTAAATGGAAAGAAGAATGGTAAAACAATAACTTCCACACTTTAACTGTAAGTGTGGAAGTTATTGCGGGTGGATGGATGGATGTGATTAGCTTTGTTCTTCAATAAGTTGTTGTATGATAGCGGCGAGAGGCGGATGAGAGCAGAGACTAAAATTTCACAGAACCAGGAATTCGGTTTTATTTTTTTCATTAATTTTCTTTACTTTGAAGAGAAAAGTAACTTACCTAAAGTGTGCCTACAAAATAAGATTAAGTTAAAATGTCGTCTAAAATGACGACAAGCACAAGTGCGAGTGTATACCGAAGATATCACCATTACTGTGAGCAAAACTAAAAAATCTGATAGTCCGGTTAATAAGCAAGGTTTTAATTATTTATGCTACTACTTACATTGTTATATTATTTTGTTTTCTGCTTATCAATATAAAGAAGCAGTGGATATAATTAGACCCATAATTATATATGGGTTGTTATTATGGCCCGTAATCATGAGCTGACGCAGCAGCGGTTTCGACTCGCGACCCCGTAGCCCCGACGCGTCAGCTCATGATTAAGGACTCCAGTTGGGTCCGAAACTAGTCGGACAATCCCGATAAATACGCGATACGACGATACTGACCTGTCATACTATATGGATCAGAATGTTGGGCTGTGAAAAAGACGGATGAAAAAAGATTGCACGTAGCGGAGATGAGAATGTTGAGATGGATGTGTGGTGTGACGAAATAGGATAAAGTGAGAAATGAGTATATTAGAGGAAATTTGAAAGTGGAATCGTTTGTCTTGGTATGGTCATGTGAAGAGGAGGGGTGAAAGGCATGTTGTTAAAAGAGTAATGAGTTTACATGTGAATGGATGGAGAGGGAGAGGAAGGCCAAAAAAAGGTGGATGGATTGTGTGAGAAGTGATATGAAAGAAAGGGGAGTTAGTGATAGCGTGACGATTGGGTTGCGACAGTCGCTGTCGCCATTCCGCCATTAGATCTCGCCAGAACTCTGTCCGCCAAGCCACGACTTGTCGCGGCAGCGGAGTTTCACCCCGGCGTTGCATCTCCATGCGCAAATCATGCATGCGTGCAAGGACTGTTGCCTCGAGATCAGGGACCATTTTGGTTACCCATTGAAAGGGTTTTTGATAGGGTTTTGACAAAGTGTTGTTTTAAAACCCATTTCATATTGGTTACACTTATTTACGAAAACCCTCATCAATTGATAACCTCTTCCAAACGCTTTCGATTTGTTTACCTGTATATTCAAAAACCCATTCTTGGTGGTTTATATTTTTTAACGGTAACACGTTTTGAACGGGTTACCCCTTCAACGACTGTAACAGAGTTACCCATTCGGACTACAAATATTGTAATTTTATCTCTCGTGCCTTACTTTAAAGTACTAAACTGCATGCATTCGGCAGGTACGCGTCAAGTCGCAACACGCAATCTAGGACCTAGCGACTCCACAGTCCATACACATTCGATTATTTTATGGTTATTATTGCAGTGATTTTAAAGTTAAATGTATTTTTTTTCTGGAATAGTCGGGATTGTTTCATGTATAATCTTGTCTTTTTTACGGAATCATAAATGTCATTCGATCGTCTCACTCATCATTTAGTGCCCGAAGGGAAGATCAAAATCTATTCTTCCACTCCAACGTAATTTAAAATGATTTTATTTAAAACCCTTTGATTACCCCGACAAACCCTTTCAAAGGGTTATCTGCTTCAATTGGAACCGGTAACATCTTGAACTAGTTAACTTATTGATAGGGTTACCCTAACGTTAGTGTTATGAAAGGGCTAACACTACGAAGAGGTAACATTTTCCGTTACTGTAGGCATACAATCTGTAACCCTTTTGAAAGAATTAACTTATATTCGGGGTTGTACGGTCCCTGCTCCAGATCCCACGGTGGTAGGCCAGCAAGGAGGGTCGCCGCTTCGCGGGAGACCGTGCGGTATCCCCGCACCATCCGGATAGCCATGACCCTCTGGCAGGCGTTCAGCATGGCCGCCGGTCGCTTTTGCAGCGACGGCGCCCACACCGGCGCCCCGTAAAGGGCCATGGACCGAACGATTCCCGCGTAAAGCCTCCGGCAGGAGGCGTCTGGACCCCCAAGGTTGGGCAGGAGCCGCTTGAGGGCAGCTCCGGTCCGTTCTAGTTTGGGAGTCAGACGTCGAAAGTGCTCCACGAAGTTCCACCGACTGTCGAGGACGAATCCCAGATACTTCATCGTTGACCCGACGTCGGTGCGAACCCCTCCTACCATTATTTGGGAACCCGGTGGAGGCGTGTTCTGAGGGCCATGAAAACACATGGCCTCGGACTTGTGCAGAGTCACCTCGAGTCCCAACTGCTGAATCCTCTCAACGACTGTCGCAACCCCGCGTGTCGCAAGTTCGGCCGCCGCCTGGTGCGACTCTCCTTGCGCCAGGACCAGCGTGTCATCTGCGTAACAGACCACGCTAACCCCGTCGGGGAGGTCACCGCGCAGCACATAGTCGTATCCGATGTTCCACAAGGGCGGCCCTAGTACCTATCCCTGCGGAACACCGCACGACATCTCTCGCCGTTTCCATTCTTCCTGGTGACCGGGGTAGACGATAAACCTGTCCTTCAGGTAGGCCTCGATCGCACGACGGAGGTAGTCGGGCAGGGAATGAATGCGTTGGTGATGTCCAAAGACACCACCACGACGACCCTGCCCTTCCAAGATCCCACTACGATATTATTTTTGGATAGGTATTTAAAAATGAATAGGAGTTTACTAAAATCATTTTTTTTACAATGTTAATATTTTCGGAAATAATCGCTCCAAAAGTTAAAAAAAATAATGTGTCCCCTCCCCTCTAACTTTTGAACCTTAAGTTTAGAAAAAATTAAAAAAAAAAAACTCAAAAGTAGGACTTTATTAAAACTTTCTAGGAAAATTATTTTGAACTTGATGGGTTGAACAGTTTTAAAAAATTTCCTAACGTCTTTCAAATAAAAAAAGAATTATTAAAATCGGTTCACGCAATCCAAAATTAGCAACGAAAACCCAACATACATAACCCGTCTAGTTTATATAAATTAGTAACCGAATTTGCCGAGAGATGGCGCTGTACTTTGGACTACTTCGCGCTGTTAGGATTTTTTCTGAGTTAATGGGGTCGGAACGGGTCAAACGCAAGTGGTGTGGTCAAGACGGAAACAAAAAATAATATCCGAGTGTTCCTATGAAGTCGAATAGGGAGCCACCTGAATACCTTGCGGAAGCCAGAGACATGATCATACTTTTTAAGGTTGTAAACAAAACGAATAGAAATATTTTGCAAACGCTCAAATAACAGGCATCGGCGTAGTCTATGATGGGCTGAATCAGTGTTCGGGCAAGGGAAATTTTGGTCTTCAAAGCAAAAAGTTATGAAAGCATTTTAAAGGCTTTGTTTATTTAACGTGACCAAGTCAGTTTATTATATAGATAGTCCGGTTTTTTCCTCTTGAGAATTTTGCCAAAGAGTGTAGCCAGATGAAGCTTTCTGTAATCTGACATTCTCGTCAGATTACCCTTATTTTTAATGGTGTTACGCACATGCATGCGGAGCACCGCAGTTTCCTCGTAGAAGCGTTCGGCAGAGGCGATGTATTACGCTCAGCCCTGGTTCAGACCATGGTACAAAGCGAGAGGGAAAGGGAAACGGTAACCTCTTTCCTAGTATATCTTCATACCCCAGCCGCCGCCGCAGGCCCCCTTAAATTTGAATTTCCAAGAATCTTTTCTTAGTACTCGTAATCATAAAGAAAGCAAAATGTCACGTTCCCTTCATTGTCGGCTGTGGGTTAATTTATCAATCAGTCTCCTTTTATAAAGTATATGTCGTAACCAGATCTTAAAATTGATGACGTCATTAAATGACCGACTAATTCATGAAATGGTTGCCCTGATTGAAGCCATAATCCGGAGCGAGAGGGTGTGGAAGACGCTCGTCTCCTGCGAAGCAGTTATGGTAGCGAAGAGTGTGAGAACGTACATCCTCACGCCCCAGCCGCCGCGACAGGAGATACCCAGTGCGTCGGGAGTCGCAATACGATCTCCGGCCACCGTGCGAGGAATGGGTAGCTCGCCGTCCGCCTGTCCGATAGGGACCAAGCTCAGTCGACGGCGCAGAAGTCATTAGATGATTTCCAATCTCCCAAAAAAAAAAAAAAATTTTAAATAATTGGTCAGCGAGAAAAAAACATAATTGGACAGCATAATACCTAAATGTTTTTGTCGCTCGTAACAAAAACCATCAGCAATTCCTCGTTTGAAACTAAATCATGAGTCATCACAAAATAAGTAACTACATATCTCGATATTACATATTTTTGCTAAATAAATAGTCCTATTAAAATATACTTTTTGGTCAGCAGGATTATACAGGTGAGTCAAAAGTTATACACGCAAGAGACATCACCTCTTCGAAGCTGTTCACAGCCACAATGGAGGATGTCTTCAGATTTTGGACTGTTGTTGGATTCGACTTTTTTTTTACAGGGTTGCTTTTGGGCACTGTCTCATCTTATGGTAAACAATGATATGATCGACGATGCACGGATACGCGTAATCGCTGAATTTAATTTAATGTTATTGGTTGATTCATTTTTACAGTGTTTGGCGTTATTTTTATTATTTATTTCATCTGACTTTATTTGGAAATGGGTGTACCATAACCTGAATTTTATTATTTAAACTACTTATTCATTTAAATATACCTAAAAATACAATACAATGAATTACATTTTTAAATATTAAAACAAAGTAATATAAAAGAGTCCCACCAATATCGGGAACAGGGTCCAAGCTATTAGCAGTCAGAACTCAGAAGAAGAGAACCTCTTAAGTATACGAGTCGTGTCCAGAAGAATGGCTTTCTGAATCAAGCCCTTGATCCAGTCACCTAATGTGACTTATGAGCCTCTTTAGATGTTGGTCGAGACTCGTGTCAGTCAATGACGTTTAATGTCGTGGCTTCATTGACTGACACGACTATTGATCGCCGAGTTCACATCCCACATGTCGACAACATACAACTTTGTCGGCTTACACGAGGTTCTCGTCATTCGGAACGGTTATGCCAACAATATACTTAACCAGTGTGACTACAACTGACCTGCTAGAAAATCTTGTCGAGTATAGTGTACATGCGCAGGTTGGCCTTCTTGCGCCAGCCGGGCGGCACGCGCTCGGCGTCGGCGGCGTCGCTGTCGTCGTCGGCGGCGACGCACACGCCTTCCTTCTCCGCCGGCGACAGCGCGCGCTCGCCCGCGCCGCCCGCGCCGCACCCGCCGCCCGCGCGCCGCGCTAGTCGACGCGCCATTATGAACGCTGCTACCTGTAACGTCATAAGTCATTACTTGTATATGTCGAAGCCAGATCTTAGAATTTATCACTTCATGAATGGCCAACTAAAAGTGGCTAGATCGTTTAAACGTTAACATTTGATGATATGGCAATCCTCGTTTGGCCATATCATTGATGTAGGATTTCTGTGATAGTAAAAGGTCTAAAGAAAGTAGGCCAAAGGAGGATTGAAATATCATCAAACCTTAAAGTTTAAAACGATCTGGCCAGTTTTATTAGGCCATATCTTGAAGTGATCAATTTCTATGATCTGGCTACGGCCCATGACTTAAAGTACAATGCGTTCCAAATAAGAATAGGATCGACTCTTCTGACTTCACTGAAATAAACACTAAGAGGATCAAAATAACTTTAATTTTGGAAGTCGGTGTTTCTAGGTATTGCTTGTTTCTTATCTACCGACTCACCGACTAGGTTACATTGTTTTATTATGAAGTTCCTGTGTCTACCTTCCACCTTCCGGCTCCATCATCAGATCTGTTCGACAGTACTTTACAGCCAAACTGCATTTCACGACAATTCTAATAAGCCCAAACACGACTAGGATATATTGATTAATTACAGAGTTCCGGTGCCTATCTTCCGGCTCTATCATCATCATCATCAGATCACTTCGATGATACCATTTCCAACATAACTATTCAGAACCATTTATTTATTTGTATTATCATAGTCGCTTAACTATTTTCATTGTGATATATATTTGAGTATGAAGTTCCGCTGACCATTTTCTGGTCTTATTCATCAGTTCCTAAGAGAGAGAACGAAAAAGAGAGTTTTTCAGTTCAGTTCTGGTCTTGTTCATCAAATGTTACTTTTTGATTGTAAGTGGTTAAGTTCTCGATGAAAATACCAAAATCACTATATAAGTTGCCTAGAATATTTGAGGAGTTCCCTCGATTCCTCATGGATCCAATCGTCAGAACTGGATTCTGAAAAAAAATGGCACCAATCGGAAAGATCCTCTAAGAGGAAAAAAATTGCAAATCGGTCCATAAACGAGGTAACACACATAAAAAATAAATTTAAAAAAGATACAACCGAATTTATAACCTCCTTTTTTTGAATTCGGTTAAAAATAAAAGCATCAAAATGTTTCGTTTCTAATTCTGAGCTCAGGCACACTAACTTATCGTTGTAGTGTGCGTCAATAATGCGCCATGCTTGCAATTTTGGAGCTTCGAATACATACAAATAAAGGTATACCTACATAGTATGTGTGTACCGTGTCACGTACCTGTAGCACCATGCCCAGCACTCCGAACACGATGATGACGAACGCGTTGTTGGGCGCCTCGCGCTCCACCTCCTGCGACACAAGCACACTGTGAGTAGAGTCCGCGCAGCAGCATGCGCCAGTGAGTGTGCACAGTGCGTGACGTACCTCGATCATGTCGTAAAGCGGACGCGCCACGTCGCGGTAGCGCTCCACGGCCAGCAGCGCCGGCTTGAGATCGTGCAGCAGGTCCATGCCGCGGCGCGCCAGCTCGGCCTGCGGGGCCGTGCGCCACCACGCCGCCAGCGACGCGCCCATCCACGCGCCGTAGCCCACTTCGCTCAGCGCCAGGCACACCACGCCCGCCGCGTACTGCGGAACAACATACTCAACACTCAGGAGACCGCTCCTCCACGTGACTCGTGAGTCACCGCACCACACCGCACCGATCCGAACATCAAGGAAATAGTTTTTGCACGGATCAATGTTCGGGTTTTAACGGAAGATAATTTTGTCAGCAAAAAATAAAGTAGTACAATGATCGCAACTTCTTAAATTAAAAACACTTCTGTGAACCAAGCGTTTAAAACTTGAAATAATAAGTGACCAGACGACGCCACCTTTTCCTAGTTCTGCAATCATTGTGTATCCGTCATGAGCGCCATTTTGGCCAGCTCGTTTGACTGTGTGGTGGCGCTGGGTAGCAGTAGAGTCAAAGCAGGTGGACAACAGGGCGGAGGACAGCAGTCCACGAGGGTAGTAGAGAGCCTCTGCGCTTAATATTTTGAAAGCATTTTCATTATTTGAAGTTAAAAAAGCCCACACAATTCGAAGCTATATTCAGTCAAGACTAGATTAGTCATAGTGACGACATAACCGTTTTTTGCAAGGAGGGATCGGTGATGTGTTGTGCAGCTAATAAGTACTAGTGGACATTTTTATACTGACGACGTGCAGACAGTTGGGCGCCTTGCGCTGCGCGGCGGCGGCGGCCAGGTAGACGAGCGCGGCCAGCCACACGCCCGCCGCGAACACGTAGGCCGCCGACACGCGGTACTGCGCCGCGCACAGGAAGCGGAACCACGTGTAGGTGCTGGGGTCCCACGCCAGCCGCGCCGCCGTCGCCAGCAGCGCGCCGCTGTACATCTGCAACAGCGACCGAACACATCACCAAAGCGTAATAAACAAAGAAAAAAACCGTGCAAGTGCGAGTCGGACTCGCGCACTGAGGGGTTCCGTACCAACTTACAAATGAAAACAGTTCAATTAACCATTTGAGTTACAAAGATCGTAAAAGTTTTCAGATTTTTTTCAGATTCTAGATCAACGGAAAGTACCCTATGAATTTTGATTCCCTTAAGAGTGTCGAAATATACGTTTTTGCGGCATAAACAGCCGTATCTGTTTGATTTTTTTTACAGTTTCAATGATCCGCAAACTATATGTATATGGTTTTAATTTCAACTCGATACCTCAACAAAGTGATACTATAAGGGTTCCGTTTTCTCCTTTTGAGGTACGGAACCCTAAAAAGGGGCGTACTGAAGCCAATCTATTCCGAAGGGCACTAATGTTAAAACTATCTGCCTGAAGGTGCCAGGTGTACTACACTTTATAGTCAACTGAATTCTATTTAAAATGAAATTTATATGCCTGACAGTAATCTGAGTGCAGTTTAATATGACCGGTGACCTAGTTGAAATATGTACAGACATGGAGATAACCCGGATAACCTCGCGCTCGCATATTAAATACATCGAGTTACAATAAGGTACAGTCCCGCCTGGTGCTTATCAGAAGATACGATTTGCAGGGAAACAAAGATTCTTTGACAAATCAGTCAATACAAGTAATAACGTTGCTGGAATGTTAATTGGTAATTTGGAACAGTACAAAAGCAGTCTTTGTGTGGGATGCGGCGGTGACCCTCGGCGCGGGCACGTTATCGGAGCCCGCAACAACTGGCTCAATATAACAGCGTTGTTCATCAGGGACGAGTCCGTCGCGACGAGTACGCTGCATGCAGTCCGCACGCACGACGGCTCACGGCCGCCGCTCTCATGGACGGAATCTGTCCGATTATCACACCAAGTTACCTGACTGTGGTGAATGATTCATTGTTTACGTCGTGACCCGCGAGTCGCGACGCACAGACTCAACGAGCCAGGTGTTCATTGAATGCCGACTGTGGCGCCTTTGTGGTATTCACATGAAGTTAGCTATTGTAAGCACTTCAATATCTTTTTCATAACCGTCCAACACGGAATGTCGTGGTACTGTAACATCATGAACGTCAAGTGTTCTAGTTACAAACTCTGCACAGCAGCAGCCTCACTGTTCTGTTTTCTTTTAGAACGCAATGTGATTACTCACATTATTCAGACGCGAGACCCAGGAAACCTTAGGTTTAAGTTTCTGAATGATTGTCAAAGACTGTGTCAAGAGGATCGGTCGTGTGTTTTCAACCAATAACAATAACAAGTCTTGTTTCCACAATCTACTGGCTGTCTCGCTCGGCTTCCGAGCTGTCGAGCTCATCCGAGGCCGTGCAGCAGACAGAAGGCAAGTCCAGCGAGACCACGAGCAAGTAGTCAATCGGCATCTAAGATTATAATCAGCAGGTAAATAATAACTTACCTGCAGCTAATGACATGTGGTTAGGTACTTAATTGCTATGGAACGAAACAATTAAATAATACACACTACGTTTTTTTCTGAGTATTTATTGCATCAAGGAAAACAACAGCAAGTTAATCTCAAACTTCGTCGTCGATAATAATATATTTAGCTATTGAATGATTACAAAGAAGATAGAGAGAAGTGGGTGCAGGTAGAGACGATGACGGCGGTGGTGCCTATGAACTGCGGGAATGAAATATGTTCGAAAGAGTCACCGCGGCCCTGGAACACACAGGGCAAATGAAGGAACACAGGTTGGTTTTAGCCAGTAAAAGTCTGATACGTGAGAAGAAAAATATTTAATTATTTTACACCTCAAAAAAAGGTACCTACATGAAAATATAGCTTTCAATAAAACAACATGATGTGTGTGATGAATAGGAGAAGCAAACTTATAGAAGAAGGCACGAATTAGTGCAGTTTCCAACTATTAATAACCAGCCTCCTCACACTTCGCCCAAATGTATCGACCCACGGCCGAAGACATACGAGCGGCTACCAACTGCCACTGCCTACATTACGTAGATACCTAATAAGTCACACAGTTCCACGCGAATCTGTGCAGTCCCAGAGGCACATTATTGGCGCACTGAGAGCAACTAGCTTGATCACGAACGCACCAGGTATTTACGTAGCCATAGGAATACGTCCAGATGGCACAGACGTAACTGCTCAGCGGAGCGGTCGTGTGTGCGGCGAAGGAAAAACAGCTGATGGCATGTTTCGCGAATTCGTCCAAAGCGTGTCGAAGTCAAGGCCGAGCTCGTTCGATACTGCACACTCAGACGAGCTGACGTCACCTACCGAATGAGCACGCCTGCTTGTGCTTACCATGCCTACTAACAACGCTTCTAATGCGAACTCGCCTGAAGGCCGCTTCGAACAATTCTCCACAATATTAATTCAAACATTTCAAACTATCGGCTTCAGCGCGAGCGGGCCAATCTAAACTTACGGTAAACTATAATTTGCCTGAAGATGTCATAACTATGGAACCCAATCCCGCAAGCGCGGAATCTCACAAATCGCATTTGTGGGATCCCGTACCTTTTTTACGGAATTAGAAATGTGTGCTTTTTTTATAAAGGGTTCAGACATTTATTAGACCGAGCATGGCCGCATTAACAAGGGATTAAACAACTTTCCATGGAACTCCTGACTTTTCTGCAGAATTTGTATGGAAAATAATTTATTTTATAATTTTTTCTTACAACTAAATAAATTTTGTATTTCAATTTTGTGCTGTACGAGTATTAGACCCGTACAACACAAAACGGATGTTTCTAAATCTCAAAGATGAAACGTTAAATATTTTATTACCCTTTATCGTTACTTAAAGAAAGTGATTATCTATACTTCTAAGGCACCTCGCCCACGGCGACTTTTTGTAGCGACGCGCATACGAAACGCGCGACAGCATCGCTACTAACGCGCGTTAGTCGCATTAGCAAGCGCTATAGAAAAGATGCCAACGCGCTACTAACGCGCTACAGCATCGCGACTGTATCGATGCGAACGCGCTACAGCATCGCTACAAAAAATTTCCGTGGGCGAGGAGCCTAAAACATCATTATATTCAATTGTTAATTCATATTGAGCAAATAAATTACTCTAGTTAATAAAAATGAAATATTTTTAAATTAACTTGTCTTTATTTATTTATTTTCAATATTTAGTAAGACTGGGTTTAGTGAGAATGGTTAGTATGGATGAAGCTGGAATAGCAGTAAATAAAATGAAGAATGGTAAAGCCATAGGTCCAGATGGAATACCAGTTAAAGTGTGGATGGATGAACGTGGCTGGCTTTGTTCTTCAATAAGTTGTTGCGGGAAGAAGCCATACCTAATGAGTGGTGCAATAGCTCTTTGGTGCCCATTTTTAAAAACAAAGGTGATGTGCTT
Organism: Mythimna vitellina; assembly: GCA_949316375.1. Classification (NCBI taxonomy): domain Eukaryota; kingdom Metazoa; phylum Arthropoda; class Insecta; order Lepidoptera; family Noctuidae; genus Mythimna; species Mythimna vitellina. The sequence continues at coordinate 396,639 of OX438693.1, forward strand.
GAATGCATTATTTATAGGGAAATAAAGCTAATGTCACACACTATGAAAGCCTGGGGGAAAGTTATTGAAAGGCGACTGAGAGAAGAGAGTGAAATTTCACAGAAACAATTCGGTTTTATGCCTTGTCGGGGTACAACGGATGCCATTTTTGCTATACGCCAGCTGTGCGAGAAATACAGAGGTAGGCATAAAAACTTGCACATGGTATTCGTTGACCTCGAAAAGGCATACGACCGGGTACCTCGTGAGGTTCTGTGGTGGGCCCTTAAGGAGAAAGGTGTGCCTGGGAAGTATGTGCAGTTGATCCTAGCGATGTACAGTCGATGCAGTACTCAAGTCAGATCTACAGTGGGCACCACTGGCAGCTTCAATGTGGCTGTCGGCATACATCAAGGGTCGGCTCTCAGCCCTTACCTCTTTCTGATGATAATGGACGCTCTGACGTCGGACATTCAGGAAGAGGCTCCCTAGTGTATGCTGTTTGCCGATGACATTGTGCTGGTTGCCAAGAGTGGCCTAGAGGTCCAGAACAGAATGGAGGTGTGGTGGTGGCACATATTAGAGAGTGTTTGCCTGAGATTGAGTAGAACCAAAACGGTGTACTTGTTCTGCGATTTCGGCGGTCTCTCCCATCCAGTGCCTTTAGCTCTCGCCGGAACGTCCATACCGATCTGTTCCGACTTTCGGTACATAGGGTCGCTCGTCCAAGGTGATAGTGAGGTAGACCGAGACGTAACACATCGGATCAACGCAGGATGGATGAAATGTTGACAGTTCACGGGAACAACTTGTGACCCACGGATGCCACTCAAGTTGAAGGGTTAAATCTATAAGTCCGTGATAAGGCCTGTCATACTCTAAGGATCAGAATGTTGAGCCGTGAAAAAGACGGATGAAAAAAGATTGCACGTAGCGGAGATGAGAATGTTGAGCTGGATGTTTCGTCTGACGATATAGGATAAAGTGAGAAATGAGTATATTAGAGGAAATTTGAAAGTGGAATCGTTTGTCTTGGTATGGTCATGTGAAGAGGAGTGGTGAAACGCATGTTGTTAAAAGAGTTATGAGTTTACATGTGAATGGATGGAGAGGGAGAGGAAGGCCAAAGAAAAGGTGGATGGATTGTGTGAGAAGTGATATACATATAAGATAAGATAGAACGTGTTGTTCAACCCCAAATAAAACGGGACAAGGGCAGGAAGATGATGAAGTAAGAATTAAAAGAAAAACTTAAAAAAATAATAATAACCGACTTAACTAAAAAAAACACTAAAACGGATCAAAATAATTTTGATCCTTTAGTGTTTTTTTTTTTTATAAAAAATATCGATAGTTTATAGTCTGTGGTTACGATGATTCATCGATCATCACTGACATTGACTGGTACGTTTGTTTGTCCGTACTGTTAAATTCAGAACTTCATAGGCGCGATTTTACTGACAGCTGTCCCAGAGATCAAGCTATCTTTTTTTAAGTATAGTTTATACGGAATCCCTAGTGCCCGGTTTTTTTTTTAGTGAAGTCGGTTTTTTTTTTGCATAAAGTTTTTTATTTTACACTTTTTAGTTGCGATACACTTACATTTAACCAGAGTGCCTATTCCTCATGACAATTCCGATTTACCCAAATACTGCTAGGATACATTGTTTTGTTATGAAGTCCCCGTGTTTACCTTCCACCTTCTGGCTCCATCATCTGATCATTTCAATAGTATTATAGCCAAAGTGCATCTCATGACAATTCTAATAAGCCCAAACACGGCTAGAATACATTAATTAATTACAGAGTTCCGGTGCCTATCTTTCGGCCCCATCATCATCATCTGGTCACTTCGATGATACCATTTTCAACAAAAATATTCAGAATCATTTATTTATTTGTATTGTCATAGTCGCTTAACTATCTTCATTGTGATATATAAATATGTGAATATGAATTTGCGTTGGCCATTTCTGGTCTTCTTTATCAGTTCCACTTCATCAAATGTTATAATGTAAATGCTTGAATTCTGGACTAAAATACCAAAATCACTCGTATCCGTGGTTGCCTATAATATTAGAGGAGTTCCCTCGATTCCAAATGGATCCCATCATCAGAACTAAATTTGGAAACATATTTAATTATAATTTTGGAAGTATATCCGTTATGGGAAAAACAATTGCAAATCGGTCCATAAACGACAGAGTTCTAATGTAACAAATATATAAAACAAAAAACAAAAATATAAAATAAAACAATTTGCATTGTGTTGAATCCAGGTACAATATGCACGCAAATAACAAACAATATAAAAAATAAAGAAAAAAAACAAGATACAATTTTGAGTTAATGGTTAACATTCAAATTAGGTGTCAAACAGTTACAAATATAATTTCAACTGATCTAAAATATTGTCGTACAGTATTAATTATAATGTTAAAAATGTATAAAATGTCAAAACATGATTCTAATTATATATAATGTCAAAAGATAAATTAAATTAAATGTCGGAAAATAATTCTGAGTTATATTATGTCAAAAGATTAATAACCCTTCTTGCAACCGGGTTAAAAATAAAATAAAATTCATTTGTAATTAACAGACATTCCGAACATATCGGAAAGAAATAAAGACATTTTTCTAATAAAAAGGTTTTTAATTTTGTCTTAATCAAGTGGGTGTTTTGAATCAAGGTTCTTAAATCAGACGGCAACTTATTGAATATTTCTACAGCTTGATACTTCAAGCAATGTACAACATTGCTTGAAGTATCAATGTAAAAGTATTTGTTGTTTAAAAATTTTTCTTCGCGTGCTCTCTCTAATCTCAAGTTCCTCTTGTGATCTCAGACCAACAAAAAAAGAAAGACGGAGCACAACGAACTTCAAAAGTGAAGCCTCATTTTTATCTATGTGTGATTCGAAGGGTTGCCATTTGTTAAATTTGTTCCCTAAAATTTGGGTAACATTATTGTGTAGGTATAAAAATATTTACAAGAGTTGACACATTGTTGAGTATTGACTGCATTATGGTATGGTATAGTATCGTACAACTGAAAAAGTAAACTATAAATGAAAGAGCGTTATACAGATAAACAAAATATATTTATTTCACACAGGCCTACATGGAAACTTATAAAACTTCAGAAGCTAGTGCACGGATTTCTATGGAAAAGAACCAGTAAGAAACTCCATGACTCCTTTAAAAAAAATGATTTTATAAAACAAGTAAAATTTATATGTATCAATTAAAATCTTTAAAAAACAGAGACAGAGAATGCACTTGGTTATGCACTATCGTCAAAGGTTTAAAAAATACGAGTAATTGCAGCTTTTGATTAAAACAATTTTAGGAAGATTAGAGTGAAGAATTAATACATACTTGAAAAATCGTAGAGGTTAAACTTTGTGAACATACGACATTGGACGACGCAAATAACATCTAAAACATAAAAATAAAATTTTTGGACAGCAGTATTATAATTATCTAGTCTAAGCTGAGAAACTAACTCTAATCAGAAAAAAATCCTGTTTAATTGTTTTGATAGTTTCTTTTTTTTAATTATACGTAGGTGTCTTTTTAGGATATCCGCTTTTGATCACACGGCGAATTCCACGATTAATAATAGTAGAAGTCGTTATTAACAAAATGTTCGGAACAAACAACGCTGCATTTTGATGGCAGCCAGTCTGGATCATTCCGACTATTTTTTATAGCTACCAATAATTTTTTTTTTTGTTCATTATCAGTTGGAAACCTTAAATATTAAATTAAATACGTAAAAAAAGATAAATGGAATATAGCTCAAGATAAGAACTATTTATTTAATCGAATCGGGAAAATTTTAAATCATACTATGGCAACCCTCGCACTTTGTCACTCATGTTTTCGTTTGTTCACGTTTGACGTTTTTTGAATAAAATAACCTTAAAGTCATAGTTTAAATAATAAAGAAACGATGATAAATCAAGAACTTACAAATGAAAAGTAATTCCGTGCGATTTTTTATTTGACATAGTGTTGTTTTTACAACTTTTCAATACACACGAGGGCATAAAACTATTTTTTAAATTGATGTTAACTAGACAACGAAAAGAGTGACCAGCTTACTTGTATAGTGTGGGAGTGTGCGTGAGCGTGTGTATTATTTGGATCGGCTTAGATTTTGTGGTATTACTTTTAAAGTTCGTGGTGCCCTGTCTTTCTTTTTTTTTTGTCTGAGCTTGTGATTCAAACTCGTGTTGTTGTCGAATGTTTTCGATTTCGATGCAGGACTGGATCTAGAGTGAGTGCACACTGTTAAATAACGTATTCTGCAGAGCGCAAGGATGGATGATGGATATGAATTAGAATCTATTTATTGTGTTATTTATTTTGAATTTCTTAAAATTATGTTAAATTGGATCAATGCAACACATTTGGGCAAACACCAAAAGAAATATAATGTATGTAATGAACACAAACCTACCGACTAACTGGACCTGGACAGGTCCATACTTTATAATATTCATCGGGAGTTCTGGCTCTTTCTACTTAACTATAGGCATTTATTTGTTGGTATAATATAATGTTTAATACATACTAAATTGGGATGATAGGGGCAGGCGGATGATAAATCATGGAAATGCTTTAAAAAGGCTGCTAAGTCATAAGCACTGAAATAATATAATATCAACATTGTATACTTGGTTTGCAATAAACGCTTTGACTTACTTATATTTTTTGCAAACGTCTGGTTGTTTATCAGGACATTTCAAAGTTTAAAATAGCGTTTCTGGTTGACGTAAATCTGAATATGTTTCGATGTAATTGCAAGAGGTTCGGGTGCCGGGGTCGACGACATCGCGACATGTGTCATACGTTAATGGGTAAGGAGCGAGAGCAGTACAATAAGATGTAGTGCGTAGGCGCGCGCGCGGCGACGGTGGGACAGGCAAGTCGTCAAGTGTCAGCTGCACTGAGGAACCATAACAACGTAGGTACAGCCACGCGCGCGCGCGGCGACGGTGGGACAGGCAAGTCATCAAGTGTCAGCTGCACTGAGGAACCATAACAACGTAGGTACAGACGCGCGCGCAGCGGCGGCGGACAGGCAAGTCATCAAGTGTCAGTTGCACAGAGGGACCATAACAACGTAGGTACAGACACGCGCGCGCAGCGGCGGCGGACAGGCAAGTCATCAAGTATCAGCTGCACAGAGAGACCATAACAACGTAGGTACAGACACGCGCTCGCGGCGGCGGCGGACAGGCAAGTTATCAAGTGTCAGCTGCACAGAGGGACCATAACAACGTAGGTACAGACACAAGCTCGCGGCGGCGGCGGACAGGCAAGTTATCAAGTGTCAGCTGCACAGAGAGACCATAACAACGTAGGTACAGACACGCGCGCGCAGCGGCGGCGGACAGGCAAGTCATCAAGTGTCAGCTGCACAGAGAGACCATAACAACGTAGGTACAGACACGCGCGCGCAGCGGCGGCGGACAGGCAAGTTATCAAGTGTCAGCTGCACAGAGGGACCATAACAACGTAGGTACAGACACAAGCTCGCGGCGGCGGCGGACAGGCAAGTTATCAAGTGTCAGCTGCACAGAGAGACCATAACAACGTAGGTACAGACACGCGCGCGCAGCGGCGGCGGACAGGCAAGTCATCAAGTGTCAGCTGCACAGAGAGACCATAACAACGTAGGTACAGACACGCGCGCGCAGCGGCGGCGGACAGGCAAGTTATCAAGTGTCAGCTGCACAGAGGGACCATAACAACGTAGGTACAGACACAAGCTCGCGGCGGCGGCGGACAGGCAAGTCATCAAGTGTCAGCTGCACAGAGAGACCATAACAACGTAGGTACAGACACGCGCTCGCGGCGGCGGTGGAACAAGCAAGTCATCAAGTATCAGCTGCACAAAAGGACCATAATAACGTAGGTACAGACACGCGCGCGCGGCGGAGGCGGACAGGCAAGTCATCAAGTGTCAGCTGCACAGAGGGACCATAACAACGTAGGAACAGACACACGCGCGCGGCGGAGACGGACAGGCAAGTCATCAAGGGTCAACTGCACAGAGGGACCATAACAACGCGCTTTATTAAACCGCGCGAACCTCCACATTCACAGATTGCTCTGACGATACCATTGGAGCAACATACTCGTATAAACTCTACCTAACCATTCGTTCCCCCGGCCTGCGTTCTCAAGATGCATTCCTGAACACTAAAGGAAGTTAACCTCAATGAAGCTTCTGTGAGAGTATGTCATTGTGAGCTGTAACATGTCGTCCGGTCACCGGGAGCGGGCCGGCGTGGTGCCTCTGACCCTGACGCACAAGTGACTCGCATACCAGCACTGTTCACATTCGAGGCGCGCGCTCTCTTCTTCTGGCGTCATACCTCGAGATGACTGACGCGAGTGTCACGCGGACAGGTTTACTGGCAACCAGTTCGGCTGCACGTGCACCGCCTCTACAGAAATAGTGGCTAATAATGTAATATGGCGCTTGGAAATTTTCTTTGACGCGTCGTTCGTCTTCATATGCAGCCGTACCTAACATATTCTACGTTAAATACTTAAGTTTTACCGGACATATTTGTGCACAAATAAATAAAATATTGTTTTACTCGACACACTCTACAACATTTTCACCCTTCGATATGCTAGTGAGTTACTTTACTACTGTAGTAACGGTTTGCTTCGATAGCACCTGTCAAATTTGTAACTCATGGTACCGATTTTCAATAGGAAACTGCTAAAAACTTTAGTCGCTAGCGAGTTCTTATTCGATAGGTTTTGTACTTGAAGACTCATACTACCGATTTTGGTTCTGCAAGTGACTGCTAGAGGCACTGCAAAATTTGCCATACAAAATATTTACGGCTTTGATATCGAGTAGCGACGAATGCTCTCGTTTTAAACTCATGGTAGAGGTTCAGGTGCAGTGAACAGGCAGGAGTGGCGCAGGCGGTGCGGGCCCTATGTATCCAGCGTGCCACCACCCACCACTGTCGACGTCACATTGAATAAAGCTCACATCGCATTAATAACGCAAAGCTGCCACACGCCGTTTCCAACTTTGCATATTTGACTTATTCATGCACGAATACCTAATACCTATTCTACGAGTTCCTTAAAGAATATTAAATTTTCTCCCGGCAGTGAACGGCTAGTGTCTGTACCGCTCTTCAACCTCAATCGGAATCCATCAATTGTCCGCTGAATGGCTTTCAATAGCCATTATTGAACCAATTTCGTACAAGTACGTACGTGTGCGTCCAAGCGACGATAAGATCGGCTCGGCGACCAGCCACCACATGGTTGGAGCTATTTAACTGCAATTGTCAAATGAATTTGCCGAAATTGATTTATCATGGCAACGCTCTCTATGTGAAATAGTTTGCAATTAAAATAAATAAATATGAAGTGTTAGGTAAGACAAGAATAAGTATCGAACAGCTGGTCAGACAGAATATCGTACGCAATTCATTAATTAAGGGGCGAGGCGGCAGTGACACGCGACGACGCAGCTGACACCACACTATACCACTCAACGACGAAGACGAGGCGGCAGTGACACGCGACGACGCAGCTGACACCACACCACACCACTCGGCGACGACGAGGCGGCAGTGACACGCGACGACGCAGCTGACACCACACTATACCACTCAACGACGAAGACGAGGCGGCAGTGACACGCGACGACGCAGCTGACACCACACTATACCACTCAACGACGAAGACGAGGCGGCAGTGACACGCGACGACGCAGCTGACACCACACTATACCACTCAACGACGAAGACGAGGCGGCAGTGACACGCGACGACGCGGCTGACACCACACTATACCACTCAACGACGAAGACGAGGCGGCAGTGACACGCGACGACGCGGCTGACACCACACTATACCACTCAACGACGAAGACGAGGCGGCAGTGACACGCGACGACGCGGCTGACACCACACTATACCACTCAACGACGAAGACGAGGCGGCAGTGACACGCGACGACGCGGCTGACACCACACTATACCACTCAACGACGACGACGAGGCGGCAGTGACACGCGACGACGCAGCTGACACCACACTATACCACTCAACGACGACGACGAGGCGGCAGTGACACGCGACGACGCAGCTGACACCACACTATACCACTCAACGACGAAGACGAGGCGGCAGTGACACGCGACGACGCGGCTGACACCACACTATACCACTCAACGACGAAGACGAGGCGGCAGTGACACGCGACGACGCGGCTGACACCACACTATACCACTCAACGACGAAGACGAGGCGGCAGTGACACGCGACGACGCGGCTGACACCACACTATACCACTCAACGACGAAGACGAGGCGGCAGTGACACGCGACGACGCGGCTGACACCACACTATACCACTCAACGACGACGAGGCGGCAGTGACACGCGACGACGCAGCTGACGCCACACCACACCACTCGCGACGACGAGGCGGCAGTGACACGCGACGATGCAGCTGACGCCACACCACACCACTCGGCGACGACGAAGCGGCAGTGACACGCGACGACACGGCTGACACCACACTATACCACTCAACGACGACGAGGCGGCAGTGACACGCGACGACGCAGCTGACACCACACCACACCACTCGCGACGACGAGGCGGCAGTGACACGCGATGATGCAGCTGACGCCACACCACACCACTCGGCGACGACGAAGCGGCAGTGACACGCGACGACACGGCTGACACCACACCACTCAAATAATTGGGACACACAAAAGCTAAAATATAGTGACCTATATTTCGAAACATTGGCAATTTTGTCGAGAGGCGTCGCCTGACATGTGCTCAATAAGTTCGACGTTCAAACTTCCACTTTCAGTTTGTAGGCCATACGAACAAAAACAAAGTATGTAGCAGTATGTGCCCAGAGTATGACATTTTTTAAGCATTCATGTACCTACTTTACAAGTAAGACTTGAAAAATAATATACAGTTTAGATGTTGCCTGTGAGCGAAGCGAGAGAGAAAGAACTGGCGTTACAGTCCGAGCATTTGGTGAAGAAATAATAACCAAAGAGCACGTATCATGGGCCACAGAAGTTGGTCGCGTTGAAACGTTGTTGCACTGCTACACTAAAGGCTGACAAGAAAACTAAGGATCTGTTAATTGGGCACATCTAAGTGATGTTGTCATTAGTCAACCACAGAACAATCAGTTCTTGTACTACATGTGTCATTTAATTTCGATTTCATATATTTGTTAGTTTGTCAATGTTTCTCTGTGTCCACATACCTATTATTGGGTTCAGGTTCAAGATTCGACTTCATTGCACTAGAAGCAAGTAGGTACCTACAAGCTACATTAGGGTAATGTAACTCTTGCACCAATCAATAGAGTAGGTATCTATCTTGAAAGAAAAATTCTTGAAAAACCTTTCGCCGAGTGTAGTGGTAGGTGTAGGATTTTTTTTTCCGGGTGGGAAAATCATCTAATGACATCTCCGCTCTTGGGCGGAGCGGGGGATAGTGTCAGACTTTTACTGACTAAAAACCCACTCCTGTTCCTTCTCTGCCATTTTATTTCCAGGGCCCCGGGGATCTCTTTCGCATCACCCATGGCCCCAGTAGGCTTCGACCCTGCTGGGCCCCTACGGTTGCTGACATCTCTTTGAGGCACGCGTGGAACAGTACGCGCCGTCGACGACTTGGGCCCGGTCCGGACGGTTACCCGACGATCGGCCGCCTCCTTTGCTAGCATTACTGCTTCGCAGAAGGAGGCAACCGCAACCTAGTGGTAGGTGTCGGTGTGTACGTACGAATATGACATATACACAAAAATACAAGTAACTATATTCGCAGTATTCGCTGTTCTGTAACTCGCGCACGTGGATGTCGTTAGTTGTTGCCATGAATACAAACGTACTTTCTCTGAGAGTCTGAGCTATTCCTTCAATTATTATTCAACGTTTCCATTCAATCTTAATTATCATCTAATTGTTTCTGTCGTTCTTGAACCGAACACACGCATGCTGCTCATTGGCTAATCCTGTCTCTTTGTAGAATAGATACTAATGGCTGTACAGGTATCGGCACGGATCTTGAGCGCTCGGCGAAAGAGTGGGCATCGATATGCGCATAAAAATGTACACCATTTTTATTTTACCACCAAAGAGACTTGATATTTTACTTCTGCCCAAGTTAAAGTCAGCGCTCAAGTTCCGTGCCAATACCTGTACATAGCTAAAACCATAGTTATAAAGATAGTAGGTAGGTACCAATGATGCAAATACAATGTGAATGACTCAAGTTTATTCAGTTTGCCATTTCAAACATTGTGGAAAGGTAAATAGGTAAATAAATTGGAACGTGAATATGAGATAGGTATTCGCATAATTATTTTTTTTAACCGACTTCTAAAAAAGGAGGAGGTTCTCAATTCGGATGTTTGTATTTTTTTTTTGTTTGTTCGCGCATAACTTCGTCGCTTACCAACCAATTTGAAAAAATCTTTGTTTTTTGGAAAGGGTCCCGTAGTCACCAAGTCGGGATCTGATGGAATCTTGGCGAAATCGAGGGAACTCCTCAAATATTATAGTGATTTTCGTATTTTCATCGAGAACTTAAGCATTTACAGTCAAAAAGTAACATTTGATAAAGTGGAACTGCTTTTTTTATAAATTCGTCATTCCTACACGATCCCATTGCCATTTTGCTAAAGTTCGTAATCTGATAAATTGATAATTCATAATAGTCGATCATTGATCGGTCAATGATCTTGTGGTAGAATGACAATATCGAGCTGTTTCGAAACTAATAAAAAAGCAATGACTGCACAATGACGTTCTAATGGTAGGTGTCTGATCAAAGGAACTGTCAAAATTTTGGCAGTTATCCGCATGCGTTAAATATTCATTTGTTATGTACGAGATTACCATTCTATGCCATTTCTTTCAATGGAGTGTTAGTGGTTGACCATTGGAAAGTCATAATGACGCCATTATATTAGTAGATTACCAAACTTGGTAAAAATCAACAATTATGATGTCAATGATAGACCATTCTGACACTATTGTAATATCAGACTTGAGGCCCAGAAATGGTAAACAGAACTTCTTACTCGCTTCTTATTTTTACTCGTGTTAAATAAGATACAAATACCGACTTCCGAAATTAAAGTTATTATTATTAATATTACTTTTAGTGTTTTTTTTAGTGAAGTCGGTTATTTTTTTTTTTGTAAAAAGTTCTTTTATAGATATAAACTATTGCTTGACTGCGATCCCACCAATTCACCCAACTTCAAACAGTAATTTAATAACATAGGTAAATCGAGCTCTTCTCGTGTCAACGATCCTACTTTGTCCGCCCAGTGCCTACCTACTAAGCGACCTGAGCTCTCTGTCGTTTGCCTCCATTTTGCCTCATTTAAATCCTCTCAGGTGAGTGAGTAGTCCATGTGAGAAAATGCAACATGTCTTGTGACGGGGCTTTACATTCGCACTGTGTTTGTGTTGCGCCACTGACACCCCATCCGACCCGGTCTTCAGCGAGTAACCGGAGCATGCGGCCGGTTCACAGATTTTCATATCGGCTACTGCAGAGGGTATTCGTGGACAATGATTCGTTTTGCTGATCTAGATGTTTTCGTCTCGGCGAGTTCGGTTGGCCGAGGCGAGAGTCAATTATGGAGCATCATACAGTGAGTCACGTGGCTGGACGCATTCTTGTCTCTAAACAAAGAATGACGAGGCGGGGAGGGGAGGGTGACGGCGACGGACCTCCGTCGCGCCACGTCGAGCTCAGGCCACACTCGACATCGGCTCGAACAAGCATGACTCCGATCTTAAGCGATTGATTCATTGACGCTAGCGACGTGAAGCAGCTCAAATCTGCATGTTAGTATTATTTATTATGTTGTCCAAGACCACAGTTTAACCCTCACGCATTATCTACTAGTAATGTAAGTATGTAACGATGTAGGTACGAACAAAGGTGACACAAGATGACACAGACGAACACAGTGCAGCTGTGCACCTTGAGGCGTAAGTGCTAAGCTGCGTAACTCTCAAGTTATGTGATAATATAGGTATTAAGATAACGTCGTGATCGCGTCACGTAGTGGACGCGAGAAGCTCGACGCCGCCAGGACGCGTCGCCGCCCTCGTCGCATTTGCACACAATTGTGAAAAACCTTGACTGAAATATGTAAGCGGGTCAAGTTCCCCTGCCTCTAAATAATAAGCAAATGAATTAAGTGCGACACACCGTTTACACAGCAAATATTTATTTATTATACTTATAACTTATAAGACGATGAAATGAGTAAGACGCTCGGCGGCGATTACTGGAGCAATATTTATAACTAATGGGTGAGTGGACACTAGACACAGTCATCACGTATTCTCCAAACTCCCGAACACTCAACACTAACACAGTACCTGCTATCTTTCTGTTTCCTACTCATACTTTGCATTTTTGTGCTCGGCGGGATGAACAAAGCGCGAGTCGGAGCAAAGGTCAAAGGTTTCGATGCGTGACATCATAGTGTTGTGCTGCATCATAGTCAAGTACTCAATAAGGACGCAATACCTCTTATAGGTACACAGATATTCTTTGTCGTTGGAAAACACAATGATCATAGAGTTTTGTAAAACAATGCCAACTCGTAATTAAACATGACATTGTGAAATATCAATCAACTATGAAGTAATTAAGTAGTAGCTAGTCGAGAGGGAGACGTGAGTGGTGGCATCGCGAGGGCGCGGCGGTCATCAGACCGCGGCCGCGGCCGGGAGGCGGCTGTGTGCGTCAGCTGTTCACTTACTTGATCTGTTAATCTGTAAGGCTTCGTCAAGGGAGCTACGATTGGGGAGCCCTCACATCAATAACGATATATTTCCACATTGAACATTGCGTCATTGTCGCTCCTACCAAATGGAATGTACCTACCTCCTTAATTGACTTGAAAATCACTCTACTTATCTTAAAGGGAAAAGTTTGTGAGCGTGTAAGTTTGTTACTTCTTCACGCTTGAACGGCTGATTGGATTGTAATCAAACTTGCTATGTACATGGGTAGGCTACGTGCTGTCCTGGACTAGCACAATGATACCAAAAGTATCCTGTGTGCTTTTCTCGGAGTATGTTCCCTTGGGATAATATTCTACTATCACGCGGGCGAAGCCGCTAGTGACCAATTTCTGGTGTTGGTTAAAGGAGACTAGTCCTTTAACCAACACTGACTATTGCCATATAAACGTACGTTTTACCATGAAGCTATGTGTTTTCCTGGCCATGGAACGCGCCATCATCGGGATCCGAAATAACGGTTGGAGGGAATCACGTCGGCATCGAGTCCCAAGGAAAAAAACACAGTAGGTAGGTAGGTACTATATTCATTCTTCTTCTCTCCATATCTAAACTACGCCAACAAAAGCTCTGCCTCACTAAGGTCAGCACATACTGGTAGGTACAACACGGTCGTGTCTCAGTAGGAACATACAGTTGCCACTAGCCTACTTATCGGTATTCAGAGAATGCCCTCCCGCGCCCGCCTGCCGCTCCGGCGATCGGAATCCGAACGTGAACGCGGATAAAGCATTACCTATTGAAGCTGTCCAGCTGGTTCGCCGGCTAGTGGCTGGTGACTGTACGTTGTTGTGCCAAAGAATGCCGCTGTTCTTATTCCCATTAAACTAACACTTAGTACTAACTCAAGCGACACCATTTACTAGCGCAGCGCAGTTAAATTTATCCTTAACTAGCTGTTTGCCGCGACTTCATTAACGTGGAGAACTTTACTCTCCTTTTTGGAGCAAATATTTTTTTTTTTTTTCCAAAATTGCCTTTTCTACATAATATTATAACATAAAATAATAACGCATATCGTAAATGTTTTTTTTTTTCTAATCACATATCGAATTATTTTATTATATGTCATTCTTAAAATAAAGTTTCAGAAGCAACACAACTAGAATACAAATCACAACACAACATAATAAAAATACTGTTTAAAATAAATAAATAAAATAATTAAAATCAAAACAAAAATAAAACGTTGTAAATGTGATAAAATAATACTACTGATATTCCTAATTGTGTAAGAGAAACAACTTATAGTTTGCCCTTTCAGCTGTACTTATTTTAGAGCCATGTGGAGTACACTTCTGAATTGCAGTGGAACTACCCACCTAACAACGCAGAGATAAAATCCTAAGCATACTTATCTATTTTATAACTAACTGTTTTACATTCCTCTCGTTGTTCAATCTTTGATCACCGTTTTTTATGCAAACCGATAGCAGGTTTGTTTATAGCGATCGGGTGACGCGTGGCGGCGGCGGCGCGCTAAGTGTTCCCACCAACACGTTGATGGCCGATCAAGGCCAACTAATTGATGGATAGAGCAGTATTCTAATAAGCGAGATGGCCGAAGTCGAGAGCTCATCACGCCGAGTCCGTGACCCCCAAGTGACCCCGTCAATGTGAGTCGTAGCATTGACTAGCCTTCAACATTTGATTTCATTCTAAATAAGTAAGTCAAACACGCCAGCATGCCAGCAATGCGACTGACACTACTAGCACTGAATACACGAGTGTCAAATTTGTCAAGTCAGCAGAAGCTCCACTTCCAGTTGTCTCTACAGTATAATATTATATCGGTACTTAAATAACATTTAAAAGTCTGTTATATTATTTTTATTTTTGCTAAATGAAAATGACAGAATATTCTACACCTATTATAAAATAACGCAATTTTTTAAAACTTCCCCCTTTTGTATCTCAGAAACGACTGGACCGTTTTTGACAGGAGTTTTACTGGCGAATAACTGATTTTATTAGCAATAACTTTGGCTATTTTTATTTTTGAAAAAGGATTAGGGTTCCGCACAAAAATGTTAACAACGGGGAGTTAGTAACCAATAGTATTGTGTTGTTTTACAAGTCTAACGCGGTCGAAGTCGCGGGTATCCGCTAGTCTACAAAGCAAGTGAAGTCATCGGGTGCCGCTGGTTCAGCAACATGAAGTCGCATTATTATACAAACAAATTAACATATTGAAAAATTACTTATATAATGCGCACTTACGGTAAATAAACAGTGCATAATATGTGCGTAAATACTTGTCATTGTAAATGAGTGAAGTAACGAGGGACTTATGCTAAGCTCCGTGAACACGTGACCCTCGCCACGTCGCTGGTGTCCTATCAAGCAGCCTGTAATGCAGTCATTTACATTACATTCCCCTAGGCGGGAATCATAGAACATTGAGTGCTACCGATGCTGCTATTAGTGTGGCCGCCTATTGGGCCCAAAAGGTTTGACGAGTTTACCATCGAATCGAAAAGAAGAAGATAGAACATTTTAAATCAATGGCCCTCTAATTATTAAACAGAGATATTTGTTCGAAGATAGAACGTTTCAGTGTTTAAGGTTGAAATTGCCGTCGTTCGTTGTAAAGAAGGTGCGACAGTCAACAAGTGACACCTCGCGATTTAATTCAAGTAATCAGCAGCGAACAGCGCTCGCGTGGTCACCAGTTGTCAACTTGTCAGTGAGGTCAGTGCAGACGGTGTCGCAGAAGTCAGTGGTGAACATACAGAACAGAAACATATAGGTGAACATATACACTACTTACCAATGATATTCGTACTTACATAAAAATTATATAAAAAAGAACATTTAGAATAATATATTTTTTTCTTTTTGAATGAATTTATTGAAAAATTAGCTTCTGCCAGTGGTGTCAGCCGCGTCAAAGTAGCTTTCTCAATACAAACTAGCTTCTGCCATTGGAGTCAGCCGCGTCAAAATAACTTTCTCAATACAAACTAGCTTCTGCCAGTGGAGTCAGCCGCGTCAAAGTAGCTTTCTCAATACAAACTAGCTTCTGCCATTGGAGTCAGCCGCGTCAAAATAACTTTCTCAATACAAACTAGCTTCTGCCAGTGGAGTCAGCCGCGTCAAAGTAGCTTCCTCAATACAAACTAGCTTCTGCCAGTGGAGTCAGCCGCGTCAAAATAACTTTCTCAATACAAACTAGCTTCTGCCAGTGGAGTCAGCCGCGTCAAAGTAGCTTCCTCAATACAAACTAGCTTCTGCCAGTGGAGTCAGCCGCGTCAAAGTAGCTTTCTCAATACAAATTAGCTTCTGCCAGTGGAGTCAGCCGCGTCAAAGTAGCTTCCTCAATACAAACTAGCTTCTGCCAGTGGAGTCAGCCGCGTCAAAGTAGCTTCCTCAATACAAACTAGCTTCTGCCAGTGGAGTCAGCCGCGTCAAAGTAGCTTCCTCAATACAAACTAGCTTCTGCCAGTGGAGTCAGCCGCGTCAAAGTAGCTTCCTCAATACAAACTAGCTTCTGCCAGTGGAGTCAGCCGCGTCAAAGTAGCTTCCTCAATACAAACTAGCTTCTGCCAGTGGAGTCAGCCGCGTCAAAGTAGCTTCCTCAATACAAACTAGCTTCTGCCAGTGGAGTCAGCCGCGTCAAAGTAGCTTCCTCAATACAAACTAGCTTCTGCCAGTGGAGTCAGCCGCGTCAAAGTAGCTTCCTCAATACAAACTAGCTTCTGCCAGTGGAGTCAGCCGCGTCAAAGTAGCTTCCTCAATACAAACTAGCTTCTGCCAGTGGAGTCAGCCGCGTCAAAGTAGCTTTCTCAATACAAACTAGCTTCTGCCAGTGGAGTCAGCCGCGTCAAAGTAGCTTCCTCAATACAAACTAGCTTCTGCCAGTGGAGTCAGCCGCGTCAAAGTAGCTTCCTCAATACAAACTAGCTTCTGCCAGTGGAGTCAGCCGCGTCAAAGTAGCTTCCTCAATACAAACTAGCTTCTGCCAGTGGAGTCAGCCGCGTCAAAGTAGCTTCCTCAATACAAACTAGCTTCTGCCAGTGGAGTCAGCCGCGTCAAAGTAGCTTTCTCAATACAAACTTTGGACCCCTATTTTATCCCCTTATTATATTGCTTCTCGTTTCAATTCCCCACTGTGTCAGCCTTACTGGCTAATGGCTATAAGCTACAATACATTCTAGTCCAATTTGATATGGCCTTTATCGAGAACTGGGTCGGGCACATATGCAATACGTGGCGTACGGCAGTTCCTCTAACATAAGAAAGTACTTCAGAGAAAGTTGCTGAACGATATTTTTTTTTGAGGTTTGAAATCATCGAATAACTTCTCCTACTCTGGGTTATGCAAGAGGGAGTGTTAGAACTTTACTAATTAAACCTACCCGTTTTCCTTCAGTTGTCCTTTATGTTCCAGGGTCGCGCTAACAGTTTCGAAATATCCCGCAACCCTGGCAGGCACCGCTCCTGGCTATTTAGCTGACGGCTCTTTAAGGCGCGCGCGAAACACAAAGCGCTGTAGACCTGGGTGATGGATAGTCCTGCTTACGAGGCTGTGCCTACTCGCCGTTAGGTAGATGTGAACGTTCCGTATGGTGTCCGGACGTAAAGAATAACATCATCTCATCTCTTCTCGTGGGTGTCGTACACCCCGGTCCGATGAGAAGATCACCGAACTTGAGGAAGAATTGAGCAGGTTACGATGGAGTATAGTGGGATTATCTGAAGTCCGAAGACAGGGGGAGGACACGATAATTCTCTAATCCGGTAACCTGCTTTATTTCCGGGAGGGTGACCAGTAGTCCCAGGGTGGTATCGGGTTCATCGTCCACAAGTCTCTTGTGAACAATGTGGTGAAGATGGACAGTGTGTCGACCAGGGTGGCGTATCTTATACTCAGAATATCATCAAGATATTCGCTGAAGGTCATACAGGTTTACGCCCCGACCTCGATATACCCCGACGACGAAGTAGAGTCCATGTATGAGGATATATCCAGAGCCATGCATGGTTCTTAGACTCACTTCACCGTGGTCATGGGGGACCTTAACGCGAAACTGGGCAACCGAGACGGTGATGAGCTGCAACGCAAGCAAGTGGGGCAATTTGGATTTGGACATCGCAACCGCCGGGGACACCTATTGGCTGGTTTTATGGAGAAGGAGGGCCTCTATATGAGTTTTTAAAGTTTTAACTCTTACGTAATGTAACAGAAATGGTTATGTCGGAACCAAATTCGGAACCGGAGTTTTTAAAATTTTGAAACCGAAATTGGAACTGAAAACGAAGGCGGAGGTTTTTTAACCGATTTCAAAAAAAGGAGGAGGTTCTCAATTCGGATGTTTGTAATTTTTTTATGTTTGTTCGCGCATAACTTCATCGCTTGCCAACCGATTTGAAAAATTATTTTTTTGTTAGAAAGCGTATACTTTCCAAATGGTCTCATAGTCACCAAGTCGGGATCTGGTGATGGAATCTTGGCGAAATCGAGGGAACTCCTCAAATATTATAGGCACACGTACACGCACATAGATTTTGGTATTTTCATCGAGAACTTAAGCATTTACAGTCAAAAAGTAACATTTGATGAAGTGTAACTGATGAAGAATACCAGAAATGGTCAACGGAACTTCATACTCGCATAGATATCACAATGAAGATAGATACGAGTATGCGGCTATGATAATACAACTAAATTAATAGTTCTGAATAGTTACGTTGAAAATGGTATCATCAAAGTAATCTGATGATGATGATGGACCCGGAAGGAAGGCACTGGAACTCCGTAATTAATCAATGTAACCTAGCCGTATTTGAACTTATTAGAATTCTCATGAGATGCATTTTGGCTATAAGGTACTATCGAACTGATCTGATGATATAGCCTGAAGGTGGAAGGTAGACACAGGAACTTCATAATAAAACAATGTAACCTAGCAGTGTGTGGGTTAATTGGAGATATCATGACAAATAGGCACTCTTTTTATAAGTGTAATGCAACTAAAAAAAGTGAAATAAAAAACTGACTTCAAAAAAAAATGACTTTACTAAAAAACGTGTTGTTTTTTAGTAAAGTCATTTTTTTTGTAAAGTTTTTTGTAAAAAAGCTGACTTCAATAAAAAAAAACACTAAAAGGATCAAAATAACTTTAATTTCAGAAGTCGATGTTAAATAAGATACAAATAATACCGAGAAACACCGACTTCCGAAATTAAAGTTATTTTGATCCTTTTAGTGTTTTTTTTTATTGAAGTCAGTTTTTTTTTGTAAAATGTTTTTTATATGTATAGCATAACTAATGTTACATAGGCAGCACGATTGACTAGTCTCTTGCGCTTGATGCGTTTGCTTCAGACTGTTGCGATACGAGGAATATAGCTACGTAGGTAAACCAAGTCAGTGATTTTCCACGAACACTCGTCAGAACATGACAGCTAAATTGTGGTGGGATTTTTTTCAATTCCACAAAACACCTACAGGAAATTGTCAACGGAAATAACGCGCACACCAACATCGTTATTAATAATATTTGAATAAGTTTATGGAATTACCTTTTTTACACTCATTCATAAGGAAGTTGATTTAAAAACTCATGCAATCAATAGTCTGGTGTACCCAATGACGTATTATATAGGTGTACCTACGCAACCAAACACTGATTAATGACTCACGCTACAGAGACATAAATATGCCGCCCAGAACTAACTTCTTAACGATTACGTAGTGCAAGGAGTCGAGCGAGAAGACCAGCTTTAACCACTCCGACAATAGGTAGAGGAATCGTATCCCTGCGCCGGTCTTTAGCTGTCAAGGTGGCGAAGTGACTGATTGCTTTGATAACAAACACAAATCATAATTTCATCAAATACAGTCTAAGAGATAAAGATTGATAAGTACGTATGAAGAGGAGTCGTGCAGATAACGCAGCGACACGGGTGCTTCACGGAGCGGAGCTCGAGTGGAGGACACCGCAGCCAGAGTGCGCGTTCACTTCAGTGTCGGCTCTCCAAGTCCAGAGTGCTCCAGATCACTATTCCGCCGGGCCGCCGCGCTGCCAACTCGTCCGCACTATGTCGCTCGACTAATTAATAATGTCGAATGAACTGTAGATTTTAACGTTAAACTTGGTATTGCCGTAGAAGTAAGTACCTATTACAAGAACTTGGATGAAATCTTTTACTCTATTTCTCTGAACGTCTCGTCTCGTCTGGTGAAGCCTGATTCTTCTTTCAGTACAACCCAATAATAGCTCTCTTTACCCAGCACGTTTCGTTCTTACTTTATTGGACAACATTTTATACAATAAAAGGTAAGTAAACAAAATACAGAGGGTTACCTTATTGCTTCCACGATCTCTTCCATGTTGCCTGGACATGGAAAGGGGTTGTCACTGGTGTGATAATACCAATATCAAATGTTAGCTTCTGCCAGCGGCTTCGGCCGCAGAAGCGTTAATATAGAAAGTTATACTACGGGAATACACTCCCGGGATAAGAAGGAAAGGATGTGTTTTTTTCAGGAATCATAAACGTTTATTTCAAGTAGACCAATTACAGGCACTTTTGAATTGTGAAATAGTCGGTCAGTCAAAAAAAAAAGTACCTAAAGCTGAAATTGTTACTCCAGGCCATGGCCTATCCGTATGCCAAATTTTAATAAAATCATCTCAGCTGTTTGAGCGTGAAGCCATCATGAGGTTAGCACATGTGATAACGTGTTACAAATGATAATATAATAATGTATGCTCTTATAATCCGTGGAGCATACTGAAAGTCGCTGGATCTGGCCACTTACAAGTTACAATACAACAATGAAAATGTGTTTAGTAAGAAAATGAGTTATGGGATCTAAAAAAAATGTGTTTTTTTAGATCCCATAACTCTAGGATATCAATGAGACCATTTCAAAGAATCAGCTGGCATATGAATTATTTTTCAATTATCTTTTTTTTTATTTTCATTTTTCATATAAAATAATTCGATAAATTCACGATTATTTATGTAAAACACCTTTACGTGAAATATGTAATGTCATTTGTTTATTTGCTAACTACTTTAGATTTCATCGATGACTGGCCACGTCACGTCACAAAAGTAAAGATTTGTCTCACGGGTGTAAATTTTTGACCTAAATTAATTATGATTGATGATATCTTCGAAACCATGCATTTTTGGACCACATATTCTAAACTTCTAGTATTATTTTTCCTTTCAGAATATAAACCTTGAGATAAGGGATATCAAAAACAACACATTGTAGAATTCAATAAAAAAACTTTTACAAAAAAAAAATACTACCGAATTCACTGTAAAAAAAAAAACACTGAAAGGTGCAAAATAACTTTACTTTTGGGAGTCAGTGTTTCTATAATAGTTTTGTCTCTTCGTTATTTAACACCGACTTCCGAAATTAAAGTTATTTTGCACTTTTTAGTGTTATTTTTTATAAAATATTTTTATTTTACACTTTTTAGTTATGGTACTACCATCCCTAAAAGTACCCTTTATAGCCAGAGTGCATCTCATGACAATTCTAATAATCCCAAACACGGATAGATTACATTAATTTATTACAGAGTTCCGGTGCCTAACTTCAGGCTGCATCATCAGATCAGTTCGATATATTCCCCCACTTCTTTCAGTCAGTTATCGACTACCTACACGTATAAACAAAGCAATTTTTCTTTTTACGACGGTTTTGTTTTGATCCTATGAGGAGTTCTGTTCCATATCTTCGAAGTTCATGATCAGATCATAACAATATTATAACCAACTCGGAAGCATAAGTTTTCAATAAAAAACATAATTTTTGAATTCGAACATCGGTCCACAACTGACCAAGAAATCGGTGAACATACCTACATAAAAAAAAAGAAATCGGTGAACATACATAAAAAAAAACATACATTCAGCCGAACATAAAAATGTAATTATTTGCGAGCATGTTAATTTTTAATCTGCGAGACTGTCATTTGTTTTTTAATTGTGGCGTCCTTTCGAAGATTGTGTGTCGCTATCAAAATTAATTTAACTCGTGAACATTTTCGTTCAATGATTTTTTATGATTTTTGTTGTTGCCTAAGTCAACAAGAGAGTTGCCAGATTTTATCAATTGTTATTTGGTGATGAAGCATGTCGCAGCTCTGTGTATTCGTAGTTTGGAGAATTTAGGCGTGAACGTGATCATCTCTATGACAAGGTACGTGAAGGTCGGCCGGTGACTGCGATTACAGACTCGATCAAATATTGACACCGTACGACAACTTATTGAAACTGACAAAAAATTACTTGCCAGCAAATTCGTGCTTTATCAGGCATTGGAATGAGCCAAGTGTTAAATATGGCTGGTTTTGTGGACAATAACACGGGACAAGGGCAGGAAGATGATGATGATTTGAATGTGTCAATGTGACGTTAAACTGTGACTAGTTAGACTTTATCGTTTTATTTTAATACGTTGTATTATGAATTGTTGTATTTTAATTATTATTTCGCAATTCATAAATGTTACAAATTCGAAGCATTACAATATTGATAATATTTGTATGCCTTCTGGCGGGACATTGTTGGATCATTATATTTTTTGTACAGTATTTTTTTAACCATACCCTATGTTCACAAATAAATGTTTTATTATCATTATGAATAAATATTGTTTTTTTTTAATTAGAAAAAGTCCCGGGCTTATTTTTTGGGAGCTATAAGACTTAAAACCCCTTGGCCGCGCCATTGTAACGATGAAAGACATGTTATCGCCGATATCTGGCTGAAAAAGCATCACAGGCGCTAAGAAAGATTTCTGTAAACGTCAGGGGGACCACGGCTTATTGTTTACCTCTTGTCGGTAAATCTACATATTAATATCCTATCGGCGGCAGCGATTTCTCGCGCCAGGCCTTGGTACAGACCATGGTCCGAAGCGAGGAGGAGTGGCACGCAATCGTCTCCTTTTGCGAAACAGTAATGTTAGCAAAGAAGGCCGTACGCGAGGGAGCGGCCCTCACGCCCCAGCCGCCGGGATCCCGATCCCGATTTCCGGCTTTAGGCGCGGGCTTGCGAACGGCGAGCAAGGTGTAGCTCGCCGTCCGTCCGGACTGAGCCCAAGTCGTCGACGGTGCGTATTTCTCCTCGCGCGCCTTAAGGAGATGTCAGCAAACCGTAGGGGCCGTCGAAGCCTACTGGGGCCAAGGGTCTGCTTCTGAAAAGAAGACTTGGCTGGCCCTGGTATGAAAGTCAACGAAGGAACAGGAGTGGGTTTTTAGTCAGTAAAAGTCTGAAACACCCTCCCGCCCCGCCCAAGGCGAGGGATGTCATTGAATGATTTTCCAAGCGAATAAAAAAAATTTTTTTTTTTTTAATTTTAACAAATTCAAATCTAGGTTTTACAAAACACTTAACGTCTGCGATGCTTTTTCAGCGAGATAATTCCTATCAGCGATAACATAATTATCTTTCACCGTTTAAATGGCGCGACCCTGGGGGGTTTTACTCTTACAACTCCTAAATATAAGCCTAGGATGAAACCCTTCTATCTTTTTAAGCATAACCTTGTCTTTATGGTTTTGGGAATCCACTTATAGAAATTCAAAGAAAATCTTGGCAGTGTTATTTTTTTTTATTTCGCTATTGGCAAAATCGACATCTGTTGGGCACAGATCATGGGTCCTGTGTCGGGGTTCAAATCTTATGTGTCAAGCCCTTGAACATATTCAAATATTTGAATGACGATCGGTCTTTCTTTTTCTTGATCTAAATCCAAATTTTCTTTTACCATTAATGTGTAAAGTGTTAAGAATCATTTGAAGGGCACTCGTATTCGAGGTCAAGACTAAGAGAACAGTATCATCAACTTGTAGTTCATTGTTTCCGAGTTTCCGTTCACCTTCTGTCTAATTTGAAGGCTCTCTAAAGCTTCCGCTACCGATACAGATGTAGAATACTAGCTAGGGCCCAAGGGGTTGCAGGCGCAGGTAGCCGGGATTAGCTCCGGTGTAGTAGAGCGTATTTTTTGTAAGCTCGCCTCGCTGCTCAGCGGCACACTAGTCTCGTGCAGCGGCGTGGCGCGTCGTCCGACTCGCATTGTTTACAAGCTGCATTCTTGACGTTACGGGACACCAACACTGCAGACACTCACATAACCGGTCTAACCATCGCAATATTTGTAACTAACTTGAAAACCTTGAAATGTTCTGCTTAGGACGTATTCGTGACTGTAAGTTCAGATAACGGTCACGACTACAATACCGCCTTAATACCTAAACGTTACTGTTATAGGTCGCTCCTAGGATTTCATTTCACGATACCTGTTAGGTATTTAAGTTTGGTAAATTTCTATTAATAATGTTGAGGGTACCTTAAGAACTGCTCAGTGCTGAGGACCGACAACAAAAACCAAGTAAGAACTGAGTTTTTATTTTGAAGACAACCTACAGCCAACATATTGCTTTGATATCTATCTACTATTTAAATAAATCTGTGATTGTTTTTAAAGTACTGGGAATACTGACCGCGAAGGCGATGTTGATGAAGATGAATATTTTCTCAGCGGTGCAGAGTCCCCTGGCGCAGCCCATGGTGCAGGCGGAGGCAGGTGGCAGGGCTAGTGGCGGACATGCACGTCTGCACGATGAAGTCGGATGTGTCAGCTCTGTGTCATAAGCTCGCGTGCACTTCACTACATTCCGTCAGCGTGGCGTCGTGGCGCGGCAGGCGCGTGCTCGCGGTCGCGCCTCGTAAGGCACTGAGAGTGAGGAGCGGGCGAGCGCGCCGCGCGGCCGGGCGGGAGCCGGGTGCGCCCTGCCAGCCCACCCGCCCGACCACCGTACTACAACGCACTCCATTGTGAATCGTTAGCTTGTATCCATCGTAATTCGACGACATACGGCATGGCATTCTTGATGAATGGCTCAACTCAAGATAGGAAGCAAGTAATAATTCATCAAATGCAAAGACATCTATGTGTAGGTAGGTAAGTACAAAGACAAAGCTGACTACCGACTGCTGAAACAGAAATTGCAACAAGTCCTTGAGAGTCTTGGCCCGGTTAGAAGGCTGCAATTAAATAAACACATAAATATGAGCTTAATCATGGTGTTGTCCGAAGGTTTTGGAAGTGTGCGTGTTTCTTCCCCAGAGCCGAGCAGCCCCGAAAAGTCCCGAGAGGCCCCGACAGCCACCGAGCACCGAACTCGGAGCTCGCGCCGAAAGCTGCGCCCGCCAAAAAGCGCAGGTGCACAGACCCGCTCGCGACCCCTCATCATACAGTAATTAGGCCAAACGTACACCCTTGACCTTATAAGGTATTTATTTGTAATTTTTATTTTGTTTTTATCCGGGAATTTATTGTTAGTAAAAATAATGTACAACTGCCAACAAGCTGAATATTAGAAACTTGACCGTCTGTTGTACCTATGCGGCACTACCGTGATTCTCGATATCCGTGCGTGACTCCGTGCGCTCGTGCGTCCGTGTGCGAGCATGTCTGCGTGCGATGAACTTGAACTTGGGACATTTTGTTTTAGTTTTCTTATAATTTAATTGGCGAGTCGTACGCCACTGTGACGTACCTATACATAGTAGGTTCCATGAAACTTTTTGGAGACTAGAACATGTTTCTACTGCACGTTGTATGCGGAACTATTTTTTACAATGCTCCTTTTATCCTATTTAGTCAGCACTAGTAAGTCAGGAGTCAGGATACTACTAAGTGGCGGTCCTCGTAAGTGGTGACGCTAGTAAGTGGCGGCACGGACTGCCCGAAGTTGAATGACCCACTCTCTTGAGAAGTCATTTTAATCATTAACTTGCTGTCAAAACTAATATATTTTTATGACATTATAAATTACATTATCATAAAAATTTTTTTTTTGTTCACAATAATATTGTTGTACTTATTTACTTATATTTAAATTATCTTTTTTTTTAGAGTGGTGAAAAATCATCTAATGACTTCGAGCTTTAGAGGGCGTGTCGGACTTTAACTGATTGCAACCTACCTGTTATAAGGTGGGAAATCATCTAATGACTTCTCCCCTAACAGACAGCGGCTTGGCGGCGGCGTGTCAGACTTACTGACTAAAACCACACCTATATTCCTTCAGTTTCCCTTTGCAATCTAGGACCATGGGTTACCTTTTCATAAGTCTTTCCATGGCATTGGCCCTGCTGGGCGAGCCTCTACGGTTTTGCTAACATCACTTTGAAGTCCGTGAGGGCTCAGTCCGGACGGTTACCGGACGGCGAGCTGCCGATTGCCCACCGTCCGCAAGCCCACGCCTACAGTGGCTGGAAATCCGGGCCGGGTTCCCAGCGGCTGGGCGTATACGTTCTTTTCCTCATTCGTGCGGCCGCCTCCTTCGCTAGTGGTACTGCTTCGCAGGAGGCAACCGCCTGCCATTCTTCCTCGCTCTAGACCATGGTATGTATTTATACTTATTTCTTTTCTGTTCGTCTTCCTACTACAATGTACCTGCCGTGGTATGTTTTGGCACCACCCTAGTCGACTGATAGAAAATGCCTAAGGGCCTACACACACTTGAGACAAGACTGTCTTAGACAGATTTGTCTGCGACGTCGCAGACTTTTCTGCGACAAGACTGTTTTGTCTACATCATGGCAAAACAGTCACTATCAAAACAAAACAGTCTAGCGGCGTAGGGCTAATGTTGCCAACTTAGTGGATTTTCCACTAAAACTGGTGCTTTTAACCCCCCATTTAATTGCGATATATTGGTTTTAGTGGCTAGTGGATTTTCTAATGCTTTAGTAAAATTCAATTTCTTACTAAAAATGCGATCACTCGGATGTAAATCAGCACCATAGAATCCATAATTATCAATCTGATACCGACAATGATGGTGCAAACAAAAATTATTCGTCTGAAGACGAAATTAATTATTGAATAATTTGTATGTTGACTTGCCTACTAATGTTAATTTACCCACAAATGGTATTTTGATCAACTGATGGTTAATTTTTATCACTTATTTTTAAAGGAAACTAATAATCTATATGCCTACTTATTTTATTTCGTACAGCACATATTTTTTTAGTGGGAAATTTTGCGATTTTGTGTGTGGGATAATTTTTTGTTACTTACTGGTTTTCTGATGGTTTTAAAAGTTGGTTTTTTAGTGGTAAGTTAGTGTAACTGTTGGCAATACTGGACGTGTCAAAACAGTCTTGTCGCAGACAAATCTGCGACGTCGTAGACAAGTCTGCGACTTCGTATACAATTCTGTCAAAGAAAGTTTTGTCTCAAGTGAGCGCCTGCCCTAAGGCATACAGTGTTTTTTTACTGATGCATAAAGTTTTAATAAATAAATGTAGGTAAGTACTCCAACTTCACTCGATGGAGTATAATACGATGGAGGTCTGCCCCGCTTGCAAAGCGACGACGGCGGACTCTCGCGTCCGGAACTGGTACGGAGCGAGAGGGAATGGGAGGCAGTCACCTCTTTCGGTGAAGCAGTAATGCGAGCAAAGAAAGCGTGAGGAGGAAATCTTCACATCGAATCTCGGCTACCGCAGGCACGGGCTTGTAGACGACGAGCAACGGGTTGCTTGCCGCCCAGTAAGGACCAAACTCAGACGACGACGGCGCGTTGTGTTCCACGTGTGCCTCAAAGAGAAGCTGCTGCTAGCAAAATTGACGGGCTGGGGGTTGTTCGAAAGAACTGACTGTGACGCTCGCAAAGGGCAAGTGAAGGAACACAAGTGGGTTTTAGTCAGTAAAGTGTGGCACTCGCACTCGCTCCGAGCGGGAGTGGGCATTTGATGATTTCACTCGTAAAATAAAAAGGTTGACTTTCGACTTTGGCGGAAGATTGCAGAGATCGGCTTCGGACATTAATGGACTTTGGTCGGACACTATGTGCACTAATAGTACCTATATATATGCCAGTAGCTACATTCCGACCACCCACTTACCACTTGTTATTTATTATGAAACTGATTCAAATGGTCAGCAATTTGTCGCAAGGAGTCCAATTTAATGCTTTATATTAATACTTGTTTATTAGGTATAGGCTAAGTATTTAATCAAATCAAACTTGACTAGATGGTGGGTATGTTCATGTGAAGGAGTAGGGATGAAACGCACTAAAAGAGTTATGAATATGCATGTGAGAAAAGAGAGGCCAAAGAAAAGGTGAATGGAGCATGAGGAGTGTTAAGAAAACGGAATCATTAATACATTGATAGTGTGATTGCTGACAGTAGGTATAGAATGGAAGAAAATAAAAACTTAAAAAAACGGTTATTTTTTTGGAAAACAGTTTTTAATTTACACTTTTTAGTTGCGGTACACTTATAAACAGAGTGTCTATTTCTCATGACGATTCCAATTAACCCAAACACTGCTAGGTTACATTGTTTTATTATAAAGTTTCTGTGTCTACCTTCCACCTTCCGGCTCCATCATCAGATCAGTTCGATAGTACTTTATAGCCAAAATACATCTCATGACAGTTCTAATAAGCCCAAACACGGCGCTAGGATACATTGATTAACTACGGAGTTCCTGTGCCTACCTTCCGGCTCCATCATCAGATCAGTTCGATAGTACCTTATAGCCAAAGTACATCTCATGACAGTTCTAATAAGCCCAAACACGGCGCTAGGATACATTGATTAACTACGGAGTTCCTGTGCCTACCTTCCGGCTCCATCATCAGATCAGTTCGATAGTACCTTATAGCCAAAGTACATCTCATGACAGTTGTAATAAGCTCAAACACGGCGCTAGGATACATTGATTAACTATGGAGTTCCTGTGCCTACCTTCCGGCTCCATCATCAGATCAGTTCGATAGTACCTTATAGCCAAAGTACATCTCATGACAGTTCTAATAAGCCCAAACACGGCGCTAGGATACATTGATTAACTACGGAGTTCCTGTGCCTACCTTCCGGCTCCATCATCAGATCAGTTCGATAGTACCTTATAGCCAAAGTACATCTCATGACAGTTCTAATAAGCCCAAACACGGCGCTAGGATACATTGATTAACTACGGAGTTCCTGTGCCTACCTTCCGGCTCCATCATCAGATCAGTTCGACAGTACCTTATAGCCAAAGTACATCTCATGACAGTTCTAATAAGCCCAAACACGGCGCTAGGATACATTGATTAACTACGGAGTTCCTGTGCCTACCTTCCGGCTCCATCATCAGATCAGTTCGATAGTACCTTATAGCCAAAGTGCATCTCATGACAATTCTAATAAGTCTACTAAACACGGCTAGGTTACATTGATTAATTACGGAGTTCCAGTGCCTACCTTCCAGCTCCATCATCATCATTATCAGATCACATCGATGATACCATTTTCAACGTAACTATGTATTTAGAATCATTCATTTATTTGTATTGTCATAGTCGCTTAACATCTTCATTGTGATATCTATGTGAGGGTGAAGTTCCGTTGACCATTTCTGGTTATCTTCATCAGTTCCACTTCATCAAATGTTACTTTACTTTTGACTGTAAATGCTTACGAGTAAGTTCTCGATGAAAATATTAAAATCACGATATGGTTGCCTAGAATATTTGAGGAGTTCCCTCGATTCCTCATGGATCCCATCATCAGAACTAGGGGGCCGTCCATAAAGTGTTCTAAAGTAATCTTATTGCAGGAGAGTTTTGTTTCCATCTTAAAGTAAATATTACTTCACTTTGTACCATGAGCTTAATCGCTCACTATGATTGTATTCCCGCTAAAGGCTGAGAAAGAATGAACGATTTTAAAGATTTTGTCTATTCCCTGCTAAAACAGAAAAGATACGCGCTATATTGATCTGTATAGCATTGTCTCTTTCACATGTTAGTTTTTCGAATCGCTATATTGCAGTTCGTCGCTATCCAATAGAATACATTTAACTCAAAAGATGTCTTGCTAAAATATATTTTTTAAAAGAATCTAAGTAACTTTTATAAAAAGGACGTAATAACTTTCAAGATTTTACATTAATAAGTAGAAAAACAAATAAAGCTGCGAGCGAATACGTTGACATTTAGTAGCACGTTAGTGTGGATCATAACATATGGAATTCGGAACGTTTGTTTACTCTAACAAAATTCTTATCAGTGTTGATTTGTTGAGTGCGAAAATAGTTTTCAAGTGCTTAATAAAAGGCATTTTGTAGTTATAATATATAATATAATATTTTACAACTATCACACAACGCCGTCTAGTCCCAAGCTAAGCAGAGCTTGTGTTATGGGTACTAGACAACTGATAAACATACTTATATATTTCTAAATACATACATATATAGATAAATTACACCCAGACACAGAACAAATGATCGTGCTCATCACACAAACATTTGTCCTGGGTGGGAATCGAACCCACAACCTCCGGCATAGCAGTCAGGGCCACTGACGACTAGACCAACAGGCCTGTGAAAAGTTACATCACAAAAAAAAAAACTTTTTAATAAGTCAATTCAGATATTGAACTGTTTTCATAGGTAAGGTTGTACGAAACCCCCAGTGCGCGAGTTCGACTCGCACTTGCCCGGTTTTTTCTTTAACCACCCAGAAAAGTGTATTATAGTTAAATATTAGTATTTTTTGATGGAACAGAGGCACATTTTGTAATAGAAAACAGAAATAATTTGAGGATCAGTTACATACCCCAATTAAAATCGTATATGATTTCATTGGCAAAACTGTAGCATACTGCATTCAAACTGCTGATTGACTGCAGGCTCGTATTAGTTAAATCAAATACCGCAGCTTTGTATCGTCATTATGTTTCATTATACTTTTATGTTCCATTTGAAAATTGTTATTCGCATTTAGTAAAAAATGTCTGTCGCCATATTACGGCACGAAAACAAAGAGAAATCATCACCTTTACCGGTGGACAACATAACTATGTTACGATATGAACACGTTCATATCGTTATGACGTGTGTTAGGGCAAGCCAAATTGCCCATATCATAATGTGGCCAGCGGTTAAGGTTCTATATCATGAAAAGCCAAAATTTCATGATATGGTCAGCCATATTATGAAGTGACCAATTTTAAGATCTGGCCACGATATAATAATATAATTATACCTGTTCTATTATAATGGAAAGTAAGTAATGGTGAATGAGTCAGATTTGACTAATTCGAAACAAAGTCATTACTGTTTCTTGGTACCTACTAATTACTAAATTGACTATTAAACTGTCGTAGCAATAAATACCTGTCTACCTATGAAAATAATCCCCAGGTTGGTATGATCTTAAATTACACATTAATATCTAAATAGGAAAGTAGCAGCCGGGTGAGGTAGGTAGGTACACAAGTTACCTCCCAAGCAGCAAAACCTTATCCTACGGCAGCCCATAGAACATTTTTCAAGAACTAATTGGTGTTACTAAACGGTTCTATAATAGACCAAAGAACGTTTACACAACCCAGATTGGGCGCAGTTATATAGTAATTCTATAGCAGCTTTGGCTTACCATTTTTGACCTGTAAGATTGATGTTACAGTGAGTAATATCTGTCACCAAATGATGATGTAATAGCCTCGGTAACGCTGTTAATGCACTTTTATGTTTTATGATAGTGATTGTGATTCTTTTACAACACGGATATCACAAAAAAAAATCGTTCAATTGTTCATTCAATCTAATTCAGTCAGTGTTGTTAAAGTGATTGTGTGTAACTCTTATATTTCTAGTTTCATCAAATCATAGTAAGTAAAATTATAATATCAAGATATATATTATGGCGACCACGCAATAGTAAAATGCGCTAGTAGTAGGCAGTGAAATAAAGCAGCAATCATAATTTTATTGACAAAGTAGACATAGTTTAGCACGTAACTTTTAAAGTCCAAAGAGAGAGTTTTATCCAAATTAAAATAAATTTATCGAAGACTAGTTCCGTGATTTTCCACTATAGAATATAATGGTGTATCGTTGTCAACTACAGGCTTTCTATAGTACTGTGATTA
Organism: Mythimna vitellina; assembly: GCA_949316375.1. Classification (NCBI taxonomy): domain Eukaryota; kingdom Metazoa; phylum Arthropoda; class Insecta; order Lepidoptera; family Noctuidae; genus Mythimna; species Mythimna vitellina. Next base: position 428,416 of record OX438693.1, read on the forward strand.
AAGTAGTGGGCGCCATTGTGAAATAACTTAGGGTTCCTTTGAAATCAGAATATAATAATATGTATCAGCAATTCTTGTACATTAAACCCTCTTCTTTATCTTTACCAGTGACTTCACATTTGGTCGAGTTATATGAACAAAAATGCATGGAGCAGCAGATTTTTCCTTTATTTAATTTTAATATAAATTTAATAAAGGTTTTTTTATTTATAAATGTACCTATCTTGCATTTCAGATATCATCTATGTAGCACCGATAAAAATAAGTTATACTGCACATATGTAATAATGAAATAAAATACAAATGACTGATTTTTGTGAGATCAGCATAAGTTTAGACTTTATTGCATTAACTCCAATAAATTGATATATATGTTCAAATAAGACGACGGAATAGATATGGCAAAAACATCCCATACAGTTTCAAAGTGATTTCCATAGATCTATATACCTATTTGATGTGATAATCATGTGTACCTAGTTACCTACGGGACCACTTTTCGCTCTTTTATGAAATTACAGTGTATTAAAGATTTCCAAAACCTATTACATAATAATTTAGTTCTAAACAAGTGTCTTTGTAACCTTTACAAAAAGGTTAATCTATAGGAATTTAGAAACTCATATAGCGTAAATTCATCTTACAAGGAGTAACGCAAAATTCAGCTATAACCGAATTGCTCTATTTTTGAGCAGTTGTGACTATTTAAACACTAAAGTACTATAGCAGATACATGAAGACACTATATCATAAAATCGCCGTATTGTTAGGTACATTTCAATAACCATTAATGAACCATACCTGTAAAGGTAAATATAAAACTTTTACAGATTAAATTAGACACAAAAGGGTAACGATCAACAAGTATATAGATCAAATCAGTTGTACAGGTATCGGCACGGATCTTGAGCGCTCGGCGAAAGAGTGGGGATCGCTTTGCGCATCGTACACTCATGGCAAAGAAAATCTACACCTATTTTATTTTATTTTTTCTTTTACCTGCTATCTTCTAAATTCTGGTCTCTAAAGGTACTTGTTAAAAAAAAAAAACATAAATAGCTTAAAGCAAAGTCGCTGTGTTCGTCTGTCTGTTTTTCCATTTACTAAATAACCATGTTATCGATTTTCATACGGTTTTTATTATTTTTTAGAGAATTTCTACCGGAAGGTATGCATATTGTAGCAAAGACGAAAATTTCAAAGATTTGTAACACACCTACGAAGAAATTCTTAATCACGAGTGTCGTCTATGATTCGATGCGTGGCGAGCCAATCACTGACAGTCCCCGCCCCCACGTCTCACTTCATACCACCAAAGAGACCTGATATTTTACTTGTACCCAAGTAAAAGTCAGCGCTCAAGATCTATGCCGGGATCTGTATACAGGTTTTCATAAGCCTTATATAGTAACTGTCTATAAAAGTTGTATAAAATGGTAATATAATTGTTTACATTACTTATAGTACAATTTTACTATTTGGGCTCACATCGTTGAAGTTCATCGGAGCTATCCCGGTCTGACCCCGAATCAGATCCAAAGGTAAACCATCCAGTAGATACCAAGTGAACCAGATTTAGAGGAATTGGATTCACCAGGTTGTCTCGTATGAATGACGGCTACAATGAGGTACCTACTGGTGGCCATGCGGGAGCCCGCAGCACCCGGGCAAGAGAGCTGGCCAACTTTTTAAATTAAGTTGATATACTAGGTATACACACACACATATACACCACACAGAAATTTTTGCGAAAAAATGTTTTATATGTAAGGCACTGGCCACTTGTGATTATTTTGAAAACTTGGGTTATTAAAAAGTAAAAATACAATTGTTCGAATTTTGAATTTCGAAAATATGTGAATTTCCCTCCACATTTTTTCGAAAGTCAAATCAAATTATCGTGTCTCGTTTAAAAATGGACCTGCATCGAGAACATTTTCGTGCAATGATTTCCTACGATTTTAAATGTGCCCTAAAACCTGATGAGTCATTTGATCGACTTCAAATTGATTTTATGGATGAAGGGCCTTCAAAAGCAACCATCTACCGCTGGTATAGCGAGTTCAAATGGTCGTCCTACGACGGCTGTCACGGAAGAAAGTGTGCTGGCAGTAAAAAAAATAATTAAAGAAAATAGGCGAATTACATACGAAGAGATTCAGCATACACTGCAGATTATTTCAGGAAGCGTTCACAAGATTCTACACGAGCACCTTCGCTTGAGGAGGATAGTTTGCCGCTGGGTGCCGCACAACCTCACCAAAGCTCAGAAGCAGGCCGTGAGGAGTGGACCTGTGATATGATTTAAAAAATGTAAGCACGCTCGTCTCGGCGTGTGAAAGATGGCGGATCTTGGATTTATCAATACAATCCAGAAACAAGGCGTCAGTCGGCAATTTGACTGTTTCAAAACGAACCAACGCCTACGAAAGTGAAGCGATCGAGAAGCGCAGGGAAAATTTTGATCGCTAGTTTCTTCACTTTGACCGGGTATCTGATTTCAATTCCATTACGAGACCAAAGCAGCATCAACGCCGAGTGGTATACCACAAAATGCCTACCAGAAGTTTTGTCTGCAATGAACAATAAGCGACCGAACACTGAGTTCCGCGAGGCACTGCTTTACCACGACAACGCGCCTGCGCACTCAGCGCTCAAAACGAGGGACTTCCTGGACACCACACCGGTCAGAGTCTTGGGGCACCTTCCTTACAGTCCTAATCTGGCACCGTGTGACTTCTTTTTATTCCCTAAAATAAAAAATCTGCTGAAAGTGATCCATTTTTTCATCGTCGGAAGACGCGCTAGCAGCGTTCAAGAAGGCCGTGGAAGAGGTGTCTGCAGCGGACTGGAAAAAATGTTTCGAAAATTGGTTCAGACACATGAAACTTTTCTACAGAGGCTGGTAGAGAGTTCTTTGAAGATATTTAATAAAAATATTTTTTTCCATAGAAGTTAATTTTTTAGTTTCTCAAAACTTTCTGAATGTCCCACGTACTTATGTATATTTACTGTATAGTTGATGTCATGGTCGAGCGATTGGCTGTTGCGCTGCATGTCGCAGGTTCGATTTCAGCACAAAACAAATATTTGTAAGGCCTACAGACAGGTGTACCGAGTCTGGGTGTCTTGTATAGGTATGTGAGTATACCTACATGTTTGTAATCGCACCCACAGTACAGGAGTGTGGGGCAACGTTTTTAGAAACGAATGTATATACATAGGTGTAGTCTAACCCTGGACTTGAACACTTATTTTTCGTCAACTTGAATTTAAAGATTAGCTACCGCGGCCCGTGAGAGTAATCCTTGATAAGAACTAAGTGCATCGTATTCTAAGTAAAATGATGGCGCCAAGGTGAACCACCTGCTAGCAATTACATATTTATAATAATATATTTTTATTATGAGGCAACGGAAGCTCATAATACACGATGTTCAATGATCAAATACACGAAAAATTTAAGGGCCTGCGCACACATGAGACAAGACTGTCTTAGACAGAATTGTCTACGACGACGTTGCAGGCTTGTCTACGACGCCTGCGACAAGACTGTTTTGTCTACGTAACGGCGCACAGTGTCAAGATAAAACAGTCTAGAGGCTTACGGCCAATGTTGCCAAATTAGTGGATTTTCCACTAAAACTGGTGGTTTAATTGCGAAATATTGGTTTTAGTGGCTAGTGGATATTCTAGTACTTTAGTGAAATAAACTAGTGCGCCTGACCATCAATGATTGCGTCTCCGCTTATCATCAGGTGGGATCGCAGTCAAGCACAACCAGTGCTTAATATAAATTATAAAAAAAAAACAATTTCTTACTAAAAATGCGGCCAGTCGGGTGTAAATCAGCACCATAGAATCCATAATTATCAATCTGATACCGACGATGATGGTGCAAACAAAAATGATTCGTCTGAAACGAAATGCATAGCTGTTATTCAATAATTTGTATGTTGAATTACCTACTAATGGTATTTTAATCAACTGTATTAATTATTATCACTTATTATTAAAGGAAACTAAAAAATACATATATGTCTACTTATTTTATTTCGTACAACACACATTTTTTTAGTGGGAAATTTTGCGATTTTGTGTGTGGGATAATTTTTTGTTAGTGGTTTTCTGGTGGTTTTACAACTTGACTCTAGTGGTAAGTTAGTGTAACGGTTGGCAACACTGGACGTCACAAAACAGTCTTATCGCAGACAAGTCTGAGGTGTCGAAGACAAGTCTGCGACGGCGTAGATAAGTCTGCAACGCCGTAGACAATTCTGTCCAAGACAGTCTTGTCTCAAGTGTGCGCAGGCCCAAATCTAATACAATACCAAAAACCTTGGTAACTAGGTAGGTATATAATTATACACCTAAAGTTGTCGTCGTCGTAAGTTTTATGTACCTACCTACAGCTAGGTAGGTACATAAAACCGACCTTGGATCCTGCTTGGTCCTTGGATCTTTAGGCCTTGAATCGATCATAGAATTGAAAATTTTATGTGTTGAACCATTTCATGAAATGGTCGTATTTCATGAAACAGAACAGTGCCCGCTGGCCACCTTATGATATGGTCAGATAAAACGTAGATAAGCATTTTTAACCGACTTCTAAAAAAGGAGGAGGTTCTCAATTCGGATGTTTGTATTTTTTTTTAATGTTTGTTCGCGCATAACTTCGTCGCTTGCCAACCGATTTGAAAAATTATTTTTTTGTTAGAAAGGGTATACTTTCCAAATGGTCCCATAGTTACCAAGTCAGGATCTGATGATGGAATCTTGGCGAAATCGAGGGAACTCCTCAAATATTATAGGCAACTGCATATTGATTTTGGTATTTTCATCGAGAACTTAAGCATTTACAGTCAAAAAGTAACATTTGATGAAGTGGAACTGGTAAAGAAGATCAGAAATGGTCAACGGAACTTCATACTCGCATAGATATCACAATGAAGATAGTTAAGCGACTATGATAATACAAATAAATTAATGATTCTGAATAGTTCCGTTGAAAATGGTATCATCAAATTGATCTGATCATGATGATGAAGCCAGAAGGTAGGCACTGGAACTCCGTCATTAATCAAAGTAACCTAGCCGTTTTTGGGCTTATTAGAATTGTCATGAAATGCACTTTGGTTATAAGGTACTATCGAACTGATCTGATGATGGAGCCGGAAGGTGACAGGACACAGGAACTTCATAATAAGACAATGTAACCTAGTAGTGTTTGGATTAATTGGAATTGTCATGAGAAATAGGCACTCTGTTTATAAGTGTATCCCAACTAAAAAGTGTGAAATAAAAAACTTTTTACAAAAAAAAGATAACCGACTTCACTAAAAATCCTCTAAAAGGATCAAAATAACTTTAATTTCGGAAGTCGGTGTTAAATAAGATACAAATAATACCGAGAAACACCGACTTCCGAAATTAAAGTTATCTTTTTTTTGTAAAAAGTTTTTTATCAGCTTTCGATACGTACAAGTATCGACACCGAGTTGTTGGGCTGTCAGTTTTCTATCGTTTATATTTCGGGAAGTGTGCGTTGGAATTGTAAATTAATTCCAGGGCTATTTAGGTAACACCATCACAACGATCTTCACAACAAATTGTCTTTCGTGCTAACCCTAAACTACCACTTCAAAGCACAGTCTTAATACTGTCACTTATGGTACAGCTTCCCCCCTTATCTACCTACCAAGAGCTTAGTCAGTCTAACAACAACCGCCTCTAATGACGTTGTAAAATCGTCTATCGAACGACATCTTTACGTCGACGATTATCTGAGTGGTGGCGACTCGGTTACCGAGGTGATCCAGATTGGTAAAGAAGTCGCATCTATTTTAGCGTCACCTAACTTTAATTTAAGAAAGTGGCAATCTAAAAGAAGTGTTCCAGGGCATTCTGATAAGTTGAACTTATCCGAGGATCGAAACGTGTCACCTAAAACGTTACACCTGTATTGGCTATGTAAATCAGATTTTCTCGAGTTATCAATATCAGTCGACACTAGCAAACCAATCACAAAACGCCACATTTTATCTGTCATTAGTCAAATATTTGACCAATTAGGTCTGGTAGGTCCTTGCATTGTCGAGGCTAAAATTATCATCCAAAGTCTATGGATGGCTAAGTGTGGCTGGGACGAGCAAGTTCCAGATAATATACATACCTCCTGGCAAATGTCCTTGAATAGTTTGCCATGTTTAAATACTCTTAAAATATCCCGGTGGATTTCATGTAACAATTTAACTATAAGTGTGATTCATGTGTTTACAGATCTGAAAAACTGACTTATCTGAAAAAGCGAAAAAGCGTACGGTGCATGTATCTATATAAAGTCTAGTACTAGGGATGGATTGATAAAAGTACAGTTGTTGGTTTCTAAAAATCGTGTTGCACCAATCAAGTCAACAACCATCCCTAGACTTGAGTTGTGTGGGGCTGTGTGCTAATGTATTGGTTTTTTTTTTTTTTTTAGCTGGGAAAATCATCTAATGACAAATCCCGCCCTTGGGCGAAGCGGGAGATAGTGTCAGACTTTTACTGACTAAAAACCCACTCCTGTTCCTTCTTTGCCTTCATCCCGGGGCCCCGGGCTTCGCTTTCACACTACCCGTGGGTGCTAATGTATTGGTGTGATTTGACATTAGTGTTAAGCTGGCTTTCCATGACACCTAAACTATTAAAACATTTTTTTCATAATCGCATTAATGAAATACAGGAATGCACTATAGGGCACACGTGGAACTACGTGCCGTCGAAGGAAAATCCGGCGGATCTTGTTTCTCGCGGGCTGAAGGCTGACCTTGTCAGCGAGTGTTCTTTATAATAATAATATTCACACAACTATCACACAACGCCGTCTAGTCCCAAGCTAAGCAGAGCTTGTGTTATGAATACTAGACAACTGATAAACATACTTATATATTTCTAAATACATACATATATAGATAAATTACACCCAGACACAGAACAAATGATCATGCTCATCACACAAACATTTGTCCTGGGTGGGAATCGAACCCACGACCTCCGGCATAGCAGTCAGGACCACTGACCACTAGACCAACAGGCCAGTCAATTTATGGTGGTCAGGTCCTTAGTTTTTGTTTAACGGTGAAAAATATTGGCCAAAAATGCCAAATGAGAACTTGAAGCAAGATCTACCTGAAGTTGTATCAACACATTTCACTGATCACTCATCTCATCATCTTTCATTCAATAATTTAATCTCAAATCATTTGTCACATCATAATAACAATCATTTATTCATTAAGTCACTTATTCACAAATATTCCAATTATAATCGCTTACAGAGAGTCATCGCATATATATTAAGATTTATTTAAAACACACTCATAATAAGATCCTCGGTTCCCTTCCTTGTGAACAACTTACAAATTTTATTTTACGTCATGCTCAAATGGATATGTTCCCTGATGAATATAACTTATTGAAATCAGGAAAGTCTTTACCGAAAAAGAATTGGCTTATCATTGAGTCCCTTTACAGATTCGAATGGTCTTACACGCGTAGGAGGGAGACTCGACAACTCACCAAATGAGTATAATGTCAAGCATCCCATCATGTGGTAAGGACCATCTAGCTAAAATAATATTTCATAAACATCATATCGACTGCCTACACGCTGGCCCTCAGCTACTTTTAGCAAATATACGCTATTGGCCTCTTGGTGGGAGAAATCTGTCAGTCTATCGTTAAAAAATGTATCAAATGTTTCAAATTCAAAAGTCAAATCGTGCAACCCACAATGGGTCAGCTGCCCTCGTCAAGGACACATTTGGAACACCCATTAACTGTAGTGTCGATTACGCTGGGCCAGTACTGATAGCTGATCGCAAAGGGCGAGGGTGTAGGCTTATAAAGGCGTACCTGTGTATTTTGGTTTGCCTTGCCGTTAAAGCTCTGCACATCGAGCTCGTTACAGATCTGACTAAGGAAGCCTGGCTGCCTTAAACCGCTTTGTGTCTCTTCGTGGCAAACCCCAAGGCATCCTGTCAGATAATGGCACCAATTTCGTTGGTGCATGTAATGAATTGGGTAAATTTCTAAAAGACTCTAACCTCTCACGATGTCCTCACCTTCCGCATAACGCAGGTTCTCACCGAACACAGTATGTTCGGGAAGTTCCTGCACCGGATTCGTGCGGAAGCGACGCCCGGGTGTCACCACTGTGTGGACCGCCTGGAGAACACGGTGGAGCTCTGCCCAAGCGGGGCACACGTCCACCATAGTTCTAGGAGTATTTCAAAGTTGTCTCAGTCTCCCGCACGCCGGGTACGGACAGGGACGGATTGTTCGGAACAGCTGGCGCGGCCTTGTTAGAACGCTAAGAGCTATTTAAATAGGAACACGGGTGAGTTTTAGTCAGTAAAAGTTTAACACTCCTTCTCGCTCTACCCAGAGCGAGGCGAGAGGACAACTAGGCACTCTATTCTCTACACACACATGTAGAGAATTTCACGATCCCAAAAGATCAGTTCACCGCTCGACATCTATTTGTTTGAGAACTTTACCAATTTTGTAATTATGCAGGTACCATCACATCGGCTTGGAAAGAAGAAGACCTAATAGCAAAGTTGCTAGGATACCTTCATGTACGTGCACATGCAGTCTATGAAGTTGTTCTGGTTGGATGCGATAATATTACCTATGTACGAGGTACCTACTAATATTAGTGATCATCAATTGACTTTCAATTAAGCAACGAGTGAAGAGGTACCGACATGTGTTCAATTTGGTTCGTCGTTTGATTGCTTAATAAGTGATCGTCGGCGGCACTCGTTGATCGGTCAGAGACGCGCCAGGGGCGGGGCGGAGAGAAGGGGGGTGGTCGTGCGGTGCGGCACACAGGGAGCGCTGCGTTGTCGTCAATTATACGAGGTCTTAGATGCCAATGAACGACAATTACAAGAGAACGTGTGGGCAGGCACCACACACACGCATACGGCGTTCTTCAATAAATCGCCGGCAAGACGGCAACCTACATCCGTGTGGAACTAAAGACGAAAAATACCAAGAACTGATATTTATTTTCGCGTTTTATTATTTAATCTAGTGCGCGACGTTTAGACCAGCTCGATTTGAAATCATAAATTGGATGCAGTGGCGCTGCGTCGTTCGCTCTTCCGTCCTCCGGTCCGTGGCGGCGGCGGCATCGGTAGCACCAGACGCGGCACTCGGGCTCGCGGCCGCGGGGCTGCACGCGTTGCATCATTACTTACAACTCAGATTACATCGTATCAACACATACTCATCTTTCTCATCTGCAAATGGGAATTTGATGAGCTTGCAGTGAGTCCGTGGCTCATTGCTATATTATCTTTATTATAGTTTATAAGCGCAGTATATATATAGGTATTTACCGTACAATGTAGTGTGAGTGTGAGTGACTTACACACTAATGGTTATTTAACAAAGATTGCCAAAGCGTACGCAGCGCATGCAACCAAGTAGTGTTCTTGAGCGCTGAAATGGGCGTTTGATGACCGGGTCAGGCAGATTATTAGTTAGGAAATTCTGAGTACGGTCAGTACGGTAGTCTCAATTAATGTGAGCAGGTATTCAGGATATCCCAACCAACTACGCGCGGAACAGTCTTCGTACTGGTTGACCTAGTGCGTGCCAGCGAGCAGCCGAGTAGAGCTAAGTAGACGATTGAGTCTATTAATGAAGCTGTATTGATTCGAACCCAATTCTTTTATTTATTCAGCGCGACAGGCATGAGTCACGCGCAAAGTCATGCTTGTCGCCATAAAAGTGTTTCCAGTTTCTATTTATTATTATGTTACATTATGTTGCATAATTTGTACCGTAACTGTAGGTATCTTTCGAGCCGGGCCTTGGTACAGGCCATGGTCCGGAGCGAGGTGGAGTGGCAGGCCGTCGCCTCCTTCTGCGAAGCAGTAATGCTAGCAAAGGAGGCGACTGATCGCGTGAGGCAACGGTCCTCACGCCCCAACCGTCGCCGGGACTCCGATCGCGACTTCCGGCCACCGTAGGCGCGGGCTTGCAGACGGCGAGCAATGGGTGGCTCGCCGTCCGACCGTCCGGTCACCGTCCGGACCGAGCCCAAGCTGTCGACGGCGCGTACTATTCCACGCGCGCCTCAAGGAGATGTCAGCAAACGTAGAGGCCCAGCAGGGTCGAAGCCTACTGGGGCCAAGGGTCTGATTCTGAAAGGAAGACTCGGCCCCGGTACGAAAGGCAACGAAGGAACAGGAGTGGGTTTTTAGTCAGTAAAAGTCTGACACTATCTCCCGCCCCGCCCAAGAGCGGGGGATGACATAAGATGATTTTCCCACCGGAAAAAAAAAAAAAAGCTTTTACTTTACTTTGCTCTGTCAGTCAATATTGACTTACTGCTTACCTCATGGGGTTTTTTTTAAAGGTGGAAATCATCTAATGACTTCTCCCGCTTTGGGTGGAGCGAGACTTTTACTGACTAAAACCAACCCTGTGTCCTTCAGTTGCCCTTTGTGTTCTAGGATTTAGGGAACTTCGCAGAAGGAGGCAACCGCCTGCCATTCCTCCTCACTCCGGACCATAGCCCGAATCAGGGCCCGGCGCTAGAGGTCGCTGCCACCGATTGCCTCCACGAAGACAAGGCGGTGCTCAGCCCAAGCAGGGCACACCGCCACAGTATGCCGTATGTCCTACGGCCGGTCCACACGTTGGTGACATCCAGGCATTTCTTTCGCCTGTATCTGATGCAGGAATCTCCCGAACTTGCCATTTCCGGTGAAGACCTGCGTCATGCGGAAGGTGAGGACGCCCTGTTAACACTCCAGCCACTCTTCAAAGAGGGGACTTACCGCCGTGATTATGGCGTGCTCAGCACTGGGTTGCGACAGTCGCTGTCACCATTTCACCATGAGATCTCGCCGGAACTCTGCCCGCGACAAGTCGCGGCAGCGGAGTTTCGCCCTGGCGTTGCATCTCCGTGCGCAAATTGTGCATGCGTGCAATGACTGTTGCTTCCAGATCCCACGGTAGCAGGCCAGCAAGGAGCTCACCGCTTCGCAGAAGACTGTGCGGTGTTCCCGCATCATCCGGATAGCTACCTCATGAGATGGAGCAGGTAAAACTTTATTACTACCGATTGAAAGAACCCAAAGAGCGATTCTCAACGTGTCCACTTACAGCCCTTTCCTTTTTCCCACTAACCGTCTCTATAAAACTTGTGAAGTATATGTACCTACTAACAGTCCGACAGTTAATCATATTGAGCACTGTGCTAAAACAACAGGCCCTCCATTACTACACTGAGTTTACTAAAAAGATACGGAAAGAAAAAGTTTGTCCCGCAAAAAGTACAAAACATGCCTTTACAGACTTTTACGTTTTTCTAGAACCTACTGCAAAAGCAAGCATTTATTCCCTAAATTACGTAAATTGTAAGAAGGAATTTCTATAAAGGGAGCCTACTGCAAAAGCAAGCATTTATTCCCTAAATTACGTAAATTGTAAGAAGGAATTTCTATAAAGGGAGCCTACTGCAAAAGCAAGCATTTATTCCCTAAATTACGTAAATTGTAAGAAGGAATTTCTATAAAGGGAGCCTACTGCAAAAGCAAGCATTTATTCCCTAAATTACGTAAATTGTAAGAAGGAATTTCTATATTATCAAGGAATTTCTATAAAAAAAATATATTTTACAAAAAAAAATACAACCGACTTCAACGTAAAAAAAAACTGGGCAAGTGCGCGAGTCGGACTCGCGCACTGAGGTTTCCGTACAAAATAACTTGCTTAGGAAAACAGGTCAATTCCCGAATTAAGTTACGAAAATTTTTCCGAATCCCAAAAACAGTTTTTTTTTGTGACGTAATTACGAATTTACAGTTCTTCGATTTATTTTCTAAACTTGTGCTATGAGACCTTGCTTCATGCCTCAGGATTCTAGGTCAACGGGAAGTACCCTATGAATTTTGATTCCTTTGAGAGTGTCGAAATACATGTTTTTTGCGACATAAACGGCCGTATATTTTTTTCGTTAATTCAGACGTTTGAATTTTTCACAGCTTCAAGGACCGCGGACCTGAGTATATGGTTTTAATTTTAACTCGATGCCTCTACGCGTTCCCGAGATAAAGGGTATTGACAGACAGACGGACGGACAACAAAGTGATCTTATATGGGTTCCGTTTTTTCCTTTTTAATTTAATTAAGTTAATTTCGGAAGTCGGTGTATCTATAACAGTTTTGTATCTTCGTTATTTAACGGACGAGCTTACGGATATAATGAATCCCAGGGCTTAGGCAGCTTTTTGGGCGATATGATCGACATGGCATTCTTAGGAGATCTTACTGTTAATAAGAATACCGCTGATTTTCGATCGAGTAGTTAAATATGACTGGCTGAGTTTTACGTAAACGTGATAACTAAATATTTTGCAATATTAAGATCTAGTTTATTAATTTTACAATAGTTTTCTAATCTAAATAAATCTTCCTGCAATAGACTTGGTTCAGTTAAATTCATAACTGATTTGAATATTTTCATGTCATCTGCAAACGTTAGGTATTCAGAGTGCTTAAAACATTCACCAACATCGTTGATAAATACTATAAATAATAACAGTCCAAGCCGGGAGCCCTAGGGTACACCAGAGGGAATAGTTACCCAGGAAGATACGAAGCCACTAAGAACTACGGCTTGGGTCCTATTTAACACGTAAGATGAGAAAAATCGGTACAGATCTCCCTTGAAGCCCAAGTCAAAAAACTTTCTCAGCAGGATGTCATGGTCGCCCTATCGAATGCTTTTAGATCGCGCTGACCTGGGATCTCTTATCCTTATGCTCAGTAATAAATTCTGTGAAAATGATTAGGTTCGAGACTATGGATTTCCTCTTCAAAAACCCGTGTTGTTGTTGAGAGTTTAAACTAGAGGCTAGACTGCTGTACAACTGGTTATAAACAATGCGTTCCAGTACCTTGGCTAGAAAACAGAGCTTATAAGTTGGCGTATAATTCTCAATCTTTTCTTTGGAACCCTTTTTATAATTGGAGATATAAATGCGAATTTCCATTAAGAGGGAACAAACCCGCAATTGATCGTTTAAACAACACCGACACAGGTAAAACGAGTCGATCAGCGCAATTAACAATGAACACGGCAGGTAAAGTATCTGGCCCTCCAGATTTGGTTAAGTCAAGGGATTTCAAAAGTTTGTGTATGGTTGACACATCAATTTCAACTGTACTTATGTCACAGTTGGAAACACAGCCAGTCGAACCATACCTTTAGGTGGTGGCGAAAGGATCAACAAACTTGTTCGCATTGAAGGAGGTGTTAAGAAATCATCATCACCATCGAAAGACGTCCACTGTTGGACATAGGTCTCCCCCAAGCGACGCCACAACGACCGATCTTGTGCGTCTCGCATCCACCGCACTCCCGCGACTCTCACCAGGTCGTCGGTCCACATTGTGGGAGGCCTTCCAAACGCTGCGTTTTCCGGAGCGGCGGTCGCCACTCTAGGACCTTTCTGCCCACTGCCACTTTAGTTTGGCGTTTATCGGGCTATGTCGGCGACTTTGGTTCTCCTGCGGATATCTTCATTCTTTATGCGATTGCGCAAGGAAACTCCGAGCATAGCCCTTTGGGTGACTGTAAGTCTTCTGATGAGGCCCATTGTAAGCGACCATGTTTCAGTACCATATGTCATTACTGGCAACACGCACTGGTCAGACTTTCGTCTTGAGAAACTGTGGAATGTTGGACGAGAAGATACCGCGCAGCTTCCCGAACGCTGCCCAGCCGAGTCGGATTCGACGATTGACCTCTTTCTCAAAGTTAAACCCACCCAACTGGATTGTCTGTCCCTGGTAATCGTCTACAACGTCGAGTGCAGAGTCTCCGATCTTGATCGGAGTGGGTGCTACATGGTTATTTACCATGACTTTGGTTTTGTCCATGTTTATTTAAAGACCCACTCTTTCGGAAGCTCTACTAAGGTCATCGAACATTGTACTGAGCTCTTACATAGTCTCAGTCATCGGCAAACCGAAGGTGTGTGATGTACTCGCCATTGACATTAATGCCTAGTCCACTCCAGTCCAGAACTTTGAAGACGTCCTCCATTGCAGCCGTAAACAGTTTCGGAGAAATGACGTCTCCCTGCCTGACACCCCGCTGCAGAAGGATAGGTTTCGAGGTCCGATCCTGAAGTCGGACTGACATAGTGGCGTTTTCGTACAAACACTTCAGCACTTCGATGTACCGATAGTCAATCTGGCACTGTTGGAGATACTGCAGTACAGCTGTTCTCTCTAGTTTAAACTCTCAACAACAACACGGGTTTTTGAAGAGGAAATCCACAGTCATGTTTAACTACTCAACCTGGCATCTCGGCCTACATTCATAAGTTTTAAGCACACGTTCCTATCCCGCACAACCTGGCATCTCGGCCTACATTCATAAGTTTTAAGCACACGTTCCTATCCCGCACAACCTGGCATCTCGGCCTACATTCATAAGTTTTAAGCACACGTTCCTATCCCGCACAACCTGGCATCTCGGCCTACATTCACTAGTTTTAAGCACACGTTCCTATCCCGCACAACCTGGCATCTCGGCCTACATTCATAAGTTTTAAGCACACGTTCCTATCCCGCACAACCTGGCATCTCGGCCTACATTCATAAGTTTTAAGCACATGTTCCTATCCCGCACAACCTGGCATCTCGGCCTACATTCACTAGTTTTAAGCACACGTTCCTATCCCGCACAACCTGGCATCTCGGCCTACATTCATAAGTTTTAAGCACACGTTCCTATCCCGCACAACCTGGCATCTCGGCCTACATTCATTAGTTTTAAGCACACGTTCCTATCCCGCACAACCTGGCATCTCGGCCTACATTCATTAGTTTTAAGCACACGTTCCTATCCCGCACAACCTGGCATCTCGGCCTACATTCATTAGTTTTAAGCACACGTTCCTATCCCGCACAACCTGGCATCTCGGCCTACATTCATAAGTTTTAAGCACATGTTCCTATCCCGCACAACCTGGCATCTCGGCCTACATTCACTAGTTTTAAGCACACGTTCCTATCCCGCACAACCTGGCATCTCGGCCTACATTCATAAGTTTTAAGCACACGTTCCTATCCCGCACAACCTGGCATCTCGGCCTACATTCATTAGTTTTAAGCACACGTTCCTATCCCGCACAACCTGGCATCTCGGCCTACATTCATTAGTTTTAAGCACACGTTCCTATCCCGCACAACCTGGCATCTCGGCCTACATTCATTAGTTTTAAGCACACGTTCCTATCCCGCACAACCTGGCATCTCGGCCTACATTCATAAGTTTTAAGCACACGTTCCTATCCCGCACAACCTGGCATCTCGGCCTACATTCATAAGTTTTAAGCACACGTTCCTATCCCGCACAACCTGGCATCTCGGCCTACATTCATTAGTTTTAAGCACACGTTCCTATCCCGCACAACTTGGCTTCTCAGCCTGCATTCATAAGTTTTACGTTTTGTACCGTTGAGTTGATAGGCTCGCGATTGACCACTATCTCACCTGATGGAAAGCGACGATGGAGAACGCTTGCCTAGAAGCAACCTCCTTTTTAAAAATTTTAAAACATCTTGGTAGGAATGCACTGTATCGATCATTATAAGCGAGTTTATAGGTACTTCGGCTCGCACTTGACCGATTTTCGGGTGGTTATCAGCTGTGACCATAACCTTTTTGAGGCTTGATCCGCGCTTGGTCCGATTAGTTAGAGGTCGTGAGGAAGGGCACTAGGACAGTAAAAGAAATAAAACATGGCGTACACAAGGAGACGTTTATTAGTGTAACATTTAGTTTGTGTTAGTGCCCAGCGGGCCTACCCTATATGGCACAAGGGGGCGGCCGCCCACTCGCCACACAGCATACTTCTCTCAAAGCTTGAACACAATTCGCGCACGGGTGATTATTGCAAATCTTTCATTAAAGATTTACTGATAACAACAATATTACTGTTTTGAATGTTTTTGCATTTCAGCTACTAAGTACAATTGAGTACAATATGCTTTTGACTAAACACTATTTATAACCACTTACAGATGCTTGCAGCCACGAGCTGCAGCTGCCGGACGGGCAAACGTAGGCTGAGATGGATAGAGCTAACTTTAACTTTTCTACAACTCAGTAGTTTCAACTACCTACAGTAGCGTTTTATGTGAAAGTGGACTGTATTACTTAAAATTGTTGCGTACATTAGTATGGAACGCTAAATACTGATTCAGCGTTTTACAAAAGTGACTCAAAGAGATGTCAGCAAATCGTAGGGGCCAGCGGGGCCGACGCCCGCGGGGGCCGCGGGGGGATTTCTGAAAAGGAAACCTGTGCTCCCAGACCGCAAATTGCGACTCAAGGAATATAGGTAAAAATCTAACACGCCCTTCAGCTCCACCCTAAGAGTATTAACAACAATTAACTGAATGCGCATATTCCAAAAACGCAATCGTTAATAGGATTAAGCGCATAAAAACAATATCAATTAGGTCTATTTTCCTCTGAAGCGCTGCTGAACTTAGCATGACTAAAGTCGAATTTAGATTTTAGTAGTACTAATACTAGACTGACTTGCCGCTTGGCTACGTGAAGCTTCTGTGGCTAACATTGTGAGAATGCCCTTACCATAAACATAGTGTCTTTTTTATATGATGGGCAGTTTTTCTGTGATTCGTTGTTTTTCTAGTAGTCAAACAACAGGTGTCTAAAGTTTAAAATACTTATTCGATCCTTATTAGACACAGAATAGATTAATATAAAAATAGTTTTGTTTGAATTGCTTTACTTACTGCTTGCGTAACTACTGTATTTTATTTTTAATGCGTTTGCAGAATTAGTAATTACTTTAAAAATATGAGGGCAGAGCTATTGTTATGTCCATTGTTAGTCCGTCTCAAAGACCCCCTGAGTAAGTGCTGCGAAGAACCTTGTGTTGGCAAGTAGGCGGCGGCGCGTGTGACGTCACTACAGTTAGCACACACACGAGCGAGGCCGGCCGCAGGCACTTGTACCTGTACGATTTCACACCAAAGCAATATACTGCACCTATTTCATAAATATATTATTGTTTATGTGACAATAGAAATAAAAATATTTATTAATTGGCAAAATTTAAATGATGTACTTATGCAACTTTTTTTTTCATAATGACTTCAGTTGGCAGCTGCAGCCTGACGGAGTGCAGCTACAGCCTGACGGAGTGCAGCGGCAGCCCACGGGCTCGCTGGGGAGTGCTTCAATATATAAGTAAGCAAATGTACAACATTATAACTACTATTGTAAAGTCAGAGAAATCGATTATTTATCAGCTTAATGTTAAATGTCATGAACACATCGGAAAACAATTAGGTATATTTCTGTATGAGACTGTTTGAACCTTAGCGAAAGTTCCATTCACTGAGAAAATTGCAAACTATTAATTTCCTTGACTTAACAATATTAAGCCAAAAATGTTATAAAACGCAGAAAAAAAATATAACTCTCTGTTGAACAAGAGAGTCGGTCCCTAAATGATAGCCCTACGAGACATCATACAAGTAGCGAGGTAGTCGATATGTGGACATGAACATGTGAGATGAGGCGGCCGGCGCTGCATTACTTAAACCTACATATTTCAAAATCAGTCAAATTAATAAATGCATCATCATTACAATATAGACTCGTGGAAACTTATATAACAAATAATTACTAAAATATTTGTACTGAGTTACAACTTAAGTACTAAAGAAAAGAAAATAAAATCAGTCTCAACATAAAAGTCTTATAGGTTTGTGTAAATGTAACATGGCAGTGTAGAGATCAAGTAGCGTTTATATAATATCTGTACGACCGTTTTGTGACGCTATATAGTGCACAGGCAACGCACTACGCAGTGCTCTGTGCACACACGTACTGTGCAGTCTGTGCTCTGCGCGCTGCGCGTCGGCACACACGTACTGTGCAGTCTGTGTTCTGTGCGCGGCGCGTCGGCACACACGTACTGTGCAGTCTGTGCTCTGTGCGCGGCGCGTCGGCACACATGTACTGTGCAGTCTGTGCTCTGTGCGCGGCGCGTCGGCACACACGTACTGTGCATTCTGTGCTCTGTGCGCGGCGCGTCGACACACACGTACTGTGCAGTCTGTGCTCTGTGCGCGGCGCGTCGGCACACACGTACTGTGCAGTCTGTGCTCTGTGAGCGGCGCGTCGGTTCCCGCTGCGACTCTTTGGCAGTTGCTAGTCGTCAGTACACGCGGCACACACGTACACACGCTCACCAACTAAATAATGAGTCAAATAAAACTTAGAAAAACATAAGTACATAAAATAGAATATGGTATCAAGTACTTTGTTTACTTAACTAACGAACCTTTCAGGCGCCAGGTCTGCCGACACTACGACAAGTGGACACATTCAGGCCCGCTTGCAGCCACTAGAGGCACTTTTAATCGAGTGCTCATATAATCTCTTATTCATCTAATTAAATTTTTTGTTTTTTTTTGTTCCAGTTAATCTGCGAAACGACTGGACCAGTTTTGACACTTATTTCATTGACAAACTGATGCTACAAGGAATAATTAAATTTTTATGACAGAAACTACAATTATTAAGTATTTGAAAAATGTGATCCACGTTTGTTTTAGTTTTATACAGACAAGATAAAACGACGCGGACGGTTCGCTAGTTAAAGTAAGCAGAGCATAAATAACAAGTATATCTTATATCTAACACACATTTGGTTACGCTCTACAGTTACGAACTAATGTTATTACTGATCGATCATTAATTCCACCCTTATCCTAGCTGACGTCAAAGTCACGGAGTACTAAATATATGGAGAGTAAACTATTTTTAAAAGTGACTTCTGCCGTCGTACAGAAAGCTTGTGATTTATTAGATCTGCAGACAAGTTCACTCGCTCGGAGACAATACATACATTTTTTACTCCGTACCTGTTTTGGTGTTAGTCAAATTGTACTCTTAAAAATAATGATGTTATGCTGAGAACACGCCGACGCTGTAGACAAGGAAAACATCGTCTCGAACAGAACATAATACGTGGTATGGCGGGTTAGGCCTTGTAGGCCGGCTGCGGGCTCGCCTGCAGCCACAGCGCGGCCGCCAGCGGCAGCGCCAGCGCGTGCAGCGCCAGCAGCGCCGCGCCCAGCGCCAGCGGGCCGCGCGCCGCCCGCGCCAGCGCCCGCAGCACGCGCGCGCCGCACGCCGCGCCGTGCAGCCCCGCGCCGCCGCCGCTGGCCGCCGCCACGCGCCGCGCCGCCAGGCATCCGTCGCCGCCTTCCTGCTGATCGACAGCGGCGCCAGTGTCAAGCCTCGATACATATAGCGATGGCCGACTCGACTTATACTAATCGAATTATTCGAGTCAAACGAGTCAATTCGAGTTGATTTTTCCTTCAATTCGAACTGACTCGCAAGTCGACGACGCGCCGCGCTAACGCGACGTGAGTCGCGACGTGAGTCGCGACGCCCGGCGCGAATCAACTCAGTAGAACTCGAATTGACTCAACTCAATCGACGCAAACAATTTAGGGAAAGATAAGTTTTTATAAAATAATCTTATTCCTTGTGTTTATAAACTTGTCATGAATGCAGCAAAGTGCTAGTTTTACATAAAACGATTGAAGTTCGTAAGGCTACCAAGTGAACAGTTTCACTTGGTAGTCTTACGAATAAAAAAGGTTAGTTGACGAATTGACTCGACGAAGTTGAGTTTTTGTTGAGTTCGAATTATAGTTTTATTAAGTTTTTATTATTTTTTGTCAAGATGTTGTGGTCGTTTTGTTTTAAATGTTAAATTTAATTATCATTCAAATCATGATCGTATCAATATTTCTATGCGACCAATTCAAGAGAAAAACCTTTAAATTAAAGATAAAAAATCAAAATCGATCCACAGTCTTCTTCTTCCTTGTCTTATCCCTTCATTCGGGGTCAGCTCTCCTCGTTTTCAGGCGCCAGGATAGTCTATCCTGGGTTGTCTGTGCGTCCAGCTGAGCTTATTGCAGATCTTTGGATACGGTTGTCCACCACGTAGCTAGAGGGCGCTGCGCCCTCTGCATTTTCGCCTTTCCGGGATAGCTAAGGCCTTCTTTGCTAGGTACTCTTCGTCCCTTCTCATGACATATCCTAACCAGCGCATACGTCTGTCTATATACATCTTATCTTATGTATTCGTTGCGTACCTTATCAAGTCTCGTAACGCCAGCCGACCATCGTTACATTTTCATTTCATTGACGTGCAGCTTGTTTTCGTGAGTCTTTTAATCGCCCATCATTCAGTCCCATATCTGATAGGCTTTTTGTAGACTTTGACCTTCAGTTTTGTTGGCATACTGTTGTCGCAGAGTACTCCTGTTAGGTTTCTCCATCTTAACCATGCGGCATTGACTCTATGCTGCATGGTTAAGCTGAATCTAAGTCTATTTTGGCGTTCTCAGACAGTATCGATCCAAGATACTTGAAATGGGTGACTTTGGGCAATGGTTGACCATCGATGGAGATATCGGTGTCGGGTGTGGTCTCATCGCCCTCAACTGCACCTCATGTATTCGGTCTTACTGCGACTAATACGAAGACCGTGGTTTTCTAGCGCTTGTTGCCATTGTTGGAGATTGATCTGCAGCTGACTCGCAGACTTATCCACCAGAACGACATCGTCCGCGTACAGCAGGCACCAAGGTGGGGATTAGATGACATTTGTTAGGTATTCCATAGCTAAGTTGAACAGGGACGGACTAACTGCCGATCCTTGATGCACCCCCACTCTAACTTCAAACGGTTTGCTTAGCCTCGACGATCCCCTCACCCGAGTTCATACATATCCTGTGCTAAACGGATATAATGTTCCGGTACCCCTTGCGGTCTCATGGTCTACCAGACTAATTCCCGCGGTACTCAATCAAAAGCTTTTTCTAGGTCTATGAAACACAAGGTGGCTGGGTCCTCTTTATTGGTTCGGTGATTTTCCAGTAATATCTTCAAGGTTTGGATAGCATCTGTTGCGAATTTTCCCGATGCGAATCCACACTGACAGACATGGTTGTAAGTTTTTCAAGTCTGTTAATTAAGCATGTGCTCCCAGATTTTGAGTGTATGAGAGGTGAGCTTGGCACCTCTGTAATTACTGCAGCTACTTACATCTCCCTTATTCTTATAAAAGGGTACCAGATAGCTATGGCGCCAAGCTTTTGGAATTTTGCTGGACTTGAGTATTACATTAAAGATCTTTGTTACCCCACTGCTATTGGTCCCAGTAGCTTCCACAGATCAGCGAGGATGTTATCCGGTCTCACGGCTTTATGATTTGTCATTTTCTTGGGCGTCTGCAACTTTTTTAATCTCGATGTTAATCAGCGGTCCAGCTACTCCTGGGATAGTTTGCAAAGGTTGACTCTCAAAATCGATCTAGTGAATTTACGTTATAAAAATACATACAGCCGAATATATAACCTCCTTTTTGAAGTCGGTTATAAATGGTAATAAACTGTTATTATTGAAATCCTTAAAATGGCGTTTCTTTTAATGTTCCACCTATAAAACCTAACAATAGCCAAAACACTTTATAATAAACTGCAGACCCTTTATGTATTTAATTTATAACGCCTAATATACTTTACGGATCCCTTTTGCTTTTATTAACTATCTTCAAAACCGAGATTTGTTTAAAAATAAATTAAAGCAATAACCATAGAATCCTGATAAATCATAAAAGTAGTCGATCATTATTTTTGCATGAAGTGTAGCAGACGCGAACTTGGGGTAAGTTCGCGCTAAATCCTTGCAATAATTTGCATCACCAACTGTACCACACTATTAAAATTGCAATTTGTCCTAAACTATACAAGTTATAAGTTTTGAAATAAAAAACGTTGTTCAACAAACTTCATCGACATTGTTTGAAGCAGGGACCGTACAACCCCGAATATAAGTTAATTCTTTCAAAATAAGTTAATTGTATGCCTACAGTAACGGAAAATGTTACCTCTTCGTAGTGTTAGCCCTTTCATAACACTAACGTTAGGGTAACCCTATCAATAAGTTAACTAGTTCAAGCTGTTACCGGTTCCAATTGAAGCAGATAACCCTTTGAAAGGGTTTGTCGGGGTAATCAAAGAATTTTAAATAAAATCATTTTAAATTACTTTGGAGTAGAAGAATAGATTTTGACCTTCCCTTCGGGCACTAAATGATGAGTGAGACGATCCAATGACATTTATGATTCCGTAAAAAAGACAAGATTATACATGAAACAATCCCGACTATTCCAGAAAAAAAAAACATTTAACTTTAAAATCATTGCAATAATAACCATAAAATAATCGTATGTGTATGGACTGTGGAGTCGCTAGGTCCTGAATTACGTGTTGCGACTTGACGCGTACCTGCCGCATGCATGCAGTTTAGGACTTTAAAGTAAGGCACGAAAGATAAAATTACAATATTTGTAGTCCAAATAGGTAACTCTGTTACAGTCGTTGAAGGGGTAACCCGTTCAAAATGTCTTACCGCTAAAAAGTAATAAACCACCAAGAATGGGTTTTTGAATATACAGGTAAACAAATCGAAAGGGTTTGGAAGAGATTATCCATTGATGAGGGTTTTCGTAAATAAGTGTAACAAATATGAAATGGGTTTTAAAACAACACTTGGTCAAAACCCTATCAAAAACCCTTTCAATGGGTAACCAAAATGGTCCCTGGTTTGAAGCTATAACGTTCGTCATGAACGCGCGTTTCTAACATAAAACATAATAATAAAAACTAAAAAAGCCATTTTTAACTTACAGAAAATTCTTAAACAACATTTTAACTAGTATACCTTCCTCGGACTCTGACTTGAGCCTTGAGTCAGCACAAGAGTATATTCAGAAGGTTCGAATCATCAGTTAGTTCCAACAGGAAAATACTTTTTTTTGACATGGGTAATCATCAAATGACTTCTCCCGTTCGTGACAGTGACTGTATAATTTTGTATATTTATTCATGAAACCATAATAAAGTAGTATTCATTTTTGTTACTAGATGGCGTTGTTAGATGAGCTCACTTTTCTACATCTCGCTATGGTTTCGTTACAAAGCTTTCATAGGGTCTCGACCGAATTATGATCAAACGTCTTCGTAACATTGGTTTTATGCAGTGACAGACTTCTAATATTTACTATCTAACCCAGTGTTCCTTCAATTGTCCTTTACGAGGGGCACGGTAACTTCTTCAAATAATCCCCACCCCTGGCAGGTTTCGGCCCTAACCGACCTCGTCAATCCTGCCGACATCTCTCTGACGCGCGTGTGGAACACAATGCGCCGTCAACCTGAGCTTGTTCCTAATAGGAAGGCCGGACGGCGAGTTGACCGGGGGCCGGGGCATGAAGCTGGTCTCCAGCTCCTTTTTTCGCATTATTGCATATTAGAAGAAGGTACCTTCCAGTCCCTCTTGCTCCTTACCATGGCCTGAACCACCGCCGCCGATCACATCCATAAAAACACTGGGGTGCTCTGCCCAAGCGGGGCCGACCACCACCTTATGCTCCACAGTGTCCTCCGGGCGGCCCGCACAACATTATAGTGACACCCGGGCGTTTCTTCCCGCCGAATCCGACACAGGAACCTCCCGAAACAACAGTACCGGTGAGGATCTGTAGCCACTCCTTAAAAAGGGGCCTTACCGCCGTGATAATGGTGTATCTTTGCGATTGGAACATTTGCATCTGAATCACTAAAATGTTCCGAAACAGTGATATGTATAATTTGGAACATTTGGAGCATCGGGTCTAAAGATGCAAACGGAACATTTGAAACATCGGCTCAAAAGATACAAACGGAACAATTGGAACAACGGCTCAAAAGATAAAATCGGGACATTTGAATCATCGACTCACAAGATACAAACGGAACATTTGGAACAACGGCTCAAAAGATACATACAGACACTGACTGTTATGAATCGTGATCTGTTAAAAGTTTTATTTAATTGAATTTTGATTTGAAAATAATTTAAAGCAGATGTTTTTAGTTCAGGTCATTACGTTATAATTTGAATTTTAAAAAGACTGTTGTCACTTAAAATAAAAGAGTGTTTCAGTGTTCCAATTATTCCAAATAATGTATTTAAAACATTACTGATGTTCCAATCTTTCGGAACACTAAAATGTTTCGGAACAGTGAGTCGGTTCAGTAAAGTTACACACGCCTATTTGGGTTGCGTCAGTCGCTGTTTCCATACCGCCATGAGATCCCGCCGAAGCTCTGTCCGCTATACCGCGACTTGTCGCAGCAGCGCTGTTGCGCCCCGGCAAAGACTGTTCCCTCCAAATCCAACAACAAAGGCAACTTCTTCGATTTAGGTAGCCGCCTTGCAGGAGATCTTTATCTTCGCACCATCCAGATGACCATAATCCTTTGGGACATATTCAGCCGTCAGGCCGGTCGCTTCCGCAGCAACTGGAGCCCCGTAAAGGTCCATGGACTGCACGATCCCCATGTAGAGCCTCCGGCAGGATGCATTTGTAACCCCTAGATCGGGCACGAGCCGCTTGAGCGCAGCCCCAGCCCACTCCAGTTTGTGGAGTCAGACATTGGAAATGCTCCACGAAGTTCCACCAACTGTTTAGGACGAGTCGGAGGTGTCTTTTTTGAATCGACGTCGATGTGAACCCCTCCTACATTGGGCACGCCACAATTATGGCGGTAAGTCCCCTCTTTGAGGCGTGGTTGGAAAGACCTCACGGCGTCCTCACATTCCGCATGACGCAGGTTCTCACCGGACACGGTAAGTTCGGGAGGTTCCTGCACCGGATTCGTGCGGAAACGACGCCCGGGTGTCGCCACTGTGTGGACCGCCCGGAGGACACGGTAGAGCACACGGCGGAGGTGTGCCCCGCTTGAGCAGGGCAACGCCGTGTCCTCGTGGGGGCAATCAGCGGCGGCGATCTCTCGCGCCGGGCCTTGGTTCAGGCCATGCTCCGGAGCGAGGAGGAGTGGCAGGCGGTAGCCTCCTTCTGCGAAGCAGTAATGCTAGCGAAGGAGGCGGCCGATCGCGTGAGGCAACGGTCCTTACGCTCCAACCGCCGCCGCCGGGATTCCGATCCCGATTTCCGGCCACCGTAGGCGCGGGCTTGCGGACGGCGAAGGAGGCGGCCGATCGCGTGAGGCAACCGGTCCTTACGCTCCAACCGCCGCTGCCGGGATGCCGATCCCGATTTCCGGCCACCGTAGGCGCGGGCTTACGGACGGCGAGCAATGGGTGGCTCGCCGTCCGATCGTCCGATAATCGACGGCGCGTACTGTTCCACACGCGCCTCAAAGAGATGTCAGCAAATCGTAGGGGCCCAGCAGGGTCGAAGCCTACTGGGGCCACGGGTAGTGTGAAAGCGAAACCCGGGGCCCTGGGACGAAGGCAACGAAGGAACAGGAGTGGGTTTTTAGTCAGTAAAAGACTGACACTATCTCCCGCTCCGCCCAAGAGCGCGTTTTGTCATAAGATGATTTTCCCACCCAATAAAAAAAAAAACCCCTCCTACATTATTTGGGATCTCGACGATGCCGCGTTCCGAGGGCCATGAAAACTGTCGGCATGGCAACTAAAACTTTATAGAAAGTTGATGAAAATTGAAAAGTTTTGTTATATAACTATATTTTTTTTATTTTAAAATTAACTTCAATAGGTGAAGCCAAATTTCAATTTAAAAAGTGTGGTACAAGTTTTGAAGGTCAGTATATACAAATAAGTAATTCAAAAAAAGACATATTTTATCACAGAACAGATATAACGCAATATCATCAAAACACGATACTTCATTGGGTTAGACGTCTGGCCTATTCCACCCATATTGCCGTGTAACATGGAGGAGAAAATTGTGTATAGCAAGGTCACATTCTCAAACTTCAGCCGGCTGGAGCTGTAGCAGCTGTAGGGGTGTCCCACTGGAATAGCCGCGACGCAAGGGACACGGTCGCACGTTGATTGGGCATCCCGAGCCGAGTACCTAGGATTGACCGTCGTCTGCCGGCCCACTATGGCGTCATCTAGCATAGCGGCATTTAGGAAACTCAAACCCCCCCCTCCGAGAGGTGTCCCGGACTGGCGCCTGAGCGAGCCGCTTCAGTGTATACGTGGTTTGCTTAAACAATACTTCACTATTAAGGTCATAGCTCATTAGAGCCACCCAACACCTGACCAGCACCACCTCGCCTCAAGCAGTTAATATTCTTTGTATATGAGCATTCTGAGTACTATGCATATACGCTCACTAAATCCACTCTGGAACGCCTTGTCCGCGGGCTGACCACGCGCGGACGATGAGTGGACCACTAGGTTGCTCGCATGCTTGCCTTGCATTGGCCACGCGCTGGTTCCGAATGGATCGTGTTCTGTTTGCGACTGGTTCATGGCGAAGACGATGCATTGCCAACACACCGCACCCTTTCCTATCATACCTTGATAAATTCCTCAACTATTCGCGGACAACGCAATGTCCACTTGTTGAAAACGTAACATTTAGTGGCTAACAACACGGCATCAATCCGTGGACGACTTGACGTTAACTGGTTGACACACTTCATTCAACTGTGGACCACCAAAAGACACCAAATACTGAGCTCAGGTGTCGGGTGGGTCTAATGAGTCACACCCACCCCAACTACCGACATGTTCTTAGTTAATAAAGAGGCATGTTCATCATCAGTTTATGAAGAAGAAAAATATTGCAATAATAGCATGGAAGAGATGTGATAATTTGTCATACGTACCTCGTGTTTATCGCTGAGCACGCAGCATGAGGGCGGCACCCAGTAGTAGTGCGTGGGCGCGCCCACAGACAGGTCCAGCGCATCGTCGGCCGAAGGCCCTGCAGGCTCCGCGCCCTCCTGCGCGCGCGCCCACGCCGAGTGCTGCCAGTCGCGCGGGCCCTCTGCGCCGCAGCATTCGAGCTGCACATTATCAAAATATCGATTTGTCACGACACCCGTCTTCTTCAACCTCTGCATCAATTCGTGATGAGTCTTCAACCAAAATGTCGTGCATTTATGTGACGCGACACTGTACGGGGTATGGTACTGCACTACTGGTGGGACTGCATGTTAATATTTTAGCATAAAAGAAAACTGCAAACTATTGAGCATTGATGCAGAGTTGGCACTTGTGTGTGTCGGAATTGAAATCTACCCATGGGCACTAAACGGTTTTAAGAACACTTTCAATGTGCATACTGCTAAGGAATGGAATTCCCAGAACTTATTAAGTCAAGAGTTAATAGGATATTTTTATGCAGGCATAAAGTCAAAAAGTCAAAAGTTTTTTTATTTCCTCATCCTTTCCTGTCTATTTTATTCATCTATCTATACTCTATTATGTATAAAAATAAAATGGGTGTTGTGATTTCAAAATATATTTTTTTTACCAAGACCATGCAAAATAAGATATTATGTAATACCCTTATCAAGAATATTTTCAGTTTATAATTTTTCTGTGTCTGTCTTCTTGTTCCGGCTAATCACCAAAACTGCTGGACCAATTTTACGGGACTTTCATTGGTGGATAGCTAACGTTAACTGATGGCTTATCTTTCATATTAGACACAAAAAATTAAAACCAACCTCTTAAAATAGTGACCAAATGGCGTTGTGCAGTTTTATGAGTCTGAAGTGGGAAAATAAATTTGAAAACGGAGAAGTAGCTTGAGCCTATCCTACATTCAGCTCAGCAGTTTATAACTTTGAGTGAAGAAACATAAGAAGTATCGAAAGTAGCGCACCCCTTGCTGGATGACGTCGAGCAGCTGCGTGCGCGTGGGCAGCACGCCATACTCGTGGCGCACCGTGTGGTCCAGTGCGTCCAGCAGCGCGCGCCGCAGCTGCGGCTGGTGCGCCGCGCCCCACCACGCCGCCGCCGCCTCCGCCACCGCTGTGAGCGCCAGCAGCGAGAAGGCGGCCGCCAGCAGCGGCGCCGAGCTGCGCGCCGCGCCGCACAGAGCCGCCAGCGCGCCCAGCGCCAGCACGCCGCCCCACGCCGCCAGGGCCAGCAACCCCGCGCGCGCCGATGCACTCTCGTTTCCGCGTCCGTCCCACAGCGCCCAGCCTGCGAACCCGCACGCCATGCTGCCCACGCACTGAAACAGTACGAAATGAGTCAATACAAGATGCCAAGTTAAACTACAGTACGGCCGACGTACGACGACGACTATGATGGAGGCTGAGAACTATGAACATAAGCTACAAAACCGCAACAGTGCTATACATGCAGCTTACATCGTAAAGATGTTTACTTTTCGTTTCGGGCGTATATTACATTAAATTTAGATGCACCCATGATAGCAAACTAGAAAATACGAAACCATATTTATCTGCAAATAAAACTTTGACTTTGAGACGATGTGTAGTCTATCATATCAAATGGTAAATAAAGTTTTCAGCTTCTCATTCTTACCAGAAATATTATATTGAAGAGTATCAGTAAGCACTTCATCAGCGAGTAGCACCGAGACATACCCATGGCTTTCGATTCGATAAATTATTCGGATTTAATAACAATGTTTCAAGATTACTTTTTAACTCTATGTTCATTAATATTATTAATCTTCATTACCCACTATATCCCACACACACAACCTGTTTACTTTTACAGTCCAATTTCAATCAAATTAGGTATATTTATTTATTTTCCCAAAGTTCAATGCCTTCGAGTTTTGACGCGAGAGGAGAATTATTTGAATAATTGCCAGAAGCAAATTTTGCTTATATTGAGCTATGCTACTTTGGCACACATAAAAATAAAATCGTTTTCTTTATTTTTAAAGAAAATTATTATTTTTTATTTATTTGGAAGCACTCTTTTTAATTGATTAAATCACTTTCTAAGTTTAATTAATTTAGTGTAGATTTAGTAAGCCATAGACTAGTTCATGCGGTGCAGTTTCACAGCGTCGAACAGCGTACGTTCGGGACTTTGACAGCGAGCGGAATGTCTCCCACGAAAACATAAATAAATGGCCACCGTTGTTATTACGTTCTTCCTATTTGTACAATTTTATGTTTGTAAAATGGACGCCGACTGCATAAGAGACCAAAGGTATTTTTTAATGTTTACATGCATCTAAAAAAAGATGCTTGTGATTTAGTTTTAAAACAAAGTTTCCAAAATTGAAAAGGTGTCGTTGACAGCAAGTTTCGCGCCACTGATGTAGCTAAACTTTGTAGTTGTGTTGTATTCCGCTGCCCGCGACGCCTTTCAGTATCAGTCAGTTATGTTTTCAATTCGAGGACGCTATTTTCAGGGATCATTTTTTGTCCCGGAGAGAAAAACGGTGGAGTATGAATTCACAAAGATTAGAGGAAATTGTGGCGTTGCTGATGAGTCCCATCAGCAGCGATGCCAGCAGATACTTCGACACGGACCTCACCGCGGTAAGTCCCAGGCGCCTGGCAGCTCCGGTGCATCGCCGCGCGCATCTCTCCCTAACACTTCCTTGTTATCTTCACCTGTGCTTTTCAGCTTCAGGGCACCTTGCACCTTGACTTCAGTTAATTATCCATTGATATTTTACTGCGAAATAGTCTAATTTCAAGTCAACTCGCGTTGAAGAGCATTAATGCATAGCATTTACACTGTTGTTTGTGTTTTGTCTTCATATTGTGTTTCAATAATTCACAGAAATCAATAAGTCAATCAAATTTGATGGTTGGTAACTTCATTTTGTGTAATTAAAGAATATTTGCAAGACAGAACAGAAATGTCTAAATATTTTGTTTACAAACAATAACATAATAAACACTTGAAGAGCTAATAACTTAATTTTAATTATTAATGCTTATTTGTTACATAACTCTACTAAGGCTATTCATAGCTCTTGTTACAGTCAGTGTAGGCAGTTAAGCCACAGCATAATATTTTAAGTGGCTGTTAGAGCCTAGATATAAACATGATAGTCTCCATTTCAAATTGAATGCCCCTTGTGTACTTGTATTACAATTTGATTCATAATATTTAATGTGGTTCTATAAACTAGCACCATTTCAGAGAACAGAGACAGATAGCATGCAGACTGAGTATGAACTTTAAGTTAAGATGTGATGTGATGTGTGTGTGCTGATGATGGCTAAAGATTTCCCCATTGTCAGTGCAATGATTGATGAGCTGCATGTGTGACTTGTGTAAACTTGTTTATATAAGCCAGGTGTAACTCAATGAAACAACCTTCAAATGGTTTGTGCAGACTTCCAATGTCTCAAGGCCATTGCAATAAATGGCAATCATTTGTTATTCTAAATAATTGTAGAGATTTAACTTGTCAAAAAACTAGCTGTCCCCTGTGGTTTCACTTGTGTCTTTACTTACCAGTCCATTGTTGTGCATAAAGCCTATACTATTTGTAATAAACCTCTTTACCCCATACATAGTTTTTTTTTATGTGCACATTTAAACAAACAAAAAAACTCTTGCTTTATTATATTATAGTATAGATGTTAAATATTAGTGTACAATACTTTCTATTGAAATTTTTTTTATACTGTAATCTGTATGTGATGCGTGTGTTATCTGAGTGTAAACAATACACCACAGCAACAATGAGGCCAGTATGCTGGTGCGTCACCGTCTGCTTGCTTACCCTCTTTCTTTTCATTCCCCTCTCAATCATAGTCTAGTAAAATGTATGGAGCAATAAATTATGAAGGTCATACTTGTTAGTCTCTGTTGCAAAAAAAAAAGATATCATTTACTTTACATACAGGTCTGTAGGGAAAAACCTGAAAATCAAGCTTTTACTAAGAAGACACTTATAAAACAAATTATCTGATTTTATAATTGAAATCATAATAAAGTACTTAATATAGAAGTGACAGCTTAGTATTACTCAAAGTTCCAGTTTTGCATAAAAACACAACACACCTGCACAACAGGTCATACAAACTAACTAAACATAAATACATTGAATTCTGTATAGGAAAATTAACAAAAGAATACATGTTTTTTTTTCCCAGAATGATTTTATGGTACAGTACGGTATGTGTATTATTGTTAACATAGCAACATATGCAAGAGTTTACTGTATTCAACCTCAGTTTGCCTGAGTTTTGAAACAATATAATAAATGTAGGCCAAAGTATTTTAAAACTCAAAAACAACAGCCTCCATTGCAAAAATGATATTATTTTTACTTAGAGTGGCTTGTTAGTGGGCTACTCATATTATGAAAAAGTTTTGTCTAAATTGAGGTATTATTACTACATAGTATAAAACAAAATCGCTTTTCGTGTCTGTCTGTCCCGATCCAATTAAGTACCTTATGTACATTGTGCATTTAATATAAATCAATATGGTCCCGTCTAATTTAAGTAAATATTTTCGAAAATATTACAGATTAAAATGCAGGGACATAGCGGTTGCGGTAAATAACTTGACTCTTTCAAAGATTGATGTGCTGATACAAATATTGTAACGTATAAGAGTGACATGATGTCATGTACGGTCAAAAAATGTAAAGTGTGTGAAATATGAGGGTCGATGATGTACCAAAAAGTAGAAATAATATAATAGGTAGATAATTCGGGCGCCAGGTACATCACCCAAGAAAACTCGGATCCGCTACAATTCGGAGAGATTGGGCCTTTAATCTGCTAGCGGGGGGGCAATATAGGAAAATGAAATTCAAACCATAAGTCTAGCTTCAGTATTATTTTTCCAGTCCGCAGTTCATGACCAGGTTCAGAAACTATATGAGATACTTATATAAAAAGTGAAATTGTAGAATTAGATAAGTATTGTTGCATCTTTGATGTTAAGTAAATAAAAAAATAATAATTTAATTTTCATAGACTCCAGGCAGGGAACTCCAAAAGTTTCCAAATTTGAAGATATTGAGAAAAAAATAAGAAAAAATACGCCAGACGGCGTTTTCCCTTGAAAAATGTAAAGTGCGCCACACAACTTCAAAATAAAAACGTGGGCGAAAAATTACTTCAACAGAAAATATGTTGCAATCCTCTAACGATACAGAGGTTGGACTGCTTCCAATTCTTTCAGGCCATTTTAGGGCACAAATTTCGGCGATGCAAGCCCATTTTATAAAGTTTAGCAGGAGCAAAAAAAAACTGCTGCTTGCTACTATAATGCCGGGTCAGAAAGTGAAAAAATACGAATCTGACAGCTAACTTTTTAAACGATTTCTTTACTTGGGGACAAGAGTCCTTTCGGAAATCGCCTAAAAGCGATATATGTGACGAGACGATTTCGACTCGTTACAATATATATACTACTCAGTTACTTCCAGATTGGTCCCATTTTTTTTTTTTTTTTTTTATTATCCAGTTCTGATGAGGTGAGTTCCATAAGGAATCGAGGGAACTCCTCAAATATTCTTGGCAACTAAGTGATTTTGGTATTTTCATCGAGAACTAAATCATTTACAGTCAAAAAGTAGCATTTGAAGAAGTGAAACTGATGAAGAAGACCAGAAATGGCCAACGGAACTTCATAATCACATAGATATCACAATCAAGATAGTTAAATAACTATGACATTACAAATAAATAAATGGTTCTGAATGTTTATGCTGAAAATGGTATAATCAAAGTGATCTGATGATGATGATGGAGCCGGTAGGTAGGCACTGGAACTCCATAATTAATAAATGTAAACTAGCCATGTTTAGACTTATTAAAATTGTGTGCTGTTTGGAGGTAGGCGGAACAGAGAGTAAAGTCCCGCAAACCTCCGTTGAAAAGGGAGGATCCTCAAACCAGACGGGTGTTATGTCTGGTGATTTCGGGCTGTTCTACGTGTTCTAATCGCACGGAGAACTTTAATTGCGCGATGCAAGATAAGTTCTTATGTGACGCCATAGATGTCGCTACAAGATGCACTTAGGTTATAAGGTACCATCGAACTGATCTGATGATGAAGCCGGAAAGTAGGCATAGGAACTCCGTAATTAATCAATGTATCCTAGCCGTGTTTGGCCTTATTACAATTGTCATGAGATGCACTTTAGCTATAAGGTACTATTGAACTGACCTGATGATGGAGCCGAGAAGTGGATGGGGAACAACAGAACTTACAACATTGAAGTACTAAACACACTAAGTTGTTTTGATCGTTTTAATGTTTTGTTTTTTGTAGTGATGTCGGTTGTATTTTTTTTTGTAAAAAGTTTTTTTTTATACTATGATGTGATCAGCATTGCACCCGTGCGAAGCCGGGGCGGGTCGCTAGTAATAGAATAATAAAATTTGTTTTCATAAAACCCAAAAACTAACCATTTACTTACATTAGGCCATTATATACGGCATTTTAGAACGTCAATATCAAATACTAAAAATCGGCCAAGTGTGTGTCCTGGTTCTCTAAAATTCCCAAAAGTTTAATAACTTATGAATTATTACATGAAAAAGCTTTCAGTTACTAAAAAAACTTTATTGAGCATATGGTACTATATTTTTTAGGGATACAATTAGGTGGCCTTCCAGAGGCATCAATCCAGTGCTTTATTAAAATTGCGTCTTTCGGGAAACTAAAAACAAAATAACCTTTTAGTTATCATTTTTTACCTAAGTTACTGCTAAACCTCACCATGTAAGGCTATTGTTAGAAAAAAAACAGTACAGAGGTTGTTAAATAAAGAGAACAAATGAAGAGCTAGAACATGTTGCCTTATTTTATGCAAAAGTCGTTATTAAATTCTGAATCATGCCCGTTATTGTAGCGCATTCGAAGCTTTTGAAGACTTTATGAAGGAAGTGAAAATATCAAAATCAGAAAAAAACTAAGGCAATAACACGAAGATAAGGCATAACATACGGTATCCGAAACCAAAAAATAGTCCTCCGACTATTAACTTACAATTTAACTAACTTACTTTACGACAGTTGCTTGCGTATTTCTTTACTACTCTGTAAAATAATCAAAATAAATAAAAAAATACACTATTTCACTTCGGATATCCAACCAATCGATGTTATGGTCGATAGTCTACATTAGTAGATCATACAGGCACATCAACTAACAGCGGCCGTATTATGAAATACACCACTCTTATACTTTTATCGTTATGTTTTTTTTACATTGCTTGTTCAGTTACTGAGCGTTAAAATTAGGTAGTGGTTAAAGAGCAATGTATTTACTGTAAGAGTACAGAGAGACAGTCGCTTTGATTTTTTAAAACAAAAATAACGTAGTATCAGCAAGGGATATTATAAGATTTTTGTTTTTACTGATTTTAATGATAAATATATAATATGAATATGATCGGAAGACGCAGTGTTGGAAGGCCCCCTACAAGGTGGACCGACGACCTGGTGAAGGTTGCGGGAATCCGATGGATGCAAGACGCACCGTTCTTTGTGGCGACAATTGGGGGAGGCCCATGTCCAGCAGTGGACGTCTATCGGCTGAAATGAGGATAATGATGAATGATAAATATCGTATTAAATTTGTACTTACATGTGGTAAGAAATTCCGTGATGACCAGGCTTCTCTTATCGCTTCATGGCACAACACGGCATTTTAAATTTGTTTAAGACCATGTATCGCGAATCTCACAAGTTTATAACTGACGGCCGTTTGCCCGATCGTGACAATTTTGCGCATGTGGCGCGAACATGCATTCGCCCCCTTGCCACTTCTCCTGTTTTTTATATTTCTATGATTTTGACACTGTCAAGGGAATCAAAATTCATATGGTACTTCCCGTTTTCCTTGAATCTTGAAATTTGGCATGAAGCAAGGTCTCATTAGGATAAGTATAGGAAAAAATCTGAAAACTGTAAATTTATTACGTCACAAAAAAACTTTGAACTTTGATTCCCTTGAGAGTCGAAATATTTGTCTGCGCTAATTTTAAGATTAAACTTACCGTTTTGCTGAAAATCGCTAAAATCGCTTTTTTTTTAATTGATATAAACCAGTGCTTGACTGTGATCCCACCTGATGGTAAGCAGAGATGCAATCATTGATGGTGAGGCGCACTAGTTTATTAACAGCCTATTCACTCTAGCCTATATCCAGACCCAGAGTTTTTTTTCCAGGTGTCGGATCGATGAGGACTTTAAGATTTAATTTATGATAGTGTTTTGAACAATCCTACCAAATTTTAGTTGGGTGCGAATTATTGTGACCTTACCCCTATTTTTGTTGGTCTAATTTGACCTGTCTATAATTCCAGTTCTATTCTAGAATACATTAGGGCCTTTTGCAAAAAAAAATTGGCACTTTAGCTTTTTTCTGCAAATTAAACAATTTCCCGTCCGTCACAATAAGTGTCCCCACTTAAGAGTTAATGAACGACTGCCAACGAGCAAGAACAAATACCACCAATGCCAACGAGATACCAACCGAACAATTCCACAATATAGCTATAATATATAATAGAACATAGCCGTCGCCCCCCATCAACTCAGGAAAAATCTTAACAGCGCGAAGTATCCCAAAGTACAGCGCTATCTATATATCGCTCTATGAGGAGAAGACCGGCGCTGGCGAGTGCTGCAAAAAACAGGGAAACTCTGCGGAAGTGTTTCGAAGAAATTATTCCTTATGGCGGAGGCTCCGCTATGTTTTGGGCAGTAATTAATTTGACAGAGCGTACGGAATTAGTTTTATATTTTTTTTAATGTTTTAAATGCACACCGGTACATAACTCTACACAACCTTCATTGACTGCTTTTGGGGAAGATTCCATTTTTATGGACGAATATGCTCTTAATTAAATTAATATTTATTTATGACATACGTTCGTCGAAATATTTCCATTTTAGCCCAAACACGCTAAGGTGCGAACGGAATGCGGGTGCTGCATGGGATACGAAAGCCGGCTGTCTAACCAACCAATAATAATATAATATAATAATAAGTTTAAGTAAACAATCTGTGATTTATAAAACTTTTAAAGAAAAAAGTACTTGCATGTCTTTGTAGCTTATCGTTTCATTTTAATTTAATTTAGGATCCTTGAGATACATTTTTTAAAACAATAGGTAGGTGGAAAGTTTTCTGTAAACAGTAAGCTATGTTCACCCTATCGATTCACTCGAAACAGTTTTTTATTATGAATAAAATATATTTTTGCTTCCTATCGGTATTAAGTCTACATTAATAGGTATTCTTTACAAAAAAGAACGCCTTAATATCTAACATCATCGATAGATAATCACGATATATTTCTACGCGATATCGTACGACAGCTTCTGAAATATAAACCTAGTTTTTTATATATAAGGTCCCATTAAAATAGATGGACAAACTTTTAGAAATCATTCAGACCACCAAAATAAAGACAATTGTAAAAAAAACGCTCTACATACTTACAAAGAAAAAAAAAACAGCTAACGAAAATACACTAAAAATGTTCGTTATCCGATGCATAAACACATCTCATAATTCTGATACTACAAAATATCTACGTCACCGGCTGCCGAGTCCATTGTTCAACTCATGCCTTCTCACTCTAACATAGCCCTTTGCAGGCGCCCGCGTCGCTCGATTGACGTAAATGACAATGATGACTCAATTTCAGTTTTCGTCATGCAACCGAGACGGTAACATGTTTCGCGAACGTCGAACGTTGTGTGTGAGTGTTATTACGTAGGTAGTTATCACAATAAAAAAAAAAGACTTATTTCGCGTACACCAATCAAGAATACTTGGAAATGGTCGTGTGTTATCGGGAACGTAACGAAAACTTACGACAAACCCAAATCCTTTTTTTTTTTTCTTGGATATCTTTGGTTAGACGTACTGAACGCTGTGTTAAAATTTGTCAATCTATTTTAATGGGACCTTATATAATCGGTTTTTGCTTTATAGTTCCTAAAATATAAACCTAGAATTTTTTCTTGTATTTTTACAAGCTTTGACAAATTCAAATCAATGTTTTACAAAAAACTTCAGACCTCTTCGATGCCTTTTCAGTGAGATATCAACGATAATATTATGTTTGTCACCGTTTCGATGGCGCAGCCATAGGGTTTTTGCTCTACAGCTCCTAAAATATATACCTAGGATTCTTTTATATATTTTTACAAATTCAATCTGTTATTTACCTAAATTTCAGGTCTCTGCAACGCGTAGTTTTAAAGATCTCCATGGCCACATTCAAACCCTTATTATATACTTCTTATTCATAACTTTGACAAATTTATAGTTTTGGGAATCAATTTTTACAATTTTCTACAAAATCTTGTCATAGTTTTTTTTTTAAATTATCGTCATTGTCGCGCGGTTGAAACGCTCACGAATTAAGATGAACTACCTCCCGCGAGAATCAAGCTGTCCCCGCCTTCGAGAAATAAGTCCTGTCCCGCATTATAACATTATAACATTAGCTATATCCCAATAAAAAGAAGCATAATAAGTAACTACTTGTAACATTTGCTATCCGTCAGTGAATGTCCTGTCGAAGTCGGTCTAGCCATTTCGGATGTTAGCCGGAACAAACCGAAACTAATCAAAAATTTCAATGTTCACGTTTTTGTTGTTATATGTATCGAATACACTTTGATATACATTTAGTAAACAAATATTTTTTTGATAATACAAACAGACACTTCAATTATATTTAAGATACAAAAAAGCGAGGCGGATGACAAGGTAATAAATGTACGCCTAAAATAGAGTGAATAAATAGTGATATTAGTTTATAATAACTAAAAAGTGTAAAAAAAACCCGACTATGAAAAAATTACTTAAAATAAAAACTGAAAAGAAAAAAAGAAGTTGAGTCCATTAGCGTAGAAACCAATTTAATTAAAACAAAACTGCAACAGTCGGGACCTGTTCAGTTTTTTTGTAATTATCATTACTAATTACGTATACGTACTTAGTACGTATTGTACTCACATTTTAGAACCGACAAGAAATATGTAACCAAAATTCATGTAATTCATAATATGATTTAAAAGAGTTTCCATGGAGTTTCTTGCACGTTCTTCTCCATAGAGATCTACGCTTTGGAACGTGCAATTTAGCTACACTTTTTTTATTTTTGACTGACCGACATTTTGACAATGCCTGTAATTGGTCTATTTGAAATAAACGTTTCTGATTTCTGACCCATTAAAATAATCTGGAATAAAATGATTCCATATAATATTGGTCCCGACTGTTGCAGTTTTGTTTTAAATAAATTGGTGTCTACGCTACTGGACTGAATTCGTTTTTTTTTCTTTTCATTTTTTATTTTAAGTTTTTTTTTCGCAGTCGGGTAATTTTTTATTATTATTTATAGGCCAATCTACACTTGTTACACTTTACAAATAAAAAATACGTGCTATTATAGATACCAGGCAACGACCATAAACCAGGTCTACAATATTATACGATATACACAGACACAGCATGCATAAATAAATATCATGAAAAACAAAAAAGAAAACAATCGCTGAATCTATATATTGTATGGTATTTTTCCTTTGTTTTGGTGAGAAAATTCAAATGCCTACCGCTCTGGGCGGAGCGAGAGAGTGTCCGACTTTTACTGGCTAATAACCCACCTGTATTCCTTTAGTTGCCCTTTGCTTGGTCAGCGCAGCGGCGACTGTTGAACAATCCCGCATGGACTCTAATCTTGGTACAATCTGGACTTGAGTACCTATACACTAAGGAAGTAGGTATAAAGTTTAACTAGCTTCTGACAGCGGCTCCGCTCGCGTGATAGTAGGTTTCGCCATATAAACTTTGAACCACTGTTTTATAACTTTATGGGCTAAATTCTGGAAAATCCTTTAAATAGGTTGTCATTTTTTTTATGTTTGTTACCTCAAAACAGAAAAAAGTAACATTTGATGAAGTGGAACTGACGAAGAAGACCAGAAATGGTCAACGGAACTTCACCCTCACATAGATATCACAATGAAGATAGTTAAGCGACTATGACAATACAAATAAATGAATGGTTCTGAATAGTTACGTTGAAAATGGTATCATCAAAATGATCTGATGATGATGATGGAGCCGGAAGGTAGGCACTGGAACTCAGTAATTAATCAATGTAACCTAGCCGTGTTTGGACTTATTAGAATTGTCATAAAATGCACTTTGGTTATAACGACTATTGATCTGATGTGATGATGGAGCCGGAAGGTAGGCACAGGAACTCCGTATTAAGTATATAATAGCTGACTCTACTACTTGTGATCTGGCTGAATGCCTAGACCTCATACCGAATAACGAAAAACGTCTCAAAATTATGGTTCAAAACATAAGCATAAATTGCAACATCCCAGGTTTTAATGTTCTACGAGTATTAGCACAGTCGAAAACGTCGTGGGATCTAATAATTCTCACAGAATATTGGTTACCGCATACCTGAAATCTTCCGGTGTTAAATGGCTATAACCATTACTCAACAAAGAAAAACAAAACACAAAACGAGGGTGTATTTGTTTACATAAAAAATGGTATACAGGTTAATGTTGTAGAACCTGATTTTCAAGACGCAAATTGTTTAGCAATTCAAATTAATAATGACACCGTTGTTTTAGTTATTTATTGCCCACCTTCGTATTACAATATACGAGTATCTAACTTCCTACAATCCCTTAATAAAACACTAACTAACTATTCTTCTTGTAGAAACATTATTCTCACTGGTGACATAAATATAGATATCAGTGCTTCAAATAATGATCGAAATGCTTCACTTTACCTCGATCTGACATCGTTTCATGGTATGCTTCCGGCTCACGTTATTCTAACACCCGGAAAAACCTGTCTGATCACGTCATTCTCAAAACTAAATTGCCAACAAATGTTTTCATAGCTCAAACAACCCTCACCGATCATTACTCACCTCACTGTCATTATTTCATTGAATCAATGTTTTCCTAGACACGTAAAACACTTGATTTTACGGATAGATTCTGTAGCACTGCTTTCAGACTTAAATAAAGTAAATTTTCAACCAGTTCTCTAGACGTTTGATGTAAACATAGAAGCTGACAATCTGATTCACATTCTTAAGACTATAATAGAGTCAAACACTAAAATTACCTATTCCTGTCTCCAAGCGGAAAACAATTATAAAACCCTGGATAACCCCTGGTCTCTTAAGATGTATAAAAAACAGAGACAATCTAAATAAGAAAACAAAAAAGTCCTCACAATTTAATTCTAAAGACTACATGCATAAGGTACTGCAACAAAATTAAAAAAAAATAAGGATGGAATTTGAAAGAAAAGAAGTAAAGGAAGCTGGAAAGGACAACAGCCGCCTTTGGAAAGTAATAAATTAAGTCTCGAATAGATCAAGACCCAAGACATCACCAACCGTCTTAATAAGCCCGCAGGATCAGCCAGTTCAATCTTTAAATAAAATAAACCACTTTTTTTGCCAATATTGGATCAACTTTAGCTGGTAGAATAACTGCCCAACGGCAGGGTTATGATTGCACCCATACTAGTACCCGCCTGCCTGTCTTTTCCCATTCCATGTTTATTCTTCCCACTGATGAAGACGAGGTAGGTACTATTATTTCCTCTCTTAACCGCGACTGTGCCGGGCTGCGATAATATTTCTCCAAACCTCATTGCACATAAGAATCTTTTAGTACCATCCATTACATATATCTGCAATTTGGCGATAGAATATGGTACTTTTCCACATACATTTAAAACAGCAATTATCCATCCAATTCACAAGAGTGGAGACCGACACTGTATAAATAATTATAGACCAATAGCAATACTTTCTGCCTTATCAAAATTTCTGGAACGGCTTTTGAATAACAGATTAGTGAATTATTTGGAGTCAAGTAACTTGCTGTCCCAGTTTCAGTTTGGTTTTCGCACTGGGAAATCGACATCCATGGCGATACAGGAGCTGACAAACTTTATCGTTTCCGACATGGATGACAAAAATAAGTCTGGCCATATTTCTAGACCTAGCTAAGGCCTTTGATACAGTGTCGGTTCCAATTCTGCTACGGAAGCTTGAAAACCTGGGTATACGTAGAAATCAGTTGTCCCTCTTCAAAGATTACATAAATTGTTTGCGGTCAGACGCAAACAATTTATAAAAATTGATAACCACTTTAGTGACACTCTTCCTGTAGCTTTTGGAATTCCCCAGGGAAGCATTCTTGGGCCCACGTTGTTTCTGGTCTATATTAACGATTAAAAATAATTTTGTCTGTCTGTCTGTTTGTTCAGGCATCACGCAAAAACTACCGGTTCGATTAAGATGAAACTTGATTTCAAGTGCACCTCTCAAATGAGGGCTGCATTCTAATCTCGATGCGGTCCACTACTATCTTGAGACTGACAAGCCACACTTGCTTTTCTTGACGG
Organism: Mythimna vitellina; assembly: GCA_949316375.1. NCBI lineage: Eukaryota > Metazoa > Arthropoda > Insecta > Lepidoptera > Noctuidae > Mythimna > Mythimna vitellina. The sequence continues at coordinate 469,738 of OX438693.1, forward strand.
AGATCCAAATTAGATGTCCGTCAGATACGGCGTACCTCAACTACCCGGGATACTCACTGGAGCATCATTTCCTGCAGCGTGCCGGGGTCTGTGTGTACGTCCGTAATGACATCTGCTGCCTGCGTCTCCGTCACCTTGAAGACCCAAATTTATCCACGCTATGACTGTTGGTGGACACTGGTATGGACAAAATTGTTTATGCCTGTGTCTACCGATCGCACAGCGGTGATCAGGAGACAACTCGGTTGTACTCGACGACCTCAGTGAGGCCGCCGATAAGGCTCTGCATCGGCACCCTGATGCGCAGCTCGTCGCTCTGGGGGACTTTAACGCCTGCCACCAAGACTGGCTTTTCCCATACCAGAAGACCGAACATGCTGGGAGAGAAGCGCGAAACTTTGCAGTGTCGATGGGCCTTTTCCAGCTGGTTAAGCAAGCGACTAGGGTGCCTGATATAGTTGGTCATACTGCCAATTGTTTGGACCTTCTACCGATCCGGACAGATGTATTGTAACAGTTTCCTCACCACTTGGAATTTCAGATCAACGTCTGGTGAAGTCTGTTTCGTGCTTCCTGACTGCGACTCACGTGGTCAACGGAGAATATGGCGTTACAGGTCAGCAGATTGGGATGAGATGCGGCACTTTTTTGCGTCTTATCCTTGGCAGCAGGTCTGCTTCTCTTCTGAAAGTCCGTCGAGCTGTGCAGATGCTATATCCGATGTCACGTGATACGTCATGCTATGGAGTTTTTCATCCCTTATAGAGACGTACCCATCGGAGGCTCAGCTCAACCATGGTTCAACGCCGATTGCGTTCAAGCTGAAGAGCGTAAGCATTCGGCGTTTCTCGCATGGGTTGACGCTCGTGATCGCAAAGCTCCGGATCTGAGCTCAAAGGAGAGAGCTTTCAACCATGCTGCCAAGTCTTACAAAAAGGCACTGAAGAAGGCTCGGTTCGACCGCATTACCCATATTGGCGCAAAGCTCTCTGCACAGCCGTCCGGTACCAGAGCATTCTGGTCCCTTGCCAAATCGGTCGAAGCGAGCTTCTGTAGGCCCACATTGCCTCCGCTGGTTAAACCTGATGGAACACTGGCTCCAAGAAAGCGGAGGGCCAAGAAAACACATGGCCTCGGACTTACGCAGTGCCACATCGAGTTCCAACTGCTGGATCCTCTCCACAACTGTCCCAACTGCTGGATCCTCTCCACAACTGTCGCAACCCCGCGTGTCGCTAGTTTGGCCGCTGCCTGGCGCAACTATCCCTGCGCCAGGACCAGTGTGTCCTCTGCGTAATAGACCACGCTGATCCCGTCGGGGAGGTCGCCGGTCGACCGATCCTGGTGCACGGAGAATCATACCAGGCGGCATCTGAACTGGCAATTCTCGTGGTTGCGACAGTCATGGAGAGGAACCCGCCGTTTGGACTCGAGGTTTCACTGCACATGTCCGAGGCTATTTGTTTTCTTGGTCCTCAGAACGCGCCACCACCGGGTCCCCAAATAAAGGCAATAGGGGTTCACATCGGCGTCGGGTCGTCAATGTACCCACTTCTGTTTCTGTTTCTTGTACTCGTCCTCGACAGCCGGTGGAATTTCGAGGAACAGTTCTGATGTCTGGCTCTCAAACTGGAACGGACTAGGGCTGCTCAAAAGCGGCTCCTGCCCAACCTAGGAGGCCAGATCTCTTGTTGGAGGCTCCACGCAGCGATCGTTCGATCCATGGCCCTTTACGGAGCGCCGGTGTGGGTGCCGTCGCTGTGAAAGCGACCGGTGGCCAAGACGACTGGCCAGGACGCATGCCACAGGTTCATCTGGCCATCCGTATGGTGAGCACGCACCGCACGGTTTCCTGCAAACCGGCGAGCCTCTGCTGGCCTGCCACCATGGCATTTAGAGGAAGCAGTCCTTCCACGCATGCATGATTTGCGCATGGAGATGCAACGCCGGAAAGAAACTCCGCTGACGCCACAAGTCGCGGTATAGCGGACAGAGTTCCGGCGGGATCTTATGGTGAAATGGCTACAGCGACTGTTGCAACCCAATGCTAGGCACGCCATAATTATGGCGGTAAATCCCTTATTTGAAGAGTAGTTCAAAAGATATCACGGCGTCCTCACTTTCCGCATTACGACACTTCACCGGACATAAGTTCGGGAGGTTCCTGCACCAGTTTGGAAGAAACGCCCAGATATCACCATTGTGAAGACCACTACGACGCACATGTGAGGGAACAGTCTTCTTCACGCCCCAGGCGCCGGGATCCTGACCGCAATTTCCAACTACTATAGGCGTGGTGTTGCGGACGACGAGCAATGGGTAGCCCTCCGTCCGGCTGTCTGGTAACCGTCCATACCGAGATCGAGTCGTCGACGTCGCGTAGCATTCTATGTGCGCCTTGAGGAGATGTCAGCAAAACCGTAGGGGCCCTGGATCGAAGGCAAAAAAGGAACAGAGTGGGTTTTCTTGTCAGTAAAAGTCTGAAACGCCCTCTCGCTACGCCCAAGAGTGGAAGAAGTCATTGACTGATTTATTACTTATAAAAAAAGCACTCGGCTCCATAACATTTTCTGATTTGTTAATGTGTGTTAGTTATCCTAATATGTTGAGATATCGGCACGGTAATGAAATTTCCAAAAAACGCATTACTTGTCTGTACATTCACTAACGATTCCCCAAAGTATTCGGCAAAAATAAAACAAATAATGAACGTACCTATACCTATACCATACAATTTTACTAACAATATTGTAATACGCTCACACACACACAGCTGCGCGCTGCGTCAGTCGCTCACTTGTTTTTGTCAAACAGACAGCTATATTCCGCGATACACGTCAACTTGCAGTTGCAAGTCGTTCGCCGGCCTCTTAAGATACAATATCGCTCGCCATACAATTCAATGGACTATCACACACGACGAAGATAATAAATAATATTTCATCAATCATCAATCTCAAAAAACCTAATAAAACCATTTTCGCCTTCTACGCGGACGAAGTCGCGGGCAAAAGCTGGTAACTGTAATAATTATATGGTTTGATGTTTTATTTGAAGAGTTTAGCACACTTGTTGCTCTAAATTGCAAATCCAATTTGGGGATTTGTTTATCTCTGTACAGGTGCAGTTGGGAATACAAAACATTTCTTTTTATTACCGGCTTGATGCCGCCCTTGGCTCCGCCCCCGTGACACGGTGTTTTAAACTCCAATTTTATTTCATCTCGTCTTTTTTTTAAGTATACGGCAGTTATTATCATTACAATAATCAGATTCAATTTCCGTAATGGATACGCCGTCTAGTTTTAGTAAAAAACAACTTCAATTTTGCCTAGGGCTCAAAAAACGCACGTTTTTTCTGAAGATATTTTGAATTATTTTTCGATTTGTTATCGATGGATGCTCATCAAAGCCCATGACGACTAATGCCGGAGTTCCTTAGGGGTCTGTTCTCTCTGCAACTCTATTGCTGCTGCATATTAACGATCTGCAAATGCCAGGTATCTATGGTAATGCAGATGATAGCACAGTTGTAAAGAGATACTTGCCAAGTGCTCGGGATAGTAAGGAGCTAATCCGGTCCGAAAGAGAGGCTATGATAGAGCTTACGACTGTTCACCACTAAAAGTCAAGGAGTTTGTTATATCTAGACTATACAGGTTTTTGTGCTAGTTTCAATATAAATAACTTATCCCAATACTACGGAATAATCGAGAAAAAGAAAAAACTAAAAACCTTGTATAAGTCTAGATATAACAAAGTTCCTAGGTTTAATATTCGAATTTTAATAACCAATACGTCCCACTAAATAAAAACTGAGTCATCAAAATTCAGCTTCGAAAGTGACAACCCTAGCAAAAACAGTTAATTTGGAATAACTTCTAGATTCCACGCAATTAGGATGTGTCATTTTTGTGGTATGTAGGGAAGACAAAGGGCATAATTTCAGTATAAATAACTTTACCAAATACGACAGAATTACCGAGAAAAAAAATAAAAACTAAAAACCTCGTATAAGTCTGAACCTAACGAAGTTCCAAGGTTTATTTGTACTCAAAAATATGCAGCATAAAAAACGCCGTCGATGTTTCTAAGTTCACAATTGCGTATCATATTTAGTTTCAGAGAAATGATTATTTTTCTAAATACCCGGTTGAAAAAAAGACGATTATAAAAAAATTTAATCTCGAAAACTAAACATGCTAGTGAAATGGGGATACGAAATATTGCATTTAAATAACTTAATCTAACAGTTTTTTATATAAAAAAAGCAATGTCCGATAAATGGTCTTCATAAAACACTGTGGGTCGTATAGATGTCATAAGGACCTTTTTTCGTCAAGTTACGGTGTTTTTAAGCGCTATTTCGCGGCATTTTATCGAATAGCTAGTGTTCATCATGACTTTTATATGGGATTTTGTTGTAAAGTGATGAGATAAATGTAGTGAATTGAAACTTAAAAACCAGACTAATAATCTTATACTGTGTAAGAATAATATATTTTGTAATCATTGAAAGAGGAGCACAGCCATTTTATTTATTAATTAGGTATTATATTTATCGTCGAAAGTCGTGTTGAAGTACATTAATCTATTGGGAAGTTAATTTTATTGAGTAATATGCACTAGTTTTCTCAATAAAATGAACGCGCCTTGATAAATTCTTTAAATTAAGCAACATTTTAAAATTTATTTTAACGAAAGTGTTAAAAAATACCTTTATACGACTTAGGTTTAAGATACAACCGTAATTCGATATTTAGACGACTTTTCGTTCCGTGCACTTATTTTTTTATTTGTATATTGTAAATTATAAGCCATATTAACGAAATGATTAGGGTTCACTTAAAGAAAATCTCATATGAAAAAACCATTTTAAATATATAAGTTGTTAAAAATTAATACTCGCTGCCCGCAATCAGGTCGCGGGGGAGTCATCTCGCGTCAAAGGGGCGCGTGTGCCATGGTGCCAGGTGCTTGACATGGGGCCAAGCTGAGGCGTCGGCACGCGCAAACATCCCCTTCGCGAGGCGTCGCACGAACTCGTCCAGGCTCTCAATGCCGAGGTCGCGCTGGATGACGTCATTCCTCACATAGCGGGGGGCGTCGACGACTCTACGCAGCGCAAGATGTTGTTGCGCGCGGAGTCCTTCTCGGCTCGTCTCGCTAGTGAGGGCAAACCAAGCGGGTGCGGCGTACGTCAACACCGGGCGGATATACGTCTTGTATATTCCCAGCTTGACGCGCGCCGGGAGGCGGGATGAGAGCACTGGTTCGAGTCTGTTGCGAACGACTCTACCCTGCACGGCGACATTGTGTGCATGCTGACCACAAAAGCTGGACTGACCGCGTCACTGCGGCCGCCACCAATATTTATAGTTTCGCAAATAACTGCCTCGAAATCCTCAGGTAGCGCGATATTTAAATATATTTTATTAATTCCAAATCTACTCGGCAAAAGTAAATATAATACCATCACTACTTGCGACACCCAAAATGTGAATGTAAATAGCCACAAATCGACAATAAATACGAGGGTGGATTGAAAAGTTCGCGGCCCATATAAAATATAAGCAAAAGTAATTTTATTTTTCCACGTAATCTCCACTTAACTCTATGCACTTCTTCCTTCTGGTTTCCAACACCTGTATGCCGGTCATAAAAAAAGTTTCTTCAGGGCCTTCAAAAAAGATACCCACCGCAGCTTCGACCTCCTCATTTAATGAAAATTTTTGACCTCCAAGGTGTTTTTACAGGTTTGGGAATAAATGAATGTCTGAAGGTGCTAAATCAGGGGAATAGGCAGGATGGGGCAGTAATTCAAAGCCACAATCACGAATTTGAGCCATAGATTCAACAGACGTGTGAACGCGTGCATTATCCTGATGGAACAACACTTTCTTGCTGAGTAATCTCCTGGCCTTTTCTCTTTGATTGTTTCACGCAAGCGACGTAAGAGGGTTCAGTAATAAACCGAGTTTATAGTTTCACCTTTTGCAAGGTAGTCCACCATGATGACACCCTTAGCATCCCAAAAAACTGACGCCATCACCTTGCCAGCTGACAAAATTGTTTTGGCTTTTTTTGGAGTCGGTTCATCAGGTTTTTTCCACTGCTTGGATTGCTGTTTTGACTCTGGGGTGTAGTGATGTACCCAAGTTTCATCTATTGTTACAAATCTGGCCAAAAAATCTTGTGGATCAGCCTCAAACATTTCCAAACAGTTGCAAGAAATCGTGAGGCGTATTCGTTTTTGTTCGACTGAAAGCAATCTGGGTACCCACCGCGCAGAAACTTTAGAAAATCCAAGTTCATTGACTATGATGTTTTGTGTTCGTTCATACGAGATGCCAATAGTGTCTGCAATCTCCCTGATGGTCAATCTCCGATCTGTCAATATCAGTTCACAGATTTTCCCGATGTTTTCTTCAGTCGTAGACGTCATAGACCGGCCAGAGCGAGGGTCATATTCAATACTCTCTCGTCCACGTTTAAATTCAGCAACCCACTTTTTCACAGTCGTATACGACGGAGCAGATTCCCCCAATGTTGTTGACATATATTCGTGAATCTTTTTCTTTTTTTTTAAACAGGTATTTGATGACCGCACGTTGCTCAATTTTCTCCATTCTTTAAAAACGCTGTACAAAGGCTCACAAAATTCAGTCTAATTTAAATACAGTTAATGCTATTGCGATAGAATTTTACAATTTTACAACCAGAGAGTAAACTAATCGAATGAGGTTAGTTACATTAAAATAATTTAAGTATTTATGTGTTAGGCCGCGAACTTTTCAATCCACCCTCGTTTATTCCTTATATTCTGCAATTACTGTGTTTTCTTTGCCATCCGCTATTCGCCAAACGAACATGGGGAACAGCTTTTTTTTTACCTTACATAATAAATATGCGGTAATAAAAAATGATATATACTTAGTAAATATAATTGACATTAATAAGTTTTTAACGTATTGATACAGTATGTATTTGAGATGGCTATTGATATCTTTTATATCTTCTGAGACACGTTTTCATGAGAATTAGAGATCGCTTTGAAGTGTGCCAGAGACGGATGACATTTTAGTAATGTTATTTTCAAAAATTAATTTTCCAATTGCCCATTTACATTATAATAAAGTATATCATTTTTATTAGTTTCGCTTGCGATTTCTTAATCGGAACTATCATTAAGACATAATTTATCAAATCTACCTTTATAGAACCCGAGTCAACTTTTATAGAAACACTAGATCTACTTTTTGCGGTTCGAGCAACATCATATCATTTGGACTTTGCAGCGAACTCAATTATAAACAAAAGAGTTTTTTAAACAAAATGTTGTGCGGAACCAATTCCAGTTTCATTACAATTGACTTGTCCTGGCTGTGGTTGTAATGTTGATATTTTTTATACACCAATAGGTCATCTAGTCATTGAATAGTAGTATAAAAGTGTTCATATTGACTGAAAATTGTATAAGAGTGCAATTTATCACTCTTACACTATTAACACTTAAAAGCAGTTTTCGCGACTCTAATACGATTAGTGACGGTATAAAAGTCATGTAGATGTTACTAAGACGACTGCATCGGTTATACCACTGAAAATTGTGAATCAGTCGTATTAAATAGTCGTATAGAAGTTTATACGATGTCCGTATACGACTATAAGTTGTGTAAAGATAAGAGGCACTACAGCTTGGCAAAAAAGTCTAGAAACGGAATTAATTTTTTATCTGTTGGCAACATTCCCAAAATAATGACGTTTCATAATAAACAAAGTTCACTACTTCGGAATTTTTATTTCAACCACCAAACATTGATTAAGAATAGAATAGTCGGCTTTAGTTCCCACAGTTGGGACTCAGGCCTCCTCTCTAGGAGAAGGAAACATTGATTAGTAAACGTAAAAAGTGAAAAATAATGAATAAAACCATTCAAAGTGCTGGCAGGGAGATTATTTATAAGGTGTACAGGCGAAGTGTGGCGGAACATGAGGCCCAAACTATTCTTTCCGATCTTAACAATGTTTACCAAAGAACCGGTGATATGACAGGTATGTAAGAGTTTATTTTTTTAATTTTAGTTAATTCAAGTGTTAATTGATGAATACAAAGCTGTATTAATTTGCTTACATAAGGAATAAGTAGAAATTTTAAACAATAAACGTCGAGCACATAGGTTATGTTTACATTTTTTCTGCATTACTCTGGTACAGCGCGCCTAGATTAATTGATACTTTGGCGATTTGATTTTTATGTAAATAAAAATACAATTTCTACGTAATTTATACTTTGAGTGTGATAACAAGGTAGTAATGAAGTTTTTGTTGTAGCGTTTGCATTAGAAGTGTAAAAGAAATTATCGTGCCATAGACTAAATAACAAAATTTATTTATTTAATTCAGGGAAATCTGTTAGCACTATAAGAAGAATCGTGCTGGAAGGAGATAGAAACAAAGGGGTATTTTCTACACCCGGAAAACACAGAAAAGATCGTCCCAAAAAATAATTAGATAACTTTGATTTATGTGCCATCAGGCAAAAAAATTAAATTTTTTTCACCGTGAGAAAACAGGTACTTCAATTTTTATTTCATTTGTATTAAAAGTAAACTGAATAAATTATTAGCACAGAAGCAGTGCTCAGCAGCTTTATTCACTATCCTATATATATGTACAAGCATTGTTAGTATTCCCGAGATAAAATGTAGCTTGTGCGTTAATTTAGGGTTAGTTAACTCCATTTTAAATATCACTACGATTGTCGTTGTAGTCAAAGCAGCAGATTTTTTATTCCGCCATAATTCATTTTACATAGAAATTTATAAAGCTATCTGATTTTCAGGTACCAACCTTACGAAACTTACTACCAGTAGTAAGAGAAGATTTAGGATTTGACGGAAGCTGTGAGCATTTGCGGAAAGTACTTGTAGCTCTAGGTTTCAAATACAAAAATGTCAGTCCGAAAGAACTGCGTTAATGGAACGGCCATATGTGGCTGCGAAACGGATAGAGTACTTAAAAAAGATTACCTATAATAAAAATTTGCCCGAAGAGCTTAGAAAAGACATAGTTTATCATGATGAAAGCTACGTTCACCAATCATACAAATTACAAAAGTGCTGGCAGTCTATTGATGTGAGTGGAGTAAAGCATAATGTTTCAAAAGGGAAACGCTTATTATTGTTCATGCTGGCAATGAAAAAGGGTTTATCCCTAATGCTTTGCTCATATTTACAGGCGCATATAAAAATGCTGATTACCATTCAGAGATGAACAAAAGTAATTTTACTAAATGGGTTGAAGAACTTACCACCGGCATCGATTGTGGTTATGGATAATGCGCCGTACCATTCAGTAGTGTTGAACAAAGCACCCGCCTCTGCTACCAAAGTAGCCGAAATAAGGGAATGGTTAGTTCGAAACGAAATTCCATTTGATCAAACATTAAAAAAGCCTTCGCTTTTGATGCTCGTAAAGCCAAAACACACAAAACATCATAAGCCAAAACCGATATTTGAAATCAATGAGCTTTTAGGTGCACATGGTCACACTGTAATAAGACTCCCGCCTTACCACTGTGACCACAATCCAATCGAGCTAATCTGGGGGTTAGCAAAACACAAAATTGCCGCCCAAAATGTAGGATCGATCGACATTAAGGTATGGCTTATTAACAGTATGTGATAAAAATGTTATACTTTTAATATTGATAGAGGTATATGAAATATTTCGTCTTTACAGGAAGCAGCTGAGCGTGCATTCCAAGCTATTACCGAGGAGGATTGGAAGAACTCGTGCCAGCATGTCATAAAAATAGAAAAGGAGCATTGTGAAATAGAACTAACTATGTACGAGGAAATAGAGCGATTAGTCATAAACCTAGAAGATGATAGCAGCAGCACCTCTAAATCTGGACATGACTCGAGTTTGCAGCCAGCTCTAGCCAAGACATGGACATGGTCGGGGTGGAATATTTAGAGGAAAATTTATTAGAATAAAATATGCAGTCGCGAGTTTGTCTTGCTCATTCAAATGTTTAGTTTTTATTTTAACTTTATTTACATTGTTCTCACATGTTAGAAGCGACGAGAAACATGTAACAGAGATATTTTTGTAATACATAAGATGATTGAAAAGAGTGTCCATGGAATTTCTTGCATATTCTTCTCCATAGAGATCTACGCTTTGGAATGTGTAATTAGCATCATTTTTCTGCCTTACTTCTTGACATTTCAAAAGTGCCTGAAAATGGTTTATTTGAAATAAAATGCTTTGTATCTTTGAATAGAATAATGTTATGCAATATAGTGTTTTCTTTTTTTATAGTTCATAAAGAATATTGTGAACTCGATAGTATTTTCCCAAATATTAATTTTTAGGTAAGTAATCAGTTGCATGTCGAGAACACGTCCTTGTTCAATTAAACAATACCGATATGAAAAAACTGGGCAAGTGCGAATCGGACTCACGCACTGAGGGTTCCATACAGGCTTTACCTATGTTAATAGTTCAATTCCCGAATGGAGTTTTAAAGATTTTTCCGCATCACAAAAAAAAATTTTGTGACGTAACAAGAAATTTACTGTTTTCAGATTTATTCCTATACCTGCACTGTAAGACCTTGCTTCATGCCAAATTTCAGTCTTCTAGGTCAATGAAAAGTACCCTATGAATTTTGATTTCCTTGAGAGTGTCGAAATACACGTTTTTTGCGACATAAACGGCCGTATCTTTTTTTTTCGTTAACTTAGAGTTTGTTATTTTCACAACTTCAAGTGACCGCAGACCAGAATATATGGTTTTAATTTCAACTCGATACCTTTATGCGTTCCCGCGATAAAGAGTCTTGACAGACAGACAGACGCACGGACTACAAAGTGATCTTATAACGGAACCCTTATACTTTTCCTTTTGAGGTACGGAACCCCAAAAATTATACATAAATAAAATGGGAATAACTTTACGTCTAAAAAAACCGCTAAGTATCAAGATTAGGTTGGTACGCTAGTCGGTTGCAACGGGTTGCCCTACGAACAACCCAGTGGCGCCTCCATTATTTTCTACTCTTTTTTGCCAAGCTTGTAAGTCATATTACACGATAAAAATACTTCAATACAATGTTTAAAGCTCTTCGAGTCGCGTAACTCTTACATAAACGGCTAAAATGTTTGTTGGGTGGCTATAAGTGGTTACAATATAACTTGAATACCATTTAGGTTTAGCTAAGAGGTACCACAACTAAAACGGTGTTAAATAAAAAGGTGTTTCCAAAATAGTATCAACTAGAAAATCAATTTTGTTTGTATTTTGCAATTCGTTGAGTGAGTCTATTGTAATCGACAGTTGCGTTGTGCGAGTTTGTAGTTGAGTTGAGCGAGTTGAGTGTGCGATAGGCACAAGCGCTACCCTACTTGATGTAGGGTTCTGTCGTCGATTTACAAGTCGCTTAACGTAGTTGTATTTTAAAACTCATGTCGATGTTTGGGGGTGAGTGGTGAGAGCCATTCATGTAGTGTGAGAGCGAACAGTTTGTGATGTGCGGCGTCTCGTCCGCAGTTGTTGGAGGAGTACCTGACGGAGGCGGGGTTGCACGCGCTGGACGCGGGCGACGATGCCGAAGCCGCGGACGTGGTGGCGCCCAACTACGCCGAGCTGGCGCTGTTGCTACAGCAGTCCGCCGCTATCTACGGCCGCAAGGTCGACTTCCTCTACCAACATGTGATAGACGTCAGCGAAGCGCTGCACGCCAGCGCGCTGTGAGTCATCTTATTTATTCATGTAATCATAGGAGAACCAGATTATTACTGTATATACAAATTGCTAAGACCAGTCAGTAAGGTGAACCTTTAAGGTATATCCTCACACATCAGTGCCGTGTCAGGGACGGGGAGGAACGTGTCCGTGGCGAGGCTGGGCATCCGTGTCCCGTCAGGGGTAGTCTGTCACACACGTCAGTCACCCTCACAGTTTAATTTTCGTCTGATCTCATTCCATATTTGTTTTTTATACTTGCAATCCATATATTTCGGGTTAGACATGTCGTAAACTTTCTTAGCTTACTTTTCTGTTTCTACACTATCACTATCATTTCCTCGGACACGACGTGATCTCGTGTCGTCTGTCTGCAGATACGAAGATGCAGATGAAGCGGCACCCGCGGAGGAAGACGGGCCGGGCGCCTCGGCCGCCGTGCCGGCCGCGCGCTTGGGCGCGCGGGCACCCTTGCGCGAACAGTTCGCGCGCACGGGCTCGCAGCGCGACGAGGCGCGGGCGGCGCGCGAGCCGGGCGCGCCGCGGCCGCACCCGACGCTGCCGCGCGTGTTCATGGAGCTGGAGCCGCGCGTCATGCTCGACGCGCGCCACGCGCTGCGCGACTACGACGGCGAGATCATCGGCCTGCTCGACGACTTCCAGGCCTTAGTCGAGCTCTCGCGCGTCAGTATCTCTGCCTGACTAGTGACTAGTAAAGTACTAGTAACCACGCTTCATTTTGATTTATTGTAAAATGTTGTCGTCGGCACAGTCTCGAATGCTGGTGGAGGACGAGTCCGCGGCCCCGATGAATGACGAGCAGCCCCAACTGCGGTCCATATCGCTGGTGGAGCTGCAGCAGGCCATCGAGGCGGCCGCGCCGCCCCTGCTGGAGCCGCTGTCGCCGGCGTCGTCGCTGGCGTCGCCGTGCTCGCCGCTGCACACGAGCACGCCGCTGCCGAGCGCGTCGCCGGACGCCACGGTCGACCAGACGCCGCTGCCCGCCAGGAGGGAGCGCAAGAGGCGGCGCGTCATTAACGCCGAAGACATTATAGAAGGAAGTACGAAGATTATCATCACCGAAGGCAAGTGTAGTAAACATGTTTTGTCATAAAAATTTAAAACACGAACCGCCTTATTCCAAAACACGATCTAAATGTAATTCCGGGATTATTACTAGGCTTAACACCATGACTAAATAAAACTTTATTATAACACCCCTCTTTTCCGTCGGGGGTTAAAAATGAAGTTTATCACTAGTTTCTAAATTAGATAAGATAGTAAAGTTAGACCGCCGAAAGCCCTAGTTTAACTATGGTAGCAACTTCAATAAAAATATATTTAAAATTTTGCGAGTAAATTTAAAAAAAAAGACTAGATAGCTAATGTCACTAATTTTGAATTTAAAAGTACTGTAATACAATACGCATTTAACCTTTGAGTAGCGTAATTAGAGACACAATAGAAAGACAATGACCTAGCGAACGCCGGCATTCGCTCGGGGTTTAATGAACTAAATCAAATTAAAATTCAGAGTCTACGCCTTATATTTTTTTTATAGATAGGAGATGACCCCTCCCGTCGACCATTTCAATTTGGCACACGATGCACCAAACACCCTGTATAACCATAAACTTCCGCGGATACCTTTATGCAGCCTAAAGCTGTTTTACACACTTCTACAGTCCTTATACAGTTTTAAGCTGTAAATCAGCTGATTTATTGATGATTCAAACCATAGAAATTTAAAAAACAGGAGAAGCGGCAAGGAGGCGTGTGCATGTCCGCGCGACTTGCGCAAAATGAGCACGATCGGGCAAACGGCCGTCAGTTATAATCATCATCTTCCTGCCCTTGTCCCATCTTATTTGGGGTCGGCGCAACACGTTTTTAACCGACTTCTAAAAAAGGAGGAGGTTCTCAATTCGGATGTTTGTATTTTTTTTTATGTTTGTTCGCGCATAACTTCGTCGTTTGCCAACCGATTTGAAAAATTATTTTTTTGTTAGAAAGGATATACTTTCCAAATGGTCCCATAGTCACCAAGTCAGGATCTGAAGATGGAATCTTGGCGAAATCGAGGGAACTCCTCAAATATCATAGGCAACCGCATAGTGATTTTGGTATTTTCATCGAGAACTTAAGCATTTACAGTCAAAAAGTAACATTTGATGAAGTGGAACAGATGAAGAAGACCAGAAATGGTCAACGGAACTTCATACTCGCATAGATATCACAATGAAGATAGTTAAGCGACTATGATAATACAAAAAAATTAATGGTTCTGAATAGTTCCGTTGAAAATGGTATCATCAAATTGATCTGATGATGATGGAGCCAGGAGGTAGGCACTGGAACTCCGTCATTTATCAATATAACCTAGCCGTGTTTGGGCTTATTAGAATTGTCATGAGATGCACTTTGGCTATAAGGTACTATCGAACTGATCTGATGTTCGAGCCGGAAGGTGGAAGGTAGACACAGGAACTTCATAATAAAACAATGTAACCTAGTAGTGTTTGGATTAATTGTAATTGTCATGAGAAAGAGGCACTCTGTTTATAAGTGTATCCCAACTAAAAAGTGTGAAATAAAAAACTTTTTACAAAAAAAAGATAACCGACTTCACTAAAAAAAACACCAAAAGGATCAAAATAACTTTAATTTCGGAAGTCGGTGTTAAATAAGATACAAATAATACCGAGAAACACCGACTTCCGAAATTAAAGTTATTTTGATCCTTTTGGTGTTTTTTTTAGTGAAGTCGGTTATCTTTTTTTTGTAAAAAGTTTTTTATTTTCTTCCATTCTATCCTGTCAACCGTCATACTATCACTAACTTCCTTTTCTTTCATGTCACTGTTCACACAATCCATCCATCTTTTCTTTGGCCTCCCTCTCCCTCTCCACCCATCCACATGTATATTCATAACTCTTTTAGTAACATGTGTTTCATCTCTCCTCTTTACATGACCATACCAAGACAAACGATTCCCTTTCAACTTTTCAGTCACTGGCGCCACTTTCAAACTTCCTCTAATATATTCATTTCTTACTTTATCCATTCTCGTCACACCACACATCCATCTCAACATTCTCATCTCCGCTACATGCAATCTTTTTTCATCCGTCTTTTTCACAGCCCAACATTCTGATCCATACAGTATGACAGGTCTTATCACGGACTTGTAGATTTTACCCTTCAACTTGGGGGGCATCCGTGGGTCACAAATTGTTCCAGTGACCTGTCGCCATTTCATCCATCCTGTATTGATCCGATGTGATACGTCTCCGTGAACGGCCATCAGTTATAAACTTGTGAGATACTCGATTCGTGATCGTAAACAAATTTAAAATGCCGTGTTGTTCAGTGGTTTCATGCAAGAACTGAAGCGATAAGAGAAGCCTGGGTCATCATGGAATCTCTTACCATATGGAAGTACAAGTTTAATACTATATTTATCTTTAAAATCAGTATAAACAACAAATCTTATAATATCCCTTGCTGCTACTACGTTATTTTTGTTTTCAAATATCAAGGCGACTGTATTACTCTTACAGTAAATACATTGCTCTTTAACCACTACCTAATTTTAACGCTCAGTAACTGAACAAGCAATGTAAAAATAACATAACGATACTTTATCAGTGCGGTGTATTTCATAATACGGCCGCTGTTAGTAGCGGCGAGTTAATGATGTGCCTGTATGATCTACTAATGTAGACTATCGACCATAATATCGATTGGTTGGATATCCGAATTAAAATAATGTTAATATTTTTATTTATTTTTATTATTTTACAGAGTTGTAAAGAAATAGCATGATTCAGAATTTAATTACGACTTTTGCTTAAAATAAGGCAACATGTTCTAGCTCTTTATTTAACAAGCACTGTATTATTTTTTTCTAACAAATGCCTTACATGGTGAGGTTTAGCAGTAAGTTAGGTAAAATGATAACTACAATGTTATTAATGTTTTCAGTTTCCCGAAAGACGCAATTTTAATAAAGCAATGGATTGACGGAAGGCCACTGGAAGGCCACCTAATTGGTTGCCTAAAAAAATATAGTACTATAGTATTATATGCTCATTTCACTTTCAACCAGAAATGCTTTAGCCTCTAAAAAAAACTCAGTCTTTTTGAATGGGCAATCTTTAAATTAAGACTAGACCTGAGTTAAAGTTTTTTTTAGTAACTGAAAGCTTTTTCATGCAATAATTCATAATACAAGTTATTAAACTTTTCAGGATTTTAGAGGACTAGGACATGTACTTGGCCGATTTTTAGTATTTGATATTGATGTTCTGAAATGACGTATATAATGGCCTAATACGGGTAATTGGTTAGAGTTTTTAGGTTTTATGAAAACAGATTTTATTATTCTATTATATATTATATATGTCCAGAAAATAATATATATTACAATTGTATGTTATTTTCTGGACATTTTATGATTTTGTTTTTGGGACCCAAAAAAAAAATAGCACAATAAAAAAATGGAAAAATCGATAACTTTTCTATTTAGTCAATCACTAGCGTAAATGTAAAATTAATTGCTTTTGCATAGCACATCGACATTTAATGTGTGCGTAAGTTGTACAGTGCATGGAAAATACACGCTGTTTTTAGAGAGGTAAGGTTTATAATTGACTGTGTAGTATGGACTGATTTATGATTTGCTGATGTGTGCGCGACTGCGTAAATATTACTGTATGTGTAGTAGTTTCGGCGGTGGTAGGGAAACTGGAGACATCGTGTTCCGGTACAATTTTTACCACTTAACATATCTCCTCCTTTCTTATATCCATGATTCAAACGCTTGCGTGCTATTAGGGCCGTGGACCGATTTTTTTTTTTTTTAAGTATGAGTATGCCTTCTTCCTAATTGGTTTTATAGAATACATATTATCATAAACTTTAAACATCACCGTGAGCGGGTTAACAGGCTTGAAGCGGATTGCTACACCACCTACTTAGCTGAAACAGAGGTCTCTATTGAAAAGAATCCGAAACGATTTTGGAGCTTTGTGAAACAACGATATAAGTCCAATGTAATGCCCAGCTTCCTCAAATATGGTGATGTGACGATTTCTTCTCCCGAATCTATTTGTAATGCATTTTCTTCCCACTTCTATTCTTCTTTTCTTGATCCTATCAATGATATGCCTTCTAATTTTTGCCCTCCCCAAACTGCTATAAATTCTAATATAACTTCGGATATTCACTCAATCGAGATTGACCTTAATGTTATAGTTAAGCTAACTAGTGAAATTGATCCATTTAAGTCTGCTGGTCCTGACCACTTATCACCAAAATTTCTAATTGGGTGTCCTAAAACTATTTCCCTGCCGGTATCACCATTATTTAAAAAATCACTCGCTTCATGTTCTGTTCCCCAAATCTGGAAGTCTGCCTTTATCACTCCTGTGCATAAAAAAGGGCACAAAAATTAAATTGTTAATTACAGACCTATTTCGTCATTATGCGTATTGGCTAAAATTTTTGAGACGATTGTCTATTAGCAAGTTTATGCAGCGCTGAGTCAGTCTTTTAGCCCTTCTCAGCACGGATTTCTTAAGGGCCGTTCAAAAGTAACTAACCTGGCTCTGCTCAATGACTTCCTAACTGATAAAATGGACAATAGAGCACAAGTCGATGTCGTTTACACACATTATAGTAAAGCTTTTGACAGAATTGACCATAATATTCTGAAAACAAAGCTCTTTGACAATGGTATTAGAGGAGATCTTCTTCGCTGGTTTACTTCATACCTTGTAAATAGGTGTCAAGCTGTCGTTATCAGTAATTACATGTCGAGCTGGGTTCCAGCTCCTAGTGGCGTACCCTAAGGCTCCTTGATGGGTCCTTTACTTTTTATCATTTATGTTAGCGACATGGACTCGTGTTTCCACCATTCAAATTCACGTTGTTTTGCTGACGACATGAAGATTGCTTTGTTATTTCATGTAAATAAAAAACGCGCGACTGCTGCGCTACACCCCACTGCAGTCGCGCAATTTGAAGACGCCCAAAAACCGACTTGCCAATTCATACCAAAACACTTGCAAATTGCACTTGCACTTGCTTACACTTGGCAAAAGTTTAAACGCACCATGAAATCGCGCGTCACTGACGTTTATAAGTCGTTCCACTTCACACTGGAAATTTCAAAAAACTTTTTACCGACTTCACTAAAAAAACACTAAAAGGATCAAAATAACTTTAATTTTAGAAGTCGGTTTTTCTCGGTATGACTTCTGAAACTAAAGTTATTTTGATCCTTTTAGTGTTTTTTTAGTGAATTCTGTTATTTTTTTATATAAAAGGTTTTTTATATAACACTTTTTAGTTGCTATACTTATAACCAGAGTGCCTATTTCTCATGACAATTCCATTTAACCCAAACACTGCTAGGATACATTTTTTTATTATGAAGTTCGAGTATCTAACTTCCACCTTCCGGCTTCATCATCAGATCAGTTCGATATTACACAGATACAGATATCAATTCTAATAAGCGCAAACACGGCTAGGATACATTAATTAATTACGGACTTCCGGTGCATAGGCACCGGATGATGATGATGATATCATTTTCAACATAATTATTCAGAACTATTTATTGTCATAGTCGCTTATCTATCTTCATCGTGATATCTATGTAAGTATGAAGTTCCGTTGGCCATTTCTGGTCTTCTTCATCAGTTCCACTTCACCAAATGTTACTTTTTGACTGTAAGTGCATAATTTTTCGATGAAAATACCAAAATCACTATATGGTTGCCTATAATATTTGAGGAGTTCCCTCGATTCCTCATGGATCCCTTTATCAGAACTGGATTTAGAAAAAAATGGGACCAATCTGTAAGCATATGCTTTAAGAGGAAAAAAAATGCACATCGGTCCATGAACGACGGAATTCTGAAGCAACAAACATAAAAAATGATGATAAAAATGAAAGAATACAACCAAATTGATAACTTACTAACCTTTTTTTGAAGCGGTTAAAAATGTGAAAACTTGATTATAAAAAGCGCGTCAAAAGTATGAGTTGTTCTTATTCAGAATAGTGATAAATAAACAAAGAACAATTTACGACATATTTTAGTATTTATAAATAATTATTTTATCATTTACTACAACAATATTTAAGAAAAACGGAATATTTGCTTCAAATAAAATGAATAAAAGAATGCCATTGCTGTTTCATAAATGTGGCTATTATTGAAACCCGTCTTTCGTTGGCACAACCTGATCCTCGAATAGTCTTAATTTTTTAATCAGAACACATTTAACTGTAACAAATCAAGACCTATTAAACCTTGTTCAAACCTGTATTAAAGCATTATTTTTTTTGTATAAGACGGGAATAGTCTAAGATTTGGTGTAAGAAACGTACACAAATGTATTTTATTTTATTACTATTAGGAATACTTACAGCTACTTATAATACGGCCGTTTTAATTTGGCGGCCCTGAAGTTTGCGCAGAAGGCTGCGCACGAACGTTTTTTAGGAACAGAATGGTGGCATGAGGCGACGTGCGCGGGGCGGAGGTGTAAGCTAGAGATTGACTCTATGTAAACACAATCGACCCTTTATTCAATCAAATATCGCAGTCGATTTTTATCGATTTGGAATTTATTGATTTTTGTTTATATGACATATTGAACGAAATAGATTTACAAACATAGTAAATGTTGTCGTTAGTAAACGAGACTTCGACTTTAATAATTAAAAAAAACTAATAATATTATATTTTCTTGGTTGAAAGATTAGTTAAATATCAGTTAACTATAAACGACTATTAAAATAACGACTGTTTGAGAATATTTTAAACCTCCTTATAAAATTTAATAAAATATATTTTTATAATTAGATTTCAATCGATTTGAAAAATAATCGATTAAACAACACCCTCAGTCACGCATATTGGACATCCCTTTTTCTTTACTCCGTAAAACTTCGTGCATAATCGGCAATGCTCGGGACGCGGTAATGTGTCTCACTCACACGTTAGCAATGGTGTCGTGTTCGTGTCGCTGTCTCTGTCTTGAGCACAGGCGGTGACAAAAGTTTTCGTTGGTTTTTATTAATACATTGTTAAGTTTTTTGTGTAGTGTTAGGTTTGTTTCTTTAATTCATAAGTTATTTTTGTAGCTTTCTGTCTCAAAGTGTTTTAATATTTATTTTATTTGTACTTGGTCCCTGTATTAGTAAAATTTTATTCGTGTTTAGGTTTTAAAAAAATAACGTCAATAACAGTTTTTTTTACGACTGTACATGCGCTAAAGTTCGCAGAGCCTATGTTCACGGGCGCCAAGTTAGAACGACCGTATTATATTATAATATAAACTTAAAATAGAAAATTATTATGAGTAGAACTCTCAAATGTTACTTACGTACTCTTGATATTTTTTACCCAACTACGGCAAACCCAAAGGAGGGTTATGATTTTAACAGGCTATTTATGTATGTATGTATGTTTAGCTGTTCCCTCATAGCTCCTAATCTACTTATAGGAACTTGATATATGAGGTATCGTTAGAACTTAATTGTCCGCTGAATATGGGCTACGTGACGTGTCACAAAACTCGATATGGCGCCCTTTAGCGGACAAAAGTAATCTGTTAAAAAATAAAAATGGAGATTACATTAATTACAGATTTAAAAAAAGCCGTGTTGGTATCATTTGAAAGGGCTTCATTTGTACATTTCCAAAATATTGCTCAAATTGAAAGTGACGCCCTCTAGTGGCCAAAAAGTCATATGTTAAAAAAATGTTAAGATAAATACATCGTGTTTGATATCATTTGAATGGGCTTCACTGGTACTTATCAAAAAATATCATCAAAATTCAATGTGCGCCCTTTAATGGACAAAAAGATTTGTGTTAAAAAAAAACATAAATACGTCGTGTTTGCTATCATTTGAAAGGGCTTACTTGTACATACCAAAAATATCGCCAATATTTAATATGGCACTTTCTAGCAGATAAAACATTGTGCGCAAATAGAAATAATAACATAAGCTGGGTATACCCACAGAACAAAGAATACAGAGAAGTGCCCCTGCACTGGCTAAGCACGGGAACCAGTGTCGTCAAACTCACACATTTGCATATCAAATTGTCTATTACACTCATAAAAAACAGTTATTTGATTGGCTACAAATTACTAACGCAACTTTTACAAATCATCTTCTTATCGCTTTCAAAAATTAAGTCTTATTACAAGGAGTGAAAGTTGTTATTATTTGACATGACACAAACAATAAAGACGTTTTTCGTTTAAAAACTTTAAAGAGACAAATTTAGAATGAGCTCAGCTACTCAACGCTAGATGGCGCTGTAATCAATTCATGCTATTCAGAACGCTAGCACCTTTGAAATAGATGTCATATTCCCATGCACATGTAATCTCATTTGCTACTCAATTAGAGATGTAGATATATATCGATATTTTAATATTGATGTTACGTAATTTATTCGGGTGAACAATGTAATAATTTGTTAACATCATACAAATGCTTAATAATGGAAAAGGTTGATTATCTTTAAAATATCAATGTTAAAGAGGTATTTGTATGTTTGTATGTAGGGCTAGGAGATAATCTTATTTTCATATAATCAAGTACAATGCGTTCCAAATAAGAATAGGATCGATTCCATTTTGTGACTTCACGTCATATTGTCAAATCGAAGAAATTGGGTAGGGAGAGCAAAACAAGAAATTTTTAAAGTTTAATTTATTTACGAATCGTGAACTAAAAAAGTTTAGTCAGAATCCAGTTTCTCAACTTTGCTCATCTTTGCGTCCCTGTGTGAAGGGTCGTGAGTAGTGGAAAATGGAAGAAGGAAAATTATTCCTAACAATGAAAATAAGAAACAAAACTTTTTATTTTTAACTAATTTAGACTTAAAACCATATATTTATTTCGCAGCTAATTTATATTAAACAATAATAATATTATAACAATAGTTATTAATTCCCCTAGAGTTAACTAAGACATAATAATACAAAGCAAAAAATAACATTTATTGATACACAAATAAGTTTTCTTTGCAAACTGTACTTATCACTCAACATTTAACAGGTTATTGGCTTTCCTATCCTTATTTTGGAACGCATAGTGCGCGGGCGAAGCCGCTGACAGAAGCTAACGATAAATGAAACGATAACAGATATGTAGTACGAAAAATATTTACTGACCTTGAAATAACAACAACAACTTTCGTGACGTGGTCTACCCATGTACCAATTTTAATTGAAATCCGTTCAGCCTTTCGATCGTGAAGTGGAAGAAAGTGATTAGCAACCCGCACCTACTTCGAACGGATGCAGGTTACGTGTTGTTAAAACCTCGAGATTTCTGTGCAATCTTAGTTAAATATTTATAAATTATACACATGAACCGTCCGACACACATTGTGGATGATGGTGCCAGCCATGAAATGAAGAGTTAGAAATAAATAAAAATTATCGATACCGACCTACTTTACGGATGTGTCCCATCCCTAATTGAGTAGCGTCGAAGTTACTAGAATTTATGTTACGATTTTCCAGACGACGACCAAGGGCATTTAGACTTTGTGGTAATGTTTATAAGGTTGTTTATAGTTTGCATTGAAGTGAAAAAATGTGTTATTGTAATTAAAATCAACTATATTAAAAATTAACAAAGTTTTGTACTTATCGATGATACGATACACCTCCACAAGATTCATTTTTTTCTGCTTTCGTTTTTGCAAGTCAAAACCGGAGAATAAGGCTTAATTTCTAATTTTTCGGGTATTTCTGAGACAACCAATCGCGACAAGTATCTGACGGCGAATAAGCTAAATGTTGCGCAGCTCTGCTTAATGTTGACACGCATGCGATATCGGAAGGGCAATTCCTCTACCTTCTTTATTTCGTGGGTATACCTCCACGCGGTGAAGGCGGAAACAGTTAATTTGACACCAAAATTGTTTAAATAAAAAAAAGTAAAACACTAAAAGTTAACTACGACAAAAAAAACGACGCTGAAAATGTATGAAACAAGAAAAGAAGAAAGAAGTTTCATACATTTTCAGCGTCGGTTTTTTTTTGCGGGTTTTAGTTTTTTACATTTTTTTAAATCTTGAAACTGACCTTTAAAGGACACTTTATAATGAATCTCTTACTAAAACAACATAAAAAAAAATTAAGGATTGTATGGGTATTGAGTTTATGTTTTTCTTTTATAGAGTTGCGACGGCGGTTGACAGAGAACAAAGAGTTTAGTATACCGCTTAGATGGATTAATAAAACAGCGAATGTACGAAAAACTATCATCTTGAGCTCAAGATGGCAACTGCGCGAACAAGAATCCTCGCCGCTCGCAGGGACGCTCGGGGACTCCGGCGTGGAGTCGCCGCCTCTCGGGGGCGCTGCTCGCTTCACGGAGTTCCTGGGCTGGAGCGCCGCCGAGGCCGGCCACGCCGCCGCGCTCGTCAAGGGCGGCCGCGCCTCGGCCGACAGCTCCGACGACGGCTTCTTCGAGCTGAGCTCCGTGGGCGACGGAGCGCCCGACTGGGTCGCGTGGCAAGCCGGCGTGCTCGCGCGCGCAGCCGCCGCCGAGAGGCGCGGCCTGGACGTGCGCGCGCTGGGCCGCGCCGTGCTGCGCGCGCTGCCCGCGCCGCCCGCGCCGCCGCTGCACTGCGACCACGTGCTGCGCCGCACGGCGCGCCGGGACCCGGAGGTGTCGCACGTGCTGCTGTCCACGCTGTTCCTGGTCAGTCCACTTTCTGTCTCACTACTACGCGGCGCGGCCTGGACGTGCGCGCGCTGGGCCGCGCCGTGCTGCGCGCGCTGCCCGCGCCGCCCGCGCCGCCGCTGCACTGCGACCACGTGCTGCGCCGCACGGCGCGCCGGGACCCGGAGGTGTCGCACGTGCTGCTGTCCACGCTGTTCCTGGTCAGTCCACTTTCTGTCTCACTACTACGCGGCGCGGCCTGGACGTGCGCGCGCTGGGCCGCGCCGTGCTGCGCGCGCTGCCCGCGCCGCCCGCGCCGCCGCTGCACTGCGACCACGTGCTGCGCCGCACGGCGCGCCGGGACCCGGAGGTGTCGCACGTGCTGCTGTCCACGCTGTTCCTGGTCAGTCCACTTTCTGTCTCACTACTACGCGGCGCGGCCTGGACGTGCGCGCGCTGGGCCGCGCCGTGCTGCGCGCGCTGCCCGCGCCGCCCGCGCCGCCGCTGCACTGCGACCACGTGCTGCGCCGCACGGCGCGCCGGGACCCGGAGGTGTCGCACGTGCTGCTGTCCACGCTGTTCCTGGTCAGTCCACTTTCTGTCTCACTACTACGCGGCGCGGCCTGGACGTGCGCGCGCTGGGCCGCGCCGTGCTGCGCGCGCTGCCCGCGCCGCCCGCGCCGCCGCTGCACTGCGACCACGTGCTGCGCCGCACGGCGCGCCGGGACCCGGAGGTGTCGCACGTGCTGCTGTCCACGCTGTTCCTGGTCAGTCCACTTTCTGTCTCACTACTACGCGGCGCGGCCTGGACGTGCGCGCGCTGGGCCGCGCCGTGCTGCGCGCGCTGCCCGCGCCGCCCGCGCCGCCGCTGCACTGCGACCACGTGCTGCGCCGCACGGCGCGCCGGGACCCGGAGGTGTCGCACGTGCTGCTGTCCACGCTGTTCCTGGTCAGTCCACTTTCTGTCTCACTACTACGCGGCGCGGCCTGGACGTGCGCGCGCTGGGCCGCGCCGTGCTGCGCGCGCTGCCCGCGCCGCCCGCGCCGCCGCTGCACTGCGACCACGTGCTGCGCCGCACGGCGCGCCGGGACCCGGAGGTGTCGCACGTGCTGCTGTCCACGCTGTTCCTGGTCAGTCCACTTTCTGTCTCACTACTACGCGGCGCGGCCTGGACGTGCGCGCGCTGGGCCGCGCCGTGCTGCGCGCGCTGCCCGCGCCGCCCGCGCCGCCGCTGCACTGCGACCACGTGCTGCGCCGCACGGCGCGCCGGGACCCGGAGGTGTCGCACGTGCTGCTGTCCACGCTGTTCCTGGTCAGTCCACTTTCTGTCTCACTACTACGCGGCGCGGCCTGGACGTGCGCGCGCTGGGCCGCGCCGTGCTGCGCGCGCTGCCCGCGCCGCCCGCGCCGCCGCTGCACTGCGACCACGTGCTGCGCCGCACGGCGCGCCGGGACCCGGAGGTGTCGCACGTGCTGCTGTCCACGCTGTTCCTGGTCAGTCCACTTTCTGTCTCACTACTACGCGGCGCGGCCTGGACGTGCGCGCGCTGGGCCGCGCCGTGCTGCGCGCGCTGCCCGCGCCGCCCGCGCCGCCGCTGCACTGCGACCACGTGCTGCGCCGCACGGCGCGCCGGGACCCGGAGGTGTCGCACGTGCTGCTGTCCACGCTGTTCCTGGTCAGTCCACTTTCTGTCTCACTACTACGCGGCGCGGCCTGGACGTGCGCGCGCTGGGCCGCGCCGTGCTGCGCGCGCTGCCCGCGCCGCCCGCGCCGCCGCTGCACTGCGACCACGTGCTGCGCCGCACGGCGCGCCGGGACCCGGAGGTGTCGCACGTGCTGCTGTCCACGCTGTTCCTGGTCAGTCCACTTTCTGTCTCACTACTACGCGGCGCGGCCTGGACGTGCGCGCGCTGGGCCGCGCCGTGCTGCGCGCGCTGCCCGCGCCGCCCGCGCCGCCGCTGCACTGCGACCACGTGCTGCGCCGCACGGCGCGCCGGGACCCGGAGGTGTCGCACGTGCTGCTGTCCACGCTGTTCCTGGTCAGTCCACTTTCTGTCTCACTACTACGCGGCGCGGCCTGGACGTGCGCGCGCTGGGCCGCGCCGTGCTGCGCGCGCTGCCCGCGCCGCCCGCGCCGCCGCTGCACTGCGACCACGTGCTGCGCCGCACGGCGCGCCGGGACCCGGAGGTGTCGCACGTGCTGCTGTCCACGCTGTTCCTGGTCAGTCCACTTTCTGTCTCACTACTACGCGGCGCGGCCTGGACGTGCGCGCGCTGGGCCGCGCCGTGCTGCGCGCGCTGCCCGCGCCGCCCGCGCCGCCGCTGCACTGCGACCACGTGCTGCGCCGCACGGCGCGCCGGGACCCGGAGGTGTCGCACGTGCTGCTGTCCACGCTGTTCCTGGTCAGTCCACTTTCTGTCTCACTACTACGCGGCCTGGACGTGCGCGTGACAAGATCCTTGTGATCCTTGATCTACTAATGCACGAACTAAACTATATGTTCCATCCTTTGACATGGCCTTCACTAAAGCCGTAGGTATTAAAACCGTATCCTTACAATTTCCTGTCGAAAGGCATGAAACTATTGGCTTAGTAAATCCCTCCGCTTGTACAGCGGTCTTTTGAGTTTCCTCCATTGAGGTACTATTCCTAGTAGCGGCTGGTACTGCTTCCGTCTGAGCAGAGCCTGTGCCCTCACTAACAGACCCAGAACCACCACTAGGGTGAAGTAAAGTATGGTGGTGTCTTTTACATAAATGGCATTTGAGGGTGTGTCTACAAAACCTGGCAGAGTGGTTATTACCCAAACAAATGAAACACAGCCCATTTTTCTGTGCGAAATCACGTCGAGTGTCATTATTTTCTTTAGCAAAACCTTTACAAGAAGTAACTTTATGAGCGGCAGAACAAAAAGAGCAAGATAACTCAGTTTTTTCTTTCCCTACCACATGAAATGATTGAGAATTCTTTTGATCTTGAGGTTTGTTTTCAAAATTTTCTAGACCTCGAAAGCGATCAGTTAAAAATTCGGTAAATTGACGAAAATAGGCAAATCATCCGTTACATCAGAAGCTACTTTAAATTCTTAGGCCTTCCTGGTCTCCATATCCAATTTGGCACTAATAATGTCTATTATTAGGATGTCCCAAGAATTGACGTCAATACCTAAATTTTTAATTGAACCCAAACAATCACATGTGGTGCTAAGTAATCTTTTTATCTCAAAAGCTGATTCTACTGTTAAACCTTTTTGATTAAACAACCGTTTTAAAATGCCATTTGCTAAAAATCTTTTATTGTTGTACATTGCCTCCAATTTTGCACAACTAGCTGTATATTTATACGCTGTTACATTAATGTTTCTTAATAACTGCTCTGCATCTCCGGTTAAGTACCTTCACCGAGGGTTGGTTAGTAAAACGCAAGTAGAATCTTAGAACAGAATGTTTATTTCGTGATTTGCTCAGCCTTGTTGTTTGTCTTTGTGTTGTTGATTACCACACAAAACTCAAAATAATAGCGGACCAATAGCAAACGAGCTAGTGCGCGGGTCCGCCGTCCTATAAGGATGTGTCGCTGCTGTCGCCTCATCGAACGTGGAGTTTACTAGATACGTAGATTCGTATTCGATAAATACATATAAAATCTACGCGGCCGGCGCGCGCGCCTTAATGATTGATTGTCGATTATGCTGAATGTAGTTGTCTGGTACATACCCTTTAAGGTAATATAATGTTTGTGCATCGTCTAGAGTTTTATTGTTATGTATTAGTCCTACAAACAAATCCATAATCGTCTGCCACTCGCTATAATTTCCAGAGAACACAGGTATTTTAACCTCATTCGACATTTTTATATTGTTTAAAGTTTCTTTCAGCTCGCTTTTATACTGTATATAAAACTCTTCGTACTTCATCATACAAGTTAGTTTTATGATACTTGTTGTTGGATGTTTTACTAATTATTTTAACATGTGTTTTATAGAATAATTGCCACTGCTGCTCTAAGTTTTCAATTCTAGTTTCTATATAACGAACAGTTAGCCGCTCTTTAGGACATTTTTTAAAGTTAGATTTTTACTTCAGCATTTTAACTTTAATGTCTTCCTGAATGTCGCTAAGGGACGCCATTTTTAATTAACAAAAAATCTTGCATAACTATAAATCACACGTTCAATAATAAATTCGAAGTTTCTTGTAAATATATATTTTTTCTAAGTCCCAAATAACATTTAAAATTTTACAAGTGTTTGAAATTTTTATTTCTGGGTGAAATCGGACATACAATTTCCCGTCTGAACCACCTTTTCGTTAATATTTTGCAAGTCCTAAATCAATCAAGAATGTTAAAGTTAATTTAATGATAATAATAAAGTTCAAATTTACACCCCACTATTTGAAGTCTTCAAGTTAAATTCTTCCAGAAAATAAGGTTGCAAATTGTACTCACGATTATTTTTTTTGTTTACCAACTTCACTCACTGACACTGATTGTTGATACCTCGTGAGGCTGCGTCGCGCCGATGCACCACCTAGGTGGCGCCCCCTGCCGTCTGTTTCCTCCCTTGCGTCGCTCCTCCAGTTGTAGCCGCCACCAGTAGTGCTGCACCAGGCTCCACTGGATGCTGGCTCCCTGATCCAACCGGTTCCTCCTCCAGCTGCTGACACCTCTCACCTGGTGTGCCCCGCTTGAAGGGGATGCTCTGGACAGCGATCCACTGCCCAGTAACGACGCGAAGGGTGGTAAATCTCTACCACCGCCGGAGATCACCAAAAACACTCCCGACCAATCCGGCTCGAAGGACCATGTTCGAAACCCGAGGGTCGACTTGGAGAGTGTAACGAAATCAAAACACTGGACTGGTAATTAATCGCGTATAATGAAACACGTACCGAAACCGAATCACAATGTTTACGTTTGTACTGGCTCTCAAAAAAACAAAATTCTTAGACCTACCCTATACTACGCGCGGTAACGAAACCATAGCGACTTCTTATTCGACGCCAACGCCATCTATCGATTTTGTGGGTACTATTTGCCCAGGATTGAATTAATATTAGTCGCTATGATTCCGTTCCCTTTTATTATATCTAAACATATATTAAAGTTACAAGTCCAAGATGGGCTGCAGGCCACAAACTACAAAAGCATACTGAAAGCGACACCACTAGTTTCTATTGAGTCTCTTGAAATTGATTCCGTGCGCGGCACAGGCTGCGGCTGCGGAACGAAGCGACCGCAGTCTGCAGCACCAGTGATGTCGCAAACCGCAAAGTTGACACGTACAAAAATGACGACTTTTTCGGCAGGTGAAACAGTCGGTCAGTCAAAAAAAAGTGAAGTTAATTTACACGTTCGAAAGCGTAGATCTCTATGGAGAAGAATGTGCAAGAAACTCCATGGGCACTCTTATAAATCATGATACGAGTTACAAAAATCTTCGTTACATATTTTTGTCGCTTCTACGAGGGCTGCTCTGAAAATTTCGGGAATCAAGGAAGTGACACAACATTACTATTTAAAAATGTATTTATTGCTTTTCGAAGTATTCTCCTCGAAATTTGACACATTTTTCCATACGATGGAACCAATAATTGAAGCAACCATTCCTTTCGGAAGTTGGGGTCTCCAAAATGGCCGTTTTGTAGGCGTCCACAGCTTCTTCAGGTGATGAAAATCTCTGTCCACGCAATTTATTCTTTATTTTAGGGAAAGTATAGAAATCATTAGGGCTTAGGTCAGGGCTGTACGGCGGAGGTCTAATAATTCTATGTTTTCTTGCTCTAAAAACTCTTTTGTTCTGTGCGCGGTGTGAGAACTCGCATTGTCGTGATGGAGGATGATGCGGCGGTTGCAGTTCTCTTTACGGAGTTCAGAAACGATCTGTGGCAAACAAATGCTAGCATACCATTCTGCATTAACCGTTCTTTGTCCCTCAAGAGGAATAGTCGTAACATGGCCGGTTTAGGAGACAAACGTGGCCACCATTTTTTTTTGCAACACTCTGTGAACGAACAATTTTTGTTGGCTTTAACTCATTTTTGAACACCCAAACTCGTGACTAGTTTTTTGTTTCGGGTTCGTACGCGTATATCCAGGATTCGTCACCTGATACGATGTTGTATACAGCATTTGAGGATCCTGCGTAGAATCTTTCGAGAGTTCTGACGCACCAAGTAACGCGATCCGGTTTTTGCTCTTCACAGAGCGAATGCGGTATCCATCGGGAAAACAACTTTTTTACACCTAATTGTTCATGCAAGATTATTTGTATTTGACTCATGCCAAAAGTCTAAAGTTGCCTGAAATTCGCGGTATGTTACATGTCGATATTCCTCAATCAGCTTACGCACAGCATCAACGTTTTCTTGGGTGACTGCAGTTTTTGGACGACCTTGACGGGGATCATCACTGAGCTTGATACGTCCACGTTGAAATTTAGCAAACCAGCGATAAATTGTGGTTTTGGATGGGGCTTCATCACCAAATGCAGAAATCATCCGGTCAACACACTGTTTTTGTGTTAAACCACTTCGAAAGTCATAATAAATCATCGCTCTCGAATTTTCTCGAGTCAATTCCATTTTCTCAACGACTAAACAAGTTTAACAAAACCTTGTGACAAGACCGAGAATCTTTTTTTTAATAAATAAATGGTATTCGATTTTTAAAACCAAGGAGTTTTCAATTAAAAAGATTTTAATATGACAGGAACAGTGGAAATATTCCATTCCCGATACTTTTAGTGCAGCCTATGTATTATGTGAACACAATGTCAATAAATAAAGAAAAAAAAGAGTATTTAAAAAATATAAATTGAAATAAGCCACTGGAAGTTAAGAGATGACCAGTCTCAACTGACGGCACCCGTTCACGAGCATGACGCGTGCATCAGCCCCACTCAGCTCAACCGCTTTGAAGAGAAGTGAATGACCCAACAATACGTGCCACCATCAACGAGACATTTGAGTGAGCATGAGAAACTCTTAACTTAATACCTAATAAAATAAATTGCTCCACGGTACTTCACATTTACAAAATTTGAAAAAAAAAAGCTACATTATACAATAATTTAAAAATCTCAGTATAAAAATCTTTTACATACAGGCAAATTTAAACAGCACTGCCAAATAAGAATATTATGCATATGGGACCGGTGATTTACAATAAAATACCAGATGATATAAAAAATTGCACACTACAAATATTTAAAAAGAAATTAAATAAATTGCTACTTGAAAAGTGTTATGTAATTGATGAATTTTTGAATGACAAATCGATTTGATTATTTATATACAATGTTTTTCCTTGCGATTTTAATTTTCTAATTTCATTGAATCTTTGACTAACTTATTATTATAATATTATTAATTTACTATTGACATTGTATTATTGACTAATTATTTACTTATTATTGACATTGTAATATTAACCAATTATTAACTTATTATTGACATTGTTTACCACTGAATGAACTTACAAATTGAATGATTTATATTTTTATTGACTATTTAATAATTGGATACTCGTTAAATATTTATTTTTTTAAGATTATTTCATAATTAATTCTACTATAAAAAAAAATTGCATGCCTCACGGTAGAATGTACTGGATCCTTCTCTTACTTAACACAATACTTTTGTACCTACAATCATAGCAAATAAATTATTTCATTTCATTACAATACTATTGTTTTCAAAGATAAAAAAAGTAATATGATGAGATGTCCCTCGGACAAAAAAGTATATGGGACGGGCAAAAAAATTGCGGATATGTCGACATGGGCAGTGGAACATCTGAACATTGCGAGACCTTTAGCCTCTAAGGCTTACTTATTTTTACTGAATGCGGTTAATGATAACTTCAAATTACTGCTTGGTTACTTTTTGGAGCATGGTTTAAATGCAAAGTAAAAAGTTAATTTAATTAAACTATTTGTTTATTAAAGTGCCATTCAGATGCCGGTGTGAAAGTAGTCTACTTAACCTTCGATGGACATTTACCAATATAACAGCAATGAAGCTGCTAGGATGTATGTAACATCCTGTACACCAATCTCTCGGTCAATAATATTGAGCAATATTATTTATCTTTTAAGGCCTATCTTACGAAACCGCCAAATTTTTTTAAATAAATTTTTGTTTTTGCATAGCGAACACAAATTAGTGCAACTTTTAGCCAAACTAAAAAAAAGCTGTTTGAAATTATATTTGTTTATCACGGGAAGTACCCGTATTGTACTGTAAATTAAAAAAGCTTTGATCATCTCTAAAACTAGGTTTAATGTAAATTTAAGTTTTTAAGTATTGAAATAACAATGTCCTAATTTGATTCAAACAAAATTAAATTAATAACTAACTTAACATGTAATACGACAATATCCATTGAAATGTAAAAAAAAATATTGAACTGCAATAATACGCATATCGATCAAATCGGCCACACGCACTCGATTGCACATCATATACGGTCGTTATACGTTATAATACATGCGTTCGGGAAAATTCGGGCTAGTTCGTGTCGCTCTGAACGTAAGTTAGTACCTAATTAAAATTTGATTTAAAATACAAAACAGTGATTTAATGGTTTATTTACCGGTGGTAGGACACGCCATGTGTCTTCAGGTTGATGGTATTTGACCTATATTTACATATAATTACTGCACAACTCGGCATTTTGGTTTTCTAAACATCAATAGTAGAATGTACGCAATTGCAAGACGACTGGATGAAGCGTACAGCCGCCGTTAGAATATATGACTAATAAGATAATATCGAGGCGGCACGAGCCACGCCCCCAAGGCAAATCCCTCGAAATGTGACGAAAACGCATAAAACTTATATATAATAAATATCTCAAATGAATCGGAAATTTCAGTAATCGATTTCTTTGACCTCATCCCTTTTTTTCAATCTGTCAGAACTGTCAAACGGTACTTCTTAGATTGTACATTCTTTAATTGAATGTAATTATTATCAGAGTGAAAATTAGACTTGTGGAGTGACAGTCCGATGCTTGCAGGCGAACGCGGGCAACGTGCACATAGTGGAGGGCGCGCCGCTCACCGTCAACTCGTTCTCGCTGCAGCTGCTGAACAGCGAGCTGCCGGCCGTCGAGCTCGACGATCCCTTCCTGCGCTGAGCGCCGCAGCCACACATATACAGCGCGGCACATAGTGGCGGGTGCGCCGCTCACCGTCAACTCGTTCTCGCTGCAGCTGCTGACCAGCGAGCTGCCGGCCGCCGAGCCCGACGATCCCTTCCTGCGCTGAGCGCCGCAGCCACACATATACAGCGCGGCACATCGTGGCGGACGCGCCGCTCACTGTCAACTCGTTCTCGCTGCAGCTGCTGACCAGCGAGCTGCCGGCCGCCGAGCCCGACGATCCCTTCCTGCGCTGAGCGCCGCAGCCACACATATACAGCGCGGCACATAGTGGCGGGTGCGCCGCTCACCGTCAACTCGTTCTCGCTGCAGCTGCTGACCAGCGAGCTGCCGGCCGCCGAGCCCGACGATCCCTTCCTGCGCTGAGCGCCGCAGCCACACATATACAGCGCGGCACATCGTGGCGGACGCGCCGCTCACTGTCAACTCGTTCTCGCTGCAGCTGCTGACCAGCGAGCTGCCGGCCGCCGAGCCCGACGATCCCTTCCTGCGCTGAGCGCCGCAGCCACACATATACAGCGCGGCACATAGTGGCGGACGCGCCGCTCACTGTCAACTCGTTCTCGCTGCAGCTGCTGACCAGCGAGCTGCCGGCCGCCGAGCCCGACGATCCCTTCCTGCGCTGAGCGCCGCAGCCACACATATACAGCGCGGCACATCGTGGCGGACGCGCCGCTCACTGTCAACTCGTTCTCGCTGCAGCTGCTGACTAGCGAGCTGCCGGCCGCCGAGCCCGACGATCCCTTCCTGCGCTGAGCGCCGCAGCCACACATATACAGCGCGGCACATCGTGGCGGACGCGCCGCTCACTGTCAACTCGTTCTCGCTGCAGCTGCTGACCAGCGAGCTGCCGGCCGCCGAGCCCGACGATCCCTTCCTGCGCTGAGCGCCGCAGCCACACATATACAGCGCGGCACATCGTGGCGGACGCGCCGCTCACTGTCAACTCGTTCTCGCTGCAGCTGCTGACCAGCGAGCTGCCGGCCGCCGAGCCCGACGATCCCTTCCTGCGCTGAGCGCCGCAGCCACACATATACAGCGCGGCACATCGTGGCGGACGCGCCGCTCACTGTCAACTCGTTCTCGCTGCAGCTGCTGACTAGCGAGCTGCCGGCCGCCGAGCCCGACGATCCCTTCCTGCGCTGAGCGCCGCAGCCACACATATACAGCGCGGCACATCGTGGCGGACGCGCCGCTCACTGTCAACTCGTTCTCGCTGCAGCTGCTGACCAGCGAGCTGCCGGCCGCCGAGCCCGACGATCCCTTCCTGCGCTGAGCGCCGCAGCCACACATATACAGCGCGGCACATCGTGGCGGACGCGCCGCTCACTGTCAACTCGTTCTCGCTGCAGCTGCTGACCAGCGAGCTGCCGGCCGCCGAGCCCGACGATCCCTTCCTGCGCTGAGCGCCGCAGCCACACATATACAGCGCGGCACATCGTGGCGGACGCGCCGCTCACTGTCAACTCGTTCTCGCTGCAGCTGCTGACTAGCGAGCTGCCGGCCGCCGAGCCCGACGATCCCTTCCTGCGCTGAGCGCCGCAGCCACACATATACAGCGCGGCACATCGTGGCGGACGCGCCGCTCACTGTCAACTCGTTCTCGCTGCAGCTGCTGACCAGCGAGCTGCCGGCCGCCGAGCCCGACGATCCCTTCCTGCGCTGAGCGCCGCAGCCACACATATACAGCGCGGCACATCGTGGCGGACGCGCCGCTCACTGTCAACTCGTTCTCGCTGCAGCTGCTGACCAGCGAGCTGCCGGCCGCCGAGCCCGACGATCCCTTCCTGCGCTGAGCGCTGCGCAGCGGTGCGACCTGTCCTCTACATTGCAATATGTTCACTGTACATTTCCACGTCGCTCTTCGATTGATATTTACCGTGTCGTGGAAAGTTCTAATTTTTTCCTATATACACGTAACTTTTTTATGACTTGAAATATTTTTTTTAGACTTTGACTTAATTTTTTTTTTTTCAAATTATGTACTACACACATCATGAATATAGTTTTTTTGTATATGTATTGTAAAGCTATATCATTACACTAATACCTAACTAGTAATTGTATATAAAATATGATTGTAATGAATTTTTTGTAAATATAGTTAATAAGCTAATGTAATTAATGAAATGTATTTTTTACAAGTACAATAATGTGTCTGTACTTACACGCAGTGGTGACAAAGTACATATGGCGGGCAGGGTAAACATAATTTTATAACCACTCATTTAAGTACATGCACCGGTGCACTATTTACGAATACGATCAGCTAGTATTATTATGCTATAGATCTATATTTGTAAATCAAAATGTACATAAGTATAGTAAAAGAGACATTTTTATTTAAAATGTCAAAGACTATCGAATTAATTATTATAAATGAATAAATAATACATATTATTTATATATTCTATGACATTTATAGAACCGCGCGGTGTTGTAGCACTTATACCTTGTGCGCTGTCAGCGAAACTTTATCTTCATAATTTAGGCCAAAACTTTCGAACTTTGATACAAAATTATACCGTCCTTTTAGACACTTATTAATAATTGTACCTAGATGTAAAGGCCCTTGTTATGTACATAGTAAATGTATAGGAGGAAACAGACCATCTCGAATTCTTACCTGCCAAGCATTGTTTTCTCTAACACTAGGCGACACCGAAATGAACGCCTAAATATATTGACCTGTTTTTTTATTTTTAAGTCTTGCTAAGTCAGACTTAGAAAATCGAATTGGGTGCTTGCATTCACAATGGCGTAGGTCACGGCTACAGATGTGAACATTTTGTAGTTTACTGTAATGCTGTTCAGTGTTCAGGAACTGATGTGTTGTACGTCACACTCGCACAAACCAATTACTTATTTTTTTAGTTTCGGTATTGCATCAAAATGAATTTTGGTTTGTATGAGTCGCTCAACCATTTTCAACGTTATAGAATATAGTAATTGTATCACATCGCAAGCATAATATATAATAGAGGCTATGTTTTTGCGGCACTAATAAATGTTTTCGCCCCATTTTAGTGTCACTTGTCTGGTGTGGTTTTGCCAGTGGACAATATTAATTATACATCAGGGCTACTATCCTAATACTGTTTTATAATATAAATGTTTCTGTATTTGCAATGTATTTGTCACATACCTACCTGTTGTATATTGTACTATGAATGCTCAATTTGTCAGTTGTGAGCAATTGTATGTATGTGATAAGTGATAATAGTGAGAAGTCATACCATGTATGACAAGAAGAGGCACGTGCCTTGCTTTCGGCCGTGGAGTGCACTGCGCGTAGAGTGCTGCCAACAATCCTGCGGCGCCTAGATTGTGATGCCCACGCGGCTAAATGTTATTTTCCAAATAAAAACACAAATTATTAGAACATAGCGTTTATTTTAAATCATGTCTCGTTGTAGTCATTCTCGCTTTGTTGTACTGCATCAAGAGATGGCCGTATGTTGACCTACTATGTCGCATAGACTATCTTGAAAACACCGTTATTGTCATGAATGCGTTCGCCGACCACTTAAATGAGAACCTCCCCGCCCCTGCGTATTTTATTCTTATCTACACGCTTCGATTTGTGCAACAGGCATCAGTTTGTACACGTGCGCACTTTTTTTGTTGTCACAGTTCCGACCACTGGACAGGAATGTCCATAATTACTTTGACAGTATTTTTAGGTAACCGTGTCTTGGTATAAAAAATTAATGGAGCCCGCAGGGTACAGCTCTGCGAATTGTTCGAAGCAGTTACCACAAAATAGATAGGTACAGAAGTCAATCTACATAAAAGCGCGCTCGAGCAACGCGCACACATACACCGCTCACAGACACGATCATCATTTCAGCCGAAAGACGTCCACTGCTGGACATAGACCTCCCCCAAGTGTCGCCACAAAGAACGGTCCTGTGCGTCTCGCATCCATCGTACTCCCGCAACCGTTACCAGGTCATCGGTCCACCTTGCAGGAGGCCTTCCAACGCTACGTCTTCCGGTACGTGGTCGCCATTCCAGAACCTTTCGGCCCCAACGGCCATCCGTTCTGCGAGCAATGTGCCCTGCCCATTGCCACTTAAGTTTGGCGATTCTTCGTTCTATGTCGGTGACCTTGGTTCTCCTGCGGATATCCTCATTCCTGATTCGATCACGCAAGGAAACTCCGAGCATAGCCCTTTCCATTGCCCTTTGGGTGACTTTGAGTTTTCTGATGAGGCCCATTGTAAGCGACCACGTTTCAGAGCCATATGTCATTACTGGCAACACGCACTGGTCATAGACTTTCGTCTTGAGACACTGTGGTATATTGGACGAGAAAATACCGCGCAGCTTCCCGAACGCTGCCCAGCCAAGTCGGATTCGACGATTGATCTCTTTCTCGAAGTTAGACTTTCCCAACTGGACCGTCTGTCCCAGGTAAACGTACTCGTCCACAACTTCGAGTGTAGAGTCCCCGATCTTGATAGGAGTGGGTGCTACATCGCTGTTTACCATGACTTTGGTTTTGTCCATGTTCATTCTAAGTCCCACTCTTTCGGAAGCTCTACTGAGGTCATCAAGCATTGTACTGAGCTCCTCCATAGTCTCAGCCATGACTACTATGTCGTCGGCAAACCGAAGGTGAGTGATGTACTCGCCATTGACATTAATGCCTAGCCCTCTCCACTCCAGAACCTTGAAGACATCCTCCATTGCTGCCGTGAACAGTTTCGGAGAAATTACGTCTCCCTGCCTCACGCCCCGCTGCAAGAGGATAGGTTTCGAAGTCTGGTCTTGTAGTCGGACTGACATAGTGGCGTTTTTGTACAAACACTTCAGCACTTCGATGTACCGATAATCAATTTGGCACCGTTGGAGAGACTGCAGTACAGCCCAAGTCTCAATCGAATCAAAGGCTTTCTCGTAGTCCACAAACGCTAAGCAGAGAGGCTGATTATACTCCTCAGTCTTCTGTATAACCTGCCGCAGCGTATGTATGTGGTCCACGGTGCTGAAGCCTTTTCGAAATCCGGCTTGTTCGGGAGGCTGGAAGTCGTCGAACCTGCGTGCAAGACGATTCGTGATGACTCTGGAAAACAACTTGTAGACATGACTCAGAAGCGAGATGGGCCTGTAATTCCTAAGCAGGGCATTATCGCCCTTCTTAAAAAAGAGTACCACCACGCCTCTGCTCCACGCCTGTGGCGTTTTTCCTTCGAGTATGACGGAATCAAATAGCTTCTGAAGGGCCTTAAGGACCGGTTTTCCACCCGCCTTCAGGAGTTCAGCCGTAATTCCGTCCTCACCCGACGCCTTGTTGTTTTTTAGCTGCTTCAGAGCCATCCTAATCTCGTACAGGCTGACGTCCGGGATATCTTCGGTATAGTGTCGAGAGACAGACACGATATCTCTGCTCAATTCAGCTCAAAGAGAGCTCGAGTGCAATCCGTTTGAGACACGCGTCTGAGAACTTTTTGAGGAAAAATGGACCAATAAAAAAAACCTTATTTATTTATTTAAAACTTTATACACTAATGAGACATTGTATAAAGCCGCCTTTGTACTTAATGCCTTAGGCATTTTCTACCAGTCGACTTTAGGTGCAGCTTAATAAAAGACTGACAGAGAGGAAATAAGAACAATAATATTTATTTACTTAGATACATATATACAAATAAACAATGATATTGAGAGAAAAACGAATACGACAAATCAAGAGTGTGATGAATCTACCAACTTCTTGCGAAAATGGACAAACCCAGAGCGGTGCATCGGACATCGTAGAAGACGATTATTTGTAGATCGAAGATTTTAATTGTGCGCAGAGCAAAGAAATTGAATTTCTGAAGTCGGATAAGAAGGAGAAGAAGGGTTATCTAGAAAAAAAAACAGGGTTGTTAAGGCCCTCAACGCTCTACGCTGGCGAATGGGTAACCATTTTAAAAGTGACCGATGCGTTGACACATGCTCATACTTACGAAGGTTGAAGACGAATCGAATGCAGTTATTCAGAAGGCGGTCCAGTTTATTGAGGAGATCTGCATTCAGGTCATAATAGCACACATCAGTATAGTCGATTATAGGAAAGATTAGGGACTGTACAAGCTTTGTTGTTTATGTGAGCTGGGAGAAGATTCTTCAGTCGATAGAGCGACCGTAACGTTCCGGTGACTTTCCGACTGACACTTGAGACCTGCTTCCGCCAATCAAGGCAAGTGTCGACATGCAAACCAAGATCTTTAACCTCGGAGCTAAACGGACTCACTATACTATTAAAAATAATGGGTGGTACGGTGAGGCCATCCAGCTTCCTCAGACTATAAGGGCTACCAACTATAATAGCCTGACACTTTGTGGGATTAACCGCCACCCCGAATCTATCTCCTCACTCTTTAATCACCAGTAAATCCCGGTTTAGCTCCGCGATCGCATCCGCTATGTTGTCAACACCTGACTGATAGTACAGCTGCAAATCGCAGTAGCTGCAATCAGCGTAGAGATGATACGTACACTGAAGTTTAGTAGTTATAAGGTTTATAAAAACGAAGAACAAAAGAGGAGATAAAATACCACCTTGAGGAACCCCAGCTGCAAAATCGTACCACCTTGACGCAGAGTCTCCAACACGAACCAACTGCTGACGTCCCTGAAGATAAGAGGAAAATCATTCCAGTACCTCGTGAGAGACCATAACATAAGATAGACAAGAGGATTTCGACTGATTTTGTATTAAATGCGTTGGAGAAATCTATTAACACCAAAGTGGTAACTTTATTGTCTTATTCTAACTTTTCAGTGGACGGTTGTTTAAATTCAACATTATTACAGTGAATTGACGATTTTTGAGCTGCCAGTTGTTTCAAAGTGGTAAGTAGATATTAGCTTGTATTTTGATGGTTTGTTTTAACGTAACACAGAACAAGCCCCGTGGCGAGAAAGAGATGACTTTGTGGCCATGTAATATTTATCCAATTCAGATTAGATACGTTTAACACTCGTCGCACTCGGATAGTTCGGCGCCACGCGCTGACCCTTGAGCGACCGCCAATAGGTTGAAAAGTGAAGTAGCTACACACAGAGATTGACTTCTGCACCTATCTATTTAGTGGAGTAACTGCGACTCTCGAACAATTGTGTTTTCGCTCCACGCAAAGCGGGAAGAATCATTTGATGAGAGTATAGTCAATGCCATCAAAAACAACTTTTAAAAACCCAAGGCTCGCAACTTAATTCTTTTACCGTAAAAAGTTTCGAGAGATAATACCAAGTCGGATAATTTATTCCAGGGGCGCCGGCTTTTAGAAAACCTCATGGGTGCTCATGTTATTTGGGGACTCGAAAAAGTGACGAAGTGTGAGAAGAGAAATGCACACTGATCGACCGAAAAATAAATAAATATCCAACTTACATACTGCGTACTTAATTACTAATTATTTTTGATAATAATATAAAATGAAACCATTACATAAAAATCGGGCAAGCGCGATTGGACTCGCGTACTGGGGGTTCAGTACAAGCTTGCCTATGAAAACAATTAAATTCCAGAATTAAGTTACGAATTTTTTACAGAAAAACAAAAATGTTTTTTTTTGTAACGTAACCACAAACTTACAGTTTTCTGATTTTTTCCTATACTTGTGCTTTGAAACTTTGCTTCATGCCAAATTTCAAGATTTTAGATCAACAGGACGTACCCCATGAATTTTGTTTCCCGTGAAAGTGTCGAAGTACACTTTTTTTGCGACATAAACGGCCGCATCTTTTTTTCGGATTTTTTCACAGCTTCAAGGGACCGCAGACTTGAGTATATGGTTATAATTCATACGTAACCTACCTGTACCTACTAAATGAACACAACACAATATTTACTGTGTACTGTACGATACTAAACTAATGAAAGTAGGCACTACAGACAGATTGTTTAATGAATTGAAATCAACATCAATAAAAAAAATTAGGA
Organism: Mythimna vitellina; assembly: GCA_949316375.1. Lineage (NCBI taxonomy): Eukaryota > Metazoa > Arthropoda > Insecta > Lepidoptera > Noctuidae > Mythimna > Mythimna vitellina. The sequence continues at coordinate 510,314 of OX438693.1, forward strand.
ACGACAAAGGGTAATGAAACTTTTCCCATACATTGCTGGCATGTATGTATTTTTCCTTTCACCAAAAGTGAAACTTAGGCCATATCTCATAAAGGACTGTAAGATAAATCAATAGCAAAAAGAATAATGCCTACCAACCGTAGGTAACCAAATGAAGTTAGAGACTATTTAGTATGTTGCTATAGTTTGTTATCAGACGTTATTTTTAACCGACTTCAAAAAAAGGAGGAGGTTCTCAATTCGGATGTTTGTATTTTTTTTTATGTTTGTTCGCGCATAACTTCGTCGCTTGCCAACCGATTTAAAAAATTATTTATTTGTTAGAAAGGGTATACTTCCCAAATGGTCCCATAGTCACCAAGTCAGGATCTGATGATGGAATCTTGGCAAAATCGAGGGAACTCTTCAAATATTATAGGCAACTGCATAGTGATTTTGGTATTTTCATCGAGAACTTAAGCATTTACAGTCAAAAAGTAACATGTGATGAAGAAGACTGGAAGATGAAGAATGATGAAGAGTGGACTGATTATGATGAATGGTCAACGGAACTTCATACTCGAATAGAATATCACAATGAAGATAGTTAAGCGACTATGATAATACAAATAAATTAATAGTTCCGTTGAAAATGGTATCATCAAATTAATCTGATGATGATGATGGAGCCAGAAGGTAGGCACTGGAACTCCGTCATTAATCAATGTAACCTAGCCGTGTTTGGGCTTATTAGAATTGTCATAAAATGCGCTTTGGCTATAAGGTATTATCGAACTGATCTGATGATGGAGCCGATAGATGGAAGGTAGACACAGGAACTTCGTAATACAACAATGTAACCAAGTAGTGTTTGGATTAATTGGAATTGTCATGAGAAATAGGCCTAGTTCGTACTACTTTTTTATTTTTTTTTATTTGATATAAACCAGTGCTTGACTGCGATCCCACCTGATGGTAAGCAGATATGCAATCATTGATGGTGAGGCGCACTAGTTTTTTAAGCGCCTATTCACTCTAGCCTTGAAGACACCTAAATTATAGTTGGACGGCAAGACCGCAGCTGTCAAAATATTCCAGTCCTTCGATGTACGCGGTATAAACGACGAAGCGAAACGCTCAGTACGGACCGTTGAAGTTTCAACAACGTAAGGGTGGATATTCGCCGTACGTCGGGTTGTTCGATGGTAGAAAGGAGATGGCGCAATCAAGTCATGCAATTCCCGCGCACACTCTCCAAAATGTAACCAGTAAAATACCGATAGGCTGGCTACCCTGCGCCTGTGCTCGAGACTTTGTAGATTGGACTTAACTAAATCTGGATCCCCAATTAGCCTCTTCGCCCGCCTTTCCACTGAGTCCAAAGCTGCTAGATGGCATTTTGCAGCACCAGCCCATATGTGACTGCAGTACTCCACACACGATCGGACCTGTGCTTTGTATAACATTAGAAGCCCAAGTAGCACAGAAGTGCTGAATAGTAACTGAATCACTGTTCACAATGGAATCTTCAGCTGAATAAACCCGCTGAATAAGAGCGTTAGAGGCGCCTACTCAGCTAAAATAACTCTGATTTGGGCACAAATTAATCAGCTGAATAATGTAGCTAGTTGCATTATATCAGCGTTATTTGAGCATTATAAAGGTAAAAGTCACCCCAAGAGCTGAATAATGACTGATTATTAGGATATGTGTTACCATAAGGGCTGAATAATAGAGTACTTACTACCTATTTTTCAGCACAAAATACACTCCAAGATATTAGTAACTCTTTTATGGAGCTGTCAATTCACAAATGGCAAAATTGTGAATAATTTTCACCCTACTACTTATTATTTTGATATGTTTTGTGTGAACCAAGCCAAATCGTGTTATCCAACCATGCACGAACCCGTCGGCCATTTCTTCTGCGGTAATTGTTACCATGGGCCACACTTCTGGCCATCGTAAGAATCTGTCTATTGCTGTGAGGCAATAAACAAATCCTTTAGACATTGTCAAAGGACCGATGATGTTTAAATGCACGTGACGGAATCGAGCAGATGGTGTGTCAAAGTTAGCCAAAGGGGCAGAAACGTGTCGCGTGATTTGGTTTCGTTGACATGCGAGACAATGACGAGCCCACGAGTGGCAGTCGCGCGCGATTCCTGGCTGTACATAACGCTCGGCAACCAGGCGGGCGGTGGCGCGCGACCCTGGGTGGCTAAGTTCATGCAAGTGGGTAAAAGCTGGCCGGCGGTATTGTGGTGGTAAGTACGGCCGCAGCTTACCTGTTGACACGTCGCAGAGAATCGTGATGTTAGTCCCAGGAATAGATTGGGAAACGAGTTTCACAGAGGTAGTTCCCCGAATCTTATTAAGTTCGACGTCAATTTCCTGAGCTTTTGCTAAGGATGCGTAGTCATCATCTAGTTTTTTGACCCCAAGACGTGACAACGTGTCAGCGACTACGTTGCCTTCACAACACATAACGAATATCAGTAGTAAATTGGTAAATGAATGACAGCTGATTCAACTGCGTGGGAGGCAGCTTCTCCTGTTGTTGAACGAAGGCGTACAGCAATGGCTTATATATAGTGTTATGTTGTGCCTCTACAATATGCCTGAAATGCTGTATGGCTGAATAAACAGCCAATAGCTCCCTGTAATAAACTGGCCAAGTAGACTGATTTGACGTCAACTTCTTACTGAAAAATGCTAGGGGTTGCCAGCCACGGTCAGTCCACTGTTGTAGACAAGCACCAATGTAAGAGCTAGAGGTAACTGTATAGGATACGCAAGCTGAGTGGCGCTTGAGAGAAATTCTTTACAGGAAAAGAAAGCCTGTTCCAGTTCTGTCGTCCACGGCATGGGCTTATTCCCTTTTAATTTGGTTTCAGTTAAAAAATCAATTAAGAGGCTCTGTGCTAAGGCAGCCTTAGGCAGAAAATTACGATAATAGTTTAACACACCTAAGAACCTTCTTAGACCTTGGGTTGTTTTGGGAAGTGTTAAATCTCGGAGTGCTGCGATTTTCTTGTCAGGTGGACGCACACCGTCTTTAGAGATGCGGTATCCCAAAAATGTGATTTCTTTAGCCCCGAGAACACATTTTCCAGGATTCGATACGCAACCATAATCCACGAGTTTCTGAAATATCGTGCGCAAATGATTAATGCGATCTTCAGGTGCACGTGATAAAACTAAAATATCGTCGATGTATGGAAAACAAAAATCCAGCCCTCGGACAATGTCATCAATGAATCTCTGGAATGTCCTCCTAGTATAGAATGTACGCCATATAAGGGAATTCAAAGAGGCCAAAGGGTGTTATTATGGCCATCTTGCAAACATCGGCTGGATTCACTGGTATTTGTTGGTATGCTTTCACTAAATCGAGAGAACTGAATATAGTCGATCCAGATAGATTGTGACCGAAGTCCCCTATATGACAGACAGGGTATCGATCTGAGATAATGCGGGCGTTCAAAGCCCAGTAGTCGCCGCAAGGGCGCCATGTGGTTTCCTTCTTGGGCGCCAGGTGGAGAGGTGACGACCAGGGACTAACGTTCAACATGTCGATGAACTCCTTTTCAGCAACGCGCAGGCTCTCGATTGCGGGACGTCGCGGACGTGGCACCACAGGTGGGCCGTCTGTTGTCTTGATGTAGTGGACGATGTTATGTTTCGCCACTCGGTGGATTCCCGGGGTTCGTGTTAATTCTGGAAATTCTAAGAATAATTTTGTGAAAGGTGAGTCACTATCAATCTTGACAGTAAAAGTTTATTGTGACAATCCGGTAACAAATTAAATAAGCCATAAAATCTGGTCCAATAATGGCAGTCTCATCGTCTGCGATTGTGAAATTCCTTTTGACTTCTCGACGGAGACCGAGGTTAAGGGAGAGAGTTTTGCTTCCATAAGTTTTAATACCAGTTCCATTGGCAGCGCAAAGGTTAAAATCGGTAGCATTGCAACGCATGTCAAAAGTTTATATGGGAAACAGCCAAGGTCGGACCCTGTATCGAGGAGATATTTAATTTTAGTTGCTTTATCCGTTACAAAAAGGCGCCGACTAGAAAACCGCTGGCAGTTAGCTGTTGTCATTACAGCTGACTGCCCTAGAACTTTCCCGAAGGAGTCCCTTTCCAGCCACATGGTGAAATACATTTTAAGGCTTGATTGCCATATCTCCAATGATACCAGCAGATAGCTTTGGTATCGTGATCGGCTGGAGCAACTGTCCTGGAGCGCGGCGTTTTCCTGCGAGGGTATCTCGGTCTATGGGTAGGATGCCGAGTCCTTAGTGTTAGTGCTTCAACTTGCTTCGATAGTTTTTGTAATTGAGACGATAAACTGTCAATGGTAGAAACGGTTGGTGCCTGTTGGATGGAGCAAACTGATGCAGGTGAGACCTCCAGTATCTTGTCTGCTAATTCGTCTACTTTATCCAAGGGGATATCTATTTGCATGTTAAGAATTATCTCTTTTTGCAACGTTTTTAGGTAAACGTTGCAAAAAGAGGTCCCACAGTATTTTCATCATTCAAAGACCCGGCCAATGAACGCAAGTGACGTAAGAAATGTGAGGGCTTTCTGTCCCCAAGTTCCTCTCCTGACATTAATTGACGGATCATTTGAGCCTCTGATATTGTAAAACGTTTTATCATTCATCCTTTATCCATTCGTAACGTTCTGTAGGTGGAGGGTTGATCAGTAGGTCTTCCACGTCTCTGCATAGGATGGAGTCGACCTGTGAATCCACATAATAACATTTTGTGTCGTCGGCCGTTATATGCGACAAACTGAGCAAGCAAACCAAGCTGCTGGTTGGTCAGACCAGAAAGGAGCTAATTTAGGTCTTACTCCAGTAACTGAGAGGGATCCGGAGGGAACCACAGGTTGGTTCATCAGTTCAGCGTTTTACCTAGCTAAGGCTTGATTCTGAGTTATTAAGTTTTCCAGCTCAGATTTTATCTCTTCCATGGCAACGAAAATAAATTAAAACAATAATAAATGAATTAATTAATTAAAACGCAACCTTAAGGTTACCACACACGAAATCAAATTGTACGTACAATTACATAAAAATAATTAAAAATAACAATAATAACAATGTAAAAACCAAATTATGTTACTATCACGTAAAATAAGTCATTAGTTAATCCCGTTCGCCGTTCACTTCCTTAATCGTAGCGCACATTTACAGCGCGCGTTGCACGACGAGTCAAAGAAGACGCGCCTGATGCACAATGTACAAGCGACAGCGCAACAACGCAATGTAATAATGGCGATCACGCCGCCTGCTTTTATTACTTTCCGGTGCAGGACCAACTCGCTCGATGGATGTAAGCGAAGGTGCGAACAAGTCACTCCGCCGTAGTAGTAAATCGTATTCGTTTCGTCTCCAACAAAAAATCTGTGCAATTTCACAAAATGACGTCTAGGGTCACCAGTTTGGGAAAATGCCTTTCCAACTCAATGATGAATTGTTTTCATGGGGGAACCAGATAAATATATAAATACAGCAGGAAACAAATCATATATTGTTCATAATATATTCGTCATAATCAATCAGATTCAAGCAGATATCTGTCGCCGTCAATATGACTGGGACAGAGGAGAAAGTTGGGGCAAGGAAATAGTACGCCACACCTATAATTATATCTATATAGATCTAAGATGCACAAAATCTCAGGTATATAGTATGACCAAGAATTTTTAAACTGAGGTAGACAAGATCCTTGAATAAAACTAATATTTTATAAATTTTGGAGTTTATACTAATTCCACGCTTTTCTTGAGTGTTTTGACAGCAATGACAGATGTCATTTCTAGTTCACCATTTTCAGTTTGCTTTCGTGTTTGACTGGCGTCAAATCGCGCCGGTGTAATAATTGTAAATCAATTAGATGTTCGTTGCGGAAGGATAAATACGATACATTTTTATTTAATCATCGATAGTTTTCTTTCGAAGAAGAAAGACTGCCATAATAAGTGCGGTATGTAGTATATGAGACTATAGAGTAGATTAATATTTTATGTTTATTTATTGTTTATTTTTTTCCTTGTTACACAGAGTCGTGCGTGACTTGCAAGAAAAATGGGAAAATTGCTGCTGGTGTTCCTGGCACTCGCCGCTACTTGCGTGTCTGGCTTTCTCAGGTAAATACCTAGCTATTCCAAAAAATACTTATTAAAGTCCTTCATCTTTCGTTTGTTATGGAAGTATTACATTTTGATGGTTTTTCATTATACTTTGGGCGATCTAATTGTAATCGAAATCTTATTGATTTTATAAAAAACATTACCAGCTACTTATAAAATTTGATAACAAGCAAGGTGCTGAATCTCCAATAAATATGCAGTTTTAAGGAGTATTCTTTGTATATTTACATTAACTACATAGCATAATCCTAAAGAAATTTAGAGTAACCATACTGTTTGTCTGTAGAGTGCCATTGTATCGAATGAAAACGGTGCGCAGACACTTCCATGAGGTGGGCACAGACCTGCAGGTGCTGCGGATGAAGTATGCAGTGACTGGGCCAGCTCCAGAGCCTCTGTCTAATTACCTAGATGTAAGTTTGACTTGTTGACAAACAGTATTACTAATTCATTAAACCCCGAGTGAACGCCGGTGTTCGCTCGGTCTTTGTCTTTCTATTGTGTCTCTAATTATGCTACTCAAAAGGTTAAACTGAACAAAAATATTCTTCTCTTTACTAGTTGAGGGAGCTTCTTTTACTAAATCATTTCTGTGCCTACACAGACATCATAATATATGTAAAAGGCTTTCAATGAACATTTGGCAATAACATTTTCTTGTTTGTCATCACATTTAGGTAAATCATAATTTTTAGTGTGGCATTATCATGTTGAGCTTTGTGAACTAAGTAGATAAGAGATGAGTAATTCAAAACAAGCAATTGTTGGGGGACAAAGACCTGCATTGATTGAAGGTTGTATCAACTTCGTAAAGCCGCATTGCGGAGATTGTTTCTGGAGAAAGCTTACAAGGACTCTAATACTTATGATAGGGTAAACTGTAGGTTTGTCATATTTTCAAGAAATAAAGGAGAAATATTTGAAAGTGTGTGCGTTTGTGCTGATAACCCGTGTGCCCGGTGGCGGCGTGTTATCTCGCTCCACGATAGCAATAGTTGGTAGCTAAACAAATATGCTCACTATTACTCACTGTTGCTAAATTAATGTATTATTATTTGTTTCGGCTTATTCTGCCTTACTTTGTAACGTCATAAAATATTTTTTCCCTTGGAAATCTTATGTATTTCTTATTTATTCTTGGAGATAACAGTGTATTTTAATTTCTAATACTTCAACTATTCTATATATTTTTTTAATGTTGCCCCACTCTAGGAATTACTCTTGTATCATGGGTGCATTCACAAACATGTACACAAGAGATCCAGACCTGAAACAACTATCTGTAGGCCATACCAATTGTCAGTGTGGGAACAGATCCCGAGACCAGCGGTGCAGCAGTCAGTCGCTCGACCGCTGCACCAATCATGCTATCAAATAATGAACGTGTAATAATGTTGCCAATTGTATTATAGGTATATTTCTTACTTGTCCCTTTATAACATACTAGCTGCGGCCGGTGACTTCGCCCGCGTGATCGTAGAAAATGATCCCATGGGAACATACTCCCAGAATAAAATTATTGTAAATGCTATTCCAGGACATGGTCTACCTGTGGCAGTGTTAACCCTGCATAATTACTTTATGTCCAAAACTCCTTCGATTTGTCTATTTATTTTTAATGAAGGTTGTTTTTATTAGAATTAAAATAAAAGATTTCTTGTTTTTTCCAAAGAAAAGGTTGGTGGTTCAAATATAGCTCATGTCAGTAAGAAGTTTATATATTTTCTTGATGAAATTTTTTTTGGATTTTTGATAAGTCGCATCAAAAAGTGGAATTCCTGCTGAAAATTATATGCTGTGGATTGTTTATCAAAGTACAGTGAATCTATTTCTGTGTACGATACCTTTCTGAGGAGATAAAAAAGAGATTTTTGTCAGGTATAAAAACCAGTCAGCAGGGCCCACCTTTTTTTGGGTTCTGCGCCCCCCGACATAACAGGGACGTGTGCGCAATAGTAAATAAGCCCGGCTTTTATGTGAAAATAAATAATACCTCACATCTAAATCATAGAACACAAAAAATGAATTAAATAAAAATCTAAACTTTTAACTTCGGGCACCTACGCGGTTACGCTAAGTTGCCATTTCGGCTTAATTGCGAAATTCGTTTATAAGATACGAAACCTATAATATGCAATAAGCGGTGTTGCCGCTCTGAGCGCAATCTCTTCGATCTCACACTAACACTTAACAAAAGAAGTCGGTTAAAAAAAAGCTTTTTACATAAACAAATAGCCGACTAAACTAACAAAAAAAAAAAAAAAAAAAACACTAAAAGGATCCAAAAGCTTTAATTTCGCAAGTCGGTGTTTCTCGATACCTATTGTTTGTTTATTATTTAACGCAGACTTCCGGAATTATAGTTATTTTGATCCTTTTAGTGTTATTAGGATTCCGTATCTCAGAAGGAAAAAACGGAACCCATAGAGGATCACTTTGTTGTCCGTCCGTCCGTCTGCCGGTCTGTCTGTCTATCTGTCTGCATATCTGTCTGTCAAGACACTTTATCTCGGGAACGTGTGAACGTATCGAGTTGAAATTAAAGCCATATACTTAAAGTACAAGTACAATAATACAATTGATTATAGTTGATAATATATATGAATTCTATTAATTAATTATAATTTTAATTAAATAAAAATGTTTCATGTAATTGACTTTAATTATAATATTACTAGCTTCTGCCAGCGGCTTCGTCCGCGTGAAAGTATGTTTCTCCAAATTTCAGACCCCCGTTTCTTCCACTTAGAGGGTAATTTTGAAGAATCCTTTCTTATTGAAAGCTGCTGGGAGCCGACCCCTGATGTAAGCCCCTATCCCTATCTATTTTACCCTTTCCTCTCGTCTCTCCCAAAATATCTTTCGCTGCATATCTAATACACTCAGCAATCTCATTCCAGCTTTCATTTATACTTCGATCATTCATGTCTCCCATTTCTATAATTTTGTCCACCACTCGCTCTCTCAATTTCTTCGCACAGTCACTCTTCTCTAGCATATGCCATTTTATTTAAGGAGGGGGACGCTCTTTGCTTTTTTTGTTATGGAGCTTGACTACTGACACCATAACCAGGAGCCTGTGCTGTGAGACTAGGTCTTCTCCTGGTAGCACTTTACAGTCTTTGACGTGCTTTAGTTGGTTACACCTAACCAGGAAGTAACCGATTTGCGTCTTGTGGTTACCGTTTTTGTACGTGACCAGGTGTTCGTCTCCTTTCTGGAACCAAGTATTGGCTACTGCCAGGTCAAATGCAGTAGCAGATTGCAGCAGCGTCTCCCCTTCACTATTCGGACTTCCAAAACCCCATCCCCCGTGTACTCTTTCGTAAATACCTCTCATTCTTCCCACATGCCCATTAAAGTCACCTCCAACAATCAATTCCTCATGTACAGGGATAGCCATTAAAGCTCTATCAAAATCCTCCTAAAACTTCTCTTTCACCGTTTCATCGCATCCTACTTGTGGTGCATACACACTAACTACATTCAACATTACATTCTCTAACATAGTCTTCACAACTATAAGCCTATCATTAATCCTTTGTACTTCCATCACGCTTTCTTTTAATTTGCTGTCTGACACTATTCCTACACCATTTCTTTTACCATCACTTCCACAATAATAAAACTTATATCCCTCACCAATTTCTCTCGCTTTTGTTCCTCTCCATTTTGTTTCTTGTAAGCACGCCACGTTTATTCGTCTTCTTTTTAATACATTCGCTAACTCTCTGGCCCTTCCAGTCAGTTCCTACATTCCAACTTGCATACCTCGTCTTTTTATGACACTATTTTAATTTAATATTGAAAATGCTACCTAGTACCTCTATATATGTGACCAAAATTTCGTAAAATGTTGTTTCGTTGTGGTGAAAATATAAATATAAATTATTTGGGAAATGAAAAAAGTTCTAAAGTGGCTTCGGCCAATAGCAAAAAGTTACTTTGTAAATCGGCGAAACATAGTTCGGTAAATTAAGGCCTATGACACATGATACTTCGATGATAAAAAAATTGTCAAATAATGCATATAACAAAAACACGTTGGTGAATAGTTTTCGGTAAAATGAAATTCGAACAAAATGACAATTCAATTCCCGAATTGAGTTACGAAGATTTTTCCGCATCGAAAAAACAAAAAAAAAATTTGTGACGTAACTTTAAATTTATAGTTTTCAGACTTTTTTCCTAAACTTGTATTATGAGACCTAGCTTCATGCCAAATTTCAGGATTCTAGGTAAACGGGAAGTACCCTATGAATTTTGACTCCCTTGAGCATGTCGAATACACGTTTTTGCGACATAAACGGCCGTATCTTTTTTTCCGTTAACTCAGATATCTGATTTTTTCACAGCTTCAAGGGACCGCAGACCTGAGTATATGATTTTAATTTCAACTCCATACTCGTTCCCGAGATAAAGGGTCTAGACAGACAGACAGACGGACAACAAAGTAATTCTATAAGGGTTCCTTAGTTTTCTTTTGAAGTACGAAACCCTAATAGTACTTACTGCAGGGAACCAAGTTGATTCCATTGAAACCTAAACCAATGTGTTGACTCTGAACTCCAACTTATGTTTGTTTGTTCTTGATAAGAATCTCATTTTAGCCTTTAAAGCTGTTGCATAATTACTATAAAATGTATTTGTTATCGACTATTGATTATCGACTTATGTAAATAATGTAACAACATGTCGCACCTTTAATCCAATACCGTCACTAAACTCAATTCTTCAAACAATCTGTTTCTAACGCAATATGTAACGTTAGCGCTCAGTAAACAAATGCGTTTATAGCAGTCAGGACCGCGAGCTCCAGGCCGCCACGTTTATAAATGTTATGATTTCAGCTCATGCCGATAACGAGCCACAAGGGATCAGGGGGGTTATGGGGGTAAATTGTTTCTAACGAAATATGGCTAGTTCCGAATTAAATGTTTTTATTATTATTATTATCATCATTGCACCTGCTCATAATAACGATTGATGATTGGTTTTCAGTCAGCTACTTCAAGGACACCCTGTATAAGTGTGGCAGGCAGTGTGTGTAAACTGTGGTACTCTGTTGTCAGGCGCAATACTACGGACCCATCACGATCGGCTCGCCGCCGCAGACCTTCAAGGTGGTGTTCGACACCGGCTCGTCCAACCTGTGGGTGCCCTCCAAGAAGTGCCACTTCACCAACATCGCGTGCCGTTAGTATCATTCGAGCGCGCATATCTACTCGTCCGTGCACTGCTCACGTCCAGCCCCCCTAGCCAACTTACAACCGTTTCGACTCTTGCGTCGAAAGCCTCGAGTGGGCCACGCCTTCGATTCCTTTTTTCAGCCCACGTCACTGAGCATTGAGATGACGTCGCGATGCATGAGAATTGAAAGGAAACGGTAGTAACTTGGCTAGGGGGCAAGATATTTCATTATTTTCATTCCATTACCACTTACGAAACTGAGTCTGTAGTAGACATTGTAATGTGAACTCTGTCGGGTGGGTACTTCTGGAATTTTAATCTTTCTGATTTCTGAAATAAGGTTCATACGTCTATGACACTTTGTGATATGGTGACAATTATTTATTTTTCCAACATTTCGGTTTATTATACGATTTAATGCTGTAGAAATTGCCAGCCTGAACTGTCTCACTCCTGGACGAAGGCCCCGACAATCCTTCCGTTCCCCCTCTCTTCGCGCCATCTCCTGGAAGCCATCGAAGGTGTTCTGCAACAAAATGAAAATATTTGGCTCGCACTTGACCATCGATCACAGTACCTACACTGGGTTTTGTAATACAAGCCAATCTTTAAACAACGTGCTAGTCTTCACTTTTCAAAGCAACAATACGCAGTATCTATAGTACGTGGCGGGGAGTCGAGACTCGAGGCCCGAGCGGAAACGTATGGGGACTTATTTTAACTGTGACGACGCAGTCATCATAACGAATTTAGCATTGTAAAGTATACCTAATACATATATGTGTGGAGCTCGACTGAACTGGGATTGTCAAGGAGTTTAAATAGACTGCTTCGCGACGGTGATTTGCAACAACGACACCTTGAAATACGGTTGAACATAGGAACAAGATGACGGTAGAATAATGTTGCAGTGCTACACAACAAGTATGACAGCACCAAGTCCAGCACGTATCACGCCAACGGCACCGAGTTCGCCATCCACTACGGGTCCGGCAGCCTGTCCGGCTTCCTCTCGCAGGACGATGTGACCGTGAGTACACTACTAACATACTATACTTTAGGGTGAACCAGACGGTTGCAAACCAACGTCCCAACAGAGGTGACCTCGCTAGTTTCAATCCGTGTAGACAGCAGTTGAAATACATGACCTTTAACGCCCTTGGTTGAGAGGCGGCTTTTTCCTAACCGCAGTGACTGATTTGCAAACGTGTTGGTGCGTGGTTTACATCCATGTAGCCGCAGCACAAACAAAACTTGCAACCGTCTGATCCACTCTTAACAAGTCCAGCAAGAAAATAATAGCGAATACGTATGGCTCGGTGTAGTGTGTGGTTTTAGTAATGGTGTGTTGTGCAGGTGGGCGGCATCACGGTGCGCGGCCAGACGTTCGCGGAGGCCATGTCGGAGCCCGGCCTGGCCTTCGTGGCCGCCAAGTTCGACGGCATCCTTGGCATGGCGTTCAGCAGGTAACTAGCATAACACTCATAACGACGATAGCTTTAGTTGCTATTATTGACGACGGGAAGGAAGGTTACAAGAAGCTATATTTATTTATTTATTTCATACTTCGTGCACGTAATGGTACAGAGGCGGACTTAATGCCTTGGGCATTTTCTACTAGACAACATTTGGGTGATGCAGAGAAGAATAGTGGTAGATGCAAAAAAAGAGAAAAAGAAAAGATTAATATAAAAAGGATATACAAATGAATCACAGATATAATACAATATAGGTAAATATAATATATACATAATATAATGAACTAAATATAAATACTAAAAAAAAAATTGGTTGAAATCGACAAACAGAGAAACATTAACGTTGTGATGATACTACTGCCAACTTCTTACGAATATGCTCGCGAACCTCAATCTTGAATCTTAATCGGTTTGTAACCATCCTGACCTCTTGGGAGAGCGCATTCTACAGAGAAATAGCCTGTACAAAGAAAGAACAGTAAAGGAAGTCAGTGCGATGAGTAGGACATAGAAGAAGATGGTTTTGAGATTGCGCGTAGATTTTTATTGTGGTTGGCGTAAATGTATTGAAAGTGAGGGGCTAAATAACTAGGGGAATTGGGGAAATTAAGAAATGAAAACAAAGTGGTGAGCGCCCGTTGCTCTCTGCGCTGACGTATGGACAACCACTTCAGAAGCGATCGATGTGCAGAGACATGATCATATTTGTGCAGATTGAAAACAAATCGAATGCAGTAATTTAGAAGACGGTCGAGTTTATTGTGGAGATCTGCATTCAGGTCATAGTAACACACATCGCCATAATCGATGATAGGAAAAATTTGTGTCTGTACAAGTATTGCCTTCGTGTTTGATGGCAAAAAGTTTTTAAGACGTTACAGGGCCCGCAGCACTCCCGTAACCCTCTGACTAACATTAACGACTTGAGTACGTCAGTTCAGGGTGCTATCGGTGCGCAAGCTCAGATCGTTTACGTCAGTGCTGAAAGTATAAGGAGTATATTAGAACTGAAACTAAAAAAAAAACAATAATAAAATAATAAAGAAAAACCAGGTAGTACACATGTGCGGTCGTGTGGGCGGTTAGGCAACCGACAGTAATTAGAAGTGCACGGCAACTTGCAACTGCACAGCAGCTGGCGTGCAGCTTCCTAGTTGCAGCACATTCAGAATGTCGTAGTTCATAGTGATCCCGACACTTGTGCCTGCAGTGGACAGCACCTCGTGTCCTTTAATCCCACTTGCTCTAGGGCAGCGTTCATAATATACAAGCTGACTCGGCAAACGTTCTGCCATATATATTATCAAAAAAAAAAAAAAACAATTTAAAAAATAAAAAGCCGACTGCAAAAAAATAACTATAAATAAAAACTGAAAAGAAAAAAGCAACAAGTTCAGTCCAGTAGCGTAGAAAACAATCTAATTGCATTAATTTAAACACATAAAACGAATAATAAATCCTAATACGGAACATAAAGATTGTAACAGTCGGGACCCATGTTTTGCAGTCGTGTTTTTTTTATTTTTTAAATTAATTTTTTAATTTGAAACTTTTTAGTTATTATAATCTAATATCACTTTTTATTCACTCTATTTTAGGCGTACATTTATCACTTAAATGTTCTCAAACCTACCTTTTCATCCGCCTCGCTTTTTTGTATCTTAAATAAAATTGAAGTGTCTGTTTGTATTATCAAAAAAAAAATTGTTTATTAAATGTTGTCGGTTTGTTCCGGCTAATATCCGAAACGGCTAGACCGATTTTGACAAGACTTTCATTGATGGATATGCAAATGTTACAAGCAGGTACTTAGGCTACTTTTAATTGGTATGTAGCTTATGTTATAATGAGTAACTTAATCTAATTTTTATATTTCTGCGGGACGGGACTTATTTCTCGAAGGCGGGACATCTTGATTCTCGTGGGAGGTAGTTCATCTTAATTCGCGGGGATAATGAACATCTTATAAACGGCTGGACCGACTTTGAAGGACTTTCACTGACGATTTTAGAGTTGGTTTTACAAGGAGTAACTTGGGCTTCTTTTTGACGGAACTTTCATTGGAATATAGCTAATATTATAATGAGTATCTTAAGCTACTTTTTATATTTTCGCGGGGACGGAACTTTATTTCGGTGGTCGGGGGGACATCCTAATTCCCAGGGGAGAGGAAATTTTGGATCTGCATAAACAAACGGACGATGACTGACATGACGTCATGACGACTATAGAACAAAATGGCGTCGTTTCACGTTACGTTCCGTTCCAAAGTGTAAACAAATATTCATTATTTTTTATGTAAAAAGTCAATTTAATTGCTTATTACAGCATGCTTGTTGTGCAGATTAATTACATACCAAATTTAATATTTGAAAATAAAATTATATTTAAAAAAATATATATGACAAAATTGAATGAAACAAACCACAAACAACCGTGGACGCTTAACGAAACGTGAAACGTCAACTTAGACATCTACAATGACAATTTAACTAACCTAAACGGCGTATTATTTTTCAATTTATATGTAAACTTTAAAAAAAGATATCTCGTAAACTGTGACTTTCCGCAACTTAATAATTTGGAAAAAGCTTTCTATTTATGAGTACTATCTACAATGAAAAAATGAACTTCCAAATCGACGGTCTTTAAAGGAAAGTTTAACCCAAGATATGGGCGAAAAACAGAACCCTTCTTGCAGTCGGGTAAAAATAAGGTGTGGGGGTAGGAGGATAAAAAGTAGCCTTCAACCAATTCTCAGGCCTACCAATACACAAAAAAAGTCATAAAAATGAGTTAAGCCGCTTCGGAGAAGTTCGATAACAAACACTGTGACACGAGATTTTTATTAGTTGTGTCGCATGCGTAAAATAACAAGAAAATTCGTTAAAAAATAAAAGGCCCGTATTGACATTTGAGAAAAACCCTAGAATGTAACTTGAAACGAAAAAATGAAATAATAATTAAGAGTTCCAGTGTAGTAGTAGCTATTTTAATAGTAGCTACACTAAACCGAACTAGCCGCTAAGCAGTCAAGATACAATGTCAAAACGGCCCTTTTATTATTGACGACCTAACGCTGACTGTATGCACTCGTCACATAGGAGTGTGCACTGATTGGTTTGTGTCGGTTGCAGCATCTCCGTGGACGGCGTGACGCCCGTGTTCGACAACATGGTGGCGCAGGGACTCGTGAAGCCTGTCTTCTCCTTCTACCTCAACAGGTAAGTAGCTTGCTTCACAGTAATTTCGCAATCAATGTTTATCTATGTTGCCAGTGCCAAGGTCGGACTAGGTCAGCAGGGCCAGGGTGGCTCCCCAAAAGCCCGGGCTCCGAGGCAGGGTAGTGGTAAATGTGACACTATCAGAAAATAATGAAATACAAATGATTAATAAATGGGAGACATCCTCGACTCACAATGGGGATAAATTTACTTTGGTCCGATACGAGAACCCAAAAAATCATTCATTCATTACATTTTTAGGGTTCCGTACCTCAAAAGGAATAAACGGAACCCTTATAGAATCACTTTGTTGTCCGTCCGTCTGTCTGTCTATCTGTCATGACCAGTGGCGGTTTTTTCGTGGCGGCGAGAAGCCCGGCATGCCTTACTAAAATGCTCGATAGAGAATCAATATCAAACCCGAACTATTTAAAAGTTCGCGCGCTTAATTCTTATCAAAATAACACAAAGTATCTACCTATGCCACACTACTACACATCGCGATTGTTCGCGCGCAGAGTTTCGCATTTGCAGCATCTACATATAGCTATCTCGCTTACACGCACCGGCTTTTGCCGGGCTTTCAAATACTATATCTGCCTCTTTCGCACCTATGGCGACGTGCCGTATAAGGAGTTAGGACCTTTTGCGTCTACAAATCGATCAGTATGGAAGATTTAAGCCGGGCATTCGTATGAAGTTCGTCACATTGCCAACTCTGCAGTGTTGCCGTTTTAGCAACGTTGTGAGATCTTGGAGATTTTTAACGAGTTTGGAAACTTTTTTTAAGATTTAGCAACAATAAAACTAGCGACTTTTTAAAACAATGAAATTAAATATTCAAGCAATATCTTAAAAATAAAAAATTTGCGACATCTTGCTAGATTTTTCATATACCTGGCGACTTTTTTTTGCCTAAATGACAACACTGCAACTCTGTTTGCAACTCACTTCAGTTTTATTTACTTGAGTGGAAAATAGATTTTTTGTTTTTTGTTGTTTGTTGTTTTTCGTGTTTTCTTAGATTTTCTCAGTGATACAGTTGTTTTGGTGACTTACCTACAACAATGGAGACAATTGTACCTTGTGAGGATTTAAAATGCGTTCTAGTTTTGATTGGCGATGATAAGGTAAAATCTTTAAACTTTGCTCAGAAAAAACAGTTAATTTCTTCATTAAAAACGACGCCTAATCTGTGTATTTCTCAGACTAGTAAATCGCATAAACGAAAAATAGATCAGTGTATAAAACTAGTTGGATTGTTGGCTGTTCGCACACTATTAAGTTGTATTGCTGGTGCTGCATATTTATTCAAGCTGTTAAAGTTAGCGTATCTTGTTGTAACTATTTTAACGTGCTTTTTCTTCTCTTAAACGTTTCCATGAGAAATACACAAGGTCAAGAGCGTCTTTCCGAATTATCAATGATAGCTATTGAAAACAGCTGTTGGTAGAATTAAAACGATCACCAACATTTTACTCTGATGTAATTAAATCATTTCTTAATAAAGATAGACGATTCCAATTAGAACATAAATAATTTATTTAAATTCCTTATTACATTTTATCTAGCTATTTTTTAACTTTCGTTTTGTAACTTTCTGTTTTGTTTTTGTCTGTAACCGGTTAGTCCTGTTACAAAGCAAGCAACTACTTACCATAACTTTGTTCCCTCAAGCAATTAATATAAGCAAAAGAAGCAAACCAAACAGCTTTTTTTAAAGCCACCGGAGGTATGCAATTGCAGATATGTTTATTATATTCAATCTAGCACTAGCATGTTTTCAGTGAGCTTTGGTTACCACATTCACCGTACGACAAGCAAGAGTGAAATTGAAGAAGAGGAAAGAAGAAGATGGATGAATTCACTTTTAATTTATTGTACCTAACCAGTAGTTTATGAGAAAATTGCGATGATACATACGTAGGTACCTACATTCTCAGTCGAAAACTGAATTTTCTTTTTTTGAAATTGGTTCAAATTTTATTGGGCTTGCCTTATTTTGAAACCCTAGGCACGCCACTGGTCATGACCCTTTATCGCGGGAAGGCCTGGAGGTATCGAGTTGAAATTAAAACCATATACTTAGGTCTGCGGTCCCTTGAAGCTGTGAAAACCAAACATCTGAGTTAACGGAAAAAAAGAAAGGCCGTTTATGTCGAAAAAACATGTATTTCGACACTCTCAAGGGAATCAAAATTCATATGGTACTTCCCGTTGACCTAGAATCCTGAAATTCGGTATGAACAATGTGTTACAGTACAAGTATAGGAAAAAATCTGAAAACTGTAAACTTGTTACGTCACAAAAAAATACTAACGATTCGGAAAAATCTTCGTAACTCAATTCGGTAATTGAATTGTTTTCATAGGTAAGTTTGTACGGAACCCTCAGTGCGCGAGTCCGACTCACAATTGCCCAGTTTTTTTTTAATTTTAAATTTTTCGGGTTCTCGTATGTAGGAAAGCTTCGGATCTACAGGTAAATTATAATAATCATTATCATATATAATAATATTATCATAGTTCATGGTGTTCAATAGTTTATTATGTCTGCTTCTATATACCATTCACACATGTTATATATGTATAAAGACAATGAAGACCTTTGATAATTTTTCACGCGTTTTAAACAGGAAAATCTCCTTTCCTCAGAACAATTTGTAGCCGAAGTGGAAAGTGCGATGCGGAGAGCTATATCCAAGTTAGGGTAAACATTACATAGAGATCGATTCAAAACACTGCCGCCGTGTACAATACGGTGGCATGTGGCGACGCGCGCGGGGCGGTAGTCTAGACTAGAGAAGGGTCAGTCTAGAGACTGACCCTTCTCTAGTCTAGACTACCGCTGGGCACGCCGTAATCGCGGCGGTAAGTCCCCTCTTTGAGGAGTGGCTGGAGCGGCAACACGGCGTCCTGACCTTCCGCATGATGCAGGTCCTCACTGGACATGGCAAGTTCGGAAGGTTCCTGCATCGGATTCAGGCGGAAGAAACGCCCGGGTGTCACCATTGTGTGGACCGCCTGGAGGACACGGTGGAGCATACGGTGGAGGTGTGCCCCGCTTGGGCGGAGCACCGACGTGTCCTCGTGGAGGCAATTGGCGGCAGCGACCTTTCGCGTCGGGCCCTGGTTCGGCTATGGTCCGGAGCGAGGAGGAATGGCAGGCGCTCGCCTCCTTCTGCGAAGCAGTAATGCTAGCGAAAGAGGAGGCTGCACGCGTGTGGGAACAACGATCCTCACGCCCTAGCCGCTGTAATTCCGACCCTGACTACCGGCCACGGTAGACGCGGGCTTGCGGACGTCGAGCAATGGGTAGCTCGCCGTCCGGCTGTTCGGTAATTAACCGGACCGAGCCCAGTCGTCAACAGCGCGTAGTAATCCACGCGCTCCTCAAAAGGGATGTCAGCAAACCGCAGGGGCCCAGCAGGGCCGATACCCGCTAGCTAGGACCGCGGAGAATTTCTGAAAAGGAAACCCGTAGTCCTAGAACGCAAAGGGTAATTGAAGGACACAGGTGTGGTTTTAGTCAGTAAAAGTCTGACACGCCCTCCCGCTCCACCCAGAGCGCGAGAAGTCATTTGGATGATTTCCCACCTTAAAAAAAAGCCCAGACCACCACATGCACACAAACACATGTAAACACAATCGACCAAATCGCAATCAAATCGAATCAAATCGCAATCGATTTTTATTGATTTAGAATTTGTTCATATCATCATCTTCCTGCCCTTGTCCCATCTTATTTGGGGTCGGCGCAACACGTTTTTTTCTTCCATTTGATTTAGAATTTGTTCATTTTTGTTTATTAAGCATGAGATATTGAACGAAATAGATTTACGAATACAGTGAATGTTGTCGTTAGTAAACGAGATAAAAAAAAACTTCTAAAATTTTGTTTTCTTGATAACTCTACGCGTTCTCGAAAGGTACGGAAGCCTAAAAATGATCTAAGTACTACTACCTCCAAGGTGGTGTGAAAACGGGTGTATGTTATGACGATAACCTCTTTCAACTTTTTTAATCATTATATCTCAAAAATGTAGAGTGACGCTGTGTAATTTTTGTAGATTGACGCTGTTACCACAAGAACAATGCGCCTTATTCTGTAGATGATGTATTATGCTCTTTGCTAATCTTTTATTGCCTATTGCATTACTGCATGGGGCGGAGCAACAAAAACCAGTATCTTGAGAGTAGAAAGAGCACAAAAAGCCATTCTTAAAGTTATGACTAAGAAACCGTATAGATTCCCAACTACTGAATTATACTCTAACTGCAAAGTCGTCACGGTACGTCAGCTCTTCGTGCTCCGATCGATTCTAAGAACTCATGCTAAGCTGCCACCGCCAAATCTAAATAAGCGACAACAACTCATCACAGGTTCTCAGCATAAAACCACTTACGCTAAGCATCAATTTTTCACACTTGGCTATTTGCCAAGTGTGAAAAATATCTACAATCAAATTAACAAAGACCTAAAAATCCTAAAACTGAACGCCAACGCTGTTAAAACTAAAGTAACAGAGTGGCTATTAGAAAGGTAGTATGCCTACACGGAGTCCCTACATACATACATCACCTAATCTCTCACGCACCCCGTTTTCTGTAACATTTACACACTCAAACATGCGCACACGCACCCCCCGAACACCCCAACTTATCATACATGCACACTGTCTCACATAATACTCACCTTTCACTACACGCACACACCATCACACACATAATTTGCACACATCACAATTAAAAATTAAAACAGAACGCGTAAATTGTTCAGCGGTAGGACGAAATCGTCCATCAATTGTTGTAAAAATAATAGTGTATAAGAGTTTTGTGGCTGTTCACTGCTTCTCAAAATACAGGGCCTAGTTTGAGAAGCAGAGTTCTAAAAAATGTTTAGTACAGATTTACAACATACGTACCTAAAAAACTGTATAACTTCTCAACCTACTGTTTGTTTTTATTATGTATCTGTACTTTTTAGTAAATAAACATATTATTATTATAGATAATTAACTGGTTTACAATTTTTGTCTGAACTAATTTTATGATAAATCGGATCGATGAGGACTTTTTAGATTTCATTTATGATGGTGTTTTTGACAATCCTACCAATTTTTAGCTGAATGCGACTTATTGTAATCTTATCCCTATTTTTGGTCTAATTAGTCAAATTAGACCAAAAAATAGGGGTAACAAGGCACTATATTATATATCTATTTAAGACTACTTGAATAACGTCAGTTTGAGAATATTTTAAACCTCCTTATAAAACTGAATATAAGTACATATATTTTTATGACTTAATTTCAACCGATTTAAATAAAAATTCATTAAGGTCAGGTAGACCAAGCGAAATAGGCATTTAACGTTACCAAGAGTTGTCCGCCAATGATTGCAAAGCGAGCCGTGCGCTTACGTCGCCGCGTCGCTGGAAGTGTCACATTAAAGGTAAGCAGGCAGTAGGTCAACTTGCTTTATTAATTTATTTTAAAAAGAAATTTACTAGATTTGATTCATAAGCTTCTTTTATTATAATTTGTAGTAATCACGATATCTAACATAATAAATTACGAGTAATTTGAATAGATATTTTAAATGCAATAAACTCTTAAAGTATATTTATTCAATTTATTAACATTTTAGTTTCTAGGCCGAGTAGGGATGGGCATATTTTTTTTTTTTCATTTCCATTGAAATGAAAAATATATTGTGAAAAATTTCACTTTTGCGTGAAAAAATTAAAATTGAGTGAAAAGTATTTTTGTTCTATCAAAATCTGAACAAAAATGTGATTTTAGGCATAATTAATTACCTGCCAGGTGCTTGGGTTAGTTAGGAGCTCATCCGGTCTGAAAGACAGGCTATGGTTGAGCGTACGAATGTCTCACTTCAGGCGGTCTGCAAGTGGGGTAAAGCCAATCTGGTGGGATTCAACGCCTCCAAAACACAAGCGTGTCTGTCCACTGTTAAAAGGAACCCGTTCACCTTGGCTCCTCGGAATATATCCCTGGAGTGCACCGACCACCTTCAGCTCTTGGGAGTTGAAGTTTCGTCAGACCTTAATCTTGGGCGGTTCATTGAGTCCAAAGCCAAGGTAGCTGCTAGGAAATACGGCGTTCTTGCAAAGGTCCGGCGGAACTTCACCCCGCGTCAGCTTTTAATTTTATACAAAGCACAGTTCCGACCGTGTGTGGAGTACTGCAGCCACATATGGGCTGGGGCTGTAAAATGCTACCTGGCAGCTTTGAACTCGGTGGAAAATGAAAAAATAAATCAGAAAGAACACATGGCGTCATCATCCGGCAGGCGCGTGTCAGCCACACCCCAAGGTGTCCGGTCGCTCCCAAGCCCTGTATACCCACCTTTCATTACTCGCGGAATGTGCTATTCTGGGTGTACCGCTCCACCCGCCGCTTATACCTTTTTATTCGATTTGCCCATGCATGCACCTTCTGCTACCGGAATTCAATGCGCTCTGACACGGAATATATAATATATCTTGGGGGTTGATGTCAGTCCCCAAAAACGCGGGTCTCACAAAGCGCATCACTCTCGGGCGAGTGTTGCCCTCCCTGAAGCAGATTATTTTGCCGATGAGTGCTCGGCCTCGACGCTCGATCCTGCACTGTCAAGCCGGCACGGCTGATTTCGGTCGTGTAGCTACGTCACTGTTAGGAAATTTGACGTGAGCTAGACGACATGCCGTTACAGCCGCGCAGTACATTATTGAGTGTGTATCAGTGAGATCTTCGCAGTCCTCAAAATAATTTGACAACTGCAAATCCAGACCTGGTGAAGGTTGCGGGAATCCGATGGATGCGAGACGCACAGGACCGTTCATTGTGGCGACATTTGGGGGAAGCCTATGTCCAGCAGTAGACTTCTATCGGCTAAAATGATGATGATGATGATGAAATCCAGAGCAGCCACCTGCGCCTTATTCTTGTTATGCATGGGCAAACGAGGTAAGCGCGGCCTAAGTTCTAACGGCATGTTTCGATATTCCCGAATAGCACAGTCCAAAGCACTCCTCAATTCGTTACTTGTGTAACCATATCAATACTCTTCTCGTCAGCGTGGTTGGCAAGATGGTTGGATGGTGGTACCATCACTGGTATCACAGTCTGCGATGAGGGGGTAATGGCGATATGATTACGCTGAATGACCCGCACCTGATCCGATAGTCGTTGTGCTGAAACGTTGACCGCTGACTCAAGCACCTGAAACAAAGAGAGCATCCGAACATAGATTATTAGCATTATTATCTTTTGAACCGTGTTTTCAAATGTTCCGTTTGTACATTTTGAGCCGATGCTACAAATGTTCCAAATGATACATATCACTGTTTCGGAACATTACAGTGATTCTGATGCAAATGTTCTAATCGCAAATATGACACACTTTTTCCAAGCGACGCGCGGTTCGAAAATCACTTGAAATAATCGATAAAAACGTAATGAAAGAAAAACGATCGGGTAGAATCGATTTCAAAATTAATTAACTATAAATTGATATTATTTATGAAAAATAAAGTATTATAGTACTTGTTTAAAATGAACTTTGGCTTCTAAAAAAACTGCAAATCGAAGTTACTTCAGTATTTTTTTCTATCGAGAAAATTGAATTGCATCGTGTATTAAACGGGTACATGGTAAAAAGAAAGAATGTATCCTAAAATATGAATTTATTTTGGGTTCTAAATGTTATAATTTGCCTATCAAAAATGAGTTCTAAAACAGGCAAAACCGGGACCACACAAAAAACACCCTTAGCATGCGTAGTGGACATACAGGTGTAATTTTCGTGTCCCTCTGTCTTAAACACAGGTGGTTACAATAGTTTTCGTTGGTGGTTATTGTTATATTGTTACATTTGTTTTCATTTTTGTTTCATTTATTCGGGAAAAATAACAGTATACATTAAAATCTTATACTAAGTTATAAATATGCAGAAGTTATAAATGACCTACGACATTTTCCACAACATACTAAGAGTTATATTTAACAATGCGCTATCCTAGGCTGTTAAAACAGAAAAGTAGTTAATAGTAAACATAAACATAGACAGGCATACAAGTAAGAGAGAAAGAATGTGTAAATATTAAAACGAACTAGTTTAATTTTTTTATAAATAATTTTTTGAGCAGAAACAAAAAAGAAGTCTTGTCTTCACAGATCTTATTATATTGATTAGTAAGATGGCGCAGAGGTGCTCGCAAACCTGCGTTTGTACGACAAGAACTTACTGCAAATAAAGATCTCGCGCGCACCCCTCGGTATGTCGTTGTTCTAGGCACTACATAACTAATCTTGTTACGCAAATCGATACAACCATGAGTATTGCACACTTCCAACAAGAACATCGATTCCAACATGACTCGTCTGGATTTTAAACTTTGCAGATTATACTTTTCCAATACGCTATTGTAGGATTCAGGAGTACGATAGCAACGAAAATGCATGACTTTTAGAAACTTCCTCTGTACTTTTTCGAGCAAATCGGAATATTTTTCATAGTGAGTTAAGTTTGTTTCTTTAATTCATATGTTATTTTTGTAGCTTAGCGTCTTAAAGTGTTTTGATATTTCTTTTAAAAAACCATGAGAAAACCAGTGTACTTGTTTGACTTTTATCCTCTGAAATCGAGTGAGCGTCCTCTGAAATCTGCCGCCCGTAGGCCGCGGCCTATACGGCCTATTGACAAATCCAGGACTGCTGTTTAGTAACAGCAGACCGCTTTGGCGTACATCCACATTTTCGGTTGAAAGTCTCTTGGAATAGAGACTCGTCGCAGGATCCGTTATTAAGTTTTCGCACATTATGTGACAATAAACGATTCAGGGTCTCGTCCGTCGCATATGTTTCCGTAGGTGTGCGATATACATTTGCGTGCAATCGTTTATTTTAAAATCTACAAAGCAGGAGATAGCAAAGTTGCAAAGGCTGGCAAAAATCGAGTAACCAAGGACAATGATGAATGAGAATGGTATGTGTAGTGAGCGATCGTGTTGACGTGGTGCACGTTGCAGGGACCCGCTGGCGGCGCAGGGCGGCGAGATCATCCTGGGCGGCTCGGACCCGGCGCACTACCGCGGCAACTTCACGTACGTGGCGGTGCACCGCGCCACCTACTGGCAGTTCAGCATGGACACCGTGCAGGTCGCGCACCACACCTTCTGCGCCAAGGTCAGTACGCTACACTCTCACATACGTGGCGGTGCACCGCGCCACCTACTGGCAGTTCAGCATGGACACCGTGCAGGTCGCGCACCACACCTTCTGCGCCAAGGTCAGTACGCTACACTCTCACATACGTGGCGGTGCACCGCGCCACCTACTGGCAGTTCAGCATGGACACCGTGCAGGTCGCGCACCACACCTTCTGCGCCAAGGTCAGTACGCTACACTCTCACATACGTGGCGGTGCACCGCGCCACCTACTGGCAGTTCAGCATGGACACCGTGCAGGTCGCGCACCACACCTTCTGCGCCAAGGTCAGTACGCTACACTCTCACATACGTGGCGGTGCACCGCGCCACCTACTGGCAGTTCAGCATGGACACCGTGCAGGTCGCGCACCACACCTTCTGCGCCAAGGTCAGTACGCTACACTCTCACATACGTGGCGGTGCACCGCGCCACCTACTGGCAGTTCAGCATGGACACCGTGCAGGTCGCGCACCACACCTTCTGCGCCAAGGTCAGTACGCTACACTCTCACATACGTGGCGGTGCACCGCGCCACCTACTGGCAGTTCAGCATGGACACCGTGCAGGTCGCGCACCACACCTTCTGCGCCAAGGTCAGTACGCTACACTCTCACATACGTGGCGGTGCACCGCGCCACCTACTGGCAGTTCAGCATGGACACCGTGCAGGTCGCGCACCACACCTTCTGCGCCAAGGTCAGTACGCTACACTCTCACATACGTGGCGGTGCACCGCGCCACCTACTGGCAGTTCAGCATGGACACCGTGCAGGTCGCGCACCACACCTTCTGCGCCATGGTCAGTACGCTACACTCTCACATACGTGGCGGTGCACCGCGCCACCTACTGGCAGTTCAGCATGGACACCGTGCAGGTCGCGCACCACACCTTCTGCGCCAAGGTCAGTACGCTACACTCTCACATACGTGGCGGTGCACCGCGCCACCTACTGGCAGTTCAGTTAAAAAATAAAAGTTCCGTTGTGACATTTGACAAATACCCTAGAATGTAACTTGGCCGAAACTGAAAGAAACAATAAAATAATGATTAATGACATAGTCTTTTAAAAAGTACATATATTTTTTTTTAAATACATATATTTTTTAAAAATATATTATTTGTATTTTTGCGCGTTAAATAATATGATGGAATATATTGCGAGTATTCGTTTTGCATATTTAAGTATTCGTTCTGACAGATGACAAAACAGGCCTTTTATTTTTTGACAATTTCATACTATACTCTATTACTGTTTATTGTCTTTATTCTGTGAAAATATAGTGAGATCTTAACCTCTAGCTTTAGAAAGGACGGTTCAATTTTTAACTGACTTCAAAAAAAAGGAGGAGTTTATCAATTCGGTTGTATTTTTTTATCATTTTTTTTTAAATATTTGTTACTTCAGAACTGTTGTTTATGGACCGATTTGTAAAAAAAATAAAATATTATAGGATATGCTTCCAGATTGGTCCCATTTTTTTCAAATTCCAATTTATATGATGGGATCCTTGAGGAATCAAGGGAACTCCTCAAATATTTACAGTCAAAAGTAACATTTGATGAAGTGGAACTGTTGAAGAAGACCAGAAATGGTCAATGTAACTTCATACTCACATAGATATCACAATGAAGATAGTTAAGCGACTATGACAATACAAATAAATGAACGGTTTTGAATTAGATTAGTTACGTTGAAAATGGTATCAACGAAGTGATCTGATAATGACGATGGAGCCGGAAGGTAGGCACTGGAACTCTGTAATTAATCAATGTAACCTAGCCGTGTTTGGACTTATTAGAATTTTCATTAGATGCACTTTGGCTTTAAGGTACTATAGAACTGATCTGATGATGGAGCCGGAAAGTGGAAGGCAGACACAGGAACTTCATAATAAAACAATGTAACCTAGCAGTTTTTGAGTTAATTGGAATTGTCATGAGAAATAGGCACTCTGTTTATAAGTGTATCGCAAATTTTTATACAAAACTTTTTCCAAAAATAAAACTGACTTCACTAAAAAAAAAACACTAAAAGGCTCAAAATAACTTAAATTTCGGAAGTCGGTGTTAAATAAGAAACAAACAAAACCGAGAAACACCGACTTCCGAAATTTAAGTTACCTTTTAATGTTTTTTTTAGTGAAGTCGGTTATTTGTTTTTTGTAAAAAGTTTTTAGTCAATATTAATACGTACAACATACAACGATGTTTAAATATTTTTGCTTGCTGTTTTTGCAAACATGCCAATTTGAATAACTTGGCTGAGTCTTGGTCAGTCATCTTCAAAGGGCTAACTTTCAATACGCCAAGTTGTTAAACGTTGAGTGATTTTAGTTCAATTAACTAGTGGCTTAGGCATTTCATTGGATGCTGGCTTTTAATGAACGGCCTAGGCGTTCAATTAGCTGGCTAATTTGATCTGGTGGCTGTGACATTGAAGGACACATTAACTGAATCAATGTAAACGGTAACTAAATAATATTTATTGAAAAAGCTAACTTTTATATGTATTCGCAGTCATATAACGCGGCGTTAATATGATGAATAAAATTCTCTTGCTCAATTGTTATCGATAGTTGAATAGTTTGTGTAACAATGTTAGCCGCAGTAACTTCTGTAACACTATCAAATCATATTCGTAGTGACCAATTTTAAATCTGTTCTAATTACCTAAAAATTTGGACCAGTGTTAAGTACTACTTTGAAAAAGTTAGCTTTTTCGTAATATAGGTTTGTTGAGCTAGTAGGTAGTTTGATGCGCTCAATGAAGTGGCACTGAGTCCCGTGATCCCGCAGGGCTGCGAGGCCATCGCGGACACGGGCACGTCGCTGATCGCGGGCCCCAGCGCGGAGGTGGAGGCGCTCAACAAGGCGCTGGGCGCGACGCCGATGGCGTTCGGCCAGTACGTGGTGGACTGCTCGCTCATCGCGTCGCTGCCGCCCGTCACCTTCACCGTGGCCGGCGCCAAGTTCACGCTGGAGGGCACCGACTACGTGCTGCGCGTGAGTACTGGACACGCCGTGGTGACATGTTGCGACGCGGTGCTCGATGCACTAATGAACCGACTCTTTTCAAACCTCTGTCATAGAGGTTTTCTGTTAAACGCGAGCCATCCGAACAACACGTCGCAGTATATTTCAATTTGCAGGAGGCGTTTAAAAGATACCAAATCAGTTCATTGCACTGGCAGACATTTATGATAGGAAACCTGGGCCTCATGCATGTCTGACGTAATATTCTCAATATAATAGTCAAAAAACAAAGTCAAAGTACATTTTCTTGAAACTGAGCTATCATGAGTGTACAACATTAGTTAGTTTTAGTATATGCGAAACCTAAAACACGTGTCTAGCATTTTTAGGTAGAGAATCTATGTACAAAATTTCGTAACTGTATCATGAAAAATCACAAAGAAGCTTGTAATGTTACCTGGTTGTCCGCACAAACACTCGGTCACCGGGCCATCTAGGCGACTAAGGGGTGATTTTGCTCCCTCACCCAGCTGTGCGCTGGCGCCTAATGCCCGCTATGACCTGCCGTACCTATGGTGTACTTAGTGTGTGTGGTGTCTAACTTGTGACCTTTTTTTCATATATTTGGTAAAAAATGTAACATGGTGTAGAAATTATTGGAATCGATTCAGTTACTGATTCTGAGAACTATATTCAGATTTCGCATATATTAAAAATAATGTTGTATACAACGGTTTGCCACATGTTATGATTGTATGACGTATTGTACGCGTTCCGTAACTGCTGGCGAGCTGCGTGCCGTCGGAGCGCGCAAGCCAGATGACGTGGTGTGTGCAGGTGACGCAGTTCGGCAAGACGGTGTGCCTGTCGGGCTTCATGGGGCTGGACATCCCGCCGCCCAACGGGCCGCTGTGGATCCTGGGCGACGTGTTCATCGGCAAGTACTACACCGAGTTCGACGTGGCCGGCAAGCGCATCGGCTTCGCGCCCGCCGTGTGAGCCGCCCTCTACCGACTAGCAATCAACTAACATTATGTTTGAGTAGTGTAGTCGTGTTAGCGATCATAACAAGCTTTCTCCGCAGTGTTGCCCGCCATGCGCCACCGTCTCCACCTCTCTCCACGACAGTCACATGTGACAGATTAACACAATGGCAATGCTGTCCTTTGAGTTTTTTTATGTTTGTATTTTAGAAATAAAACGTTGTAAAAATATAATATATATCTTTTATTACACATATCTAACTTTTGAACATCATTTAAAAAACTCGCACATTTTGGAATCCGTATACAAAAAATATGGAAAACATTCAATCTCTAATAAATTGGCTGGTGTCCATTGGACTCGTATGCCACACTTGCTTCGCGTCATGATTTTCATTTCAAGGCGAGAAGAATCTTACTTCGAGACATTGAGCCTTCATCATATTCTATTGTATGACTACCTAAACTACAATAAACATACATTTGTAAACGATATGAAAGGCTTAAGGCTATGCTAGTTTTAATATTAAATTTACTATGAAATTAGAGAATTATGTACAATCTTAGCATGCACCATAGCTAATCTGAGCAACAGCATTTATTTATAATGGTTCCCTCGAGGCGTGCGTCGTGTGGCCCGAACTTACGAGTGGATGAATTGTTTGCTGTTTAAATATCATTCACACTATACTGTTTTAGAGCAGTTTGAATGTATCTTATTTAATATGTTATTTAAGATTCGCTTGTCAAAGCACGAACTTTACCTTTAATTCCATAATATTCAAATTATGATAGCGTGGCATGGGACAAAAGCAATGCTTTATTTACTATATAATTTAGGTACGTAGGTAGGTGCGTGTGTACCTACACATCCGGCAAATGTCGGTAGTGTCGATGACGGACATGGAAGGCTCCCCAGCCATAGCATACTGTTTGCCGACGAAATTGTTACTGAGGAGATTAAAAAAAAATTGGCAAAATAGACGAGAGTATTGAAAACCAGAAGAACCAACTCAAAATGAATGTCCTACAATTTGGGCGGACTAGAGTCTGAACATTTATAGGTTCAGAATAGTGTAGCGCTAGGTGCTGGTACTTTTGGTACTTCGGTTCAATTAATGCAAAGTGAAGGCAAAGTAGATACATTAGACTGTTCAGCACAGAATGAACACTGGATAGATGAAATGTTGGCACGTCACGATAACAATCTACAACTCCTGCATCGAGAAAAGATTTAGAAAAAGAATGTTTGGCTACAAAAAGCATACCTATGAATGAAAGGTCGCCGCATAGGCGTATATAAGGGACCGAGGTGGGCCGTACCCAGCTCAGGATGTTGGACTACCAATTTGAAATGCTATTAATGACGCCAAAATACTGATAACTTCACACACAGATCAGACATGTCAGGGGCCAGGCTCCCCTGAAAAATAACCCTAGATGATATCCAATGAGGATGTTTATTTATTTGTTTTACTCTAACAAAATAGGCTATCCGCCAATGACATTAATTAAAGAAGATACACAAAATTCATTCATTCAGCATGCAGCATGGAAGCAGGCATGCAGCAAGCAATGTTTTTGTTAGGGCTCCGGCGCTTCGGGATTTGGGCGGCCCCACGCGAGCTTAACGTCGCAAATGGTTTGAACCCACACGCTCCAGCCTCAGCCGCGGCTGCGGACCTTCAAACCACCTGCTCCTCAGCTCGCAAGCCGCCCTACACCTCCGCGCCCACGCGTAGGCATTTGTACGAAGCATTATGTTTCCGAACATTCATTATGCCTCTGTTTTAATTACCATATTGTTATGCAGCATGCAAGCAAGCATGCAACATCCAAGCAGGCATGCAGTATGGAGGTACAATCTAGGGGTAGGGCAGACGAGACTATGTGAAGTCGGTTTTGCAGCGATTCGTTTCCGACACTAAATTTTATAGCACAACATATTGACTTTTTATGACGTTATTTTAATTTAATATTGAAAATACTACCAAGTAACCGTCTTTATATTTGTGACCAAAATTCCGTAAAATGTTGTTTCGGTGTGGTGAACGTATGGCAAATAAATCATTTGCCAAATGAAAAAAGTTCAAAAGCGGCTTCGGCCTAATATAGTTCGGTAAAATAATACGTATATTATTTACACATAGGTACTTCGATGTTCTAAAAATATGTCAAATAATGCATATATCAAAAAAGCAATAGCGGTCTAATAGTTTTCGGTAAAATGAAAATAGAACAAAAAAAGAAAAACGGAAAAGTGATCGGTTTCGTATATTTTCACGTCTGAATCACTGGCGCTGAATAGATGAATTTTGATGAAACTGTTACACGGATAGACTACGACCGCAACTACTATACTTTTCATCCCTGTACTAAGTTCGATAGGGATAATACTGTCCCTAGGGAACTACAATACTGTCGTGAGGTGAGTTTGGATGTACATAAATTGATCGCTACAAGAGTACCTAACGAACAACAATGTAACAAATGATGTGGCTAGGTTAACTAGGCAAATAGAGAATCTTGTCAGGAAATCAACAGCTGGGAATATTTAGCAATGGACCAAGCTAAATAAACAAACCTAAACATCTGTGACTGAACGGCGCCAATGTTGCGCAGCTAACGCCGCTGATACACGTACAAGTATCGGCACGGATCTTCAGCGCTCGGCGAAAGTGTTTGAATTACGCGTCGGAAGTTCAGCTTCTTTAATTCCTTCAGATGACCTGTTCTTGGCTGTCAACTAGTTCTAGCAATACGGAAAAAATACCTAAAATAGTAGTTCTCCACTACTACTACTACTTTTTTTGGTTTTTATAAGCGACAACTTCGCAAAACGAAGGGTTTGTCTGCCAGGTCCCATTAAAATTTGGTGAAGCTTTGATAAACACCTTCGGAGACCATGGAATACTTCAATAAAAAATAGCAAGTCTGAGATTGCTGCAATCGCATTTCTATTTATTGTAAACAACATTATTTCACAATATAACACCAAACGGCCGCATCTTTTTTTTTCTTTGATTTTTATAGTTAGGCATATAGTTTTATTTTCAACTCGATTTTACCCATTCTCGAGATAAAGGCTCTTGACAGGCAGACAGACCGACAACAAAGTGATCCTATAAGGGTTTCGTTTTATCCTTTTGAGGTACGGAACCCTAAAAACGCGCTAAGTACACTACCATACGGGTGGCGTGAAAACGGGTGTATATTATGACAATGACCTCTTTCAACTTTTTGAATCATTATATCTCAAAAACGGCGGTTCTTAGGAAAAAAAAGTATTTAGACATTTTTGTAGATGTTTTGAACAATCCTACCAATTTTTAGTTGGGTGCGACTTGTACATCTTATCCCTATATTTTGGTCTAATTTGATTGGACTATAAAGTTAGCATATGAGATGGCGGCGACATCTCGCGCGGCCCTAATTCAGGATATGGTCCGGAGCAAGAATGAATGGGAAGCGGCCACCTCCTTCTGCGAAGCAGTAGATAATACGAGCGGAGGAGATGGCTGCAACCGTAAGAGAACGAACATCCTAATCCTCGCGGGCTCGCGGACGACGAGCAATGGGTAGCTCGCCGTCCGGTAAGTACCAAGCCCGGATTGACGGCGCGTAGTGTGTCACGCGCGCTTTATAGAGATATCAGTAAATCTGAAGAGGCCCAGTAGTGTCAAAGCCTACGAGAGCTACGGGAACGTTACAAAGAGTTACCACGGTAACTCTTTCGGCCTTGGAGCCTTTGTTTTTTTTTCAGGGAGCTTTCTTTATACAGATTCTTTTTTTTTAATATTATTATCGTGTGGTTGAGTGTTAGGGACTGGGTATTTATTCTAATTGAAAGGACTGAACTGCGTTTTGTTTAGTTTTGAGATGAGTTATTAATTTATTGAACGTTTAGACAAATGAGTTGCGTCCGATCGCTTCGATTCACGGCGTGAGTATGTTAATTACACTGTATTAATACTTGCGATGTTGTATCACATAAATTAATCTTAATAATATCGCATTTATAACTCCACATAGATCAGATCAAAACAAACAATATTTTATTAATTTCATAATTAAATACTATTTATTTAAATAAAAGATTAAGTAAAATAGATCGACCATACATAAATTATAATTACAATATTCTGATAGAACATCTGAGCGTGCGCGTGCGCGGCTCGTCTATGCTACACTATGTATACAAGTATTGCTAGCGGCACTACACTAGTCCCAGTTTATGTTTTTTTCTGAACTTTTTCACGTAGGCCTCCACCAGCGCCTGGATCTTGGACGGGTTGATCTCGCCCGTCTTGTTGTGGCAGATCTGGAACAAAGGGCATCGTTACCGTTGAAGCCAAACGAATGACTCGCATTGAAAACAAAATAGTTGTACATACTTGTTCCCAACCTTTTTTTTTACCATAAACTACTTCGGTTTATTACTTGTTAGCTGGGACCCGAGGTCCAGAAGAAAAATTACACTGTTACTCATAAAAAAACTTACATCATAAATTCATTACTATACCATTATCAGGATAGGATGGTGCGGGTGACAGCTGTCGGATTCATACAATGTAGCTACCTATCCTTTTCTCTCATCTTAAAGATGCATATCTATATCCTGCTGGTAGGAACCCACGCTATGTAAAAAAGACCTTAGCTCACCTATTCTCGAAACACTATTTTCTGATAGATACTTAAAATCATAACATACTTTGTAAAGTATTATTGTTTAACATTGGGAAGGTGGGGACAGATGTGGATTAATTTTTCTTATATTTTCTTAAAATTTTGAATGTTTATCTGGCAATTTGAGTACTTCACGCGGCCTGGGTAATGTCCATTTTTTTGTATTGTACATCAAATCGCTTGATCTTCTTAGTAGACCCGAGTAAAGCTACAAGAATACTAACTAATACGTGCACTGACTGGAGAGCAACACTCAAAGTTGTGTGGTTCTTGATTAAACATCTGCATGGCTCTCATATCATCTAACCACAACTTGTTTACTGTAAGACTTTAAAGATACTTGGAACTTCAAGTTTGTTTCGGCGGAGTAGTCAAAAAGTAGTTTAAATTACGTGTAAAAAGTTATTTATAGCCTATTTACAAAATAAATATCATTAACAGTTCACATCAATGTTACTCTTTCTGGTTGTAAAGGTTTTTTTTTAACATTATCTGAGCTGGGATACTGGACGAGGAGTGGGACACTGGACGAGGAGTGGGACACTGGACGAGGAGTGGGACACTGGACGAGGAGTGGGACACTGGACGAAGAGTGGGACACTGGACGAGGAGTGGGACACTGGACGAGGAGTGGGACACTGGACGAGGAGTGGGACACTGGACGAGGAGTGGGACACTGGACGAAGAGTGGGAAACTGGACGAGGAGTGGGACACTGGACGAGGAGTGGGACACTGGACGAAGAGTGGGACACTGGACGAGGAGTGGGACACTGGACGAGGAGTGGGACACTGGACGAGGAGTGGGACACTGGACGAGGAATGGGACACGAGTCGGTACCTTGGGCACGGCGCGGCGCAGGATGTCCTTGTACTCGTCCTTGGTGACGTGCTTCTTGTTGTAGTGCGGCTTCAGCACCAGCTTCACTTCCTCCACCACGCGCTCCTGGCGGTTCAGCTTCTTCAGGAACTGCAACACGAGCTAGCTGTAGTCTCACGGCGACGCTCACAAACAAAACCAAAAAGAAAACGAAGGCTATCAAGCGAGTCATGCGAGCGAGGGGAGCACTACAAACTAAATAATGATAATTTCGATCACACACATAAACAGCGTGATTGCTCACTTTGCTCTTCACTTGCATCTCGACGGCTGAGCTTGGCAGGTCGTCCAGGATCTTCAGGTTATCCTCGTCGATCTTCACGCCCACCTGCGTTTTACCTGCCAACGAAAATGCAGTGTTATTACTCGGGCTCGCGGTGGGGTGGGGCGGCAGTGGGTGGCAGCGGGTGGCAGTGGCGATACCTTTCTTCCGGTTGAGCTTGACGGGCACCTTGGCGGCCTGGCCGCGCTTCCGCCTGGGCCGCTCCAGCAGCGCGTCGAAGCCGCTGCGCGCGCCCGCGGGCGGCTCGAACAGGTCTCCGAAGTCGCTGGAGCCCGGCGAGTACGGAGACTCCTCCGCCTCGTCGTCCTCGCGCCGCCGCGCCGCCACGGCCGCCGTGCTGGGGCCCAGCGCCGCCGGCCGCTGCAGCTTGGCGGCCTGCATGGGCTTGATGGGGTCCGACTTGATGGGCGACGGCTTGGCCAGGAACAACTTGGGCGGCTGCGAGCGCGTGGGCGACGGCAGCACGATGCGCACGGGCGGCGCGGGCGCGGGGCCCGGGGCCGCGGGCGCGGGGCCCGGCGCGGCCGCGGGGCCCGGGGACCCCGCCTCGGGCGCCGCCGCGCCCGCGTCGCCCGGCGGGGGCTCCGGCGACACGTCGCGCGTGGACTGCAGCAGTGCCATTACCTATGGACATATTGATTGTTCATCATTATAATAGCTTGTTTTTATTCATTATTCAGTCTCGCTTGTGCCGCGTACCGATGTGGACGTTTTATTTACACCGATGCAAGCTGTCGCTCGTAAATCTCGCTATGACTGAAAATCTAGTGGCGAACGAGCTGTTAGCATTTCTGCAGCAGAAGCTAGATGTGATAGATGAGGTATCCGGAATCCAGATCTGCGCAACGAACTTCAGCGAGGAGGAAATAGCTGCTGCGAAATTGTTGCTGTTTAGGTATCGGGAACAGGGTCCAAGCTACCGGCGGTCAGGGCTCCTGAGAAAGAAACCTGCTAACAATACGCGCCGTGTCCAGGAGTACCGCTTTCTGGATCAAGCCCTTGATCCAGCCGCCTAACGCGAGCCTCCTAAGGTGTTGGTCGAGGCTCTTGTCTATTAAGCCATTGACTGACACGAATATCGGTACAATGATCGCCGAGTCTACATCCCACATGTCGACAACCTCGCGAGCCAAATCAATATACTTGATTTCTTTGTCTTTCTCGGCTTTTCCGAGGTTCCCGTCATGCGGAACGGATATGTCAACAATCATTGCACGCCTCTCACTTCGGTCCACCACCACTACATCAGGCTTATTGGCTACAATAGTCCTGTCAGTGATGATGGACCGATCCCATTACAGCGCAATATCACCATTATCGAGAACTGGGTCGGGCACATACCTGTAGCATGGCACCTCCAATTCCACAAGAGAGTACTTCAGAGCAAGTCGCTGATAGACAATCCTGGCTACAAGGTTGTGTTTATGCAAGTATTCACCGTTAGCTAGACGAGAACAACCAGAGATAATGTGACGAATTGATTCTCCCGGACGGTGACATGCCCGAAAGATATCAACCGTGCCATCCTTCACAATAAATCTCCGGTAGTTATTCGTCATGATAACTTCGTCCATAATTGCAAAGAGTTCACTGAAACGCAGCCAGGCTACGGACGCCAATTGGTCTACATCGGGCTCGTGAAGGGCCCGGAAAAAGCGTCCGTGAAGTTCCTTGCTCTGCTATACTTCCCTGTGATCATTAGTGTCAAGCACTACTGGAGAGTGGGGTGAGTCCCTTGTCCACTGCCACTACATCTCGATGCATACCCACGTCGGCAGTTAGGAAATATTCCCAGAGACTGCATACCTCGCCGTTGTGTAGGGTATTTTCTTGTT
This sequence comes from Mythimna vitellina, assembly GCA_949316375.1. NCBI lineage: Eukaryota > Metazoa > Arthropoda > Insecta > Lepidoptera > Noctuidae > Mythimna > Mythimna vitellina. Next base: position 547,204 of record OX438693.1, read on the forward strand.
AAAGAAAAAAAATGGGCGCTGGGGTTGAAAAGTAAAAAAAGTTTCGACCTATTCTCAGATCTACCAAATATATACAAAAAATGACATAAAAATCTGTCAAGTTCAAAGAGTTTTAGAGGAGTTTGGTAAGGCACAAAATTTTTGTCACGGTGTAGTTCCGCCGCACTGCGAACACTCGTTTGTACGGACATCCATTAATATTAAAAAAATAAAGAATGTAAGTAAAGATGTAGACAGATCTTTGAAAGTACTGATTTATTCATGTAGAATATTTTTATACAAAAGCCTGAATTATAATAATAATAGATTATTTATTTCCGATGTCAGGATCCATGTATTATGAAAGTCTTACTGGTGAATAGTTCGGAGAACGTTGTAGTTAAGCGTTAGGCTTACCTTCTCTATGGGGGAGATGGGACGGCGGTCGAGGACCTCGTCGGCGGACATGTTGGTCTTCTGTGCCGCCTCCAGCGTCATGCAGGCGCGGGGGGGGGACGCGGCCCGCGCGGAGCCCGGCGAGCCCGTGGGCTCGTACGGGTCGTACGCGTCCGGGGACTCGGGCGGCTCGGGCGGCGTCAGCGGCCCGCGCGCCTCGTCGGCGGGCGCGGCCGCGGGCGGCGTCTGCGGCCCGTGCGCGTCCGGCGCGGGCGGCGCGGGCGCGGCCGCCGCGGCCTCCTTGTCGCCGGGCTCGCTGTCGCTCAGCACGATGACGTTGCGCGGGCTGGGCGTGAGCTCGCGGAAGGGCGAGCGCTCCAGGTCGATGATGGCCACGGGGCGCGGCGCGTCGGCGGGCGCGGGCGCCAGGGCCAGCTTGCGGCGCCGGCGCCGCTCCCTGCGCCGCACGCGCCGCTCGTCTCCCGACGCGCGCTCCGCCTCCTTGAAGCTGACGCTCACGAGGATGTTGTCTCCGGACGTGAACACCTGACAATCATATTGCGTGCTCATTACTACTGCTATTTATGTCGCATTCCGAGTAGACTAAACCCACTGAGAATAACACAGTAAAAACGGCACCATTTACTCCTCACTATAGTTTCAAAATGAGTTTTTATAGAAAACGCATTTCGGAGCAAACTTTGCAACGCTCGCAATAATTAATTTATCCTTAACTTAAGTCGCGGCCAGATCTTAGAATAGATCTCTTCACAATATGACTGACCATTTCATGACATAGAACCTTGTCCGCTGGCCGCATCATGATATGGGCAAGCCAAATCAATGGACACTGCGATTTAACAATGTGAACAGATAAATGCACGATTATTTGATATGATCAAACACCTTAGCAAAAGGTGGGATCGCAGTCAAGCACTAGTATAAATGAATTAAAAAAAAACATTTCTAATCTTATTTTAAAATAGTAATGTTGTATCCCCAGCAAAGGTGCTGATTTCGCTTTTAAAAAAGTGACCACGGAGTTAACCAATTTGGAGCAGTGCACTAGCTTCTAACGTTTTATAGGAGCCCTTGTAGGCCTATGTCAAATAAAAATGTTTCGGATTTTGTTTTTTTTTTAAATTTTGAATACAATCATGCGATTGCAGTAATCTCCACAGATTTACTATAATCTATGGAAGGGCTACATGGTTTATCTCTGAAGTTCTTCATGAGGTCCTCACTAAATTTAAATGGGACCACCTGAACCTGTCCTAATTATTCTTTCAAACAAAAAAGAACCTTTGATATCGTAATTCTTAATTCTTTATTGTACACAAAATAAACACATACATAGTACACGGAGATAATACAGTTTATGATGTTTGTGTTTTTTTCGTAATTATTTTTCTTCAAATTATTATGAATGTGTTTTAAATTCGGTCAACGGCCTTTCAATATTCAGACATTGCTTTTCGACATTGCCGTATCATTTTACTACGACTCGATTTCCGTACTTTATTCTTATCGTAAAATGTGTCATTTTTCCGCCGCGAATACATAGGAAAATAATTAGAAAATATTATATTTTTTCGTTCCTGATTAATATCTAACCTCTAAAAAATCATTATATTGAATTGTTAATTGATAATGAGCAATATTTAGTATATTCTATTAGCAATAGCATTTAAAAAAGGTTGTTTTAGGGTGTAATAAAGTTACAATATAATGTATATTGTGCTATATTACAGTTAAGAATTGATGCTGAATTTATTTTAATCAACTTATGTACCAATGAATTCATTTGAGCTATCCATCATCTGAATTTATTAGGCTCTTAATTAAATAAATTATTTAGTTTTTACGTAGGTATACTACTAGTGTTCATGTAAGAACCTAAAAGAAGCAGGGGTTGTCAGTACCTGGAACGTTTTTCATCATGCTATATAATATTAGTTATTTGTCTGAATTTTAAATAATTATTTTGTTTCAAAATTGTTTGAAATGTTTATTAAAAAAAAATATTCAAAAAATGTTATCTTGAATGGAGTACAGTTAGTAATATTAAAGATTTTGAATTTGTTTTTTTTAAACTGCTTCAAAAAGGAGGAGGTTCTATGTTCGGTAGAACGTATTTTTTAATTTTAAAATGTTACAAGCCTTTTAGGCATTTAGATGTGCCAAAACAAAACAAGAATATCGTCCTTCTTCAGGCGCAGTCGGATAAAGAAAGATAGAACGTCACGGTAGGGCTCACCTCCTTAGACGGGCCGGCGGGGTCGCGCACGCGGCGGTGGCGTGCGGGGTCGCGGCGGCGACGCTCCTCCGGCGCCGGCGCCTCGGGCTCCGGCGGGGGCGTGCGCGGCGACAGCAGGCGCGAGTCCAGCGACCCCGCGCGCCCCGACGGCGACGCCGAGCGGGACGCGCTGCGGCGCCGGCGCGGGCGGCGGCGGGCCGCGCAAGGGGTGGAGCGCGACGAGCGCGCGCGCTTCTTCCTCTTGGCGGGCTTGGGCCGCGCGCCCCCCGACCCCGAGCCCGAGCGGCGCCGCTTGCGGCCGCGCGACCCCGAGCGGCGCCGCCGCGGGGAGCCGCGCTTGTCGCGCGCGCGGCGGCGGCGGCGCGGCGGGGACGCGGCGCGCGCGGCGGACGCGCGGCGGCGCGGCGACGACGAGGCGCGGCGCGCGCGCGGGCCCAGCGAGGCGCGGCGCGACGCGGGCGAGGCGCGGCGCGGCGCGGGCGAGGCGCGGCGCGGCACGGGCGAGGCCGAGCGGCGCGGCGTGAGGCGCGGCGGCGAGCGGCTGAGACTGGGCGAGGCGCGCGGCGAGACGTCTCTCCCGAAGGCGTCTTTAGGGCGGCGCCGCTTCTCGGTGACGAGGGTGCGCACATCGTAGCGCTCCAGATCCTTGCGGCGCTCCTTGCGGCGCTGCTTGCGCTCGCGCGACGCGTCGCTGGAGTCGCGGCGCTCTCGCTTCTTATCCTTGTCACGATAGTTGCGCTCCTTGCCGCTCTTACTGAGTTTCTTGAAAGCGACATCGGACTTCTTACCCTTGGCCTTGCTCTTATCTTTACCCTCCTTCTTGGAGTCCTTCTTTTTCTTCTTCTTAGTGTCGTCGGCGCGCGGCTCCTTCTTCTTGTCCACGATCTCGCCCTCCTCGTCGTCGGGCGGCTGGAGGGCGGGGGAGGCGCGCGATTGTTCGGAGGGCGCGCGTTCGTTATCAGAGAACATCTCGTTCCCCTCATCTTCAGATATCATCTCAGTGTCGAGCCCTTCGATGCCCTTTTCTTTCTCAGTTTCCAGCGACGTGTCCTTGGACTTGTTCTCGTCGAGGCAGGGCGTGTAGCTCCGCTCGTCCTCGGTCTCGCTGATGGACTCCGTCATCTTCTCCAGCAGGTCGTCGTTCCTGTCGGCGTCGCTCTTCCTGGGCGAGTGGTCGAGCGCGGGCAGCTCGGTGTCGGCGGCGGACAGATCGTCGTCGTCGCTGGAGGAGTGCCGGCGGCGCGGGGGCGGCGTGGCTGCGCGCGACTCGCTGTCCACAGTCTCATCATCATCGTCCTCTAACTTGTCTTCTGTCACTGAAGCCGCTATATCTGTGGGCGTAGTTGGTTCTTCCTCGATGTCAGGTGTCATAGGATCTTTCTCTATTTCAGTTCTCTCTGTGACTTCTTCGTGTATTTGCTCGTGTTCCTCATGGGTAGTGTCGGCCGGCTCGATGGTATCGGTCTCGGGCACGAGTTCGGAAACCTCCTCCGCCTTGGCGGGTGAGTCTGAGCGAGCCGCTCGCTCTTCGTACTGGACGGCAGTGTTGTCGTGCATGTGGTCGATAGTGTCGTGCAGCTGAACGGCAGTTTCATCGCGCAGCTGAGCGGCGGTGACTTCGTGCGGCAGCTCGTCGCAGGGCTCGGCGACGGGCGCACTTTCAATGTCCTCGTTTACCTCTTCTTCTTCATCCTCCATCTCTTCGTCGTACAGACTAACATGCCGTTTTATCAACGAAGGGGTGTTCAATTTAATCTTAATAGGATTCCGAGGATTAGTGGTGATGGGACATCTTTTTGAAACCTTCTCTTTAAAGTCTTCTTCAGTTTTGTTCCGGACGACGAGCTCGGTTGCGGGCTTAGGGCGCGGCGCAGGCTCGGGTGCTTCGTCGTCCTCCTGCACCAGGTCCTCCAGGCCGTCGCGAGGGGGCGCAGGAGGCGCGGGGGTCGGTGCCTCGGCTGACGTGTTGGCGATGTGCACGCTGGTGGCGGAGTAAATGGAAAAGTTGGGGCAGTCACCCTCGGAGTCGTCGTCGCTGATATCGGCAGAGGGCGCGGGCGGCGGCGCCAGCAGTGCGCGGTGCTCGTGCAGCACGGCGCGCACGGCGCTGTCCAGCACGCCGGCCGGCACGGCCAGGCCCGCCGCGTCCAGCACGCCGGCCGGCGCGTCCAGCCCCGCCAGCACGGGCATGGGCGGCGGCGTGGGCGGCGCGGGCAGCGCGGGCCCCGCGGGGGGCGCAGGGAGCGCGGGCGCCGCAGGGAGCGCGGGCGCCGCAGGGAGCGCAGGCGCCCCAGCGAGGGCGCCGTCGGCCAGCGGCGCGCTGGCGCCGTCGTCATCACCGCTGTCGTCGTCGTTGGTCGGTTCGGTGGGGTCGTACTTCTCAGTATCTATGACTAAACTAGAATCACTCTTCTCGTCTTCTGACTTGTCGACATCCAGAGTCTTGTCAAAATTGAACATAGGCGGCTCCGGCAGCGGGCGGTAGGGCTGCGCTGGTGGCTGCGGCTTGGGTGCCGGCTGCGCTTGTGCCACGACTGGTAATTCGAGGTTACTATTTGCTGAGTTTTGTCGGCGAATTGGGCCCATTCTCATATCGAGGGGGTTCTCGAACCCGCCAAACGAATGTCGGTGCGGGGCGGGCGGCGGATCGTGGCGGGGCCCCGGGGGCGGCGGCACGTAGGGCTGCCAGGCGGGCGCGGGCCCCAGGCTGTAGCGGCCCTGTTCCTGGCGAGGCGCCTGGTTCTGCTGCGCTCGGTTGTGCTCAGCGGCCTGTCTCCTGTTGCGATCGAACAGCTCATCTCCGTGCGGGTAGTGATGCGATCTCCTCGAGTAATTACTGTAGTTGTCCATGTCGTCGTTGTTCTGATTGAACGCGTTGCCCGGGCGCCCCTGGTAGCCGCCGCCGCCGTAGGTGCCGTCGTAGTTGCCGCGGCTGTTGAGGCTGTTGGTGCCCTGCTCGCGGTGGTAGTTGCCGGTGTAGCCGCCGCCCCAACCCCGGCCGCCGCGTGACTGTCCAGGGTACGAGGGTACTTTCTTGGCGGCATCCTCTCCCTGCGAGAGATCTATCTTATCCTGTTTTTTTGGCTCCTCAGATTGTTTCTTAGGAAGCTTTATGTTTTCACGAGTTTCTAACTTTATATTCACACTGCCGTCTACAGAAATCGTTACGACAGATTTTTTTGAATGAAGCATAGTTTGACTTTCGAGGATAGAGGAGAGAACGTCCGGAGCCGATGATGCGTGCGTCGGAGATGGAATCGAGATCATCTTTCTTCTCGCCTGGGAATAAAGTATTACATAAATCATTATAAAATATACACAAAAAATCAATCAAAAATAAGACAAATTGCATGTGTGCAACTGCAGTACCTGTCGGTAGGCGCTGAGGATGCTAGACGTGGGGCGCGCGGCCACGGCCGTGCTGGCGCGCTCCGACACGCCGTGCTCGTCGTCCTCGGAGAAGTAGTCCAGCTGGTGCGCGTCGCCGAACAGGCTGAGCGCCGGGATGCCGGCGCGCTGGCGCCGCACCGACAGCTCGTGCGCGCCCGTCGCGCCCCCGCTGGCGCCGCCGGCACGGGCGCCGCCTGCGCGGGCGCCGCCGGCCCGGGCGCCGCTGGCCAGCAGCGCGGCGCGCACACTAGCCAATACATGTGAACGTCGCGCTGCAGTGCGCGGCTGACGTCTCTTCGTCTAAAACACATTACATTATAATATGTACGGTTCCCAAGTGAATGTATTTCAAAGCTATACTTAATATTTTGTACTTTCAGAGCTTGCCAGTCACAAATCTATTTTAACAGACATACCCATTTTAATATTTATAATTGAGATGAACTAACCTTCCTTTTCTTTAGTTTCCTTTTAACTCGTTTTGTGACTGGAAATTTACCGTTTTCCTGCACTTCATACTCAATAATAACAGTTTTTGTTCTTCTTCTCTTTGGTCTCCTACGGTTTGTATGTGCTGTAGTGTTACGCCTAGTTGTACTTGCTCGTGAGCTACTTCCATGTGCTGAGCGTGTTCCTCTTGATGTTGTTGGTATGTCATCAGTGTCCAGACGACTCTCTCTGAGACCAGAGGATGTTGAAGGTTCATCTGCGCTGTGAGTCCTTGATGATCTAACATTCCTACTCTCTCTGATTAATGCACTTCTAGATGGTATGTCCATATCTGTGATGCCAGAAAATAAAAAATCCACGTCTGATAGCAGATTGTCACAATTGGGACAGAGCCACTGATCAATAGGTACCTGAAATACAAGGGATATAAGCTAGTTAATGAACAAATGACAATATTGTGTGAGTACAGAGTCAGTTGTAACGGCTGTGCTGCAAGTTGAAGAGTTGGAAGGTTACCTCAGAGAGTGGCGGGGTGAGGCACTGCATGTGATATCCCAGGTCACAGCCATCACACAGAAGCATAGTTTCTTCATTGTCTGTGCGGCCACACACCTGGAACACAATGTTTATTGGTGCACATTCTCTTTTGCAATTCTCAACTCAATAGACCTTGGTCGGTTGTAGGTTGTGAAATTGATTATTTGATAATTTTTTGTGACTTGTCAGTGACAACAATATTCATTTTTAATGTCAATATCTTAAACAAGTTACCAAATTGCATCTTATTCACAATTTTAAATTCATCTTGCTATATTATTTTGTTTACCTCACAGACAGTTGGGTCCTCAATCACAAGCAGCTCAACTGACGGCCTGCGCTCCACCACCTTGACAGGCTCAGTGCGAAGCACACGACCACCTGCACAAGCTCTCACTACTATAAAATCAAATGTCATTCTGTCTACTGGACAGGTATTGACATTCTTTGACCATTCCGTGATGCAATCCAAACAGAAGATATGTTCACAGCTCTGTGGTGTTCCAACTTCTTGATCAGTGAAACGTAAAAGACAAATGGAGCACTTGTCAGAGTTGCCTTCTGAGCTGTCCGATGCAAAACCAGAAATTGGTTTAGAGACCGAAGCAGCAGGCTTGGGTGCGTCCGAGTGGTCGGTGGCCCAGCCGGATGTGTCGCTGTCGCCATCCGAGTCGCGAAGCTTAGGCAGAGCGCGCTTGCGACGGGCTCCCGCGCACACCACTGAACTGCCGCTGCTGTCGCTCCCGTCATCACTCAGCACCTAAAACACACTCATTTTAAAAATCCACCAACTCCAGTGCTAATACAACGTGTTGAAGCTTGCTCAGTCACCCTCAATCTCTTTCTGCGTGACCCCACTGCTGTGACGCTGTCGTCGCTATCCGAGCTCGTGCCTGACGAGAGCACCATCACTTTCTTGATTTTGCGCTTGGGCCGTGGTGGCGAATCCTCGCTGCCTTCTTCACTCATTCTCACAAGTAAACAGTCGAATGGAATTTAGTGGGCACGACACGAAGCCAGTTGCAAAGGTGTAAATGACCTCCGCCAATTAATATTCGAGTCAACTAAGGTAAAATATGAGAAATTCATTCGGCCTGCTAGTTATTATCATGCATCAATATAGTTTCCACACAAATTATTGCGTACGCGTTGTCCTAAAATGATTCAATCCACTATTTTGACAGCAAGCCGCTATCAATGGTCAAGCGGCCATTTTCCTTCCAATTCTTTTTTTTTTAATTGTACCTAGTGATGTGCTAATCAAAATAGCGAACAGATATTTTGGTTATGGTGGGATACGCTGTCCACATGTTATAAAATGAAATAAAATTAAGCATAATTTAGCTTTTATTGGAGTACTCAAACACAAAAATAATCTTAAATGCCTAAGTACTTTCATCGTACATAAGCCTTTTGGCTAAATTGTTGCCTTTTGGCTAAATTGTTGCCTTTTGGCTAAATTGTTGAAAAGCTTTGGTATAAACTTGAGTTGAAAATAATAAACCTACTTACTCCAATGAGCGAAAATCTGATAGATGCGAGATACATGCGTAGGATCTGTCGCCACTTGGGGAGGCCTATGTTTAGCTGTAGACATTTTCGGCTAAAATGATGATAATGAGCTTGACTTTTTCGAACATAAAAAAAAGGTTTCTATTTAAAAAGCTCTATAAAATAAAACAAAGTTACAAAACGCCAAAAAAAACATTAAAAAAAAATATTATCTTAGCTTGTCACTATTTTACTCAGAGTCACAACAATTCATAAGCATAACATCACATCACTATAAACCCATGCACGACGACGGAGACGAATGTGATTGTCGCTTTGAGGTGTTTTTCGTTTATTTTCATAGTTTTAACCAAAATAATGACCGCTGAAAACGAACGTGAAATATATCACAAATTAGAAGCTATGAAAGAGATCAGGTATGATAATTTGTTATTGATATAATATTCATAATGCCCTTCCAAATCGCACCTGTGGACTCGATCAATAAATACTTGACATCGATAGAAATGTTTATTATTTTGTATTGCATGATAAATATAACTAAAATAAAACTAGCTTCAGCCAGCGGCTTTTCCCGCTTGAAATGAGGTTCCTCCGTACAATCTTTGGACCCTCATTTTACCCCTATAAAGGGTGAATTTTGGGAAATATTCACTTTGTGCTCGCCTTCGGCGGAAACCTTGTATAAAATTTCACGCTCCTAGTCCCAGCAGTTTTAGCTGTGCGTTGATATGTCAGTCAGTTAGTTTCTCCTTTTATCTATATAGATAATAAGTAACTCAAAAAAATTTTTACAATTAATGTTTTGTAATGTTTAGTCGAACTTTTGGCCTATTATTTAGTTTTTTCGTACATTTTTGCCACAATACTAAACTCCAGCTTGATTCACACTCGATTTATAATATTAATACTTCCCTTCCACTGTTTTTTTTCTAATTGTGTGTTAAAAAGGTCTGATTAAACATATCTATTACTTTATTAAGTAAAACAACATACCTTTTTCTGTTTTTATTTAGGATTAGCACATCTAGAATAAATAACTTAAAAAAAAAAAATATAGCAAATTTTGTCAACTTAGATAAAATTAATAACTGCAAAACTAAATAATTTCAGGAACAAAACAATAACACTGGAGCGTATGAAGCGCAGCATCCTGAATGAGGTGCGCAGCGGGGATCAGGAGGGGCGATGCCTGGCACAGTACAAGCGGGAGATGGAGCTGCTGCAGCAGGAGAAGATGAGCCATGTGGAGGAGCTGCGCCAGATCCATGCCGATATTAATGCTGTATGAAATTATATTATCTCATGATGCAACAGTCAACCGTTCTTCTATGAACATCACCAATTGTCAAATTATAACACTCAAGCAGAAAATAATTTTGAAAGCTTTCTTAAAAATAGAAACTAGATTCAACCTGATAGAGCATACAATTTAACATGGAATTATCATGTTGTAACACAATTAGATAAAGTGTGTATTGCACTCAGTTGAATATTTCTATATTTATGTGGTTTACCCCATCATAATAAAATGCCCAAATGACATCAAATAAACATAAGTTTCTCTAAAACAAATTGGAAATTTGGAATGCTTGGAAGTTCAACAATAATAAACAATATGAGAAGGATGTGGATTGTGGAGCTATTAATACCAGCAGCGTGATGACGCGGCTGTTTGTTTAGGTAGGCGCGCGCTATTGTTGGCCCACAATTGTAACATTTTAAACTGTTTGTTTTCTCTGTCAGCCTGTGACGGCCAGCTATGAATACTTGAATTTAGTTGAATAGTTCTATGTGTAAATGCTTCAAATTCCATATGAATCTTGCTGGCTTCTCAGCTTGACTTTATGCCTTTCTTCAGACTTGACATAATTTTGCCAATTAATGATAAACTGGGATGAACAATCAAAATGACCAAAAGACTTAGCAACTACCCTGTGTTACTAGTCATATGATTTTGAAGTATAATTGTACTGCAATCAGAGGTTTATAATTCTAATATATTTTTTCTACACACCACAATGTTGCATGACAAAAATATTTTGCACTTGTTAGATGGAGACAGTGATAAAGCAGACAGAAGAGAGCATGACGCGCAAGTTGTCGGCGGCATCGCGCCTGCACGAGGACTACCGGCCGCTGAAGGCCGAGGTGGACCTGCTGCGGCGACAGTGCCTCGGCCTCGAGCGTCTGCCGGACCTGCACGAGGAGGAGGGCAGCCCTATCACACCCGAGTACGTACCACAGTCCCTCCCCGCCCGGATGCCATCATAATTGCGTTGTGAGAGAGAGACAGGGCTATGCGTGACGATTAGCACTATCTTTTTTACACAATATGCAGAGTTTTTTTGGTGTGTTCTGCAATTTATCATTAGAACTACACCTAAGTCAAGTGGACATAATAAGAAGTAGTTCTAATGACTGTGATTGCAGTCTACTCAACCTCTCTTACAGAGAATAAATAAAATATAATTATTATTTACAAAGGTTGATACCAATTTTCATTTTTTTTTTCGTGCTTCGAGTATATTATGTTCATTTGTATGTTTCATAGCTCACGCAAGTAAACAAAGTTAGATAGCAAAGTTGGTAAGAGGTACCATGGAGTAAAATGTCGTGTTTGCAGCCGCTTCCCCGCGCTGCCGGGCGGGGGCGGCCCCGCGGGGGGCGCGTGTCCCCCGGGGGGCGCGGGGGGCGCGGCGCGCTCGCTGTCGTCGTTCCTGCCTCCGTCGGCGCCGCGCAAGCCTCCTCCTCCGCCGCCCGCGTTCAGGTCTGCCCTCGACCAAGATTTCCTTACCGTCTCGCTGAGGTTCGATTATGTTTTATTTTTCTTTTCGTTCTCTACCCTCCACCTCTCCTCACCTACCACGATCTCTCTGCCTTTTAACTTTTAATTTATTCAATTACAGTTAATTTTTTCCAAATAATAATATAATTTTATTTTTGGTTTGAAACAATTTTTTTTATCTGTACAAATATTTTTTCTATTAATAATTTTTATTACGCATATTTGAATTAAAGTTGACTTGCAACAATAATTGATAATAAATCAAATAACTACAGCATTATTCGTAGAATGTAATGTATGTCAAGTATTAGTGTGCACGTGCGTGTGTGTGTGCAGGCAGCAGCCGCCGCCCATGAAGTCGTGCCTGTCGTGCCACCAGCAGATCCACCGCAACGCACCCATCTGCCCGCTGTGCAAGGCCAAAAGCCGCTCGCGCAACCCCAAGAAGCCCAAGAAGAAATAGTCGCCGCACGACGCGCCCACTCCGCGCTTACTCGCGGCGCCTACACCACCCGTACTCACGGCGCCTACACCACCCGTACTCACGGCGCCTACACCACCCGTACTCACGGCGCCTACACCAACCGTACTCATGGCGCCTGCACCGCCTGCACTCGCAGCGCCTGCACCGCGCCCGTCAGATCGATCTCAATGTTCTATTGTAACTCACTATATTGTTTGTGCACTCAGCTTACCATGTTAATCTACTGGCTTGTAAGTTCCTGTTTACCTATGAAATTGTCGATGAAGCCTTTATTAATTGAAACCTAAAACTTATTACAGTATAATATATTTTGTAATATTATGTTAAAAATTACATGATATGGATTAAGTGCGGAAACCAGACCACAATAGATAGAACAAAATATGGGCTTCTGCTGATCAACAACGGTCAGCAGTGTGGCCAAAACATGATCAAAGAACAAGAGCTCTTCGAGTCCGGACATGTTATAGAGTAGAAGAGCTAACAGATCAATAAAATCAATCAGTTATAACTGGCAACATTGTCGCACAGACAAAAATATCCAATTTATATGATATTAAAATAATGGTAAAGTATTTCCTAAATTAGTTTTCTAAGTAAATAACATGTCATCTATATTGTTTATTCTGTTCATGTCTCCCTCCATACAGCTTAATTGCAATAGAATTATTACAAGTGCAATTTGTAAATGAAAGGCAGGCATCAGATATGTAAGTGCTAGCACGTCTGTGCCTTAATTCATTACATAATTTCCCCAAAAATTACTAAGTCGAAAACTAGTGCTGCATATTGTAGTATTTTTAGATGGGAGCCAGTTTTAGGACAATTGCTGAAATAAAATTGTTTGAGGTTATGTTTATATGAGGACTTTTTATACTTTTGAAACTCGACTTATTGTTTCTTTACTGCATTTATCCATTTATGTCGTTTTTCACATAACCATGGCATGCGAATAGTCGGAAAGTAATAAATAAAATAAAAAAATACATTTGATGTAAAATGTCAAAAATGTAACAATGCATTTTAATTACAATGTACGTTATTTTTCACTCCTGAAATTACACATTAGATGTAAAATACGATTAGTAAAAAAAATTAATGTCAAAATCAAATAAATTGTTAGGATAAATATTTCGGCCTTAAGCCAGCAGGCGGCAGAGCCTTCGTCGTGCACGTTCCCTATACTTATGTGAGCTCGACGTGCAGCGAGTGTCCGCCCTTACATTGCGATACCTGTGTGGTCTTGACTAAGCGTTTCGCCTTGTCATTTTACCGCACCACCAATTTGCCTGCTTCGGCCTACCCATCCGAATATAATTTAGGTGTCTTCAAGGCTAGAGTGAATAGGCTCTTAATAAACTAGTGCACTTCACCATCAGCAACTGCATCACTGCTTACTGTCAGTTGGGATCGCAGTCAAGCCCTAGTTTATAATGAAAAAAATAAAATAGTAATGGCCAGGTTTGAAAAACGACAATTTCATAGGTAATAAAGAGCCTTATATTTAAGGCAGTACATTGTTTTCTTGTCAAAAAATTTAAAATGCTAACACTAATTAGAAAGCATATGTAATAATGATTGATGCTCGAAGTGCTAGCATTAGCTCTGTCAGTCTACTTTGCAGTTAAAACAATACTTTTTAATCATAAATGATTATTATGCAGATTGATTTGAGACGATTATTCCTTTTTATTAAGTTTATAACATAATTGTGATGTAAATAAATATATGATATCAGTCTGTATAGTTTTGTACATAGCTAAGTGTTAGTTAAGCGTGGACAACTCGTAGTTACCTTTATTAGGTACAAGTTTATAGTGCCAACCAAATCAATTTTTGTGTAAATAGCGCAGCCGTATCGTATGACACGCCGTGTTACAAGTTGGCGCGGCGGTTTGAACAACGTCGCTGTTGTGTAATGTTTACGCAGTGTTATTGTTGTCAATGTTAACGCAGTTTTAAAGAACGTATCGAAACCACAATCTCTTTAAACGTGAACTCGCCGAAACTACATGTTATACGATACGGCTGTGGCATAAACATTGTCACTTAGGTGTGTTTTACAAAGGTTAACAGATGCTCGGTAGTCTGGTGTTTTCCTTAGGGCCGACGCTGCGTGCGCTTGTGCGGCCGCTTGGGCACGGATCTTGTGACTAAGCACGTGTGTGGTGTGCTCGAGGTCCTCGGCACGGAAACCGGATTATTATCTGCGCAGTGTCGCTAGTTCAACTTAGACGGTGTGCATGGAGTCGTGTCGTTGGAGAACTTTAATGTATTATTACGTAGTGGCACGGAGCTGCCTGTGACAAGAGCCGCATAATGAGCACTGCAGTATGGGACCGAGCGCCCGACCTAGTAATGCAGTTTCAGCCCATATCTAGTCATATTTCAGCTATTAGGAACCTTTTACTGTCAAAGGCTGCACTGCGCAAAAAATATCTATCAGACTATGTAACCGAGTCCAGTGATTGACTAACAGCCGATAACAACAGACAGTAAAAATAACTTGACGTGGTTTCGACATGTCATTGATTACTGATGAGCCTAGCAGGACAGAAAGTATGTCGGTGTACAACTCTTTAAACACTGCTCCAACTCTGCTTCCAGAAAACGTTGAGATGTGAAATATGCAGGAACCAAAGTCACCGATATACAGTCCGCCAAAATATATAGTGTTTACTTCTCCGATGTGTCAAACTAATCGAGTATTTTTTATCCCACTTAAGGATGATACTCAAGGTCTTCAAGTGAGCTCTATATGTCTGCCTAGTATTTTTTAAGTTACCTCTAGTCTTAGACAACCAGCTCTACCTACTTTTTTTATGAGTCGTGTCATAGTTTGGAAGGGGAGCAGCCTGAGAATAATTGGCTACTCCTTTGGACTATATCTACATTGAATAATGAAATTGATATTAAAAAAGTGGTCTCACAAAGAATTATGCAACATCGATTCAGTATGGTGTAATACAAATAAAAGGCCAGCCGCACACGTTCGCTTTCCTGATCAGGAATTCAGATTCTGAAACCTGCAATGTGTAGAAGCGGCGGCGGTCGCGTTTTGTTCTAATTTCGACAACAAAGCTTCATTAATCACTGAACAAAGGGTTTGTTGGTCGTCGCCGCGCGGCCGCTCTTTCAGCTCGACTACTTAGTTGACTCAGATGTCACGTGAGCTCGTTGCTACTTACAACATGAACAATACCTACTGCTAATGTATCATCATTACAGCCGAGTCACCGTTCTGCGACTATAAAGACTTACTTGCTGCTTGCCCGAAATTAATGAAGCCATTGTTTTGTTTTTATAATTATGTGGAACTACCAATCGTTGTGTATGTTGTTGGTAAACAGTTGTGAAATATCTATAATACATTGAATGCCAATTATAAGTAATTATAATTAAGATATCCAGTGTAAATATGATAGTGTTCTAAGTATATTAACGTAATCAGTATTATTTATTTGTTGTACGAAACTACTAGCGTGGTTAGGAGTGAGCATATCTTTCTAAACACTTAGGTACAAGGGTGCTCACTGATTTGTGACAATCGCTCTTAGCTTGTGTAAGAGAATGATGAAGGTTGATGAACCGTTTGCTGCCAAGTGTGAGCCCCCTCGTACACACTAAGTAATACATGACAAGTGTATATAGACGTGTGCACGCAGAGTGCGATCGTTTTGTTTTATAATAAGTATAAAGCGTTCTATCAATGTCGATGCATCTTTTATTTTAAATACCATTTCTCATTTTTCACAATCATTGGTATCGTTGTAAACATTATAAATTATTTTGTAGCTTCCCACAGACTTCAAGGCGCAAGTAATGGGCATTCTTACACTCAAGTATGGGCCTACGCTGGCCATAGTGTCTCAGTAACTCACACTCATTGAAACTGCGCAAAGCGTACATGCAATGTCACCAGGAGGCGTATCATATGCAGACGCATATAATAATATATCAGCTGTAATGTGAGTGTGATATATGTATTTGTTTGTAAGGGCGACGACGCGACGTCACGTGAGGGGCGTACGCGCAGGCGCACTCAATCAGAAGTAATGAGATCTCATTAATTACATATCATTATCTGCCTGCTCTGCTCTAATTGCAGTGTATCATGATCGTCTATGTACGTACAAGTTTATAGTTCATGTACTTGTTTATATCTGTATTAGTTTAGATATATAAGATTATTAGATCCGTGGGGGTAACCAGGGGGGCAGGGGGGGCAGCTACCCCCACCTGGATTTTGTTTACGTCCGTACTATCCACTTTTGTCGATAAAAGTAAAAAAAAAACACTTTGCCATTCGTAATACACAGATCCACAGTTACAGTTCCAAAATTACAAAAATGTATGGCGGAAATATAAAATTTTTATGATTTTTAGGGGTCCGTACCTCAAACAGTTCAAAACTGACCCTTATAGGATCGCTTTGTTGTCCGTCTGTCTGTCTGTCAAGACCCTTTATCTCGGGAACGCGAGGTATTGAAGGTATTGAGTCCGGTCCCATGAAGCTGTGAAAAAATCAAACTTCTGAGTTAACGAAAAAAAAAACACGGCCGTTTATGTCGCAAAAAATGTGTATTTCGACACTCGGCACAAGGGAATCAAAATTTATGGGTACTGCCCCTTGACTTAGAATCCTGAAATTCGGTATGAACAATGTGTTACAGCACAAGTATAGGAAAAAATCTGAAAACTGTAAACTTGTTACGTCATAAAAAAATACTAGCGATTCGGAAAAATCTTCGTAACTCAATTCGGTAATTGAATTGTTTTCATAGGTAAATTTGTACGGAACCCTCAGTGCGCGAGTCCGACTCGCACGTGCCCGGTTTTTTTTTTATGAAGGGTTCACATCGGAACCCGAACTAAGGCGCACTTATTGGATAAATAAGCAGCAGCAAGACTTTGAAAGTATTGGAATAACGGAGTTAATACAAGTAGCAGAATCTTTTTACCCAAAGGTGAAGATAGCTAAATTTTACTAGCAATTCCTTATTCCACTGCTACAATCGAAAGATCATTTAGCACACGTAGACACGTGAAAACATGGCTAAGATCAACTATGGTATGGTATGACCGAAGATAGATTAAATGGGCTTTGTATGTTGCTCAGTGTACAATTGTACATAATGGGATTTTTTTTCACGGAAGACGTCATAAACTGTTTTGCTGAACAAAACGGTTTATGACTTCTTCCGTGACCGTGACCCTCGAAAGTTGATTTTAAAATAGCTATTCTATACCTAATTAAAGAATTTATATAAAAAATTGCCTAATTTAATTTACGTTCATTTATTTGACTAGAGCTTATAAAAAAAATCTGCTTTGCTGCCAGAACCTGGGTACGTCCATGGGTATCAATCTGCCCCACTGGTCGGTGCCGACGCAAGCGCGACTGCCCAGCGTGGGATCCTGGGTTCAATTCCCAGGTCAGGCAAAAAGTTCAATTGTGTTTTCCATTACGAATTTCTGAGGAGCAGCACGGAGTTGGAAAATTGGAAGTGTGACAATCCAGTGAAATTACGTAGGGCGAACTATAATAGAGATCCTTGTTAAGTTGTTAAAAAAGACGAAAAGTGCTGTTAGGTATATTGGCTGTCTCTTGTACGGGTACCTAATGGTAGAGTAAGTAGGTGCCCTCTTTTTTTGAGGGTGGGAGATCAACAATTAACTTGTTCCGCTCACGCATACTGACTGAAACCCACTTGTGTTCCTTCAGTTGCCCATTGCATTCCAGAGCCGCGGTATCGTGGGTATCCATAACTACACCTAATTAACAATCTATATGTCAAAATACCTATAGCCGATATTGTTCTACAACTTTTTCCTGTAGTTAGGTACCTACCTATTTTTATATTCGTCGTTACAGACACTTCTCTACCTACTCTAAAGGAAAATATTAGATAAGTTATGTCGAATATGCGACGCAGTTCTTGATGCGCAAACAGTGAAACCCAACATATAGCGAGGCCAGCGACCCCGCGACCCCTCGCTCGTCACGTGCTCTCGTACTACTTGATACAACTATCTCGTTCGGCGTCTCTATAAGCAGAAATTCGTCACATAACATCTGTCGATTCATTACACAGAACTGTCCGCAAAATGATGAATTCCTTGCGATTATTTCCTGTAAGCAAACAGCTAGCCCACTGTGTTTTCATTCAGTAAGTAGGTAATATTTGGCTGACGTAATGTAGATTGCTTGTGAGTCATGTTGGCAGTGCGATCAGACGGTTCGGATCGGCAGGAAGGTCACACTCACAACACAAACCCGCATCATCATCGAGGTAGCAAAAAAAGTAGTCGGTTAGAAGGTATTGCATAAGTACGTGTAAGCGAAATTTTCTCAGAAAGTGTTCGATCACACCTGGTTTTGCCAGGCGTCCGAATAAAGCTGGACACGCAACTAAAAATGGTATCGGCCTATCCGACTTTAACCATTTTTAAAATTATTATTTTGTGTTCATTCCGCCCGCCTCACCTTGTAGACTCAGACACAGAATAAGAAATAGGTAGTACAAGGCTCAGATTGATCTGAGCTTGTAGGTATCTCTCGCTAGCGCAAGCAGTTTTATATTATACCAATTTATTTATGCACATTGCAGTAGCTACTGCCAACTAGGTAGGTACCTACTATTGCAATTATTTTATTGAAATTAATATTGATTTTGATTAGTTTTATAGAAGAATGGTTAATTCAAAATCTACCTAGGTATTATAGACTCAGCAGAGCATTGTTTGACGTTGAAAAGTAAAGTAGATTTATGTCTACAAGGACTAAAATTTACCCAAATGTCCGGGTAAACAGACAAAATGTGATCGGGTTTTCAGTGGAGCACTGAAAAAAACAATATGCTCAGTTATGATTCGCGAAAACCTGATAATAATATTATTAATCATAACTGAGCATGTTTCGACCACGTTTAAAAATCATGAGATGAGGCTTCGTCATGAAATGCTAATCGAATTCTATCGTAACATTGATGTTGAGACAGTCAGTCAGTTTCTCCTCTTATACTAATCATATAGATTACTAGCTTCTGCCAGCGGCTTCGTTGATATGTCAGTCAGTCAGTTTCTCCTCTTATACTAATTATATAGATTACTAGCTTCTGCCTGCGGCTTCGTTGATATGTCAGTCAGTCAGTTTATCTTATACTAATCATATAGATTACTAGCTTCTGCCTGCGGCTTCGTTGATATGTCAGTCAGTCAGTTTCTCCTCTTATACTAATTATATAGATTACTAGCTTCTGCCTGCGGCTTCGTTGATATGTCAGTCAGTCAGTTTCTCCTCTTATACTAATTATATAGATTATTAGCTTCTGCCTGCGGCTTCGTTGATATGTCAGTCAGTCAGTTTCTCCTCTTATACTAATTATATAGATTACTAGCTTCTGCCAGCGGCTTCGTTGATATGTCAGTCAGTCAGTTTCTCTTATACTAATCATATAGATTACTAGCTTCTGCCTGCGGCTTCGTTGATATCTCAGTCAGTCAGTTTCTCCTCTTATACTAATTATATAGATTACTAGCTTCTGCCAGCGGCTTCGTTGATATGTCAGTCAGTCAGTTTCTCTTATACTAATCATATAGATTACTAGCTTCTGCCTGCGGCTTCGTTGATATGTCAGTCAGTCAGTTTCTCCTCTTATACTAATTATATAGAATACTAGCTTCTGCCAGCGGCTTCGTTGATATGTCAGTCAGTCAGTTTCTCTTATACTAATCATATAGATTACTAGCTTCTGCCTGCGGCTTCGTTGATATGTCAGTCAGTCAGTTTCTCCTCTTATACTAATTATATAGAATACTAGCTTCTGCCAGCGGCTTCGTTGATATGTCAGTCAGTCAGTTTCTCCTCTTATACTAATTATATAGATTACTAGCTTCTGCCAGCGGCTTCGTTGATATGTCAGTCAGTCAGTTTCTCTTATACTAATCATATAGATTACTAGCTTCTGCCTGCGGCTTCGTTGATATGTCAGTCAGTCAGTTTCTCCTCTTATACTAATTATATAGAATACTAGCTTCTGCCAGCGGCTTCGTTGATATGTCAGTCAGTCAGTTTCTCTTATACTAATCATATAGATTACTAGCTTCTGCCTGCGGCTTCGTTGATATGTCAGTCAGTCAGTTTCTCCTCTTATACTAATTATATAGAATACTAGCTTCTGCCAGCGGCTTCGTTGATATGTCAGTCAGTCAGTTTCTCCTCTTATACTAATTATATAGATTACTAGCTTCTGCCAGCGGCTTCGCCCGCGTGAAAGTAGATTTTTCCATACAAACTTTGAACCCTCTTTTTCATCCCCTTGGAAAATCCTCTCTTAGAGCTCGCCTACGCTAGAAAAGGAAATCTTGTGCAAAATTTCACGTTCCTAGTCCCAGTAGTTTCGGCTGTGCGTTGATGTCAGTCAGTCAGTTTCTCCTTTTTAGGGTTCCGTAGCCAAATGGCAAAAAAATATTCTGTGAGCCGCGTTAAGATTTTCACACAAAAACAGAAAAAAAACAAATTCCGGGGGTTCCCCATATTTAGAGTTGAAACTCAATTTTTTTTTTTCAGCGAACCCATACGTGTGAGATTTTAGGCACGCAATTAACTGTTTTTCGCACTAGTGCGGAAAAGAAAAGGGCAAGAACTCTTCCCCGCCACACAATGTATCATGTCAGGAGGATCGCGCCGCGACCCTCACGAGTCGTCGGGCAGCCCCCGTTTATTTTCAAGCACTCACAAGTGTAATGATAAACGTCGTATGATACACGTGGAAATTTGTCACAACAGGATGCCACCTTGGTCACAATGACAAACTTTCTCCACTTGTATTAAAATATTCTATTATCGGCTGCTTTTTAACCGATTTCTAAAAAAGGAGGAGGTTCTCAATTCGGATGTTTGTATTTTTTTTTTTATGTTTGTTCGCGCATAACTTCGTCGCTAGCCAACCGATTTCAAGATTTATTTTTTGTTAGAAAGGGTATACTTCCCAAATGGTCCCATAGTCACCAAGTTAGGATCTGATGATGGAATCTTGGCGAAATCAAGGGAACTCCTCAAATATTATAGGCAACTGCATAGTGATTTTGGTATTTTCATCGAGAACTTAAGCATTTACAGTCAAAAAGTAACATTTGATGAAGTGGAACTGATGAAGAAGATTAGAAATGGTCAACGGAACTTCATACTCGCATAGATATCACAATGAAGATAGTTAAGCGACTATGATAATACAAATAAATTAATGGTTCTGCATAGTTCCGTTGAAAATGGTATCATCAAATTGATCTGATGATGATGATGGAGCCAGAAGGTAGGCACTGGAGCTCCGTCATTAAACAATGTAACCTAGCCGTGTTTGGGGGCTTATTAGAATTGTCACGAAATGTACTTTGGCTAAAAGGTACTATCGAACTGATCTAATGATGGAGCCGGAAGGTAGAAGGTAGGCACAGGAACTTCATAATAAAACAATGTAACCTAGTAGTGTTTGGATTAATTGGAATTGTCATGAGAAATAGGCACTCTGTTTATAAGTGTATCCCAACTAAAAAGTGTGAAATAAAAAACTTTTTAGAAAAAAAAGATAACCGACTTCACTAAAAAAAAACACAAAAAGGATCAAAATAACTTTAATTTCGGAAGTCGGTGTTTAATAAGATACAAATAATACCGAGAAACACCGACTTGCGAAATTAAAGTTATTTTGATCCTTTGTGTGTTTTTTTTAGTGAAGTCGGTTATCTTTTTTTTGTAAAAAGTTTTTTGCTCTAAAAACTTTCAGTGTTAGCCACGTACTTCAATACCATCTACGTCTAATAAAATAAACACAGGCTTGATGTATGCCGTCACTAATAGTGACGATGAACTTGAATGTTTTTCCATCAACTTGCAATCAACTATGTTTATTATCTTAATTGTGAGTATGAAAACGTGTACCTACCTAAGTAGTGTCTATGTAGTATGTTGTACAAAAGAAGGAGAAAGTTGTGATTTCGAAGGTGTAGGCTGTGGTCGAGAATGTGAAATGTGTTTGCCGATCATTTTCGATATGGCGTAAGTATCGTACCTATGAGAGAGTGGAGAAAGATAAAAGAAAACCCATTGTGTTTTTATAAAATATGTATATATTCAGCTCATCAGCGCTACAAGGACGCGAGTAGATATAACTATAATATCACAAGTGCTTTACACTAACTCCGCGCAAACTTAATAATAGTTCATAACTTTACACTTACTGGCTACTCCTAACTACATGACACGTTTCGCTCGGAATGTTTCGGGTACAGAGCTGGAAATGTTCGCACACTTCACTCTCATGCCATTGTTCTCTGCACTACATACAATTTATTGTTTGTTTAGTTCAACTTGAACACACTTTTTTAGATTGCTTAAAAATTTGGAATTTGAACTCATAAATTTGGTGTTGCAAGTTTTAAAAAGATTTAGTGTTTTTAGGATGGCAATTCGTATATATAATAGATAGTGCCGCCACTAGACGAGCGGGTGCACTAGACGAGCGGGTGCACTAGACGAGCGGGTAGGACGCGCTGGACGCGATGCCGCAGTGGTTGTTCTTGTTGCGCGCCATCTTGATGTAGCCGAGCTCGCCCCACGAGCGCCCCCACGAGTTCTTCACGAGCCAGTAGTCGCCGCCCTGCTCGTCCGTGCCATATCCCACCACCATCACCTGCGGAGGAAGTCGCATTAGTCTATGTACACACTGATAATAATACTACTTACGTATTCATTATATGTAGAAAAAATACAGTCAAACGGGCTCAAGCGCTCCTAACGCAAGGAATGAATAGAAACAAACATTTTTTTTTCCCATCTATTTATGAATGGTTATAAAAATTGATGATTTGCTGTTAGAAATCAATAATAGATATAAATATATATCAACCAAATATATCCTAATCAAAAATCAAGCTACTTTTGGCTTGGTATGCTAATAAAGTAGGCCAGTAATAACACTCTTCCGATAAAAAACTACTCGGTTTAGTTATCGAAGCATAACTATAGGTAAAGGTCATCTCTTAGGTTTATCTCATGACCCAGTAAAAAAATTGTGGCGATGTGCACATCACACTGTTACTGTTAAAGACCTTTGGTCTTGATTTATTTTAATGTTTATCGCCAGCGACGCACAGTAACTATAAGAGTCGATTGTTTTTTATTTTTATAATGAAACAAAAGATAACTTTCAAGTTTTCAGCCGATACGTCTTGTGTCGGCGGAGTAGTCGGGTAGCAAGAGGCTCCACGTTTTTCAAATGGTTTAAGAAGCAAAACGCTTCAGATTAAATGAATTATTTGAAAAGTAGGTGTGCGTGGCTGCAACAGATCGACAAGTAACGGTGCATACTGCTGCGAGAGGGTTCGCAAGTTCGTCGTCGCCCGGCCTGGCACGCCAAGCTGAAGGAGCACGGGTAGGGTTTAGTCAGTAGGTCTGACACTCCCTCTCGCTCCACCCACAAGTTATTAAAAGACTTCACACCTAAAAAAGAACAAAACATAACGGTGCATGGTATACGTACGCCGTGGTCGAGCTCGGTGGAGGAACAGTTCTCGTCGTAGTACACGCCGTTGGAGTAGAACTGGAAGCTCTCCTGCGACGCGTCGATGGCCACGCTCACGGGGCCCACCGTGGCCACCGCCTGCATCAGCTTCTCCTCATCACCTTGCGGGATGTCCACGAAGCCGGAGTCGTCGGCGCCCGAGTTCTTGGGGTTGTACCTGAAGAACGCGCCACGTTTTAGGTACACTGGTTCGCGATTACTTTCATAACATATAAACAAATTTGTGATTTTGAAACCATTTAAAAGTTACAGAAACATAAGGTTCAGTTAACACACTACTTCAAACTGTTTTATGACATTTTCAATAGTTCCTAAGAAAACATGGCAAATATATATATATATTTTTATATTGATGTAATCCAGTGCGTGACTGCGATCCCACCTGATGGTGAGCAGTGATGCAATCGTATTTACTGTTAATTAACAAAAAATAGATAAATGCACAATACTGTCACGAGAAGCCTAGCAGTAACAAAGTTATTTTTTATTATCATGTATTAGCCTCAAGTTTGAGCACTATCTCACCTGATGGTAAGCGATGATGTAGCCGACGATGGAGCACGCCTGCCTAGAAGTAACCTATACACTCTGACTTACAAGACCCCTGAGTTGCAGCTCAGACTCCGGCAGGAAATTCCACTCCATAGCTGTGGTGCACAATAAATGTGTTCCCAAAACGCTTCGTACGTATGGCTGGGATGTCTATCATGTAGGTACTGGTGGCGCAACGTCGTACGTCTAGTGGTCCAATGAAGGAACGTATTTTGTGGAATTATATTGTGCAATTCCAGTGCATACTCCCCGAAATGTAAACGATAGAAAACCGACAGGCTAGCAACTCGGCGTCGATGTTCAAGACTTTGGAGTTTTGACTCGACAAGTGCATCGTCACCGATGATCGTCTTGGCTCGCCTCTCAACCAACTCTAGTACATCAAGCTGGAATTTTGCCAGGCCCATCCCAAAGAAGACAAAACGAGGCTGCTGAGACCAGAAACTAATGTTGACTATTCATAATCTTCATTAATTTAAAAGACGCCCACCCCAAGCTGGCACACCTTCGCTTCTTGCAACTAGAGGACTCAAGCCTCGACTTACCAGCTCCAGGCCATGCAGGTAAGACATACTGTATAGACTTACTTGCAACACGTCTCTGTTTCTGTATTCAGTACTAAACCACGCAACGGCTTTTGATGCGGTTTTCACTGCTTACAAAGAGCGGTAAACGTGGAACATTTCTGTATATAATTTGTGCGAAGCCGGGGCAGGGCGCTAGTTGTGATATTAAAGAAGAACAACATCTGACAGTTTCAACGATAAGCACAGTAGCTGAGCGACTGGCTGTTGCGCAGCTTATCGCGGGTTCGATTTCCGCACAGACAGTAACACTATCTAGATGTTTCGGGCAAACGCACACATGATACAGGAGATTTGTCCTAGTTCAATACAATGCTCATTAAAAAGAAATAGGTTAAGATGTGTTGTGTACCTGCACTTGTCATCGACGCCCTCGTAGGGGTAAGTCTTCTCGGTGTCGAGGCCGCCGTTGTCCTTGATGTACTTGAAGGCGTTGTCCATGAGGCCGCCGTTGCAGCCGTTGTTGCCGTACGCCGCCGAGCAGTCCACCAGGTTCTGCTCCGACAGTGACACGAGGACGCCAGTCTTGCGGAAGTGCTGCCCTTCCAGAGAGCCGGTCTGTACGACAAGATACACTTGTTTTGATACCAGTCACTAATATGAACTAATAATGAGTATTATTAGTAGTTAGCTCTCTGACCCAGTCACGACAAGTATTAAAAATAGTGAGCAAGTGCGAGTTAGACTCGCGCACTGAGGGTTCCGAACAAACTTACCCATGAAAACAGTTCAATTCCCGAATTGAGTTACGAATATTTTTCCGAATCGCTAGTATTTTTTTTGTGACGTAACAATTTTACAGTTTTCAGATTTTTTCCTATACTTGTGCTGTAAGACCGTGTTCATGCCAAATTTCAGGATTCTAGGTCGACGGGAAAATACACGATTTTTGCAACATAAACGTCCGTATTTTTTTCTCAGATGGTAGATTTTTTCACAGCTTCAAGGAACCGCAGACTTGAGTATATGGTTTTAATTTCAACTCGATACCTCCACGCGTTCCCGAGATAAAGGGTCTTGACAGACAGACAGACGGACGGACAACAAAGTGAACCTATAAGGGTTCCGTTTTTTCCTTTGGAGGTACGGAACCCTAAAAAAAACATCTTCTGTAAGATCGGCGGCGGGAGTGAAGTCAAGAGACAAAGCTAGTATTTTCAAAGGAAGTGGTGGGCAAGGCAAGGTATTTCTAAACAAAGCATGAAGCGAACGACTGTGTGTATACTAATGTCTGTGGCGTCTGCGCTGTGAACTTCGAGCATACACTGTTGATTGAAGGCTGTGAATCAATCGCGACGTGTTTAGAGATGGTAAGTGTTGTCGCTATGGAGACATTTTATACCTAGATACACGCTTCTATTTACGTCTAGCCGTCCATGCGTCTAGGCAAACTTTTGTCCTAACAAGAGACATTCTACCGCTGCATATTGTCGTTCTATTGCGATTAACATAAAAGGGTTGAGTCTACATAACGGAACAATATAAATAATCGTCTTTCACCTGTACAAACATGAACACATGACAATAGAAAAACAACGCAGACACCTTAAGGTGAATGTTCCGCTGGCCTGTTCATACATTTTTCGTTCGAACTATACTCCGTACATAGACACTTTTTGCTCAAAACGAATCACTTTATCACTTTTCTACAATGAAATAGTTCCGCGTGTAACTTTTTGGTAAATAATTTGCATTATATATTGAGAAAAACAGTCTAGAAAACCGGGCAAAATTAGACATTTTGTTTACTAGTGTGAGTGCGATTTGACAACCAAGCTTGCCGCCATGAATGCGATAGATTATAATACTTAACGCTAGATGGCGTGCAACCGATATTGTAAATTTGAAAAATCTTTACTAAATTTATAATAATGGTTTCCATTAAAAAAAGCATTATAATAACGTAAAACTAACTATCATAAACGAAAACATAAAACATTGTTGTTGTCAAATATTGTTAGCGTTAGTTATTATTATTGTTACTAGCAACAATTTCGTCAAACGAAACCTACGAGAAACAAAACGCGACGTTGCCGTACTTCCTAGTTCCTTCCTACTTGACCCTTTGACCCGTAATGTTTCTAAGAAAAACCGTTGCCAAACTTCGTTCGATTCGATAATTCGGTTGACTTGTAATAAAATACATTTTGAAGCTCTAGGCTAGCAGTGATAGGTTTTACGCGCGGAATTTCTTGTATGTTTTGAATTTTATGCATTTTCATAGATTCGAACAAATATTTCTTGTATGTATTTCATTCCAATTTAATGTAATTATAGCAATGTATTGTAGTAAAAGTTGCATAGACGCAATTTTATTTTAAAATAAAAGTAGGTACCAATCTTTCGGTGGTATTAGCAAGTCGGCCCGTGAGTTTAGCTGGCTATTTATTACAAACTAAAATCTTCTCATAGAAATCACCAATCGATATTATTAACTGATTCGTTAAGTTATACTTAATTAATATCAAGTATATAATTTTTTTTTTTACTTTATAATATATTATCTATCATATGTAAATCAAATTTATAAGTCGCTTTAAATATATATATTTCCTGTCATATTCTTTTTTCAGATTAGTAATACAAATAGTTATCGATGGACAAACAAACATTAGTTTTACTTGGTATGTACCAAGTAAAACTATATCGCGTCATAATGTGCATTCCGTTACATATAATTATGGATTATGATTTATTATTTATGGTTGTTCTGCAGGGATTTATCCCCACTAGATATTATTTTCTTAATTGTCAATCAATATTATATCAAAATTATTTGGGTAAGTAAAATTTTACTGCTATAATTTTCTCAAAATGCGAATGTAATTTTGAACGTAATTTGGAACGTCAATATTTGTAATACTCTGTATTATCTACGGACATTACTTTGCATGACATGAGATTGCATTTCGAACGAATTCCGAATTTATAAAAGTACCTAACATATTCACATATATACATATATTGTCTTGTATATCATTTGTTTTTGTGTATTTCAGTTTAGGTTTACATCTTGGTTCCTACTGTCTGATGCTGCGAGAAAGATAGCGTACCAAACGCCACGAATATTCAGGCGTCCGTAAATTGACATAAAGAGTGAAAAGCGCATTCAAACGATTATATGGTGACTGAACTGCAAGGACTATTATTGCAATGTCAATGGAACTGAAAACAAGGAAGGAAACTTCGTAGAAGATCTAAAAAAAGGATGCTCCAGAAGTGTGGGCACTGATTTATGCCACCAATGAAAAAATTGCCTTGAAGGCAGGCCTTTTGTCAAATGAGACGACAAATGTGGCAGAAAACTTTATGAGCGTAATAAATAAAATCAGCTGAGGAAAACGAATTAATCTAGGTAAAGGGGGATCGTACCAACGTGTTCATGTGGCAGGTAAATACTATATACATTTACTTTTCTATTAGAGCAAACAGAAGTTGGAACCAAAAAGAAATGTTATGTTTACCAGTACTGTTTCCTTATACTTATATTGTACATAACATACATATAATTTCTATCTATTTTTTTCATATTTTCTAGTAAAATTATATTTTATTTTCAGGGCTATCGCTTGCTACTGGACACAAATGGTATAAGACTGCATGGAAAAAGCAGACCACACAAAGTCCAGGAACACATTTAAAAAAATACATAGAGCGAAAGGAACAGAGCAGAATACGATAAGATTTGTCAACACTCAAACAATTTTTTGTTCGAAGAGAAAAAAACACAAACCAGACAAGAATTATGGACCTGAACCGAGTGATCCAATTGATATTGATGAACTACAATTGAGAATATGGTGTGAAGAATGGTTAGCAGAATTAATAAAATTTATAATTCTATTGCATGTCCACTATATTTTAGCATGATAATTACTCTTACTATAATATTAAATTTATTTCAGGTTCAAGGATGAATGCGTGTCAGTAACATGGATAAATGCTACTTCAAATGTTTTATTTCAGTCAATGAACCTTAGACAGTTATAGAAGTTTGTCGAGATAATGAATTTATCAGCAATATGATGCCAAAGCCATTAGACTTTTTAAAATACTGTATTCTGCCAGAAATCATTTTGAACCATGGTCAAAAAAATGTGAAATGTATAGATATGAAAGGTACACTAAATTATTACTCTTTTTTATTTATTTCATAATTTCCATAAATTTCAATCTATATTAATTTTTTCTTGTGGAAAATTGTTCTTCAACATCCACATAAAAAGTTACACACAAAATATACTAAGTATAGTCATTTTCTTTTGCAGCAGCTGTTAAGTGGTGGTTTTCCGGACAAGAACTTCAGGATCAAATGATTGTTTTAATTGTATGTTTAGAATCTACATTATCAATGTTTACAATCATAGAGTGAATGAAAAGAACTTTGTAGCTTTTTTATTTCCTTTACAATTAAAACAATACTTTAGCAGATATGTATAACCATTTGTTAGTTATGTTTAAGTTTTACAAGAATAAAAATGTGATTATGGATGCTTAGATATTATCAAACATTTTTCCACCTTCTTGGTTGCAATCTCTTATTCTAATTTGTGTTTTAAATTTGTTGTCTTGTTTATGAAATAGAGTTTCTAGCGTTTGTCTTGTACTGGTGTGTAATTAATTTTGAAAAAGATTGTTTTTTAGTAAATGGTCATGTATCAAGCATTTATGTCTCTATAATTACTTGTAATAATTGTTAGTTGGAATATGTTATTTTAAATAATGTAATAAAAGGTAATAAAATAAAACTGTCTTATAATGCATTCTTGACATTCATTTGATTCACAAAATTAGAGGTCAATTAAATAGTTTACACCTGAAATACCGCCTTTTATTTTTATAATATAATCATTACAGGTACTCCCCCAGACATAATTATAATTTCTACAGAAACCAGGCTTATAACTTTTAAATGCACGCCATCTAGTGGTAATTTTGTTAGATTTTAAAGTAGTCGTTCGTGTCTATGTGTGTGTAAACGATACTATAAGCAGAGTTGGATATTAGTATTTCGAAAAATGGCGAATCAGATGGGTTTTGAGACTATAATTTGACTAACTTCGATAAAGTGGAATGTCCGATTTACGCTGTACTATTTCTGTGACTTAATATTGTTTCAATTACACTCAAAACAAAATAAAACTGAAAATGTTGACTTCAGCGCCATCTAGCGGGAAAATGGCCACGAACAACCCGTAGCAATCACCTTAAAGGTACGGTACTTACGTAGCACGCGGTAGGCGTGTGTAACTCTTTGCTGAACCCACTCACTGTTCCGAAAGATTGGAACACCAGTAATGTTTCGAATGCATCATTTGGAACAATTGAGACACTGAAACACTCTTTACTTTAAGTAACCTGCAGTATTTTTAAAATTCAAATTAAAACGTAAATAGTGTAAATATAATTAATGACCTGAATTAAAAACATATACTTTAAATTATTCTCAAATCAATATTCAATTAAATAAAACTGTTAGTGCATATGACACAACGTAACAGATCACGATTCATAATAGTCAGTGTCTGTATCTTTTGAGCTGTTGTTCCAAATGTTCCGTTTGTATCTTGTGAGCCGATGTTTCAAATGATCAGTTTGTATCTTTTGAGCAGATGTTTCAAATGTTCCGTTTGTATCTTGTGAGCCGATGTTTCAAATGTTCTGTTTGTATCTTGTGAGCCGATGTTTCAAATGTTCCGTTTGTATCTTTTGAGCAGATGTTCCAAATGATACATATCAGTGTTTCGGAACATTTCAGTGATTCAGATGCAAATGTTTCAATCGCAGAGATGACACACTTTTCCCACCCCTAGCACGCCGGAGCATAATACATATATTGTTACGTGTATGATGAGTGATCATGATCACACTTATGTTCATAATTATTGGTTGCGTTGCGGAAACTACTCTATAAGTAGGTGCCTAAACATGTAGTGCGTCATACATGCGTTGGTCGTTCCTAACTCCCAGTAATTCAGTAGTTAATAGACGGCATGCAGAGTTATCTGACACGAGGTGCAGCTGCACTTCGACAGATGTTTACTTATCACTACTTCCTAGAACTTAATATGCATAAATAATTGTGATGCGAGTCGAGTAGTGTAGCTACCTACAGGAACGCAATAAATAGACACAGCAGAATGATTTTATGTTTCGTGTTCGTGAAGGGCTAAACTAAGTTCCAGACATGCTGTAGAACTTGGATAATTGAAAAATCTGAAGAAAGCAGCCAACTAAGCTACCACGATACAACACATACATGTATGTATAAGAACTTGGAAGTGACACCGTAGGTATGTAGGTATGTAGGTTTTACTATATTGTTTTACATTGTGTTAAACATTATTGAATAATAAGTTGAATTTATGCAGAACGGAATTAATTAGATATCGAAATGAATCATCGCTCCATTGTCAGTGAGTAATGCTAAACAAAACATTTGAAAACATGCTTTTGTGCTGTACCTAACCTGAAAAACACGTAATTGCAATAGCTTCTCATATTGTCGATGAGTCTGTGTCATACCTATTTGTTTAACTAAATTTAATTTCCTATTTAAATATTATTAGGAGCCTACACTGCAATAAAAACCTCGGAACCCTTTCGGAGGTTCTCGATAAACTCTCAAGTGTCTTAATTTGGATAATTGGATTATACCTAATAAATGCAAACATTTCCTCCTGGCGAAATTTCGGAATACGGGGTAAGTTAGCTATCGATATGAGACCACCCCGGTTTCCAAACCGGGGCAAGTTGATCACCCCTATCAGTAGCTAAAAAAAAACTCGCGGGGGAATTATTTTCCGATTGAATTAGTGACGCAAATCCTGAATGTTTATAGTATTAACACACGTCCAAACTTGGTACGATCGGAGCACGATTTTGGTTCCAAATTATTCCAGCTAGGTACCTATAGTAAGTACCTACCACATTTTTTTTTTAATTTTCTGTACGATAGGTACATTACCTACAACAATCCTAGTTTGTCTTGTATTATCTACTACTAGGCACTCAATGCCCGCTCATAAACTCATTACCCTACAAATTCAAAGCGATATGAAATGCTAATCAAAGCAGAGTTCTGCGAAATGACACAAATATCACAATCAATGACATGACCGACAGACAATAACACTAGATAGCAACAGTAAACAATTATTATAGTATCCTACTAATTATATGGACTTTCTTCTATCTTAATTAGCGTCTATCGGTCTATCGATATTTTTGTATTGACTTTCGTGACAGTTTATTAATTGTAAAGTTCATCGTCCAGTTCGTATTACAATGCGTAATGACAACAGGAAGTAAAGATTACCCACAACGTTCCACACCCCTACGTCGAGTATGTATCACCATAACATAAGGTAGGTATGTATCTATGTATTATAATATTTCATTAGCGCGTAGCGTTGAGAGTTTAAATAATTAACGTTTTTATTGTGTTTGAACACCGGTCATGTGCGAGTCGGGCTCGC
Organism: Mythimna vitellina; assembly: GCA_949316375.1. NCBI lineage: Eukaryota > Metazoa > Arthropoda > Insecta > Lepidoptera > Noctuidae > Mythimna > Mythimna vitellina. Next base: position 579,196 of record OX438693.1, read on the forward strand.
GCACCGAGGGTTCCGTACTAACTTACCTATTTAAATAAATTGATTTCCAAATCAAATCTTGATTTTTTTCCAAATCGAAGGTTCAAGTTTTTCCAAATCGCAAAAAGTAATTATTTTCTGATGTACTTAACTACAAAACGGTAATTGGACTTTTCCTTTACTTAAGCTATGAGACCTTGCTTTTTCCAAATTTCTAGGTTAACGGGAAGTATAAGTTTTGATTTCCTTGTGAGCGTAAATTGAGTTGCCTTAGAAGTTTAATTTTTTTCAGTGCTTCAAGCGAAGCCTTTTCGGAACGCGGTGTTTTTGAGGAAAAGGGTCTTGTTGACAGACGAATTCCTAAAGCATTTGTGTAAAGTCATTGTATACCTAATTAAGCATTAATCTAATGTACGCGAGTCCAGCCAAGCGATAACGTTATTGTATTTATTATACCTACCTAAACAAACTTGTTGCCTACAGTCGACTCGCACGCGATCCAGTGTAATGTAATCTCAAGGAAAATAAATAGCTAAGAATCGCTTATCAAGAACTCAATCAAATGAAACAAGTGTTTAACATTGCGCTGTTTTCAATGTTGATTAAATTGTGAGAAACAACCTTCAAATTGCTTACCATTTTCTACCCTCATAACTTTTTCAAAAAAGTCTAATCTCGTCAACCCTTTCATTCTCAGTCGGCTAACCCTATCATTTCACTTGTAGGTATTTAACTAAAAAAAAAACAAGATGCAGTTCCTCAAAATTTGTTGTGATAGAACTTAAACAACCTGTAAGGCCTGCTTTGGCAAGCTATTTATTCTATTTTCATAAAAGTCATATAGTTTATTGATCTAAATCTGACAATGTATTAACTATTGAACTGAATCTGACTTTGTGTTATAATTATACTATTAATTTTAAACTTTAACTAATTCAAATTGTAATTGTAACGTAACGATGGGTATTTCAAGTCTGAAATAAATTAATGAATTTATTTTATTTTAATATTTGTACGGGGCCATTACTTTTTCCTGGAATGTTCAGTAGATGTTGTTAGTACTCACGGTGGAAAATGCCCAGCAGGAGCCGCACTTGCCCTGGTCCTTGACCTCGGTGACGGCGCCCTTCTTGCGCCAGTCCACCTGGTCGGGGTAGGTCACGTGCGCCGGCGGGATGAACGTGGACGCGCGACTGTTGTGCCCCTTGCCGTACAGGGCCTTGCTGTGCCTGTGTCACAATAACATTTATGGTTAGCTAGACGTCACCTACCATCAATTACCAGCCCTTAAAATACAGGTATCTAATGAATAACTTTGACAAATAATTTAGCCTGCCAGCAACAATAATTATTTATTCTTCATGCAACATAAAGTACAAAGCCGGCATTACACAAGGGCCCGTCCGGTTTATAACCGAAAGCTCCCTCGAAAACATAAGCGGCCAAATGTAGGTTAGGGAGAAATAAAAAAAACCGAGCAAGTGCGATTTGCACATGCGCACTGCGGGTTCCATACAAACTTACCCATAAAAACACTTCAATCCTCGAATCGAATTACGAAGATTTTAACGATCCACAAAAAAGTTTTTTTTTGTGATGTAACTACAAGTTTACAGTTTTCAGATTGTTTTCCTATACTTGTGCTATGAGACCTTGCTTCGTGCCAAATTTCAGGATTCTAGGTCAACGGAAAGTCGGAAGATCATTAGAAAATACTTCTCTATTTCTCAGTGATTAGGCTTAGGCATAATTTAATTGATCAAAGGTCCTACCACAAGCTATAACGCGATCCATTTGACGACCTGAACTGAACTGTTAAAGGGATGGAGTTATATAGGGTGTATGTATGTATAGTTCCAAACCTCTTTCTCGCTCGCACGCTTGACATTTTAAGGCGTCATGTCACACGTCATGGTAAGGGTCCTGGTTAATCTATTTTATCTTATTGTACAGTAGCGGCACATAGGTGGACAGGACATATTGCAACAAATCATTCTAACAGTTTGATTCTATGTATGTGTTGCAATAAAGCATTCTATTCGTTTGGTTCTAGGTATTTACACACATATTAAAACAATTTAGAAAAACAATCATAATAACATGATGCAATAAGCCAGTTACATGGCAAGAATCACTATAGTTGTGCCAACCTAATCTAAACAGGTTTAGTAAGCCCCTCAGATAGTTTCGGTTATTTCGTCTTATATTTGAAACAAAAACTCTCAAGCAGCACATTTTAACACAATGACATTGATTAGCTTGGCCTCTGCTGACTAAGTATAAGTAGGGTTTGTTTATTTTTAATATTGCTATCAATATGACCTAAGAAGAATAAAGGAAACGTAATCTGAGACGTTTGACTAAACAATGAACCAACATCAAGTGCGTAATAAATATTTGGGTATAGGTAAATAATATAATTTATCAGCTGCTGTGATAATTGTATTTTTTAGTATTGGTATCTACATTGTTAAGTTGCGTTTAGTCATAGACTATTTACGTAACACGAAACTGAAACTCACTACTTGATACCTATACATTACACAGAAACATGAATGAAGTCACGGTCCAGACTTTTGTGCATAATCACAGCTTTTTGAAATACATAGTTTTTCGTGATCTTAGATTGATCAGCCGTCATAATTATGATTAATTCGCAATACTCGTTTGTCCGACAGAAGCAGAGAAATGCTTACTTGAGGGTCTTGTTGAATCCATTCATGGTGTGCACGAACTCGTGGTGCAGCATATCGGCGTACTTGTTGGGGCTCAGCTTGTACGACACCACGCCCTGCTCGAAGCGCTGGTTGTGCTTCGCAATGCGGTGCTTGTTCTCCACGTAGATCTTCATGCGGAACTTGTCCTCCACATCACTGTCGTACTGCTTACTGTGCTCCAACTACAATGGAACAATGCTTAGATGCTGGACTAATTGCAGGGCAATGCCATTGGCATTGGACAAAGCTGCGTGGCAATGTTATTAGCATTGGACTTAACTTCGATATTTTACGTTTGTTTTTTAACCGAAACATAACAAAGTTTGAAACAGCTATAAGGATGATGCTGATGGTTTCCTTTAATGTTTCCTTGTTATTGAAGCCCAAACATAAGTCTGGGGTATAGGAACTACATTTAATTATTACAGTTTGACCATAGCAATCCAGTAACTATTTTGTCTACGTACCTTGAACGCACTCCATTCCTCCCTGATCAGGTCGATTAGGGAAACGGCGCTGACGGCCGCCGCTAGCACGCAAAGCAACACGGCTATACTTTTCATGGTGATACTATTTCTGTAGAAGATAAACTTAAGTTAACAACTGACATTGTATAGGGTTAATCAGATGGGTCATCGTTTTATTACTGGACCAGGGCGTAAAAAGGGTGCAATGCAAGGGGAAAGTAATTGGGAAGGGAAGCTGCAATACCCACCCCTAACATATACCGAGTACCTACTCCTAACATTTTCTTTTTACACTTACCCCTTATCCGGCTAACCCTTCCATCAACATGATATGACATGAGATCATCATACTCGGAGATGTCAGTGATTCTCGTGACAAGAAATGATCTCGATGGTGAGCTCAAAAGACGATGTGGCCATTAGATTCAAACAATGTAAAATACCCCCAATTTCGAAAGTAGGTATGCCCACTTAACAAAAATAAATATAATTAAAATTGCTTGTGAAAATAATAATGCAAACGACTGAGCTAACGGAACGAATCTCATTTTTACAGTTACTTTTTAATAGTTACGGACATGGTGCTTCAAAAGGAAATGAGAATTCTACTATTATGTTTGGCTGTAAATACCTAGACTTTATTGAAATCTTTTTGTATGGAATAATCTGACAGATAATGCTGGGTCACAGTGAACAGGGAAGTGGACGATAGACGTCACACTCGTGAACGATGATGGAATATCAATGTAGACGGCGGCAGCGGCGGACTCAGATCGCGTGAATGTCATTATTATTATACAAGCAACTACGGCGTACATTGAGGAAGGACACTGATATTGCGAGTTTGCGACCAACCCATCGATCATGCTTTATTTTAGACTTAATTAGTAATTAAGGATAACTGAACCAACAAGATCGGAATGAATTGTCCCTTAGAATTGATAATAAAATCATCTCAGATAGGACTGAAGTGGCTGAGACGTTAGAAAACTTCTTCGCCAACATCCCAATAGAAGTTACGAAATCTCTCCCTTCTTCATCTTTGTCAGCTGAATCTTTTTTAAAAGAAAGTTTCACTAAGGATGTACCAACTTTTAAATTTAAGCGCATCTCTGTTGATTTAATTAAAAAAACATTCAATAGTCTTAACATGAAAAATACTGAGGACTTATGGGGTATATCCGTTAAGGTTCTTGGAGATATTATCGATTCAATTGCTCCTGTCCTAACAGGCATATTTAATCAATGCCTAGACAGCGGCACATTCCCTGATTTGATGAAACATAGTAAAGTAGTACCAATTTTCAAATCAGGTAGTAAGAATGACCCTTCTAATTACAGACCTATATCTGTGCTTCCAGCAATGAGTAAAATATATGAAAAAATCATGCTCGACCAGATGTTGTCTCATTTTAATTCGAATAGGATTTTGCATAGTCATCAGTTTGGCTTCACGAAAGGAAGGTCAACGACAGATGCAGGAGTGAAACTCATCAGTCACATTTTGGAATCCTGGGAGAAGTCCCAGGATGCTATTGGCATATTCTGTGACCTCTCTAAAGCATTTGACTGCGTTGACCATAATACTCTAATCTGTAAATTACATCATTACGGAATTCGTGGTCGAGCTGCTGATCTTGTTTTTTCTTATTTATCTAACAGGCAACAAAAAGTATTCATTAATGGGGCGACGTCCTCGGGGTCTTTAGTAAAGATGGGCGTGCCTCAGGGTTCAATTCTTGGTCCTTTCCTTTTCCTGGTTTATATTAATGACCTTCCTTACATGATGGCTAATTTATCAAATATAATTATATTTGCTGATGACACTTCCCTTATTTTTAAAGTAGATAGGAAAGATGCGGATGTCTTGCATGTCAATGATAGTCTGGCTGTTCTTTCGAAATGGTTCGCTGCTAATAATCTCTTATTAAATGCGAATAAAACTAAATGTATAAAGTTCTCATTACCGAATGTCCCTCAAGTTGGCGTCAATCTAACTCTTGACGGCAACAAACTTGATGGTATTACGGAAACAACATTCTTAGGTTTAACCATCGATTTTAAACTGCAGTGGGGCGCTCATATTAGAGCTCTTTCAGGTAGACTGAGCTCGGCCGCATATGCAGTAAGAAAAATAAGGCAACTGACCGATGTAGCCACAGCTAAGTTAGTTTATTATGCTTATTTCCACAGTATTATGTCTTATGGCATTTTACTGTGGGGATCTGCAGCTGATGCACAGTCAATTTTCATATTGCAAAAGAGAGCAATCCGGGCTATTTATAAAATGGGTCCTCGCGAGTCCCTTAGAAATAAATTCGAAGAAATCGATATACTGACTTTGCCTTCTCTTTATATCTTAGAAAGTATTATGTATGTTCGTAAAAACCTAGGACTCTTCAAAATTAGAAGCGATTATCATAACATAAATACGCGTAGTAAACACGAAATTATGTTACCCAAATGGAGATTAGTTAAGACCAGCAAGTCATTTTTAGTAGACAGCATACGCTTTTATAATAAGCTGCCAAAAGTGGTGACTGAACTTAGCGAAGGAAAGTTCAAAACCCATATTAAGCGTGTCCTAACTAAAAAAGCGTATTATAAGGTTAAAGACTATGTCGAAGACACGCTTGTTTGGCAATGACTGCTTCTGCACATGTGGCCCCCTGGTAGCTCATAATATTTTGTAAATTTATCTATTGACTGCTCCACATTTGTTGTAATATATACATTGCTTTTGCAATATTTTTTATTTTTTATTTATTTATTATTATTTATATTGTTGACATATTGTTTATTAATAATTGTAATTATTTATTTTGCTTGCTTTTGTTTGTATAGCCTCTTTTTTGAAATGTGAATGTGAGAACACTGTAGACTCCGCGAATTCTTAGGTTTCTTTTTATTATGATTATTTTTATTGTACTTTATTGACCAGTCTACACTGTCCTTACATAATAAATTCAATATATTGTAAACAGAAGGTATTGTATCAACAAATTCTTTTTTAAAAGAGTAACCATGGAGTTTCTTGCCGGTTCTTCTCCATAGGAAACGACCAATTTGGAACCGTGCACTAGCTTCTGACGTTTTATAAGTGCCCATGTAGGCCTATGTGAAATAAAAATCTTTGACTTGACTTGACTTGACTTGAAACTGACCAAGTTCTATTTGTTATGTTGGTTAGGTACCTACAGTTCAAACTTAATAAAAATAATTTTCACAAATTTGGGAATAAAACCCTTTGTTCAGAAATATGTAGTTCGAAATTGAGAAAAAATAAAGAAAATAAATAAGTTCTCAAATCGCGGCTAACGCATTTTGGTGGGTACATAATATACCTACAAAATAGTTTTAATAATGAAAGTGGTATCTAGTAAGTATTACTTGTGCTAATATCCTTTAGAATAAATAAATGACCTCCTTTATTGAACAACGTACCAATAAACCATTTAATTTTACTGAATAAATTAGGGGGAAAATTATAACATTTATTACATTTTCAGTTTTCTTTTCAATGAAAAAACACTTTTGCGTTTGTGAATTATTAGGCCAAAGTCAGAATGTCACGCTAAGATTTTTGTTGCTATAATTTATTATTCGGCCACATAGTGGTTTTGAGAACAATGTTTTATTCAGTATATCAATTTGTTTGCGTTCTACATAAAGTTTCGGGAAATAAAGATGTTTACGCAACAAAGAAAGCAAACAACAACACGCGATACAAACTACGTTTGGCTTGCCGTCGATCGTGGGATGATTCAACACAAAGGAGGTGATCATATACCCTTGATTTACAATCAAAGCCCACGACCAATAGGTAAATAACTAATTTAGTAAACGTCGTGAAAGAAAAGGACGAAGCAAAACTTACCAATTTTCTATTTATTTATGTTGACACTAAAATAAATTAAAATTAATAACAATTTACGAGTTTAAAATGTCTTGTACAGACACGTTCTAATGCGACTGCTTTCCAACTGTATATGCGCGTTCTACGGATTCGCTGCGTTATGTATGTCGATATTTATCTACGGCTAGGCACGTGCTTATTTCCAGAATTGTTATCGATAGAGTCATTCAAAAAACCTGACAGTTTTGATTTTATTTTGACAAAGACAATATGCGTCGATAGGTGCAGTAATATTATTTACACTATACTATAGTTTACTTATTTCAAAAAAATACATTTGCTAATTGTTATTTTCAAAGCACCTTAAATTTTTCATATATACGGTTTTTTGGTAGATAGAATGTACTTCGTGTCCCAACTCTCATGATTTATGCTAATGTCAAATCAACTGTCACTGTCACTTGTAAGTGTTGCCAATTTAGCTACTTAGTCACTAAAAATGGCGACTTTTGCTTATGGCGTCCATTACACGATAGGTTTTTTTGTCAGTTTTACCACAGTCAAATATTTTGACTGCCGAAAAACCTACCGTATAATGCGATGACTGACGTTTACATGACGAAAACACAATGGCGATAACATTCCGTTATTCAAACATCGTTCATGATTGATGGTTTTGATTAACGCTTGCATGACCGTGTAATGCTATGGTGTAATGGACGCCTAAGCTTAGCGACATAATAAATATTTTAGCTATAAAAATAATTTAGTGACCTATTTGTCGGCCAGTGCATAGCTAGGCATGGACGAAGTGGCCCCTCTCCCACGGCCTCGCACCAAAAGGAGCACCGCGCAAGCGTGGGCTCTTTAAGAACGTGGGTTCTTTTTTATAATTGATAGACACGCGTTTGAACACTATATTTTTACATAATGGTAGGCGACGATGTGGTCGGACACTGCGTTGACACCGGTCACGGACACACGGCGACAACCGCGGTCTCGTTTTCGAATTTATGAAAGAAAAAGGCTTCGCTGATGCGTCTTCACCCACATCTTAATTAGTCTACGCTAACTGCATTTAACAGCTGATGCAATATTTAATTATAATTTATTTACTTTCAAATATTTTTTCAGCTTCTTGTTGGATCCGCCTTTGGTAGAATCAGTTAGTCGAGTCTAGCGATTTAGAACTTTTTGAGTTGGCAGCACTGACTTTTCATCAATGTCAACTTGCAATACGACCGAAATAACTTGGCGAGCCTGAACATAGGCACTGCGAACTTTAGTGCATGTACACTCGTAAAAAAACTGCTATTGACATTAATTTCCTTTAATTAAATAAAAATTTACCTTGAATAAAAATTTACTTATACAATGACAAAGTACAAGTAAAATAAGTATTAAAACACTTTGAGACAGAAAGCTACGAGGGTGGATTGAAAAGTTCGCGGCCTCAGCAAGAAAACAATATAAAATATAAGCAAAAGTAATTTTAACCGACTTCTAAAAAAGGAGGAGGTTCTCAATTCGGATGTTTGTATTTTTTTTTTGTTTGTTCGCGCATAACTTCGTCGCTTGCCAACCGATTTGAAAAATTCTTTATTTGTTGGAAAGGGTATACTTTCCAAATTGTCCCATAGTCACCAAGTTGGGATCTGATGATGAAATCTTGGCGAAATCGAGGGAACTCTTCAAATATTATAGGCAACTATATAGTTCAACTACTACAACTAATCCATCCAAATGTTGCATTATGAGCTTTAGCCGATCACGAAACCCAATACAATACACTTATACTATAAATGATGTAGAAATAGCAAGAGTAATGACCATTAAAGATCTTGGTGTCATCTTCGATACTAAGTTTACTTTTCATGATCACATTGTTTCTCTAGCCAAAGAGTCGTTTCGGAGGTTGGGGTTTGTCCTCAGAAATTGTCGTGAGTTTACAAACCATCAAGTAATCCGACTTCTGTATAACACACTTGTTAGAAGTAAACTTGATTCAAGCTCTTGTGTTTGGAGTCCATACGAGAAATCCTATACCCTTATGATAGAAAAAGTCCAAAAAGCATTCTTAAGGTATTTCTACAAACGTAGGTTTGGATACTATCCATATTTATACCCAACCAAATTTCTGTTAGGTTGTTTGGGCTTTACTTCCCTTCAGGTTAGACGAGCTTTTGATCAGCTTATAACTGCCTGCAAGATCATACACGGAACCATCGACTCGCCTTGTTTGCATGGGGAGTTGTGTAAAATTTTTGTTCCCGATAACTACTGCCGGGCAAGACGACATAAATTATTTGTAGTGCCACGTTGCCGTACGGTTGCACGACGTATGTCACCTATTCCGAGAATGTTAATCGCACTCAACGCTCTCCTTGAATCCAGTCCTAGACTAGATCTATTTGCTGATGAATGGAAGCAGATACTGACAGAATGTCTGGTGATTTGCGAGAAGACTGAGTGAGAGGTTTAGTTATATTATCTGTGTTATATTTTCTGTTTTTTTTTTTATCTGTTTTTTATCTGTGTTATAATGTATTTAACATAATTTCAAACTAATGTAATCAGTGTAATTGGCATTTTGTCGTTCTGGTTGAATAAATAAATAAATAAAATAAATAATAAATAAATAGTGATTGTGGTATTTTCATCGAGAACTTAAGCATTTACAGTCAAAAAGTAACATTTGATAAAGTGGAACTGATGAAGAAGACCAGAAATAGTCAACGGAACTTCTTACTGGCATAGATATCACAATATAGATAGTTAAGTGACTATGACAATACAAATAAATAAATGGTTCTGTATAGTTACGTTGAATATAGTATCATCGAAGTGATCTGAGGAGCCGGAAGGTAGGCACTGGAACTCCGTAATTAATCAATGTAACCTAGCCGTGTAAGGGCTTATTAGAATTGTCATGAGATGCACTTTGGCTATAAGGTACTATCAAACTGATCTGATGATGGAGCCGGAAGGTGGAAGGTAGACACAGGACTTTATAATAACACAATGTAACCTAGCAGTGTTTGGGTTAATTGGAATTATTATGAAAAATAGGCACTCTGTTTATAAATGCATCGCAACTAAAAAGTGTGAAATAAAAAACTTTTTACAAAAAAAGAATAACCGACTTCACTAAAAAGAAAACACTAAAAGAATCAAAATAACTTTAATTTCGGAAGTCGGTGTTAAATAAGTTACAAATTATACCGAGAAACACCGACTTCCGAAATTAAAGTTATTTTGATTCTTTTAGTGTTTTCTTTTTAGTGAAGTCGGTTATTCTTTTTTCGTAAAAAGTTTTTTATATTATTGCACGTAATTTCCACTTAACTCTATGCACTTCTTACATCTGGTTTCCAACGACTGTATGCCGGTCATAAAAAAAATTCTTTAAGGCCTTCAAAAAAGTCACCCACCACAGCTTCGACCTCCTCATTTAATGAAAATTTTTGACCTCCAAAGTGTTTTTTTAGGTTTGGGAATAAATGAAAGTCTGAAGGTGCGTAATCAGGGGAATAGGCGGGATGGGGCAGTAATTCAAAGCCACAATCACGAATTTGAGCCATAGATTCAACAGACGTGTGAACGCGTGCATTATCCTGATGGAACAACACTTTCTTACTGAGTAATCCTGGCCTTTTCTCTTTGATTGTTTCACGCAAGCGACGTAAGAGGGTGCAGTAATAAGCCGAGTTTATAGTTTCACCTTTTGCAAGGTAGTCCACCATGATGACACCCTTGGCATACCAAAAACTGACGTCATCACCTTGCCAGCTGTCAAAATTGTTTTGGCTTTTTTTGGAGTCGGTTCATCAGGTTTTTTCCACTGCTTGGATTGCTGTTTTGACTTCGGGGTGTAGTGGTGTACCCAAGTTTCATCCATTGTTACAAGTCTGGCCAAAAAATCTTGTGGATCAGCCTTAAACATTTCCAAACAGTCGCGAGAAATCGTGAGGCGTATTCGTTTTTGTTCGACTGAAAGTAATCTGGGTACCCAGCGCGCAGTAACCTTAGAAAATCCAAGTTCATTAACTATGATGTTTTGTGTTCGTTCATACGAGATGCCAATAGAGTCTGCAATCTCCCTGATGGTCAATCTCCGATTTGTCACTATCCGATCACAGATTTTCCCGATGTTTTCTTCAGTCGTAGACGTCATAGACCGGCCAGAGCGAGGGTCATCTTCAATATTCTCTCGTCCGCGTTTAAATTCAGCAACCCACTTTTTCACAGTCGTATACGACGGAGCAGATTCCCCCAATGTTGTTGACATATCTTCGTGAATCTCTTTTGGAGTTAGTTTTTTTTTTTAAACAGGTATTTGATGACCGCACGTTGCTCAATTTTCTCCATTCTTTAAAAACTCTGCACAAAATTCAGTCTAATTTAAATACAGTTAATGCTATTGCGATAGAATTTTACAATTTGACAACCGGAGAATAAACTAATCGAATGAGGTCAGTTACATTGAAATAATTTTAGGAATTTATGTGTTAGGCCGTGAACTTTTCAACCCACCCTCGTACAAAAATTACTTATGAATTAAATAAAAAAGAAACAAACCTAATACTACACAATAAAACTTAACAATAAAATAATAACAACCAACGAAAACTTTTGTCAATGTCTGTGCTCAAGACAGAGATAACAACACGAAAATAACACCAATGCTAACGTGTGAGCGAGACATATTACTGCGTACCGAATATTGCCGAATAAGCACGAAGCTTTACATAGTTACCGAAAAGGGATGTCCAACACACGTGCCAGAGGGTGTTGTTTAATCGATTTTTTTTCAAATCGATTTAAATTGTGTTATAAAAATATATTTATATTCTATTTTCTATGAAGTTTTAAAATATTCTCAAACAGTCGTTATTCTAGTAGTCGTTTATAAAAAACTGATATTTTACTAAATAATGTCTTTCAACCAAGAAAATAAAATTTTATTAGTTTTTTTTATTATTAAAGACGAAAACTCGATTACTAACGGCAACATTCACTATGTATGTAAATCTATTTCGTTCAATATCTCATTTAAACAAAAAGTAATAAATTCCAAATCAATAAAAATCGATTGCGATATTTGATTGAATAAAGGGTCGATTGTGTTTACATAGAGTCAATCTCTAGCTTAGACCTCCGCGAGTTCCAAAAAAACGTTCGTGCGCAGCCTTCTGCGCAAAGTTCGGGCTCGCCAACGCCAAGTTACGTCTGCCGTATTGTACCTATATAATATTATTTACTCTTTGGTATGCATGGGGCCTTAAACTACCTTTTTATGGCATGGATTCAAAGAGTATAATAATATATACGGTACATGGGTTCCATCTATATAATATTACTCTATGGGCATGGGCATTGCAGCAGAGTACATATTTATAAAGCTAACGCTTTGCAGTCTGAAAATTGCAGTTGTGTATGAATAAGATACTATGAAACAGGATGAAAAAGAACAGTTAAAGCAAGGCAGAAATGGTAAGAAATTAAAGATAATAAGATAAAGATGTATCAATACCAAAGACATTCAATATATAATACCATACCAATAGACCGGACCGGACATAGCGAACAAAATTGTGATCCGATACTTATTCCACGGTGGTCATAAGTCACTCAGTCTAGTATGACACACCTACACGTCAAGTCGTGTTTGTATCCGTTCTGTCATCTATGCACTAAAAGAAAATCATTTTCTGAGAAAATACGGCAACTACGCATTACGCTATTGTAAATCTTGGTATAGTAAAATGACTGGACCTAACTTCGGTTTATTTTCGTAAATATTTTTGGTATTTATTTAAATTAAAATTAATATTTCATTAGAATTCAATAATTTTTATAAATAGTTCCAGAACATTTTCGGATTTTGTGTTAACGCCATCTATTGCTGAAAAGCTTAACCTTTCCAGTATCACACACTGAGGCTCTACCACGAGCTTATAACGTGATAAATTTTTCGACCTTAATCGGTCTGTTAAAAGGATGGAGCTATATAGGGTGTATAGCTCTATCACTCTCTTTCGCTCGTACGACTAACATTTTAACATTATCATGGTAAGGCCCCTGGCCACCTACCGAGCGATAGTTAAATCATTATAAATTTTAACAAATTTAAATCGCTTGTTTGCTATTCCAAGCCAGATGGCGTCACTGAGCCATAGGATGACAGTTTTTCTAAGACATTTTTTCTGATAGCCGCTCTATTGTATCTTTTTAAATCTCTTTGAGCAATACAATATTTAAAGGCTCAGTATGACATCAGTATTGGTGACTTAAATATTAGTTCAATAGGATAAGCAAACTGCTAAAATCTGTATTACATCAGTTTAGCTTGAACCTCCAAATAGCCTTGGCTTCATTACAACAATAAAAAACCCGTTAGATATTTTTATTGCATTTATACTGGCAAGGTGTAATTTTTCCTGCATTAATTTAGTATTTTATTTATATACCCAGTTTAATATTTTTAGATTCACCTGTGTTATTTCAGAAATCATCAATTAACTTAAAATTATTTGTTTACAGTGATTGGCTCGCCGATGTGTACGATGCGCAAATCGATCCCCTCTCTTTCGTCGGGCGCTCAAGATTCGTGCCAGTTTCTGTACACCTCTAGATGTAGCCATGCGATTGTAGGGAAGTGTGGAATTGAGAAGCATATATACGAAATAAGTAAGAAAATTGAGACAAAATATAACATGATCTCATATCATGATCTGTCTTATACGACGTGCCGGTTCTTTGCTTGGCGAACTTTGAAAAGTTAGCCAAACAGACGCCTGTCACTGTCACTGAGACGTCGATTTGAATCAGTTTTAATGTTTTTAGAATAATTTCGGCAATTAAATTAATAGTTTAAGTGTATGTATGAGAAATAGACTCCAATAGTTAAGTGTTTAGTGCACTTCAGTGGTCATATTTTAGGAAAAGTTTACGTACTAGCGACATTGAAGTTTTATAGTGCTGTCTCATTGTGCGGCCACGAGGTGGCTGCATCTAGATTTAATCTAAGATGCAATATTAAACTAATGTGGCGCTAGCATCGAACTCGAGAGTACGAAACGTCTAGACTGTAAAGAGTGAGTCTGATAACTCACGTCTGCGTTCGTGTAACTCTAGAGATCAATATGTACTTCATAATAGTGAACGGGGGTACTTAGCAAAAGTTACAATGATTACATAATAAAACCAGGTGTTTTTGTAAAATATGTTTATATTCAGCTCATTAGCGCTACGATGACGCAAGTATATATGTATAATATCAGAAGTACTTTACAACTCCGCGCAAACTTACTAAGGGGCTGCGTAAACATGGACACTTTTGAGTCTTATGTCAGATACAAGCTACCAATGAATATTTCATTTCTATTTATCCAATATGAAATCGATCACTCTCTGTGTAGACGTAAACTTTTGACCGGCAACAAGTGTGTCAAATGGAAGCACTTGTCGCACTTGTTGCCGGTCAAAAAGTGTCAACTTCAAATTTGCCTTCGAGAGGCCTGGAAACTTTGACATTAAGTATTTGAAGCAATTTCCTCTTTTGGAAGTGACTTTGCAAATTGCTTCACCAATCCCAGCTTTATGTGACGCGGTGGTAGAAGAACTTTATGAGGGTCACCAAAGTTTCATGCAGGACGTTCTATTTGCTAACGTAAAGCTCCCTCGGAACACATAGTTCGGTGTGGAATGCCTTTAAAGAGGTCATAGAGAAAATTTTAGGCAATAACGAAGACCCTAACAACAAAAAAAAATGTCAAAAGAATGTTAAAAGTATTTCAAGCTTTAGGTTGCATAATGAGTTTAAAGTACATTTACTTTTTTCCCACCTCGACTCCAGATAATTTAGGAGATATTAATGAAGAGCAAGGTGAACAATTTCACCAAGATATTAAAAAGATACCAGAAAAGACGAAGCGTCTCAATGATGGCAGACTACTGTTGCATGCTTCAGAGAGACCTTCCAGATGCTTCCTACAAGCGATAATGTTGCGATAGGAGTCTTACTGGGAAAAAAAAATATGATTATTAGTGCTTGCTAATGAATGTATTTTAGATAAAAAATAAGTTTTTGTTACGCAATTATAAACTATATATATTTATAGAATTTTATCTTTATTTTAAGATGATAATTTGTTAAACATTATTACCTACATTGTCAGATAACGTGATGTGCTCTAACAAAATGAAAGTCATCTTCGGATTCAGCACACCCAAAAACATTATAAGAATTACGCAAAAAAACCAAAACAGCTTTCAACTTTTATTTTTTTGCAGACTTATCTTTTTGATTTATCAATTTAATTGTGATGATTATTTCATTATTTTGTGATTTAAAATCCAATAGAACGCACTTTTTTAGCCGTGATGTTTGAAATTTGAACTTGATGTTGTAAGTTTTGAAAATTTTTAGTGATTTTTAGGATGATTCATTAAACGAGTGGGTAGGACGCGTAGGACGCGATGCCGCAGTGATTATTCTTGTTGCGTGCCATCTTGATGTAGCCGTGGTCGCCCCATGAGCTTCCCCAGGAGTTCTTCACCAGCCAATAATCGCCGCCCTGCTTGTCCGTACCGTAGCCCACCACCACCACCTGGAGCATAACATTACTGTGTACAGTAAACGCTAAAACCTCCAATAGCAAGCTAAGGATAGACATCGTTATGAATTAATTGTTTATGTACGATACAGTAGCCAGTGCGGATGCGAGGAGTGATGTCTCAACATTCTACAGATAACACCACACACATTCATGAATGGTCATCGCACAACGCGAAATAACATTATATTTCAGTTGCACTTAGGATAATAGCGATCTGTTCTTACCATTCCATTGCTAAAATTAAAATTAATCTTACATGTGCTGGTAGCTGTTTGGGCTAGGCAATGAGTTTACGATCAATAAAGTCCTTGTTCGGATCTTAAGAGCGCCCAATTCGAGATACATTTCCATACAAACTCAGACAGAAAAATGTCCGCGTACCGGCCCAGTGTGCTGCTCGACGGGGTGTGCTGCAAGCTCTTAGAAAGAGTAATTGCATACCGCCTCCTTGCGCACCTAGCACGGGGGTGTCGCGCACCTAGCGTGGGGCCGAATTTTGCGGACGGCCCGTTTGGTCTTCGCTCCACGGTGGACGCCATCATGCGCGTGCGAGCCCTCACGGCGGGGATGCGGTGTCCCGGGGCAGGGTCGTCTTGGCGGTGTCTTTAGACATTGCCAACGATTTTAATTCCCTGCCCTGTAGTAATATTAAGAGGGCACTCTGGTATCACCAGGTGTCCGACTACCTCTGTCGTGTGATCGAAGCCTACCTGACGTACTGGTATATCATTTACCCCGGTCACCAGGGAAAGTGGAAACGTTGAAAGGTGTCGTGAAGTGTTCCGCAGGGATACGATTACGTGCTGCGCGGTGACCTCCTTGACGGGGTCAGCGTGGCCTGTTACGCAGACGATACGTCAGTCTTGGTGCAGGGAGAGTCGTACAGGGCGGCGGACGAACTAGCGACACGCGGGGTTGGGACGGTTGTGGAGAGGATCCAGCAGTCGGGACTCGAGGTGGCACTGCACAAATCCGAGGCCATGTGTTTTCGCGCCACCACCGGGTTTCCACATTACGGCAGGAGAGTTCACATCGGCGTTGAGTCGACGATAAAGTACCTTTCTGTCTAGGATTAGTACAGCCAATGGAATTTCGAGGAGCACTTCCGACGTTTGGCTCCCAAACTTGATCGGACTGGGGCTACCCACAAGCGGTTCTTGCCTAACTTAGGGGGTCGACACTCGACGCTTCCTGCCGGAGGCTCTACGCAGGTATCGTTCGGTCCATGGCCCTTTATGGAGCGCCGGTATGATCGCCGTCGCTGCGAAAGAGACCGGCGGCCAAGATAAACGCATGCCAGAGTGTCATTACCATCCGTGTGGTCCGGATATCGCTGAATAAGATAAAAAAAAGTAAATAATAAACAACCTCCTGTTTTGGAAGTCGGTTAAAAATATCTGTTGTTCATAATTATCAGCGTTTGACGCTCGGGTTTAATGATTTGAACAGCTAAACACACGGCTACTCAAACAAACAAACATTATTACTCTTTTTAGAGTTCCGTACCTCAAAAGGAAAAAACGGAACCCTTATAGGATCACTTTGTTGTCCGTCTCTCTGTCTGTCAAGACCTCACTTCAGTACGGTGTAGTAGCAGTACAGTGGGCACCACACTTCTGCTACTGTTTAAACGCCCAGAACAGTACTGTCTTGACAGTAATTAAGCCAGAACAGTTAATAGTTCGCCGATATGTTTTTTCGGGGCTGTTTGCTCCCCCCACTACCTTTCTCGCTCATCTGTCTTGTAGCTGGACTCGTGTGAACGTGAGAGCAGTACAGTGCAAAGAGCAGGATAGTGTGCTTGCGCGCATAAACAATAAAAACTTCACTTTTGCTGACCGGTATAGCATCGAGAATGAATGTGTCCTGTCGTTGGATTACCAGAATGTTAGAGAAACTCTTTGGGATCTTGAATCCTCTGGTCTTTTTGCTAGCCAGGGTCGGTTCCAAGGTTTTCTTTCCTTTTTATTTCATTCTTCACAGCTCATTCAGAGCTACATATTTGTGCTGCAATTTTGAGTTAGTGGCGTAATTGTTACCGTTGTCGTCGTCGACGCTCCATCGCTATTACTCGAGGACTGAAGGACAGTGGCGTTTAAATATAGGAATATTTAAACGCCACTGTCCTTCCAAACTGTTCTGTCCAACTGTTCTGCCTCACTATTCTGCCCTCGTGTGAAACCAGCGTAAGAATTGGCCATTTCATGATGTGACCGGCCATATCATGAAGTGATCAATTTCTAAGATCTGGCCACGACATTGATATGTCAATCCCCGTTAGGTCATATCATGAATGTAGGATTTCTATAATGATAAAAGGTCTAAATAAAATAGGAACTTAAAATTAACGTATTGCTCCAGTACGAACATACATATGTAAGCTTTAAATTAAAATAAAAAACCCTGCATTCAAATATTTTTATTCGATTGCAGAGTTTTTATGCCCATTGTAATTAAAAGGGATATTTTTAACTATACATCAAAAATCTTATTTTTTACAAAAAATACCTACTCATTGAACACCAAATATTTATGCGCGAATTAACAGGAAACAGTAAGTCCAAGAAGAAGCCACTGAAGTCCAAAGATGGTCAGCTCATTCTGACGTCAGAGAAGTAGCTGCTTCGCTGGCGTCAACACTTTGAAGAGGTCTTCTGTTCGTCTGCAACATTGACCCCGGACACATTACAGACTGTATACCAGCTCGTTTGCTTAACATAGATACGGAACCAACATCAGCCTTTGAAGTTGCTATAGCAGTCCGATCTTTGAAGACAGGTACAGCGTCAGGACACGACCTGATTACAGCAGGCAATGCTCCAAACTGACGTATCCTCTGCCGTCGATGTTTTGACGCCTCGTATTGAAAAGATCTGGACCGCCGAAAAGCTTCCGGATGAATGGAACAAATGTTTTTTAATCACTGTACCCAAGAAAGATGATCTTAGTCAGTGCAATGACTGGAGAGTTATTACGTTGCTCTCAATTCCCTCAAAGGTGTTCTGCAGGATTATCCTGGATAGGCTGTTTAGGGCCGTGAATCCTCTCCTACGCAAGGAACAGGCTGGTGTCCGCTCTGACCGCTCTTGCAAGACCAGATCAGCACTCTCGGTATCATACTTGAGCAGGCATCAGGATCGCAGATGGAGATTTATCTTACTTTAGTCGACTTCGAAAAAGCTTTTGATACACTGAAGTGGTCCAGCATTTGTTCTCGCCTACTGAGCCTTCGAGTACCACCGAAAATTATCTACTTCTGGAGGCTATCTACAGGAAGTATTCTTGTAAGGTTCACACACGACGGCTCATCTCTGATAACGTCGCAGTGCACGCTGGTGTTCGCCGGGGCTGTCTTCTTTGACCGCTTCCCTTTCTTATGGTTCTTGACGGAATAATGCTTTGCATCTCCAATAACAGGCGACGCGGGATTGAATGAGGATTATCCAACATCTTGGAGAACCTAGATTATGCCGATGACCATTACCTCCTGAGTCAGTCAATAGGACATTAAGTACAAAAAAAAAAATACAAAATAACTTTAATTTCGGAAGTTGGTGTTTCTATAATAGATTTGTCTCTTCGATAATTAACACCGACTTCCGAAATTAAAGTTATTTTATTATCCTATGACGAGTTCCATTCTATATCTTCCAAGTTCATGATCAGATCATAACAATATTCTGTGGGACCAACTTGGAAGCATAAACTTTTAATAAAAAAAATTTCAAAATCGGTTCACAATTGACCGAGAAATCGGTAGAAAAAAAAAATATATTTAGCCGAACATAGAACCTCCTAAATCGGTTGATAAAATAACGCAGCTTTGTGTCATATTTTATTACACTTTTATACTCCATTTGAAAATTATTAAACACTTTTAGAAACGAATGTCTGCCGTCACATTTCTTCACGCAAACAAAGAGAAATCAGCACCTACTCGTATATCGGTGGACAACATAACTATTTTAAGAATGATCAGCTACGTTTGGTATCGTATCATGAAATTAATAATCGTGGGTTTAGCTGCTAAACGAAGAGCGTTCATTGATTTGGCTAAACCATATCATTATGTGGCAAGGTTCTATATCATGAAATTCCACCAAGTTATGATATGATTGGTCATATGAAGTGATTTTATCGAGATATAAGTAAGTTTTTGTCGAAATATTAGCAAGGGTATTCATAGTTTGAATTCAAATGCTTTGAATTAAATAAATGAAACTTCGATAAGTATGCGTGGCTGCAAGAGATCGGCGTGATATCATGCATGGTATACGTACACCGTGGTTCACGTTGGTGGAGCATTTTTCGTTGTAGTAGACACCGTCGGAGTAGAATCGGAAGCCGTCGCTCGAGGCGTCGATGGCCACGCTCAGCGGCCCCACCGTGGCCACCGCTTCCCTCATCTTCTCCTCGTCGCCTTGCGAGATGACCACGAAGCCGGTGTCGTTAGCGCCGGAGTTCTTGGGGTTGTACCTGACGAATGCACGAGCTTTTAAATATACTGCGTTCGCGGTTTAGTTCTGTAACTTCTAGACTTTGGAACAACTTAAATTACAGTAACATTATAGCACTACCAATAATAAAGACTAGATAGTTATTTTACAATTTAAATTTTACGATAATAGAGAGAAGATAGTTTTATTTTTTTCAAAACTAACCCTAAAATACGTTTAGCTTTCTTCATGGAAACATTCTCACGAACGTACTTCGCTACTTTGTTCGCGAGACCAAAGTGTTAGTAAGGGGTGACCAGATGGTTGCAAAACAACGTCTCAACCAAGGTGACGTTGCTAGTTTCATTCCGTGTAGACAGTAGTTGTAATCCATGACCTTCAACGCCCTTGGTTGGGAGGCGCGTTTTACCAATCACCGAACGTGTTGGCGCGTGGTTTACATCCATGTAGCCGCAACAAAAACCAAACACAACGTTGCAACGGCTGCTTGATGTCAGGGCCCGGTTAGCGCAGTAGGTAGATGAGCGATTGCAACGGTTGCTTGATGTCAGGGCCCGCTTAGCGCAGTAGGTAGATTGAGCGATGGCAACGGTTGCTTGATGTCAGGGCCCGGTTAGCGCAGTAGGTAGATGAGCGATTGCAACGGTTGCTTGATGTCAGGGCCCGCTTAGCGCAGTAGGTAGATGAGCGATTGCAACGGTTGCTTGATGTCAGGGCCCGGTTAGCGCAGTAAGTAGATGAGCGATTGCAACGGTTGCTTGATGTCAGGGCCCGGTTAGCGCAGTAGGTAGATGAGCGATTGCAATGGTTGCTTGATGTCAAGGCCCGCTTAGCGCAGTAAGTAGATGAGCGATTGCAACGGTTGCTTGATGTCAGGGCCCGCTTAGCGCAGTAGGTAGATTGAGCGATTGCAACGGTTGCTTGATGTCAGGGCCCGGTTAGCGCAGTAGGTAGATGAGCGATTGGTTGATGTTAGGGCCCGGTTAGCGCAGTAGGTAGATGAGCGATTGCAACGGTTGCTTGATGTCAGGGCCCGGTTAGCGCAGTAAGTAGATGAGCGATTGCAACGGTTGCTTGATGTCAGGGCCCGGTTAGCGCAGTAGGTAGATTGAGCGATTGCAACGGTTGCTTGATGTCAGGGCCCGGTTAGCGCAGTAGGTAGATGAGCGATTGGTTGATGTTAGGGCCCGGTTAGCGCAGTAGGTAGATGAGCGATTGCAACGGTTGCTTGATGTCAGGGCCCGGTTAGCGCAGTAAGTAGATGAGCGATTGCAACGGTTGCTTGATGTCAGGGCCCGGTTAGCGCAGTAGGTAGATGAGCGATTGCAACGGTTGCTTGATGTCAAGGCCCGCTTAGCGCAGTAAGTAGATGAGCGATTGCAACGGTTGCTTGATGTCAAGGCCCGGTTAGCGCAGTAGGTAGATGAGCGATTGCAACGGTTGCTTGATGTCAGGGCCCGCTTAGCGCAGTAGGTAGATTGAGCGATTGGTTGTTGCGCTGCCTATCGCGAGTTCGATTCCCGCACAGAACAGATAGGTACCTATTTGTATTACCTACCTACAATTAGTTGTTCCGGACTGTTTTTGAGTTGAAATATTAACTAACGTACCCTAGTGAGAAATCATAATGTCCAACGCCTAATAAAAAAGCAGAAAGTTTTTAAGTGTACCTGCATTTGCCTTCGACGGCCTCATAGGGATAAGATTTCGTTGTGTCGAGTCCGCCGTTTTCCTTAATGTAGTTGAAGGCGTTGTACATGAAGCCACCGTGGCAGCCCTTGTTGCCGTACGACGACGAGCAGTCGACCAGGTTCTGCTCCGACAGCGACACCAGGGAGCCTGTCTTGCGGAAGTGCTGGCCTTCCAGGGAACCGGTCTGCGCGACAAGATACATGTTACAGTTGTTATGGGATTCCAGCAAAGAGAATTAAATGGTTGGACCAGTCAAAAATCTAAACTAACATTATATTATTATTTAAGAGTATATTCTCTCTGAGCCGGTGAGACCGTTTGAGTCCGATAATTGCGTACTACTCTTGTATAGTTTGGAAGACCTAAGTAAGAAAAAAGTGATTTCCAATCCATACGCGATTAGTGTTGGCCTTGCGTTCTGTATGCCTAGTGCGAATAGGTTTTAAGTTAACGTGATCGACGCGTTTATGACGCCCGGCGCTTCAATTGGCCCGCTCTGAGCTCTTAACTAATCAAAGAGCCAAACGTTTCGATCGCATTAACGTAAAAACAACTCGCATTCAGCGCATTAATGGATGGAAATACGCAGGCAGATGTTTCTGATTAATATTGCGCTGTTTTCAATTTTGATTAAATTGTGCACAACAAGTGAAAGGGACCCAATCATTGTTTGTTCCATTTCCCTTTTGAGCACCGGGCAGTAGGCAGCTGTCTGCTTGCGTCATGTCAACTCAAATTCCTTCCTACATGTTTCTGCTCTACTGATATTCGCAGAGATGCATAATTAATCAGGCCGTATCATCACATATCATTCGCAGGCAGGCCATCATTGCCGCAGTCACACAACTTGTTCAAAAAGGCTTGTCAACACAAATTTGTTTATTATAATGGAGACCTGATTTGGTAAGCTATTCTAATTTCTAATCTTTTTTAATACTCACGGTGGAGAATGCCCAGCAGGAGCCGCACTGGCCCTGGTCCTTGACCTCGGTGACGGCGCCCTTCTCGCGCCAGTCCACCTGGTCGGGTTGGTTCGCTTGCACCGACGGGACGAACGTGGACGCGCGGCTGTTGTGGTCGTTGTTGCCGTAACTGTGTTAAAATAACTTATAGTAAGACATACACCGTCACACACATGGGCCTGCCTCAGTAGCAACCAGGCTTTGCAATCTCGCCATAAAAAAACTGAGAACTTGATAAAATTCTCGCTCGCACGACTGACATCTTAACATATCAAGGACGTTTAAATGGTGGAAGTTCAGGGGGTTCAGTGAATATGGTGGTGCCTTTGAGCAAGTCTTGAGATTATGTACCTATCTGGATTTTAGAAAAGAGAAATCTCGTAAACTTAAATTTATATCACCGTCTCGATAATGCCCTTTTATATGTCATACATTCTGTCCTTAGGGAGATAATGAAGTATGGGCGATCCCTCAGACCAAAATGGTCTGAGAGGCAATCCCTACGGAATAATAAGATTTGAATTAGGAACGACAAAAACCATTATAAAAAAAAAACACATTGTGAAATAAAATGAACGTACATCAAACAAGTTTATTCATAAATCAAACTGGCCGTTAAAAAAAAAGGGATAAGATGTGATTACTATAGAGTCTCTAAAAAAAAAGAAAGTAATGAAAGATCGAGAGCGTTATATGAATTAAAACTATTGAATCTTGAGAGTAGTGAATTATATTTGTTTCAAATCTTAAAACTTGTCGAGTAATAGTTAAGATTAACTTGTAAATACTATTTATATATCTCAAATGACAGACATATTCCAAAAACTGTTTCAGTACATACGTTTCATCTTTTGGCCGCTTACACCAACCTCTGCTTGGAGTTAGAGTAAGTTGGGTTAACTCTAGGGTAGCTACTCGAATTATAAAAGTTATAAAAGAACGATCCTAGGTTGCAACTCAAAGCATTTTTAAACGGTTGAAGTAGTGACTCTATTCTACTCTGGTTATTTTTGAACGCAGAGCTCCAGTGGCATACTTTGAACAAACTTGAAATGATGTACCTAAACTTAATTTGTCTGCATAATCGAATCTGGTCGGGCACCAATAATAAATACAAGTTGGTGCATCTAGAAGTATCGGAATGCTTACTCGAGGGACTTGTTGACTCCATTCATGGCTTGCACGAACTCGTAGCGCAGCATATCGGCGTACTTGTTGGGGCGCACCTTGTACGTCACCGCGCCCTGCTCGAAGAGCTGGTTGTGCTTCGCGATAAAATGCTTGTTCTCCACGTAGATCTTCATGCGGAACGTCTCCTCCACATCACTGCCATACTGCTTACTGTGTTCCATCTACAATGAAACAACACTCAGACTATTATCAGATCCAAAAGACAAATGAAGTTCCCAGGAAAAGAAGAACCTTTCGGCCCCAACGGCCAGCTGTTCTGCGAACAATGTGCCCTGCCCATTGTCACTTAAGTTGGGTTTCTTCGTTTAGGTGATTCTTCGTGCCATGACGGCAACCTTGGTTCTCCTGCGGATATCTACATTCCTGAATCGAACACGCAAGGAAACTTCGAGCATAGCCCTTTTCATTGCCCTTTGGGTGACTTTAAGCCTTCTGATAAGGCTCATTGTGAGCGACCACGTTTCAGAACCACATGTTCACTGGCAACACGCACTGGTCATAGACTTTCGTCTTAGGACACTGTGGTATGTTGGACGAGAAAATACCGCTCAGCTACCCGAACGCTACCCAACCAAGTCGGATGCGACGGTAGTCCTCTTTCTCTAAGCTAGATCTACCCAACTGGACTGTCTGACCGAGGTAGACGTAATCGTCCACAACTTCGAGTGTAGAGTCTCCGATCTTGATAGGAGTAGGTACTACATGGATTTTATCATGACTTTGGTTTTGTCCATTTTAAGTCCTACTCTTTCGGAAGCTCTATTGAGGTCATTGAGCATTGTGCTGAGCTCCTCCGTAATCTCAGCCATACTACTATGTCATCGGCAAACCGAACGTGAGTGATGTACTCGCCATTGACATTAATGCCTAGTCCACTCCAGTCACTTGAAGACATTCTCTATTGCGGCTGTGAACAGTTTCGGAGAATTGACGTCTCCCTGCCTCACACCCCGCTGCAGGAGAATAGGTTTCGAGGTCTGGCTCTGAAGTCGGACTAACATAGTGGTGTTTTCGTACAAACACTTCAAGTCATTTGGTCAATGTAAAAACGCATGATCAATAAAAAATCACATTAAAAATTTGTCTTTTTTCTTAGCACAAAAAGTTCAGGCAAGGATCACGTTTGCAAAAAATTATGGTTTAATTTTTCGTGAAGATGTCCGTTCCCTCACGCGTGCGGCCGTTTCCTTCGCAGCATTACTGCTTCGCAGAATGAGGCGCCCGCCTGCCATTCCTCCTCGCAACAGACCATGGCCTGTATTAGGGTACCGTATGCTCCAGCGTGTCCTCCGAGTGGTTCACACAATGGTTACACCCGGGCGTTTCTTCCGCCTGAATCCAATGCAGGAACTTACCATGTGGACACCGTAAGGCCTCTTCAGTCACTCTTCAAAGAGGGGACTTACCGCAACAGTACTGCGATCCAGTAAGTAACTATCGTGTCTACGTACCTTGAACGCCCTCCATTCCTCCCTGATCATGTCGATTAGGGACACGGCGCTGACGGCCGCCGCTAGCACGCAAAGCAACACTGCTATACTCTTCATGATGATAATATTTCTGTGGAAGAAAAACTTATGTGAACTACTGTAATTTTAAAGGGTTAACCATTAATGGGTCTTTTTATATTACTGGACCAGGGTGTAATAATGGTGCAATGCAAAGGGATAGTAATTGGCAAGGGAAGCTGTAATACTCGTCCCTACCGAGTACCCCTAGAATTTTCTTTTTACACCTATCCCTTACGATTAACCCTTTCATTAACATGACATGACGTAAGATCGTCACACTCGAGGTGTCAGTGATTCTCGAGAAAAGAAAGAGACGATGTGGCTATTATATTTTAACAATGTATAATATATACATTTACACCACTTCACCACTTTTGGTAGATATATACTTCCAATTTCGAAATAGTAAAAAAATTACAATTGGAATTGCTTGTGAAAATAATAATCCAAACGGCTGAGTTTTCGGAACGAATCTCATTTCTAAAAAGGATAATTAAAGAGAGAGATAGCTCTTTAATTCTACTTTTCAACGAATTGATTAACAATTCAATGGACCTCATCATATGTACCTATTTGAATTTTGTCGCTGCGGCCAGCGCTGCGCTCAAGGCTGTTTTCTTAGAGAATAGCACGACTGTGCGTCTCACATCCATCGGATTCTTGAAACCTTTACCAGCAGTGCTATTTTTTTTGGAAAACAGCCTTGAGCGCAACGCTAGCCACAGCGACGAAATCCGGTACCTACATTAGATTTGTAAGTATGTGATTTGAATGTAGGTCGGTACCTATTTGGATTTTGTCTCTGCGCCCAGCGCTGCGCTCAAGGCTGTTTTCTTAGAGTTTAACACTGCAGGTCATCGGTCCACCTTGTAGGCCTTCCATCGCTGCGTCTTCCGGCACGCGGTCGCCACTCCAGTTGTAATTTTCCAACTAAGTATTTCAATAGTTTTTTTTTTTTCTTAATTTCGATATTATCATTTAGTTAATAAACGTAATGTACATTGTCTATAAACCGAGCCTTGAACTCCGGGATTCCGGAACTGATTACTTAATTATTTAAAGGATGAAGAAGAAGAGAAGAACCAAGGATGTTAACCTTAGGTAACTATCGGAGCTCCATAACCGTATGTGACCGAAACTATCGGATATCCGAAATAAGAAAACATTCGTAACCTAAATTAATATAAAAGTTTGGGATAAAACGCAGTCTAAATGACAGGTTACCAAACAAAAACCGGTCTTTCGAACTGAAACGATAATCTAGACAAATAAAAGTCAAATTTGCTGTTTGTATTTTATTTTTTAACGGACTTGCAAAATGGGAGAAGGTTCTCAATTCGTCTGTTTTTTTTGTATCTTCTTCAGCGATATCTTCGCCGAATGTAAACCGATTGTATCTAACGATTTTTTTTTTACTGCCAGCGCTGATGAAGAACTCCAATAATTGATAGCAAATCTTCCAGGATTGCTGCAATCAATGTCTATTTATTGTTAACCCCATTTCATAACATAACATCACGCAACTACACTCTGAAGTGGTGGTACTGCATATTTGTGTAAAGTCAACACTGGTATACCTGAGTAGGTAGGCTCTCATTTCACCAATTATTTTCAAATTTCATGATGTTGGAGTTATCGACTCGGACAATAACTTTTTTGACCGATCTTAATTATTCTTTTTGGGTTTAGAAGGGTGTTTTGTACAATTTAAATTTGGTGAAGATCCGATGAAACATTTCGGAGATAGATCATGGAACACTTCTTTAAATAATAGCAAGTCTTCTGAGGTTGCTGCAATCGCATGTTTATTCATTGTTTTATGACACAACATCACGCCAATACCTACACTCTGTAGGGGTAGAACTGCAGATGGGTAAAGTACCTACACTCTGGTAAACCCTCATTTCTTTTGCCAATTATGTTCAATTATGTGTTCATGTTATCGGGCTTAGTAATTCGCGCATAACTTTTTAGTTTATGGACTGATCTTGATGATTCTCAATACTCAATAGTTTACAGGTACTCAATAATTTATTCTTGTTTGACTGATTGATTTTTCTGTATTAATCCCATTACTAGTCTGCGTCTGACGTGCTAGTCGTCTCGCTTACTTCATCTCGTTCCACTCTAGGGCGGGAAAAGTTTTATGATTTCCACCACAAAAAAGGCAGGTACAGAGAACTAGCTCCCTATTCAGTTTTAGCTGTGAAATACCACAGCTAAAAAGTGAAAAAAAAAATACTAAATAAATACTAACAAACAACTTTAAAAACAATCTAAAAAAAAACTTTTTACAAAAAAATACTACCGAATTCAATGTAAAAAAAAAACACTGAAAAGTGCAAAATAACTTTAGTTTTTAGGGTTCCGTAGTCAACTAGGAACCCTTATAGTTTCTCCAAGTCTGTCTGTCCGTCCGTCCGCGGATAACCTCAGTGATCGTTAGCACTAGAAAACTGAAAATTGGGACCAATATGTATATCAATTACGCCGATAAAGTGGTAAAATATAAAGTGAAAAAAATGTAAAAAAATAACTGACTTCACTAAAAAAAAACACTAAAAGGATCAAAACAACTTTAATTTCGGAAGTCGGTGTAAAATAAGAAACAAATAATACGAATAAACACCGACTTCCGAAATTGAAGTTATTTTGATCCATTAGTGTATTTTTAGTGAGGTCGGTTATTTTTTTTATGTAAATGTTTTTTATTTTACACTTTTTAGTTCTGGTACCACCAGTAAAAAGTACCCCACAGCCATACTTAAATACCTTATAGCCAGAGTGCATCTCATGACAATTCTAATAATGCCAAGCACGGATAGATTAAATTAATTTATTACAGAGTTCCGGTGCCTAACTTCAGGCTTCATTGACTTTATTTATTTTTATTTTGACATCAATATTTACTTTATTAAGTAAATTACATTTTGTAAATTATATATTTACTTTTATTATTGTGAACGTGAGAACAATGTTGATTGCTTTTCTTTTTCCTTTTCAGTAATTTTAACGTACCTATGTCTGGCAATTTGAGTATATTCTGCGGCCTACCCAAATGTCCTTTCCTTGGTATTGTTCGTCAAGTCGTTGAGCTCGTTAGTAATCCTGGGTTGAACTTTGCGAATACTGACAAATGCTTGCACTGACTGGACAGGTCCACTCAAATCTGTATGGTTCTTTCTTCAAAAGACCATCTCAGACAAATCTGCACTGTTCTCATGTGATTTGACCATTACACATTAACTGTATGGACTTTAAAAGAGACTTTGACCCCTGAGTTTGTTTCGGTGTTTCTTCTCAGGGTAGTCAGCTAGGAAACACCGGCCTCATCTAGTTTAAAATGACAAAAAAAAAATTGACGTGTAAAAGTGTTTTTTTAAACCTACTTACAAAATAAATATCATTTATCATTCATCATCAGATCAGTTCGATATATATCCCCCTCTTTTTTCTGTCAGTCATCGACTACACGTATAAATAAAGCAATTTTATTTGTTACGACCGACAGTTCTGCTATGAGGAGTTCTGTTCCATATCTTCGAAATTCATGATTAGATCATAACAATATTTCTATGGGACCAACTTGGAAGCATAAACTATAAAACAAAAAAAAAAATATTTCAAAATTGGTCCACAATTAACCGAGAAATCGGTTAACATACATAACAAAAAACAAAAACACATTCAGCCGAACATAGAACCTGCTCCTTTTTGAAGTCGGTTAAAAATGCAAAATAACTTTGATTTCGGAAGTCGGTGTCAAAAACGAAACTAAAACAGAAACACAAACTTCCGTAATTAAAGTTATTTTGCATTTTGGTTGTATGTTTTTTGTAAATAAAGTATGCATCAAAATCATAACTTGCAAAAAAATCAAGTCTCGCAACTCAGTTCTTCTACCGTAAAAAGTTGTGAGATCCATGTCATACCAAGTCGGTTAATTACAGTACGGCCGATTTAATTTGGCGAGGCTGAACTTTGTGCAGAAGGCTGCGCACGAAGTTTTTTAGGAACAAAATGGTGGCATGAGGCGACGTGCGCGGGGCGGAGGTGTAAGCTAGAGATTGACTTTATGTAAACACAATCGACCCTTAATTCAATCAAAACTCGGAATCGATTTTCATCGATTTGGAATTTATTAATATTTTGTTTATATGAGATATAGAACGAAATAGATTTACAAACATAGTGAATGTTATTGTTAGTAAACGATATTTTGACTTTAATGAAAAAAAAAACTAATAAAATATTATTTTCTTGGTTGAAAGACATGATTTAATTAAATACCAGTTATTTATAAACGACAACTAAAATAACGACTGTTTGAGAATATTTTAAACCTCCATAGAAAATTGAATATAAATAAATTTTATAACTCAATTTCAATCGATTTGAAAAAAAAACGATTAAACAACACCCTCAGACACGCATATTGGACATCTCTCTTCGGTAACTTCATAAAGCTTCGTACTTATTCGGCAATGTTCGGTACGTAGTCATATGTCTCACTCACACGTTAGCTTTGGTGTTATTTTCGTGTCGCTGTCTCTGTCTTGAGCACAGGCGGTGACAAAAGTTTTCGTTGGTTTTTAGTAATACCTACTTTGTTAAGTTTTTTGTGTAGTGTTAGGTTTGTTTCTTTAATTCATAAGTTATTTTTGTAGCTTTCTGTCTCAAAGTGTTTTAATATTTATTTTATTTGTACTTGGTCCCTGTATTAGAAATTTTTTATTCGTATTTAGGTTTTAATTTAAAAAAATAACGTCAAAACAGTTTTTTTTTCAGTGGGATCGCATTCAAGCACTGGTTTATATCAATAAAAAAAATATATATATAGATAAGAAACGCACTGATCATTATTAAAAACCTAAGTCAATATTTATTTAAATCGTGAATTTCTTTCTTCTTTCTTTCTTGATACTAGGTCACTAGTTAAAAAGGAGGTTTCATTTTACCTATCAATAGTCCTGTAAACAAACATTCGAATAATATATTTTATTTTTTTGAAACTCCCATCCAAGCGGATGGGTAGTTTCAAAAATTACATTTGTCTCCATACCTACTCTGTGTAATGCTATCACAGCAATTCAGTACTCTTTATTACGCCACTCCATTTTAATATCACAATAGTACTCGTATATTTGTATCAGTGTATACGTATAGGTACGGCCGAGCCGAAGATCACAGCGAGTTCGTTATGGAACCGAGAGACTGCAGTCACAGTCAGTTAATGACGTTTTTCAAAAAACATAATTACATAGATACTATTTAGTAATAAATTATGGTGAGAAATGGTTTGCGGATTCGTATAGGAGCGACAAGGTCGTATTTCTTGGGGCCAGTGGCGGATTAGCCATGTAGCAAGAGTAGCAAATGCTACAGGCCCCGCGACTTTGGGGCCCCGCGCGTTCGGGTATCACGGACTTGAACGTAAAAAATACTAGTCAAAGTATATAAACTACATGAAATCTAAATACAACTTTGCTTAACAGCTTTGTTCCTTCTTTGGATATCTTCAGAATCATAATCATCATCATCATTTCAGCCGAAAGACGTCCACTGTTGGACATAGGCCTCCCCCAAATGTCGCCACAATGACCGGTCCTGTGCGTCTCGCATCCATCGGATATCTTCAGAATAAATCTCTTAGAATTCCCCCATTATCGAACTTTAATGTTTGAATGATGGAATTTTATCGCCATTAATTTTTCGTCATGCAAACGTCAATCATTGCATTTAAGACGATAGCTTTTTCGTCAGTAAAAATTTGACTGTGGCAAAACTGACAACAAAACGTATCGTATGATGGATGCCTAAGATTAACAGATTCCAAACTTAAATGTAATTAATATTGTTTTTTTTTTAGTAATTTATTTATACCTATAGATTATAGAACGGATACTTTATTATGGAAAAGTAGATAGTTATTCATCTGTGTTAATAAGGAAAAGTGTCCAAGTCCTAATAATCCCATTTTTCAGAAAAATTAAATTCTTTTTTTTAGAAAAAAAAAACAATTGAAACTTACCAATTTTCTTTTTATTTATGTGAACACCAAAATAAATTAAAATTGATAAAAATTACGGATTTAAAATGTTTGCGTACTAACGCGACCGCTTTGCGTTTAGCGTTATGCGCGTTCTTTAAGAACCTCTTGCTGCGTGATGTCCATATTTATCTACGACTAAGCACGTGTTTCTTTCAGCATTGTTATGGGAAAACTCATTCATAAAACCTGACTGTATTGAATTTTATTTGACAAAAGACATTTATTCTGTAATATGTTTGATAGCTGCACGCCTGTAACTTATATACTTATGTACTAACTGGAATGCTTATGAAAACGTTATGAAACAATATTACATATCCAAAAGTGTGCTTTATTTTCAGGCCAATTAAGCTTACATTTGTTATTGACAAAAAGGGGAAAAATCACTCCGAGCAAGACAACGAGAATGATGGAATTTATCTCTTCCTTACCTACTATCTAAAACTATGGTAACAAAAAATTGCCATTTAAGCAAATTTTATTAAATTAACTTAATCAAAAAATTTCGAGAAACTCGAGAACCATACGTTGTTTTCAATTTAGTCTCATATGACTCATTCACAATTCTAGTGAATGTGCAGTGATGATAGTTGGAAACTAGGGAGGTACTAGTTCAACGTATTGAAACGGCTTTCAATACAATCAAGGGGAAAATACGGCTTTGTACAACAACTGTCGAAATACGAAAAAGATGTCGAGCCTGCATTCAAACAAAGGCCAACAATTTGAGCAGGACTTGTAAAAATTATGAAATAAATCTTAAAAATGCAATTTAATTTTTTTTTCTCTGTTTTTACGAAAAGAGAGTTACGAGACAGATTTTACCTTATAAGAGCACCAAACACCCTGTATACATAGAAATCGGCTATTTTCTATAATTACTAAGAAAACTCCCGTTGTTCCTTTCGGTGAGCATATAAATATAATTGTGAACAATCGAATCATGACAATTATTTATTTATTTCTGAAATTGCAAGTTTATCTAATGTATCAATAGCATCTTGAACTTCTTTAAAACAGAATTTTCCCTTAGTACGAAGCTAATGTATGCGCATACTAAGAGATATCATCTATTCTTGTATCTTTACTCTTCGGAATGTTTTTGAAGGTGACGACGTGACGTAAGCATTCTAGTTAATCTTCAGTAAGAAGGTACAGAAGTTCCTTGGCTATATGCAAAAGTAAGTACTATAATACTAGTACTGTAGTCTACTTTATTTTTTATCAAAAAAATACATTTATTTTCAAGCAATATTTTTCCGACTTTAATGATTTGTGTTTGTAGGTCTAAAAAAATAAAATTTTAAAAGATTTTGGCTGGATTTTTTCGAGTGAAGTTCAGGGGCTGTTTTAATTATTTGCAAATTGATTCCTAGTGGACATTGTTATGTAATATAGGTGTAGTTTTATAAACACACGCGATCTCGATAAAATGAAACAGAGATTTTCAATGTAGTGTTGACTAACTCAGTAAAGTTTGTCAAGAAGGCTGACTCGATACATTTACTACCAAATACCACAAAACAATAGAATGTGTAACATCCGTGTTCTAATAAAGCCCATAAAAACTTATTACGCACGATGAAAACATAGTGGACGTGAGACTAGGCAATATGGTGGAAAGACTATAGCCGTCCCTTGTGGGGAAATAAACAAAAGTAAATATCAAGTCAACTGTCAATTATCATTTCATCATATGTCATTTGTCACCATACATGCATTAGTGCATTGCGACTAGTCTGTGATTCTGTGATTGTGACTTGTTTGTGAATTTCAAGAGATTATTACCATGAAACAGGATGGGAAAGAACAGAAAAAGCGAGGTAGGAGTGGCAAGAAGTTACAGCTATACAAGCCAAGGAAGAAAAAGAGCGTTGAGGAAGATGCTGCTATACAATATTTACAGGCTCAGTATGACAAGGTAGAATGTTGTCTTTTTATTCGTTTATATATTTGTAATTAATCCTGAAATGATTTGAATTTACTTCTAATAGTATTAATGATTAAACTTAAATACTGGTTCATTTATGTAAACAGTAAAAATATATAATTCATCAATTGAACTTGAACCTCAAAATAGCCATGTGGGCTACATTACAATAATAACAAACACGTTAGATATTTTTTTATCGCACTTAAGTATAACTGTGAAAAATAAATCTAACGAGTCCAGACTCGTTAGATTTATTTTTCGCAAGCAGTAATTTTCCATATGAGTCTACAATCTGCAATTATTTTACCATTTTAATTCACCTGTGTTATTTCAGAAACCATAGATTAACTTATATATTAATTATGTTTACAGATAAATCCAGCTGAAATAAAAAGTTTTAAAGACTTTCCGCTATCACAGAAGACTCTTCAAGGGCTAAGAGAAAATAACTATGTTACTCCCACTGAAATACAGAAACAAGCTATTGGTTATGCATTGCAAGGAAAAGATATCCTTGGTGCAGCTAAAACTGGCTCTGGTAAAACATTGGCATTCTTAATACCCATACTGGAGAACCTATTTTGTAAAAAATGGACTAGATTGGATGGGGTCGGAGCATTAGTCATATCACCCACCAGAGAATTAGCCTATCAGATATATGAAACTTTGAGGAAAGTAGGGCATCTACATGATTTCTCAGCAGGACTCATTATTGGTGGACAGAATTTGAAATTTGAGAGAAAGAGAATGGATCAAATAAATATATTGATTTGTACACCTGGTCGCCTCCTTCAACACATGGATGAGAATCCTTTGTTTGACTGTAGCCACCTCCAGATTCTTGTTTTAGACGAAGCCGACAGATGTTTGGACATGGGCTTTGCGACAACAATGAATGCAATCATTGAGAACTTGCCTCCTGAAAGACAAACTCTGCTATTCTCTGCCACACAAACTAAATCAGTGAAAGATCTAGCTCGCCTCAGCTTGTCATTCCCCACATACATCGCTCCACACGAGCAGGCTGAGACTGTAACCCCTGACTTGCTGCAACAGAGTTATATCATTTGTGAGATTGATGAGAAAATAGGGATCCTTTGGTCATTCATCAAGAACCATTTGAAGCAAAAAGTGATAGTGTTCATGGCTACTTGCAAACAAGTAAAGTACATATACGAGTTGTTCTGCAAACTGAGGCCTGGCATTAGCTTGTTGGCACTGTATGGAAGTTTACATCAAGAAAAAAGAGGGAAGATATACAATGAATTTGTTAGAAAATCAAATGTTGTGCTGTTTGCTACAGATTTAGCTTCTAGAGGACTTGACTTCCCCCGTGTTAATTGGGTGATTCAAATGGATTGTCCAGAAGATGTGGAGACATACATTCATAGAGCTGGTCGCACAGCTAGAGGATTTACTGGTAAAGGCGAAGGTCTGTTAATGCTCTTACCACAAGAGGAGAATATAATTGAAGACCTACAAAAAAGTAAAATTCCCATTAATAAAATACAGGTTGATCCATCAAAAGTGGTTGCACCTCAGAGGAAGATAGAAAGTCTCCTGTCTGACAGCACAGAACTCAAACAGAGTGCACAGAGGGCTTTTGTCAGCTATGTCAAATCTGTATTTCTTATGAAGAACAAAGATATATTCAATGTCCAACTACTAGATACAGATGCATTTGCTAGGTCGCTGGGATTGATAGTGCCACCATATATTAAATTTTTGAAGAAATATCAATATGCACAAAAGAGACAATCTGAAGAAAATAAAAACAATGATGCCATTGAGAAGTTGAAAGCTAAAACTAGGTCTGATGAAGAAACTGATCAAAGTGAAGCAGAAGAATCTAAAGTTGAGCTTGAAAAGAAACTTAAAAAGCTGAAAAAGAAAGAATCCCGCATTAAATTTGATTTTCATAATGATGCAGATAGTGATGAGGAAGACTTTTTGCAAGTCAAGAGGGTGGACATTGACCCTGGAGATGAGCCACTTGAAGAAGTACAAACAGTATCGAAAAATAAAGTAAAACCATTAACAAAGGCAGCTTTTGCCAAGAAACTCTTAAAGAAGAACATTAAAGTAAACACAACTGTAAAGTTTACAGAAGAGGGAGAAGCAATAGATGATGAGAAGAGAGATGTAAAATCAGAACAAGCAAAACAGTTCTTGAATGAGAATGTAGGAGGCATTGATATAGAAAAGGCAAAGGAGATGTTACAAGAAGAAGATAAATTTGACAAGATTAGGTTTAGAGAAAAGGTTAAAGCTAAGCATAAGGAACAGAAACGGAAACTTAAGAATAAGAAGAAGGAAGAGGAAGGGGAGAAAGATGACTTTGGGTCACAATCAGAGTCTGATGGACCTGACCTATCATGGTTACCTGACCCTGACAAAGTGTATGGTAAGAAAGATGGCAGTGATGAGAGTGGTGGTTCTGAAGAGGGTAGTGGCCCTGAAGCATCAGATCGCGAAGACAATGAATCAGCTGGATCTGGTGATGAATCTGAAGTAGAGCAAAAGTTCCACAGGTAAAGATTTTTAGTTTGTTTAATTGTAATTTTGACTTCTAGCAGAGTTATCAAATTAAAGTTTGCTCTTTTTGCCAAATGTAACAGTGTTATTTGGTTTGAAGTAGGTCAGCTTAATAGGGTAAAAATAACATTAAAGTGATGACATGTGTTGCAGGCCTACTAAGCGGAAACTGGTGGAGAGCCGAGGCATCCCGCAGGCGAGCGTGACACCTCGCAAGCTGAAGAAGGTGCAGGACGTGGCCGCCTCGCTTTCTGTGGGCGAGGCCGAGGCGCTCGCTATGCAGCTGCTGCAAGCCAAGTGATGATCATTGTTACATATCTGTTTTGTTATACTATTAAATATGTATATAATCCATGTGTACAATATTTCTTTTAACAACTAAATACTTACTACTTTATGTATTGGGAATCAAACCCACGACATCTTTGCACGTCTGTGCTTTCGACTGCTGAGATACAAGACAGTGCTAGTTGCCCA
Source organism: Mythimna vitellina (assembly GCA_949316375.1). NCBI lineage: Eukaryota > Metazoa > Arthropoda > Insecta > Lepidoptera > Noctuidae > Mythimna > Mythimna vitellina. The sequence continues at coordinate 615,646 of OX438693.1, forward strand.
TAGTAGTCTCAATCTAGGAATCCTCATTGATTTCACTAGCGACTTACGTGTGTAGAAACACACGTAAGTCGCGTAAGGGCCATTAAAGCTAGACTAGACCGAAAAAACTAATGACATTGCTTTGCTTGTTCAATGTACCCCACGAATTTACTGATAAGATCCAATGTACATACCTTAAATATTTTGGTAAAAATTACAATTAATCACCTCGTCCATTCAGCGGGGCCTTCGTCGGTTCTATTTCGCTCGGAATAACTAAAATTAATACTGATCGTAACTTGTACCAATGTACCAATCAATTTATGTATTAACTCAAAGGATAGGAGAAATTCAGCAGGAAAAAATTGTCCATCCAGCTCTTTGTATTATGGCGGTAAATCCCCTCTGAGGAGTGGCTGGAAAGGCAACACGGCGTCCTTACCGTCTGCATGACGCAGGTCCTCACCGGACATGGTAAGTTCGGGAGATTCCTGCACCGGATTTGTGTGGAAGAAACGCCATGGTGTCACCATTGTGTGGACCACCCGGAGGATACGGTAGAGGTGTGCCCTGCCTGGGTAGCGCTCCGCCATGTCCTTGTGAGGGCGATCAGCGGCAGCGATCGCTCCCGCCGGGCCTTGGAACAGGCCATGGTCCGGAGCGAGTAGGAGTGGCAGGCGGTCGCCCCCTTCTGCGAAGCAATAATTCTAGCAAAGGAGAAGGCCGCACGTGCACGAGCGAGGCAATTGCCCTCGCGCCCCAGCCTTCGGGATTCCGATTCCGATTTGCGGCCACCGTAGGCGCGGGCTTGCGGACGGCGAGCAATGGGTAGCTCGCCGTCCGACTGTCTCTTAACCTTCCGCATCGATTGTGATTATAGATAATGCGCCGTACCATTCAGTAGTGTTGAACAAAACACCCACCTCTGCTAGCAAAGTAGCCGAAATAAAGGAATGGTTAGTTCGAAAAGAAATTCCATTTGATGAAACGTTAAAAAAGCCTTCGCTTTTGACGTTTTTTGATGCACATGGGCACACTGTGGTAAGACTCCCGCCTTACCACTGTGACCTCAATCCAATTGAGCTAATTTGGGGGATAGCAAAACACAAAATTGCCGCCCAAAATGTAGGATCGATCGACATAAAGGTATGGCTTATTAACAGTATGTGATAAAAATGTTATACTTTTAATATTGATAGAGGTATATGAAACATTTCGTCTTTACAGGAAGCAGCTGAACGTGCATTCCAAGCTATTACCGAGGAGGATTGGAAGAACTCGTGCCAGCATGTCATAAAATAGAAAAGGAGTATTGTGAAATAGAACTAACTATGTACGAGGAAATAGAGCGATTAGTAATAAACCTAGAAGATGATAGCAGCAGCACTTCTGAACCTGAACATGACTCAGATGAGTTTGCGGCCAGCTCTAACCAAGACATGGACATGGTCAGGGTGGATTATTTAGAGGAAGATTTATTAGGATAAAATATGCGGTTGGGAGTTTGTCATGCTCACTCAAATGTCTTACTGATGGTGGCGCGTGTGTTGGATCATTCGGTTCCCTTCAAAATGGTTGAGCTTAGTTGTGCTAATATTCGCGTCTTGTCCGTGAACGGGTGCTGAGACTGGTCATCTCTTAGCTGCCAGTGGCTATTTTAATATATATATATTTAGTTTTTATTTTTAATTTATTTACATTATTCTCACATATTAGTAGCGATAAGAAACATGTACACATGTTGTATCAGAGATATTTTTGTAATACATAAAATGATTGAAAAGAGTGTATATGGAGTTTCTTGCACATTCTTCTCCATAGAGATCTACGCTTTGGAATGTGCAATTAGCATAATTTTTTGACTGACTGACTTATTGACATTTCAATAGTGCCTGAAAATGATTTATTTGAAATAAAATGCTTTGAATCTTTTAATAAAATAATGTAATACAATATAATGTTTTCTTTTTTATAATTCCTAAACAATGATGTGAACTCAAAAGTATTTTCCCAAATTTTTAGGTAAGTAATCAGTTTTGTGTCGAGAACACGTCCTTGTTCAATTAAACATACTTACTGATTTGAAAAAATAATACTTATATAAAATGGAAATAAATTTGTCTAAAAAAGAACAGCTAAGTATCAAGATTAGGTTGGTACGCTATTCGGTTTCAATGGGTTGCCATGCGAACAACACAGTGGTGCCTCCATTATCAAACTTATAAGGTAACGAATAAAAAAGATACGGCCGTTTATGTTGCAAATAACATGTATTTCGACACTCAAGGGAATCAAAATTCGGTACTTCCCGTTGACCCAGAATCCTGAAATTTTGCATGAAGCAAGGTCTTATAACACAAGTGTAGGGAAAAATCTGAAAACTAAATTGGTACGTTACAAAAAAAAAAACTGATGAATGATGAACTGAAAGTCTGCCAAACCCTCGCGCTCCACCTAAGAGCGAGGGATGTCATTGGGTAATTTTCCTATCGAAAAAAAAGCGGGGCCTTTTGTAATTGAATGTCATACGTGCAAAAACAGCACACCATTATTGTTAGATAACATTGAGTTCTTCACTATTACTAAATTGTTCACGAGTTTTCTACATTTTATTTTAAATAGAAAATAATCGTAATCGTATAATACTATCATTGTGGGAATAACTTATTTGTTTTGTTAATCTTACTTTACCATATGCCTACTAGTTTTCCACAATGAGGGTAAAAGGAGTCCCAGTTATAACTATCAGAGTATTATTTTTTAAATATAAATGCTCTGTATGCGTTCTCGTAATTTACTCAACTGTAAACTGGAATGATATAAACTCTAGAAAAAGGGGGTGTTCTCCCTGTACGTTTCGTTGCGTAGTTTCGTTCTTGATTTCTAATTTGGTCAACGTTCATGGCAACACCGCTAAGACAACTGTCAAAAAGAAAACGGATCGTTGCACTCTTGGGAACGCTAAAATATATAAAATAATAAGTTTTCTATGGATTTAGAATAATTACACGTCTTGTACTTATTAATTTTAACTATGTTTTGGAGCGGAAACTATATCGTAGTTAGGGAGTTAAATTTTCTTCTCAAAGAGGAGGTGCGTATTTTGTTGAAAAATTGATGGTTATGAGTGGTTAAAACGATGAATTTTCGTAATAATTCGTGTTAGTGACACCTTTTGTGATGAAAAACAAGGTTCTGGGTGGACGATGATGTCATGTTCGCGAGTAGAGAGGCGTATCGGTGATGTTAGTGTTGAATGTTGTGGATGTGTGCAGTAAGCTTATTGTTTCAGAATGTAACGTTGTCGCAAGTGCTGGAGGCGGACGACATCCTGCAGGAATGCAAGGCGGATAACAAAGCACTCATACAGTTGTAAGTATCAGTACATGCCACATTTGGTATGGGGCCTGCACCAGTCTGTTGGTTTGTTGTTATCTGGAGTTCAGTGACTGACTAGTGTAGTCAAAACAATACGAAACAGGGCTTTAATATTTAATGACTGCTATGCCAGAGAGTGTGAGCAAGTGCACTAGTTGTTCATGACTACTCTGTTCATGGTATAATTACTTGTCAACAAAGCAATTGTGTATTCAGCATTTATCAACTGAATTCTGCTTAGTCACAAAAATATCTCATAATAGTTGGTATGACAGATCTGTAGGATCCATCCAGTGATGGACTCTTCTCAGAATAGATATAACTAGTTTCTTCTTAAAGTGATAATAACCATTGTATTACATCTATTAATGGGATAGCATTTTTTATATGTAAAAAAGTTTGATCTCAAGTGATAAGACAGAGTAATTCTTCAAGCAGAGATTCGGTCCTTGTACTTCACTTAATATTGTGCAAGCAACAAGTATGTAGACATCTAGAAGATTGTCAAACTGTATAAGATGAGAAAGAATTTTATTTATAACTAACTTTTCTTTATGGTAATGAAAACTTCATTCTGAATTCTTCATTTGAAAAAAACAATTTGGTTTACTTACCAATGCATGAACTTTTTAGGGAGGTCAGAAGAGCTTTTAGAGAGAGATCCTATGAGTAGACATTAGATAAAATCAGATACATATTTTACCTAAAGTGAGGGGTTGACTATGTAACTCGCTTTCATATTGAATAAAATCCTGTTATTTTGAGATCAATAAATTTACTGCTCTAAATTCTGATTATGGAATAAGATGTATTCTGTAATTATGTTCAGGTGTTGGCTAATGTGGAATGGAATGTATTTTTGGACATTATGAAATCTATGGATTTCAGAAACTCAATTCCCTTTTTCTAACTAGAAATAATTTCATAAAAATCAAAATCAAAAAGCATTTATTCCAAATAAACCATTTACAGGCAATTTTGAAATGTCAAGAAGTCAGTTGCTTAACCATTGCGCCAACAGTAACATTGAAATAAAGTAGCCTATTGTCATAAATCTTATTTGATGGATTGACACTACCCACTTTTGACTTATCAGATTTAATTGATATTCATTAACCTTTTGAGTTGACCTGTTGATGGTGAGCAGTGGTGGCCGAGTGGTAACGGCCCCGACTTACAAGTTGTAGGTCGCGGGTTCAAACCCAGCCAGGCGCATTACTTTGTGTAATTTATTTCATCACCACTGCTCTCAAAACGGTGAAGGAAACCGGCATGCCCTAGAACCAAAAATTCGAAGACGTGTGTCATCCACCAACCCGCACTGGGCCTGCGTGGTGGATTACGGCCCATTCCCTCACCTAGAGAGGAGGCCTGAGTCCCAACAGTGGGAACATTATAAGGCTGACTATGCTAACCTTTTCAGTAGCGTAATTAGAGACACAATAGAAAGACAATGACGGAGCGAATGCCGGCGTTGTTGGCATTGTCTTTCTATTGTGTCTCTAATTATGGTCCTCAAAAGGTTAAACCTTAATACATGGTGCCAGTATCTATTATAATAAGTATGTTTGATTAAAACCGAATTTATTTCAGTAATTTACATTTTTATTCAGTCAGTGTTTGATGTACTGCTACCAAAGTGCATAAATAACATTCTTGTTATTTCTATCAGCACCTGAAAAACTGCTTTGTGTTAAATTCCAGCCTGACAAAGCCAGAGGTGCTGGCGGAGCTGATAACATTGATAACGGAGGAGCCACCGAAGAACCTGGAGCTGGCGTCGCAGTACCGACACGCGAACATCGCATGCGAGGTGCTGACTAGCCACCTATCCATGCTGAGTGACCGCCTGTCGCTCGATGCCACGCAGATGAACCGCCTGTGCGACTTCATCAACAAGGATCCTCCGCTCAATCCACTGCTGGCCTCCTACTTTAGTAAAACTGTGGAAATGCTGCTGGAGAGAAGTCCCAAACAGGTAATTCTATATTTAATATTAATGTGATATTTTACACACTTGTCACATGTTTTATAATTGATGAAACTAGAAAAATATCATGTTCATACATTGATGATAATTATAGGGTTTTCCAATTGATACATTCAAGCTTTTATAGAGTGTAGTTGCTATCTTGGTTAAGCTGGCTTTGGTACTTATTTAGTCTTCTCATGTGACCATGGAATGATACCATGATTCTACAATGCATTGAAATTGTTTAGATTTAGTTTAAAATTTAGGGTTCTGTTCCATCTGTAGGACTTTAGGTTACTAAAGTTTTGTGCCCTGCATTCAATTTCTTCCTCTATTCACTGTTCATCGATAGCATGCGACTTAACGCCGCTCAACTACTTTCTGCAGGGCTACGTGAAGTGTTGGGTTTCTTTCGAGAAACAACAGTTCATGATATATATAATATATTTATTTATTTATTTAAACTTCATGTACAGTGATGGTACATAGGCGGACTTAATGCCACAAAGCATTCTCTACCAGTCTACCATTGGGTTAAAAAGACAACACTGTGGTAGGATATATCTATATAGTCTGCCATGAAGGACAATTTAACTTGCCTTCATCTAGAATTGGGACACATTTACGCGAAGATATACAAACATTTTCCATTATAGCAGAGCAGCAGCAGCCTTTTGCCCGAAATTATATGACATACAACATGTCATTGGCAGCAAATAAAAATAAAAAATCACTAAGCTCTTAATTGTGGTAAGCATGTCGCATTGTATAGTACAGCAACGAAAATTGTAAGGGGAACACTAAACAAAAAATGAAGTCTCCAAAAATATAAGTAATATTTTGACTGCATTTTCTTGGAAATTCTTATTCAGAATATGTCTATTAATATTTGTGGAACGCTAGGGTTCAGGCACATGAGTAGATAAAGGGAACAGAGGCAAAGCTTCCTACGAACAGAGTCACTGGCACTCTAGTGGTGCAAAAATGATATTTTTCCACTTTTGTCAACTATTGTAATGAATTGACTACTTAAATAGCTAACAGTCACAAACAAAAATAGACATCGTCGTTTTATGACGTGCAAGTGACATGCAAACTTGAGGTGACAAACAACACATTTTTGTTATTATCTTATGCACCACCACGCCCTACTAAGCCCGTGGACTCGCAGATGATGGCTTGTGATCCATCATGGGTCTGGATTATGCTTCATCCATATACCATAATCCATACTTACTATATGGATGGATAAAATATGTACAGTAGTTTTTATCTAGCTTCGGCTCCGCATCCGCAGTAACCAACAGTCACGCAAACGAAGTAGTGGGCAAAATCTAGTATTATTATATGTTTCACGAACAAAGATTTTTCATATGAGTGATGCTGCTGGCAGGAGCTAGTGTACCTTATGAGTGTATAACCTCTGGTTCTGGTTGTTCCTCAGGACTGCTACCTATATCACATCGTGTGCCTGCGCGTGCTGGACTTCTTCAAGTCGCGGCGCGACTTCCTGCCCAACCTGCTGCGCCACATGTCTACATCGGCCATCGCTGACACCTTCAAGTACTTCATCCGCCTCGACGACTTGTTCAAAAAGACTGTTATGGAGGTGGGTTTGGAGAATTTATTTCATATTGTTATAGAAACATATAAGATAGGCTGATACATACTTTATTTTTTCGTATAATCTTATGCAAGTCATTGTCAGGCACTGGCAGGACTATTTTCTTCTCTTCCATTTCTAATCTTCCACAGCCAGCCTCGAGTGGGATAAGTTCTCTATAGCACATTAATACAGAGTTAGAAGTATAAAAGAGTGAGAGAAGCAAGCTTACAAATGTTAGCCCTTGGTCTCGGATATAACTCGTATAGCCATAAATTATGTTAAAATAATAAAAAAAATCATATGAAAGAAAAGGAAGTAAGTGATAGCATGACGAGTAACAGGGCAGAGTGGAAGAAAAAAACGTGTTGCGCCGACCCCAAATAATACGGGATAAGGGCAGGAAGATGATGATGAATAAAAAAAATCATAACTTTATAAAAATTTATGTAATATTCTTGGAATAATTTTGCACATTTGATATTGAATTTAAACAAGAAATTAATATATACTTCTACCCAAAACGCCCCCTTAACCTAAACACAGGCATTTAAGCATTCAGGGCCATGTGTCTATTGATCTATGCATTGTGTCTATTGGAAAGTTATCCACTGCTGATTGTGTTATCATGGCCTCAAACACAAACTACAGTTTGTAGTCCTAGGGGTTGAGGTCTAGGCTAGCTGAAGGCTGATCGTCACACTTAACGAAGTCCGGAACATGGGTTGTAAGCCTTGGCTGGGTAGTGCGTGCTTTATGGCCGGGTACTGAGTCTTGCTGACAAATCCATGGTATGTTATCGAAAAGGGTATTGTTAAGAGGCTTTACTACATTGTCTGCAATGGTATCTTGTTGTATACACTTTAGCTGAAGTTTTCACCTCTTTTTCACAAAAATGGACCTTGTTCAGTCTGTGTTAGGACACTGCACCCCAGCAAACCAGTATTGATGCCGCACGATGACCACACGGGATTCTGCCGATCAGTTGAGTGGCTTCTTTAGAGCTTCGAGCATACACTCGATCATTTTGCTTGTTGTAATTGTTTCTCGATTTTGAAAATTTTCTCATCTGTCTGTGTTTGCCATCAGCTTAACAAATAAGCAAACGTTTTGGTCTTTGCACTCTCTTCGATCTAAGCTACACGCATAAGGTGTGCCCCGTATGTCGCCGGTAAGGTGTGCCCCGTATGTCACCGGTAAGGTGTGCCCCGTATGTCGCCGGTAGGGTTGCCCCGTATGTCGCCGGTAAGGTGTGCTCCGTATGTCGCCGGTAAGGTGTGCCCCGTATGTCGCCGGTAAGGTGTGCCCCGTATGTCGCCGGTAAGGTGTCATGTATACCACCAGCGTTCTAGCGGGTATCTTCATTTCTAAGATTTCTTATTTCCTCAAAGGATTTTGACACATGAGTCGATTTCGAGTCCTCACAACACGCGACCGGCTTGATATTTTATGATCGTCAACAGAAGAAATGTTGGTGAAGATATCAATGGTGTGATAAACAAACATAAGTCTGATACTGATCTAGCGTTTTAAACATCGTTGCAGGTTCTATTCCCACGTTATGCAGAGCAATCACAGCAGTTCTGTTTTCTTTAATACCCCATTTCATTTTAAATTATTAGGAACAGCGTGGAAAAAACTATATATCGAAATACAATTTATCAAAATTATGCAGTATGAATGAATTAGCCTCGATCCTATTAAAATCATAATATCTAAATGGATATAGGAAGAATAAAGGATAGCTAAGAAAAGCAAGTCATTCCTCAAAAAAACCATACGCTTTTATATAGCGAGGAAAAGTTAAAAAACAACATCAAGCGTGTCCTTGCCAAGAAAGCGTATTCCAAGTTTGACGACTACGTTGAAGACACACTTGTCAGAGATTCAATTTTCAGCTAAGTAGGTATTTATGAGGCAAGTCATGTTCTGCGACTGTGCGTGTTTAACACACACGTTAAACTGTGATTTCCTGGAATAGAATAGTGTAGAATATATTTTATTCGAAACTGAAACAACAAAACGGCAATGACAAAAAAAAAAACCGGCCCAGTGCGAGTCGGACTCGCGCACGAAGGGTCCTTTACGAGTATCCAAAAAACATTTCTTTTACACAATTTATTTTATTCTGTTTTTAGTATTTGTTGTTATAGCGCGATAGCGGTAACAGAAATAGTGAAAATTTCAACTGTCTAGCTATCACGGTTCATGATACAGTCTGAAGACAGACAGACGGCCAGTGGAGTCTTAGTTTAGTAATAGGGTCTCGTTTTTACCCTTTGGGTACGGAACCCTAAAAAAGAAGCTGAGTACAGAATTATAAAAGGGCGTTAAATGTTTCGGACACGTTTAACGGAAAGGGCTTCCTTGTCACATGCACACATACGCTGGCTACTGCATGTTCATTGCCGTGACGTCAGCAAGTATTTAGTCACGGTGCTCGCACATGTTTGTAAACAAGCTGAAGGTTGTTCAAATGCTAACTATTTTGTCTTATTATCTCTTGTTTTGCCTGTTATTTTACAGTGTTTTGAATTGAATCTGCCGCCTTAACATCTGTATTTAGGACGGCTTAGAAATCAATTGTTCTATTTAGCATTATAACCATACAATAAGTCATGCATCTAGCCTATCATTGCATAAAGTCAATTAGAAACAATGCCGGAAGAATCGTGAACCATATTGTGGTGGTATCAATGGCTGCTTATCTGAGAAACATAATCTGCTCGTGTTCTGTTGTGCCCCAAACGCGGCGCCTTGCTTTGTGTGGACGAGCAGGGGCGGGCGTGACGGACGTGTTCACGCGGAAGCGGCACGAGTCGCGCGCGGTGACGTGCGGGACACTGCGGCGTCACGTTGTCAACAACCCGATCGTACTCGCTGAAGAGTAAAGCACAAGTGTATAGTGAAGATTCTACATTTCGCCAGTTACCTATAGCCATCATTATGGTACAATAATGAACACCTGGGGATGAACTCACCGCCACTTCAGCAGTTGCGCTCACGACCACTTCACGATAGTAAAAGGCCAATGCAAACTATTGGCATGTTTTACTTTTTCTTTTTGCCAAAAATGAAACCTACGTTATATGTTAGAGGCCAATACGAGGAATCAATAGTAAAAATAACTAAGTCTTTAAACTGTAACCGAACGAAGATACATACAGAAACATTGCTAGTATATTTTTGTTAGGCGTTGCCTATTTTCGTTATGTTTTAATGAAATGGAAATATAATACGTAATATTTTGAGGTTTTTATTGATAAAAATGACGCCTGATAACAAACTATAGCAATATACTAAATAGTCTGTGACTTCGTTTGGTTACGGCTGGTAGACAATTTTTTTTGCTATTGATTTATCATACGGTTCTTTAAGATATGGCCTAGCTTTCACTTTTGGCGAAAAGAAAAAAAATACATGCGAGCAAGGTATCGGAAAAGTTTCATTCCCTTTTATACATCTTGTTCTAAGCTCAATTTCCTCCTTCACAGTTTGTACTTGTACATGCTCATGCTGCTGGTTTTAGAGACCAAGGAGCATCTCATACATTTCTGAAAACCTTTTTTGAAATCTTTGTAATATTTTTATATTGCAAGTTTTTGCTGAAGCCTCCCGTTCTATACCGTGTACCCAAGTGGGTATTAATATTACTTTGTAGGTAAAGAGTTTGTTTGCCAAAAAAAAACGTATGTTTTTCTACCAAACAGCCAGTTAAGTTTACCGAGTAAAAAAACACAAAATTCACAATATTTTACATGGGCGGGCACTTACGAAACGTCAGAAACTTGTACTCGTGTATACAGATCCAATTTTTTAAAATCTTCCGCTACTATTACACAACGCCATCTAGTCCCAAACCAAGCAGAGCTTGTGTTATGAGTACTAGATTACTGACAAACATACTTATATATTTCTTATATTATAGATAAATTATACCCAGACACGTTGAATGTTCACGCAATGATCGTGCGCATCACACGTTTGTCTTGGTTGAGAATCGAACCCACGACCACCTCCGGCATTACAGTCAGGGCCACTATCCACTATACCAACGCGACAGGACAGTCCATCGGTCGTAAGGAGAAAAACCGCCAAGAAACTTCGCTCTTTATTATATTCTCTGTGTCCAATTCGAATTATCTCCCTCTGAACTTCCCGAGATGAGCCGCTAGGTAGCGGGAAAGTAATATGGAAGTCTACAAATAGTCCGCGATATCTTTGTCAGTCATCATCATCATCATTTCAGCCGAAAGACGTCCACTGTTGGACATAGGCCTCCCCCAAAAGCCGCCACAATGACCGGTCCTGTGCGTCTCACATCCATCGGATTCCCGCGTCCCTCACCAGGTCATCGGTCCACCTTGTGGGAGGCCTTCCAACGCTGCGTCTTCCGGTACGTGGTCGCCATTCCAGAACCTTTCGTCCCCATCGACCATCTGTTCTGCGAGCAATGTGCCCTGCCCACTGCCACTTAAGTTTGGCGATTCTTCGGGCTATGTCCGTAACCTTGGTTCTCCTGCGGATATACGCGATCACGCAAGGAAACTCCGAGCATAGCCCTTTCCATTGCCCTTTGAGTAACTTTAAGCGATGAGGTCCATTGTAAGCGACCACGTTTCGGAGCCATATGTCATCACTGGCAACACGCACTGGTCATAGACTTGTCTTGAGACACTGTGGTATATTGGACGAGAAGACACCGCACAGCTTCCCGAACGCTGCCCAGCCGAGTCGGATTCGACGGTTGACCTCTTTCTCGAAGTTAGACCTACCCAACTGGACCGTCTGTCCCAGGTAAACGTAGTCGTCAACAACTGCGATCTTTGTCAGTACCTGTGTGTTATTAAGAGTGAAAACTTCAGCAAGAAATGTGGCAAAAGCTTCTCAGCACGATCTTAATCAGTTTTAGTAAATGTGGTGCTTTTAAAAAAAAAATACTTTCATAGTGAGTGTTCGTTATTAAGGGCATCCAACTCGACATACATTTTCAGTGTTTTTCATACAACCGCTCTTACGCGATTATGACGTTATTACATATTTTTAATTAGATTTTTTGGAAACACAATATCTTGTGGATATTATCTAGGCTTCTATTGAAATCAATTTATAAATTTATGTGTAAAACTTATCCAGTGAAGACCTACAAAATCTACAAAGCTAGATCAAGTAAATCTGGATCACCAAATACTAGTTATTACCAAAATACTGTATTATCAGTCTTTCCGTTAAATATGTACTTATGGTAGCTATCACTAGGGTATGATCTGAGTACTATCTTGTCAACTTTTTACATTGAGGTTCTATATGTTGAAAAGTCCCTTGTATACAAAGAAATCCTGTTCAGGTATTTTTTTGGTTAAGTCAGCAACTCTGCCAGATACCATACACACATACATAACAACACATATACACCTACACACCACCACCTACAGAGATAGCTATTTTATTCTTTTCCCCTGAGCAGAGTTGGTCACACCCCCGCTAGTGTACATAGCTAATACATGACTACTTTTTGAGGAGGCTCTATGTCCTGGGGGTCAATGTGCCGCTGTATCTATTGACTCATTCTTTTGTAACTCCTTTGTCTCGAAAACTATAAATATGATTCACACACATAGAAACAAATTCGCGAAACATGACAATATTTGCTTCGTTAGTCATATTGTTAGCATGTGCGAATTAAGTACATAATAGAACAGGTAAGTACAGTAGGAATTTGCTAAACATACAGATATTGTGTTGTTGATGTTTACAAATATTGACAATTTGTTGCCGAAGTAGGGCAACATAGGGACAATGCTGTGTTGGTACAGCTGGCGTGAGCAGCACTTGGGTTAGTCATGTGGGCTCCGTGCCGGTGCTTATGTCTTAGATTACATTCGAAGGTGGGTCGTTCTTTACAGGTTTTTGCAATAGAATGTAATTTTGCGGTCACTGGAACTGTGATTTGATGCCGTGTAATTATCGCAAACTGGGCCTCCAAACTTTGGTATTTTTGCTCTACATCAACTGTGCATTTTCAACTACTAAGCTATGTTTTTTCTCCAATTACGATGAAAAAAAAATCGATGGTACCTTTATACGATAAACGCGTTCTTAATTGGCATTCAAGAGATGAGAACACATATTGTACTTTATATTAGTCAACAACAACTTATTTTATAAATTTTCTTTTACATAAAATGGAAATATTATATTTAGACTTGGCAATTACGGATGGAAAATAACATCTGCCAAATGTCCACTCCTAGCAACGCGGCAAATGAGAGCTCTTTTTATCGCGTTTTTCATCACATTTTAGCACATTACCGGCGCTATCCAACTGTCTGCGTCTCGGATATTTTGTTTTAAATGTTGAATATTTCTCGGCTTGTTAGCATAGACACGTCCCTTTAGATACAGAATAGCCCCACAGAAAAAGTCAGTAGCTGTCAAATCCGGCGATCTTGGGGGCCAATCAATGTCACCATTTCTTGAAATTAAATGTCTTGAAAACATTTTTCTTAATAAATCGATTGTGTCTCTGGCCGTATGACGTGTGGCCCCGTCTTGTTGGAGCCACATGTTTTCTAAGCCCAACTGATTCATTTGATGTAACAAAAAATCGTGGTCATCTCACGGTAACGATCTCCATTCACTATTACGGCAGCGCCCGTAGCATCTTCAAAGAAGTAGCAGAGTAATAACTCCTCCTGACCAAATTCCACACCATACTGGTACTCGACGTGGCTGCAGCGGTCGCTCGTGGATCAACAAAGGCAGTTCTTCGCCCCAATAGCAATAATTTTGTTTATTAACAAATCCACTGAGCTCGAAATGGGAGCTTTATCACTCATAATGATTTTTTTGAAAAAATCTGGGTCGTTATCCGATTGGATATAGCTTTACTTATTTATTTAAACTTCATGTACAGTAGTGGTACATAGGCGGACTTAATGCAACAAGGCATTCTCTACCAGTCAACCTTTGGGTTAAAAATACAACACTGGTAGGCTTGCACAATAAACAAATAACATATAATTCAAAAAGAAAAAATAAAATAAAAATAAATTATTTATAATAATGAAATACATATATATGCTAAAATTATAAACTATACTACTAATAATACTATGAAAAATACCACCAATTGGGTTCGCACAAAATTACTGAAGTTACGACAGCGATCATGGTCCCTAGGCTGATGTTCTTGAGTTATCTGAATCTTATATGGGAACAAACCCAGGTCTTTCTTGAGAATAGTCTGTAGGGAGGTCCTCTTGATTTCCAGCTGTTGAGAACGTCGTCTTGCAGAAAATGTCGGATCTTCGGCTACACTTTTACGGACTCTTTCAATATTCTGCTCCGAACGAACTCTTCTAGCACGATGAAGAATTGGTTATCTGTTACAATGCCACGCTGCTGAAAATTATTTACCAAAAGAGTTATTGCTAGCGGTGAAGGAAGGTGATTTCTACCGAAAATTGTTCGCAATTTTCTCATCGTTTTGGCAATAGAAGATTAGTTTGAGTAGAAAGTTTTGATAATTAAAACACGTTGTTCAATCGGATATCGCTCCATAATATCAAATAACTGTCAAATATGGCGTCAAAACCATATAGCGGCAAAAAAAAGTTGTGTACTTCTAAGTTGGCCACCCTGTAGGTGAAATAACACATTTTTCCTAATAAAGAAATAACACTACGTGCATAATAATAACTTTATTTCGGGTGGCATAGATCTATAGAAAGCTTAACTTGAACACATTTTATTTTATTTGCCATGACTGGCCACACCTATACAAGACATGACTACACAAGAAACCCAATAATTTTGAAAGGGACAGTCAAAACGTACCTACAGCAATTGCGTTCAGAATGCCATTGTTGCTATTCCATATACGAGCCAGCGGGGAAGCTGCTTTTTTGCGCATGATGGCCTGGAAACCATCAGTGCGAGCTTCAGCGAACATCCTAGAGGCGCTGCATCGTCACGGCAGACCCAACAACATCCTGAATGCATTATTGTACTGAGTGCGCAAGGCTCTGTAGGCTCGCTGGGTATGTTTCACCCACAAGCCGCTTGAGGAGAAGGACTGGCAATATGATTTGAATAGTGTAATTTTCACTTCTTGTTTGAACCTGCTTTAGAGCAGGGCAGGGAGGGAGGGCAGGCTGTTGTTTGCCTGCACTCTTTTTAGTGTTAAATTGTAACCCATGCGCCTCCGCGTAATTCTCACATATAGGTAAAAGTTTCCTTAGCCCACTTATGGAGGGGTTCAGTAGCACCACATCATCTGCATAGCGAATATTATTAAAACAAGTGTCATCAATATGGCAGCCGACATGTGTGCTACTGAGCCGCTCGACAAGCTGGTTAATATAAATGTCACATGATACTTGTATATTTCTTTTACTTCGTCTCCGTTTTTGCTCGTATGAACGGCGGCAGTCACGAGTCAAACTTTTTTTTAGTTAAAGACACACAGTCGATAACTGTAGCGTTTTCATCGTACAGTGGTTAGAAGAGCACCAGTTCCTGGAGTGCCTGATCCAGATCGTGTGTGGCACGTACGTGGCGGAGGAGCTGGGCGGGGCGGCGCCCGAGCCTGCCGAGAAGGCGGAGCGCGAGCCGAGCGAGAAGAGCGACGTCAACCACAAGGAGGACGCCGGCGCGACCGTCACTGATGCTGAGAAAGGTGAGCAGACTAAGGCATACAAAGCTATAAATATTTACTCACAGAAAAACAAAGGCCGAAAACGTTTTTCATGTATTATTTTACAATTTTTTTTTGCCTCTGTATGTACGCAGTGGATATCAGGAAAGTTATGGATATTAAATTTGGGATCCGGATACGGATATAGGGATATTATTATACCGGACCGTTGACCTGGTGAGGTCGCGGGAATCCGATGGATGCGAGACGTACAGGACCGGTCATTATGGCAACACTTGGGAGATACCTATGTCTAACAGTGGACGTCTTTCGGCTGAAATGATGATGATGATTATACCGGTTTCGTACATGACATTATTTTTGATTATCTGTTAGTTTCGAATGAATCGCCAGGTTCGCCAAAACCAGAGAGCAGTACAGAATCGTCCCCGGCGGGCGCGGGCGGCGCGGCGGCGCCCGCGGGGGGCGGGGCGGCGCCCGCGGGGGGCGGCGCCAGCGCGGAGGCGCGCGCGCGCATCGCGGCCGTGGCCTCGGCCAACGCCGCCGCGCTGCTGTGCGACCTCATCGTTAATGGCTGCGCCGGGGAGGGCTGCTCCACCAGGTATGTACGAACATTAAGCTGTTATTCGAACCTCGGCTGCAGGCAGCACATGCGGGGGGAGAGGGAGGTTCCAATAGCATCTTTATTGCTCTTTTTACTTTACCGTTAAACTTACTGTGCGGCCACTTAATAAATTTAAGTGATCGAAAAAAAACTTTCGCTTAAAATCTACACTAATATTATAAAAAGGTAAAATTCGTTTTTTTTTTGTTTTTATGCTTTTTTTTGTTTTTATGCTTTTTTTTGTTTGTAGGAGGTAATCTCTGGAAGTACTAAGTATACTAAGTGGTCCGATTGCTAAAATTTTTCCACCAATAGAAAGCTGCTTTATTTCTGCGGGAGTATATTTATGTTCGCAAAAGTCAGTATGTAGTAAGTGTGTGTTCCCCCGGCAGGCCGCGCCTGTCGCAGTGGCTGGTGGCGCGGCTGGCGGCGGAGGCGGGCGTGCGCGCGCTGCTGGCGGGCATGTTCACGTCGCCGGCGCGCGCGCGCCCGCACGCGCTCGTCAACGGCTGCCAGGTGCTGCGCGCGCTGCTCATGCACGAGCCCATCCTGTGAGTACTGGCGCGGCACTGTCGCCGATCATCATTATTTCACATTCGTACTTTTTCTTGCAAATGAAACATTCATTACTAATACTGAACACAGTCATAACGATGCTCATGACTTTTGCCGATCTATATCATTAAATTTCTAACTTACTATGTATATCTCAGTCCATATAAATATTCAATAGATACAGAACTTAGTTGTGGGTATAATGCCACCTATAACATCTACCAATCTCTACGCTGTTAGGCATCAAGACACGCACGACACTATACCACGTCTATTATGAGGTCAAATTCTCGTGCTTAAAAAACAATCAAATTCAAATCGTATTATCTTTGCCACCATCACTTCACACGATTTTGACGTCTGTAATCCATGTTTGTACCTCGCTCAGAAGTCAGGGGCTCAAATATTGTTTAACAGAAATAGAGCATATCCGGCGTGCGACGCTAAAAACAGATTTTTTTTCATTTACTAAAAATAATCATTCACTACCGCACTTAGTACAATTATCGACACATATCGCATATGTCTGTGTGCAAGAAACAAAATGGAAAGGAACCAACTTACGCCACATTGGGAAGGTTTATAAGCTTATCTACAATGGAAAAGAGAATGCCAGGAATGACATTGGAGTTATATTATGCCAACCTCTCGATAATAATGTCGTTGACATAAAAAGCACCAATGATCGAATCATGTCAGTAAAACTCAAACATAAACAAGCATGCCTTAATGTTCTTCCGCACGAATCCGGCGCAGGAACCTCCCGAACTTACCATGTCCGGTGAGAACCTGCGTCATGCGGAACGTGAGGACACCGTGTTGTCTTTCCAGCCACTTCTTAAAGAAGGGACTTGCCGACATAATTCTGGTGTGCCCAGCACTGGATTACGACAGTCGCTGTCGCCATTTCACCATGAGATCCTGCCTAAACTCTGTCCGCCATGCCGCGATTTGTCGCGGCAGCGGGGCAGCGGCCCCGGCTTTGCATCTCCACGCGCAAACCGTGCATGCGTGCAAGGAATGTTGCCTCCAGATCGCATGGTGGTGCGATTCGCGACAAAACCGTGCGGTATCCGCGTAGCATCTGGATGTCCATAACCCTCTTTCATGTAATCAGCTTGGCCGCTGGTCGGTTTCGCAGCGACGGCGCCCACACATAAGCAGCAAAATAGTACTATAACTAAAGCTTATTTCGCAAAAAAGTTTTGTAAACGTAATATAACGAACATGTTGAATAAAGCGTTTGACAAAACTTTTTAGAATTATAAGTTTATACAGAAAAAAAATTATCTATAAGCTAGTGATGTAAACATTTACACTACCATTTTATACAACTGTTATAGACAGGGACTGTATAAGGCTTATGAAAACATGTATAGAACTATTGTGCTCTATATAATTGTTGGTCGTTGCTCTTTTGTATCTAATTTAATCTGTAAAAGTTTTATATATATTTACCATTATAGGCCTGGTTCAATAACGGTTATTGAAATTCAACAATACGGTGATTTTGTGATACAGTGCGTTTTCATGTATCTGCTATATTACAAAGTGTTTTAATAGTCATGACCGCTCAAAAATAGAGCACTTTGGTGATATAACTGAATTTTGTGTCCTAATGTGAGGAATCTACGCTATAGGAATTTTTAAATTCTTGTGGATTATACCTTTTTATACTGGTTACAAAGACACTTGTTAAAATCAGAATGATTATACAGGGTGTTTGGTGCATCGTGTGCCAAATTGAAATGGCCGGCGGGAGGGGGTCATCTGCTATCCTTTCAGACCCCTAAAAAGTTCTCACGTCCTGCGGATTTTTTTTCATAGCTTATTTATTGTTTTATGAAAGCAAGACCCAAATTTTTCGTTCAAATACAAATTAAAAAAAAATATATAAGACTCTGAATTTTAATTTTATTTTGATGTGTATTGTATTAGAGTACTTTTAAATTTAAAATTAGTGATATTAGATATCTAGCTTTTTTTTTTAATTTGCTCGCAAAGTTTTGGACTGTTATCTCACTCTTAGAAGGTAAAATCTGTCTCGTATCTCTCTTTTCGGAGGTTTGATATAAAAAAAAAATGAAATTGCATTTTTAACATTTTATAATACGGCCGTTCTAACTTGGCGCCCGTGAACATAGGCTCTGCGAACTTTAGCGCATGTACAGTCGTAAAAAAAACTGTTATTGACGTTATTTTTTTAAAACCTAAATACGAATAAAATTTTACTAATACAGGGACCAAGTACAAATAAAATAAATATTAAAACACTTTCAGACAGAAAGCTACAAAAATAACTTATGAATTAAAGAAACAAACCTAACACTACACAAAAAACTTAACAATGTATTAATAAAAACCAGCGAAAACTTTTGTCACCGCCTGTGCTCAAGACAGAGACAGCGACACGAACACGACACCAATGCTAACGTGTGACTGAGACACATTACCGCGTCCCGAGCATTGCCGATTATGCACGAAGTTTTACGGAGTAAAGAAAAAGGGATGTCCAATATGCGTGTCTGAGGGTGTTGTTTAATCGATTATTTTTCAAATCGATTGAAATCTAATTATAAAAATATATTTTATTAAATTTGATAAGGAGGTTTAAAATATTCTCAAACAGTAGTTATTGTAGTAGTCGTTTATAATTAACTGATATTTAACTAAATCATATCTTTCAACCAAGAAAATATGTATAATATTATTAGTTTTTTTATTATTAAAGTCGAAATCTCGTTTACTAACGACAACATTTACTATGTTTGTAAATCTATTTCGTTCAATATGTCATATAAACAAATATCAATAAATTCCAAATCGATAAAAATCGATTGCGATATTTGATTGAATAAAGGGTCGATTGTGTTTAAATAGAGTCAATCTCTAGCTTACACCTCCGCCCCGCGCACGTCGCCTCATGCCACCATTTTGTTCTTAAAAAACGTTCGTGCGCAGCCTTCTGCGCAAACTTCAGGGCCGCCAAATTAAAACGGCCGTACTGTATTTCATAATTACTAAATTACTTTTACTACTACATCACCGTTTGGCAATATCCCTCACTGTAACATCAATCTAACAGGTCAAAAATGGTACGCCGAAGCTGCTATACAACTATCGTAGTTGCGAATTATTAGCGAATAAGGATATAACTGCGCCCAATACGGGTTGTGTAAACGTTTTTTGGCCTATTATAGAACCACTCAGTAACAATAATTGGTTCTTGACAAACGTTCTATGGACTGCTTTAGGACAAGGCTTTGCTGCTTGGGTACCGGCGCTCCATAAAGAGCCATGGACCGAACGATACCTGCGTAGAGCCTCCGGCAGGAGACGTCTGGAACCCCTAACTTGGGCAGGAGCCGCTTGAGGGCAGCCCCAGTCCGATCCAGTTTGGGAGCCAGACGTCGGAAGTGCTCCTCGAAATTCCATCGGCTGTCGAGGACGAGTTCCAGGTACTTCATCGTCGATTCGACGCCGATGTGAACTCCTCATACCGTTATTTGGGAATCCGTTATTGGTGGCGCGTTCCGAGGGCCGTGAAAACACACGGCCTAGGACTTGTGCAGTGCCACCTCGAGTCCCAGCTGGTGGATCCTCTCCACGACTGTCGCAACCCCGCGTGTCGGTCTAGTTCGGCCGCCGCCTGGTACAGCGCCCCCTGCACCAGGACCAGCGTGTCGTCTGCGTAACAGACCCCGCTGATCCCGTCAGGGAGGTCGCTACACAGCTCGTAGTCGTACCCGGTGTTCCACAAGGGCGGTCCTAGTAGCGATCCCTGCGGAACACCGCAAGACATCTCTCGCCGTTGCCACTCTCGCTGTGGACAGGGAAAATTCGTCTTAGCTGCCCCACCCCATACCGGAACACAATAACTAATCACAGACTGACACAGCACTTTGAATATTTTTGAGAGACCTATGTTGACCGAGTTGACTGTTGTCACCTCTGTTTCTAGGAAACACATCTGCCATCCGGGGAAATATATTAGAATTCGTTTTAACCAATATCGCGATTTCTAAAATATAAATTAAAGTTAAAGGTAAGATTTTGTGGTTTCTGAAAAATGGCTTCATTATCTGTCATTTTTAGTTTAAATATGGATCTGAGGCATTTTTTTTTGAGCTTTAAAAACATTTTTTTTTTTCAAATATCTTAGAGAAAAGGGATAGAAATGATATTGGTCTTTCATTTTGCATCACTCTTTTCTCTTGTTTTTTGTAATGTTTTACTATCGATCTTTTCAAGGCATCAGGAAACATTCCTTCACAAATACACAGATTCATTATATGACACAGTTAGCCAGATACAATGTTAGTGACAGATTTAACGATTCTTGTACTAACACCATCATAATCTACACTGTTAGTATTATTAAGGGCCAGAATAATTTTGAATATGTTTGTAGGAAAGCAAGGAGTCATGTCAAGGAGTCAAGACAAATAAGATGAATTTATTTCAGAACATAATTCCATCTAAAATGGTCAAGGCCTTGCATTAATTTACCTACGATACCTTATATCTACTTACCTTACATTAAATAGGACGGATACCATTCGAACTGTGTACCTTATTTCAATGTCCTACAAAAGGTCGCTCAAGTAAGTCAAAGGCCCTAAATTAGTCTGCGTTGGTCTCCGCAAACATCCCCAACGCAATACATCAGTATCGCAGCAACTCCATCAACATCCTAGACCAATTTATTTTAGAGGATCCGAATTATTGGATCGTCTAAAATAATGTAATGTTTGCCTTGAAACCAATGCATTAGCATTGGTTTGATGGTCTAAAACTATCTTCACATTATTGCCTTTGTAATAATAACGTTTTGGGTTACATCAGTTGGATGGTTTGAAAGTCTACATATAACGGGCATATGTAAAAACGTTTTTTTTTTCTTATAAATTAAAATGTTCGTAAAATAGCTGAAGTGCCCCATTTTTGTCAAAGATCTTAACTACTAAAGAACGTGTTTAGAATAAGAATTATATTTTGCCAGAATGTAGTTTAGCAAGTTGTTTACATTGTCCCACAACTGAAGGTTTGACAGTAGAATGAAAATGGCGTCGAGTGACGAGGAGTCTGGACGCGGCGGCTACGCGTCGTCGGGCGAGTGCGAGGAGCGCAGCAGCGTGGAGCTGGCCGTGGCGCCGCACCTGCCGCTGCTGCACCACGCGCTGCTGCACGACCCCGCCTCAGAGCCGCGACACCCGCACGTGAGTCCTACTATTAAAGGTCTGACAGTAGAATGAAAACGACGTCGTCGGGCGAGTGCGAGGAGCGCAGCAGTGTGGAGCTGGTTGTGGTGCCGCACCTGCCGCTGCTGCGTGTTTTAAAATTGTGCTCTAAGGTAAACTCTGGATAAAAAGGTAAGATACGTCTAACGGACTTTCTATCTGCGTCACCGTAAGGAAAAGAGCTAGTTTCTTGGTTCTTGATGGACTACGCTGATTGCTCCAATTCACCTTATTCACGATTGCTTCGGTTCACCTTATTCACGATTGCTCCGATACAACTTATTCACGATTGCTCCGATACAATTTATTCACAATTGCTTTGATACACCTTAATCACGATTGCACCAATTGACCTTATTCACGATTTCTCCAATTCTCCTTATTCACGATTGTTCCAATTCACCTTATTCACGATTGCTCCGATACAACTTATTCACAATTGCTTTGATACACCTTAATCACGATTGCACCAATTGACCTTATTCACGATTTCTCCAATTCTCCTTATTCACGATCGCTCCAAGTCACCTTATTCACGATTGCTCCAATTCGCCTTATTCACGATTGCTCCAATTCACCTTATTCACGATTGCTCCAATTCGCCTTATTCACGATTGCTCCAATTCACCATATTCACGATTGCTCCGGTACACCTTAATCACAATTGCACCAATTTTAACAGTATGCAGTTTACTGAATGAGGGTGTGTGTGTGCAGGAGGCGGCGGGGCGCGGAGAGGAGGCGCGCCCGGGCGCGGTGGGACTGGCGCGCGTGCAGGTGGCGGCGCTGCTGGCGCACCTGGCGCTCTCCGAGGTGGAGGAGGTGCCTACCACCATGCTCACGCTCGGTACGTACAACTAACAGGAGGCGGCGGGGCGCGGTGGGGCTGGCGCGCGTGCAGGTGGCGGCGCTGCTGGCGCACCTGGCGCTCTCCGAGGTGGAGGAGGTGCCCACCACCATGCTCACGCTCGGTACGTACAACTAACAGGAGGCGGCGGGGCGCGGTGGGGCTGGCGCGCGTGCAGGTGGCGGCGCTGCTGGCGCACCTGGCGCTCTCCGAGGTGGAGGAGGTGCCTACCACCATGCTCACGCTCGGTACGTACAACTAACAGGAGGCGGCGGGGCGCGGTGGGGCTGGCGCGCGTGCAGGTGGCGGCGCTGCTGGCGCACCTGGCGCTCTCCGAGGTGGAGGAGGTGCCCACCACCATGCTCACGCTCGGTACGTACAACTAACAGGAGGCGGCGGGGCGCGGTGGGGCTGGCGCGCGTGCAGGTGGCGGCGCTGCTGGCGCACCTGGCGCTCTCCGAGGTGGAGGAGGTGCCCACCACCATGCTCACGCTCGGTACGTACAACTAACAGGAGGCGGCGGGGCGCGGTGGGGCTGGCGCGCGTGCAGGTGGCGGCGCTGCTGGCGCACCTGGCGCTCTCCGAGGTGGAGGAGGTGCCCACCACCATGCTCACGCTCGGTACGTACAACTAACAGGAGGCGGCGGGGCGCGGTGGGGCTGGCGCGCGTGCAGGTGGCGGCGCTGCTGGCGCACCTGGCGCTCTCCGAGGTGGAGGAGGTGCCCACCACCATGCTCACGCTCGGTACGTACAACTAACAGGAGGCGGCGGGGCGCGGTGGGGCTGGCGCGCGTGCAGGTGGCGGCGCTGCTGGCGCACCTGGCGCTCTCCGAGGTGGAGGAGGTGCCCACCACCATGCTCACGCTCGGTACGTACAACTAACAGGAGGCGGCGGGGCGCGGTGGGGCTGGCGCGCGTGCAGGTGGCGGCGCTGCTGGCGCACCTGGCGCTCTCCGAGGTGGAGGAGGTGCCCACCACCATGCTCACGCTCGGTACGTACAACTAACAGGAGGCGGCGGGGCGCGGTGGGGCTGGCGCGCGTGCAGGTGGCGGCGCTGCTGGCGCACCTGGCGCTCTCCGAGGTGGAGGAGGTGCCCACCACCATGCTCACGCTCGGTACGTACAACTAACAGGAGGCGGCGGGGCGCGGTGGGGCTGGCGCGCGTGCAGGTGGCGGCGCTGCTGGCGCACCTGGCGCTCTCCGAGGTGGAGGAGGTGCCCACCACCATGCTCACGCTCGGTACGTACAACTAACAGGAGGCGGCGGGGCGCGGTGGGGCTGGCGCGCGTGCAGGTGGCGGCGCTGCTGGCGCACCTGGCGCTCTCCGAGGTGGAGGAGGTGCCCACCACCATGCTCACGCTCGGTACGTACAACTAACAGGAGGCGGCGGGGCGCGGTGGGGCTGGCGCGCGTGCAGGTGGCGGCGCTGCTGGCGCACCTGGCGCTCTCCGAGGTGGAGGAGGTGCCCACCACCATGCTCACGCTCGGTACGTACAACTAACAGGAGGCGGCGGGGCGCGGTGGGGCTGGCGCGCGTGCAGGTGGCGGCGCTGCTGGCGCACCTGGCGCTCTCCGAGGTGGAGGAGGTGCCCACCACCATGCTCACGCTCGGTACGTACAACTAACAGGAGGCGGCGGGGCGCGGTGGGGCTGGCGCGCGTGCAGGTGGCGGCGCTGCTGGCGCACCTGGCGCTCTCCGAGGTGGAGGAGGTGCCCACCACCATGCTCACGCTCGGTACGTACAACTAACAGGAGGCGGCGGGGCGCGGTGGGGCTGGCGCGCGTGCAGGTGGCGGCGCTGCTGGCGCACCTGGCGCTCTCCGAGGTGGAGGAGGTGCCCACCACCATGCTCACGCTCGGTACGTACAACTAACAGGAGGCGGCGGGGCGCGGTGGGGCTGGCGCGCGTGCAGGTGGCGGCGCTGCTGGCGCACCTGGCGCTCTCCGAGGTGGAGGAGGTGCCCACCACCATGCTCACGCTCGGTACGTACAACTAACAGGAGGCGGCGGGGCGCGGTGGGGCTGGCGCGCGTGCAGGTGGCGGCGCTGCTGGCGCACCTGGCGCTCTCCGAGGTGGAGGAGGTGCCCACCACCATGCTCACGCTCGGTACGTACAACTAACAGGAGGCGGCGGGGCGCGGTGGGGCTGGCGCGCGTGCAGGTGGCGGCGCTGCTGGCGCACCTGGCGCTCTCCGAGGTGGAGGAGGTGCCCACCACCATGCTCACGCTCGGTACGTACAACTAACAGGAGGCGGCGGGGCGCGGTGGGGCTGGCGCGCGTGCAGGTGGCGGCGCTGCTGGCGCACCTGGCGCTCTCCGAGGTGGAGGAGGTGCCCACCACCATGCTCACGCTCGGTACGTACAACTAACAGGAGGCGGCGGGGCGCGGTGGGGCTGGCGCGCGTGCAGGTGGCGGCGCTGCTGGCGCACCTGGCGCTCTCCGAGGTGGAGGAGGTGCCCACCACCATGCTCACGCTCGGTACGTACAACTAACAGGAGGCGGCGGGGCGCGGTGGGGCTGGCGCGCGTGCAGGTGGCGGCGCTGCTGGCGCACCTGGCGCTCTCCGAGGTGGAGGAGGTGCCCACCACCATGCTCACGCTCGGTACGTACAACTAACAGGAGGCGGCGGGGCTGCAGTGTGTCAGTGTTTTTAATCGAACTCCTCAGAAACGGCGTGGCAGCGTGACCGATTTTTATGTTGGTTTTTTCGTATACATTTAGAAGGTTTGAGTCCGATCTTAAAGTATTTTTCACCTGCCTATCTACACTTCCAACTTTTTTATCGCGATATATTTTTCATGATCTACATGGCAAAACAACTTTTGACGGGTCAGCACAGTCATCCAGTGTTTTAATATATAGTCTGAAGAACACTGTGCGCTATGCATACGCTCTTCGAATACCGATGTTACGAGCGCGTACTAAACTAAACCATGAGACTGTTTCCCCCCACGTTAACTGGTGTTGTTTGTGTGTGGCAGGCACGCCGGGAGTGCTGGTGGACATGTTCTTCCGCTACCCCAACAACAACTTCCTGCACGCGCAGGTGTACACGCTCGTCAAGCACGCGCTCACCAACAGAGTGTACCGCACGCAGTACGCACGACATGTGAGTACCTCGTCTTATGCTAATACTGATATACCTGCCTATGTATATTTGAATTCGAGATAGTACATGCATGATAAAACATTTTGTTAACCACCCAGTTTATCAATAAATATACAAAAATAGAATTACTAAAACAATATCAAAATTGGTAGGAAAGCAAACGAGATATAATAATTTTAAACAACTATATCTGTCTGTCGCCGAGGCGTATTTCCATTGTATACAAGGCCAGAACGCAGCCATAGGAAACTGCTCGCGTATACTTGTATTGCTATTTTTAAACCCACGACCTCCGGGATAGCAGTCAGGGTAACTGACCACTAGACCAACATGCCTGTTGCGGACACACGAATACACGAATTCTGCGCACTGGTCTTGTATCGTTTGTAACGTGTACGCGCGCGTTCTGTTTCCAAACTATACTACAGTTACATCACTTACGCCGGACAAAAACTGCGATATAGTTTAATAAAATCATTTATGCATATACTGGAATAAAGTTTTAACATTATTAATGTAGAATTAGATAAAAGATAATGGCTTTTAACTTAACCAAACCCAAATGATTCACTAATATTAGAAGGGGATCTGGATTTAATGGTCACTGTTCTAACCTAACCTAACCCACATGATCGATTCGTTAGCTCGTCACCACGTTCTAATGGTCATCTAACCTGACCTTATCCAGGCGTGATTTTTAACTTGACCCAATTGATTCACTAACATTAGAAGGATGTGGCGCTCGTCGGCCGCTGCCGCGGCGCTCGCTCGCCTTCACGCTTTAATGGTCACTGTTCTAACCTGACCTAATCCAGGCGCGATTATTCCGATCTACGCACGATTAGTCCATATTCGTACTGGCACTGTATAATATGGAATAAGGTTAGGTAGTAAGGTCACTACGAAGTATATGCGAGTATTTGCGTACTACTCTTGTATAGATTGGATCGATTAAAAGTGATTTTCAATCTCTAGGCGACTAGTTACACACCCTTGTCAACCACCAAATATAATAATACCCAAATGTCCTTTCCTTGGTATTGTTCGTCAAGTCGTTGAGCTCCTTAGTAGTCCTGGGTTGAGCTTTACGAATACTGACAAATACTTCACTGACTGGACAGGCAAATCTGTATGGTTCTTTCTTCAAAAGACCAGAGAGAGAGAAGAGATTTAGTTTAAAAGTCAAAAAAAAAAAATTGACGTGTAAAAATGTTTTTTTAAACCTACTTACAAAATAAATATCATTTATCCCTTGCGTTCTGGTCATGTACAGAATGTAAATACGCGTCGCCTAGACGCCATTTTTTGTGGCGGCCATACAGGTGGCATGGCCTGTGACGTCAAAGACTATATCGGACTTTTCTTTCATGTAGTTATTTTTTTCTTCTTTTTTGGAAACTGCAGTGGGGCGCTCATATTAGAGCTCTTTCAAGTTGACTAAGCTCGGCCGCATATGCAGTAAGAAATATAAGGCAACTGACCGATGTAGCCACAGCTAGGTTAGTTTACTATGCTTATTTCCACAGTATTATGTCTTATGGCATTTTACTGTGGGGATCTGCAGCTGATTTACACTCAATTTTCATATTGCAAAAGAGAGCAATCCGGGCTATTTATAAAATGGGTCCTCGCTAGTCCCTCAGAAATAAATTCGAAGAAATCGATATACTGACTCTGCCTTCTCTTTATATCTTAGAAAGTATTATGTATGTTCGTAAAAATCTAGGACTCTTCAAAATTAGAAGCGATTTTCGTAACATAAATACGCGTAGTAAACACGAAATTGTGTTACCCAAATGGAGATTAGCTAAGACCAGCAAGTCATTTTTAGTAAACAGCATACGCTTTTATAACAAGCTGCCAAAGGTGGTGACTGAACTTAGCGAGGGAAAGTTCAAAACCCATATTAAGCGTGTCCTAACTAAAAAAGCGTATTATAAGTTTTAAAGACTATGTCGAAGACACGCTTGTTTGGCAATGACTGCTTCTGCACATGTGGCCCCCTGGTAGCTCTTAATATTGTGTAAATGTATCTATTAACTGCTCCACATTTGTTGTAATATATACTTTTCTTTCTAACACATTGCTCTTGCAATATTTTATTTTTTATTTTTATTATTATTTATTTTGTTAACGTATCATTTATTAATTTTTGTAATTATTTATTTTACTTTCTTTTATTTATATAGCATCTTTTTTATAATGTGAATGTGAGAACACTGTAGACTCCGCGAATTCTTAGGTTACTTTTTATTATGATTATTTTTATTGTACTTTTTAGTACAATATTGACCAGTCTACACTGTCCTTACATAATATCTACTTATT
The DNA here is from genome assembly GCA_949316375.1 of Mythimna vitellina. NCBI lineage: Eukaryota > Metazoa > Arthropoda > Insecta > Lepidoptera > Noctuidae > Mythimna > Mythimna vitellina. Next base: position 643,922 of record OX438693.1, read on the forward strand.
CTGTATTATAGAAATATTGTAACATCAATTTTTTTTAAAAGAGTAACCATGGAGTTTCTTGCCGGTTCTTCTCCATAGGAAACAACCAATTTGGAACCGTGCACTAGCTTCTGACGTTTTATAAGTGCCCATGTAGGCCTATGTGAAATAAAAAACTTTTGACTTTGACTTTGACTTGACTTGACTCATATTTGTTTACCAGAGCTAAATGGTATTTAGCAAATAAAAAATTGCATGCATATTTCCTATTGCCAAATTTCAAATTAAATTGTAACCCATACTTATTAAAATGTTCTTTATAAAAACAACGATTATTAATTGGTTCACATTTGTTTTGCAGTTGTTTGTGGAGTGCGATCTGTTGACGCGGCTTATGGACGTATTTGAAGAGAACATGAACAACAAGTAAGTTATTTATTTTCATAGTCAGGAGATATAATTCTTGTTACATCAGTCGAATGTCCGTGTTTGATAAACAGTAGACGGATAAGACGTAAATGAAAGTGAAATGTGTTCATTTAGTTGACAGCTGGGGTTTTTTTTAGGCGGGAAATCATCTAATGACTTCTCTCGCTCTAGGGCGTAGCACGAGGGCGTGTCAGACTTACTTGAACCACACATATGTTCCTTTAATCGCCTTTGCATTCTAGGACCAAGGGTATCATTTTCGTACTTCTCCCCATTTCCCCAGCAGGCATTGGCCCTGCTGGCCGCCTACGGTTTGCTGACTTCTCTTTGAGGCGCGCGTGGAACACTACGCTCTGACGACGACTCGGGATCGGTCCTTACAGGACGAGCGGACGGCGAGCTACCCACTGCTCGTCGTCTACAAGCCCACGGCTACGGTGGCCGGAGATCGCTATGCGATTCCCAACAACTAAGGCGTCTTTTGTCGCAGCGACTGGGGCGTGCGGTTGTGTGTTCCCTCACTCTGGCGGCCTCCTCCTTCGCTAGCAATTCGCTTCGCGGGAGGACGCAACCGCATCCCATTCCCTCTCGCTCCGAAACATGGTCTGAACCAGGGCCCGATGCGACAGGTCGCCGCCGCCTTACGCCTCCACTAGGACACGATGGTGCTCCGCCCAAGCTGGGCACACCTCTACCGTATGCTCCACTGGGTCCTCCGGGCGGTTCGCGCAATAGTATAATAATAATAAATCGTTTATTTATGTAATAGGGCAGATTTAGAGTCGGTGCGGAAAGTAAATAGTCGTAAGATTAGAGGGCGCTGCTGTAGATAAATATCGTTTTTGTTATCTTGACAACATTGTTACGTCATTATAGTGTGACTTTTACAGCGACTGACGATTGTTAGCAGTGTTAACAGGGGTCACCATGACGTGTTGAAATGTAAAGCGTGCGAGCGAGAGAGAGGGACGGAGCTATACATTCTGTATAGTCACATCCCTTTAACAGTTTAGTTTAGGTCGTCAAATGGATCGCGTTGAGAGTTCGTGGCAGGGGCAGTCATCTAGTTGGAGTTGGTCTTATAGCTTCATCAACATCCACGATTCTATATCGCCGCTACCACAGTACAGGATAAATACAGAAGTGAGGCAGCATCGTTATGGTTCTGCGCTGTAGTGACTATCCGTGAACATTGTTTGCATCGTTGCCGTTGTGTGCGTAGCATAGTGTAGCGATGCAGTGGCGCGTTAGCCAAACGCGCTACTATATCGAAAGTCGTGGTGGGCGGCGCCATGAGCACTTCCGTCGTGTGGCAGGAGCGGTCCGCGCGCCGCGTACATGGGGCACGTGGTGCTGACGCTGTCGCGCGTGGCGCGCGCGCTGAGCCCGCCCGAGCTGCTCGCGCACGCGCTGCCGCTGCCGCCGCCACTCACGGAGCGCTGGCAGACCTTCCTCGACGACACGCTGCGCCCGCTCCTGCAGCAACATGACACGCCACTTGTGAGTATCACTATATTTTTTTCTATTACGCAACTTGGAATAGCAGACAACACGATGCAGTCAAGCCTCTACTTACTGTAAATGTCATATTTCCTAATAATGTGTTAAAGTTCGCTACTAAATAATATGCTCGCTGAAATTTTCACCTTGGTATCAGCAACAGCTCTACATTACAACAGCTAAAACATTGTGCGCTACATACTCTTGTAGCAAGATTTACCTTTACTTTCCGAACACAGAAAAAAAGCTTTAACCTATATACTTTCCGAAACAAAAAACTTCAACACAAGAACAACATTAAATCCGACTTTCTTGTGTTTCAGGGTGGTTACTATCCTCCAGAAAACATCTACGAGGTTAGTATCTGTTTGATACACGTATATACAGGGTGTCCTTGACATTGACGCACAAACGAACACCACGGACCCAGTACATGATTCTGGACCCCTCAGTGGTGAATTTTTTTCGTCGACATTTCCTAATTGTTTAAAAAATAATTGTACTAAATTAAACTGTAAAATCGTTATTCTAACCAACCCCGATATGTTTAATAAAAAAAAAAAATATTAAAAAGTCATCGGGGTAGATAAAATCGTTATTCTAATCAACCCCTACGACATTTTTAATTTTAAAAGTAATTCATTCATTTTTTTCACTAAAAATGTTAGAATTACGATTTTATACAGTTTAATTTAAAAAACGTACAGATTTTTTTTTTAATTAAGATGTAACCGACAAAAAATTCCACCTCTGGGGTGTCCAGAATCATGTACTGGATCCATGGTATTCGTTTTTGCGGCGATGTCAAAGACACCCTGTATGTATTAATTGGTACTAACCATTAATTTAATTGGTACTAACCAATTAAATTTACCTTTCAGGTGGAAATCATGGCAGACACACTAGCAGCTAACTATGACGTGAGTTTGTGAACATAATAACTATTACTAGTTATAACTTAGCACATAAAGCGATCTTTGTGTTTGTATCTGTTACTAATTTAGTATTGTCCGTTAGTACAACGACATGGCGGCGACGGCGACGATGGACGAACAAGCTGACGACGTGAACGCGGAAGATGGCAACGAGGTCGGTACACGTTCATGTAATGTTCGGCGTCGATCAGTGCTGTAACTGGCCTTTTAAACCCCCATAAAAAAGTCTTAATCTTACTCGGCTCGAACAATAATCTAGTCTATGGGTTGTTTTGTCTGTAGTAAATGTTTTTTTTTTTTAATAAATAGAAAAATGATTAGATATAAAAAATACGCGTACCACCACCACCCACGGTTTAACTCTTGTGGGTGCTGGAGCCCTGAGTACCCATGGAATCGGCACTCTTGGTTGGGCGCGTCTCCAACCTATGTACATGATTGTATATAAGCTACTAACGAGCATGCAACCTGGGACAATTGTGCGTCCCGTGCCTGAGCTGCGCTGGCGTTGCCTTAGTTACTACTGCTGTCGATAGATTAGCCCTGCTACACATTGCATTGATATTGTCTTCAGTAGAGTAACAGATTTTTGTGTATACAGATGTGTGGTGCGATGGGAGCATCGGGAGAATCACCTGACTTCATAGCCGATGGACTGGGCATTGAGGACGAGGACAAAGTAAATACTCACTTTTTAATATGAGCTGTATTCATAACTGTATGGTTCTCGAGAGACGAGTTCATTATATGCAAGTATTATACATGTTGTTTGATTTGCAGATGAGAGCAGCCGAAAGGAATTTCTTGGAGCGGGCCAGTCAAAGATTTGATGATGAGTAAGTTTGTTTGTCGTTTATCTTGGTTTGGCCATGTGAAAAGGAGGGATGAAACGCATGTTACTAAAAGAGTTATGACTATACATGTGGATGGATGAAGTGGGAGAGTGAGGTCAAAGAAAAGATGGATAAATTGTGTGAGCAAAGAGAATTAAACCACTTGAGAACTGATAGACCGATTTTGTCTAGACACACGATTCACCATTGCGGTTCGAGGGATAGGGGAATGTATAGCGGTTGTGATTGGCTGGTGCAATGTCAGTAAACATAGTGATGCACTAGTCAATTTTGCAACAATAATATCGATATCGATAAAATCGACGTTGAATAATTCTGCTTTTTTTTTAAACTTGGGTGCAAACCAAACACTGACGTAACATATTAGAGTAAACTTTATTTATTTAAACGTTTTTATTTGTGTGGAGAAATAAACGAAGATTATATCGTTTATTTATTATTCTTACTTATTTACTACATTTCAACATATTTCTAAAAAAAAAACATTTTTTTTTTAATTTTGGCGACGTGGGAACCTCCTCCTTATTGAAAGTCATCCACTGGCATTAGGAACAGGGTCCAAACTACGGGCGGTCAGAGTTCCAAGAGAAAGGAACCTCCTAACTGAACGAGGCGTTTCCGGGTTTACCGCTCTCTGAATCAAGACTGCCATAAATGCGTAGTTTATGGCGGTAAGTCCCCTCTGTGAGGAGTGGCTGGAAAGGCAACACGGCGTCCTTACCTTCCGCATGACGCAGGTTCTCACCGGAAATGGTAAGTTCGGGAGGTTCCTGCACCGGATTCGTGCGGCCCGGATGTCATCACTGCCGGAGGACACAGTGGAGCATACGGTGTAGTGTGCCCCGCCTGGGAAGAGCGCCGCCGTGTCCTCGTGAGGGTGGGAGGCGGCGGCGATCTCTCGCGCCGGCCGCGCGGACAGGCCAGGCTCCGGAGCGAGGACGACTGGCAGGCGGGCGCCTCCCAGTGCGAAGCACTAATGCTAGCTAATGAGGAGGCCGCACGTGTACGCGCGAGGCAATAGCCTCCGCGCCCCAGCCCGCCGGGATTCCGATCCCGATTTCCACCGATGGCCACCGTAGTCGCGGGCTTGCGAACAGCCAGCGGGCAATGGGTAGATCGCCGTTCGACCCTCCGGTAACCGTCCGGACCGAGCCCAAGTCGTCAACGGCGCGCATTGTTCCACGCGCGCCTCAAGAAGATGTCAGCAACCTTAGGGGCCCAGCAGGGTCAAAGCCTACTGGGGCCTAGGGTCTGATTCTGAAAGGAAGACTCGGCCCTGGTATGAGAGGCAAAGAAGGAGTGGGTTTTTAGTCAGTAAAAGTCTGACACTATGTCGCATTCCGCCCAAGCGCGGGGGATGTCATTGGATGATTTACCCACTGAAAAAAAAAAGCGGGTAGGATGTCCCGCAAGAGGTTTCACCTCTGCGTGTTAATTATTGTTTTTATTTGATTTTTCTAAGTTTTCGTTAAGTACCCGTAAATATTTGCAATCATTCAGGATAATTTGGAGTGCTCTTATGTTTTCCCTGTATTTCTGGCCAGAACTGATTGATAATTTGGATATCAATCCGTTGGTGTTGTGAATTCCGAAGATTTCGTTGAAGCTGCTTGTTTATTTTGTATAATGCGGCGAGTGTTATGGGCACCTTTGCACCGGGAACGATCAGGGGCGGGTTATTTGTTGACGTTTGACATTTAATTTAATTGTAAAATGGTAATTCTTTTATATTAGATATTAATGTATGAATACATAGTTATGATTTATTTTATTTCACTTTATTTTATTAGTGTAGGTAATTAATAAATAAATGCGAAATTGTTGCGAAATTTACTTATCATTGAAAAACTGAATGCGAAGTTCATGTTTTTTTATTTGCGAAATTTTGCAGTTTATGAATATTAGGTATTAAAGGTAACGGACCTTTAATTATATTCATAAACTGCAAAGTTATTAGCGTTTGTTTATGTCCCAAAATTTCACTTAATTTATGGAAATATTGTACAGGCTATTGATATTATGAATGAAGAAATGGCGGTCAAAATGGAAAAACAACTGCGCGTAGTATTTTCTAGTAGCAAATGTTACGAATGATTGATTCAATTATGAATTTACCAATTATGACAAATTTTCGTGGATAATTTTGGGATTTCGTTTTTTTTACTTTTGATTACACAAATATGACCAGTAACGGGTAGAGCCCCATTTTTTTATGTACTTATTAAAAATAGTGGTGTATAGTGTGTTTTTTATATAAAAAAAGCACACCAAAACAGACAAAAGCAGGGTCACTGTTGCTGAACTAAATAAACAGTGCCGGCCGGTCTTTTAGAGTTTCAAAGCAATCAGCTGTGAAAAGCCTTGAACAACTAACGCTATATTTTTTTGGCAACCAATTTTCCTTGTGAGCTGCATTAATCCACTTTTCTTAAAGTTCCGGAATATTTGGAAGTCTAAAATGTAAACATTAATTCGTAACATTATTTTTATTTATCATTGGGAATCAACGATAAATACTTCAGCATCAGGTAGAAAACGTAGTGGTGGTGCTTACGGAGAGAAAGGGATAGACATATCTAATATTCTAGTGAAAGTAAGGGACTTTTCAAAAAGACATCAACGCGGTATCACTTTTTTTGACGTTTAGCTTAGTTTGAGCCCCGTAATTACTAATAATGCTAATAAATATAAGTTTACTAGATTTCTTCTCCGCGGCTTCGCCCGCATACATAAAATATAGCCTATTCACTCAGGAATAAAGCAGCTTTATATCGGTGTAATAATTTTCGCAATCGAGCCAGTACTTTCAGAGACCACCTCTTTATAATATTATAAGTATAGATTTTACTTACCGATGAAAACTTTAGCCATATCTATATATATAAAAGAAAGTCGTGTTAGTTACACTATTTATAACTCATGAACTGCTCAACCGATTTTGCTGAAAATTGGTGGGGAGGTAGTTCAGAACCGACGGACGGACATAGGATACATTTTATCGAGTAGGGTAGATTAGGGTAGAGTAGGGTAGAGTAGGATAGAGTAAGGTAGAGTAGGGTAGAGTAGGGTAGAGTAGGGTAGAGTTGGGTAGAGTTGGGTAGCGTAGGGTAGAGTTGGGTAGAGTAGGGTAGAGTAGGGTAGAGTAGGGTAGAGTAGAGTAGGGTAGAGTAGGGTAGAGTTGGGTAGAGTAGTAGAATATAGACGGGAGCGAAGCCGCGGGCAAAAGCTAGTTTTTTATAGCTAGATGTTCTAGATTATTTTCCACACCATTTTATTGAACAGGTACCCATTTTTGCTTTTGTTTAATGCAATAAACGTTTTATAGGGTACCAAAATTATCATGTGTGCACAGATCCAATAATTGGTCAGTACTAAAAAAAGGCACTCTTATTGGTATCTAATGTAAACATAATTGCAAATAAGTGTAGTGAGCCTTAGTGAGTCGCCCGTATGAGCAGTCAACTGGCTATATAGTCATGAAAAGGGAGTTATTGATAGCGTGACGGGTGACAGGACAGAATGGAAGAAAAAAACATGTTTGCTGACTCCAAATAAAACGAGACAAGGACAGGAAGATGATGATGAAGTTTGTCTGTATTTCTTTGTAATCTTATAACTAATTGTATTCGAAACAGATGGAAGATAATTAACCTCTGTCAATGTAACGCATTTTTTTTCTGTTTAAATTCTAATTTGCTGTTTGTTATATTGAAAGTAATAAAATTGTGAAAGATTAAAAAAAAAACCAGCATAGAAATCCTTCTTCTTTAAGATTATTATAATATCGCACCAGCGGTGTGACACTGTTACTTTTGCAAAAAATGAGTTAAATATCTAAAAATTATCCTAAAGCACCCCTATACTTGGTACGATAACGTAAGTTAAAAGTCTAAGGGAAGTTGACTTTGTAGTATAAGCTGTTCATCTCATCTATATATTCTTAAGTCATTGTTTTGTGAGGTGTCAAAGTTTTAAATACTTCTCCTGAAAAACTACATTTTTGCATAAGTGACAGTGTCACACCGGGGGTGCGATATGTATTAGTATAGATGTACATGTCGCTGCCGTGTCCTAGAACACACTGTGTTTCATTTTGGTGCGCTGGATTGGAAAACGTCGCTGTAATGCGTATGTATCGAAATGGCTTCGACATACATACATGGAAACAGTAATAGATAATATGAGTATATAAGAAATATTAGTACAAATGAACTGGTTATTACAAATTTCTTCTAGCAGTCCTGTGAGAGAAAAGAAATGTAGATGATGGATGTGTCGCAAGAGAAGTATTTTAAATCTTAGACTTAAGTATCAAATAAAGCTACACATGAAAAATAATAATAATAGGGGTTAAAGTATGAAATTGCCGTTTTATTGTAATAGGTACTTCGAATTGACATAGAACCTTCATGGATTTTTGAGTGAAACTTTTTTTCACATGGTACCTATGAAGTTCTTCTTTTAAAAAATGTGCAACATTCGATTATAGACTTTTAGTTGTTTTTACAAGAAAAATGGGGACTTTGAAAATTTGAGTATTTTTTGAATACGAGTTCGACGCGGAAATAACGCGGCAGAAACAGCTCGCAATGTCAATGTTGCGTTTGGAGAGGGGACTGGTAATGAACGCACTGTGCGATATTGGTTTAAACGCTTTCATAATGGAAACTTTGATTTGAAGAACGAACCACGTGGAAGACCGCCCACACAGGTGAATAACAATGAATTGAAAGAGATGGTGGAAGCCGATCCGAGCCAAACTACCCAGGAATAAGCGGCATGGTTTAACGTTACCTTACCAACAATATTGAGTCATTTGCGCCAAATCAAAAAAAAAAATAATTAAAAATGGGTGCCTCATGATTTGACTGATCTGCAGAAAGAAACGCGTGTTGAAACTTGTTTTGTGTTGTTAAATCGATACAAAAATGGAGGAATATTGGATTGAATTGTGACATGTGATGAAAACCGTAAGCGAAAAATGCAATGGCTGAACTCAGGTCAAACGCCGCAACAGTGTCCTAAAGCAAAGCTTGCCAATACAAAGGTAATGGTAACTGTTTGGTGGTCTCAGCATGGTATTATTCACTATAGCTTTCTCCAATCTGGTCAAGCAATAACGGCAGATGTCTACAGTGCCGAACTCCGAACAATGATAGCAAAACTAGCAGTGAAACAGCCCCGACTCATTAATCGATCTTCACCATTATTGCTCCATGATAAAGCGAGACCTCATACAGCACGAGGAACTGTTTTAATTCTACAGGAACTGCAATTAGAAATCATTCGTCACCTTCCGTATTCGCCAGACCTTGCTCCAACGGACTACCATTTTTTTTTCGTGATTTGGTCAATTTTCTACGTGATAAAAAGTTTTCTTCTCAGGAGGCAATACAAAATGCTTTCACACAGTTTGTCGAATCTAGATCATCAGAATTCTATCACAAAGGCATAAATGACCTTCCTATTAGATGGCAGCAATGTATAGATAATATTGGTAATTATTTTTATTAAATAAATATGTTAAGTTAAAAAAAAAACGTATTTCAATTTTTCAGTTCAAATCGACAATTTCATACTTTAACTCCTAATAATAAATACTATTTCATAGGTACATGATATATATAATAACTTGATGATTAGCATGGTATGTCCGTGTGCGCAGCATGTGGGAGGAGCCGGGCGGCGAGGACGCAGGCGAGCACGACGCGCCCGCCGCCGCCGTGCGCGACGTGCTCGACCAGCACTCACGTACGTACCACACCACACACTCATACAACACGTTGTTATACCTTCTTTTCTCTCTACTGCTGTTCTATTGTGAAATCTTACAAGATTTTCTGTTTATTTTGACCGATAAAATTGGCTTAATTTGACGGCTTAAAATGCCGCCGCATATTTCCAGTAGTTTTCATACATTTTATATGGACTCGCCGCACACCATTGACACCGGTTGCAGCCACACGCCATTCGTGCGATTCCCCTCAGTGAGTTAACCTGTTCGTTGTTTGAAATAAATATGGATGTATAATTATTTACATCAGAGATTTTCATACGTACCTACATAACAAGTAGTATCGACCATAAGTATCGACTACAACTTGTTGTCACTTCTAGCTTGTCCTGGTGGTGTTTGTGGTTGTCGCGTGTAACTCGTGTGCGGCGACCCTAACAATGGGTGTTACCACTTATGGTTGAACTGGTAAACACAAAAGTATCTATAATTTTATTTTATGCAATATTTGTGTAGCATGGGAGAACTTGGGCGGCGGCGGCGCAGATAGCGTGGAGGGCTGGGCGCAGTTCAGTGCCGACACGCTGCTGCCCGCGCACGACCCCTTCGCGCCGCACGAGCACGAGCCGCTGGCGCCCCTCGCGCCGCTCGCGCCCCTCTCGCCGCTGGCCGCGCCCGCGGGCCCCGACGAGTTCGCGCACGACCACGAGTTCTCGCCCTTCTGGTCGTACGCCGACACGCAACATGCGCACGGTTAGTCTACCACTCGAGCACTTGATACTTATTCCTCGTTAGAGAGCGGAGTTGACGCGGCTGCTAAGGCGAGCGTGCACTGTCGCACAACATGAAGCCGAAGCTGGCGCTGATACTGAAGTGGCGGTGCGAGAAGACTCGCGGGACGTGAGGGCGCAGCTCACTCAGCGGCCAATAGTATATTGTTTTACCCTCAGAAAACAATTGTTGAATTCAGAATATTTATATTATGAAATTTCGGTACAATTAACTGTCATATCATACATGGCAAAGTTCAAATTCTATTGCAAATTATACGTAATCTTTGTGGTCTAGTTGCCGCCTTTTGAACCCTTGTGCGGTAGTTACATGTTTTTTAGTATACTCTTATGGATCAGAAGCTTATTTAAGTTTTTAAAAAGAAAACTAAGAACAACCTACAAGTATTTTAATAATTTAAAATGACAAACAATCAAAAACCGTTACACCAATACAATTCAAAATTATGAAGCCTAAAACACGTCCGTCGCATCCGAGCTCCCAAGCAAAGAGGCAGAGGCAAGTCCGCACACCGCTCACGGTGTGTTGCCCCCTCTACTTGACAGCGTCATCGCTGTCCCGTATGTCATCGCCTTCTCAGCTGTCAAATCCTCTAAGACGGCGTTTCCTGACAGCTGAACGTCCTCGTCAGCCTGACTTCTCGGTACAGGCTCCTCATCGGTCTGGTTGCCATTGGATGTGTGGTCCAATGGGTCTCCATGCGCCTGATCATCATCTAAAACATGCCAAAACAAACAGAAACAGTAAAACATTCTGAAAACTTAACTTTCAGCTACCCATTGGAATGAAGCTGCAAGCGATACATCAAGCAGTCACATTAAAATAGGTAGGAAGCGTTCCGTTAGCTGCATCACCAATGAAAGAGTTCCGGACCTCAATCATTACCGAAACAGTCAACAAAGTCGCCTGGATACCACTATCGGGGTTCCAGAAACCACTGGGATAGGACTGCCACTGGTCGGGGCAGGGGATAGGATAGCCAAATGTCGAGGCCATAGGTAAAACACTGCCACTGGTCGGGGCAGGGGATAGGACTGCCACTGGCCGGGGCAGGGGATAGGACTGCCACTGTTCGGGGCAGGGGATAGGACTGCCACTGGTCGGGGCAGGGGATAGGACTGCCACTGGTCGGGGCAGGGGATAGAATAGCCAAATGTCGAGGCCATAGGTAAAACACTGCCACTGGTCGGGGCAGGACAACACTACCACTGGTCGGGGTAGGACAACACTGCCACTGGTCGGGGCAGGACAACACTGCCACTGGTCGGGGCAGGACAACACTGCCACTGGTCGGGGCAGGACAACACTGCCACTGGTCGGGGCAGGACAACACTGCCACTGGTCGGGGCAGGACAACACTGCCACTGGTCGGGGCAGGACAACACTGCCACTGGTCGGGGCAGGACAACACTGCCACTGGTCGGGGCAGGACAACACTGCCACTGGTCGGGGCAGGACAACACTGCCACTGGTCGGGGCAGGACAACACTGCCACTGGTCGGGGCAGGACAACACTGCCACTGGTCGGGGCAGGACAACACTGCCACTGGTCGACGTCAAATGTACACGGCTAACAACGACGCTCGTTGGCGTACGTGTCATGCCACTGCTAATTTCAACAAGCAGCTCAGAAGCCCTTTGTCTTCTCAGCGAAAGAAAGGCTTCTCGGTTGGGCTGCGAGTCGTCCAGAGCAACGTCTGGCACGAGGGACTTCTTTGTATGACATACAAACAACAGTGTCCGATATATTTCTTAATAAATGCCCTTAATTCAGGGAACTAAAAACGATGCAGCATAAGCTCATTCCTACATATATGATCGTGGTCATCTTTAGGAATAAAACAAAGAAGACGAGTGTCTTCACCAGTTAGTTGCAATACAACAATTCGTTCTGTATGAAAAATCGTGCACTAATTCAAAAACAATCGGGACTCGGCGCCCCCGCGTGGATTTACTAAAATAGCAACAACTCACTTACGTCTACCCTCATGTTCCAGCATTAGATGGTTTCGGAGAATTAATTAATGCTTCAATTTTACTTGAGCTCGGCCGTACCTGACCATGCCTAGTAAATCTGTCCAGATATTCTAACTCGGCGTTTGAATCAACGACGACAGCGCACTTACGATCGTATCCGCAGCGTCAACCCCCCGCGAAACCTCAGGGGTCGCGGTCCTACTAGTCTCCAGAACAGGTGTGACAGCTGCCTCAGCAACTACCGCAGTCCTCAACGGCGGCGTATAGCACGGATGTGACGTCGTGGGAGTAGCGTTTGCTGGCAACCGTGTCTCTAACGCATTAAATCGGTCTAGCATTTCATTTAAAGGATCGCGACATGGGCTATCGCGGCGCCCTTAAGAACTATTACGGCGCCAACACGGACTTTTAGACTTCTCTGACCTCTCATTACAACGCCTAGATCTACTCCGTGACACAATATAACGGTCTAGACGCCTGCTATGAACATCGCGACGGCTACGCGAATCGTCACGGTGATCGCGAGAACTACGCCTAGGTACACGCGGTGTGCCCTCACGACTCGACATAACTATAGCTGCAAGCTACGTTAATTACTTCACAACGGGTTCCTTCTATTTGGCAGAATCTTGATAATCCGATTTTTATTTGGCATAACTCACATGGCATAATCTTATTTAATCGAATATTTTTAAGGCCTAAAAATTATTTAGCATAACTTTTGTTTGGCAGAATATTTACGTGTCCGAATTTACAATGGCATACTTTTATCTTGGCAGAATTTTGTTTCGCATAATTACCTTTGCCATAATTAATATTATGCATAATTTTGTTTAGCATAACATTTATTTAGAGATACGATTATTTGGTATGGGTGCATATTTGAACATCAAAAATTAAAATAGATGTATCTTCTTGTAAAAATTAGTGTTCAAAACATCAAAAACTTATAATATATGGAATAAAACTGATAATTTAAATAAAGTAAATTTATGCCGTCGAATGGTTAGATAACCTACGTGCAATGTATTTAAAATCGAATGGTCTGCAAAAGTGACATAGAATGTTCTAAATATAGCATGTATTGGTAGCATTTTCAATATTAAATTAAATTTGTGTCATAAAAAGTCAATACGTTGTGCTGCAAAATTTTGTGACAGAAACGAATCGCTGCAAAACCGACTTTACGCAGTCTTGTCTGCCCTACCCCTAGAGTCTAATTTAAACCCGCGTAGGCGCGGAGGGGTAGGGCGGCCCGCGAGCTGAGGAGCAGGTGGTTTGAAGGCCCGCCACCGCGGCTGAGGCTGGCCGGCTTCGCCGGCCAGCAAGCCGAAGCTGCGGTGGTGAGCGTTAAAACCATCTGTGACGATAAGCTCGCGTGGCGCCGCCCAAACCCCGCAGCGCCGGAGCCGTGACAGAAACAATGCTTGCTGCATGTTGCATGCCTGCTTGCATGCTGCATGCCTGCTGCATGTTGCATGCCTGCTTGCATGCTACATGCATGCTGCATGCATGCTGCATGTTGCATGCCTGCTTGCATGTTGTATGCCTGTTTGCATGCTACATGCATCCAAGCCAAGAAAAAAATCAGTTCTGCCTTTTAATGACTATCGATATAAAATGTATGCCAAAAGACGATTCTGACTGTGAATTTTCTGCGATATGATGGTTGTGCTTTTTAATTATTATGGATATAAACATTATGCCTAAAGATGATTCTGACTAACAAAATTATGAGTTTTGAATGTATGACAACTGAGTGTATGCGAAATGATTTTCTGCGAAATGAAGTTTATGCTATCCGTTGTTATGCAAAACAATATTATGACGTAAAAAGTTCTGCTATAAAAGGTAGACCCCTTCACAACTAATGAGAACACAAACTAAACTTGAAAACAAAAAGAAAATAATGACCAAGTTGTGTTATTTCAAATTACACTAAAACGGTTAAAAGATGGCGAACGGACTAGATCGCGTGAATTTAAACGAATCCCACTTCTGATCTTATGGATCAGAAGCGTATTTAAGTTTTTAAAAAGAAAACTAAGAACAACCTACAAGTATTTTAATAGTTTAAAATGACAAACAATCAAAAACCGTTACACCAATACAATTCAAAATTATGAAGCCTAAAACACGTCCGTCGCATCCGAACTCCCAAGCAAAAGAGGCAGAGGCAAGTCCGCACACCGCTCACGGTGTGTTGCCCCCTCTACTTGACAGCGTCATCGCTGTCCCGTATGTCATCGCCTTCTCAGCTGTCAAATCCTCTAAGAATACCTATATACATCCATAATAGCGCATTTGTCATAGTCGGCACGCGTTCACTCTCGATCGTCTCCATCATTACAAAATAATAAAAATTAACTCCACTGTTGTTAATTCATGACGGTTGGTTATTGTACGGTTCATCCTTACAGATCCTGAATTAGAAGCGAGCATGCGCACGCTGCGACTAGAGGGCGAGCTGACCGACAGACGCATGGACGAGGCGTCCAGCGTGGAGCTCGCCAACAACCTGCTGACGGCCATGTCGGCCATGTCCGCCGACGCCATCGCCAACATCGTCAACGCCAACCTGGGCGGCGCCAGCGACGCGCGCGACGCCGACAGCGGCGCGGCCCCGAGGTGATGCGGGCGCGGCGTGCTGCACGTGCAGGTGTAGGCCCCCACCGCGCCGGAGCGGACGCGGCGTGCTGCACGTGCAGGTGTAGGCCCCCACCACACCCGAGCGGACGCGGCGTGCTGCACGTGCAGGTGTAGGCCCCCACCACACCGGAGCGGACGCGTCCCTCACCCCTCCACCTTCTCGTTGTTCATTCTAAATTCTCGTGACGCGTTATAAGACTATTCATCTAATCGATCCATTAATTAATAATAATAAGAATAAATTGTGATTATCAGTGATGAACTAATTAATGTAAGGCTCGCCAGTGATTACGAAATTTGCATTTAATATCGAATTCGATGTGTCTTACAAATAAGTGTTTTAAACGTTAAATTGGGGAAGAAATCATATTTAGCATTTCCTAATCGTATACTTTCTAATCATTACTAATGTAGGTGAAATGTAACACAATATCATAACGATAATATTAGTTGAACAAATGGTATCATGATCGTAATGGACGCGGCCGCTCCACTGGGCGCGGTTGCGCGCGCACATTCACGTGTGCGTGCATGTGCGCGTGTGCGCGCGCGTGTGGTGTGTGTGCATCCGCACGTGTGCGTGTGTGTGTGCATCCGCACGTGTGCGTGTGTGTGTGCATGCTCACGTGTGCGTGTGTGTGCGTGCGCACATATGTGTCTATCATAGACGACATGTTGCATTGTTTAGTTTAGCGACATTGTTTATTGATCTTTTTAAAATAACATCATCATATAGGTTGATCGTTTGTGCTACCAGTAAGACTGATGGTTGTCTGAGCAATGTACAAGTTGTGTGTCGTATTTGATCAGAATTAGACCAAGACGACATCGGTCTTGGATATTACAAAACTACTGAAAGGAGCTGAAGATCTCTTAGATATAGATAGGTGATACGAGATGACTTTACCGCGTAGAAGGTAAGCTCTCAATTATAATTAAAATGATGCAAAAATAATGAAAAATATCCTCTAAGGTAGTTTTGTAGTGTCTTGTGTGCAGTGTTGCTCAGACAAGTTGCAGTAGCACTAAGTATTCCATTCTCCTGAACATTTGGGGTCCAAAGTGAATTCCTTCTGTCGTTGTCTGTTATGATGAACACTTCCCAGCGGGAACGTGCTCCTCGGTTATCGTAGTTAGCCGATAGACTAATTATTGATATGGTTTCTTATCTGCTTATTTGTAATATACTTGTAATCAGCTTGTAACATAAGGACCGTATATCTAGGAGCAGATTGTAATCACAACGATGTATTGTATATAGTATGAATAATTTGGGCAATTATCGAGCTTTACCCGTATATTGTAAATTCTTGAATGTTATAGTGAATGTTATTGACAAATGTGGCGGAGTGGCCGGAGGACCTCGCTGACCCGCTGGCACGTGGATAGTTCAATTAATTTGTGTATATTCGTGCATTTGGCTCTCGCGGACGTTTAGCTGTTGACTAGGAGCGAGGTGACAAGGAGCTATATACATTTATTACCTATAGGTATGTCCATTTTCGTGTCCATTCATCATCATCAAAGTTCACCAGTCGAGTTTTGTTATCTGTTGTGCCTACATACAGCAACTGGTTAGTGAACATGTCGGTGCAGGCGCACGCGAGGTGAACATGTCGGTGCAGGCGCGCTCGAGGTTACTTTATCCTTTTATCGATTATTAACTTTATCCTCTTATCGCCGCGTTTTATGCAGAAATCATAAGGGCTTGTGCACACCACGTTTTTTAAATGCGCCGTTGACGTGCGTTCGTAGCGATACAGACGCGATACGCACGCAAGTCAGACGCAGCTTGTAGACCTTTATAGACCTGTATAAATTCAAATACGCATTTGAATCGATACACGCGCGTGTGTTGCGATACAGACGTGATGTGAACATGCGTGTGTATCGATACAAACGCATGGCATTTTGCGTTTTTAACCAGAACCTCGTTAACAGTAGGAAGATGGCGTCGGACAGTATTGATTGCATCCGCTTTGGTATTAATTTTAAAAAAAAGTAAGAAGAAAAATTACCGACGTTTTTGGGTACACCCATTTACAAGTGAGAGAAGATTGTGTGGACAGTAAACAACAACGTTTAGAAAATTAATAGGACATGAAAAAATGTAAAGCACAATATGTGACTTTTATGCGACGCGCGTTTTAGAAACGCGCGTCGAAAGAGCTTTTACAAAACGTGGTGTGCACAGGCCCTAAGAAAGGTTTTGTTACATTTTGTTAATAAATTGACAAAAACTTGCGTAAATTAATTAAACTACTTGACAAAATTATTAAAGTTCGCTTAGCTAGTGCCGCGTCTTGCATTGACGTGTTCATTGATCTCAAGTGTATCTCGGGCGTGTGTTGTATATTCATGTTCAACAACTTGTTGCCGTTCACTGCAAGACCTGACTACTTCAGACATTGCAGTCCACTGTACGCACCATACACCGTCGTGTTGGCTGCATCTGATAGGAATCTCGTGTAGAATCATTTGAGTGTGCGGTAGAGCCGCGCATCACTAAGTTCATATCTCGTGTATATCAGTCGACATATCTCGCGCGAGGCACGCCGTGACGTCATGGCACGCCGCCTGCACTTGAGTGTTCCCTGACGGGGCTTACTTCATGTCCATAGGATTACATGCCGGTAATAGGTTGGGTTTAGAGTCAGGTATTCTAAAAACACCAACACATACATGTTTGCTTCCCGGCTTAGTCCTAGTTTTGTGAACATATCCTGGTAATATCAATAGGTTAGTATTAGTTGGTTTTGTTGGACGTCAGCACGAACAAGATAGTCGAAGACGGGTTTGAAAGGTTTGTGAGCATCGTTTTCTTCAAAATCACAATTATATGAATATTGTTTTCTTCAAAACCATCGGTGCCAAATGTTGCGGATCTGCATTTACACCATCACATTTGTTTGTTTTTTGTTGAAATCTAATTTAATCTCATTTGGGACACGCAATATTATTAAATGTGATTACTATCTTTGTTAAATATACTTACGTTATAAGTGTCTTATCAAATAAATAGGAGTTTTGCAGTAAGTGTATACAATTGTCGCCAAAAAGGTCGTAAGATTACTGATTGTATGAAGTATTTCTTTTTTAATCTAAAATGATATGAATTTTTACTTTTATAAAAAACGGGATCGTTAATATGATAGGGAACGTATGTTATATGTTAGGAAGTGGGAATATGTTAACATTTCAATATACCGCAGACATATTGAGAGTCATATCGTATCGTGCGCGGCAGCACGTCACTCATCTCCCGCTGAACAAATCGTAGAAGATAACAAGTTAGTATAGGACGCACTAGTTTTATTGTTAGTACATTTGTGTATTGATGTCATCGTCGTAGGTAAGACGCGATATTTTTGTAAACTTCCTTGTTTCGTATTCCGTACTGTTAGTTGTGTGTATAGGAACGATGGAACGAATTTGATGTGAGTCAGACGGGCCGTGCGACGAGCTGCCCGATACCCTGCGCCTTCGATCGTAGAGAAAGAGATTACATAGTGTACAGTGAGTGAAGAGTGAGTGTAGTGAGTGTACAGTGAGCTGGTCGGCTCCGGGAGGTGCTAGCTGTGTGTGAGCTGGCGCACTTGTGTGTGAGCGATATTACGTTTCGTCGCCGCAGACACTTAACATTGTGATTATTAGCTCATAAGTTCATTATTCTTGTTGTCTTTCATTAAAATTTTACTATTATTATATGAAATTAATATAAAGATGATTGTATTCTGAGGCGGAAGAGGCGCCGTGAGCTGATTGGTTAATATCACTCACATAGAGTGCTGTCAGCATGTGTTGCACAATGTCTGAGTGTGAGAGATGAGCGAGCTTTGGAAGACGATGCAGTTCGTTCTGAGCACCGTAGTGGCCGGAGCTTCCTCCCCAGTAGTGCGCACACAATACAACACGCTGTCGTTGGATCGTCTTCCTGAAACGTTAGTATTATAGTTGTTAGCATTTAAAGCTGTGAACGTAAACATTGTAATAGTGCAATTAGTTGCCTTTGGGTCTTGTTGTCAAATTTTATATTTAACTTAATAGTTAGCGAATAGGTAATGTTGTTGATTTCGGTTATATTCTAGTTCAGTTCACTCATACCTCTTTGTAAATACTGATGAATGTAAACGAGTATTCTGTAATGTACAATTCCGGTACCAAATTATTGTAGTGTTTCGTCTAGTGTGTAGCGAGGTGTCTGAGCGGACCAATAAGCAGCTGCCTGTAAGGTCGCCCTCCTCTTATTGGCTCGTTTCATAACACGTCTTTACACATTGACTGATTCGATGTAATTTATAACATTTTGGATGTTAGTCAAGTTTCCTAGCGAAATATACCTGTTAGTGTTTTGTATTGCGCGAGTGTGATAGCAACACGTGATCCTCTTGACTGCGCGTGTCGCTCCGCTGTCACTGACACTTCCAGCGATTTATACAATGTACAGGATTTTGTGGTACGTTTTCGATGTCTACCTTCACCTAACCGCGACCGTCCTCGATGTTATGCTTACTTAGTGTAAATACATGAACCTTGTCGCTCGTCTCGTCAACTTTACGATAAAACTTTTAAATTGATGTTGATTTATAATACTTAGCTGTCGATAGAATGAGTGCAGTTGTACAGTCGCACGCGATAGTTTGAAACCATTTCATGATAACCATGTATGTCTCTTGTACAATGTAACGTGTGTGTATGTGAAGCGACAGCTCGCTGGCTGCTTCCGCGGCGTCACACGGCTGGACCCAGTGTGTGCGACTGTGATGTGTGCTGGACTACAAGTGAGCACACGGCTGCTGCAGACAAGTGCTAGCTGCTAATGTGATAACGATGCAACGCCATATTTCGGGCACAATTTCAATTTATAATAGATTTCAATCGTATTACCTCAAAAATATGAGTGCAACTTGTGATCACTTGTCAGCACCTGGCGAGATGCCAGCCCCGGCGCTGCGGGCGCTCCCGCCGCCGCGGCGGGGAGCCCCCGGGGGGCGGGCCTGGCCGCGGCGGGGAGCCCCGGGGGCGGGCCTGGCCGCGCGCCGGGAGCCCCCGGGGCGCGGGCCTGGCCGCGCGCCCGCCCGGCAGATAATAAATGCTCGTATGTATTCTATTGTATTTATATCATAGTTAAAGTTTTATTAAAAAAGTTGCTCAATACATTTGTTGTTTCAATACAGTCGTGTTCCTCTCGCTTCCAATAGTTCCTCAATCCGACGTGAAAATGACTAAAAAGTTTGAAACAAGGCTCTTTATGCAGCGTTATGCAGCTGGTGGAGTTTATTTTAGTTCCATTATAATGTAGATTTTCTTACATTTTAGTGAGTAATAATTTTGAAGTTTTATTCTTTATTCTTTTCTTTTCATCATTCATCTATTTAGATGAATGATGAAAAGAAAAGAATTGTAAAAGTTAATTGAGAAATCTTTATTTCTTCGTGAATTATAGAAAAATAAGAACCGAAATATTAAAGAATCATCATATTGTGTTATCTCAGGGAATGAAAAATTACTTAACAAAAAATGCCCTAACTTACTTAGGTTAAGGCCTGTAAAGATCTATGAAGAGGGCAAATAAATTAAAAAAAAACTATTATAATAATTTCAGTGGCTGATTTTATTAATTGCAAATTTTACTTTTTCACTGATATACCTTTTAGTTTTGAACTATTTTTGAAAATAATGCTTTCAAACTAATATAATTGTAGGGGGTTTCTGGAAATGTACGTTTTGGGTTTCATATTTATTTAACACAACGCTGAGCAGAAGTTTTTTACTTAGGGTAAAGTGAGCGGTAGGTGTTGTAATTAAGTATGTAATAAAAATAAAACAACGATTATACTTTGATATAATTTTATTTTCATATTTTATTTATATATATAATGACTATAATAATCATCTACCAAACTAAATAATCAATATAATTCAACAGCATCCTTTATATACAATATGTATAGTTATTATAGTTCTTTGCAACCCTCGTTTCTGAACGATTAGAAAAGAGACACTCGTATAATCATACAAAATAATGTTGAAATGAATCCTACACGTCGTTACATAACAAGTAATAATTTGCCACAAGATTTTTGTTTTTAATTATTTATTTACAAATACTTATATTTATAATTTAGTCCCATAATTTCCAAATGAATCGTCAGCGTGTGTAATGGAACTGTCGTGCGTTACGCAGACTGCCGACAGTGGCGTGACGCGTGCCCACGCAGACTGCCGACAGTGGCGTGATGGCGTGACGCGTGCCCACGCAGACTGCCGACAGTGGCGTGACGCGTGCCCAACGCGCATCTACTACATGCAACGTGGCGTACTTCAACTATGATTAACAATTAATAGAATTGAGAAAACTTAACTTGTCCATTTACTTTACACCATATTTAAATAGAATATTGCACGGAGCATGAGGTACGTAAGTAACACGTAGATATACATCAACAAGGACTAGACGCGCTATGGCGGACACGACACGGCGTCGCCTCCGCGCGTGACGTCACGGGCGTGACGTCACGCGCGCTGAGCGACGCCGTGCTGCAGCGAGATAGATACTATACAAATAAATTTGCATCAACAACGAAACTCCGTTTCAATCTCTAAACTAACCTGATAAAATTAATTTCTACGTGAACTATGAATTGAAATAGTTGGGCTAACGATAGCTCTATACAGAATGATGGATGCTATGCACAGAGTGACGCGATGCGGTGAAATAATACTTCCAACTTACCTTACTTATTATCGAGGTTGAAATGAAAAATCTACTTGATATTATAGGGCATTACAAAATGTAGTAAGCGGCGCCTCAAAACTATACGATCTTACAATAATAGAACTCCCCGCGACGATGTCACGGGCTGATATATTCCACAGATATGCCACTCTAGTATAGCACGGTGTGCACGTGCAAACTATTCTCCACTCAAATCCATGCAGCGGTAATGTTAAAATACGCTTAAACCATTTCTACTGATCGATCCATAAAATTTGGTAAACCCAGCTATGAAAATATATCTTGAATAAAACACGTTAGTGACTATAGCTATGTAACAAAATAATCTGGTTAAAAATTGATATTTTATTGGAACAGCATTAGTTGAATAATTTGTTTGTTCGAGACGTAGGTAATATTAACGCTAAGCTGTCGCAGTGAGCTAAGCGCGGCGTGGCACTCCCTCGCCCCCTGTGGGCACTCCCTCGCCCCCTGTGGGCACTCCCTCGCCCCCTGTGGGCACTCCCTCGCCCCCTGTGGGCATTCCCTCGTCCCCCTGTGGGCACTCCCTCGCCCCCTGTGGGCACTCATCCACGTGGCGCGCCACGCCACGGCTCCCTACAGCAGAACTACATTATATAAACTCATCAGAACATGATTACAAGTCGTGTAACAATTATAATATTTATATAACACAGCATGAGAACAGTACAAAGTTTGGCATCCGATATAGCACACGGCTGAAGAATACTCGCTAACTAATAATACGAATAACTGAACTAGCTTGTCTAAGGTATAAAATTGTCCAGCTAAGAAAGGCGACCGAACGACTCTGGACGTATAGATAAGATTAGTATCTGAGGGGAAAATTTTGCAGCATTCGCTTTGTAACGTGCTGATAATGTAACTAAAACTTGTGGCGTGCAACGTGTAACATGTTACACTATAAGCAAGCTAACGTAACTAAGCAACGTAACATCTAAATAGATGCGGTGACGACATAGGAAACGTTTATTGCCATGCGATACACCGATATCCACTACACTACTTATTTATATGTGGCGATGAGACTCGCTCCTGCGCACGCTACGCCTCTCCAAAAATTAAACTTGTATATTAATAGTAACCCTCAGTACATACATACAAAGCCCCAGCAACACTACACAGTGCTTACATTCTCTTCTTAATTCATCCAATTCCATACAATCTCTAGTCCAGCAGGAATACAGAACTGATTATAACGTTTAGCTATAGAAAACTCGACGGTGGAGCGAGTCGCTCGCCATACACTTATATAATACTAGCGATATACAAGGGAGCTTTATTCATTAGTTTACACATAATAGTTATCGCTTTATTTTACTTTGTTTAATTTTAGCTAGCAACACCGACACGACACCGATTGGTCTGGTTTACTTTAGGCTGGCAACCCGAACGTAGTATTGCTATCATTGTGTCACAATATACAATAAGTAGCGAACACCAACTCAAGGAAATGATACCGCCCGCGCTACCGCGTCGGCGAGCGGCCAAACGTGTCGACACTAACAAATGCCCATAAAAACGTTAATATTCAATTAATATAGAGTAAATATGTAATATGTAACACATCGGCTGACGAAGTGCAGACTGCAAACAGAACGAACTGGCAACACAAGCGGGAGGTGTTCAGAAGAGAAACTAAACTACACATTATGTGTCAAAGTAATCTCCAGTGAGAAGTAACAAAAATTATTGTCATCCAATGCTTAAATTTCCAATCTTTATAATATATTATTTTCTTTATATTATTTACTTAATACTTTATACAGATCAACACCGTCGACTATCCTTACATATTAGAATAGAGTTTACTTTGTATCTATAAAATGTACATCTACATGTATTGTAATAGCAACATTGAAATAATCTCATGTGTTACGCAAATACTAACATAATCGTATGTCTACTATACGTACGTAACATAAATGCAGCCTACCACGCTGGAAACTGAAGTAGTCGTAGAGTCGTGAGTCATACAGAGCACAGTGCTCTGTATGACTTGCGTGCGCACGCGACCACGTGTAGCTCGAGCACAGTGCTCTGTATGACTTGCGTGCGCACGCGACCACGTGTAGCTCGAGCACAGTGCTCTGTATGACTTGCGTGCGCACGCGACCACGTGTAGCTCGAGAACAGTGCTCTGTATGACTTGCGTGCGCGCGGCCACGGGTAGCTCGAGCACAGTGCTCTGTATGACTTGCGTGCGTACGCGACCACGTGTAGCTCGAGCGCAGTGCTCTATGACTCGAGTGCGCTCGGCCACGTGTAGCTCGAGCACAGTGCTCTGTATGACTTGCGTGCGCACGCGACCACGTGTAGCTCGAGCACAGTGCTCTGTATGACTTGAGTGCGCACGCGACCACGTGTAGCTCGAGCGCAGTGCTCTGTATGACTTGCGTGCGCACGCGACCACGTGTAGCTCGAGCGCAGTGCTCTGTATGACTTGCGTGCGCACGCGACCACGTGTAGCTCGAGCGCAGTGCTCTGTATGACTTGCGTGCGCACGCGACCACGTGTAGCTCGAGCGCAGTGCTCTGTATGACTTGCGTGCGCACGCGACCACGTGTAGCTCGAGCGCAGTGCTCTGTATGACTTGCGTGCGCACGCGACCACGTGTAGCTTGAGCACAGTGCTCTGTATGACTCGCGTGCGTACGCGGCGACACGCAGCTCAGCACAGCCCTCTGTATGCTCGGGTGTGCATGAACTAGATCGGTCGCAGCGCGGTCGTGTGGTGGCTACTATTGCACCCTAATCGTCACAGAAGACACAAGAAGAGACATCGCGTCAAGTCCGACGCAACACTACTATATTACTTGTATAAAAAGAGTTTTAAGTAAATTAGTTTATAATAATGCTTTCGATTTATTTACATTATCACATCGCGTGACCGACTGCGGAGCGAGCGCGCTATGTACAGGCGGCCGCCCGGCGCCCCGCTCGCCGCGCCCGCAGAGCCCCACGAGCCCCACGAGCCCGGCAAGCCCCACGAGCCCCACGAGCCCGCCGAACCCCACGCGCCCGGCGAGCCCGAGGGCTCCAGGGCGCCGCGACACAGGCACACTAATAATTGAACGATTCAGCGTGTGCTCGTAGGAAGCGGGACACTACTGATCGAAATCGACTATGCTCGAGAGTATCGATACTTTGTGCGTTCATTCATATCGAGTCACGCTACAAGAGTCTAGGGTAAGGTTCATAAGACGTCTATGTGGTAGCTAAGCTCTAGCGGGCGGGCAGCGCCGCTCTCTCCTGCACCTGCCGAGTGCGACTCTGTGCTGACGGATGCATACGAGTAAGTCACGCTATTAAAAATCTCAGAATAAAGCACTCTGTGGCATTCGTCAACGACAGCCAGGGACCCTGGCGGAGTCTAGGAATCGTATCAAATACGACGGGCACGAGTTTATCCTCGGCTACAATTCGTTTACGATTCGTTTTTACATAGATATTCCTTATACATGTTTCAACGTCTCGCCTTCAGAAGCCGAAGTGTAAGACTTAACGTATCGTCTGGCAGCGGACGGGCGGCCGCGGCGCTCACAGCTGGTACCACTTCTTGTCCTTGTACTTGAGCATGAGCTGGTGCGCGGACGAGGAGAACTCGGCGGCCTGGTTGTGCATGCGCTCGGTGTTGTCCTCCAGCCTGGACAGCTTGTCGCCGCGCTCTACCACCAGCATGTGCGCACGCGAGATCTCTCCGGCGGCCGTGCTGGCGCGCGTGCCCAGCTGCTCCAGCTGCGCCGCCGACCCTCCAGGAATGTGCTTGGCCACCGTGCGCAGGGGCTTGCCGCTGCTCTCGCCGACTGCAATACACCAAATACACCAATATACACTCCATATTGTCTACTTCCCAAGCTCATTTGAACGTTGGCTTTTGAAGGGAATTTGCGCCAAGTTTAATATCGAATATTCTTGATCCCAGATAAGAAATCTTAATAGAGTTTAACCTGACATATAAGTGCACAAATGTAAACTTCAGCAAATATAGATATGAATAAATAGATATGGCATACTCACATAGTTCTTCCCTGTCGAAGGGGCGCGAACCACCGCCGAACAGTCCTCGGAAAAAGCTCTCCTTTGGGGGCTCCGGCATGTCGCGCGGCAGGAACAGCTCGCCGATCATCTCGTTCAGTTGCTGACTGTAGCACGAAATAAATGAGTTAGCAACAAGCACAGTTTTTTTTTTTGTCAAATATTTTTGCTTTAAATATACTGACCAGAACTCAGCGTCGATAGTGAACTTCTGGACTTCAGTGGGGGAAGCGAGGTACAGTCCGTGACCTCTGTTGCTGAAGCAAAACGTCTTCGCAATCCTGCAATACCACACACATCGAACGTTTTACAAATCGCCTCGACGCACACGCTAGTGTTCACTTGTGACCATATGTTCATAGTCCAAGAAGAAAGAGAAAGGAGACTCATAGATTAAGAACGAAGTTGAGAAAGTGGGGGAAAGAATAATTGAATTGTTCTATCAATTGAAACGTCTCACCTGATGCATCCTCGCGGTCCAGTGGCGGAGTCTAGTGGACAAACTTTAGTCTAACATATAAGCGTAACTAACGAGTACTATTGCGACTAATAATAATAACAGGATAAACATTTAAATGAGAAAATAAAACATTCAGAAGCGGGCATGCTGCAAGCGAAGAACGAAGAAGAACAACACGTAACAGAGCAAAGTAGCAGCCCAGCGAGGAAGTAGGAGAGATCGCACAGAGAGAGTTACATGTAGTGCACGTGAGTGCGTGTCGTCACTGTACACGAGTGTGTGTCTGAGTGTCGGGGCACAGGGCGGGTCTGCGGGCACTAGTGAAGCACAGTGCAGGACGCAGGCAGCTCCCGGCGGGCAAATCATTTCGGGTGGCGCTCCCGTCGTCAACGGTGAGAAATGTCACCTGTATGCGATGCGTGCTCTCAAGCCGTACAGGGAGGTATGTCATTTAATTTTAAATACTTTCTTTATTTCCAATCTAAATATTTTAATATTAAGCGTCATTGGTTATCGGAAGATATCGTACAAGTTTCCGGTTCTCTTTGTATGAAGACATTTAAAGCCCAATTTCCACACGTGGTTGTGTCGGGAGCGCACAATGATTTGCCCGTGGCCGAGTGGAAACGTCAATGAAACATAACAGGCGGGTCGGGGCGGGGCGGGGCGGGGCAGTCTATGGGCGCGGGGAGATGAGGGAACCAAGCAACTGTCAACGTTACATGAACATGTCTAGGTACGCAACAGAGGCTGGAGTGAGCGACTCCACATGACAAGTGACGGTACGTGGCTAACGCATGTCATCTGCATGGACGACGACTTACTGGTCGGTGTCCTCGTTAACAATGAGCTGCTGGCCCCATATGGACAGCATTGGGTCTACGATACCCCTCTGTTTGGACTGTGTCTGGAAGCTACCAGGAACACAGACAGCAGTCAGCGCGGTGATTCGCTCCAGCGCGCGCCCCGGCTTTGTGCTCGGGCGCTCCCGGTTTGTGCGTCGTCGACTCGTCAGAGCGGCTAACTGTTGTACATCACAGGGCGACTTGCACAAACCGAGAGCGCCGCATAAAGTGAGACAAAGCCGAGGCACGCGCCGATTAGTTAATCCATCATTGTTCTAAGGGTGAAAAGTTAGACAGATGTAAAGAGATGCAGGGCGGTACACACTATCGTAACATGGTCGGAGGGCTAGCGCGGGGGTGTCGGTTGCATTCCGTGTCGTTCCGTTCAGTGTCGGGTAACCAGTGTGTATTTACATCCATATACATTTGCAGCACCAAAATAAACATAGTTGAGTAGTTAGAAAGTGATACGGTGTTCTCTCATAACCTAAGGGTCGGTATAACGGCGCATTGTATACAACGTGTGTCGTGTTTGGGCGATGTCCGATCGTTTACTTTCAAACTGAAAAATAGAAAGAGTGCCAAATATCGTAAGCACAGGTGGTGCTCGACAGAATTGCAAAAATTTTGTCTACGTCGTGATGAGAAACAGCGCGAGTTTGTACGTCTAGTAGCTGAGTGCTCTCACGCTCGATAGAAGACGACACCGTGCTCGCGTGGCGCACGCCGCGTCGTGCGGGGCACGTGCGGGCCCGTGCGGGCACGTGCGGGGCACGTGCGGGAGGCGAGCGGCGGCGTGCGCCAGGCAAGGCTACGTTCTAACATCGATCGTTACTGTACAGGAAGTCTGTCGTTAGGCTCCCAAATGATAAATTAGCGAATGATCGGTACAACTAAAATCTCTGATGAATAAATAATGAATGCGAAAACCGTAAAAATGACAAATCTCCGGTAGCCCAAAATAGCATTCAACATGATAAAACTGCGAAGCTAATGATAAAAGGTACTATATTATAAAACAAGCCGTTTATCATTTAGTGCCTTCGTTTGGTGCAGAGAAATCGTCTAATAGTGATCTGTGTGGCACCGGCCGACGTGCCAGTGAGCGCAAGGGACGCGGCACGCGCGTGCCCGCGCGGCGCGCCCAGCACGACGCCGCGCGGGCACGTGCACGCGGGCAAGGGGTGGTCGTATGGCTAGCTGGTGGCCTCACCCGAGCTCCGACAGCGGTAGGAAGTCCACGTCCACGAGCGGCCGCAGCGACGGCAGGCTGTACGCCACCAGGTGCCCCGTTGACAGGTAGTTCACCAGACATACACTGTCTGAAAGTTACATGGTATCAGTTTATTATCTCATAAAACTCACGCAGGTAGGTATGCAGTCCCGATCCAGCGCTCATGTGCAGACATATGATTGCATTACCTTTTAAGCTAACAGTTTCAGCCTTTACAACAAAGTCGGTTTCCACGATCTGCTGCCTGTAGACGCAGTTCTGGCTGGGCAGCGCGACCACGCGCGCCTGCTTCTCGGAGGCTACGACTACGAACTGACGGTCGCCGGCCACGTCGGAGGGCGTGGGGCTCATGCGGCTGCCGCTGCTCGACGAGCTCTGCTTCGTCGGCGTGCGCTCGCGTCTGTCTCTCACCTGCTGAAGAACATTGTTGAGGTCTCATGAGATCAAGAGGACGAACATTTGGTTATGTTTTATGTGGTCGTCACGGTATAAGGACGCATACTTACATCTTTACTATCATCTCTCCAACTTTCGTAGGAGTAAGGTATTAAAGCACCATTGCAGTCAAGAAATGACATTGTCAGGATTGAACCCTTTAACCTAAATAACGGACCACCTGCAAACATACAAAGACATATTTAAATTGTTTAACATTGTTGGAAAGTAAACAAGCTGAAGCCTTTCAAAACAGTTAATTGTAGCCGTGGTTGGAACATGTAAGAGCAAAGCAGTGGACGTTTACTAGAATTTATAACAAGTGTATACCGCTGGTGGCGACCACAACAGGCTGCGTGTGCCTGTGCTCCGCCTCCGGCAGACTGATGGTCATGATGAGCACGGAGCCCAGCGTCGTGCCGATCCAGAGCGTCGGCATCAGCGCCGTCGGGTCTGCCAAAGTCAAAATATATAAAATAACGATCAATCTCGTTCGGCTTAATAACTAAAAAAAAGTATAATGTATTATGGGTTTTTTTTTCGCTGGGAAATCATCTTATGACACTGACTAAAAATCCACTCCTGTTCCTTCGTTGCCTTTCGTACCGGAGTCGAGTCTTCCTTTCAGAATCAGACCCTTGTCCCCAGTAGGCTTCGACCCTGCTGCGCCCCTACAGTTGCTGAAATCTCCTTGAGGCGCGTGAAACAGTGCGCACCGTCGACGACTTGGACTTGGTCCGGACGGTTACCGGACGGTCGGACGGCGAGTTACCCAATCCTCGCCGTCCGCAAGCCCGCGCCTACTATGGCCGGAAATCGGGATCGGAATTCCGGCGGCGGTTGGGGCGTGAGGACTGTTTGTTGCCTCACGCGATCGGCCGCCTCCTTTGCTAGCATTACTGCTTCACAGAAGGAGGCGACCGCCTGCCACTCCTCCTCGCTCCGGACCATGGCCTGTACCAAGGCCCGGCGCGAGAGATCGCCGCCGCCGATCGCCCCCACGAGGACACGGCGCTGTTCTTCCCAAGCGGGGCACACCTCCACCGTGTGCTCTACCGTGTCCTCCGGGCGGTTCACGCAATTGTGACACCCGGGCGTTTCTTCCACACGAATCCGGTGTAGGAACCTCCCGAACTTAACATGTCCGGTGAGGACCTGCGTCATGCGGAAGGTAAGAACGCCGTGTTGCCTTTCCAGCCACTCTTCAAAGAGGGGACTTACCGAATGTATTAAGGGTTAGGAACGAACAAAGAATAGCCATAATTATAAATGTATTTTATCAAATGTCAATATTAGTTTATTTCAGAAGAATACCGGAGACTTTGGATAATTGAAGGAGGATTTTTTGCGCGGTTGCTGGCAATACACTCGATCCTATTGCATGAGTCATAAAATAAATTAATAAAATTGAAGTTTACTTTAAAAAATATATAAACTCACCAGACTTTTTGGTGTAGCTGTCGGCAAAGGCGAGGCACTGGATGCCTTCTTGCGAGATGTTCTCGAGGCTGGACATGGAGCTGGAGCGGGAGCGCGAGAACGAGCTGTCCAGCTTGTCTGACCGGCCGGTTGGCAACATACACACACTCGGTTACTCCACCGCCGGCGCGTCGCGCGGCCGCCGGCGGTGGTGAGGGACACCGGGCTCGCTACGGGCGGGACTAGCCCAACTACTGGGACTGGACTCGATAAGACAAGCTTTGAGTGCAATGCGAGTCGCTTTGTTATCATTAACAGCAGATGTTTTAGTCTTAGAATTTCCTTTTCTTTCTTTGTTTTTACCATTGTGTTGTTTTATTTATTTTTTACAATGATTGGGTTATAGCTACTGTTTAAGAAATGTGACTATAAACGTGGCTGATAGTTGCACGCCTGCTCTCTGCAGCTTCTCTTATTATTTTAAAGGGATCAGAAGATTCGGAAGAAGAATCGAGCTCATAGTGTCCCTCACCACCGCCGCAGAGTGCACTAGTCTACAGAAGGTAAGGTTGCAGATTAAAGCGAGATCAGCTCTCGGGTTTTGTGTTACCAGTGCTGTTGTGAAATTAGCTGAAATTATCAGTCAAGTGCCATGTACCAGTGCATTAGTTAAATAAGTTAAAGAGAAGGAATCAGAATCATGCGTCAGAAGAATCGTGAGGCGATTGCATGCCCGTCCAATCTCAGCTTATTTGCACAACGTCTTGTTATGTCGAGTTATGTTAGATATAGTTGTTAGTCGCTCGATGGTTAGTGTTTTGACCCGGGACATGGAATGGTTAGTACTAGGTAGCATACGGCGCAAGTGAGGCAGCGGTCAAAACACCGATCACCCCGTTAGACATTAGTAATCGAAGAGTTACCTTAACTTAACGAGCACATCGATAAACAGCTCTAACGATGAACATAGCCGATGAGAAGCGAGCCGAACGCTACGGAACATAAAATGTACACAAAGAGCAACATAAGGGTGGATATGTGATGGAATGAGGATGAAGAGCAGGTCCTGGCACTAGTCCGCCGACGCGGACGGACATACAACGCGCGCTAGAGACTACGTGCGGCGGGGCGTGCGCATGCAGCTACTGCACTCAGAGTAATATAATACCGTAAGCATACATAGACATAATGACAGCCGAATATAGAGGCAGCCAAAAACGAGCCATATAAACTTTTTGCTTTGTGGTCGGGCTAGAAAAGAAATAACATTCATGTACTCAACAGCGTTAGAGGTAACAAAGTAGTAGATCATGGCGCGAGACGCGAGACGCGATCCGCGAGACGCGAGACGCGAGACGCGAGACGCGAGGCGCTCGGTCCGCGCGGGAGCCGAGCGCGGCGAAGGCAAATAAATACATAACGTGAGCTCGTGAGTAAATCGACCATCGGAAACTACATACAGGAAACAATAGAAATGATAATATAGATCGTGTCTCATACAATATGGAAAGCCTCGCTTATATTATGCACATATAACATATATAGTATAAGTAATAGGTCTCGTTGATCGTAACAATAACAGTGATAGATTATAAAATAGTTTTGAGTAGTAAGTCACCTTTTAGTTGTACAACTATGAGTCATGCCAGTCGAAAGAGTTCGGTACAAGAGTGCGCAGACCAATAGTGTGTGTGTGGTACATTACAAGACAGTCACAGCCACGTCGCTCTAGAGGACAGCTACGTGCGCCGACGCACACAAGCGGAAATAAACGAACACCATAGCAAAACTTAAGAACAAAACGAAACAATGCAAATGTTGTATTGGATACCATTGGGTTGCATAATGTGTAAGTACTCCATAGATGCGAGAGTCTGCGGAACAGTTGGTTCTGTACCGACAAACAAAACCACAATATGTTACAAGCACGATCACAGGGGCGGCGCGCGCAGCGCTCGCGTGCAGTGCACGTGCCCGGCGGGCACGCGGGAGCGCTGCGCGCGCAGCGATACATCTGTACAGCGAGAGGAGCTCTCAAGCCGACATGGACATACATGAAACACCATCAAACATGAGGAACTCATTCTAGCTCAGATTCGGAATGACAACGAAGGATCAACTACTCGGATATAACAACTAGAGAAACCAAATTATAACTTAAAATAGGTGAGGAATATTCCAATGATTACCTATTAAATGATTCCGATCTGAAATTGGAAAATTTCAAATAAATAAATATGGAAGTAACTTAACAGTTGAACACATGCTCATTGAAATAATAAGTAAGGGGCCGAACAAAACGTTAACGTGCCTTCTCTAAGAGTTTGTAGCCTGGTGTTCAGCAACTTAGGTCCACTTCTAAATGCCAATTTGTTCTAAATATTATGACTCATTAGTATCATATCAATTTTAATGTTTGTTAGGTCATGGCATGAGAAGGCCAACATTCTTAACAAAATGGATGTGAGCTTGAAGGTAGTCAAACAAAAACAACATTTCTATTTATAATTTATTCACTCATTAGCGTTCTCATACTTAGTACGTGAGCGACCAGGTATCTACGTAATTAATTAGAACTGTCTTCAAACTCACAGCAAGACAACATGTTTGAGTATTCAGTTATGGAAAGAAGTATATCAGTGAGTGTGAAACAAAATAATTAAAAAATAAAATAATATAACGAAGAGATAAACAGTGAGAGTAGTAGAGCTCTGGCGCGCTTGACGGCGACGACCAGCAACAGAAGAGCTTTCATTAACTATTAAGATAGTACACAGACAAGGCATAGCTTCAGTTATTACAGTTGCGCCGAGCAATAAGTATCAGCAGAAATGCAATATCATAATCCAGGTAAGCTCAAGATGCTTCGCCCGATGCGTGGACGCACCGCGCGCGCCGGCTCAAGCGGGCACTCGTCCGCGCCGAGAATAGAAACCATAACGAACAGAAAATAAAAACCAAAAGGAAGAAACTGCGACTGCCTCAGAACGGAAGGAGACTTAGCCGAGTGGACTCGGTACAAGGTGACTGTACTACCAAAACTGCAATACTGGCGCGTCGTCAGCAGCGAGTGCTGCGGGGCGGGGGGCGCGGCGTACACGTCGGACGCCGTGGACAGGCACTTGTGCAGTTTGCGGGTACCTTGCGAGCGCGAGCGCCGCACGCGCGCGCTGGCGCCCGGCCCCGCCGCCCCCGCCGCCCCCGCCACCGCGCCGCCCCCGCCCGCCGCGCCCGCGCCGCCGCCCCCGCCGCCCGGCCCGTTCATCTACAACACACACACTCCTAGCGCCCCCGGCCGCTGTCACCCACGTGCGTGCCCACCACCCGGCCCGGCCGCATCGCCCGCACGGCCCATACCTGCTGACATACCCAAGCAACGAGTCTCCGAATGAGACGGCAGTGTACAGGTACGTATGGGCCGTGAGATCAATGCCGCAGGGCTCGATAGTCTCAGACCGGCGCTCAGCGGCGACGGCTGCCTCCACCGAATGTTACAGAACATGAACACTGAAGACCCTCTCTGTAATGACGACGCGACGATGTTAGAACGACCGTGATCTCTGTGCCAGATAGTGTGTACTAGTATTAGTCGTAGTTAAGTGACGCGGCTGTTAGTCGTGAGGCTGTGGCTGCCTGAGGCCAGTGTGTCATACCTAGCGGCGGCGCGACGCGCTGCTGGTCCTCCTCGCGCGGCTCGCGAGCGGGGCACAGGCGCGCTACTAACTCTCCTGGGGAAAGTCGGGCCATGAGCGAGCATACAGGACGTCGAGATGGCGGCTAACTGTGGTGAACTACAAGCGAGAGTGGTGCCATCTATACCGACTACTCAGCTCGTACCATTAGCACTGAACACATCTCAGGACATCGACAACACAGAGATCACCTACTGTTTGATGCAATCTTTAAACTATTAATTATTGTTTAATTACCGAAAAAATCAGCGAATAGATATTTAAGGCAGTTAGAGTCTTCGTCGGACGAGTCCTTTTCCTTGGAAATAAAAGAAATATACACATCAATCACCAGCGTGCTGTCAAACGTAGGTACGAGTACGTATGTGAGAGTACACACGAGCGCCGAGCAGCACAGAGCACCGTGCGGGCTTTGTACAAGTGACACACTGCATGTAGATACATAACGAGTCTTACATAATAATATATAAGAGTACTTATCATATACATTATATATAGTTTATAAACCAAATCATATAAAAAGCCAAATATCACAAGAAGCACAAAGCATTTTAAAGTTATAACTCGCAATCTCTTACCGTTTCAACTCTACAGTCGAATCGTTAGTGACCGTT
Organism: Mythimna vitellina; assembly: GCA_949316375.1. Lineage (NCBI taxonomy): Eukaryota > Metazoa > Arthropoda > Insecta > Lepidoptera > Noctuidae > Mythimna > Mythimna vitellina. The sequence continues at coordinate 678,267 of OX438693.1, forward strand.
AGGTTCTCAGAAATAATAATATTTATGTTACAAATTAGTTCAAACGTTTCAGTACATCTAACTACCATCACCTCTAGCTAGTCAAAAAATCTATGTCCCGAACGAAAAGGGGGCTACGGTACCAGTGTATTAGATAAAAATCGCAAACCATTACCATTCATGTCGAGGACCTAACTACTCTACCAACAGCGAGGAACGGCTAGGTGCTACGCGCCGGAGACGTGATCTCGTGACCGCTAGCGATGTACTGATGCGGGTGAGGCGGGGTGACGCAATACTTACTGAAGCGGCGCATGATGCCGCCCAGCGAGCCCGGCGCCGGCGCCGGCGCGCGCCGCTCCTTGTACTTGATGTTGGGCACCGACAGCAGGCGCGCCTCCCCGGCGGCGCGCCGGCGCCGCGGCGGCCGCGCCGGGCCCTCCAGCGGCAGCGCGTCGGGCCGCGCCACCGCCTCCTGCGCCTGCCAGCGCTCCTGCAGCTCGCGGTGCATGCGCTCGTACACGTCGGCGCCGCGCCGCTCCTGCAGCTCGCGGTGCATGCGCTCGTACACGTCGGCACCGCGCCGCTCCTGCAGCTCGCGGTGCATGCGCTCGAACACGTCAGAGCCACGCAGCGCGCCCGGGGAGCCGTCCTCCTCCACGTCGGACGGCTTGGTGTCCTCGCTGGACGGCGACTCCGCCCCGGGCTCCCCTGGCACGGGCGACACGGCCGCGCCCTCCACCCGCTCGGGTGGTTCACAGTAGAACTGAGAGTTACTTTTCTCTGCGGCCACCTCTTCCTGACTATTTTCAGTGGGTGTCGCGAATGCCGCTTTGAACTTGAGATCCACTTTAGAGAGCTGACGTTTCAGGTTGAAATTTTTCCAAGAGGTCGATTTTCTTCTGATGTCTAGTTTAGCCTTATCTTCCGGCGGCGCAGGAGAGTTAGCGGCTGGTGTGGGCAGTGCGGGCTCTGCAGGCGGCTGCGCGAGCTGTCCGGGCTGTGCGGGCTGTGCGAGCTGTCCGGGCTGAGCGAGCTGTCCGGGCTGAGTGGGCTGTCCGGGTGGAGCGGGCTGTCCGGGCTGCTCATCCACGCCCGGGTCATGGGGACTGGCGGCGGGAGACGTTCGCGTAGCGCTCTCCTCCAGCTTACAGTCGAGGGATGGGAAAAAATATAAATGTGAAGTAAAGTGGCGCACCACGACACTGTGACCGTGCGGGATGTGAATGCCGTGAGCGGTGACGACGGATCGCTACGCGGTGACTGTGACTACGTCGACGACATACAGACTAGCGTACAGTGGGGTACGATCGCACTCGCCTACGGAAGTGTAACGCGGACAATCTGGAAACTTGACATATAAAGTATTCTATTTAATGTGTATGCGATAGGAGAGAAAGACAGGCCGAGTGTAAAGAATGTCTAACGATGCCATGCCATGTTGCTACTGGGACAAGCCGGGACTGGCGCTACTGCTAATTTAGTTCAAAATAAATTACAAAATTATAAGAAATAATAAAAGTAGAGGGGTGTGGCGGGCGCTCGCCAGAGCAAATCATACGTAAGTAAATAAAAAAGCAAATTAAAATATAATGTGAAGTAAACCGTAACCGCTGCGGTGTCTCCTCCGCGCTCTACGCTCATCGTGTCGACTTCTCGTGAACGTCACCATCTCGTTACTATCACCGGTTCGTTTGGCTGACTATTCGCGTCGTGCTTCTTCTAATATGTTTTTTACTAACCGCTTTAATTTGAACAACTTTATCGCTATCATAAAATTACAGTTTTGTTTGTAAAATGTTACTTTCAATAACTTACAGCTACACTTTACAAACTTTAGAATGACCTACGTGACTAGTTTTATTCATATAAGACGCTGCGAACATATACATTCCGAGGACGCCTTCTTTCTGAAATGTATATTACTTTTAAAATATTGTAAAAGTAAATGTCTTCTTACATAAGCGGGCGTCGTATATAAACATAAGTAGTCAAGTAGCCGTAGCATCTACTGCCAGTGTCAACCTGAGGAGTCGACGGCAGCACACGTCATCTGGGTCAGGGGTGAGCCCTCGTGACGTGCGGGGGCGTGTCGGTGCGTACCTGGTCGAGGCTGGGCGAGCGCTGGCGGTCGGAGGGGCGCGCGGCCGCGGGCGCGTGGTACAGCGCGGCGGGCGCGTGCGCGCACACCAGCGCGCGCACCGACATGTCCACCACCACCACGCCGCGCTCGCCGCCCCACGCCATGCTGCACACAAGCGTTTCTCATTCATCTACCTCGATAGAGCAAGTCAGCCCAAAAGATATCTGTTTACTCTTGGTGGGAGTTTACACTTAGGCTGTACGGTTAATAAATATGGAGGCATTTGTTAAAATTATTTCGTAAACTTGGAATAGAGTGTGTGATGGTCCGATACTGACAGGCCGTAGGAAGAGTTGATGGTGAGCGCGGTGATGGGATGCGGCGTGCCCTGCTGGAGCGCGACGAGCGTGGGCTGGAAGCCGGGCGCCCGGCGCGCGCCGCCCGTGCCGCCCGCGCCGCGCACGCGCACCGCGCCGCACGTGCCCGTGCCGCCGCCCGACCACACGCCCGACTGCAACACATCAAACTTACCATGCAACTCAATTATTATTTAAGTAGGTTTGTAAACTAGATTATTTTTAGATTTTAAGAAAACGAGAAACAGTTTTGTAGTTATTGTCAGTCGTAGTAGTATACTCCTAGTGGAGTGGTCGGGGTTTTGGATCGTTGGGTAGATTAGTTGTGACTTTTGCAAGACTCTTTCATTTCTCTCTGCGTGGCACTGTGTATACATTCAGTGAGGGAACACTTCGAAGTTGATTTAATGAGGTCTGTCCATTAGGTGGGTGATCAACCACGAAACCTTTGGCTCTCTACTCTTCCCTGTATCACTAATCGTTCGAAAGAGTTTTCATTACGAATGACATGTCCAAACATCTGTATTACAATACGCAGTTACACAATCAATGAAAGTCTTTGTTTGATGCGAAGCTCTTTCTGAATGGAAACGTTAGCGGTGAGCAGTCCATTTTATCTGCAGTAGATTTTGGAGGCGTCTACTGAGGATCAGTAGTCAATATTAGGTGTCTACTGAGTCAGTAGTAGGGATAACTACATCTCGAGAGCGTCAATCTTTTTGATAGCATTACTGCTTCGCAGGAGGGGGCGACCGCCACTTCTCGCTCCAAACCATGGCATGTATCAAGGCCAGGCTGGAAAGGTCGTTGTTGCCGATCGCCCCTACGAGGACACGGCGGTGCTCTGCCCAAGCGGGGCACACCTTTTTCAACACACTGTTTTCTCCACCGTGTCCTCCAGGCACTTAACACAATGGTGACACCAGGGTGTTGCATCTTCAGATATTCCGATGCAGGAACCTCCCAAACTTGCCATGTCCGGTGAGGACCTACGTCATGTACATGGTGGGGATACCGTGACGTCTTTCCAACCACTCCTCAAAGAGGGGTCTTACCGCCATAATTATGGCGTGCCCAGCACCGGGTAGTGACAGTCGCTGTCGTCATTCCATCATGAGATCCCTCCGAAATTCTGTTCGCCATGCCGCAACTCGTCGCGGTAGTGGAGTTTCGCCTCGGTTTTCATCTCCACGCACAAATCGTGCATGCGTGCAAGGACTGAGAGGCACGCAGCTAGTTATTCTCTGACTACCTCACAAATTTATTGCAGCGAGTAAAGATGAATGATATGTGCAGTGATGATCTTGCGATCGCGTTTGGGGTACCGCAGGGCACTATCCTAGGTCCAACATTATTTTCGACTTATATCAACGACCTCTGCAACCTTAAATTGCGTTTTGGCAGGCTAGTCAGCTTTGCGGATGCATTGTATATGTTCTTTTATAGTGTCAGCCATGACTACTATACCGACGACAAATCGAACGTAATTGCTATACTCGTCATTGACAGTAATGCCTAGTCCTTTTCAGTCCAGAACATTGAAGACATCGTCCATCGCTGCTTTCATACAGTTTCGGATATAAGTTTTTCAAGGATCTAGTTTATATAATAGTTTTAATAACGCTTTTTTAAAATCAAGTATTTCGTTTAATTGTTTAATTCCATTAGGAACCTTATTATAGATTTTAGGTGCCATTCCAAGGATATTTGTCGAAAATAATGCAGTCCAATGTGAAACAGTACGAGTACATATCTTTTTGTTGCGACGTTTAGATTTCAATGTTTTAAACATATGAAAATTGGATTTGACAAAAACTGCAGTTTCAAAAATGTACATACAAGGAAATGTTAGGAGTTTAATTTTTTTTAAATAAGGTTTACAGCTATCAGTAGGTTTAAGTTTAAATACGGAGCGCACACATCTCTTTTGGGCTTTGAACACCGTTAATCCTTCTGTGGAATTTCCCCAAAATATAATCCCAAAACGTAATGTAGAAGTCACATATGCCTTGTACGGTAGACTCGTAACAATAGACTCGTCTACAACTTTTGTAAGATTATAAAGTGCATATGAGTGTTGGTTTAATTTTTTACAGATTAACTCTACATGACTTTTCCAGGTTAAGTGACTATCCAACTAAAGGCCTAAAAATCTGGCTCGGTTTGTTTCATCTATTCTTTGACCTGCATAAGAAATATTTAATTAGGGGTTACGGTTTTTTGGTTAAACGTCATAAGCTTAGTGTTATCTATGTTTATTTTTAATCCATTGATAACCAACCAATCTATTGTGCAATGGATGGAGTCGTTTATATTATTTTGGTAAGTTTCAATATGTTTGCATGATATAATGAGTGGGCTATCATCAGCGAAGAAGGAAGATAGAAGGCAGATTATACTCCTCGATCTTCTGTACACACAGAAAGACAGCAGAGTGCAGAGTGTCTGTGTGTTCTCTTGTGTAGCCACAGCGTATATGTGTATGGTCTACAATGTAGAAGCCTTTTCGGAACCCGGCTTGTTCGGAAAACTGGAAGTGGTGAAGTCTGTGTGCGAAACAGTTCATGATGACTCTTGTAAATAGCTTGTAGATACAGCTTTGAAATGAGATGGGCTTGTAATTCTTAAACAGGGCATTGTCGCCTTTTTAGAACCTGTACAACATTCAGCGGATACCTTGACGAGATTCAAGTATAAGGTACGCCACCCTTGTCGACACGCTCTCGATCTTCACCACATTGTTCAAAAGGGACTTATACACGATAATCCCGACACCACCCTGGAAATCCAAATAGAGCAGGTTACCAGATTTGAGAAGTATCGTGTCCTTCCCCTGTCTTCAGACTTCAGATAATCCTACAACAATCCAGCGTAACCTGCTCAATCCTTGAGTTTGGTGATCTTCTCGTCGGTCCGGAGTGTTCGCGTGTTTTATGTTGCCAGGTCTAGTCGTCGGTTTTTAATGGGGTAGCCGGATCTCATCCGAAGATTCTTAGCATCCCATGCCTCGCCGTAACCTTGACAGCAGTAGCGGTCATGGTAGACGGGCTGCCAGGCATTAGGGGCCATTCTTCGTTGTGGTTTCATACAGGGGGCTTGCCATAATCGCCACGCTTGGTTTTCATACAGGGAACTTGCCATAATAATCGCCATGCTTGGCAAACGGGTTGGTGATAGTAGTGTGGTGTTATAATGTCCAGAGGATGCTACTGTCCATTCTCTGTTGAGTCCCTTACTTAGTCTCCTCTTACGACACCCAGGGGTAAAATAGCACCATTCCATCACTTAATGGGATAGCGTTATTCTTTACGTCCGACATCACACGGTACAAAAAGTTATCACAGTTACATCCAGTTTACTAATAAAACACCATGCGCCGTCTCATGTCACAGTTACATCCAGTTTACTAACAAAACACCGTGCGCCGTCTCATGTCTCAGTTACATCCAGTTTACTAACAAAACACCGTGCGCCGTCTCATGTCACAGTTACATCCAGTTTACTAACAAAACACCGTGCGCCCTCTCATGTCACAGTTACATCCAGTTTACTAACAAAACCCCATGCGCCGTCTCATGTCACAGTTACATCCAGTTTACTAACAAAACACCGTGCGCCGTCTCATGTCTCAGTTACATCCAGTTTACTAACAAAACACCGTGCGCCGTCTCATGTCACAGTTACATCCAGTTTACTAACAAAACACCGTGCGCCCTCTCATGTCACAGTTACATCCAGTTTACTAACAAAACCCCATGCGCCGTCTCATGTCACAGTTACATCCAGTTTACTAACAAAACACCATGCGCCGTCTCATGTCACAGTTACATCCAGTTTACTAACAAAACCCCGTGCGCCGTCTCATGTCTCAGTTACATCCAGTTTACTAACAAAACACCGTGCGCTGTCTCATGTCACAGTTACATCCAGTTTACTAACAAAACACGTGCGCCGTCTCATGTCACAGTTACATCCAGTTTACTAACAAAACACCATGCGCCGTCTCATGTCACAGTTACATCCAGTTTACTAACAAAACACCGTGCGCCGTCTCATGTCTCAGTTACATCCAGTTTACTAACAAAACACCGTGCGCCGTCTCATGTCACAGTTACATCCAGTTTACTAAAAAAACGGGGCAACTGTTGTGATTTGAGTTCACAGATAATTTCACTAAACTTACTCTTCTGCTTTCGCCTTCCGAGACGTCGCCCGCTCTACTAAATGACATGGAGCGCCCTCCTTCTGCTTCTGGTGAACCCTCCTCTTCTAACGTGTCCGTTATCATTGGGATTTCTATTACCTGAAACAGATGAAAATCAAGACGCAAGTGTTTGAATCAAAAGCCATTTACTCAACTTGTTGAACCTCAACGTTACATAAAGGCCGTCGCACATAACGGTCGGCCGACAGCATTTCTTGGCTAGCGCTATAACCGATAAGCAGAAGCAACACATTTGTCTGTTAGGTTAGAAGAATTTGAAACGTCACGTGGCCAATTCACTTTTGAGTTTTCGATAATCCTTATCGGTCATAGAACGTCGTTTTATCTAAATGCTCTGGTCAGCAAGACACACTTTTTCTTTGTAAAACTACCCGTCAATCATATACTCACTGTTTCACTAAGGCATGAGGCTATAACATGTCGGATATCACAGATTACGTATTAGAACTAAATTATCACAGTCGTGCCTCGTATATGTGTCAACCAAATATGCTCGTATATTCTTATTTAATGGTAGTTTTTAATAATGTTTCATCTTGCTTGGTGAAAAAGACTTTCAGAAAACTGAAAACTATGTTAATATAATTATAGAATTAAGAGAATCCTTGCTTAAAATTCAGCATACAAACGTAATTTTATGTGTTCCTACCTTTAAATTAAGTAATTTCTCAACTATGTTTAATTGGCGAATTGAGACTTTTAACAGCTTACTACATCTTGATCTTCAAACTTATGGTTACGCAACTGCATTTGACACTAACTTTGATCTATTGTATGATTTTTCTATGTTTTCAAGAATAAATGGAAGGATAAACGACCGCGGAATGCGCAATATCTTTAATAACTTACTGCAAACTATATCTGAAAGTTCGATAGAACGTGATGCTTTTACTAACGAGAATGATAACAACATCGTTGCATCCCCTAGTCGTGTGTTTTTTTCTTTGATTCTATGTATATTCTTCACCAAAATATTGCCGGACTCATAAATAAATCAGACCTTTTAAATATTTACATTCAGGAATTGTTGAGTCAGCAAAAAGTAGTTGACGTAATATGTATAACCGAGCATTTTATAATGTCAGGCCAAGAAAAGTTATTATATATTCCTAATTATAAGCTGGCGACATGCTTTGCTAGACCGAATAAAAAACGTGGCGGTGCCTGTATCTTAGTAAGAGCTGGACATGAGTATAAAGAACGACCTGACGTAATGAAATACTCGATATCAGGAATTATAGAATGTTGTGCTGTAGAATTTCCCTCTCAAAAAATTATAATTATATGTGTATACAGGCCTCCTAAATCATGTAATCTAAGTAAGTTCTATGAAAATTTAGACCTTGTTTTAAAAAATGTCTGTAAAAACCCCTTACAAAAAGTCATTTTATGTGGAGACTTTAATATAGATATTTTGAACAGAAATAGAATCACCTCAGAATTTGAATGCTTTCTCAGGAGCTTCAACCTTAAACTAGAAATTAATCAGCCAACTAGATTTATCAGTAATACTTGTTTAGACAATTTTGCACATAATGTTAAGCAGAAGTGCCAACATGAAGTCACAGACTTTGGATTATCTGACCACTCTGCTCAATTGATTAAAATAAAAGTTAATAAAACGAATCAAATAAAAACATGGAGAACATTAAAGCGAGATATTACCCAAGAAAACCTTATTAAATTTCGATCACACCTTGAAAGTCTATCATTTTCTGATGTATATAATACAGAGGATGCTAACAAAGCCTATGATAACTTTCTTGATATTTTCCGACTGTTACATGACCTCTGTTTCCCGTGTAAATTAGTAACTGTAAAATCTGAGAAAAAATTAAAATGGGTTTCTCGAGGGATACGAATATGTAGCAAAAAACAACGACAACTGTTATGGCTACAGAGACAAAAACCAACGTGCGAAAACAAAAATAAATTTAAGATTTACTCAAGGAAGTTTAAGAAAATTATTAAACTTACACAAAAAGCTCAAAATAACAACTTAATAAATAACTCAAAAAACAAATGCAAAACGGCCTGGCAAATTATTAATAATAACAAAATTGTAAGAGAACCCATTTCTCAAATAAAAAATGGAAATGAAATAATATCAAACCCTAATTTAATAGCTGAGTCTTTTAATAACTTTTTCATTGAACAAACCTCTGGCATATCTAAACATACGTTACGCGATACCATTAACATAAACATAAACCCACATACGATATTTATAGCCCCAGTTATACCCCAAGATGTAATACGTATAATTAAAAACCTAAAAAATAAAAAGAGCTCTGGCCTCGATGGCATTTCAACAACAGTTATCAAATTTGTTGCACATTGCATAGCTGAGCCGCTTGCTCACATTATTAATGTAAGCATACAGTCTGGCGTATTTCCTGAAAGTCTCAAAAGCGTAATAGTTATACCAGTATATAAAAAAAATGATAAAGATGAAATGGTAAATTATAGGCCAATTGCTCTTATTTCTATATTCTCAAAGATCATAGAGAAAATCATCTATGAATCTCTTGACAGCTTCCTAACTAAATACCACATACTATGTGATGAACAAAAGGGCTTCAGGAAAAACAAAAATATAAACATGGCCATCTTTGATTTTCTCCATGAAATAATGCCTAAAGTAGATTCTAAAATACCGGTATGTGCAATATATGCCGATATGTCGAAAGCTTTTGACTGCGTGGACCACGATATTCTCTTAACCAAACTTGATGCGTATGGTATTCGTGGCAATGCTCTAAATTTAATAAAAACTTACCTCAAAGGCCGTAGACAATGTACAGAGATATCAAGCCTGTGTTTAAAATCTAAGAAGGAACTAAATTCTTTATCGTCATTTAAAGAAATAAAATATGGAGTCCCACAGGGAAGTGTCCTCGGACCTTTACTTTTCCTATTATATATTAATGACCTGCCACGTCATATATCTAATCCAATGGTTTTATTTGCAGACGACAGTACTTCAATTGTTTCATGTATCAATAAAGACTCATACGTAAATGACATCAATAACCCAATCAGCTGTTTAATAAAATGGCTTAACAATAATAACTTAGTTATAAATCTGCAAAAAACTAAAACGATGCATTTTCACCAACGAATATCTACAGGTGACATGGATATCAACTTCAATGGCCAAACTATCGATAAAGTGAATAGCACAAAATTTTTAGGTATCTTAATTGATAGCCAGTTAACATGGAAGCCGCAAGCAGAAGATATATGTAAACGTTTAAGCACAGCCGCGTTTATGTTATACAACCTATCCAAAAAAGTAAATCTGCCAACAACATTAGTGGCCTACCATGGTCTCGTAATTTCTATCTTAAGGTTTGGTGTAATATTTTGGGGTTACTGTAGTGAACGAGAAAGCATTTTTAAAGCTCAAAAGCGCTGTTTGAGAGCTATATTTGGCCTCAAACTTACTGACAGTTGTGTGCCCATATTTAAGTCTCAGAAATTATTAACTTTTCCATGCCTCTATATCCTCGAATTAGCAATATTTGTTATAACAAACCGTAATTTATTTGCAACATTAACAGAAACTAGAAAACGAAGTACATCATTAAGATCACAATATCAGAACCTACTATGCACAGGCACATTTAAAACTAGCTTATTAAAAAAAAGTGTGATCTGTATGGCTCCTGTTATCTTTAATAAAATTCCTGAACACATGAAAACCTTGCCATTGATGAAATTTAAAAAATGTTTTACAGAATTACTTGTAGACAAATGTTATTATTCTGTTCAGGATTTCCTAAATGATACATTATAACTACATATTTGCCTTATTCAACTTAGTTGTATAATAAGTATTGTATTTGCATGCCAACAAGGCAGAATGTACACGGTTCTTTATTATGTTATTTTCGATCCTATTTGTATGTACCTGCATTCTTAGCAAATAAAGTCCTATTCTATTCTATTCTATTCTATTTAGTGTGCATGCAATGTGTTTAGTTATGAGGGCTACGGTTACATGTGTCTCGCCGTGCGTCTCGCTCTTGCGGAACTTGAAGAGCACGACGTGTCCGTGCGGCAGCGCCACGGCGAGGCGGCGCGACTCGGCGCACAGCGCCACCTGCTGGATGGCGAGCGGGCTCTCCTCCGAGTAGCTCGCCGCACCCGTGCGCCGCTCGAACACTGCAACACGCACGACCGAGTTACTTGCTGCTGCTGGCTTAACAGTCTTTAGCAGAAAAAGCAATATGAGAGCTTTTCTTAAACACATTATTATCTAGAAGTTTTTAATAAAAATTAAATAGAAACCCTAATAACCAAATTAATATATTTTAATAACCAAATCAGCTGTTGCCTTTTGTGGATAGGAATGAACAAACTGACATGTATCCCATGTCTGTTGTAGGGTGAGGACGGTGTCCATACAAAATCCGGCATTCTCCTTTCTTTGGAATAGCAGGCCCATATTTGACCTCTTCTTTATGCACAATAATTCATACTTTTACTAACCTTTAGAGCATTTTAATTTGTACAAAATTTGTAAGGTCCCTGCACTTGCATCCCAAAATTTAACACTACCGTCTGCATGCCTGAAACATAACAAAAATACGTCAATACAACGAAGTTAATATTTGAATTCAAGCCAAATTACAACCTTAGAAGGCCTAAATCAGGTGTCCTACCATAAAAGGGATCGATTTTATAGGGATACCTGGTATTAACTCGATTAAACAGGAGTATCTAATTGCGAACACAGTCTGCCGTTTTACTCGGTGTCATTTCATTTGTGACATCCCTATTGTGTGTTAATGGAACATCATTGTTGCAGTGCTTAATATCTTGTCCTATTTTTAGTGACGTTTTACCGACTGATTGTTGAGGGTCCTAAAAGTTCTCTCTATGATAAACATACCCAGTGAGAATAATTTCGTTATAGGAGCAGGAGGCGGGCTCCCACTCGCCGCCATTGATGGGCCACAACTTCTCGCTGAAGCCTGTCGGCTTCTTGTTGCCCTGCCGCCCCACCGAGTAGAACGCTGGGATCTGGAAACAAGGACATCAAACATTTAATTTAGATACTAGTTGATCTGGAAAATGTTGTTCTGATATATAAATTATGAAAGAAAAAAATGATTGGTAGGGGTGGGAGGGTAAAAAATAGCCTTAGACCAATTCTCAGACCTACCAAAATATTTAAACAATATATAAGTAGTTTCATAAAAATCGGTCATACCTTTTGGGAGGTGTTCGATAACAAACACTGATACGAGATTTTTATATAGATTATTAAAACCAAGACATCTAATTAAAGCTCTCTACCTCTGCGTCTTTCCTACTAACCTTAGAACATTTTTTTTTTTATAAGACAAGCTAATAATTATTTAAAACAACAGAATAAAATAATCTTTTGGCATTCGGCTAGTTCAATAATGAATGGCAGCGGTTCTATCAAATTGATCAAATAAATTCAGTTCTCATCCTGGCTTTTTGAGGAGTTTATGAATACGAATCGTATATTTTTCTAAAAATCTTTTCTGTGCGCTTACCAGGTCGGAGGGACAGTCAGCGAAGTAGGAGCAGCACGTGACGGGCGACTCGTGGATGTCCATGGGGTAGGGGTTCTCGAAGCAGGGGTAGCCGGGCGACTGCAGGTCGATCACCACCAGGTCGTTCTGCAGCAGCACCACTATCGCATACGGCTCCTGGTAGTCTGGAAGCAACCGGTAAACAGGGTTATTATTGTTATTGAAAAATTTACCGCAGCGGTCAATGACTTCATCTGCAAAAAGCTGATGGGAGTGCTAATACTAACGTTAAGAACAATTCGTCGACGATGGTCTTGCATACATCAGGAAAAGCAAGGGAACGCGCGTCATCAAAATTCAGACGCGAAAAGAGGTTGATTGAGAGGTGGGACGCGAAGAGAGGAGAGGAGGGAGGCACTAGAAGTTGGATTCAACTGACTGAGCCAGGGACCAAAAGGATTTACTATCTGCTAGGTATGATTTTGAAGCAAGTTTATTCCCAATTAGGCTAATGTGGTCTACTATTTCTCAAAACTGAGACTCGGCATCACCTTCTCATAGGACCCGTTAAAGGCTCTCTTATTCAGAATACGTCAGATGACGTAGACGAGAGCAAATGCTCCTGTATCCTGCATGGCTGGGGGTTGGAGATAACCATAAAGTAGAAACTTACCGGCTGTATGTGGAGTTTCGCAGAGCGTGACGAAGTCCACGACGCTGTGCTCCATCTCCAGCACGGTGGTGGACTTGCCGTTGAGCACGGTGATGCTGTGCGTGCGCCCCGCCTTGTCCGTGGGCAGCCCGCCGCTGAATATCACAAGGCTTTCTCTGGAACAACAGGATTAAGGTAAGTTCCAGCTGAGGTTCCAGCAAAAACTAAGGACTTGTATATTGTGGTTTATTATGTCACGAATTCAAACGTTATTTGTGTAAAGAATAATCTGGATTTTTATAAACAAAAACAGTTCCGGAGTGATCATTACCTTTTATTATTAATTCAACCCTTCTTCGCTGCCTACCTACGAGTACATAGTCCTATTTAGATTGCTCTAGGAGCGGTTCGTATTTTTTCAATACATTTACTCGAAAATCCGATCATATCCCTACTGCTTATAGGCTCGCAATTTACTGTTTTTCGCACTAGTATGTAAAAGTACGCAAGTTCGCCCCTGACACAACTCATTACATTTATCGTATCAGGCTGAGCGTGGCGCGACCCCCACGCGTCCACGACCTTTCATTTATACCTTTGTAAGTGTATTAAAAAACGTCGTTTGATAAGGTGGGATCGCAGTCAAGCACTGGTTTATATCAATTAAAAAATAATAAAAAAGCGTGGAAATTCACTCGACTCCAGAACACCCTCTCCAACGACTTGTGCCAATACCGCCTCGGTCGCAATGACAAACCATCTCCACTTGTACCAGAATGTACTATTGTCCTATTATATTAATTATCGGATAATAGTACATTTTGGTTGATTATTATCGGAGCGATTTAATCCATTACAATATATTTAAAAACGCAGATATTTTTCAACAACTCAATTAAAGGACAGACAATGTTTACGATATCTAGAACGAGTACAACATTAAGCTGCAACGTTCATTCGAATGAGATTAACTGTTCAGATGTCGGTATTAAAAGTTTACGGCTCGATCAAGAGACTTAGTGATGTGAGTGCTGTAGCAACCCTACAAGGTTGCAGGAGTACGCAACCAGTGGCAGTAATGTTCGTCATTTTTCGATTCATTAGCGAACCGACATTAGTCGACGTCAGGCGACATCTCCCGAGGTCACGCTACATCCTTGATATTAAGTTAAAGTGATTTTAAAAATTCTGTATTTACTGGCATTAGCAATATCTGGGGATCGTTGGATTGGAAATGCCGTTACATTGTAATGTGGTTATATGTAGTATTATACGTATTAAAGAAATTAAGTATAAGTGTTGATTTAACATATTTTACATATTTAGTTAATTAGATGAAACGGAAAAAAAATCTTTGGACGCTGCAAGAGGATAGGTTTCGAGGTCTGATCCTGAAGTCGGACTGACATGGTGGCAAAACACTTCAGCACTTCGATGTACCAATAGTCAATCTGGCACCGTTGAAGAGACTGCAGTATAGCTCAGGTCTCGATCAAATCAAAGCCTTTCTCGTAGTCCACAAACGCTAAGCAGAGAGGCTCATTATACTCCTCAGTCTCCTGTATAACCTGCCGCAGCGCATATATGTGGTTCACGGTGCTAAAGCCCTTTCGGAATCCGGCTTGTTTGGGAGGCTGGATATCGTCGAAACTGCGTACGAGACGGTTCGTGATGACTATAGAAAACAGCTTGTAGACATGGCTCGAAAGTGAGATGGGCCTGTAATTCTTGAGCAGGGCATTGTCGCTCTTCTTAAAGAAGAATACCACCTACCTCTGCTCTATGCATATATCTATATGTATTAAATGTACATGTTGTATGTGTTGTTGTGTGTATGTGTATGTATTTGTTTGTGTTGTTTATGTGTGTGTGTTTGTTGTTGTAGTATGTGACATATATGCGACAGGTCACTGGAACAATTTGTGACCCACGGATGCCCCCCAAGTTGAAGGGTAAAATCTACAAGTCCGTGATAAGACCTGTCATACTGTATGGATCAGAATGTTGGGCTGTGAAAAAGACGGATGAAAAAAGATTGCATGTAGCGGAGATGAGAATGTTGAGATGGATGTGTGGTGTGACGAGAATGGATAAAGTGAGAAATGAATATATTAAAGGAAGTTTGAAAGTGGCGCCAGTGACTGAAAAGTTGAAAGGGAATCGTTTGTCTTGGTATGGTCATGTAAAGAGGAGAGATGGAACACATGTTACTAAAAGAGTTATGAATATACATGTGGATGGGTGAGGAGGGAGAGGGAGGCCAAAGAAAAGATGGATGGATTGTGTGAACAGTGACATGAAAGAAAAGGAAGTTAGTGATAGTATGACGGTTGACAGGATAGAATGGAAGAAAAAAACGTGTTGCGCCGACCCCAAATAAGATGGGACAAGGGCAGGAAGATGATGATGATGTCTATATGTATTTTTATGGACTGTTTTGTCAACTTTGGGCCATATATTGAAGCAAAGGTTCAACTGGCAGCAAAAAAGCTGGGTATCCTCGCTAAGGTCAGACAGTACTTCACGCCGGAACAGCTGCTCAAACTTTATCATGCACAAGTTCGATCGTGTATGGAGTACTGCTCTCATCTTTGGGACGGATCTGCCCGATACCAGCTTGATGCACTTGAGGCAATTGAGAGGCGTGCCAGGAGGATCATTGGCAATGATGCACTCGTTGAGTCGAGGCTCCAAAGTCTTGAGCATCGGCGCCGAGTTGCTAGCCTGTCGGTTTTCTACCGGTTGCATTTCGAAGAGTGTGCGTCGGAATTGCATAACCTAATTCCGCCTAGCCCGTTCCATCATCGGACCACCAGGCGTTCGGCAACGCGCCACCGGTACATGGTGGACATTCCACCTATACGCACAAAACGTTTTGGGAACACATTCATTGTGCGTACAGCTAAGGAGTGGAATTCCTTGCCGGAATTTGTGTTTCCTGATAGCTACAACCCGGAAATCTTTAAGTCAAGAGTGAATAGGTTACTTCTAGGTAAGCGCGTTCCATCGTCGACCGCCTCATCGCTTTCCATCAGGTGAGATGGCGGTCAAGCGCGAACCTATCCAGAATAAAAAAAAAAAAAAAATTTTTTTTTTTTTTTTTTATGCTCCTGGAGTTTTTTCCTCGAGTATAACGGAATCAAATAGCTTCTAAAGGGCCTTAAGGACCGGTTTTCTACCCGCCTTTATTGAGCTATATTCGTCCACGGAGCTCCCTAGGCACTCGAAACGATTGTGGAGTTCAAGCTGAAAGCTCTCGGAGTTATGGATCTGGATCTGTGCTGGACGGAGCGTAGACTTCACCAGTCGAGACCTTTCAAGCTTAATATTGATATTCAATGTGCCTCTTACCATGCGGTGATCACTTACAGTTTTCACCGCGTTGGCCACAGAGACATCATTGAATATTTGCTTCTTCGTCGACAAGATGAAGTCAATCTAATTTCTAGTTGCACCGTCAGGACTTTGTCAGGTCCACCTTCAATAATCACGCTTTTTGAAGAAGGAGTTCACCATGTAGAGGCCTCCAACCCTCAGTTTTACGTAAAAGTCCCACATGACCACGTTGAAATGAGTCTTATAACCATGCATGGATCTGGATACATCCTCATACATGATCTTTACTTCGTCGTCGGGGTGTGTCGAGGTCGGGGCATAAACCTGTATGACCTTCAGCGAATATCTTGATGATATTCTGAGTATAAGGTACGCCATCCTGGTTGACACACTCTCGATCCTCACCACATTGTTCACAAGAGACCTATGGACGACAAACCCGACACCACCCTGGGACTGTTAGTCACCCTCCCAAAAATAGAGCAGTTTACCGGATTTGAGAATTATCGTCTCCTCTCCTTGTCTTTGGACTTCAGATAATCTACAATAATCCATCATAACCCGCTCAATTCTTCCTCAAGTTCGGTGATCTTCTCATCAGTCCTCAGTATACGCATGTTATATGGCCCGGTCGTTTTTCTTTTAAGGGGTAACTGGATCTCATGCGGTGATTCTTAGCACCCGTCGCGCCGCCATTGCCTTGACCGCAACCCAAGTTAAGAGTACTATCGTTTTGTTGTGCTGTTCATATTTTGGGGGGGTTTACCATAATCGCCACGCTTGGCAAGCTGGTTGGCGCAGTGTGGTTGTTGAAATGTACAGCGTCCATTCTCGGTATGTCCCTTAGTAGTGCCACATCTGCATCACTCCACGAGCGTAGAGGATGTCGTGGAGTACATAAAGATGAATACCAGGTTCATCCTGAGAGTTGAAAGGTTGGAGTCGCGTCACAAGATTAACTTCAAATCTTTTGTTGTACGGGTACCGACTCAACATCTGGAGACTTTCATGAAGGAAGAATTTTGGCTGACGGGTGTCGTGTATCGGAAGCTTTCGCGGAAGTCTACATGAAACTGTGAAAGTAATTAAAGTACTGGTCCGATTGCTAAAATTTTTTCACCAATAGAAAGGTGTTTTATTCCTGAGTGACAAGCTATATTTTATGTACACGGACGAAGCCGCGTGCTAAAGCTAGTGGGGTATAAACTACTATTTAATATATCTGTGGTACAAACTTAGCCAAGTTGACAAGTTGCTTCAGTTACGTAGGCTGGTGCTATCAACTAACAAGTCGTACTCACCCTGTTCTCGAGGTCTTCCATTCCAGTCTGAGTATAGGTTTACAAGGTTCTAGTTTGCCGTCTTTGTTCGCTTTCGCTGAAAATATACAAATAATTTTGTTACTCCTCTATCATGATATATAGATATAAATACCTATCTAATTATATTTTTTGTTCTGCGACAATGAAACAATGTGTGTGCAGAACATAAGAAAATAGAGTTTCGATATTTCATAAGGTGTGCCTAGATCGGCTTTTGATCGATTATTGGTCGATCCAACTTAGCCCCACTGTCGCGCACCACCAGTTAAATTCCGGCTATAATCGGGTTACTTTCATTTCTATTACTATTGTGATGTAGTTGTATATCTTAAGGGTCTACGCAATTGGACAATATTGTAGAATTATTTTACGCGCGATTTCAGTGAAGAGGAGCTGAGACTTTTATTGTTAAGATGAGAGAGAGATATCTTTTCTGCCAAATATCTACTCCAAAAAAACATTAATGCCAAACTATGTTTTTCTTAAAAGTAGCTATTAAAAACGAAAACTTTTGCTTAAAGGCCTCAATGCCAGGTTAATAAATTGTCAATAAAAACTGACCATGTGGGTAGGAGAGCGAGGAGGGGCGTGGCGCGCGCGTGCTCCAGGTGGCGAGCGCGCCGTCCGCGTGCGCCGTCATAAGCTTCCCGTCGTGCTGCCACGCCGCCGCGCGCACGCCCTCGCCCACGCCGCCCACGCCCAGCGCGCCGCGCCACTCGGCCGCGCGCGCGCGCAGGTCCCACACCACTACCAGGCCCGTCTCGAACGCTACCAGCAACTGGAACATGCGCATTCAACATTTCAGGGCTTTCCGTGAAAAGGATTAGCACACACAGCGTCATCGAATATATATATATGAATTTAAGCAACAATTGATGCAACTACTTTCGGGGATGAGCCTACAAAATCCATCATGTTTGTTGTCGAGCTCAGGCTTCTGTGGCCATCTTTAGCGTACGAGTGAACAAAACAAAGTCCAAAACAATTCTGTTTCTGTATTCTGTTTTGCTATTCAGCAATACCTAGTCCTACTGAGAACTATCTCAGAATTTGACCGGCATGCCTGCACACCAGGGGATGTGAGATAGAGGAAACGTTTCCTTCAATATTTCAGAGCAGTTATAAAATCAGTAATTCCCACCTTGCTGGCGTCCAAGGGATTATCACAAATTTCCACCACAGCGCCGGGGTGGTTCTGCCTCGTCCTGAAACAAACAAACATTCGTTTTAGCCGTGAGCCTCCCGGAAGACTTGCAGTAAGTCATTGTAGCTCATCAGTTTTGCTGATTAATTACAACTTTCACACAACGCCGTCTAGTCCCAAGCTAAGCAGAGCTTGTGTTGTGAGTACTAGACAACTGATAAACATACTTATATATTTGTAAATACTAACATATTGTAGATACACTCAGACACAGAACAAATGATCGTGCTCATCACAAAAACATTTGGCCTGGGTGGGAATCGAACCCACGACCTCCGGCATAGCAGTCAGGGCCACTAACCACTGGAGTCCAGTTAAATTTAAGGTTGCGTAGGCGTAGTTTCTGGTCACAATCTCAAATTAAACTTAATAAAATAACAAGAATATAATAGAATTTTATTTTACAAATATAGGTAATACACAATAGTTGTTATGAAACATTATAGCTCAGCCATATTTTACCATTTGGCATGCTAATATTTACATTATTGCTATTAAAAAAATTACCAGATCACCAATATAGTGTTAATTTACGTTGATACCATGTAGAGTTTCAATCTTTATTCAATTTACGTCAAGCCTGCTGCTGCATGCTCAAAGCATGGTTTCCATTTGACAAACCCGACACTAATCAGTCATGTGGGAAACTTTTTTTAGTGTTTTTATCACCCTTGACACATTTTGGTATTAAATAATGAAATAGTATCATTTGGCTTCTATAATTTTGAATATTGTATCTTCCATTACTCAGGAAAAGCTTGAGCTAAGTACGTCAGAACTTTCACAAGTATCGATATCGGATCTATCGATGTCGAGTGTCAGAGCACTGATACCCCTACGTTTATGAAATAGGAACATGTGTTAGCTGTCAGATCTGTGTCACACGGGTCGGAGGCGGGGGGGGGGGAGGGAGCGGCCTGACACGTGTCGCGTGGTTGTACTACGACACTAGCGTAGTGTAGTGGCGTTTTATTTCAGAATACGAAGCATGAATTTGCATTTACAGTAATCATCATCGTTTTGACTTTGGCCAATGATACTTGGGGTCGGCGCAACTCGTTTTTATTTATTTATCTTATTTTATTTGAGTGGCTTACAGCTAACAATACAAAATATATAACGGTAAGGCAGATCACAATGAGCCTAGATGTTTACAAGCCTCCACATATTATATGGGAGTATTGTTGAAAGTTACAGTTATAGAAAAAATTGAGATATACAAAGTTTAATAGGAAGATAATATAGAAGACAATAATGTAATGCAATTACAAAACAATGCTTTTAAACATAACAATGTTTCTAAACTGCTTGTAAAGAGATCAACTGAGGTGTGTTCTTTGACTAAATTGTTAAATGCTTTTGCTGCGTGAATCAAGTAAGATTTACTACGGTAAACTATGCGGTAGATTTGGTCCTATCACTCGTCACGCTATCGCTAATTCCCTTTTTGTTCATATCACACCTCACACAATCCATTCATCTTTTCTTTGGCTTCCCTCTCCCTCTTCATCCATTCACATGTATACTCATAACTCTTTTCTCCTGTTTAAATAACCATACCAAGACAAATTATTCCCTGTCAATCACTGGCGCCAGAATTTGCAATTAAAGTGTTTGAGAACAAATAGCTGTCAATCCGTGAAACACCATCCCTATTGGAAGCAAACCTCTCAATAACGTAAACCAAGCTTCGGTCAACCACTTTTCCCATTAAAAATATCAAAGTTAATTCCTTTTGAAGCATCTTGTCATTAAAACAGAAGTGTGTTGTCTTCAAAGCAGCGCCGCGTCAGTGTCGATCAGTATCGTGTCAGCCCCATTGACTGGCGCTCGTAGCGCGGCGGCGTGGCGCCACTTGTTGCGACCGTGCGGCGTCACCCTCCCCACTGTGGAGGAGGGGAGGAGGGGAGGACGGGGACGTGGAGCGAGATTAAAGTGGTTTCAGCGGGAGCCAGGCGGAACAAAGTCGCGGCCGCTTTGAACCTGCACTCTAATTTGTATATGTACGATTGTTAACGTGAACCACATCGGAAATAGAAGAATAATGTATTCACTGATGCGGGAATAGAAAATAGACAGCTGTAGTTTAATTAAAGTGGAATACATCCAGCTGGAATGTTGAGCGTTTCAAACGATTAGCTCGTGTGTAGACGCTCGTTCCAGGGCTTCCTGCCCGCCTCCGGTGAGCACTGCACAGATACTGTGCACGTTGCACTATTTGATTGTTTGGAAATCTATGCATTATTTGTCTTCTTTATAGTAAACTAGCTTCTGCCAGTGGCTTCGCTTGCTTGATAGTAAATAATAGTTAATAGCGAAGTACCTAACTCAGTAATAAAGTACTGATGAAAGAATTTTTCGGTCCAGTAGTTTTTGGGTTTATTCATTACAAACAAAAATATTATACAAAAAAATGCAAATACTAGTAAAGAAGTATACAAAAAGAGAAGAAAAAAGGCCAAAAATATTTCTGAATCCACATCAAGACTTACCATTTAAAAACGAATACTTAGCAATCAGCGTCTAGTTACATGTTGCAGATATATTGTTTATTGGAGCCTTTCAACTTTCCCACGCTTGATTGTCGTATTCATTCTGAATACATCGCTCATTTGAAGATGCAGGTGTTCAATACTTCAATCGAATCGAATTATTGTATTACCTTCACAAAATCGAACACAGAGCGAGTCTCCAATGAATGGTGTCATAATGTGTGCTAGTAATAGTTAAGTATAAGAAGCACCGTGAAACTCAAAGATTTTTTGTGGAAGTTGTGTGGTACATGGTGGACATCCCACCTATATGCATAAAACGTTTTGCGAACACATTCATTGTGCGTACAGTTAAGGAGTGGAATTCCTTGTCGGAAACTGTGTTTCCTGATAGTTACAACCCGGGAATCTTTCAGTCAAGAGTAAATATGTTACGTATAGGTAAGCGCGCTCCATTGTCGACCGCATCGTCGCTTTCTATCAGGTGAGATAGCTCTCAAGCGAAAACCTATCAACAATAAAAATAAAACAGGTTTTCAGGATAATTATTTCCTGAACAGCTTAGAATGTGCAAGCAACTCTATGGTAACTCTTTTAAATGATGTTTTTTATTACAAATATCTCGGGCACATGTGCGTTAATATAAGTGCGTACATATAGTAACTACTTGGTAGTAACGCGCAGCAATCCGTCGCCGCGCGCTAATGGATATTGCGGCGCGTACAGATTGCTCCAGCTTTTACTGCTACATATTAATCTGGACTTTACTGCAGTCCACAAACATGTGTCCACTACGAATTGTAACTGTTGTTTATATTTAGCTTTGAATACAGAGTTCATGCATTAGCTGGCCGGTGTGTAGGACATGCCATCATCGAGCACAGACAAAAAAAACGCGCACAAGTGCTCAATAAATGACGCAAAACAAATGGTTACAACATCGAAGCCATCGTAACAGATGTGCTACGAGTGCTACGACATGCTGAGGCGTAGTAGTTTAGAGTAGCACTTTCTGCGGAATGGTGAGGCGTAGCAATTTATCGTAGTACTGACTACCACAAGCTGAGGCGTAGCAATTTAACGTAGGACTGACTTCCGCATGCTGAGGCGTAGCAAATTAACGTAGCACTGACTACTACATCGCAGCTCGTTGTTTACGATTTGCGAAGTTGCGACATGTAAAAATAAACGGTTTAAGTCCTTTCTTTCTCAAAAAGAATACAATTCACTTAATATGAGAAATACAAGTTATTCTTAAATACTAAACACGTTGACATGAGAAATGTAGGTACTCAAATAAACTAGTAAGTATTTAATTATCTAAACACAAAAATTCTACAATGTCATGAGGGTAACATGAAGAAAAGTACATATTTGTTGTATTAGGAACTCATTACGTATCGTTTCTTATGGCAAGTCGATAGCAATTACATATTTTTGTTGTATCTGACTTTATTATATCTATGTTTTGTTAATTTAAGTTTGTTTATTAAATTAATTGTGTTATATAATTTTACATTTTTTTTATGTATTAGTTTTTCTTATATAGTATAATTATGGTTACGCGAATGAGCAATTCATGTGCAATTGTGCGTAGTATTTTTGTAAACTAAATATAAAGAAAGAATATTTCATGTTAGCGCTACGAGTACAAAATTTGTAAGCTGGCAATCTGTCGCTTGCATAAAACCAAGACTTATTGTCTCCTCAGCTTATATTACAAAAGCATATTTGATATCTCAATATCCATATGTCGGCACTTTTACGACGCATCATATAATGACGCCCGTACATGTAGGAGGGAGTTATTTTGTGAGGCCTTTCAGGGTGATTTATGAATGACGTTAGAAATACTCCTCGAGTAACAGCTGGTGACTGGTGGATCCACTGGTGGAGGATGAGTCTCTGCTCTGATAGAGGAATAAATGTTATATTGTAATTCTATATATATCTTTTGATGTACAAGAAAGAATAATTTAAAGGACGAATAAATTATCCTTTCTTGTACATCAAAAGATTTGAGTTTTGAGTTCATGTACTCGTACATATGTAAGTGTAGTTTCTCTTGAACTGACACTTATCTATATTTTTATTTAAAAAGATACAAATCTATTTTTGCATGTTTTGTTTTCTGTTGTAATGAATAAACTCAAAAACAGCGGACCGGTTTTAAAAATTGTTTCACCAATAGAATGCTAGTTAATCACTGAGTGACTAAGAGACGCGGGCGAATTGGCTGGTGGAAAAGTTTTATACTCATAGATCAACATGATATTTCATGGGTTCCGTACCTCAAAAGGAAAAAAACGGAAGCCTTATAGGACCAATTTGTTGTCCGTTCGGCTGTCTGTCAAAACCTTTTATCTCGGGAATGCGTGAAGGTATAGACTTGAAATTAAAACCATATACTTAACTGTCTGCGGTCCCTTGAAGACGAGAAAAAAACAAACTTGTGCCTTAACGAAAAACAAAGATACGGTCGTTTATGTCGCAAAAAACGTATATTTCGACACTCTCAAGAGAATTAAAAATCATAGGATACTTCCCATTGACTTACAATCCTGAAATTTGGCATGAAGCAAGGTCCTATAACACTTGTATAGGAAAAATTTTGAATACTGTAAATTTGTATTTATGTCACATTCGTATCACAATTCGGGAATTGGAACTGTTTTCATAGATACGTTTGTACGGAACCCTCAGTGCGCGAGTCCGACTCGCACTTGCCCGATTTTTTTTATGTTCTTAGAAGACCAAACTATGGAATACCATATTATGGAACTCGATGGTGGCGGTGGTGTACTAGTAGTGGTAGTAAACGTACAAACAGTTTGCTGTATGAAGGTATGTTTGTACGTTTTATCTCATATTGTGTGCAGTACCATATCATATTGTGTGCAGAAACACACTGGTGCCGGATATTAGATGAACATCCCGGCGCGCGCCGCCCCGGGGCCGGTTGCCGGAGTGAGCGCGGGAGAGCGGCCGTACCGCTTGCGTGAGCACTGCGAGCTGAACTCCTTTGTACAAGGATAAGGATATTAACAGGCAATATGAAGTTTATACTTTCGAAGCGCCCTTTATGGTTTCATTCATAGACTAGACTTCTGTTAGCATTTTTATATTGACGTACTGCCGCCCACAATACACATATTTGTATCAACAGCGGAAAGGTCAAAATCGCTTAACTACCATTTTGTTCGAAAATAACTTACTTATATAACTTATTCCACTTAAAATAAGTTACAAAACTTGTTTTCGACCAAAGTGGCGGTTAAGCGATTTTACCTTTCCACTGTCGATATTGTACGAGTAATAGGGAATACTTATTTTTG
The DNA here is from genome assembly GCA_949316375.1 of Mythimna vitellina. Classification (NCBI taxonomy): domain Eukaryota; kingdom Metazoa; phylum Arthropoda; class Insecta; order Lepidoptera; family Noctuidae; genus Mythimna; species Mythimna vitellina. The sequence goes on from OX438693.1 coordinate 702,761, forward strand.
AAAATGTCACAATTCAATCTTAAGGAAACTAAAAAACTACTAAAAAAACAACTTTTTATTGAATTAACATGTGCCATAAAAATGAATTTTAAACTGAATTTTAATTTTTATGAATTATTTTAGTGGAACATTTACCGACTGCTTATTGTATCACCTACCTCAATTGTACACTTTTAGTTTTTTCTCATACACAATAATAATAAGGTTAGTGTGTGAATGCTAACACTACCATTTCAACCTATCTATATAAACATATGTAAAAGAAAAAACTGACTGACATATCAACGCACAGCCGAAACTACTGGGACTAGGAGCGTGAAATTTTGCACTTGGTTTCCTTTTGTGACGTAGGCAAGCACTAAGAGAGGATTTTCCAAAATTCACCCTTTAAAGAGATGACACGGCGATCCAAAGTTTGAATGGAGAAACCTACCGGCTTCATCTAGTTTAAATTGACGAAAAAAATTACGTGTAAAAGCGTTTTTACAAACCTATTTGCAAAATAAATATCATTTATTATTACTTTCATGCGGGTGAAGCCGCTGGTAGAAGCTAGTCTTAGTATAAACTTAATTCAAGGATACTTACTAACTGCTTAAAGCTGTATGTTTTAGTAGAATTTGTTGTTTATTGGTTTTTTTTTCACTGTATCAAGCTCGCCACACTATTTCCAACCTCTGCGACGCGTGGAAGCCAAACTCAAAAGTTGGCAAATACTTGAAAAGCGAAGAATGTATCTCAACGAGTAGCAGAGACATGATAATAAAGTACTAAATAGTTGCTTTAGTAGTTGGTATCGTACCAGGATAATAAATTTTCTCCAGTAAATAATCCTACTTTCCAATAACCTGTAAACATCACTCTGTCCGCGCCATACAATAGCCGTCGCTCGGCAACTGTTGCGCGACGACGTTGATACTCGCGATAAGCGGCATAAAGCAGTTCCGGAGGGAGTCGCCATCTTGCCGCGTGGCCGGCAAGCGCGGTTGTTCACGTCGCGTGGTGGGTGCCGCGCTCACGCCGACACCCCTCGTCATTGTCTCGCGCGTTCACGCTCATTTGCAGAATAAGGTCACCAGAATTCAAACTTGTGCTTAGAGTGAAGCTTGCTGTCTACGAATCAAAGACGGTCTAATAAAGGTTTTATTTGAAATAAAAGTTATGTTTAGCTAAGATACAAAGTAAACGTATTCAGATAAAAAAGGTTAGAATCTCAGCAAAAGATAACGAATTCAAATATTACACAGTTACGTAATTTTCCGCTTCGCGGAGCATCACAAGGATCTTTTATTATCCTCACGCGCCCTCTTCACTTCGCCTCCGCTCTTTTGGCGCCATAAATTATTATATATTATTTTAAAAGCCCGCGAACAAACGAGCCTATTCATTTGCGATTCCCACGTGATTTTTATTATATTTCATAATACCTTTGTCAGTGTCCCGCCCTACGCCTGCTGCGGACGGATATCATTAAAACGTCATAGTAAGCATTTTAAGACATGCCATAGTATCTAACAATGGTGTCGGGCGACAACCCTAGGCGTTTTAATTGTTACTGTAACGCCATTGGCGGAAGTTCGTTACCAAGCGCCAATGAGTGCGCGTTATTTGAATTGCGAACGATGCGAAGTAATAGGGTTGGCGCCTGAGGGCGTGTTATAACGATCTTTATTGTCTGCAAATTTAGCGTTTACAATAATGGCGGCGGCGAAGAGGCCGCGCCGACAAGTTCTCCAATTAACTTAGTGTTGAGTGCGGCGAGACGCTGTTGTGTAGTTGTGTGAGAGTTACATATTACAACAGCAACTGTTGTTGTAGGCCATTTGTTCGCGAACAGCCGAGAGAAACATTGCCGACAGAATTGGGAAGGTCGCCGTCTCCGGGCGGCCGTTTAACTGAACATTAAGATTTGGAACGGATCGGTTACGTTTACGAGCGGTACACGCGGCTCTGGAGCGGCTCCAGACAAACTTTGACATCTTTAACTGAAGAACTTGCGTCGTATGCGCAAAGTTCATGTTCAATCAAAGTTACGTAATGTGTATTTAAACCTTTATACGATTTCATATACATTACATTTATTTATTTGGTTTCAAAATAGTAAAATTTTGAAGACGAACATGTCAAAGATCAAAATAATAACCAACAATTCAAGTTTGCGAACGTGCTATGGAGTGCAGTAGGTACACAAGGTGTTAGAACAACGGATCAAACGTAACGCTCCAAAGAAACCAACGCAAACGAAAGAACGCTCCAAACAGTTCGTTGACGTGGTTCAGAAGGTTGCCCAGTTTAGTGGGACTGGGCTGTGTCTGCCGCATGTGGATCAAGCGGTGGTCCCGTAAATCACAAAATTGATGTTCTGAAATCGCGAAAGTGGTGGAAGAACACGAAATATATGTTGGGACAAATTAGATGTTTTTATTAGCAATACGCAAGAAGTGACTCAAAGGACTTTGTCCAGCAGTAAGACAAGATAGGATGGACAAAGTTAACAATAATGTAAATACAAAACAATTGACTCCCGTCTGTCTCTATGTTAGCAAAACATTTCCCGCGAAGTATAAAACTAACTAAAGTAATTAAAACATGGGATGATAGTGATAACAGAATCGTACCGTGAAATTATTTGTCAAGTGAGTGTTTCAACTTTATTAATGTCAGTTTGAGAGCGAACAATGAACATTGGCGGTGGAGCATCACAGTCACGCGACGCTGGAGATACTTTTCGTTTAGAGGAAACTTTTCCAATAACACTTATTGTTATTAGTGACAGTTTTTGTCATTTTGACACTACTAACACAAATATTTTAAAGGCGAAAGTTTTAGAGTGAATGTGTGTGAGTGTTTGTTTGTTAGGTACTTCTTCTCGCTCGAACGGCTGAACGGATTTGGATGAAATTTGGCACAAGGGTAGACCATGTCCTGGATATGGAATATATTTTATCATGGGCGTATTTTCTCTTGGGTTAATTTTCTAATTTCACGCGGTCGAAGCCGTGGCCAAAAGTGGTACCTAATTTTTATGCCCCGCTTACACGTGGACCCAGCCTCGCCCAGCGTGTCCAAATATCGACACTAGCCCGGATCGGCGCCAGCTTTCACCATTCATGAATCATGCCTATTCATGACCAAGACCCCGTTTACACGTTGGCTAGGGATGGCGTTTGGCCGAGGCTGGGCCCACGTGTACGCTCACCAGTAGATAAGAATCACAAAAACTCATTGGCATCTCAGTATAAAGGTAGAACTACACTGCGCACACGTGGGCCACGTACGCCGATCTGGTCGCGTCGGTCTCTATACATTTTATATGGAAACTAGACTTGCAGAGCTACATTAGATCTACGCCACGTGACGCCACGTGACGCGCCGCTCTGTACAAATCAGGCGTGGCCCACGTGTGCGTCGGTCTAGTGTAGTTCTCGCTTAATACAGTTCCCGCTTAATACGCATTTTTACACTTATGAACCAAGTGTACAGATTGTACAATTAGTAGTACTAATAGCTGGATCGTTCGCCTGAACAAACTGTTCAGCAATTGTTTATTTTTAGGAGTTCAGGTTGTTGATCAAATAATGGTGTTTTGTTTTACTTGAAACCGGCAATATGATTTATTCTGATAAGTGTTTCTTATTAGTGCATAAAGTTTTAATAAACAAATAAATAAAATAGGCGAAAGATAAACTTAATCGGTTGGTGCAGTGGTTGAACAGTTGGCTGCTGCGTCGCGTGACGCGGGTTCGATACCGGCACGGTAAAAAAAATTGTATGGCTTGCAGGTAGTTAGTTCGGATCTGGCTGTACTGTGTATGAGAGTTTACATGTTCGTGAACGCACCCACGTTACAGGAATCAGCCATTTAGTGGGGCTTCTTCTTCTCAGTCGCTACACTCTTGCCAGAGTGGTCGTGGTCATCGCTGTGAATCACGATGAGTGGTCATCCTGGTAATACGGCGCCATTAATCACGGACTGCAGCTTTCCGGATGCATTCGTAAACCAAGCACTTAGTTAGGCCTTGACCTGGTCTGTCCATCTCATTGGTGATCTACCACGTGGCCTGGTGCCCTCAACTTTGCCCTACACTACGAGGCATTCTATGGAGGTCATAATGCGCGACTACACAGTGATAGGCGCTATTTGTTTAGTGAGGCAATGTAGTATAATATTTTTTTAAAGAAAATAGAGAAAGAAAACATCAGGCGAGACCAAATACGTAATCGAAGGACTTTTATTAAAAAAAAAAACTATTTAGGTGTAACAATATTGGCAAAAAGACAACAAGTCTTCGGTTGTCTCCGTGCAAAGTAAACACTAATTATCTTATAATATATGAAACTCCTAATTCAACACATCTTTGTTTATATATCGATTGCCACCATTATTTAGCGTCAGTTTCCCCGTCTCGCTCACAGATGGCGCTGCGCCGATAATTTCAATAAATTTCAATAGAGAGATGCAGAATCTTTTCGAACTGGATTTTGCGTTAAATATAAATTGGAAATAGGAATGTATTTGAATCACGTTTTCGTTTAGTTTGTTGGCGGCCGGACAGGCCGACTGAATACTAATCGAGTCTGTATTATCGTTTTTGGATTTCGGCGACGTGGACCGGAGACTTTGGTACCAAAGAATACAGGTACAATACAGGTGCGCTGGATGACAAAGCAAATATTTCTTGAATGAATATTTTTTTCTTTTTGTGTTTTAGAAAACATTTAAGAGAAATAAATATATGTGTTGGTGAACCTCAGGCGTAATTGATGATGAAATATTTCAGTGTAGGCCTGAGGCATTGTAATCTGGAGCCTTGGCAAAGAAAGAAAGGCGTCTGATAAATTATTTCAATGCGGACTGACATGACAAACGCGCTCTGTCGTCACTTACAAATTGTCAGACAAGATAAGAAGCTGTAAATCCGCAATGTTCTTTTATTTGTGAATCAGAGTTAATTTTTTGAGTCTCTCGTCATCACTCATAGAATATGGATTTACAAGGGATGATTTATAATGTCTAGAGCTACTCTTTGGTTATAAGACAGAGCAAATACTTACGAAAAGAAAGCTATTCAATACCTTTGTTTTCAAATGCCAATACACGTACAAGTAACAAAACAAAGTTCGAAAGATCCCCCAATTTAAAACTCTCGTCCAATAATAGAAACAGAACGTCGAGCAGTTTTAGTTATAAAGCAGTTAACTTCAAACACAAACAGTTGGATTCTGCAACAGAATCGTTTACGTGGCGTGGGCATTGAGTGCAGTGCGCCGCCGCTGTGCAGGGGAGGCCACCAATCAGAGAGCACAAATAAAAACATTTGAATGGAATTAATGGATCGCACTGACTGCAGGAGACGATTGGATGGACCGCTGTCGACTGCGGCCGCTGGGAACATACTAACCTATAGGTTTATTGTATTGACGACTCGTATGTACATGTAACCGAGATATTTGTAACACATAATGATTGAAAAGAGTGTCCATGGAGTTTCTTGCACATTCTTCATAGAGATCTACGCTTTGGGATGTGCAATTAGCATCATTTTTTCTGACTGACTGACTTCTTGACGTTTCAAAAGTGCCTGTAAATGGTTTATTTGAAATAAAATGTTTTGAATCTTTGAATCTTATGCAAGGTACATAAGATTTTCTTTTTAGATGGGAAATCATCCAATGACTCGTTCCGATGACGCTCTAGGGTGCTAGAGGGCGGGTCAGACTGACTAAAAGTACACCTGTGTCTTTCAGTTCTCTTTTACGCTCTAGGATCAGTATGCTTTCAGATTTCCCGCGGCTGCCCATGCCATGTTTTTTAGCGGTTTTTTTTCAAACGGCGTAGGCTATGGGCATTCCTCTTAACATTCGTACCTATGTTAGTTTCTAAAGTTTTGGCAAAATTAAAGTGTTGGAGGAGGTAGGCATCTAATGTTAAAATACAAACCTATCATACAAATAACATGCGCAAAATATTACCATCATCATCACTAACAAAGTTGACAGTCAAAAAAATGTAAAAGAAAGCATTCAAAATCAATTTGGACATAAGATGCACTTTACGACACACACACTTTACACACACGTACACTTTGTACAACGACGTTTGCGAAAAGAACATTTCTGTCCATATTGAGCTCATATATTGTGGACCTCGTTTGGCTGGGACGATTATTACTCTCCCTGCCCCCCCCCCCCCCCGGCCGCCGAGGTGGCGTGATCAGGGCAGATATTAAAATGCTCCTAATATCGAGCAGTGAGACTCTAGTTCACTGAAATTATAATAAAATAATATATTTCACAACTTTCACACAAAGCCATTTAGTCCCAAACTAAACCGAGCTTGTCGTATGAGTACTAAACTACTGATAAATATACTTATATATTTCTAAATACATACATGCTTATTATAAAAAAATTACAACCAGACAGAACAAATGATCGTGCCCATCACACAAACATTTGTCCTGAGTGGGAATCGAACCCGGTAACATCCGGTATAGCAGTCAGGGCCACTAACCACTAGACCAACAGGGTCTGTCTAACTATTCAATAATGTAACTGTGGGACACAGTCTCAGACAGAGTTTTTATCTTTTATTACTGAAGACACCCCACAAGGTTTACCGACGTCCTGGTGAAGGTTGCGGAATCCGATGGATGCGGGACGCGCAAGATTGGTCATTATGGCAACACTTGGGGGAGGCCTATGTTCAGCAGTGAATAAAAGTTGGCAGAAATGTTGATGATGATGATAATATAAGTTAGCCTTTATATGATAATACAGTTAGCGTTAGAGCCTACCTTAAAAAACTGGGTTTCATCTTGGATCTCTGAGGCAAGCAATTCGTGTTACCTTCGAGTTCATTTGACCAAGACTGACCCCCATTGATGTCCGGACAAATGTAGAGGAAGAGGACAAACGGCCTCCCGGATGAGGGTCACTGTTATCTTATTAGTGGAGGGAAGGGACGTGCCTAATTAACTAATTAAATTACACATGTCTGTATCTTGGCGGCGCGTCGATCCCCGGGAACGCGATTACACGGAAGGAACAACCACATACAAATGTTTGCTCTGTATGAACAGGCAAATTATACAAGGGGAGGCCGACATGTTGCTCGATGGTGATATTTTAAGCCAGGAGACTAAAATAACATTTACGTTTAATCGTGGAGTGTTTTGGCAGCAGATTAATGATTATATAAAATACTAGCTTTTGCCGCGGCTTCGGGAATAAAGCAACTTTCTATCGGTGAAAACATTTTAGAAATTGGACCAGTACTTCCTGAGATTACCTCCTACAAACAAAAAAACAAACTTTACCTCTTTATAATATTAGTGTAGAAAAACACTGATTTTATCATGATTACAGTTCGATGACATTTAATAGCTGTAACTGGACTGTTCCTGCTACTGTTCTGCCATGTAAATTATTATAAAAGGAAAAAATGCTGATAAAAAGTAGGCTACGATCTATTTCACACCTACCAAAAATATCATAAGAATTAGTCAAGCTGTTTCGGAGGAGTTCTATAACAAACACTGTGACACAAGATTTTTATATATTAGATAGACATAACAAACGCAAAGGTTTGCGTCTAAGTTTTTTACTTCTTCACGCTTGAACGGCTGCACGCAATTGAATTATTTTTTTTTTCAGTGGGAAAATCATCTAATGACGTCCTCCGCTCTTGAGCAAGAGATAGTGTCAGACTTTTACTGACTAAAAACCCACTCCTGTTCCTTCGTTGCCTTTCTTACCAGGGCTGAGTCTTCCTTTCAGAATCAGACCCTTGGCCCTAGGAGGCGCACGCAATTGGATGACATTTCGTAGACCATGCCCTGGAATAGCACTGATTCTTTTTATCCCGAGAGACTGTTCCCTGAGGATCATTTTCTATTTCCACGCGGGCGAACCTTCTGGCAGCAGCTAGTTCATTAATAAATCACTGCAGCGCTGACAACCGGTCGTGAACAACTATTTATTTAATAAACGACAATGACATATGTGTTATTTATAATGCATCGTTATTATTAATTTTGTGTCACTCCGGTATTTGACGACAGATCCGTCAGAATTATTCGTTAAATATTCTCAAATGTATTTAAATAAATTGCTTTTACAAAACATCAGTTATTTAAAACCTTTAAAGGTTAAATTGAAAACGATCAATTTTAATAACGTTTGCTTTTACGCAATAGTACTGATAATATTATTCGATTATATTAACGTTAAATATTCTTGGAAGGTTCATTCATAGTAATTAATGCTATAAAATAATTGACCAACCATTCAGTATTTTCATGGTAGGTTTACATAATATGAACGTAATATCAAAACATCACTACTAGCCAAACTCCACACGAGCAAGCGTCAATTAAACTTAGTTTTGAATAAGCTGTGAAGTGAAATAATTAACAAAATATAACCACCGCCCCCAGCAGAGCGCAGGTACGCCGAAATAAACACAAGTTGAACAAAGCTCAACTTGGCTTGTGTCGCTGACAGTTCTGTAATGCTCACACTCCCGTCACGCTCCCGCTCCGCACCCGCCCCGCTCCCGCCCCGCACCCGCCCCGCACTCGCCACGCACCCGCCCCGCTCCCGCCCCGCACCCGCCACGCCTCACAAAAGACTCAATACACAACATTTTCTCTTTTGACGAAAGTTTAATCAACGAATAAAATTGGAAAATATTAATTATTTCCAACGCCAGCAAGTTATGATTGTCCGGCGGCGAGTTTATAGAAAGGTTCTGTAAATTAATAACATGTTATATTTAATAAAATGGGGATTTATTATCAATTTTATTTATACGATGCTGAAATAATTTTCTTTGAACTTATTACAAACGTTTTACTATTATCTAAGCTAAGTAACGTAATCTTTCTGCTATTGTAATCGATGTTATAGTTTACACTAAGACTAGTTAATTCTCAAAGTGACTGCTGATAGAAATGTATACATTTAAATATTTGAAACTAGTCCGAGATTCCAACAGCGAGCTGATAGCGCCAACACTCGTCGGGATATATGTAGACGTTTTTATTGCACAACCATCGTTGAAATACATTCACACTAGGGTATTTTAATGGCAGGAAGGTACACACTGTAAAACCTAGTAATATATCTGATCATCAGCATGGGATCCTATCTAGAAGCATGAGTAAACCACTTTAATTTCTCTCTATGACCAATGGCCAATTCTTGGTTTTTTTTTAATGTGTAACGAAACTACAAAGATGTCATATTGTATATTTTTATATAGATATTGCATAACCAATCTCTGCTGCAGAGAGTACAGCCGAGTATACCACGTTACCTAGTATATACTACCTTGTCGTAAGCAGTAATGACTATTTATTTGTTTAATTAATTACTTCGATTAAATAAAATAAAAAATACAGTAACTAAAGCAAAAAAAATTAAAAAAAATTACAAACACCAATCCTTCTCACAGTATTCTTGACATGTCAATATGATCATCTTCCAATTACCCGCAAACAGAGTTGTTGTTGTCCAAGACATCATTTAGGGCAGCCAAAGTGTGAGGAACGGAAGAATTACTCAGTCTTCCGTTCCTCACACTTCGACACAGTGCGTCATTGGGGCACAGCAACAGCGCGACACTGGGGCAAAACAACAAAAAAATGTCACAGAGCTGATATCGAGCTTGTCTTACCTCTAGCGTGATATATCGGAGGCAGCCCAGTAACATTGTCGTGCTACAATTTATACAAAATATTATGAACGAAGAAAAGGAACGATGCAAATAACCATTGAACTGAAGATAAAATTAACTGTGTGTCCCCGAGACAGACGGCTCGATTAGCCTCGATGCCACTACACAGCCGTGATGTGCCGTTATGAAGATGTCTCCGTCCCCGGCTAGTGTTCAGTGTCCAGATAATGTTTTACGAGTGCGACTCACAGGACAACATGACTTGTAACACGATAATTCTATTTCAAATATATGGTAACGGCATAAGAACCACTGCATATTAATATGAATTTGAAACAAAATCATTCTACAAATAGTTTCGTAGCATTCCCGCTACGCTTTGTAGCACATTGCGCCGTAGCTACCTCGCGTAGCGCTACGTCAGGTGCTACGGACGTAGCGCCGTAGTCTTGTAGCATGAGCTTCGTGTAGAGGGCTACGGTGCTTGCTACGAAATAGAAATAAACCACAAGAAACAGTTAGATGTGAAAATAGTAACATATAAGTTTTTGAAAACAGAAAACAAATGTTTTACTAGTTCAATGTCCTTGATTCTGGCATAAATTGTTCAAAAAACGCTTGAAACTTAGTTTTTATCAAAAAATAAAGCTTTAGGTACCTATTGCTACTATCTAAAACAAGAATTTAAACTGCAATAGCATAACCAGACACATGTATCTTGATATTCTACAAGTCCTGCCAGCTAGTGGTACCCTACGTGTACATTGCGACGATTCTAATAAAAAAGCCACTCCGACGAACGAACAACACGACGCTCTTCGTCACGCATCACCTCCACGGCGACGGTTCAGTTTAGAAGATGTGTCATTTGTGGCCGTAGAGAGAGTAGATTAGAGGTAGAGAGAGGTATTGTAGCGTTTCTGCAGAACTTAAGAATATCTCGTTTTCAAAGATGGGGGCTGATTATAATATATTTCACACAACTATCACACAACGCAGCCGTTTAGTCCCAAGCTAAGTAGAGCTTGTGTTATGAGTACTAGACAACTGATAAACATACTTATATATTTCTAAATACATACATATTCATAGATAAATTACACCCAGACACAGAACAAATGATCGTGCTCATCACACAAACATTTGTCTTGGGTGGGAATCGAACCCACGACTTCCGGCATAGCAGTCAGGGCCACTAACTACTAGACCAACAGGCCAGTCAACGATTTTACGTCACACAACGTCAGATTCCATTCCCACTGCTGAAGCTGAGCTATCGACACTAGCTTACCATTAAATACCATAAAAATCAGCATAGTTACAATTACATGGACCTTAATTACAGTGAAACACAAACAACTCCAGCCCCCAGTAACGAAGGTCATCACAATAATATCGCATCAATCCTCAAATCACACTGAACACGATCCCGAACATTCCAACTATCTATTATCAGCCGGCGCAGGCTCCCACGCCGGGCGACGTCTACACTATGGCCCATCTAATTGACCATCTTCGTCCATTGGCTGCGGTTTGGCAATAGAGGTCATATAATAAATGTTAAGTTTGAGTTATTTTATAGCGGGAATAATACGAGTAGTAAATAATGCGCTATTGGGATTATTTGGTTATTGTATGTGTACCGCGTACAAATTTTATGATAATTTTATTTTCTATTTCGGGTCTTGATCGGATATAGTTATTTTTGGCGTCCAACTCTGTGTTTATTGACTCTTTATTCAGATGTTATCTGAAGATTTATTACTTAATAGCAATGAACTAACAAACGGTCAAACGTTCAATAGTCGCACTTGTCTGTAATATTCAAATTATTATTTTTTTTGCATTTTTTTCTTTATAAAAAATAACAAATACAAATTAAATTAAGAAAATGATGCAATAACAAATACAACAAAAAAAAAGAATTAACTAATTTTGTCCAGCCGTTCATGCGTGATGATAAAAGGTAAATGGGAAATAGGGGTGCATTTTTATATAAGATTCTTTTTATCTTTTTTTATAGTTCCGTACCTCAAAAGGAAAAATGGAACCTGTAGAGGATCACTTTGTTATCCGTCCGTCTTGCTGTCTGTCAAGACCCTTTATCTCGGGAACGCGTGGAGTTATCGATTTGAAATTAAAACCATTTACTCAAGTCTGCCGATCCTTGAAGCTGTGTACAAATAAAATTTCTAAGTTAACGACAAAAAAAGATACGGCCGTTTAAGCGCTAAATATCTACATTTCGACAGTCAAAGGAATTAAAATTCATAGAGTACTTCCCGTTGACCCAGAATCTGAAATTTGGCATGAAGCAAGGTCTCATAACACAAATATAGGAAAAAATCTGAAAACCGTAAATTTGTATATGTATATATAATATTTGTTCACAAACATCTTAACACACATACACAAGACACCCAGACCCGGAACACTTATTTGTAGGCCGTACTAATATTTGTCCCGTGCGGGATTCAAACCCGTGACACGTAGCATAGCAGCCAATCGCCAACCGTGCCATCATCCACATGTACATTTATTATTATTAATATTATAAAGAGGTAAAGTTTGTTTTTTGTTTGTAGGAGGTAATCTCTGATAGTACTGGTCCAATTGCTAAAATTTTTTCACCGATAGAAAGCTGCTTTATTCCTGAGTGACATAGGCTATATATTATGTACGCGGACGAAGCCGCAGGCAAAAAATAGTATATATATAAAGGAATATTGAGTTCCGCGTGGTGGATTACGGCCCATTCCCTCTCCTAGAGAGGAGGCCTGAGTCCCAGCAGTGGGAACATTATAAGGCCGACTATGCTATGCTATGCTATTGAGTTCTTATTTTGTTGATTTAGATAAAATAAATGTATAGTGCTATCAGTATTAAATGTTGTCACGACATTAGTTTCAGAACACAAGTCTTTACAATTGCTTGAGTTTCTTCTTCGTTTCGATTCGATAGTAAACTCGTCAAATTTTTTGGACCTAATAGGTGTCTACATTAATAGCAGCATCGGTAGCACTCATCAAATGCTCCAAAGTGCAGGTATACGGACACTTGGGGCATTCCAACATGCTTGAGCAATATATTTGTATGTCCAGTGAATTGGAAACCGACATATTGCTCGAGCTGTACACCAGCGAGTTGCGCCGATGTCAAGCATAAACAACAACAATCGAGCAGCCGACGTCCCCTGCTGTTTACCTGCCTATTACATAAACATATGCAATGAACAGCCTCCCTGCTCCCGCCACTGGAGCGTGACTTGTTGCTAGTGCTCACAAATTGGCTGCGACGGTATGTCTGTGTGTGTGTTACTGTTATTACAGTAAAGATACACAGGAGACTCTTTTGTGACATGTGTATAACATTCACATGTTTGTGCAACTTAACAGTAATTGGACATGTAGAAAGGGGATGACAGAAGTCGTTTTACAGACAGAATGGTGTACCTAACCTGATGTTGTTTTAGTTGGAGCGAGCCGAAACTCGAAGCTCTTGAAACATTCTACGTCAATAACATATCTTCATGTTGACAGATTTTCGTGTATATTGTTTATAATTTGTAAGTTAGTCCTAAGATTGAGTAATTTCCCGCAAATAAAATGTCTTACTTTCTTTCTGTCTATATGAGTTAGGTTATTGAAATTTAAGTTGTCTTTTTTAAATATTTTATTTGATTTAGTGTATATTCGTATACATAATTATAGTTATTTGTGTTTTTTAAATATATTAATATTTTTTAGCTTGAAAATATTTTTTTTGTAGCTAGTATAAAAACGTAAAAAAATTAAGTAAAAATAGTCCATTTTTTTTTGAAGGAGTATGTCTAGAGGAACTATGTCTAATTTTAATAACCCCACCACTGCTTTAAACCCTTTTAAGAAGAAGCTTTTGACATTTCCTTTTAGTAAGTGTTATTCACATCTGCCTCAAAAAGTCTCTCAGTGTGTGTCGAAGCTAATCTCGACACTAACGTTCAAGTTTAGAGCGATATGCACGCTAGCGTTGCACCAAGTTTTTCAATCTCAATTTTAAGCGTACAATCTTTGTTGGTTTCCAACTTATTCAAAACTATAAATAGTAGTGTTTCTTTCCTGAGATTTGGAAGCGATAAACTAAATAGAAGTTGTATTGGTTATAATATAGATTCCTGACAAATAGTATTGGTTGGTGATAGAGATTATTGACAAGGTGTGTGTTCAATACACATTATAAATAATTCAGTTCACACACAGTATTGGTCATATATCTACGTTATTTATTTACTGAGTGAGCCGTCATTGAACGTTCAACAGGTTCAGAGCGATGATTAGAAGCGCGCCGTATTGTTCGCCTTCATTCAATTCGATTGCTCTAAATAGAAAAGTGTTCATCTACTTGTGTGCGACTCAATAGAACCGACCTGGATCGACTTACAATTGATTTTCAAATTAAATTAATTGGAAAGTGAACGTTTTGTGGGAACTTTCCTTTATGGTGGGTAGGTTTTCCAAATTTCCATTATATCCGGTTTCAAGTATTATTACTTAGAAAGTTATTATTTATTGTATGATTATTATATAACTGGTTGTCCCTCGCGGCTTCACCCGCATCTTTGGTTATTGTTCTGCTTCCGTGGATCGTCGCGTGATGTCACATAGCCTAATTATTCATCTTTTTTTTTTTCAATCAGTCTAGAAGTTTTAGAGATAAAGCGCGTTTAAACATAATAAAAACTCTTCCGCTTTTATTATATTAGTAAAGACTAAATGTAAGATAACACATATGTCATATACAGAACATTATGTTTTAATAAAACAGTAAGACAAGCCATACATATAATAATATCTTACATAACCGCGACTGCTAGCAGAGTGTATGCTCACATGTCAATCTCATGTTCCTACTATATTACCAGCTACAGAGTGCTACAGAGAGGCACTTGGCGACACAGTCTTGCGTTTGCCACTTTTGCTCAACGCATCGTGAACGCTGCGCTCGCTCGCTAACACCCTATTTTAGCAATTTGAACGCTCGCGGTTAGCTGAGCGACTTCTCTGTCTTGTCGAGGACAAGATATTGCTGTTAACCTTTGTCAAGTATTGAATAAATTGTGCTGAATATAAACAGGATATTATAGAGTTTACATGCTCTTCTTTATTTATTCTACAAAACCTATTTACGCACTATTTATTCAACACTAGCAACCCGTCAAAATTCGCTCGGTTCACATTTTTTGGAATTCTCTACTTGTCTTTACTGTGTTTTGTATCCCTTAACCTTCTTAAGGCTAATTATTACAACTTTTTAGGTGACTAACTACTTGGTTACAAAAAATAACTTAGTAGCGATTAAATAATTTTAGCACAATTATATTATATGAGCTACAAAAGGCAAGGATCAATAAAAACTAAATAATGTCTGCTACTATAAGATAGCAAATATATTAAACAGGGTTAATGAAATTATAGGTGAGGTATTAAAAATAATGACTGGTGGCTAAAGTTGTTGTCACCATTGTCTAATTATCTAGTAGCAGGCAGATTCATCATTTTGAACTTGGTGAAATAAGTTAGGTTAGAACTGTGACCAAGCGCACGAGACGTCCAAGTCGTTCGCAGAAACAAAGTTTACAACTCATAATAAAACTGCTACTTTACACTTAAAATGCTTCTTCACTGTAGCTGCCAACCTATTATTTTCGCTACCCATTTTAATTATTTTTAAAACCTTAAATCAGATTAGTTTGTTGCCGCGTTAAATACAAGCCCCTTCTAAAGAATCATTTTGTGTATTGGTGAATACCGCAAGAAAATCCGTTCAGTATTTTTTGAGTTTATCGTGACAAACAGATGCGGAAACTAAGTTTTATAATAATGTAAAGACAACCGAAAAATTTAGGAACTATCTTTTTATTTTCGATTGAAGTGAGCAAGGAAATATTTCTAAATCTGAATGAACGAAGTATGAGCGACTACTAATTCTACCTATCCGACTTGCATGAAGAGGTCCTGCCATTTTTTGAGGGAACTCTTTTTTATCTGATTTAGCTGATTTAGGCTCAATTTTTAAATTGCAAAAGAGCCGGAGAATCCGGGCTATTTATAAACTGGATCCTCGCGAGTCCCTCAGAAATAAATTCGAAGAAATCGATATACTGACTCTGCCTTCTCTTTATATCTTAGAAAGTATTTTGTTTGTTTGTAAAAACCTCTTCAAAATTAGAAGCGATTTTTATAACATAAATACGCGAAGTAAACACGAAATTGTATTACCCAAATGGAGATTACTAAGACCAGCAAGTAATTTTTAGTAAACAGCATACGCTTTTATAACAAGCTGCCAAAGGCGGTGACTGAACTTAGCGAGGGAAAGTTCAAAACCAGTATTAAGCGTGTTCAGTTAAGAACAACAATTTTTTTAAAAGAGTAAACGTAGAGTTTTTTTGCCGATTCTTAGAAAACGACTAATTCGGAACCGTGCACTAGCTTTTGACGTCTTAAAGTGCCCATGTAGCCCTATGTGAAATAAAAACTTTTATTATTATTATTATCGCTTCACGACACTTTTTACACAAGTAGGTTTTAGGTATTGTTAAGGACTCTCATGAATATTAAAGACACGAGCAAGATTTAAGCAGCAATAAAGAAGTGTCGATAGTGACAAGTTGTCGCTTACGACGTCGTAACACTTGGCGCCGCCTTCTACTGTCCAATGTCAAGGCGTCTGGGGGGTAGGTATGGGGGGGGGGGAGAGAAAAGAAAGAAAAAGATCGAGTTGAAAAAGGAAAATAGTATGAAAGTACTATTTATTACTATCAGAATGTTTGCTGGGAGAAAACTTAATGTTGAGTTAAGCTCGCCTTTGTACATGAACAGTCAAATCACTCTGTACTATGTCTGTTTCTGAGAACAGTAAAAAAATAATGAATTAAAGATTTGCAATGGCCCTTAGGGTTTTAGAAGCGGACTTTGTGCTTTATTTATTTTCTTCCAATCAACCTTTTGGTGCTACAGACAATTAGTGGGGGTGTAATGTTACTCGAGGAAAAATCAACTTTGAAACAAGAATATACTACCAACTTCCAGAAAAAAACTAAACTTTACATTTTTTTTTTACTTTATTTCAGAAGACTCTGTTTTTTGAAAAGAGAATCATCGAAATCGGTTAACTTTTGACGGAGATGTCGCAGCACAAAATACAAAAACAGTTGAATTGAGAAACTTCTGCTTTTTTGAAGTCAAGTTATTATGTTGAACTACCTTTTTATTTGAGCTGGAGAATCAAAAGTACTTCTCCCGCTCTGAGTGAAGTGAAAGGGAGTCAGACTATTACTGATTAAAACAGTCACGTTAATTTTAAAGATCTCTAGTTAAATTATTCCGTTTGATACCGCAAAATCTATTCAACCAAGAATACGTTTCTCAAAGAACATTAGCGATGTAGGGCGACACGCAGCATCAGCATAAGATTAGCATTATCGTTCACTCTAATATCCGAAGCTCTCCTCTAAACTGTGACTACTCGAGTTTTACTCAACACAGACACATCTCACTGTTAATGCTTATGCGCTCTTACGTACACTTTGATATAACGGCACACAAAATGAAAATGACGAGGCAAAGGTAAAAAATTCAAGAAATAAAGAATACGTAATAGAAACATCACTTTACATACGGTGATGTAAACGAGTATGTCTTGTAGTAATATTTCCTTAATATTACAAACGGAGGAAAGTTTTACGAGAAATAATTTAAGGAAATCAAAGAGATTATATAGACAAGATGAATAATTCACTTTATGTGGAAAGTTGATGTTGTAACGTTCAGGCTCGAGGTGAGTGAGGGAAGTTATTGTGTGGGGAAGGATTGTTTGAATGAATGCTGAAAGTGTAAAATAACAGATGATTGATTTAAGAAAATTCTATTACATATTTTTTTAGAAACGATCCCCTCATTAGTAATTACTCTTTTACCGTGGACATCATCTAATGACTTGACTATAGGGCGGAGCTGGGCGTGTCAGACTTTTACTGACTAAAATCACACCCATTTTCCTTTAGTTGCCTTTTGCGTTCTAGGGCCATGAGTATCCTTTTCAGAAGCCTTCCCATGGCCCTAGCAGGTATCAGCCCTGTTGGGCCCCTACGGCTTTGCTGACATCTCTTTGAGGCATGCGTGGAACACTACGCGCCGTGGACGACTCGGGCTCAGTCCTTATAGGACGAGCGGATGGCGAGCTACCCATTGCTCGTCGTCCGCAAGCCCGCGCTTAGGGATTGCAGAATGTCTAAAATCATGCTTATTTACCATGTTTTGTCATCGTCATTATTTTTAAGCAATCTTCATTTAATCTCATGAGATCATAAAGCAGATTTTAAAGCGATAGCAACGCGACACGATGCCTCCTACATCGATATGATACCGTGTGAGATCGTAAACCTGCATTGTGTCGCACATAACCGTAAAGGTCGCGCCGCAGAGGGGTAGGCAGACACGACGTAACGAGTCGACGACGGGCTGCCACATAAAATGTTCACGTGAAATTTTTACTATCCACGATATTTTTCTACTTAAATTCTTATTTTATATTTCGGTGCTTAAAATAGAATATGTTTTTACTGTCCTTGCTATATCCATATCTTGCAAGGGCAAAACATTAAATTGATTATTTATGTATTGAGTGTCCTCTCGAACTGAATAGTGACGAAAGATTTATAAATTGGTTATTTACTTTCATATTTATTATATAAATTGTCGCGTGACTCAAGGGCTGACTTTTACCTAGGTCAGAGATTAAACATTACCGTACAACGTGGCAATGCTGCCACTCTTTTGGGTACATTTCCAGTCGACAGCGATGCGGAAAAATTTTTTGACCCCATATTTTAGCTAGGATTTTAAAGTGTATATTTGTAGTTTCAATTAGTTAAAAGTGATTTATATTTCTTGTTTTAGTATTTATTTGGTAACGAAATAAACCCCTTGTTAAAATTGACTTCTTACAGTAATATTCCCGGAGTCAGATGCTGAAAAGTTTACACAAATCTTCACATTTAATCTACAAATAAGCACGTCACGCGCCTCATCCTCGCTGAACGTCTACGTTACAACAAAGTGTTCATCATCAGATTAGCATACAAACGCCGACAGTTGTCTGTGTTGAGACAACGCGACAGTTTACGGGGAAATTGTTATCATAACACTAAATAGCATAACTTTTAAGTGTGAGCAATATCCTTTGGAAGAAAGACGCTAGAGTTTATTTATGTACGTATTGTAAACACCTACTAAGGAAATTTTCCTTACTCTGCTTGCCTCAGTCGTGATGGAAAGCAAAAAGATCAAGCTTTACCTGTAAATTTAATTAGGGAATAAATAATAAATAATATTTATTTTGCAATTTTAATATTTTTTTGGTATGGTCATGTGAAGAGGAGGGATGAAACGCATGTTACTAAAAGAGTTATGAATTTACATGTGAAGAGTGATATGAAAGAAAAGGAAGTTAGTGATAGCATGACGAGTGACAGGGCAGAGTGGAAGAAAAAAACGTGTTGCGCCGACCCCAAATAACACGGGACAAGGGCAGGAAGATGATGAAGATGATGATGATTTATTTTGCAAATCGGTTTTTACAAATACAATTGGACACGTCAACTTTTTCGTCAATTTATACTATCCTCATCGGCTAGTGTTTCCTAGCTGACTACTCTGAGGAGAAACTCCTAAAGAAACTTAGAGATCCAAGTCTAAAGAGAGGCTAAGGCGACTTGCTGACTGGAGGAAGTACCTCAGAATATAAGTAGGTGTTAGTTTGAATATAACCACAGTGCAAGTAAGGGGTGACAGGTATCCGACGTAGCTACTAGTTTTTCCTTTTCACGTGGCTTCCTATAACTTCAACCTTCTTGATCTCGCAGCCTTACGAGCCTCTCGGGAATCAATATTGTGTGATGATAAAGTATTCTTGTCTCCGCAACACTCCGTCACCATATATATATGCATGAGCTTAAAATTATAATTCATAACATATCCCGCCTCCTAGGTGAAGTTTACGATCGGCCAGCCGAGTAAACCGTAAATATACAACTTTGTATAAATATGGGTGAATATATCTAGATATACCCACCCATATTTCACCCATATTTATACAAAGTGACTACTCTATGCATTGAAGGAATGGTCTAGTCTTACGGCATCTTCCCATCGTTGGGATTTTTTTGTGGGCGTGGATAAATAAGTTTGTATGTGTTGAAGTGAGAAGGTGCCGAAATGAAACTAAATCGAAAGAGTTCAGTTGATAAATAAAATATATACATAAAATCCATACTGTTATATCTATGTGAAGAATCAATTGAATTCTTTCGAAGCAATACTGCTACCGAGCTCCTCCGTGGGAGGAGAAGGAGGAAAAGCTCAGTACAGTGCTCGATGACCTCAGTCGAGCTTCAGAATGCGGTGGATGCGAGACGCACAGGATCGGTCGTTGCGGCGACGCTTGGGGGAGACCTATGTCCAACAGTCGACGTCTTTCGGCTGAAATGATGATGATGAATACCGCCACAAAATAGACTGTTCTATAGAAAGAGACAAAGTGAGTGTGCAGCCAATACCTCTTTTTCGTATACATAGTGACGAAGGTGACACGACATTACAAGTCTGTTTCTTGGTTCAAACAGAATTCTACAACAAGGCGCACGAACGCTCGCTGTGTCTCTCCCACACATTCCTGACCGTATTCACTTCACAACTGAATATATTCGTAGTCAGTTCATTCTTCCATGTCTATGATTCTTCGTGAATGAAATTATAGGTTTACGATCAATGATGTCTAAATGGCATAAACTGAAGGGAAACAGTAAAGTTGATGTTATGTCACCGTGATGGAATTTTATGAGGGGAAATTTTTCGGCAAGATGGCGACGAGGAAAGATTTTGTTATTGACTGGTTGCGTGTCAATCTGTGACGTGATGCGGGGTGACAAACTTTACGGGTATCGAACGGATTTTTTTATATTGTCTGAAGTCATTGGATTAATAGAATAGAAAAACTGGGCAAGTGCGAGTCCGTCTCGCGCAGTCAGGGTTCGGTATAAACTACAATTCCCGAATAGAGTCTTTATTTGTGACGTACATACGTAACAACAAATTTACTGTTTTCAGATTTATTCCTATACATGTGCTATAAGACCTTGCTTTATGCGAAATTTCAGGATTCTGGGTCAACGGGAAGTACCCTATGAATTTTGATTCCTTTGAGAGTATCGATATATACGTTTTTTGCTGCCGGCCGTATCTTTTTTATTCATTAACTTAGAAGTTTGTTTTTTTTCACTACTTCAAGGGACCGCAGACCTGAGTATATGGTTTTAATTTCAACTCGATACCTCCACGCGTTCTTGAGATAAAGGGTTTTGACAGACCGACAGATAGACAGACAGACGGACGAACAACAAAGTGATCCTATAAGGGTTCCGCTTTTTCCTTTTTAGGAACGGAACCCTAAAAAGTATAAGCAGTAACAACAAAACAGGGGCTAATCATTAATAAGGCACATGAACTGAACTCAACCATGGTTTTTATGTCAAATTTCAATTTCATTAATTTAATTTCGGTCGCTGAGGTGTGACTGATTAATATAAAGACTTTCACGTTATAATTATTTAGTAGGATTGTGTCAATCATACCGTGATCTACCTCAAACCGAACATCGTTGTGCAATGCAAGCACTTACGAAACTTCGGAGTCTGCGTTTCTTAATAGTTATAACTTAGGGGTCTTTACGTCAAGAGTGAATAGGTAACTTCTGGGTAAGCGTGCTCCATTGCCGATTACATATTCGCTTACCATCAGGAGAGGTAGTTGCAATGGTCAAGCGTGAACCTATCAATTATAATAAAGGTTTTATAAACCTAGCCCGGGCAAGTCTCTACTTATACATAATTCTAGGTTTAAAGTTAATTTTCCTTCAGTTCTTAAAAATTGATAGTTATACTCACACTTATTCGTTGGGAATTAGCATAATTATAGATTTACTTTTGGCTATGACATGTAACAATGTATAAAAGATTTAATAAAGAAAGATTATATCATAATACAAAAATACGAATAGAAACATCCACTAACTAACGAACTAATTAGCAATGTACGACAACGTAACTTCAACGACTGGTTTCTAAAGGTCAACGCTCTCAAGTATTACTAACGTTAATTATTTGACGAAGGTAGACCAGTTCATAGTATTGGGTTACGTTTATTATATCGCGGCTGACGGTCTAGTACTTCTATTAATGTACAAATCATAGCCGTCGCAGAGATAATCCTTCATCATCTGCGAGGGTTCACTCAAAGAGCTGTTAAAGCTATTAAATCTCGTTAGTCAGTTGTAATCTTTAACAGAATGAGGACATACCGAAGCCTTTATTACTTGATGAATTAAATTATTCATTGGGCTTTCCCTTTGTGTTTAAATTATTCAAATAACTCGTAAAATAGTTCGTCAAAGGAACCACGAACAGTGCAGGCTGTGCAAGTGTTTCTGTAGATTAGCAATTGTATTTTTAGGATACAAACGCATTGAGTCATAATTTTAGGTGGACGTGATTAAAAAAGACTACAGTTATATACAGCAGTGAGTAAAAGATAGATAAAGACCGTTTTAATTTAAAGGTTTTTACTTCATAGGAAAACCCGGCCACCGTAAGTGCGGCTTTGCGGATAGCGAGCAATAGGTAGCTCGACTTCAGCCCGTCCGGCGAGGACCAAGCCCGAGTCAACGGCGAACTTCAAAGAGATACTAGTGAAATTGAAGGGGCCCAGTAGAGACGATGACTGCTGCTGGTGACGTTTGAAAGAGTGACCATGGCCTGGAACGGTAAGGGTAACTAAATAACTCAGGTAGGTTTTGGTCAGTAAAAGTGTGACACACGCTCTTGTTCGATCCTAGAGCGGAACAAGTCATTGAATTACAGCAACTGTCTAATACATTGTTCTCAATCATTCGGTCAATAACTTTATCGAAAAGGTAATCACTACATTCATTGACTGTTAGGCGGCACGAAGTTCGCCGGGTCAGGTAGTACTCACACAATTATGTGATTAATCTACGACCGATTGATTCAAAGCTCTTCAGCGCCCATGATAACTATTGATATTGGTAGAAAATGACTTAGGCATAATTCCGCCTCTGTAGTTTATGTAAGTATAAAGTATTAAATAAGCAAGGTCACGTCCTAAACCAGCAGACAGCCAAAACTAAGAAGCCCTTTGCTTCACTGCGGATAAACTGACCCCAATTATTTAAGTGTATGCAATTAGTTCGAGCATGACTTAGCGCCGTGGAAGCCACCCATGATTTAGCGGCTTATCTGCTCCCTTCGATGTTCCGTTTAATGGTGTCCCGGGATTACATGACGACATTTTGGAGAACACGGAGTTTTTAGGAGCTGACGGATGCTGTAGCCGAGGTTCCAGATTGTCGGCAGATTGTGAGATAACCTCGAGATATTGTAAAAACTCTTTTCCGTTCAAGGTATGATTATGACGTCAACTTTAGTGTGACAATGTGATCCTCTATCTAAATAATAACACACTTAACCTCATGCACTAAAAGAGTTTGATAAGGGGCTAATCACGAGTTTTATTATGCGCCGAAGTATATTATTAACTGCAATAAACAGAATCAGAAAAAAAACGTTATTCTTAATGCTAGATAGATAGTGTGGTCAGTATATTATACGATGTGAAAAAATTAGTCCGATGGAAAAAATCACGGAGATACCTCTAAAATTTACTTTTATCGATTAAAAACTAGACTAATTTAAATGTGATTATTCTGATCGTTTGTTAGATTATTCTACAAGCAATGTTTTACCGTTATAGTGTTTTGATTTTATAGTCAAATCTGTAGGTTTTTAACAAATCGCTTAAATGGCCATATTTCACAAGCAATGTGTTTTTATCGCATCGATTTTTTTGTCCGAGATTGACCGCACTTTCGGTACTAGAGTAAAAGAAAAAAATATATAGTACAACACAGTTCCTGTCCTAAAACGAAGTGCAATGAACACGTAATTTACCTACATAGTAATGATTTGTTGATTAGTTTCTAAGGACTATTTATATTTCTCGTGACCACCATCCCATGGAGGGGAAGGCTTTATTCCAGATTGGAATGGAACGTTACAGGATGACAACATACTCAAATTGATAACTATTCATTGACAACAAAAGCAACACATTGTTTGATGCTTCTGGTAATCCTTCCGAGATGGCATTGTTGTATGCGGAGCAGGGTGTAAAATTGGATATACATCGTCTATTGATCCTGGACACCTCCAAGCTGGTGTCTTGTCTGGTGGACAATTACTCGAAGGCTGTAGTGCTGGGCTGTAGTATATCAACTAGTCGCGCGGATACCTTGGCTCATTGTCGGATTTGTGTCATGTCAGGTCTATATTGTAGATCGCGTGTAGTGTTGATCTTCGCCGCTATATAAATAAATGGTACTCACACTTCGATGGCCTTGTTCCAGTTGATGACGTAGCCGGAGAGCGCGAAGGTCTCGATGTTGACGACATGCACGTTGCCGCGCTCCGTGCCCACGTGGATCCACTTGGATGCCAGCGGCAGGTGCAGGCACGTGATCCTGCGGAGGGATGTATGTTAGCTGGTATGACACGTATGAAGAACATGGGATATGTGACACGGACACATGGAGAGGGCTGTTGTACTTAAATGAATCATATGTTTTTCTGGCTTTAAAGAGTTGAAATTGTTGAATCATATCATCTCAATGTTGACTCGCTAAATTAATTGAAATAACTTTTTAATGCGGGCTCTAAATTATACCCACATACATATATACTTTTATAAACATACTTTTCTAAATAATAAGAACCAATTATTCTCCAAAATGATTGAAATTGAATTTATATGCTATAAGAGCATCGTCTCCTAGGCAACGTAATAAAATAAAAATTCGATATGTTCTGCCAAAGTTCATTTCATCAGCAGTCATATATTCAGCACCATAACCGTTTGCATTTCACGTCCAATTAAAATAAACAAGCAAACGTTTACTTCGAGTATACATTGCTCGCTATACTTATGAATATTAATATTATAGCATCACGAGTGCAGCGCTGAATTATTCATACAATAATCTTTCTGTTCAAAACCTGTGTCGATATCATCTATATTATCTTTCTGGTGTAAGCACAAAGGAGTTGAGCCACAATAGCCGGCCGCGGGACACGCGCTGTACGGACTCAATACAGGTGAAGAAGGTATCCTCTCCCGTCATATCTATTCATGAGCGAATACAATTTTAGTGTAGCTCTATTCAGGCCGTTATTTCGGGCTGTGTGACCGACACAGTCCATTGTAACCCGTCGTTTACAATGGCTGTATAGACCTTTTCTACGATAAGCTTATTAGTTTCGTACAGGTCCACCAAATGTATTATGTTTTATACACTAAGGTCAAAGGTAAGTATTTATTATTATTTCTCAGCTTATTGTAGGTCTACGATAGAATTACAAGTTTTGTATATGTCCAAAATTGTAGTTAGGGTCTGCCATAAATTGTTGATCATTTTGGTACGTTGAAGCTAAAAGCAAAGGCTTTAATGTTAGCTTAAACAATATTACGTCCACTAGGTATTATAAGGGCGCTTCCAAAAAGGTTTCACCTCTACTATAATTACGGATAAAATTTCCGCCCGTGCCTAAAATTTTATACGGATAAGCAAAAAGCTAACATAATTAACATCGATTGCTCTACCAGAATCTAATTCTATACGCTTTATATATCGAATAAGAAATAATTAGCAAAACACGTTGAACGCAAACTGTTATCAAAAATCGTCTGCGTATACAAAAGGTATTCATTTTTATGAAGAACAGTAAAAGTTTATCTAAAGTCTAAACGGTCAAAGCACACAGACGGAGGCACGAAATAACAACCGAAGGCCCACTTGACAAACGCCTCATAATGCGCCAACAAAAAGAAAAGAGCAAAATGCTGACTGCAGTGGCTCGAGTCGAGCTGAGGCATTCTTCCTAGACTGCGGCCACTTTTTTGCCATTCGTTGGTCGCTATGCGTTGATCTTCTGCACTTATTTTGTGTTGTACCGTGCCCTGCCCGTGTTGTAGTGGGCGGTGCTGATAAACTTCCTCGCTGTACACTTTTTAATTAACTCTTTATGTGGCGATTACGCAGCGGTTACGCGGCGATCTCGGGGGCGGATCGTTTGCCTGTTATGGCCTAACCTGGCATTTAGCCAACACGACGATGATTGGTTTTCAATACCTTGTAAATGATTTTTTCAATAAAATGCTTCAATTTACCAATATTACCTGGTAGAGGGTTCTGGCAAACACCTGACAGTACCTACATACTTACTTTTGCTGACTTTAGATTATGATAACTTATCTTAATTAATACTGAACAACATATCTAATGAAAGTTTTAAGTAACATATATCTACGGAACCTTACTTAAGGAAGAAAACAGTTTGAAGAAATGGAATCTAATATGAGATTCTACGACATCAAAATACATCGTAACATGCCCATCCAATATTCAAATGTTTGACAAGACGTGCAACATCCTATATACGACGTATGCGGTGTTCTGACTGGCTACAGCATGCACAGTGTGTCTTGTTGACTGTCGTGTTATTAGTGTTTGTGTGAACGATCGCATTACTGTATAATACGAACAGTGTTATGCTTAAATTTAGGACAGGAATGACTAAGTTTCCATGACTACGGTATAAAAAGGCAATAATATTTGTCATTAGAGAGTGTCTTCATTTACTCGGTGTTTTTATATTACACGCTTGTTCAATTATAAAGTTCATCGTGTGTCAACAAAGCTGGTACGAGTATATCAGGTGTGTGTAAGGAAAATAAATATTAGTGTTTGGGCCGGTCTTCGAATTTCGAATTTGGTGTTAAGAACATGTCAAACGCTTAATAGGTCTCCAGGATAAAGTAGAGTTTGACAAATACTCAACTTTAAATTCTTAGTTCAGAAAAGCGGGTGCGTGCAAGAGCATGCGGGTGCGAGCGCGAGTGCGTGCGACCTCAAACTAACACACACTCACCCTTTGATTTCGTTAGTCGATAGTGAGAGTTTGATGCGTGATCTGTAACAGCGCAAAACGTACGCTCAACGAAGTGCACATGTTACAAAATGCCTATATGCTCATTATGGTCATGTTTGCATGTCAGTCCATATGTTAGAATTAGAATAAGTGGCGAGTGCAACAATATTATACCACTTTTTTTTTTGAAAAGGTTGTTATGGTTGTATTCGTTATTATATCGTTGAAGTACAACGTAGTATCGGCAAACTCTACTGTAAAATACAGGTCTCCGAGCAGACTTTGCTCAGTAAATATAGGAAATGTTAACTTGATATTGCAAACCAGCATTCAACTTTCATTAAGTGGTTGAAAACAAAAAGTGGCAATTTAAATAAATTAAAAGAATATTC
The DNA here is from genome assembly GCA_949316375.1 of Mythimna vitellina. Classification (NCBI taxonomy): domain Eukaryota; kingdom Metazoa; phylum Arthropoda; class Insecta; order Lepidoptera; family Noctuidae; genus Mythimna; species Mythimna vitellina. The sequence continues at coordinate 729,927 of OX438693.1, forward strand.
ATATACAAGTAATTTAAAACAATGAATATCGTAAGCCTGTATCTATGTACCAGGCGACCATAAAATGTAAGAATGTCTTAGTTAGCCACAAGACGAGTGCTTGTCTGTAAACAGTGCTCAATGTGCCGTTACGAGTGCCACGTACATACCTCCCAGAATATCGTCTGGGATCTTGAGACAAAGTAATTAATATGCTAAGGTGTTGGTTATTAGGTGCAATGTCATTTGAATATAAATTGCATCGTCAAAGTTGACGGTTGAGGATAAATTAGAAGGTGCATGGCGGCCATTACAGCTACGTTATTATTAATAAGTTAGTTGTTAGTTCATTGTCAGGTTTGGTGCGGTAAAGTTAGATTTGGTGTAGTATGTAGTAGTGATGCTCATATCATTAGTTATTTCATCTATCCTCACGCCATTAACCTATTAGTTTCAAGATATAAAACATATACAGTTCCCCTGAATGTTGCATTTGTTGATTACTCTAAAGCCTTTGACAGCATCACCAATTCTATAATATCTTTTATATTTTCTTACGATACAACAGATAGAACCGACTCACATACTAATACTTCGAAATATTTACACCTAAAACACAACTATTGTCAAATTAGAGTGATTAGGTCCTAAGTCTGAATCTGCTAAAGGAGTCAAACAGGGCAATCCGTTGGGCCCGAAATTGTTCACCAGTACTATGGAAGAAGTCTTTCAGATGTTGGTATGAAAATGGGAAAGAAACATATTTCGATCGAAGCGAGGTTACTAAAAGTTTTTAGCGATGCGAACTCTACCATTTTTAAAACACTTTTAACAAAAAGTTGGTTATTTAGGACTCAATGTTAGGGAAAACCAAAATGTAATGAATACGCTAAAAACACGTTAAATGCTTTCGTGTGCTTTAGCTATTTTCTACGAAACCAAGCGCTCCTAGCACTCAAAAAAAGTAAACCTACAAACACATTCAAGACCTAAAAGCCTTGCACAGATAGAATAAATAAATTTTTAACCAGTATGTAGGTCAAGGGCGGACCGACTAGCCTTGATCATTTGTCAAGTTAAAGCGCTGATTGCGTGAGTGATGTCATAATGAGTGATTGAAACATCAAATTGTCCGATAGATGTGTAATACAATGGTCGATCGGTCTGTGTCATACGGGTCATGTCTATTAATATCTAACTGTCATGGAAATGGGACGAGCAGGCAAAGACCGAACTAGAGAATTTGTTGGCCCAATTAATTTAATATAGTATAATCGGTGATTCTAACCAGTTTTTTTCATAAAAGAGCAAAAAACAAGAAAAAGAACTATTATCTTTTAGTTTATCGGCTTTCAAAAGTTCAGTAAATACTATCGCAGTAAGCTCCTAACTTACAATGTTTTAAGTAAAGCAGTTCAACAGCTTTTGTTTTACTCAACTTTTCCTCAAGTTTTTTGTTTAACGAGTCTTCAGTGTTTATCTAACAAAAAACATCTTAAGAATACCTACCGACTGCTGTAAAACTAACGTCAACAAGATTTGTACTTAAGAAAGAACATTTAAATAGTTTATAGACGATCTAATATCAAAGTTTATCTATCGCCAATCAGATTATTGGCAATTAAATGATCGAGATTTTTATAAAGGAGACCAGTAGAATCCATTCATTATTTAGTCAGCTCCCATCATTTAATTAATTTATAACGAACACCTTTAAGCTAGTGATATGCTCATTATAATTTAATGACGTAGAGGGCAAAATAACAAGCTCTCGATCTACAGTTAGTTCAGTTTGTGTTGCTCATGCCTTTCTGTAACAATAGAACACGAAACAAACGCAGACGAAAGAAGACCCTAGACTGCTTTTTGCCATCCTACCACTGGGCATAGACCAGCTATTACAATAGCAACACAACCAGTCTATCATGTAACACATAAAAACAGAGAGTAACAATATCCCAAAGAGAATCAACAGGATCTCATTTCCAAAGACAGCCTTACCAAACGCATTACGTTCGCTGTAGTCTGTCTTAACACGCCACACAATGCTGGCACAGTGTCGCCACTGAGACAATTAATTGGAATTTGTTGGACACAGCCCGAGGCCGCGCTTTGTCGTGCAGCCGAGTGTGAACGTGTGGCATAGTTGGAACACGCTGTGTACTTACATATGTACGGTCTGCAAGTAAGACGCTTACTATAATTAATTTAGCGCTGCAAGTTTTGATAAACTGGTGTGCATAATTACCGAGTGTGAAGCAACGGAGAGAAGGTAGGCAACCATTCTACCGAGACTTGCAAGTATTCTTGTCAACTTCGAACAACTAAGCATATGAATATAACTTGCGAGAGGATTTATCTACAATAGTGAGTAGGTACAACGGGTGGTTTTGTAACGTAATGACATTATGTATCAACCATGGTGATAACCATCCGATTGCTTTTTGAGTCAAGTCAAATATAATATTTTCATCTACTAAAATTTCTTGAGCGTCAGAATCAACAGTAGCCACCACTAGAAAGGCGCTGACGTAATGACGTGCGACATGTTTCAGAGAAGTAAGAAAAACATATCTCTTCCGTTTATACCCATCAGTCTATCACAACTAAAGTTCATTAAATGAGTAGAGCGACTGCCGGCGCTGACCGTGTTGTGTGAGACAAGCTAGCCCTACGCAGCTGTGTGAGTGTGAGGCCCATTGTGTGGTGCTAGATTGTCTTCCCTTATGAAAGGATGCTGAAAGGGACAGAGCTTTGTGAGGAGCCTTGTGACGAGGTGTGGGAAGTTTATCAATATGTGAGAATAATAGTAACGGGAAAAGAGAGTGTGTTGGCGACAGGGTGACTATGTCGTGGCCAGATCATAGAATTGGTCAAAGTTAACATTTGATGATATGTCAATACTCATAATTTCAGATTTCAATAATAATAAAAAGTCTAAAGTAAGTACTCAATACTTTATTGCATCCCATATTATGTACATATAGGTGGTATAAATATTGTCAAGATCAATATGGACCCTGTCGGGCACAGCAAAGTTAGGAGAGAGGACGAAGACTAAGTAACAATTCATGGAGTTAATTAATTAGTATTATAGGTAATTAGATGTTTAAAAGGTTAATAGATGTATATGTATATTATAGTGTGGTGAATTATGTTACATATTGTAATTTATTTTGTCATCGTTATTTTTAAATTATGTACTATGTATATTTAAATTAAATTATTTATGCATGTTTTTATGTTATTATAATATATGATATCATCAAACTTTAACGTTTAAAACGATCTAGCCAGTTTTGCTTGGTCATTTCATGAAGTGATCAATTTCTAAGCCTGGCTACGACATCTATAGATCAATACGTTGTTACCGAGTGTTATTCAGAAAAGTTTCTGTGTATCAATTACGTACTCAGATGTAGAATGAACTTCCTGAGCGTTTTCCGAGAAATAAAGTAAGGGATACGGAATAAGTTTCGTTAGAAGAGACGCGAGAGCAATGTAATAACATCTTGCTAAACATGGCCTACACAATTATTTTAGAGACTTTCTATATTAATCTAGTAGTTGTGGGCGGAATGCTGGCTCGCGTGGGATGGGTTTATTATAACAAACAGTCTTAAAATATTTAGCTTTAAGCTACACTTAATATTATAAAGAAGTAAAGTTAGTTTTTTGTTTTTTGTTTGTAATCTCTGAAAGTACTGGTCCGACTGCAAAATTTTTTTCACCGATAGGAAGTTGCTTTATACCTGAGTGATATAGACTATTATATCATATATCTATAGATATATTTTATGTATGCGGGCGAAACCGCTGGCAAAAGCTAGTATTTAATAGGAGTAAAACATAATTGAAATCAAGATCCAGAGAGGTTGCTCCTATTAATTGAAACTATTGAAAGATAACCCTTTAAAGACAAAGGCTTCGCGCGGGCAGAACATAATACGAACCCAATTATACCCAAGAAATATTCATTTGTCGGCTCACATGAAATGTAAAGACAAGAGGCTCGACTAGACAAACTGTAATCGTTGATTGATCATTAGATGAGACGATAGCGCTTGATAATGACGTATATTAAAAGGAAATAAAAAAAAGAATAAAAGAATAATAATAAGAAGAATAAGAAGAAGAAATGATGATTTGATTAATATGAAGAATATCTATCTATCGATCTATATTTTTGACTTTCTGGTAATCACTATAACCACGCTTTCAGTAATTGTACATCACTAGTCTAGAGGTCTCAAGTTTTTAACAACTGCTCAGATTTCAAAGCGACAAAACATACCCGTTGTCATGACGACGCCGGAGTTATCCCACCCCGCCGGCGTCCTCTAGTGATGAATTAAACAAAGCAATAATAACGAGCTAAAGACAATACTTCTGTGATTAATGGCGAATAAAGTTTGTTGTAGAGCGTCCACCAACGAACATAAATTGCGATTCAAATGTAAACGAGCGGTTTTAATGACCGCCTTATTCTGTGACCTTTTGAGCAATTTCTTCTCTATTGTCAAATAATGTGGGACGTTTATGTGAACAAATAGAGACAAAAGTAAAGAGCGTTCAGCGCCGGAAACTGTCCCCAACCGACGAAGGGCGATCACGAATTGCGGCCGGAAATGACGAGCGCCCTCTAACGAACACACGAAGACGTCCCACTGAATTGTGACATTTATTTTCATACGTAAGTATGAAGTAAAAATTCTCGTCACGATTGACCCCCAATCATTGGGGTACAAGCGTGCCGGTCGCGACAGTTTGGCGTTAATTTGGGTAATTAGTGCTCTGTATGCAACCAGCTGGGGACATCCACATTTTGTTTTTAAACGAAGTTTTTATTTGATGCTAACGGCCAAGTGGACCGACAGGGACGTTTGGGGTTCAGAGGACACATTGACTTTTTGTGAATTTTATTTGGATGTCAGAGCACAGAGGATTAAAATCCCTTTTTGCTTGGAAATGTTTCACCGCAGCAATGGAAAATATTATTAATAGACCTACCAGCAGATCTGTTAATAGGTCCACTGAGTAATAGTGGAAAGTACGTTTGTTGTCATACACAGTTTATACAGTGCATGCAGATAATAGTTGCCCAGCCTATACGCTGCATTTATTGCTAGTAGAACTCACGCTAAGCTAGCTTAGTAATTACAAAAACTTCCATTATCGAAACTGTAGTACCTACCATAACAATTAATATCAATCGTGTGGAAACAAACAAAAAATCGGACCAACAACAAACAGATGGCTGGACCCATAAAATTATCCAGAACTGAATAATGGGAATGAGCCTCCTCAAGCGGAATGAAATACGGCACGGCGCCAACGGGCCACAGGGCGCGGGGGAATGAGGGGCAGGAGCTGAGGCAGGGGGGGGGGGGGACGGTGTAATAAAAGTTCACATAATTGTGTCAAACAGACTGGCTGGCCAAGCAACTAGCTTCCTGCAAGCCGCGAGACATAAAAGTGTCCAAGTTTGTAATTTGTAAATAAGTTGAGCATCTCAATGTGCGCTACTAAAGTGTATCTAGCTTAAAACGAGCGGGAAAAGCTTTTAGTGGTATGAAAATAAAATTGTTTTGCGACAGTTCAAGTTTCTCGTATGTTCGCCAAATATGCTGTTGTTATTTTCATGTGAAGAAGTTTTCTTCGTCCTGCCCGTTTGAGTGCGTTGAAATAAGTGCTTTCTTTATGGTCAATATGCTAAATAAAGTTCATGAATATTAAACCTAGTGCACGATGTCCAACAACACGTTTATTGCACAAGTTGAATCTTGAATAGGCGAAACTTTTAGGAAGGCAACGATCTGTGACTGCGGTGCAAGTCGGCTGCTGGACATCGCGGTCTATGCTAGTGCTCATAACTTATCTTTGTAATAGTGCAATAAAATTATATCAGTGCATTGCAGACTCCTATTTGGGTATCGATCACTTGCTTCATCTCTTACTGTTTGAGATTCAAGATCTTGAAGGAATTTTATAGTGAATATTAACGAGGTTTCTTGCAACACAGAAATTTTATCTTTGTTTTGTCTATTCGGTCTACTCCAAACCTCTAGGTCCTAAGGTTCGCTACGCTAAGTTTCCTCTTTATATTTCTTACCCTAATCTAGATATATGGAGTTGTCATGAAAGACAAGTCTAAATAAAGCCTGCAAACTTTTTAGCAAACAAGTCATCGTCACCCAAACAATCACAAGCAAAACCCAGCACACTGACTACCACACCCACCTTTCTCTCTGGAACTTGAGTGAGTGCAGCCGCTGCGGGGATTTCTGGCGAAATGTCCACAGGTGGAGCTGGTCGTCTGCGGTGGCTGTGACCAGCGCGCCCTCGTTGACCAGGAAGGCAGCGTGCAGCACCGCCTCGCCGCACTCGTGGCGCACGTGCGCGTCCACGCCTGGCCCACCTAGACTGGGAGGGGTTCAGGAGATCATTGCTTAAGTGTTGGGAACATTTGATATTATGATAGATTTGGACGAATTTACATGACGTATCAGAATGCTAAAGTACTTATAACTATTGCAAACATAATAATAAAATAGTTCATTGTAATTATAAGGCAGAGACTATACAAATTATTATTTATGACCTGATCTAACTGGGAGTAACATTGGTAGTTACATTATATATTATTTAATGACAGCATTGAGAAGTACTAATTCGGCTAATACAATAACTTATTAAAAGTATTTTGATATTTGTTTTTTTGCTTGACCACAAACTATATATACAAATAATCGTACAATAGATGTGCAGTATGTCGTAAATACTTACCTAAGATGATTAATCTAACGTAAATTCCGAACATTACCTAGTCGGTACGCCGTGTACCAGTTACATATCCTGTCCGTAAACATCTCAACAAAACCATTCAGCTACATACAGTCTTAAATCCGTTCACATTCGCGCACTTTTTTGCTAGTCGTCCTCCAAACCGCTCGTTTTCATTAGGCATTAGTGGTGCCTCACATCGTGGCCGCCATCACGCTAATGCAGTCACATTATTTGTACTGCGGGCCAGTGTGTACAATACGTCGTATCGACGTGCGTACAATAGGTACGTCACGTCGGCGTGCGTACTGCAGGCGAATATGTACATTACGTCATGTCGACGTGCGTATTGTGTGGACACTGTTTACGATGTCGTTTTGACATGGTACGTAATGTGTCGTTCGACATGCTAGTGTATGTGACGGCCGGACCACGTCATGTGTTGTCGCGACGAATGCTCCATCTGTCCATTATTGGTAATGGAAGGTTTCCAGTTTAGGGTTTGTAAGTTCGCTGCACTTCGTGATCACTTTGGTTTATAACTGTCATTATAAATACTTATACAAAAAATTTAAAAATTAAATAAAAGAACTTAAGAACTAACTCAAATAAATCTAAAGTATAGCGTCGAAAAACTCCTCCACATCGCTGTCAACTGGTATTGTAAGTACCCAATAGACGGCATTGCCACGCTGCTGTATGGCAATGCTAATCCTCTGCCCAAGGTAAAAGCCAGCCCTAGGGTCACGCGAAGTGTTAACAAGCCGTTTGCAATGTTCTTTAAACAATTTGTGAGCACTCGGACCTCACGATCCGAGACTTTTAACCCCAAACGGCGCGCAAATATAATTACCAATGTGTTTTGGTTTATTTGTAAGTGGAAATACCGAGTGTGAATCTGTGTGTATGCTTACAAAAATAAAATTTTCACAAATACACATTTTGTCAAAGGATTTTTTGTGATTTTTATGTTGTTTTAGTTAATCTGATGGTAAGGTAATTACTAGCTGCCGTCGGAAACATTGCAACACCAAAGAGACACAAATAAGAAATCGGATTAAAGGAGAAACGTAGCTACATGTAATTATTTATCTTATTTTCTTTAATTGTGTTACAGGTGGCACTGTGGCCCGACTAGCACTTTGATTACCAAGTCTGTGTGAGAGGAAATACGTTTTTGATGCTAATTACGTTTAATTAGAGAGCGCGTGGCGCCACCCGGACTACTGACCGTAAGTTCAAGCAGTACGGGACGTAGGTACGATAACAGGTCACTGTCAGATGGAGGTCGTGTTTGTATTTGACACCATTGCAGTCATAGATTTAAATTAGTGTAAAAAGTTTTGTTCCTATTTTGGTGTACAATAAAATTTATTCTATTGTATGGTACTTGAGGTGTGCCCCGCCTGGGCAGAGCACCGCCGTGTCCTCGTGGGGGAGACCGGTGGCAACAATTTCTCGCGCTGGGCCCTGGTACAGGCCATGGTCCGAAGCGAGGAGGAGTGGTAGGAGGTCGCCTCCTTCTGCAAAGCAGTAATTCTAGCAAAGGAGGAGGCCGCACGTGCACGCGCGAGGGCACGGCCCTCACGCCTCAGCTGCTAGGATCTTGATTCGATGGTAGTCGTCGACGGCGCGTACTGTTCCACGTGCACCTCAAGGAGATGTCAGCTAACTGTAGGGGCCCAGGACGGTCGAAGCCTACTGGAGCCAAGGGTCTGCCTCTGAAAGGAAGACCCGGCCCTAGTGCGCTTCACCATCAACGATTGCATCACTTTTTATCATCAGATGTGATCGCAGTCTAGCACCAGTTTATATCATTTATATACACAATTTAAAAAAAATGTTATAGATTTACGTTTAGTTACTATCATTAATACTTTATGGAAGGATAAAAATAGGCAACGATCCCAGCAAGTTGTTTATGCATAATTATTAATGGAGCAAATTTGTTCCCTCTAATATATAGACTAATATTTCTTCTTCAAATTCATTGACGTGGTACAATTAAAGTTCCCCGGGTCAGCTAGTCGCTGAATACAACAATACCCGGACTAAACAATATTCACTCAAAATTCTTAATCGGTTTCAAAGGACCTTTCAAAATCTCATTTTATTTAAAAAAAAATAACATTCAAAAATAGAATCCTAATGACATTTTTATGTTTTTATTTTGATCCCGGGCGCCTAAGACGGAGCACTTTGTAAGAAAGTTGAGGGCGCCTAAAGTGTCGCATTGTGTACGTTTGTGTGGCTTCGTTAGCTTGATCTCGATACAATGGGGGAGGTGTTGCCAACGCGAATAAATTACTGTCGTTAACGTGATGGCTATTCAATACGAGTTTTTGGCGGAAAGAGATTAGAGGGGTCATGGTATTCACGTTATTTGAGATAAAGTATTTGAATTATTATAATTTTTAAATCAGAGTTCTTGAAGGCGCTAAGTAGCGCTTGACAAAGTTACAGTTATTCAGTGTTATAGATTCAATCTTATTACATTTAAACTTGTTGATAATCATTTTAAGTAAAATAGATAAAATGTCACTTTTTATATGTCGATTGCAGGTGCTGCCCTCTCTGATGCAACTGCTTCGTAATCTTACTTGACAGTTGCATCACACATCATAACTATATATGTTTTTTTCATTTTCAGCCCGGCATTAAATGAAACTTGGTAGTCCATGTCCTAGCATAGGAAATAAGATTATTTTATCCCGAGAGTATGTTCCCTCCGTATAGGTAATTTTCTACTCTACGTAGGTGAATCCGAAGGCAGAAGTTAGTTAAAAAGAAACTACTACGGTAAAACATGTCGGCACGGTTGGCGCAGAGGTTGAGTGATTGGCTGCTGGCCTGCCGCGCTGCTTGTCGCGGGTTCGATTTCAGAACGGAACAAATATTTGTGTGGCCTACAGATAGTTGTGCCTGGTCTGGGTGTCTTGTGTCTGGGATTTTAAATGTTTGTGAATACGCCCACGATACAGGAGTCATTCTTAGTGTGGGTTCATCATCATCATCATTTCAGCCGAAAGACGTCCACTGTTGAACAGGCCTTCTCCAAGCGACGCCACAACGAAGTGTGCGTCTCGCATCCACCGCACTCCCGCGACTCTCACCAGGTCGTCGGTCCACCTTGTGGGAGGCTGCGCCAACGCTGCATTTTCCGGTGCACGGTCGCCACTCTAAAACTTTTCGGCCCCATCGACCATCCGTTGTACGAGCAATATGCCCTGCCCACTGCCACTTTAGTTTGGCGATTCTTCGGGCTATGTCGGCGACCTTGATTCTGCTGCGGATATCTTCAAAACTTCACGCAACACAAAAGTACAAAGATGGACTTAATGCTTTAGGCATACTTTACCAGTCAACCTAGGGTAGTGAAGAAAAAATATGGCAGGTGCATAATAATATAAAAGATTATTAAGAAAATAAGGGTTCAAAAGTATGTATGATGTACAAAATAAACATACAAGTAAGTAGTTAGTAGTTCCACATTTGAAACCCAGACTCGGTCTTGCCGTATATTCGTTTGTTCTGCATGCAGTCGCGTACAACGCAACGCGGCACGACGCCAGTTTAATTAGTAGAGAGTATGTAAGATACGCCAGTTTGTTGGTTCATCTGTATGTGTGTTTCTTCACTGAACTTTGTGTGGAAGACACGGCTCTTGTCGTGATGGATGCTTTGTTACTATTTGGCCTAATTAGGCGGGATTTAAAAACTAGTTAACTTATCTTAATAATTGGTATCATCATTTCGACCAATTTTTTATATGTCGGAGAAGTCAATAGTAAGGAAACTTGAGAACGAATAAACGAGCTAAGTGAAAAGTGACACATGTCACTTTGACAGAATACGCGCTGACGAATCACGAACCGAGCAGATAAAAGTGCTGACCGCAGAGGTGCGGTGCTCTTTCCTCTGTCGGCAGCCGTGCAAACGAATCTCGGAGACTGTCTCACGGCTCGTTGTGTGAAGTGAATACCTAAAGCTTGCATCATAATAAATCAGTTGTGTGATCTGGAATAGTTTGTTAATTGCTCGATACCCAGCTGTCGCCCAAAAAACAGAATCCTTGGACAGAGCTTCAATGATGATCGGCATCTTTGGGCCGACATATATATCTATTTGGTATCGAGAGGGTACGTGGTTGAGACGAGGAGGTAAACATTGCTTTAGGAATAACTGAATAACCTACTTGTAATCCTTTGAAGGACTCGTCTCTCCTATATTTAATACCGAAATATTACATAGGAAGATAAATTCCCATAAGAAACAAAATTGTTTTCGATATAAATTAAATAACAGATATTCCAGAGACAGGATAAAACTACGTTGTTCCTAACGATGTCTTGAAGAAATAGTCAGTTTATATTGTTATTTATTCAAGTTTATTTTTCTAGCGGAGAGTCCTCGCTTGCTTAAAGTGATCTTTTAGAGGTATGCGGAACAGGGTGTAAGTCCGACAAACCACGTTGTTGAAAAGGGAGCATCTTTCGACCAGACGGTAGTTATGTCTGGTCTGGGCAACTGATAGTTGATTTCGGGCGGTTGTAAATGTTCTGCGCGCGGAACTCTAATACTGCGGTTATGATAGACGTAGGATTTAGAATTTTTGTCCGTTTTCTCTCTTTTAGAGGTCTCTACTTATCTCATCGTATAACTCGTCAATTATAATTCGTCATACCATCATCATCTTCCTGCCCTTGTCCCGTTTTATTTGGGGTCGACACAAAACACGTTTTTTTCTTCCATTCTGTCCTGTCACTCGTCACACTATCACTAACTCCCTTTTCTTTCATATCCCTTCTCACACAATCTATCCATCTTTTCCTTGGCCTCCCTCTCCCTCTCCATCCATCCACATGTAAACTCATAAGTCCTTTAGCAATATGCGTTTTATCCCTCCTTTTCACATGACCAATATATAATTCGTCATACCTGAGAGCAATATAAACTAGAAGCTATTTTTGTTGACTGTGGTGGCCGAGTGGTAACGGCCCCGACCTACGAGTCTGTAGGTCGCAGGTTCAAACCCAACCAGGTACATTACTTTGTGTAATTTATTTCATCATCACTGCACTCAAAATGATGAAAGAATCATCGTGAGGAAACCGGCATCACCAACCCGCACTGGGCCCGGGTGGTGGATTATGACCAATTAGAGGGAATTGAGACCTAGAGAGGAAGCCTGAGTCCCAACAGTGAAATTTTTATTAAAAGGCTGATTATGCCTATGCTATTTTTGGTTAATTAATGAAAATTATTATAAAATTGTAAAAACATTAATTTCAAACCAAAATATTGAAACACAATTATCTACCTGTACTATTTGTATGTAGTACTAGCAGGTACCGTCTAACATAAGCTCGTTGTTTAATTAACTGAACATGGGTCCACTGTTTTACTTACATTAGGTAATTAAAATGTTACGGCACATAAATGTTAATATAATTTACATTAACATTGTTTTATCTGTAGTGTTCACGAGAATTAGGCGGAATGATCAGTCAGTGCCAGCCTTTGTTTAGTGAACTTTAGAGTTAGCTCTAATTCAACAGCCGCAGGTCGCCACAGCCTTCGTGACAGCTTTTAAGCGCAAACCAATAAAATAATATCTAATTATAATATAATATAATATTCCACAACCGTTAAACCGTTTTATCATATTCCTGCCCTTATGCCAATCTGACATGTAGCCTGACGATTTTTTTTTTTCACACAACGTCGTCTAGTCCCAAGCTAAGCAGAGTTTGTGTTATGAGTGCTAGACAACTGATAAACATACTTATATATTTCTAAATACATACATATTATAGATGTCCTGTATTAGCGATGTGTTGTCCTGGAGAATCGAACCCATGACCTCCGGCATAGCAGTTAGGGCCACTAACCACTAGACCAATAGGCTAATCAAATAAAAAATTAATACATACAATCTTAATTCACTGACAGATTGATATGAAAGAAGGATTTTTAAGTGGATGGTTATCTTATGGAAGATCATCTTTGTTGACACGTTGCCAATAGTATCTCACTATATTCGCTGGCCCCGGGCAATATAGCGGTAAACGCCGGTTACGCCCTTTTTAATGTTATTTGATTTTTGGCTTCTCTGAGTATCAGTCTATCACTCTTATTTTTTTCAATTTTTTAAAATGAATATTTCTTTAAAATAAATGACAATAACAGCTTTATTGCATGAAAAATTATCTTACGACTAAAAATGTTTTATTGCATTACTCTATGAACCATAACACAAAAAACCGGTGAACATCTTTACACTACATTTCTAAACAAAGAGTAACAGTAATAAATTTAACCGATGATACAGCTAAGCTTTGGCTATAAAATTTCCCTGAAGAAGGTGGTAATCGGCTGGTACGCTCGAGATCTAAAGCGGAAAATACGTCGTATTATATTCTTATAGTCCTGAATCTCAGTGGTTGATGTATTTATAAAGTCATTAAAGATGTTGCAATTGAAACAATAGCGTCTATAATTTGTATTATACATTTTTTCAATTATTTCATTAAATATTTATACCAATACAATTATTTTTAAAAGGTTAAATAGGTAAAAAAAATAGCTTTCATTTGACGTTTTGCACGCCTGTTTTGGATCACTGTACGCTGCACTATAAACAAATTAGCTTCTTTTATTTCTCCTGTAAAAACTGATTTTTGATATTACCGCTTTATTGCCCGGGGCCAGCGATATTATTTTAAAAAGTACATATTATTAGATGCTATGATTTATAATAACCATTTAAAATTTAAAAACATTTTTTTATGGTGTCGAAAAACTCCTCCGTATCTCTGTCGACTGGTAATGTGCCCAAGAAACTTGTTAGAATCTATTCTCTATATTAATAAAATTAATTAATTTCATATAGATATTTGACTTGTTTAAGTAAAACCAAGAATCTTCTTAAAATGAAAGTTATTATTAACTATATGAGCGTAATATTTTATTTTAGTTTCGTATTATACTGGGTTTATAATAATACTAGCTTCTGACAGCATCTTCGCCCATGTAAAAGTCGATTTCTCCTTATAAACTTCCAACCCGTTTTACCCCCTTACCCGTTACCCCCCTTGTCAAATTTTAAGTTTGTAGGTATTATAGTTTCTGAGATTTCGTGATTAATCAGTAAGTGGTATTTCGCTTTTAGAAGGGGGCTCCCATACAACAAACGTGTTTTTTTTGCCCTTTTTTTGCTAAGGACGGTGTATATAGATTATAAACTCAGTATAATACAAAACTAAAACCGCTTTTGTTCAGTTTCATATCTCCATTTGCTGTATTGTGACGTCACGTCAAATTCAGCCGACGGGTATCGACACTAACCGACAGGAGCTCAGTCACGGACAGGATCTTAATTAACATCAACATCATCGTCGCTTACATCTCTGAAATTATATACTTTGAAGGGCGCCTACAACGTTTGTATAGAAATAAGTAACGAAACTTGAATAGTGTGTTGTCGAAGCTAGAGGGATGATGCTAGCTGGGGGTTATATTGAATTGTGACGTTTTGTCTATGAATTTAAACAGCCATTGACAGCTATGAATACGGACCAAGTAAAATATTTTTTTTAATAAAGTTTTGTTATTTTTCTTTTGTTTTTTAATAATATATATAGGTAAATTAGTGCTTGACTGCGATCCCAGCTGATGGTAAGCAGTGATGCCATCGTTGATGGTGACGCGCACTAGTTTATTATGAGCCTATTCACTCTAGCCTTGAAGACACCTACATTATAATCGGACAGGAGGACCGCAGCAGCGGACGCGGTATAAACGACGAGGCGAATCGCCATGGAGGTTTCAACAACGTAACGGCGGATACTCGCCGTACGTCAGGTTGTTAAGATGCGTTAGAAATGCGAGATGTTAGGCACAGCTCTTGTACCACTACAAGATAATGTTATATGTTTGACTTTACTAAGTGAAGCATGATTTGATGAATTTAAAAGGTCTAAGCCGTGCGTCCTCACGTACGACACGTAGTTCTAATTTATAAACGGAATCATATCAAAGAAATTAAAAATGGGACGTCACAAAAATGTAATTTCAAAGCCTGAATAACAGGCGAAGTTTAGCCGGCCTTTCGGTATTTTACAAGATCCATTTTGGAGGAATTATATGACTTAATTCTGCCATCAGCTTTCTATACGGACAAGACTGAAACAATTCGCCAGCTGCGGTCTTCCCGTCCGATTACAGTTTAAGTGTCTTCAAGGCTAGAGTGAATAGGCTTTTAATAAATTAGTGCGCCTCACCATCAACGATTGCATCACTACTAACTAGGTATCAGGCGGGATCGCAGTCAAGCACTTATTTAAAAAAAAATCTGCCTGCCTGAAGCTTATTAATCATTTATTTAAATGTATTGAGGAAAATAAATAAAACAGAAAACGTATAAAATATGCCACAGATTTGTTAACATAAACTTATCGCTAATGAACCAGCAATCTAGTTTTTCAAAATGATTACATTAAGAAGGTCCTTTTCCACTCGCTTATCGTCAAAATCGAGCATCGTTTAAAAGCTTGTTGCTTCATCTAACGCAATCCAACGGATGCTTGATTAAGAAGCAATGCAAAAAAAGAGAAGGTGGAACCGAACAAATATTCAAATAAACCTTACAAAAAACTTCGTGCCCTTCACTACTTATTAGTTCCAGTGGCCGCCGACTTCATTATACTTGTCTTCGAGTTTCATTAATTATTGTGTTTCATCAAGACCGACTGTAATATTTGTTATTTTTTTACGATAAGTTGAGAAATGAGAATGAATCAAATCAACAGTGAATACTACGTACATCACTAAGCTTCGTAGATTTTTCTGTGTTAGGATTTTATGTATAAGTTTTGTTCGGCGGCATTTTATACTTAACAAAAGTATATTAAGCTCGCAAACATACTATTTCTTTTAATAGTAGCTTTTGCATTGAGTACTACCTATTCTGTAGTTGTCAGGTAGATATCGCTATCAGCGATAAGACCGCCATTTTAGGATTTAAGTTTATGTATATACCTATATGTTGTGTTACTTTTTTGGTGTACAATAAAGTTCAATCTATTCTATTCTTATATAACTCAAAACAACTTTTTTAACCATACGAACTACTAAAAACAACCTACCAATACCCTTCAGTACTGTACACAGCACAGCTCTTCAGAAAAATATTCATCAAAGATATCTAAGAAATTCAGAAAAGAATTAGCCGCGTATTTCATTGTAAGTACGTTTGTCCGCCATTGTTATCTTGTTTCCCGCCATTTCGGCTTCAACAAGGACCTGGTACCATTTTATGTGTATTTTAATTAGCCTAAATGGATGGGGTGTCATGATAATTTCGGCGGAATAATGTCAAAGAAAATTATGATAAATATCTGCTGAGTAGGTACTAGAATTTTAATGTCTTTTATTGTATTTGCCGTGGTGGATTTGTTTTTGCGGACCTTTTAGGATATATTAGCATTATTATTTTTTGTTTGTTAGCAAAAATACAGCTATTTTACAATTCCGAAACTTGGAGATAAAAGTTATTGTCCGTTTGAATACAAAAAGTAAACTTAAATGAGAGTAGTTTTTGTTTTAGACATGGTCGGAAATACAAGTCACAAATATACGTACCTACTACATTTTTTTGAGTTGGGTAGTATCTAGTTACTTCTTCCGCTCTAGGGTGGGGAACCCTACGGTGGAGCGAGAGGGCGTATTAAAATTTTACTCAGTAACATTTGAAAAATCAAATGGAAATTTAGATAATATACCAAAGACTTAAATGACATCGTTCCTCAATATATTATTTTGAATTATTATGATTATATCAATTATTAAATTTGCGCTTACTTTCCGTACTTGTAGTGCTCTTTTATCTATAAAATACCTTATGCACAATTCGGCATTAAAATTTTATAATATATGTATATTTTTATTGCACCATATTGCAACTCGCAGCAAGAATAAATCAATTGAGAAACCTCGTTCATAATCGCTCCGTCGCGCGTTGCGCACAGCTGCATGCAACGCACTAGTGTGGGGGAGGGAGTAAATACCCCGATTGCATCCTAACTCGTTCGAGATTTATCTACCATCTACCCACATTTTTTATCTTTATTCTACCGTTTTTTCTTTTTTTTCTCTCTCTTCTTACGTTTTTGCTTTATTCATCTATTATTTATTTTTCACACTTTAAATAAACACACTTTCATAAACATATTTATCATAATTAACAGAACACTATTTTGATTATTTATATTATTTAAGTATGCATCACCGTCATCACAAATATATATGTATATATATATTACACTCTTAAACTATTTTACGTCCGTTGTGTCACAACCACAGGTTCAGTTAAAAACCAGCGTCAGGCACTAGTTGTCTGACATTCATGCTGAACTGGACCTGTGCAGCCGTGAGGCACACAACTAAATTTTTGCTTCTTTTTTATTTTTGGTTCGTTTTACTTTATATTGTGTTTGTGCCTTGTGCTGTACCCATAGAAATTTAAAAAACAGGAGAAGCGGCAAGGAGGCGTGTGCATGTCCGCGCGACTTGCGCAAAATGCACACGATCGGGCAAACGGCCGTCAGTTATAAACTTGTGAGATACGCGATTCGTGATCGTAAACAAATTTAAAATGCCGTGTTGTTCAGTGGTTTCATGCAAGAACTGAAGCGATAAAAGAAGCCTGGGTCATCATGGAATCTCTTACCATTTGGAAGTACAAGTTTAATACTATATTTATCTTTAAAATCAGTAAAAACAACAAATCTTATAATATCCCTTGCTGCTACTACGTTATTTTTGTTTTCAAATATCAAGGCGACTATATTACTCTTACAGTAAATACATTGCTCTTTAACCACTACCTAATTTTAACGCTCAGTAACTGAACAAGCAATGTAAAAATAACATAACGATACTTTATCAATGCGGTGTATTTCATAATACGGCCGCTGTTAGTAGCGGCGAGTTAATGATGTGCCTGTATGATCTACTAATGTAGACTATCGACCATAATATCGATTGGTTGGATATCCGAATTAAAATAATGTTAATATTTTTATTTATTTTGATTATTTTACAGAGTTGTAAAGAAATAGCATGATTCAGAATTTAATTACGACTTTTGCTTAAAATAAGGCAACATGTTCTAGCTCTTTATTTAACAAGCACTGTACTATTTTTTTCTAACAAATGCCTTACATGGTGAGGTTTAGCAGTAAGTTAGGTAAAATGATAACTACAATGTTATTAATGTTTTTAGTTTCCCGAAAGACGCAATTTTAATAAAGCAATGGATTGATGGAAGGCCACTGGAAGGCCACCTAATTGGTTGCCTAAAAAATATAGTACTATAGTATTATATGCTCATTTCACTTTCAACCAGAAATGCTTTAGCCTCTAAAAAAAACTCAGTCTTTTTGAATGGGCAATCTTTAAATTAAGACTAGACCTGAGTTAAAGTTTTTTTTAGTAATTGAAAGCTTTTTCATGCAATAATTCATAATACAAGTTATTAAACTTTTCAGGATTTTAGAGGACCAGGACATGTACTTGGCCGATTTTTAGTATTTGATATTGATGTTCTGAAATGACGTATATAATGGCCTAATACGGGTAAATGGTTAGAGTTTTTAGGTTTTATGAAAACAAATTTTATTATTCTATTATATATTATATATGTCCAGAAAATAATATATATTAAAATTGTATATTATTTTCTGGACATTTTATGATTTTGTTTTTGGGACCCAAAAAAAAAATAGCACAATAAAAAAATGGAAAAATCGATAACTTTTCTATTTAGTCAATCACTAGCGTAAATGTAAAATAAATTGCTTTTGCATAGCACATCGACATTTAATGTGTGCGTAAGTTGTACAGTGCATGGAAAATACACGCTGTTTTTAGAGAGGTAAGGTTTATAATTGACTGTGTAGTATGGACTGATTTATGATTTGCGGATGTTTGCGCGACTGCGTAAATATTACTGTATGTGTAGTAGTTTCGGCGGTGGTAGGGAAACTGGAGACATCGTGTTCCGGTACAATTTTTACTACTTAACATATCTCCTCCTTTCTTATATCTATGGCTGTACCTAATAAATTCTTTTTCTTTCTTTCTTTCCTTTCGTTTTTCTTTCTAGGATTCCTTTCATAATAAATATACTACGAAGATTTAAAACCCAAGAGCTGTAATATCATAACATTTGAGTAGAACAGCAGATAGCTTTATCATAACTTTAATAGCAGCTAAAACTTTTTATTGTTCTACTTCGTCCAATTCTGAGCACGGATAGTCGCACTCCTGCGCAACCGAGCGTACTTATAACATCCAGCTGATACAGCTGCCAGGCACGACCTGGCACCTTACCATTCTAAAATAGATACTACCTACGGTTCTTTCGAAGCATTAATACTAACGAAGGAGATGGCCGCAACCGTGAGGGAACGGACATCACTCACGTCCCAGCCGTCGCTGCAGGAGACACTCCAGGCGTGGGGAGTCGCAAAGCGATTTCTAGCCATCGTAGGTGCACGTTCGTGGATGATGAACAATCGAGCGGACGACGAGCTACCCCGTCTTCCGCCTGGTGCGAGCGATTGAGAAAGAGAGATGAAGCTATACGCCCTATATAATTCTGTGGGGTCTAGGTCTTCCTTCACGCTTGGGGGAGACGCCTGACCGCTACCCGACGCTGCTTGCGCCAGCGGTGAGCTAAATATTTCTGTTGAGTCGCTGGCTCTATCAAATTTTAACACTATTTAAACACACAAAATGTTCACCGTTCCATGGCCAAGAAGTACCAGGAAAAAAAAATTAACTACTTTCACTATGTTTATGCACTGTTCGAATTTGTCGTGGTTACCACTTTAGGTACTCCTGTGGGCTGGTAAATAAAATGACTGTCTCTTTAGTATATTGTATTAATTGTCCGACTGGCACATAGGGCGGCTAGCGAGCGATTACTCGAAACCACTGACGTAACAGAAGAATACACACATGCCTAGAACCCATAGCTCCATTCCTTTAACAGTTCAGTTTAGGTCGTCAAATTGATCCCTTTAAAAGCTCGTGAAGAGATGTCAGCAAAACTGAAGGAGCCCAGTATGGCCGACGCCTGCTAGTTGCTGCTAGGACTGCTGAAAGAGTGACCGTGGCCCTAGAACTCCAAGGGCAACTAAAGGAGTTTTAGTCAGGAAAAGTCTGACATATATGCCCACTCGTTCCATCCAAGAGCGGGAGAAGTATTTGGATGATTTGCTACTTCAAAAAATTCTGAGGTTCTCTATTAAACTACCTCATTCAGGATCCTAGTACTTGACGATTGGAAACCATGACGACGTCTTAACGCAAGACGTGACGAGAAACACGACCCTTCAACAAATTGATATAACAGAAAAAGATCACAAGTAATTTAATAAAAGGGAAATAGAATCGGATCCTTATGTAAATGTGTGAGTCAATTGTGAACTGTTATCGGTAAGGACGAGCCTTTGGCGCTGGACGGGATTAAATATGATTTTGTGGATATTGCTTTCTTGAAATGGATATTTTTTTATTTATAAGATTCTCAAAGAAATATATTTTTTTTTATTGATAGACTCGTGCTTGACCACTATCTCACCTGATGGAAGATGTGATAGACGATGGACCATGCTTGCCTAGAAGTAACCTATTCACTCTTGTATTTCCCGATACCTACAACTTGGGGAAGGTTGTAGATCAGTAAACAGAAACTCTGACAGGGAACTCTACTCCTTAGCTGTACTCTCGACTAATAATATATATACATTGCCATATTTTTAATCTTATCTTTACTTCTGCTATTCAAGAAATAAGTGGAAGACTACGACAAATGGTTCTTAATTACCTAAACGTTTAGGTAATTTCGAACCATTTGTCGTACACATATTTCTTGCTTGGCAGAAGTTAAGATATATAGAAAATGTGACTATATAAATATCTATATATATATCTCTTTGCTCGTGGCTGGACGTACAATGAATGTGTTCCCAAAACGTTTTGTGCGTATACGTGCGATGTAAGTAAGCCATGTATTAGGGGCGCGTGGTGATGCGCCCGTTCCATCATCGGACCACCAGACGCAAGGCGGTACGTCTGGTGGTCTGATAAGGACGCGAAACGGCTTGGCGAAATTAATATATATATATTGAATAGATTATTATTAATAGAAACAAGACTATTTTACTTTGAATTACAAGGGGCAGATATTTCGTAGAACCACCTGGGTGTACGTACCTCAGTAGGTATTTATCTTCTAATCCATCTTGAATTCTCTCGTCAGAATAACTAAGTAAACATCGGCTCGTTTCTTCGGCTTTTATCACATCATTTTGTCGTTGGGCCTGAGTCAATTTATTTAGGCATCGGTCGAACTACAAACAAAAAGATCAGGCTGGGGAAATATTTATAGGACTTTGACCCAAATCCGTATTTAAGAGAAAGGGAATATGTAAGTAAAGATGTGTACGATGAAATAGGTTTTAGACGCATATATATTATACTATGCGTCTTGCGGAGTTAGCCAACTGACTGCTGAGAGAAAACAAAGGGCTAATCTGTCCTTTCATCTCCTGCGTAGGTACTTATTTGTTAATTGAATCGATAGGAGAATTTTCCCATCAATATTCAACACCTGGTAGGCTCCTAGTGTTCTGTATTACAGGCTTGCAGCCTAGTAGGCACCAGTCTCCCTCGATAATAAAATTTTTTTTTATGGTAAAAAATAAACATATTAATTAATTTTAACTATCCTAAAATAGTAGCATAAATAAGGAAGATTTTTTTTTCAATAAAGAGGCTTTTTATTTTTGTTGTCTCCATATAAACAAATGGCCTATATTCCCATGGGACGTCGACGCCAAATTCAATTTCGCTACTTACGAATCTAATTTCTATAAATAAAAAGGAAAATATTTCCGTGGTAATCCTAAGTTTCACGTCTCTCAGACCAACTTTAAGTTACAAGCTTTAGATATTTATATTCTGGGAGTTGTGCTAACCGCGACTCACCCTTGACCCTTGTTGCTCAAGTTTTTATTACATTTCATGGGTTGCGCGCCAAACTTTTTGATTTATTGTCCCAAAGTAAATTATACTTTCATTGAATTTGTTCTTTAAACACGACTTGTTAGACGAGACCTTCTTTTTTTAAAAAAGCTTTAATTAAAAAGTAATTTATCAGGCGGTTCGCTCCGGTTAGCTCCGGTTAGGACCGGTTTGAACCGGTTCCTTTTCAATAATACACTCGAGTGCCGTCAGCATTACGTGATGAAGGTTTAGTTTTAGTTCCAAAGTTACATAATTAACTTTTTAAAATTAATGTTCCTATCAATTACATTTTTCCTGTAAATTTTAATTTGGAAAAATATAATTATCTGTAATTACACCACGTTCCATTTTTGAGTTGAAAAGTACTTAAGGTACAGTTTAGAACCATTTTACTTTTGAATATTTCATGACACTTACGAGACTGTATATTATTAAAGTTTTGTTACTTTGAATAATTTAAAAGTTTCTTTATAGGCTAGCTACATTGTCATGACAAGGGCTCGTGAAGGGTTACAGTACTTACAATGAAAAGGAAACGACGATCAAGATAGTTTTAATTAAGTAGACGTTTAAGCTTTTAAAAACCGTACTTATCTATTAAAAGTTATTACCCGAGTTTGAGTAATTCATAATTAAAAAGGGATTAGGATTGTAAGCCCGAGTCAGGCCTATTAACAAGAGATGCTATAAAATATTATATTCCAAAACACACTCACGTAGAAGTAACCAGATTACATGCTTTTAAAACCGTTCAACCCACTCGCGCCGGGGACGGGTCCCGGGTACCCGGGTACTCGGGTCCCGGGTACCCGGGTAACGGGTATTAAACAAGGACGGCTACTTAAAATATTGTTTTCTCTGCCATTTTCCCCACATTTATTTTACGATGCCTACATAAAAGGCGCCCTGTTGTGAAATTTCATTAAAATCGGCAACTAACCAGCGGCGGCCCTGTGACATTGTGACGAGTTAAAACGAAAAATAAACGTTTCAATGGCCGAAGAGGGCTGAAAAGGTCTTAATTTTTATTTATTTGGACGTTTTATTATAAAACATTAAGCGAAGGTAGCACTCCAAAACTTCAAATTAAAAGGAATCTTGATTAGGGGAAAAATATAGAGTTATGCGGCCTCTGAGAGGAATTAATTAGCAACAAGCAATATTAATGACAGCGACGAAATCCTGATGGGGAAGGTAGTATGATAAAAAAAATAAAAAGCCTGAATTTTTGTGGCGAATTTAACTTTCGCAAATATTGAATGTCGAGATTAGTAAGCTAACAGGTTCACGCTCAGGGGGCCAATTGACTCAGCAGTATTCATGTCTTCACAGTCTACTTCCTTTTTATTTTATTTTTTTGGAGAAAAAAAAAGCGTGGCCCCACACTAGGAATTACTCTTTTATCGTGGATGCGTTCACGAACATGTAAACACACATACACAAGACCCTCAGGTTCGGAATACCAATTTATAGGCCATACACAGGCCTGAAAGAATCGCCAAACTTAAGTGGCAGTGGGCAGGGCACATTGCTCGCAGAACTTAACAGAACAGACGAAAGGTTCTGGAGTGGCGACCACGTACCGGGAGACGCAGCTTTGGAAGGCCTCCCACGAGGTGGCCCGATGACCTGGTGAGGGTCGCGAAAATCCGATGGATTCGAGACGCACAGGACCGGTCATTATGGCGACACTTGGGGGAGGCCTATGTACAACAGTGGACGTCTTTCGGCTGAAATGATGACGATCATCCGGTCATCGGTCCATCTTGTGGGAGGCCTTCCAACGCTGCGTCTTCCAGTAAGTGGTTCTGCGAGCAATGTGTCCTGCCCACAGCCACTTAAGTTTGGCGATTCTTTTGGCTATGTCTGTAACTTTGGTTCTCCTGCAAACTCCGAGCATAGCCCTTTCCGTTGCCCTTGTTGTTCTGTGTATGGTGTAATTTATCTATAATAAATATGTATTTAGTATGTTTATAATTTGTCTAATAGTACTCATAGCATAAGTTCTGGTTTGTTTTGGATTAGATGGTATTGTGTAAAAATTGTGAAATATAATATTAAACAAATATTTGTTACGTTCGAGACTCTAACCCGCGACACGCACTGCAGCTGCCGATCGCTTAACCACAGCGCCCACCGTACCATCAAGTTCACGATAGACTGGTCGGTTCTCATTATCGTTAATGAATTTCATGCTTGAAGTTACAGAATGTTACATTATTTGGTTATCAAACTATTATTTGAAACGTCGACATAATGAGACAATCGACACCCTCCACAATTAGCAGAGGGCTGTTCTCGCCGATGTTAATGAAGATAGGGTTCAATTAACGGCTCAGCCTAATTGCTATACACGTGTTTACTGAAACTTAGATGCTTGAACAGGGTGAACGTAGGCATATCGTAATGGGACATCAGATACTGTACGATATAATATCTCAACTCTGAATATATTTAAAAGGATAAACTGACTGACTGACATATTAACGTACAGCTGAAACTGCTGGTATTAGGAGCATGAAATTTTGCATAAGGTTTCCATATATGGCGCAGGCGAGCTGAGTTGAGCTGAGAGACGCTGAATTTGGAAAATTCTTTCTTAGTGATTTTCCATAATTCAGCCTCTAAAGGGATGAAACGGGGGTGTAAAGTCTGTATAGACCGACCTTCATATGGGCGAAGTCGCTGGCAGAAGCTGGCAGAAGGTTTATATATACCCTATTTAGGGACCCTGAGACAAAAGATAAACAAACCATACTACTAAATCATAGACCACAGATACTGCTAACAACATTAAAATGTGACGTTATGTCATCGGATAGGTTATAATCCGCTATTTTTTTCACTAGCTGTAAACTTAAGAGTGCCGCTTTCAGTCATTTTCGTTGAATTTTTGTTATTCGCCGAAGAAAAAGCGCGCCAAGAAAACGTCAACGCATTCAACAGAAAAGTAGACTGTTACTAATGTATTCAAGCACGTCGAAGAAACTTGGCCGAAAGTACCTACATTTTTTTCTTTGTTTACATTTTGTCTCAAGCCCAGATGAATAGAGTATAGTTATTTGTACCTATAAACATTAGGAAAGTCCGAAGAGAAATTCTAAACCCAATTCCAGAATCATGTAAGTATTAAATTCACGGTAACTATTCGGGAAGGATGTCTTTAAGGATTTCCACCGCTATGTGGTGCATATCAGTACCACCACGTTGCACCCACACGTATAGTAAACGTCAAATGGAACCATTTTTGGCTATTAACAATGCTTATAACCTGATAAGGCACATTAATTATTTTTATCGACTTTAATTGTGATTATTTTGTATATATTAATTGTTTATGAGTCAAAAATACTTGAAAAATAATATTAATATTATTAACAAAAACTGTACATATAATCTGCACAAATGTAATCGCCTCAATCGCGCTAAGCACACAGCCTGGCAAGCTTCAGCAAATCCGAGTAAACGAGCAGTATACCAATCTGAATCAACAATCAATTTGTAGCATACGAGTGCTCGGCGGCCATTACATACTAATACAAAGTAAATAAGTGTCGGTCGGTAACTTGTTGATGTGTGGACACTTGTAGATTTGTTCCACAAGTCGTCGCCTTTGTCATATTTTGTCGGTGACAGATCTAGCGCTGTTCTGTAGGGAGGAGGGGAGGAGGGGAGGGGTGGGGGTGCTGGCGCGCTGCCAAACTCGTTATACTTAAGCTATAATTTCATCGAGAAATTGATGAGTCTGCAAGATTCAATAAGTAAGATGCAAGATTAAATGTTGCTCCTTTATGGTGAATGTTCTAATCTACTATAATTCTCGCATAAGACTAAGAAATTGCTAAGTCATTATACCTAGCCTTAGACGCATTCAAAGCTTTTTTACGCGAATGTACAGAAGGCGTGGGAGGTTAGAGAAAAAATGGATAAATTGTGTGAGGAGCAATATTGAATAAAAAAGAATTAGTGTCAGCGGGACGGTTGGTATGACAGAATGTCATCACCATCGCACAATTAGCCTTTTCCCAACTATCTTCGGGTCTGCTTCCAGTCTAACCAGATGCGGCTAAATACCCGCATTTTACATGGAGCGACTGTCTATTAGACATCCACAACCCAGTTACTGGGCAACCAGATATTTGTTGGATAGACTGATGGTCGGACTTTCTGGCGTCTGACAACCTATATTTGTTTGACTGGCCTGTTGGTCTAGTCGTTAGTGGCCCTGACTGCTATGCCGGTGGTCGTGGGTTCAATTCAAAATCAGGATAAATGTTTGCGTGATGAGCACGATCATTTGTTCTGTGTCTGGGTGTAATTTATCTATAATATGTATGTATTTAGAAATATATAAGTATGTTTATCAGCTGTCTAGTACTCATAACACAAGCTCTGCTTAGCTTGGGACTAGACGGCGTTGTGTGAAAAAAAAAAAAATCGTCAGTTTACATGTCAGATTGGCATAAGGGCAGGAATATGATAAAACTGTTTTATCATTCGTCACCATTTACTAAATTCCTTATCAGACTTGATTCTAGCTCAATGGGCTTTTCCGATTACCTAATTACTTCGGACCATCTATTGTTCTCTTTTGTACCAAAGTACCGTAATGAAAGACGGCATGGTGGCGCAGTGGTTGAGCGATAACCTGCTGCGCTGCGGTTCGTGGGTTCAACTCCCGAACGGAACAAATATTTGTATGGCTTACAAATAGGTTTTCCAGGTCTGGGTGTCCTGCGTATGTAAGTTTGCATGTCTGTGAATGTACCTACGATAAAAAAAACAATTGCTAGTATCGGGCAACGTTATTGAAAAAATAAAAACAAAAAAAGAACTCTAATTTCTTTCCAAATGTATCGATACAAAACTATAATAAACAACACAGATACTTCCTACAATTGGCGCCGCTGTCGCCATATTTATCGTCCAGTTCAGTGGCTCCATCTGTACGAGGTTGGCCGTGCTCCAACTTCGGGCTGGTCGGAAGGAAGCGAGTGGGACCGGCGCAGCTCTGCAACAGCTGGACCGCCCAGGTGCTTCTTGTAGCTTTGGCAAGCGAATGTATTCCTTTTTTAAGTTTTTTGGCAACAATAGGACTGTGGGTAGTGATCGTTTTATTGTAGCGATGAAATTTGTAAGGAATAAGATATGCTATAGGCGTTAATCAATAAAATATACGCTATTTTGATGGATACTGATGCTACTTTTGCCAAAATTTATTAAATTAAAATGACTTGTTACCTATCTGTACCTCCCAGAGATTATAATTTTCTGTCAGTATTATGATGTCTGGCGCTTTATAAGACTGGATGAAATTTGGCATACGGGTAGACTATGACTTAGTTTGGAGGCACATTACGATACAATTTTTTTTCCGTAATTGTTTCGTTTCCAGACTTCCACGCAGGCGAAGCCGCGGGCAAAAGCTAGTCGCATATAAGTGCGTAGGTTCCAGGAATTAAAAGACTATTATCTTAACATAGATATGTATTTTAAATACCGGGAACCTCGGGGCATATCCATATTAACATCATCATCATCATCTTCCTGCCCTTGTCCCGTGTTATTTGGGGTCGGCGCAACACGTTTTTTTCTTCTATTCTGCCCTGCATATCCATATTAACACTAACAGTCAAATTCGCTCACCCCAAATGGCATAATATACATAATAAATTAATAAACAAATTCTTACTCGATAGTTACAAGTCGTCATACAAAGCTGGAAGCGCCCACGTCTCTAGCATCTCTTCCTGTACCACCCTATTAACACTATCCGGCCTACATCCCAGCTTATCCTGCACGAGCCACGTGCGAGATAATAAGTCGAAGCCGGCGCCGGACATCCCGCGTCCGTGCCGCGTCCGGTTCCCGCCGGAGAACGGCTCAAGGTAATATTTTTTTCTGAAAGTGGCTTTATAAGGTAGGCAAAGGTGTTTTATTGAGGCCCCGGGATACGCTGAACGATGAATTTTGAGTAGTGCCGCATAAATAGTAAATAAATGACGCAATACATTACGTAATCATATTTGGAATGAAATAACCAGCTTAACTGAAACCATAAAAAAGGATGAACAGGAACCTCTCGTAGTAGTTATCAGTTTATTTTGCAACGACGTGCTCGAAATATTTTCTCAAATTCAATTTTCAGAAGTGTGAGCATTGTCGAATTATGTCTTCATTTTATAACTTGAAGTTTTCATTTCAACGTTTTCATGTGTACAACTTCTGGGGGGTGAAGTGGGGAGACCAGCTCAGTGTGGGGGAACTAGCAGGAATACCATAACTTGAACTATTTCACAAGTACGGGGAACTATTTCACTATCTTAACGTAACAATGTTGGTTTAAATGCTACGGATAACCTCTTCAATTAATAACTAGAAGTAAGTTTAATACAGTTTTCTGCTAATAAATATTAAGCAAGTTAAATGAACTGAGGGCTTACTACATCTAGCAATTAATCATGTACGAATACTTTTGCTGGGCTCTGGACAAAAGGCAAGAAGTACAAGATTTACTGCCTAGATATTATGATGTAGGTCGGTCCCGCGGCACTCTGATGATAATAATGATTTATGTTCATGAAGCGTTAGTCAAATTCAGAGATGAGATTAGAGGGGACTTCAGGAGCTTATCGGGAGTTTTATAATGCGCTAAAGTATATGCCCTACTGCAGTAAACCTAATCAGAAATATATATTTTATTCTTCAGGATAAATTCTAGATAGATAGTGTGTTTAAAACATGATACAGTTAATTTAGTTCGATAGAAAAAATTACGAATAATGGATCTAAAAATTACTTTTATCGATTAAAAACTGGACTAATATACATGCAATCATTTTGATTGTTTGACAGATTATTAAGTCCGCCTTTGTACCTTTGTGTTGCATGAAGTTTTAATAAATAAATATATTATATGCAACGTTTTACCGTTAAAGGGTACCGCTAAAACACTTCATATTTGCAAATCTTTGTGCATCTCTTTTTTTTGTATGCAGTCCGAGAGTGATCGCGCTTTAGGTATTGCAGTGCTCTTAATAAGCTATGAATCAGCTTCAGCAGCTGTTATATCTTGTGTTTAAGGAGATGCAACTCGACATACAACTGCTCTTAAACGATTATGACGTTACTCGTATTAAGTACACATTTTTCATTAGATATTTTGGAATTACAGTATCTTGTATATTATCTAGGTTTCTATTGAAATCAATGTATAAATTTGTGTGTAAATGTAAAAACTAATCCAGTAAAGTCTATTTTGTATGAACTTTTACACTTCATAATTTACTCAAAAATAAAAAAGTATAACATCAGAAGCCTTGCAAATTTAATATTCTCAATATCGACAATTTAAAAAAATAAATATAAACACGTATTTCCTAGAACAAGTTTTGTAAAATATTCGAGTTAATCACGGAATTACAAGAATGCTAATGGAGTTTTCAGGCGTTATCTCTCTTTTTTCGCGTTGCCTTTTCGTCAAACATCGCGTTGGATTGCGTTAGATAAAGTAACGAACTTTTAAACCATGCTCAATGTTGACGATAGGCGAGTGAAAAAGGACACTCTTAAGCTAGAGACCATCTCTAGAGAGATCGCATAATTGCAACCATTGCAAATACATATTACAATGCGCCCGTATGTTGCCAGTTTACAGTCGGCAAAATCCACTTACATCCCCTTAAAATCCCATGCCACGTCACAAATCCGCGACGACACATCACCTAACCCGTTCTCTGCCACACAAATTAAACGGCGTCCAATCCGCGTACGTTTAATTAAAGCGCAAACCGGTCCAAATGTTCTGCGGAATTATAAGCGGCCCTTGCAAATAGGGCTCTAATAGGGCAGGGGGTGAAACCGGTCCGGGAGGGCGGAGAGGGTTGAATTGCGGTCAGTAGCGGATTAGCAGAAAAGGTTCTGTAGACTGTTGAAGGGAAAGAGAAGACGAATATGGGATCACTTGTTACAAGGGTCTGTTTGGTGAAAGTGGTTATTTTGGTCACTTTGTGCGATTGCGTCTTAACGTTAAGGGCCCACTTCTGTAAAAAGTCTCTGTGCTACATTTATTGAGCAATAGGCTACATTTCTGATTAAACGCAAGTATTTAAGTTGCAGAAAAAGTACATATTGATCTGTAGTTTATATCATTATCAATGGGATTTTTAAGGTGGGAAATCGTCATTGGACGATTTCATTCGGTTTCTTTCTTTCGGTCTGGGTGGAGCGGGAGAACGTGTCATACTTTTACTGACTAAAACCACACCTGTGTCCTTCAGTTGCCTTTTGCGTTTTAGGACTACGGTTTTTCTTTTTCAGAAAATCTTCGCGGATTATATTATTTAATTATAGATTGATAAAATAAATCACTAAGATCTGTGATTAAAAAACTGTAACTCCGAAAATACAGAAATTCGAATTGATTGAGTTTGTAGTAACTCTCATTAGATTTCCTATAGTATGAAGAACCAATTTAGGCCGAGATTCGACCCAGACGTTTAGGAAGGTCTGAAAAAACCACATTTGTATGCGGTCCGCGGAGAGAATCAAGATAATGTAATAAAACTAAATATTATCCGAGTATTAGGACGATGTTGAGCGAGTGGGGTGAGGGGGGCGAGAGAGAGGGGGGGCGAAGTTCACCCTGGAGATGTAATTGCCAACAGATATTTAGGGAAGCGATCGCACCTGTAATCCCACTGCTTCCCATTCAATTACTATTTACATAATGCTAAGATTTAGACTAAGTGGTTTTCCCTTTTCTGTTTATTTTTGTTGCTGAGATATCTCAAGATGCGAGGCCACTTCTATTGAGAACGATAGTTCGTTTTTATTTTCATGATTCCAAATTAAAACGGTGAAGTAGACGGGTAATGTAGAAAGCGATTGCGTTTAATTTCATTTAGTTAATTAAACCGCTTTGTTTTGGTAGTTACCATCACATACCTTCTCCCGCTCTGGAAGAAGCGAGAGGGCGTGTCAGACTTTTACTGACTAATATCCACCTGTGTTTCTACAGTTGCGGTTACTCTATCGAACATTCCCGTAGCCCTAGTATGCATCGGCCCTGGCCCTTACTGGAAAGCCGGACGGTGAGATACCTATTGCTCTTCGTCCACAAGACTGCTTACGGAGGCGGCTAGGGTGTGAGGATGTTAGCACCCTCACGGTTTTGATTGAATCTACAGTCAGGTTCTTAGTTTGGCAACTACATAGCTTAGCATAGTCGGCCTTATAATGTTCCCACTGTTTGGACTCAAGCCTCCTATCTAGGAGAGGGAATAGGCCCATTGCGGATTTTTGGATGCCACATATCTTCGAATTTTTGGTTCTAGGACATGCCGGTTTCCTCACGATGTTTTCCTTCACCGTTTTGAGAGCAGTGGTGATGAAATAAATTACACAAAGAAATACGTCTGGCTGGGTTTGAACTCGCGACTTACAAACTCGTAAGTCCGGGCCGTTACCACTCGGCCACCACCGCTCGAACTACACTTGTAGTTATTAACTTTATTGATAAAAGTTTTCAGCAAGGACTGACAAGTGCGTAAAGTTGATGGATCTGGCCGTTCCAGTTGTCCATCCATTAGATAGATCAGATTAGCATCATGAAGGTATTGTAAATATCTATCGCTACACGAGGACCTCAAATATACTTTATGACGTGTTACCATACATTTTACAGACAGCTTTTGCAAATAATATCAGAATCCAACAAGATCCAATAAAGATCTTAAACGTCAACAGTCTCTATTACTAAAAATACAATTTAATTGTCCCTCTAAATCGCTGAGTGGAACACTTTAACCCACTTACTCGTAAATCTCAGCAAAAACGTCGGATATAACCGGTTCGCGCCGGTTAGCGCCGGTCCGAGCTGGTCCGAACCGGGCCGACCCGCCGAACGTTTCGCCACTCGACTTGTAAAAAGCTTTCAAGAAGCCGCTTCTGTTTGTCGAGCGCTTCACGCGGATGTCGAGCCGTCGATGGCTTTATGTTTTAGTTACAGCGGTGAGCGGGACACTCCGTTATAGTGAGAACGGATTTGGGAGTGATTAAAAGGATTTGAAAGACATTTGCTTGAATACGAAGCCGAGATACAATCTGAAACTATCTAATTTATACGGTTTTACAAATAAATAGTATTCCTAACATTCTTTATTTATTATATCAGTTCTTGTACCCTTTTAAATTTCTCTTAGGGTGCTTAAGGTATAATTCTCTTGAGGAAAAAAAAGAAAAAAAGCTGAAAATCAGCGTTGGGTGTCTGACGCCCAGCAATTGCTGAGTTGGCGACCCTTTCGGTTCGGGCACGCTCAGTGCAACTATATTGTAAATCTGTACTTTATTTTTTTTTGTGTTGTTGCCTATTGTATTGTATGCATTGAATAAATCTTATTCTATTCTTAAAAAATGAATGCTTCTGAATGAATTAAAGGGAAAATAGATGCTCCTGAACTGCACAACGAGCTGTGACAACAGTTTGCCACAAGGATAGCCGTAATCGGAGGTACAGACTATTTGCTGTTTCTAGGAGTCGTGTACCGGCGTCGCGTCGCCTGAGCCCAGTCTCCTATCCCACACGCAATCTACGCTCTCTTGGATCCTGATTGTGACGTGTTCGCGAATGAATGGAAAAACATTTTGTCTCTTTGTCCGGAGTGTTGTGAGATGAGTGTATAACTGCCGTGTAGTTATATCTTATTGTTATTACGTTCATATTTTATACAAAAAAAGTAAAAAACTAAAACCCAACTAAGACAAAAAAAATACTGGAGAAACAAGAACAGAACAAAAAGAAAAGCCGTAGTCACACGTTATTAAAGTGTTACGGTTGGTACCTGTATAACGTGTGACTATGAATTTTCTTTTTGCTCTGATTTGTTTCTCCAGTAGCCTTGCTTATTACAGCATCCTGAAAATCTTGTTTCTAATTTTTCAGCGTCTTTTTTTGTCGTAATCGGATTTTACTCGTAGTTTTTTTACTTTTTATTATTTAAACTATTTTGGTGTTACTGAATTCATATTTTTTGACCGCTTGAGGGCGCCACAATGAATTTTGATGATATTTTGGAAATGTACAAGTGAAGCCTTTTCCAATGATACCAAACATGACGTATTTATCTTTCTTTTTTTTAAAACAATACTTTTTGTCCGCTAGAGGAGGCCACATTGAGTTTTGTGACAGGTCACGTTGCCTATGTTCAGCGGACGATTAAGGCGGTTCTAACGAAACCCCATTTGTCGAGTTCTGATAAGAAGTTTAGTAGCTATGAGCGAACAGATGACACATAGCCTGTCAAAATCATAACCCTCCTTTGCCGTAGTCGGGTAAAAACATGTCTTTAACTTGATTTCTCATTTAATCTTTTTTAAATAATCTTTTATTTTGTACGTTTAACACACAAAGTAATAGTATATAATTACATGAACAGATATAATAACTAATGTTATTGGTCTTTGGCCGTGTTATGTTAAAGCAAAAAATAAATAAATCAGCTTTCTATATAAACAAACTCGTAGCTTGACTCGTAACAAACATGTTACAAATATTTCCCATAACAGTATTGATATGTTCACTTTTTTCTTTAATTTTTGTCTGACAGACCTTTTGACAATTCAAAAGTGCCTGTAATTGGTCTATTTGAAATAAACGTTTCTGATTTTCGATTTCTGATTTTAAATTTCGAACACGATACCGGGTGAAGCATCCCAGCCCGGTCCGACTACCCGCACGGCGCACCACTTAACATAAAATGTAAACACTTTTTATTACAGTGAGCGATAGCGTCCAAGCTGTTTACGTATTTATGAAGCTGACCGTAGTAAAGGGCTCGTGCATGGCGTGTTATGCTGACCCTCACGATAAGAACAACTCGATCAGTGGCGGTGACAGCCCTGCCGACGGCACAAGGCTGGCGGAATAAATTGAAATTCATAGGCGAGTGGATGAGTGTTATCACGAGTGAGAGCGCTCCTTGAGACCTAGAGTTTTACCTAGAGCTTTTTTCGGAGATCGACCTTTTTTTCATAAATCGGAGTTTTATAGGTAGGTAATACGAAAATAAGGAAGGCGAAAGCGGGCAAGCGCGAGTCGGACTCGCGACCTGAGGGTTCCGAACAAACTTAAATGTAAAATAGTTCAATTCTGGAGTCTCGAGAAGATTTTTACGAATCGCAAAAAAAAATGTGATGTGACAACAAATTTACAGTTTTCAGGTATATTTCTATTTTTGTGCTAAAAGATCTGGCTTTATGCCAAATTTTGGGATTCTGTATCAACGGGAAGTACCCTTTGAATTTAGATTTCCTCGAGAGTATCGAAATGAACGTTTTTTGCCACATAAACTGAAATATCTTTTTTCTCGTTAAGTTACAAGCCAGTTTTTTTTTTTTACAGCTTCAAGAGTCCGCAGACTTGAGTGTATGGTTTTAATTTCAACTCGATACCTTGACAACAAAGTGATACTATAGGGGTTCTGTTTTATCCTTTTGAGTTACGGAACCCTAAAAGCGGTATTTCTTTGTTCTTTAGAGTTTTTAATGGAATTTCCTAGGACCGCCAGCATAGATTATATTCTTTCATACATACTAGTTGCCAGCCGCTTCGCAGATAGCAGAAAATAATTCCAAGGGAACATACTCCTGGGATTAAAAAGTATTCCTGTGTTATTCCAGGACATGGTCTACTCGTGTGTGTGAGTTTCATGGAAATCCGTTCAGCCGTATGAGCGTGAGGAAGTAACAAACAGTTTGTAATAGTGCGATTAATTCAGAGTTAATTGCTAGTTAATGCCGGGAGTATACTTTTACCGTTGCTAGCAAAGACAACATATTATTTGCTAAAACCGCCCTTATTTTCATCGGCCTCTCCTGATGGCACAAGTAGACCACTTTTACAAAAAAATCTATTTTACTCACAATGTAAACATTTCAGCAAAATTTAACTTTAACAGTATGACATCAGAAGGGATGTTAGCTATTACAGAAAGTTATTTGAATGTTTTGGTAATGGGTTTTAGACTTATATTCCAGTACAATGTTCGCGTGTTGAGCTATTAGGTAATATGAAAAATACCGAAGGACACAGTTAACAGTAATAGTTTATTCGTCACAAGAGCAAGTGATAAGCAACATTGTAGTGCAGCTGGTAACTGCAGCTGATAAACTGTTACCGACTGAATATTTGACTTTCTCGAGTATTCTGAAGGTCTGCCTATTATTATGACATGTTTGTTTAACCTTTTAGGGTTCCGTACTTCAAAAGGTAAAAAACGGAACTCTTATAGGATCACTTTGTTGTCCATCCGTCTGTCTGTCTTTTTGTCTGTCTGTCAAGACCCTTTATCTCGGGAACGCGTGGAGGTATCGAGTTGAAATTAAAATCAGATACTCAGGTCTGCGGTCCCTTGAAGGTGTAAAATTAAACTTCTGAGTTAATGGAAATAAAAGATACAGCCGTTTATGTCGCAAAAAACGTATGTTTCGACACTCTCAAGGGAATCAAAATTCATAGGGTACTTTCCGTTGACCTAGAATCCTGAAATTTGGCATGAAGCAAGGTTTTATAGTACAAATATAGGAATAAGTCTGAAAACAGTAAATTTGTTGTCGTTGTTACATCACAAGAGTTTTTTTTTGCGGTCCGGATAAATCTTTGTAACTCACTTCGGGAATTGAACTGTTTTCATAGGTTTGTACGGAACCCTCAGTGCGCGAGTCCGACTCGCTCATAGCCGGTTTTTTTTAGAACAAATTATAACAATCCCAATCGTCACAGTTTTATGTATAGTTTAAATAGAAAACTTTGATATCGTCCTATTAATCTGAGCTAATATAGAAGTATTTTAGCAGATGTGCAAAATGACCGCGGTAACTACAATGTATATCGGCATCAATTTCAGTTCTCTGCTTATCTGAAAGTGATTGCTGAAAGATATGACCCCAGATTAAAACATACTATCAAATAAAAAAACGAAACGTACTAACATAGTTTATAAGCTAAAATTGTTACTAACATTGTTACGAACGGCTAGTATCCATCCTTACGTTGTTGAAACTTCAACGGTCCGGACTAAGCGTTTCGCTTCGTCGTTTATACCGCGTACATCGAAGGACTGGAACAATTTGCCTGCTGCGGTCTTCCCGTCCAACTATAATATAGGTGTCTTCAAGGCTAGAGTGAATAGGCTCTTAATAAACTAGTGCGCCTGACCATCAATTATTGCATCTCCGCTTACCATCAGGTGGGATCGCAGTCAAGCACTGGTTTATATCTATTAAAAAAAAACATCCTGTATTGTTTTATTGTGTTAAAGTATGTGGTCTGGAATAAAAATATTATTATTATTATCCTGCTATGTTACAGGTAGTAGTAGCTATAACTTATTCTGTGGTAGTAGTAATGAACACATTTAGGTGCCTATTAAATGCCTAGCCTACGCTGGGGTGGGCTTTTAAACTAAACGAATGCAGATGAATAGATTTAAGATCCAATCTTAATCTTGAGGCAAAAATCATCCACTGATTAATCCTGCTCTAGAGTAGAGCAAAAGGGCGTATCAGACTTATGCTGCCTAAAACGACGCCTGTGACCTTCAGTTGCCCTTTGCGTTCTAGTACCACAGGGTTTTCATTTCAGAAATTCCCCGTGACCTAGCGGACTTCGGCCCTGCTGGGCGCCTACGGTTTTGCTGATATCTCTTTGAGGCACTCTTGGAACACTACGCCCCGTCAAGAACTCGAGCTCGGACCGGATGGCCGAACGGTGAGGTACATCGCATTGCTGGTCGTCCGCAAGCCCGCGCCTGTGGTGAACGGGGATCGCAATACGGCTCCCGACGCTCGGGTTGTCATCTGTTTCGGCGACTGGGGCGTGAGGATGTTCTTTTTCTTATGGCTGTGGCCGTCTCCTTCGCTAGCATTACTGCTTTGTAGAAGGTGGCAACCGCATCCCATTCCAGGGCTCGGTGCGAGAGATTGCCGCCGCCGATGGAAGCAAAAAGGGTTGCTTCTGGGGGTTTACTGTACAGTGATGCGCGGTAGGATACATTACCTAGAGATTGTACAAGCCTGTACCAATAGTACTAACAATTACTAATAATAATCAATCAACCTAGAATCTATCTAGACAAACAAGTGACGTCATAGAACATTCGAATTTTTCGCTGGCTATCTTGTGACCGCTAGGACTGACCTCCAGGTCAATCTCTCAGCTTATCAGCGAAGACAGTGCGAGCGATGATTCACTGCATCAACTACATGTGAGGCAATTAGTTTGTTTTATATATAGATAGTGCGGATTGTATGAATGGATTATTTTTACCCGACTGCATCAGAAGGAGGGTTATGTTTTTCGAGAATAAGTATGTATGTACTAAGTATGCATTTTAGCTTGAGAGCTGGTGTAGATTTGTTTTAGTTGCGAGAGTGACACAGGATACATCAAAATTATAAAAAAAAGAAACTGGGCAAGTGCGAGCCGTACTCGCGCCCTGAGGGTTACGTACAAACTTACATATGTAAACAGTTCAATTCCCGAATGGAGTTTTGAAGATTTTTCCGAATCGAATTATTATTTTTCCATCTTAAATGTGGCCCTGGATGACCGAGCGTGGGTACAAGCCACGATACCCATCCGCTTTGGCGGGCTCGGCATCCGCAAAATTTCTAGTATAAGTCTACCGGCGTTTCTGTCTTCGGTCCACAGCACTCAACAACTAGTTGAAAGTATCTTAATTCCATCACTGGTTGACTGTGAGGTGCCGTGCTTGACCGACGCCGTGAACGCCTGGAAAGTGGCTTGCCCGGACAAGGCGTTGCCCGAGAATCCATCTTCCCAGAGACAGTGGGATGAGCCGCTCTGCAGGTTGGTACGGAATAATCTTATTAATACGTCCACCAATACTGCTGAGCGCGCCCGCTACTGGCTGTGGGCGAATGGGTGTCGGGCCTCTGGCTACAGGCTCTACCGTCACCTAACATAGGCTAAGTGACACCACCTTCCGGATCGCTACATGCCTGCGTCTGGGTGCTCCTAGTGTAGCTCCACATCGATGTCAGTGCGGCGAAGCAGTCGACCGCCTCGGACACCATGGCTTATCATGCAGTAGAAGCGCTGGTCGAATAGCACGTCAT
Source organism: Mythimna vitellina (assembly GCA_949316375.1). Lineage (NCBI taxonomy): Eukaryota > Metazoa > Arthropoda > Insecta > Lepidoptera > Noctuidae > Mythimna > Mythimna vitellina. The sequence continues at coordinate 767,922 of OX438693.1, forward strand.
GCCAGTATTAATGACATCATCCGCCGAACTCTTGTCACCGCCGGGGTGCCAGCTGTTTTAGAACCCAATGGCTTGGCACGTGACGATGGAAAGAGGCCAGACAGGATGACTATAATGCCTTGGAAATTGGGTAGGCCTTTGGTGTGGGATGCAACATGTGTCGACACCCTTGCGCCATCCCATCTTCTGAGTACGGCGGGCTGTGCTGGGGCGGCTGCTGCAGGTGCAGAAAACCTCAAACGGTTTAAATATAATAACCTCATCGGAGGTTATATATTTGAGCCGTTCGGGGTTGAAACACTGGGGCTATGGGGTCCGAGCGCTCATCGAGTTGTTCGGGATATCAGCAAACAGCTGGTCGACTCTTCGCGTGACCAGAGGGCTGGGCTTTTCTTCGGTCAACGAATTAGCATTGCCATCCAGCGTAGCAATGCTGCCAGCGTTCTGGGCACTTTTCCCATTGACATCGATGTGGATGAATTTTTTGATGCCCTATGAGTTCTTTTTCTACCAGTTTGTACATAATATTGTTTTCAGTTTGTTTAAATATTTATTAAGTTATAATATTTATTAGTTAAGATGTATATATTTGGATAATTAGATTTTAGATATATTAGACGTAGGTTATCTAACTATTCGACACTATAAACTTGCGTTATTTTAGTTTTCGGTTATATAGTCATTGAATATTTAAATTTTCGATGTTTTGAACGTTGACATTTTACCCGTAGGTATTTTGATTTTCGACATTCACATATGTATACATGCAGACTTCTGTTTATTCTATTTATACAAAGTATTAATATTAGTATTATCATTATTCTATTTTAGATTTTCCATACCTGTGTCTGTTTCTTACTATTAGCTTGTTGTGGTACGAAAAGGATACATTCTCAGGTTGCCGCCTTTGTCGCCAATGGCGAGTAGCTTCTGTATGGGGTCCCATGCTAGTGCCGTCGGTGAGAACGGGAACCCGTGCCGAAATGTCTGTGGACAAGGAGAAAACACGTTTAGATAGTTTAAATCTAAATACTTTCTGTAAACTGGAGAACAAGTGAGAGCATTCACAAATACAACACAAAACGAACCTTTTTACGAAACCAGAAACCGTACTTTTTAAATGATAAAAAAAAAACAAATCAACCATAAAGTTTGACACTTGTGATTTAAAAATCGAATACCTAATATCGAAATTGGGTTCGTATTTAAAATAGAGATACAAATTCATGTTTATTTATATTCCTTTGAAATACGTTTCACGCCTCCGGGATTATCGGATTGGAGTGAAAACGCTGATATTCTTAAAATAAAATGGAAGGTACAAACGTTTTCACGTGAAGTAAATACCCCCGTGGGATGGCAGATAATCGTAACAAGGTAAAATTGATCATTTGAATAACTGGCAACTCTGAAATAAGCTTTTATTTTTTTAACCTGATTCATAGTAATCAAGCAGTGAGATAAAAGATAGATAAAAGTGTATTTAGAGTTTGAAGGAACGGGGTTCGTTGTAATTAGTACGTTTGGCTGATAACACTGCGATGGGAGTCCATGGAGACTAAGTCAATAAAGATTAAGGGTGTAGAGTAAAAGCTTATCAATTAGTGATTGTTTCAAAAGGAGTATGCATTTGAGGATTGTAGCAAATGGCGATGGCATGCCGTAGACTCAGCTTACTTATAGGAAATCAGCATGAATTTATGTGTATGTGTATGTAGTAGAAATTTCAGGAAAAAATTGCATCTTCGGCTTGGCTAAATTACCTGAATATATTTTACACCAACTCGCATATTGATAAAATTAAATTAACGAGTAATTTTCTTTTGTCTATTCTATTATTATACCACCCTCCCCCTCCACCCCCTTTTTTGCTTGTAAGCAAAAAAGGGGGTGGAGGGGGAGGGTATGTATACTTATTTGCTTATTTTGTATCTTATAATTTGTTTAATTTAATGAATATCTAAATATGTAATATTGGAAAATTAAGTAAGTGCTGTGCAAGCGGAAAATTCCCTGTGATGATTTTAATTTGAAATCATTAATATTCCGTAAACGTTTAAGTGAACTAAACGTTGAAGTGTCGAAATGATAAATACAGAAGTATTGACATGATTATCACTAAAAAATAATTAGGATAGAGGAAGACAAAAGACAAAGTCAAAGTCAAAAGATTTTTATTTCACAGAGGCCTACATGGGCACTTATAAAACTTCAGAAGCTAGTGCACGGTTCCAAATTGGTGGTTTCCTATGGAGAAAAACCGGCAAGAAAATCCATGGTTACTCTTTCAAAAAAAAATTTGTTCTTACAATATTTCCATATTACAGTATAAGTAGATAATTACCTAAATAGAAAGAAAGAAAAAACGTTTATATGAAAACGAAACGAAACGTTTGTTTGAAATGGAAATGGCTCTATAAAAATAACTACAAGATTGCACTGAAACTGCACCATGTCGAACTACAACAACACAGATGTAATTATACCTAGGTTCAGTGTGATAACCTGCCCAATTAAGACAAATCAAAATATAAAACTATCAGCTTATCGACACCTGTTATTAACTCGCAGTCAGCTGATAAGCAACATTGTAGCGTTATCAAGTGCCTATATGTTGCTGGAAAGCTGCAGGATTTGACTTTCTAAGTTGACCGCGTTACCACTCGTCGGTGGTGATAAGGTGTTGTTGTGCGTCAGAGTCGATGAAAGGTAGGTGGGCTTAGGGAAAAGGGGCGTGGGCATGACGTGGATGCGTTAAGCTAGAGGTGATAATGTCATTTTATTTATTTATTTTATTAATAGCTTCTGGCAGCGGCTTGCGGCAGCGCGTGAAAATAGGTTTCTCCATACAAACTTCTAACCCCTGTTTTACCCCCTTAGGGGTGGAGTTTCGTAAAATTCGTTTTAGCGGATGTCTCCACCCTATAAGGAACCTACCTGTCAAATTTTAAGTTTGAAGGTGTTATAGTTTCTAAGATTTCGTAATTAATCAGCGAGAGATGATATGACCGACGATGGAGCAACACTTGCCTAGAAGTAACCTATTCACTCTTGACTTAAAGACCCCTAGGTTGTAGCTATCAGGAAACATACACTATGACTACTGTTACTGTTACTGCCGAGCGTAGAGTTTTGTGTTCGTCTTCCTGGTATCCTAGGAGGTCAGATAGACCGTTGTTCTATGTCAATTTTTTGCATTTTACTGGACTGGATACAAAAACAGGTGTACCTCACATAAGAAATAACTGTAGTGCCGTGGGTGCGTTCACAAACATGTGAACTCCCAGACACAAGACACCCAGATCTGCAACAACTATCTGTAGGCCATACACATATTTGTTACGTACGGGAACTACTGCGAGAGATACCACTGCGCTAATATTTGTTACGTACGGGAACTACTGCAAGAGATACCACTGCGCTAATATTTGTTACGTACGGGAACTACTGCGAGAGATACCACTGCGCTATTATTTGTTACGTACGGGAACTACTGCGAGAGATACCACTGCGCTAATATTTGTTACGTACGGGAACTACTGCGAGAGATACCACTGCGCTAATATTTGTTACGTACGGGAACTACTGCGAGAGATACCACTGCGCTAATATTTGTTACGTACGGGAACTACTGCGAGAGATACCACTGCGCTAATATTTGTTACGTACGGGAACAACTGCGAGAGACACCACTGCGCTAATCATGCCACTTCTTTCAATGGTGTGTGAATACGGGCAGAGACAATGATGACTCACTAGAGCGACTACGATATGCATCTTAAATAATTGTATGATCTGAAACAAACGTACGGCTTTGTAAAGCTTGTCTGTCTACGCGATAGCCAAGGGCTTGCCAGTTCTATCACTCACATTAATAACACTCGATAAAAGTACCTCAGATGAATAACTGCATGGAAAATAATAGGTGTTTACTTTATTCGCAATAATATATTGTGCGATTAAGGTTTGCATCATACATCGTTTAGATAGCACAAAGTTCAAAACAAAACACTTTTTCCAGTTCTCACAAAGCATTAATGACTTGACCTCATAAACCCTTTATTATTGGATAGGAGTTACACAGGAGACACCCTAGATAAGGAATGGTTGCTAACGAGAATGACGCACGTCAGCATCTCTGTCAATAATAATAAAAATGGTGATGGTTTTTGAGTATAGAATGAACTATCATTAGTATCTACGTTTACATACACAGAGGTAGGCATAAGGGATCATGTGAATAGGATATCTACCTACCTATCTAGCAGCTTATGTAGATTTTTGTGCAGTCTCAATGTGATATCAGTCATATTGACCAATTCTAAGCATCTCAACCCTTCGGGCAGCCACTGTTCTACAGCTGAGACCTGTTTGACAATCACATAAACTGGGCCGAAGGTTTCAACTCTAAATCCTCAGGTCCAATGTCACATCGAAGGTAACACAAGATAGCTTAAGCCAACTCTAGTCCCATACTCGGAATTTTCCGATCCGATCATCTCTAACGTAGAGCTGTTAGAAAAATTCTATGAGAGCCCCATCGCCAAAAGATGGATAGGTCACACATTGCGGAGATATTTCGACCACATTCCTAAACAGGACACTGATTGAAATCCTCAAGAGAAGCGTGGCCGTTCCTGTTAAACCTGGCAACGCGTCGTGCCAACAGAAGTGACGAATATTAGAATGGCATCCAGCGTAAAACTCAAGACCGTTCGCGATTGAGGACTACCGTGGACGCCCTCTGTTGGGATACATGGGATTTTAAGTCACAATTTTCTTTAAAGTATATCATGGACGCGTGTTCCACTCTCCCGTTCAATCGCCACGGCATCCCGCACCGCGCCATACTTGTGAATAACCTTGTAAATAAATCTACGATGAGTATATTTTGTGTGGAGATCGAAACCACTATAATATTAATAGTTTCCCGCGCGGCATGTAAGCGTCGGGAGCCAAGGTTAGGCCGCACAGGTTCATGCGAGGGGTTGATGTAGAGTGTGGTTTTTGATCGACTATTATATGGAGGATAAAGTATAGTCAATCTAAAATAAATGAGAATAGTTTGGGGCGTAATATAGCTTCTTTTGGAGTGTTACGGAAAAAAAAATAGTGTCCACAGAGGCTTTAGTTACTATTACACAGTTTCAGTTAATATAGGTGGGATTGTCTCCTTGAATCATACCTAAGTACATCGTCCTAATCTTTACTAATACTGTTTATACAATTTGCAGCCGAAGCCGAAACCGAAACCGAATTTTCGGCTCCTTTTCCAGTTTCGGCCGTAACCAAAGCCGACACCGAAATTGACGTGGTAAAAGAAAAACTGACAAAAATAAAATTTCGATGTAGTTTTTCTTAGCTATGTTTCGATATGGTTATGATTAATTATGTAGTTACTTATAACTTTCATAAAACATTAAACAATCGAATAAATCGAATGTTTCATAAAAAATATAAAACATATAGACGAACGAGTCAATCAGTCAAAAAAGCTAATTCCGGTCTAGCCGATTCGGCCACACTGGCCTAAACAGTTTTTTGGCTGAAACTGGCCGAAACAAAATCTTTGGTCGGTAGACATAGTACCCACTTAATAATTAGAAAATATTCAAAACGCTTTGAATTCTGAACATCTTACAAGACATGCTTTAGGTCTTCGGTCGTGTATGTAATTGTTAGGCTATATTCTGAGACTCTAACACATTGCTTAGATTGCGTCACCTGTCTCGACGAGTACTACAATATTCACTTTTTTGACACAGAAGTATTTTCGCCCAGTAATGGTACATATTGATGATAGAAAGGTTGTCTGAGGTGTCTCGCCGTGATTGATGACTAGTGCGCCAAACTAAAGTAATCCGAATTTACCTCCGAGCTACGAAGCGAAGGTTGCGTAGGTACGAACAGTTCAATATCAGAAGAAACGGTCCGAAAGGATCATTAGATTATGTGTTTGTTTTACTATAAAGAATCCACGTAATAAAAAAAAAAAAATACACGATATACTAATCACACAAACAATATCTACTTGAGAATTCACACATAATAAATAACATTATCTTCCAGCTGAGATAAATTAGATGAAGTCATTAATTTACAAGTTAAAGCACCTGTTCTACAATAAATGATGGTATCCATCCCCTCGCTACCCACATGAGGAGGGCTGGGAACACACCCTGACCTGCCTCTGAGCACCGGTGTAAGACATCAGCACTCTCAAGAGGTTATCACTGTAAGAACAACAATAGATAGTGTCGCGCGAGTGATAGCGGTGAGACAAATACATTGGATCAGTATAAAAGGGGGCTGTGAGGTGAGATGGGCACAGTTGTGGAGCGGCAGACAAACATGAGAGTACTCCTGGTATTGGCCGCTGTGGCCGTGGCTGCGGCCACCGTCATCAAGGATGACACTACTGTGGTTATCGGCAAGGAAAACATGGGTGAGTTGCACACATTACCATTTATCAACAATTGCTTCAAGTGTTCATTTTGTTAATTTACTTTAAAAAAAAACACATGTAATTGGACGTTCTTTTATGAGAAGACTCATTGGATCAGGACAACCATTTCTTTTAGTTTTAATAAACTCTCATATTTGCAAATATTACTAAACAAATATAATTGATAAGTAACATCAAAGTGGTCCAAGCAATCTAAGATCTCGAAGCGTCTTTTTGAACAGAAAATAAATTTTAATAGAAATGCCAAAACAATCCGAAGCCCTGAAGGAAAACAATATTCTAGCTAGACTCTAAAATCTAAATTGACATTTGATATTATATTATTTTGAACGTTACAACTTCGACAATCAGCGGGTAGTTTGATTAATTCGAACTTACAAAATGTTACGGAATATTTCAAAGGTATTAGTAAAAGACTAAGCTTTTAAATAGTCTCGTCTAACCCAGTTACTGGGTTTCCACAACTCAGTAACTCATATAGGTAGATACTTAATGCACAATATTGGTATTCAACTGCATTCAGTTAGACTGAAAGCAGACTTCAAATGGTCGATGTCACCCAGAAAGACTTAAAGTTGAATGTACTATTCATTGAACAGTAACGATGGACATAAAGATGAAGGAGCTCTGCATCCTGAAGCTGCTGAACCATATCCTGCAGCCGACCATGTATGATGACATCCGAGACGTCGCCAGGGAGTGGGTCATTGAGGAGAACATGGACAAGTACTTGGTGAGAATCATTTTTTTAACCCACGACATAAAAAAAGGGTGTTATAAGTTTGCCCACTTCGTCTGTATGTTTGTCTGTGGCACCGTAGCTCTTTAACGAGTCAACCGATTTCGTTGCGGCTTTTTCATTTAAAAGCAGGGTTATTAGCGATGGTTCTTATACATGTTCGATCAAAATCGATCCCGCCATTTATAAGTTATGAGGGGTAAAAGGTAATACCCTTTCACCCCTTCGTACTTAACAGCAAATTACAATCAGGGTTTTTATTAGTTTAATTTCTACAGTTTAACAACTTACTATTATATTTTTTTTTGTTAATGATTATTTTGTGTGATATTGCAGAAGACAGATGTCGTGAAGAAGTTCATCGACACCTTCAAGATGGGCATGCTCCCCCGCGGCGAAGTTTTCGTCCACAATAATGAGCTGCACATCGAGCAAGCCGTCAAGGTTTTCAAGGTGCTGTACTTCGCCAAGGACTTCGATGTGTTCATCAGGACCGCGTGCTGGATGAGGGAGCGCATCAACGGAGGCATGTTTGTGTATGCCCTCACTGCTTGCGTCTTCCACAGGACAGACTGCCGCGGCATCACCCTCCCAGCCCCGTATGAAATCTACCCTTACTTCTTCGTCGACAGCCATATTATCAACAAGGCTTTCATGATGAAGATGACCAAGGCAGTCACTGACCCGACTATGCTAGACTACTGGGGCATCAAGGTTACCGACAAAAACCTGGTCGTGATTGACTGGCGTAAAGGAGTACGCCGCACCATGACTGAGAACGACCGCATCTCTTACTTCACTGAGGATATTGACCTAAACACTTACATGTACTACCTGCACATGAGCTACCCCTTCTGGATGACCGACGACACATACACCGTGAACAAGGAGCGCCGCGGAGAGATCCTTAGCTACGCCACCATGCAGCTGCTGGCTAGGCACCGCCTGGAGCGTCTCAGCCACGAGATGTGCGACATCAAGACCATGATGTGGAACGAGCCCCTAAAGACCGGTTACTGGCCCAAGATCCGTCTGCACACCGGAGATGAGATGCCCGTGCGTAGCAACAACATGATTGTGGTGACCAAGGACAACCTCAAGTGGAAACGTATGTTGGATGATGTGGAGAGGAAACTCCGCGATGGAATCCTTACTGGCAAAATTGAACGCGTAAGTGCAATTTTAAATTACATGCTCAATTATCATAATTTACTTCTCATACTATTGTTTTTAACTTTACTCAATAATATTGTTTTCTGCAGCGTGATGGAACTATCATCAGCCTGAAGAAGACCGAAGACATCGAGAACCTGGCTAGGCTGGTGCTTGGCGGTATGGGACTGGTTGGAGACGACGCCAAGTTCATGCACATGACGCATTTGATGAAGAAACTGATGAGCTACAGTGGCTACAACTTCGACAAGTACGTATTACGATAAATTATATGCTACTGAACTGTTGCGTGGGAATTAATTTGCAAATCATTGGCCGAACAGGTCAAAAATATTGTTTATAAATACAACTTGTAAGTCCTTTAGAATTTAAAAATATAACCTGTCTATATTAACCAAGGTTAAGTGATGAAGGTTAAGAGATTTCCGAATCGAGTCTCAAAGACTTTTACGAATCGCAAAAAAGTTTTTTTTGTGACGTAACAACAAATTTACAGTTTTCAGATTTTTCCCTACACTTATGCTATAAGATCTTGCTTCATGCCAAATTTCAGGATTCTAGGACAATAGAAAGTACACTATGAATTTTGATTCCCTTGAGAGTATACGTTTTTTGCGACATAAACGTCTTGCAAATCTTCGTTTTTCGTTAATTCACAAATTTGATTTTTTCACAGCTTCAAAAGACTGTAGACCTGAGTATATGATTATAATTTCAACTCGATATTTCCACACATTCCCTAAAAAAAGAGTCTTGACAGATAGACAGACGGACAACAAAGTGATCCTAAAAAGGATTCCGTTTTACCCTTTTGAGGTACGGAACCCTAAAAACACAATTCTGAATAGCATGATTATAATTGTTATATCATTTTCCCCAGGTACACATACGTTCCCACCGCTATTGACATGTACACGACCTGCCTGCGCGATCCTGTCTTCTGGAGACTGATGAAGCGCGTCACTGACACCTTCCTCCTCTTCAAGAAGATGCTGCCCAAGTACACCCGCGACGACTTCGACTTCCCCGGCGTTAAGGTCGACCGCTTGACAACAGACAAACTGGTCACCTTTATGGATGAGTACGATATGGACATCACCAACGGCATGTATCTTGACGACGTCGAGATGAAGAAGAAGAAGTCCGACTTCCTAATGGTTGCTCGTATGCGCCGCCTCAACCACCACCCCTTCAAGGTCACCGTTGATGTCACGTCTGAGAAGACCGTGGACGCAGTCGTCCGCATCTTCATTGGTCCCAAATATGACTGCGTCGGCCGCCTCATGAGCATCAACGACAAACGCCACGACATGGTTGAGATCGACACATTCTTGTACAAACTGGAGACCGGCAAGAACACCATCGTCCGCAACTCTCTGGAGATGCATGGCGTCATCGAGCAGAGGCCATGGACCCGCCGCCTCATCAACAATATGGTGGACACCGTCGGCATGATCAGCAAGACCGTAGACGTCGAAAGCTGGTGGTTCAAGACCCGCGTCGGTTTCCCGCACAGGCTTCTCCTGCCTCTGGGTCGTCTTGGTGGTATGCCTCTGCAGATGTTCGTGATCATCACCCCTGTTAAGACCAACTTAGTATTGCCCTACGTTGACATGACCATCATGAAGGAGCGCAGGACTTGTCGCTGGAGCGTCTGTTTCGACACAATGCCGCTCGGCTTCCCCTTCGACAGGAAGATCGACATGACCCACTTCTTCACCCGTAACATGAAGTTCACCGACGTGATGGTGTACCGCAAGGACCTGGGCCTGTCCAACAACATCAAGGACGTGGACATGTCCGACATGGTGATGAAGAAAGACGACCTCACGTACCTGGACACCGACATGCTGGTGCGCTGGTCCTACAAGGACGTTATGATGATGAGCAAAGACGATATGATGCGAATGTAAGACGACTTTACCTAAACTATTCTCTGTTGATTGTAAAATAAATAGCACCCTGTAAATGTACCAATTTGTTTCAATTAACTCTTCTCTTTGCTGAACACATTCCAAACGTATTTTCGCGTTGTATCTCTATGAGAGCACAAGTTTCGCTGCAGTTAATGGATTCCTCTAAAATTCATCTCTCCCGTCCGCTGAGCGCAAATAAAGTAAAATAGAAACACAAAATTTCAATTAACTTGTTAGTAACGCGAGGAACGTTGCGAAACTAAAAAGATTCATACTTTAAGCTCGAAAGAAAATTAGTTTTTCTTTTGTGTTTCAAATAAAAGTTCATTGCTTAATTGGTAAGTATTTTATAATTAAGAACTCGGTAGTTAATAGTCGAGAAAACAAATCGGCAAGGAACGGTTGAAATATTTGGAAGGGTGTCCTAAGTAAACAAACAAAGTTAGCGTAAACATTTAGAGTCCCTTTGATCCCGGCCGGCTTGCGCGCTGCGGGCTCGGGACCTTCGGGACGAGCTCGTCTTAATTCACATTTGCTTGGAGCCGAGGACATAGCAATAAATACATCTAGCCGCTGTTGCCGCGACGACGACTTGACGAATAGTCCTCTTTAATTAGACAAAGGCGTGTTTTGTTCAACAAACGATCTAGTTTCAAAAGGCTTTATCTCTGGTACTAAGTAGGAATCAGTGATAAAGCCGTTTGGAAGGTCCCTTTTACTATCTTTTTTATAATGTCAGGGCTGAAGGGAAAGACAAATGGTACTGAGTTTTTTTTTTTATGACATTTAATCAACTTAAAAATGACTTACTGACGATTCGGACAAAATATATTCGGACACTGTGTCCGAATTGACACATTTTTATTTCGATATTTTTTTCACCGACCGTAAGGACACCCACTGTTTAGTACAGACGGATAAAACGTTTTAAAATATAATATATGGGGAAAAAAGCGTTACCAAAACTATTTTACGCTAGATCTAAGGCGGCAACTTCGGGTAATAAATTTCTTTAAGACTTTAAAGACCTTTTTTATCAGACTGTAATAGCTTCAATAAATTTAGTGGTGTCCGAATTTTCAGTGAAAAAATATTGAAAATAAAAAGTATGGATTCGGACACTGTGTCCAAATCCACACTATTGTGTTTGAATCGTTAGTAACTCTTAGAAATGACGGCAACTATCTCACTTGATGGTAAACGATGGAGCCGGCTTGCCTAGAATTAACCTTTTCACTCTGACTTAAATTCCCATTATGATGTTGTAGTTATCAGGAAACACAGACTCCGTCAAGGAATTCCACTTCTTAGCTGTACGTGCAATAAAAGCGAAATATGTTCTCAAAACGACATTATATCATTTTGGGAACACATGAGGCTAACTAAAATAAATTCTATAAAAGTCAACATCTTTAATCAAGATTATAATTAACAAGAACTATTGCCAAGTGCCAAAAAGCTTTTACAGTTTAGCAGTTTTAATTTAGAATAAAAAAAAGATTACTCAAACACAATTAATTGAATAGAAAACCTGTGATAACATCAAAGAATTGAATCAGCCATTCAATATCTGACTTTGTAACGAGTTAAGATCCTATTACAAGGTATCAGTCGTTTCAGAAAAGATTTCATTTAAAATGAATCGGGGAAAGGATTCAATGCGATTATGATTCGTTCTAATTAGAAGATCGAAGTTTACAGGGGACTAACAGGTCTTATAATAAGGTTCTACGGAAAATTAAATGTCAACGTTGTTTTACAGAAGTAAGTGGGTTTAGCTTGTCTACTTTTTGCATTTAGAATTCAATAATGTTACTTAAAAAATCTTGATTTACATTACTATGGTCTACTGGAATAGATAAATAAAGGAGAGATCTAAACTTTGTTCATAACTTGTTATTCTAACACCGTTGTTAAGTGGCATAAACTACAATTTAAGTACTTTACTTACTTTACTACTATTATTTATTTTTTTCGAAGCGAACCTGTAAACCAACACCAAAACAAGATAAATGAGCGAATTATAATATAATAATAAAGTTTACTGTCACAAAGAAACATAAATTAATATACACTGGTTAATAAAATGCACACTACAATTAAAAACAGTATAGAAATAACAATTAAGTATCTTCTAAACTACACACTCATATTTCATAAACAATCCCACACACATTCACAATTATATTTATATCAATGTATATAATAATAAATGGGTGTATGAGAGTAGTGAGTCTATTTAGTGAATTATCTATTATATATAATATATCTATTTATGATCTATCCTAAAGTAAATGTTATCTAAGATTGGGTTTCAAATCAATATTAAATATTGTGTTTAAGTAAACTTATACGTAGGTAAATGTAGTAAATATCGTAAGATAGAAGCAAGGCTATTTTTATGAAGTATAAACTTAAAATAAAATATAATTTTATACTTGTTTGAAAACACACTAAAGCAAAAACACAAACACTTTCCTGTATGCAGTCGGGATAAAGCAGTTCGAGTCCAAGTAACTACTTGCAAAGTACAATCAATCCAGGTATTTCCATTACAAAGCAACACCCCACATTCTTTAAAGCCTTTAAACTACAAGCCTACATGGAAACAATTGTGTTCAAATTAACATTCCTATACGATCGCGTTCAGTCGCAGGCGCGCGGCCTGTCTTACGTGCTCGCTGTAGAGTGAGGCATCCATTGTGTGCAGCGTAATGCTGGGCGCAGACTCGCGACGACGTCGACGGTATTTTGCAATTACAGCACGGCTACTACAATCTCCACGATCCGTTAAAATATATTTTGAATAACTTCTCGGTTCCGAGCGGGTTTTTATTCGATCGCGTAATTGGAATGCTTCCGATATTTCATTTTGTCTACATGGTTTGACTCGTGAGCACACATACGTATAAGGTTTTCAAATTAAATTGGCCTTTTTGTATGGAATTTAATAGAGTTTGACGTTGGCTGAGTTTTTATTAATTTAATTTTTTTTTATGGTTGTTTTATGATTGCGTTCACGATTGATAAAGATTTTGGTAGGCAGACTTAATAATCTTCTGGTTTAAACAACATGTAATTGGAATTTCTAAGTATTAATCATAATTTAAGCACTAAAATTTTACTTATCTAAGTGCACTTAAGTAGTGTTTTTAGGGTTCCGTATCACACAAGGTAAAAACGGAACCCTTATAGGATTAATTTGTTTTCTGTCTGTCCATCAGCCAATACCCTTTATCACAGAAACGCATGGAGGTAAAGAGTTGAAATTAAAACCGTATACTCAGGTCTGCGGCCTCTTGAAGCTGTGAAAAAATCAAACTTCTAAGATAAGTAAAAAAAATCGATTCGACAGTCTTAAGGGAATCAAAATTCATACGGTACCTCTTGTTGACCCAGAATCCTGAGATTTGGCATAAAGCAAGGTCTTATAGTACAGATATAGGAATAAAACTAAAACAGTAAATTTGTTATTATTTCACAAAAAAAAATTGCGATTCGGAAAAATCTTCGAGACTCCATTCGGGAATTGAACTATTTACACAGGTATGTTTGTATGGAACCCTCAGTGCGCGAGTCCGACTTATGCTTGCCACTTTAAAAAAACCAATTAATCAATTTAATTGTTGCAATAATATTTGCATCGACACACGACATTGGGTCTTACACGGTAGTGATGCAATCAAGACTTATCAAGAATGTTACTTTAGAATTTGTTTCTCATAAAATAATTATTTGTTTTAAAAAAGCTCATATCGTTATATTCAGTACCTAGCCGATCCTGAACTTACAACTTTCAGAATCATCATCATCATCTTCCTGCCCTTGTCCCATTTTATTTGGGGTCGGCGCAACACGTTTACAACTTTCAGAATGTGCGTTTATAATATTACGTGTTGTATTGTATATAGGTACAGGTTTCTTCTCCGTGATCGCTTCACTCTTGAACATGATCACTCTGGTCGTGGTTATTACGAAAGTAGCTCTCTTACGAAAGTAGCTGACAGCTTCCTGTCAGGGTACGCCGCACGGCTTCCCGCCACTTTTGTCTGCTGGCAGTCATCCGGGCGTATTCGTTCAATGGGCCGCCAACAGCTGCTTTGTCTGTCCATCGCATCGGTGATCTGCCACGCGGCCTCGTCCAGTCCACCTTTCCTTGTACAACAGGGCGTTTGATGGAATCACAAGTTTACATTGGTTGTAACATCCGAGCTCCTTCTATTGCATAGTACGTGTTACGTAGCAAGCAAATAGTTTCACTCAAACATAACTATAATTCCCTTCTCTCATTTACAAAATTAATAATAAAGTTATGTCACAAGTTACTTCCCGCGGTTTTCATATTAATGTGACTCAGTGCGTGATCACATACATATAACTTGTGTATTATATATAACACATATAACTTGTGTCACAGTATATTACACAGTCGAATAACTTAATTATAGATCGACGCAGTTCTATACCTTCAGGCAGGCAAGGGATTATAGATGTTATGGTGACGAGAGATAAAGGTGGAAGTTCCGTGTGGTGAAAAAATAAATTAAATACGCCTTAATCTAACTCGGTATTTTACTATGGCGTTTTCTAAATGTACTGAGTTTCTAATAAAGGGGTCTGCCCATTACACAATACTATGACTGATACCGGCAAAATATATATATGTCATCGTTATGTATAAAACCGAATTCAAAATATATATTAACGCCTAGGCGGTATTCAGAAAGCCTCGAGACACACAACTGAAGATTCAACCACTATCAACGCCTAGGCGACTTGATACCAATTATTTCTACCACTTGAGGAGCAAGCAAGCCAGTTAAAATGGCGTCGTGTGGTGGACGTATTAGAAAGTGACCAGTGTTGTATTTTAGGTAAAATAAAAAATTGTAATTAATTAGATATTTTTAACAACAACGGGAACCGGCGCTGATGCGGTAAGCATAGGAGGATATGCGTCACACCATATCCTCAAGAACAATGGAAGGAAAGCCTTGCCTTGCAGTGTGACATAACAGACTCATAATAATAAAATTGAATATTATCTTCATCCAAAGAATCGCAAACCATAGTGAGAAATCCCGTGGTAGAAAAGAAAACTTTATCTGGAGTGTAGAAAATGTAAAACCATGAAAACAGATGTTGGAATTATAAATATTTCAATTTAATTTTGTAAAATGCCATAAAAAAATATGTAATTTCCTAACATGATTGTTTTATGATGACCGCTATGCACGGTACGTATGATACGTACTAGCGTAGGGCATAGTAGTCCGTGTTGTGATTATTTCCGTGCTCGATACATTAGTAGCACAATTACGTATTGTATGATACGATGCACTGGGCAGTCCCCTTTGAGTAGATGATGAAAAGACTTGAAAATATCCAAAGATAAGCATACACATTTAACATTCTACACATTATGTTTTAAAACATTATCTACATCATTAAAATTTTAAATTCTCTGACAGACTTTTAAACAACAAAATCAGAGCCGAAACAATAAACAGCAACGTTTAGAAGCAAAAGTTCCCTAAAAGGCAGTTCACAGTCCCCTAGTGCCACAAAAATGGCTGTTTTTATGTCAAAAGCACGATTTAGCTAAACATTATCTAACATTTCAAGTGTTGACAATGTGTTAAACAAATACTTTATTGCCTTTTCTATTATTTTAAGGAGCCGCATTTTTAATTCTGTTTAAAATTATGTTTTTTTTTTCAACTGGTGGCACTTGTGAGCTTTGAACGGCCCCTTTAAACACTAAAGGTTTTTTTTTATTGGGTGGTAAAATCATCTTATGACAAATCCCGCTCTTGGGCGGAGCGGGAGATAGTGTCAGACTTTTACTGACTAAAAACCCACTCCTGTTCCTTTCCCCACCGACCGTGTTCCCACGTTGTCGTCGTGGTGGGGCTTGCGTGTCTTTATGACCTTGAGGGCTATGCCGGTAGAGCTACTCATGCCGGAAGGCCTCAAGCGAGAGACCAGACCAAGAGGAACACACAGGCGGAGTCCAGACGGACCGCCAAGGAGGGTGCACTGTCCAGAAGCATCGGCACCAACAGCTGTTGGTGTTTTTGGACAGTGGTTTTGAGAGAGTGGGTTCGCCTCGGGTACGCGTCTGCTTATCAGACGTGACCACGATGGCGAACGTGGTTATTGGGGACCCCACCCCACAAAAAAGGCAAAGCTGTGGTCAGCACACCAATGGACGCGTCTCTAAAGAGTATATTACCCCAGGAGGGTACCGCCTGCACCGCAGGTGGAGAATCCCTCCCCGAGCAGAGCTCGGGCTGCCCCTCGTATTCTGGGGGGGGCAAAGAGCGCGTCAGGTCCCCTAGGGACCTGTTACCGTCCCTCGTGGACGCACGGAGCCAGGGTGGCTCACCCACCGGTAGCGCGGAGTCCCTGGGACCTGTTCCCAGCACGTCCGCTGCGCCGGTGGGTCCTGCAGAGGCCGGCAGGAGCTTCGGCCTCAGGGAGGTGAGCGGAGACACGGCGTCGGACTCAGATGCCGCGTCTTCGCCCAACTCGGAGAGAATGGAGGTGGATGAGGCCACCTCCAGGAAGAAGAGGAGGAACTTGTTCCTAAAGCGCCCCATATCTGGGGACAGCCGGAGGACGTCCTCCGACGATGGGCGTGGAGCTTCGGCCCGCAAGATCTCCACTGCTGGACGAGGCGCGGGCCGAATGACGACGAAAGGGAGGAAGCCCACCGCCGAGGAGGCGACCCAGCGGTCCCTAAAGATTGCTAGGGAGGGGCGCCACCCCGGGGCAAGCAGTGCCCAGGTCAGCCCTTCAGAGCCGGAGCCTTCTGGCAGCGAGCCGGAAGGCATGGAGGAGGCGCTGAACCGATTTACGGCGGTCGTGGCAGCTGCCATTATGGGCGTGGCCAAGAAGAGGGAGAGGGTCGCCAAGAGGCGGTCCATCTCCCAGGCCATGACCTCCATCACCGAGGCACTGGGTATCGTCCTGGAGCCGTTCAGGAAATCCCTCAACAAGAGGGTTGAGCGGCTCGAGGCAGAATTGGCCAGTGTCCGGGGCGCTGGCCATGAGGTGGCGCCAAAAGGAGGACGCAGGGAGGGGCAGGGTCGGCCCCAGCCCTCGCCCCAGATGGAGAGCGAGGTGCTGACTCTGCTGCGGCAAGAGCTGGCTGCCTTCCGGCAACAGCAGCAGGAGCAGCAGCAGCAGTTCCAGGAGCGAGTCCAGCGGCAATTCGCAGTCCTGGAGGGCATTGTCCTGCGCCCCCCGCTTGCGGCCTCCGGCCTAAAAAAGGCGGTTTCTTACGCTGCCGCCGCCGCGGCTGCTGCACCCAAAGCGGGCCCGTCCGGGCAGACCGGGCGTGGAGCCCAGGTGTCGGAGCCGGCGAGGCCGGTCCCGGCGGCCAAGCAGCAGCAGCGGCAGGGGAAACCTGCCCCTCCCCCGAAAGGCAGAGCGGTGCCTGCCGCTAAATCGGCGGGGCCTTCCGCGGCGGCGGCGACTAGGCCGCGCCTGCCGCCTCCCCTGCCCGAAGAACCATCGGCTGGCGCCGAATGGACGGTCGTCGGCGCCAGCAGAAAGGCGGGCAAGGCGGCTAGAGCGGCAAAAAAGCGCGAGCGGCGACAGCAGCGCCGGAAGCGGGCCATGGCGGCCAGACTTCGCGCCCCGAATTCCGCAGCTGTAGTGATTACACTACAGCCAGCTGCGGAAAAGAAGGGCGTGACGTACAACGCCGTCATGGAAAAGGCGAAACAGGCGGTGGTGGGCCACCTTAGCGAGTTCGGAGCCACTGAGGGCTTCAGAATGAGGCGCACCGCAACCGGGGCCCGAATATTGGAGGTCCCTGGTGCGGACAGCGGCTCTGCCGCGGACGCCCTGGCCGCAAGGATCAGGGCGTCTATGGACGCTGAGGAGGTCCGAGTGTCCAGGCCCACAAAGTGCATAGACGTGCGCATCATGGGCCTGGATGACTCCGTCAGGGTGGACGAAGTGGTGGCCGCCGTCGTCAGGGCGGGAGGGTGCCAGGCCGATCAAGTGCGGGCTGGCACCATCCGTGCTGACAGCACGGGCATGCGAGCCGTTACGGTTAGCTGCCCCGTGTCAGCGGCCAAAGCCATCACGGCTGAAGGCCGAAGGCTCTTGGTGGGCTGGGTCTCCGCGCAGGTAAAACTGCTGGAGCCCAGACCTCTGCGGTGTTACCGCTGCCACGTGGGGCACCACGTGGGGGCCCATTGCGCCGCGGAGGTGGACCGCTGCTACCAGTGCGGTCAGGCCGGTCACAAGGCCGTCGAATGCCGTGCAACGCCGCACTGCTATGCATGTGCGGCGGCAGGCAAGCCGGCCGAGCACCGGGCTGGGGGCAGGTCCTGCGACCCCCCTGCCAAGGCCAAGGGCAAAGTACGGAGGCCCATCCACCCGGACGTACTCACCGCCGCAGCCGCTTCCTTGGCTGCCGCCGCTGTCGCCGCCGCACCCGCCGCGGCAGGGCCCTCTCGGGGGGCTAGGGAGGAGACTGTAATGGACTGTCAATAACGACCCCATTACGTCTCCTCCAGGCGAACATCAACCACTGCGCCCCCGCTCAGGATCTGTTGCTCCAGAGCATGGCGCAGTGGTCGATCAATATCGCCGTGGTCTCCGAGCCGTACAATGTCCTGCCCAGGGGAGACTGGGTGCGGGACCTGGACGGCTCGGTGACCCTAATTTCGTCGGCCGCCGCCGGTACCCCGACCCTCGAGGCCGTCACGAGGGGACGGGGTTGCGTGGCAGCACGGTTCGGGGACATTGCAGTGGTAGGCGTCTACCTGTCCCCGAGCAGATCTCTCGGCGATCTTCACATCTCCCTAATGGAGCTGAAAGCCGTCGTCGCTGGGTTTGGTTCCCTCCCCGTGGTCGTTTGCGGGGACTTCAATGCCAAGAACTTGGCTTGGGGTTCCCGGCTCACGAACCAGCGGGGTCGGATGGTGGAGGACTGGGCTCTGGAGACAGGCCTGGTCGTCCTAAACCGGGGTTCTGTCCCCACGTGTGTGCGGATGCGGGGTGACTCAGTGGTGGACCTCTCGTTCGCCAGCCCCGCTCTGTCGCCGCGTGTCGTCGACTGGCGCGTTATGGAGGGGGTGGAGACGTTTTCGGACCACCGGTACATCCGGTTCGACGTCTCCGCCCAAACCTCGATTGCGCCGGTCCGACAGAACCCTTGTGGTCCGCGGTGGGCGCTGAGGCAGATGGACCGGGAGCTCCTCCTGGAAGCCGCGACGGTACAGGCCTGGGTGCAAGCACCGGACAGGCCTGTCGACATAGACGTCGAGGCAGAGTGGTTCCGGGAGGCCATGTCGCAAATTTGCGACGCGGCAATGCCCCGAGTCCCTCCAGGACGTGCTCAGCGCCAGGTATACTGGTGGTCGCCGGAGATTGCGGCACTGCGCAACGCGTGCAATGCCGCGCGACGCCGGTATGCCAGATACCGCAGTCGCCGCATCCGTCCAGCGGATGCGGAGGCCAGAGAGGCGGAGCTGTACGAGGGATACAGAGCGGCAAAGCGCACCCTCCGAGCGGAGATAAGGCGGGCCAAACTTGAGGCCCGCAACGTGTGGCTGGGGACTCTGAATGGGGACCCATGGGGACGCCCGTACAAATTGGTACGGGACAAACTCCGCCCCTGGGCTCCCCCGCTGACGCAGAGTCTCCGGCCCCAGCTCGTGGAGGGTGTGGTGAGCACTCTGTTCCCCACGCGAGGGGAACACTCTCCCCCGCCCATGGCTCCGCCACCAGCGGTGTCCGACGCGGACCACGATGGCGACGACGACGATAACGCTCCAGAGGTGACCGAGGTAGAGATGAGAGTGGCGGTACGAAGGCTGAGTGCCAAAAATACCGCTCCAGGACCCGACGGCTTGCCTGGGAAGGCATGGGTCCTGGCCATGGAGGCTCTCGGGCCTCGACTAAGAGGGCTCTTCAGCGCATGTATGGAGAGGGGCCAGTTCCCACTTCGCTGGAAGACGGGGAAACTGGTCCTGATCGCGAAGCCGGGGCGCCCCGCGGACTCTCCGTCCGCGTACCGGCCCATTGTGCTGCTCGACGAGGTGGGCAAGCTCTTTGAAAGAGTAATTGCAGACCGCCTCGTCGCACACCTAACACGGGTGGGGCCGGATCTGGCGGACGGCCAGTTCGGCTTTCGCAGGAGGCGCTCCACGGTGGACGCCATCATGTGCGTGCGAGCTCTCACGACGGGGGATGCAGTGGCCCAGGGCAGGTGTGTCGTGGCGGTGTCTTTGGACATCGCCAACGCCTTCAACTCCCTGCCTTGGAGTTGCATTGGGAGGGCACTCCGGTATCACCGGATGCCCGACTACCTCTGTCGTGTGGTCGAGGCGTACCTGTCTGACAGGTACATAACCTACCCCGGTCACCAGGGGGTGTGGGAACGTCGAGAGATGTCGTGCGGTGTTCCGCAGGGATCGGTACTAGGGCCGCCCTTGTGGAACATCGGATACGATTACGTGCTGCGCGGCGACCTCCCTGGCGGGGTCAGCGTGGTCTGCTACGCAGACGACACGCTGGTCCTGGCGCAGGGAGAGTCGTACCAGGCGGCGGTCGAACTAGCGACACGCGGGGTCGCGACGGTCGTTGGCAGGATCCAGGAGCTGGGACTCGAGGTGGCATTGCACAAGTCCGAGGCCATGTGCTTTCACGGCCCTCGGAACGCGCCACCACCGGGTTCCCGGCTAACGGTGGGAGGAGTCCACATCGGCGTCGGGTCAACGATGAAGTACCTGGGACTCGTTCTCGACAGCCGATGGGATTTCGACGAGCATTTCCGACGTCTGGCTCCCAAACTAAATCGGACTGGGGCTGCTCTCTCGCGGCTCCTGCCCAACCTTGGGGGTCCAGACGCCTCCTGCCGGAGGCTCTACGCGGGGATCGTTCGGTCCATGGCCCTTTATGGCGCGCCGGTGTGGGCGCCGGGGCTGCGGAAGCAGCCGGCGGCCCGGCTGAACGCGTGCCAGAGGGTCATGGCCATACGGATGGTACGAGGATACCGGACGATTTCCCGCGAAGCGGCGAGCCTTCTTGCTTGCCAGCGACCATGGGAACTGGAGGCAACAGTCCTTGCACTCATGCACGAACGGCGCATGGAGATGCAACGCCGGGGCGAAACTCCGCTGCCGCAACAAGTCGCGGCATGGCGGACAGAGTTCCGGCGAGTTCTCATGGAGAAATGGCGACAGCGACTGTCGCGACCCCGTGCTGGGCACGCCACAATTATGGCGGTAAGTCCCCTCTTTGAGGCGTGGTTGGAAAGACCTCACGGCGTCCTCACATTCCGCATGACGCAGGTCCTCACCGGACACGGTAAGTTCGGGAGGTTCCTGCACCGGATTCGTGCGGAAACGACGCCCGGGTGTCGCCACTGTGTGGCCCACCCGGAGGACACGGTGGAGCACACGGTGGAGGTGTGCCCCGCTTGGGCAGAGCAACGCCGTGACCTCGTGAGGGCAATCGGCGGCGGTGATCTCTCGCGCCGGGCCTTGGTTCAGGCCATGCTCCGGAGCGAGGAGGAGTGGCAGGCGGTCGCCTCTTTCTGCGAAGCAGTAATGCTAGCTAAGGAGGCGGCCGATCGCGTGAGGCAACGGTCCTTACGCTCCAACCGCCGCCGGGATTCCGATCCCGATTTCCGGCCACCGTAGGCGCGGGCTTGCAGACGGCGAGCAATGGGTGGCTCGCCGTCTGACCGTCCGGTAACCGTCCGGACCAAGCCCAAGTCGTCGACGGCGCGTTTTGTTCCACGCGCGCCTCAAGGAGATGTCAGCAAATCGTAGGGGCCCAGCAGGGTCGAAGCCTACTGGGGCCACGGGTAGTGTGAAAGCGGAACCCGGGGCCCCGGGACGAAGGCAACGAAGGAACAGGAGTGGGTTTTTAGTCAGTAAGAGTCTGACACTATCTCCCGCTCCGCCCAAGAGCGGGGATGTCATTAGGATGATTTTCCCACCCAATAAAAAAAAAAAAAAAAAAAAACTCCTGTTCCTTTTTTGCCATTTTTCCAGGGCCCCGGGGATCTCTTACGCATCACCCATGGCCCCAGTTAAACACTAAAGGTGAGGCCGGATTTTTGAAAACTCATCTCCTGAAGGGGTATGGAATTTCATTATTTTTGCCGAAGAGAATTCCATCAAGAACACTGCTTGTAAAATATAAAAATATGTCGGTTATTATCTACACTAGGGTTATAAATAACGTAACATACCTACCGTGCGCCTTGAGACTATGTGATAAACTAGCACATTTATGTAAGTATTGCATATATTTATCGCCAGGCATTGCGTCTTGTAACTACATACTTTGGCTGGTCAAACGTACACGTTAACATTTTTATGGACCGCGTTTTATTAAAAAAGCTCCCAACGCAGACAGACTACACATCTTATAATATTTCCATTCGCTTTTTTATCAAACCTTACATTAGAACAAAAATAAAAACTTGCAAAACATGTGCACAGGCATCGAATCCCGCGTGATGGGAGTTGCGGCGTAAACTGGCGTTTTTAACTTTGTCCAAAACACACTTTTTGAAGTTACCTTACTCTAAGAATTACTCTTGTATCGTGGGTACGTTTACAAATATGTAAACTTATATGACCAAGACACACACAGAAAAACTATGTGTAGGTTCTGCACGGAAATCGAACCCGCAACGCGCATCGCAGAAACCAATCGCTCAAAAACTGCGCCAACCATGTCTTCTGTACTTTCGCACCGTCGTCTTTCATTTGTAAGTACTTCGAATGCCGAATCAACGACTTTTTACGATACCAAGCTTTCAAATATTTAAGTTTATACAAAGAGTCAATATTCCAATTTTATTATTGTAATCCCAACATCGACTTGACATTACAACACGACGTTTCCTTTACATCTTCAGACAGAATCCATGAAATATGCATTGTTGAGACCGACCCACTCCTCCATGAGAGAGAACACACCACGCGTCCGATGCTATTGAGTTTACAATGCGATGCGGCGACGGCAATCATTCGCTCGTCATATTGTAATATTCGATCTGAAGGAATATGAGAATGGAATCGTTCAAGCCGGATACATTCAAGAATTTGAATCTAGAATAGATAAAGAGAAAATTGACTTTTCGAAATTGTCATATATTTTTGTATAATTTTTCAATTACAACAGCACATAATAGCTATTTTAAATTGTGTGGGGAATGTTATGTAAGAAAATGGAATCAGTGAATGTTATTGATAAGACGGAATGTAAAAAAAACGTATTGTGGCGACCTGACTGGCCTGTTGATCTAGTGGTTAGTGGCCTTAATTGCAATGTCAGAAGTCAAAAGGGATCGAAAACAAATGTTTGTGTGATGATCATGAATCATTTTTTTCTGTGTCTGGGTGTAATTTATGTATAATATGTATGTACATATTTTGAAATATATAAGTATTAGTACTCATACCATAAGTTCCGCTTAGTTTGGGACTAGATGGCGTTGTGTGAAAGTTGTGGATCTAGAGCAGGGTAAGCATGACGATGATACCTGTATTAATTACATTAAACTATACATTAGATCACAACAAATAAGTAGGTATGGCAAAGAAAACAATTCTGAAAATGCTATAACGAAGTACAGCCCGTTCTTGCAAAATATGTCAATATTTTCTCTCATTTTTAGGGTTTCGGATCTCAAAAAGAAAAAATACGGACCCCTTATTGGATCACTTTGTTTTCCATCTGTCTGTCTCTCTGTCAAAGCCCTTTTATCTCGAGAACGCGTGGAGGTATCGAGTTGAAATTAAAACCTGCGGTCAAATCTGCGGTCCCTTGAAACTAAAAAAAATCAAATTTCTAAGTTAACGAAAAAAAAGATATGGACGTTTTGTTGTAACACACGTGTATTTCGACACTCTCAAGGGAATCAAAATTCATGAGGTACTTTCCGTTGACTCAGAATCTTGAAATTTGTGATAAAGCAAGGTCTTATAGCAAAAATATAAGAATAAATCTGAAAATAGTAAATTGCTTGTTACGTTACAAAAAAAAAAAACTATTTTGTGATTCGGAAAAGTCTTCGAGACTCCATTCGGGAATTGAATAATTTACATAGATAAGTTTGTACGGAACCCTCTGTGCGCGAGCCCAACTCGCATTTGCTCAGTTTTTTTTTTATATTTCCAGGCACATTCCGAAACAAAGCTGATTCAGTTCTCTGTTAAAAAGAACAAAACACATAAATGCAATATCATATTCAACACTCAAAGAAAGAAAACCCCATCGTAATACAAAGAAAATATTTCAGATTGTTCTTCGATGCAATCCCTGGCGAGAGCTTTTGTCTTCTCTCTTTTTAATTAATCTTAATAAAGAAGTCTCGCAATCGCAGTAAAATAGCTGTTGTTATTTCAATTTTAAAATAATATCATGAATATGAGACGAGGAGAACTCGAGAGAGAATGCCTCGCATACATATGAACGTATGGAGATTGTATCTCGGAAGTTGCGCTACTAGTTCCCCGAGAGGACTGTTGGAATAAAACACTAGTAGGTAGTGTGTCGGTAGCAATGTTGGTAAAGCGTTTGTAGCACTTCTCAACCGTCGTTATGATGCTTTGAATGTCCTGCTAAGTTCTCTGTGGCTCTCACAGACACGTTAGAAAAGTGGTCTTAAAATTGGATTCGTTTTTAGAGAAATAACATAAAAGAAATAACCAAATGACGCGTATACGAGGGTGCAGAAATGCTCCTTTGAAGCGAGTAACAGGTCCTTAATTCCTCATATCAAAGCCACATTGCTTTCATAGCGTGTGTCAGACGCAAACGGATCACCGCAGTGCAACGACACATCAATCATGAAGCCAATATAGCCGCCATAGAGGGCGCCACTCGCGCAAGACGTCGTCTCAATCAGGACTCATATCCAACTACAGCGGAGCAATTAGGATCCACATCGTCTAATTTGTCGCGATGTTTATCTAGCAGAGTGATGGCTGATCGGATATTGAACGTTTCTTTGAAGGCACTCCGTCGGCTCGCGACGAGCCCCAATTAAGATAAACTTAAGTGGAATTTACCAATAAAATTGCTTCTTATTCAATTTACCTTTTTCTTGGACGCATTTTGCATTTGGATTTTGTAGAAAAGCAAACGGTTTGGGAGTGTTTAACTTCGGGATGTTAAATTGCAAGCTTTGAGGGCGGCAGTGTCTGTTGTTTCGATCTCTACCAGGTTAATTAATAAGTAAATAAAATCAAACGCAGTTCTGTCTGCGTTCGCTTTGTTGCTAACCACATTAGCTAACAGAAGAATCACTATTCAATGTTATAGTAGGTTTAGTAGTAACATATACGAGTGTTAATATTTCAATTACATGTGTATGTTTCCTTGATAGGTACTTGAGTTTAAGACCATATTTTATACTCTTTTTCTCTTATTTTTATACACTATAGTCTATATTTATTTTTAATGCTTCCTTTTTTTGTAGTCAGATTTATAATATATTTTATCTGTTTCTCTGTGTGTACAAAAAAATAAATAAACGAACGACCCGAAGAGACCACCTGAAACCAGCTGCAGCGTTAAGCTTACTAAAACATTTTTCAATACTTATTTAATAAACCCCCTAAATTCTCTGATAACCTCGTTATAAAGACCAAACGACCCTGTAATGAAACGGCAATAAACAAAATAACGTAATGCGCGCAGTATAACAAGATAACTCAATAATATCCGGAAATTATCTCTTCCAGCTAACGGAGAGTGATCTTAATTGACAAATTGCTCGTCATTAATCACTAATCCGATTTAAAAGATAAATTATTTAGAGGAGTGTCTACTGAGAGGGTATTTGCAAATTTGTTTTTTAAATTGGAGAGATAAGATACTTAGCCATTAGTTGGATTTTTTCATTTTAAGAGATTTTGTCTTAATGTTCTCGGACATTTGTTTTAAGTGAGTTATCTAGCGCAGGTTTGTTTTGAGTTTTGAGGAATCTATCTCTTATTACACATGCTTTAGGGCTATGGATTGACTGCCGAAAGGGAAACCTTTGGTCCTGGAACGGAAAGACACAAAACTTTTTACAAAAAAAAATACAACAGGATGTTTCCATAATAGGTTTGTCTCTTCCTTATTTAACACCGACTTTCGGAATTAAAGTTATATTGTTGTTAGTGTTTTTTTTTTTTATATTGAAGTCGGTTGTATTTTTTTTGCAAAAAGTTTTTTATTTTATAGATTTGTTTTAGTGCGCTAGTTCAAGCATGAGGCGTCTAGTGGCTGTAAGGTCGTTGTGAACAAGAGTTCATTGTTTGTTTTCGAGTATTTACTCAAGGGCATTAGGAACAGGTCGATATACTTTATTCTCAATTTATCTGGTACTTATTATAGCACTAGTATTCGTGCAAAAAATAACTGAATATACTGATCTGAACTGGAGTCGAGTCAACTGTAACGTTTTCCAATTCCAACACAGATTAGACGCTAACTGTGTTGAAGGTTTAGAAACCGGGCTACAATGGCGGCTGGCTCCATCCGGCATAGCTCACAATGAGCTGGACGTGCAGTCTGATGCAGCACATTATCTGCAGCTTGCCGTAAGGACCGTTACTCACTGGCGTAGTGATTGATCACACTCGCCTGTGTGGCGTGGCTTTATTTGTTTGGCTTTAGACTACAATGGGGTTTAGATAAGTATAAATGGTAGTAAGTCAGTAGGGTTGACTGTGAGGAATTATGGTTAGTTTGTGGTTTATATTTTCAGGGACAAAAGCTGGATTGAGTGTTCAGCTAAAAAATTAGGTACACTCTGCTTGTATTCGGGAATTCCGCCACTCACTCGAATAATTCACAAAACTTGTTCCAGGAAATTCGTATATTTTTCTTTTCTAAAAACCTTTAAAGTTTTTAGAAAAGAATTATAACAATACTACATAAATAATAGATTGGGTTTTTGACACTTTAATTTTACCAAGTGATGGATTGAGCGGAAAAATACATAAATCTATTATGCATTTTTACATAAAAGAATAAAAACGTACCGTACCCCAGGCGCCATTATGAAAGGTTTTTGCTTTGTATGGAGAAACCTACTTTAGCTAGTAATAAAGACATTTACATGACAAGAAGTTGTCTTAAATCGACATCTATCGCGATCCTTTACATTTTCTAGTAATGAACAACCAACGACCTTACAGTCACTAGACGTCTAATAGTGTGTGTGTCTTTGTAGTTACAATAGATTCACTAATATATAACGATATTATATCTCTAGCCGTCCCTTGCGTCTTTGGTCACTGCTCAGCTTCCGTGAGTCGTTCGTAACGTGATGTTATGTAGCCAATAGCCTTCCTCAGTAAAAAGGCTATCCAATTGTATTTTTATTTTTATTTTTTTATTCTAACCTAAAATTAATGTTTCAAAACAAATTTACTCTTCAGCTTTACAATATTAATAATATGTAGAAAATTGCCATTTATTTCCAAACTTTGGGTTGATACATTCTTCTTTGTGTGGCTGTAATACTGGTTATAATATGTCCCTCAAGTCGGTGTGCCTTTTGGCATAGGCCTCGTTCAACTGCTTCCATTGGACTCTGTCCCTTGTTACCCTTATCCAATATGGACCTAAGGCCAGGCGGATGTCGTCTTCCCATGTTCTCGTTGGGCGAACCTGTTTTTTAAAGCCATCTCTTGGGTACCATAGGGTCACTTGCTTGCTCCATTTATTGGCCTTGCAGCGAATCATGTGACCTATCCAGTCCCATTTCAGATGATCAATTCTGGTCAGGATGTCTAAAACTTTAGTTCTTTTCTTAATTTCCGCTATCCCTGAGTTTTATTCCTAGCATACTGCTCTCCATCGCTCGTTGCTCGTTTTCAATATTAGTATGGTTATATAATATACTAGCGGTCCCTACAGACTTCGTCCTGCGTGAAAGATGGCTATTCGTCACTCGCCACCTACCGGGGCAATTGTGTCTTTAAACCTTCCAAGAACCCGTTCCAAAATACACATAAAATTTCATCCACATCGGTCAGGTCGTATATTTTAGTAGGTCTGAGAATAAGTTGGACACTATTCTTTACTCTCCCTCCCCTCCTATTTTTTTAATATTTTATATGGCAGAACAACGTTTGCCGAGTCAGCTAGTTATATAAATACATGTTATGGATTAATGTTTACAACGTTTACTATAGGGACATTAATTAATCCACTAGTTATATCTTGTGAACTGTAGCCAACGAGCCGTCAACTCCGTGACACGAGAATAGCATAATAGCTCGAGTTGTCGAACAACTAGCTCTGGCTAACAACAGCAATATAACAACATACACAACAACAGCAGCAACGAGCCGCGACCGACACTCAGCTGTTGCTCGATGCTCTGTATACATATATGTTGTTACGGTATGTCGGACAAGTGACGCGTGTTTTAGAAGCCTAGCGAACTTTATTTTAAAACTAGCAGGTGGCTATGACTTCGTCCGCATTAGACTCGTAAAACAGCACAACATGCCTTTGGTCACAATTTCAAGAACTGCTTTTTTTTTTTTGCTCGCATCCCTTAAATTTTTTTTTTCAAATAAAAATGTAAAAATAAATTTAGGAGAAATTATAAATCTAGCCACACATTTCTTTATTAGCCACGCGATCAAACTTCTCATTTTATAACTAAGCACCGAGAAAATGAGATAGCCTCTAATGTACTAATTTGTCATTGTTACAAGAAAGATAGCCAACTAAATATTTTTCACTCCGACACGGACACGTTAGGTTAGAAGTGGTTATTCCTTTGTGGTAATTTTTTGTAACCACCCAGAAAGTGGCTAACATAGAAAATGACTTGTGACTAAGATGGTCATTCAGACGCGTGTTAATTGTGGCAGACTTAGTTATTTAGAAGGTAATGTAGATTTTTAGAGACCGATAATGCTATTAAAAAAGAATCTGTTTAATTAGCACCCTTATTTACTTATTGTCGTTAAAGAATATAAACATAGGATTTTTAATTAGTCAGTGGGACCAGTGAAGACACTGGATTATTGACTTAAACCAAGGAAACTGAGAAACTGTTACCTAAATGATTTCTACTATTAAAAAAAAACGAGCAAGTTTTACAAGAAACCCTTGAAGGTTCAATCTTCTGAGAAACAAATTGTATTCTTACCGAAATTGCGAATCAGCAAAAACAGGTTTATCAATTTGTCCTGAATGATGAATCCAATATCTTTCAGTAACAAACTTTGTGTCCGGTAACAATATTTTGAGGAGAAGAAATAGCAATTACGGAATCATAAGTCCAAGAACAATGTTGTTACAGACATCAGAAATTACATTGTAATGGGACCTAAGTCGCGGTCAACTAGATTGTTTTACGGACCGACCGACACAGACAGATTATTTTATAAATCTGTCTGTGTCGAGGTGAGACTAGACGCGGCAGTTATCTGCGACCCTTAGAGGGCTCAGCTCTCGAAGCACGTATTTAAACTATCACACAGAAACCTTCCTCACTCCAAACCTCGTTAACTTCCCCCAAGCTCAAACTGACACTCAAACCTGTTAGTTATTTATTTTGCACAGCTTTCAATTTACTCAAAGTCAAAGGAGATATTACGAACAAACATTTAATAACTTGTGAAAGGGAGCCGAGAGAGGAAATATTTCAAGTCAAAGCACAATATTCTTGACGTTTGAAAAATAATCGAGTATTGCAAAAGTTGTCGTTAAATGGAATAATGGATCGCCCAGTGGCCTACATTAGGGGAGTATTCTGTGCGGGGCGTGAGCGGGGCGGGTGCGGGGCGGGTGCGGGGCGGCGCGTCCGCTGCTGGCCGCGTTTATTTGCTCTGTTTGCCACACTCCATTCACTTTTCAATCGCATTTCATCAGTTTTCAATTGTCTCGCTTCATTTGCGCCGCGCTTTGTTTGTAGTCAGCTGTATTCAGTGCACAGACTGGCAATAGATGAATACACGGCTATGTTGCTGCGATGATGTTCAATTTGTAGTCCGACATCATAATTCACAAATCACGTTCAAATCGTTGAATTATATCATTTCATCGTTTGCTAGCCTAAATTGTGTACTTGCTCAAGTAGTTTCAAACTTTCATATACATAACCTACAAAATATTCACTGGAGAGTAATAATTCTTGGGAAAAATATTCTCTTGTAATGTTCAACAGTATTAAGCGGCAAACCGAGGTATTTCATCTCCTGAAACACTTGACAACAAAGTTTTAATACCATCAAACGTTTCCGACCGACGGAAACTGATCGCGAATTCAAATCCCCTAACAATGCGCCATTGAACAGGCTAACAACGTTAGTCCTGCACTTCAGACAATACAAAATTACCCTTAGTACTCAGTGTTAGAGCTCAAGACGTACGCAAACGAGATTGTTAACAGGGATCAAATTATTGTTATTTTAACGGCGGAAACGTGATTCGGTTTGTTATCTGACGCCATTGCTCGTGTATTCAGATGATGCGGTGTTGTCGTCGCAATCTGTTCATTAATCTGTCGCAAGTTATCGGGACCGGCATAAGAAATGAGAGAACCCTGAAACCTTTAGAAACAGTTGTAAACATTAAAGATGACTGAAAAGGAGAACTTAACGAAGCGAATGAAGACATAAACGGTACTTCAGTTGACACAGGTAATCTTAAGTTAGGTTCGACAGCAATACTATGGCAACACAACCTTCGTATCCCAGAGGCTGTAAGTTAAAGAAATAAAGCCTTCTTCTGACCAGCATAACATCAGCTGTACAAACCTTTTACAATTCTACTGTAGCGGCTCCCAGGCGCTCCTCTAGGCACACATCCAATCTGGGGCTCCCTGTTGAGTAATCTCTCTTTGACAAATCGCCTCTCGGTGTGTCTCCCGGAGTCGGAGGCGCCTCGCTCATCTGTCTTACCTATTTGCGTTTGGGTTTTTCAATTTTCTGCGCGTTGCTGCCTAGAGACGGGTTATTCAATTGGGTTAGAGTTTGTTGGATTTTTTTTTTAATGTTTGTTGTAGGATTTGTGTTTGAAGCAACTGTTGTGGAAGGTTTATAAAAATTTTAACGGTAAGGAAAGGTTACGGATTGCTGCGAAGAGTTTTTATTGCCTTAACTTATATTCTGTACAACGGAGGTAAAGAATTTATGAATTTTTGACAAAGGCTTCATATATTCAATGCGTTTGACGTTGAAGGAGTTACACGAAGACTACAATTAAAAGAAAACCGGAATTAATCGACTTAGAGGGGATAACGAACGGCGAGTATCCACCCTTACCTTGTTGAAACTTCAACGGTCCGGACTAAGCGTTTCGCTTCGTCGTTTATACCGCGTACATCGAAGGACTGGAACAATTTGCCTTCTGCGGTCTTCCCGTCCAACTATAATTTAGGTGTCTTCAAGGCTAGAGTGAATAGGCTCTTAATAAACTAGTGCGCCTGACCATCAATGATTGCATCTCCGCTTACCATCAGGTGGGTTCGCAGTCAAGCACTGGGTTAATATCATTTAAAAAAAAAACATGTTGCATTTTCCCTCTATGGTTCTGTGTCCAACTGTTTTGTAGACAGACATGTGTCGATATACGTTCCATATGTTCTTTTTTTAAAACTCAATCACCAACAAAATCAGTTACAAGTTTAATTTGGTTCAAAAAACGAAAAATGCGCCTTAACCGTCGAAGAAATCACTTCAAAGTATTTACTGCTAAAAGTCGATGAAGCATCTAAAAACCCATAAATAAAGGGTGGTGAGGCGGAGATCCACGTGGAGGCTTTGAAGCCTGCCTCAATAGATCTGCAATGTAAAGACGATTTGGTGGAAGGTGACGACAATTACTCACTCGGTTAGCGAAGCCCGCTACAAAAGGAACCGCTCGCTGACATTTATAAAGGGGAGCCTCTTTTGTTTTTGGGGATCCTACGCTAAATAAGTCGGACTGGTCATTTTTCATTGGACTTTTGTGTAGAGTTATTTGTGGGCTTAAGTGGGGTGTAACTGTAAAGTGATAGAACAATTATTTTAAAATCCTACTTCGCAAAGTCAACACCGCTAAATATATATATTACTAACTTGAATTGGAAACTACAAAACATTAATTCCTCTTATCC
This sequence comes from Mythimna vitellina, assembly GCA_949316375.1. Taxonomy (NCBI): domain Eukaryota; kingdom Metazoa; phylum Arthropoda; class Insecta; order Lepidoptera; family Noctuidae; genus Mythimna; species Mythimna vitellina. Next base: position 800,318 of record OX438693.1, read on the forward strand.
TAATTGAATTTGAATGCTGCTCCGCATGAGTGCAATTTGAAACTATGTTAACTTCTTAATCAGCGTTCTCTTGGATCTTAAAGTGTTTAATTGGAGTAATTTTCAAGATCCTTTTTGCATTAAAATTCATCAAGCAAGTAACGAGGAAAGTTTCTTCCAACTCCACTTTATTAAAGACACTAGTTGTGGGACAGATGGGAGAGGAGAGGGGCCCTCCCCCTCTCCTCTGCGGTGCGGGGGGGGGCACTAAACTTGGTGTAGCTGTTTAGGTTGGACAGAGTTCTGATGTATGCAGAAGCAAGTTTATGAACAGCAGCTTAGTGGTTGTTACTCAGTTTACTAGTAGGTATTATGAAGCTGCTAAGCATTTCTAAGTCGAGACCACAAATGTTACGGTAGATGATTCAGATTCCGAATATTTTGATCTTCTGGTTTATTTTACACCTCTGATTTCAATTCCGTTTCCGATAAATTTTAATTGGAGCTTATATCGGAAACTCCCCCTCCCCGAACTTTCCATCAACTACTCTTTCACTTGTTGTTTTATTTTGTATTTGGAATGTTGTAAAGCTCTTCATTTATATTTATCAGAGTTTCTGATTAGTTTTCAGTGTTTCAATTGACGCTTCTGTCTCAGCCTTCACCTCCTATTTTAGTTCCGACTCCGAAAAACTAAATTTCAAACTTCGAATCCTAATGTGGTTCCGATATAACCGAGATGTAGAAAACCTAATTTAAATTAATAATACAATTTGAATTCATACCTGGATATATAAAAAGAGAAATTGACTGACTGACATATCACCTTACAGCCGAAATGATTGAGACGAGGTCTGAAATATTGCAGAAGGTTTCCTTTTATGACGTAGGCAAGCACTAAGAGAGGATTTTCCACAATATACCCCTTAAGGGGATGAAATAGGGGTCCAAAGTTTGTATGCAGAAACCTACTTTCACACGGGCGAAGCCGCAGGCAAAAGCTAAGTTATTAATATTAATTACATTAGTTGTTACTAAGAGCTTGTCTAAGCATTTAGTATTTTATATTTTTCTGAACAGTGTGCGCGCAAATGTTTAGGGGTCGCTCAAAGGCGCGTTTTTACCATAAGTTTCTTCAACATTGTCTTACCAACAGTTTGTTTATCACGAAAACTTCGCAACTGTACCAGATGCTACGAAATAAGTGGCATCCGTAAGATATAGGCGGGTAACGGCGGCAGATAATCTTGTTTACCTCCGAAGCGGCTCCGAAGAGATTGAATACATAATGTAGATTTAACTGAATCATCAGTATCCGGAATCAGCGCTCGCTAAATTAGTTTGAAACTAAAGCTGAAAGTTAGTTTGTTGGTTGTGAGCGATTTAATGTTGGCTTTCGTGTGCGTTGTTTGTTTAATGTTGTCTGACGTTTACGCGAATATTGTTCGTCGAACCTAAACTAGTTTTACTTGTTGTTTATGTTTTTGCTTTGTTTTAAAAGCTTTTCGACGTTTCTGGTGTCCTGTGTATTTTAATCCGGTTACTAGAGTCACAACAGCTTCCATCTAGTTTTCTTCTTCAAAATGAATAACATTGTTTTTATCCAACACGTCTAGCACATCAACATTAATTGTAAACATTTTATTTATCTTGAGTACGTGCTTGAATTAATTAGCGAATTAATAAAATAACACAACTCCTTGACGTATACCTTCTTCATTTACAAGTTTAATGCTTCTCTCATTTGGTACACTTTCATTAGCATCTACCACATGCGCGTATGTTCTCACTTATATCTGCGACGCGTACATCCTCGCTCTTGCTTTAATTTTGAACAACATTTATGAAGGCCAGCGCGGTATTACCGTCTCATTTCCTTTTACTCTGTTATTCATAATGTTACTCTTAGAAAATATTGTTCTGTGAAAACTCAAACACTTGGCATTTATTTTAAATAAGCCATTTACAGGCACTTTTAAATTCTCAAGAAGTCAGTTGGTAAAATGAAGTTAATTGCACATTTTAAAGCGTAGATCTCTATGGAAAAAAACGAGCAAGAAACTACATGAACACTCGTTTTAATCATGAAATGAATGAACTTAGATATTTAAAACAAAACGGGTTGAAAATGGCGAATTATCTGAAATCCACACATTGGCTTCATTGGGATGTGATTAGGTAGATTTATCAATATTGTTTCAGCCCGAATTTTATTTTTCCGTGACACGCAGCGCAGCTGTTCGTCGTTCAACTACTGCGCAAGCTTAGCGTCACATTATTATTTAGGTCTTGTTAAAGTCTGAATTGAAGTAAAATTATGATTATTTTTTTTAATCCTCATATGATCTCTACTATTTATACGATATAACAGTTACATTTAAATCATAAACGTAGTTCCGGTAGCATGAATTTGTTCATTTGGAGATGGTTTATGTAATGTGCGTTGTTTAGCGTTCACACGAATTACCTTGTGTGAGTTATGATCTAATAGCATAATAATTTTAGGTATGTTTGTTTTGCTGCCACATAATTTTTGGTTTAATTCTATGGATATCCAAATTGGTCTTACGTATTTCATGGCCATATCTCGAAAGGGTATTTGTGTTAGATTTTTGTAAATTTATCTTTTCTTTTTTCTTTCTACTGTAAGTAATAATGTCATCTCTGTTTGCCTTTTACAACATGTTTTATTTATAGGTACATTTGGCAAAAGGTGACTTTCGGGCTAGGTCTTTAGACTCAATGCCATCTCCTCGGTACAATCTTGTGACTTAGATACCCTTGTGTTCTTATTACAATACATATGGACCTATTGCTTTTGTGGAATTTTATTAAAGTTTATTCGGCTGTTACGCTGTTTCTTATATTCTTCTATGATAGGTAATAGCACAATCGCGTTCTGTGATTTTAAATCTAAAGCATTTCGAAAAAAATATTGGTTTTGTTTTACGGTACTCATGTACAAGATAATAATCGTAAGCAGATGTGTATTGTAAGTAGAGATAAGTCGTTGAATTGCAGACTCTGAACTAAATGAGATTTTATTTCTTTTTTTTTTTTTTATTTGATATAAACCAGTGCTTGACTGCGATCCCACCTGATGGTAAGCGGAGATGCAATCATTGATGGTCAGGCGCACTAGTTTTATTTCACCGACATAAACACAGGAGTCTTGTATTATTTATTATTATTTAACAATAAGTTCGTTCTTAACTTTGATCTCGTCCTACGGAGAACCATGGATGACCCTCTTCACTCTTGCTTTGGAAGAAAGAAATAATTGAACGTGTAAGGTTGACTGGTAGAAAATGCCTAAGGCATTAAGTCCGCCTTTGTACAGTGTTTACTACTTGTGCATAAAGTTTTAATAAAATAAATTCCAAAAGTTCTCTTTAACAACCAAAATCACGTCAATTTATCCAACAAGGAACGCTTTTAAAACAAATCGACATCGTTTTATATAAAAAGCACATTAGCATGTTAACTCTGGTGAGTGAAATTGTGAACGCGTCGTTACACAAGTCGTTATCTCCTAAAGAGGTTACAAAAGAGCCGGCTATGAAATAACAAGGCGCGGGACACAAAAATGTCCGAGCCCAAGAATAAAAAAGTAATTGGGTGAAGAAACTGTTTATGTGACTAGATGACACACTCATCAATAATTCAATAGAACTTACTCGTATCTAATTGAAATCAATGCTTTGTAAAAAGATAGGGCCCTTTCGATATGTCTCCAGAATTTCTAGTACATATTTCATGAATTCATATGATCAGATGTTGACCCTTCGCAGGCGAACAATATAAAAGATAATTTTGGCTTTTGCTTAAAAGACTTGTATTTAAATATGTAATTTATTTAGGTTAGCAACATTGGTATTGCGCTACTAATGGTCCATTGCAAATTTCCGGAGCAATAGTGGGGTGACACTAGCCTGTGTCTATGGTAAACTGTCGATTTATCGTTCAGTTCGAATACAGTACGAGCTGTACGAGTATAATGTTGTGATTTTGTATTAAGGGGATGCAACTTGGAATACATTTTCACTGTTTTTCATACAACCGCTCTTAAGCCATTATAACATTATTACACATTTTTTAATTAGATATTTTGGAAACACAGTATCTTGTGGATATTATCTTGGGCTCTATTGAAATCAATTTATAAATTTTTGTAAAACTAATCCAGTACAGACCTCTGAAAATCTGCTATTTTGCATGAACTTTCGACACTTCATAATTTAATCAAAAATCAAAAAAGTATAACAGTAGAAGCTTTGCAAATTTGATCATGATTCTAAATGATGGCAATTTTTTTTTAACTTTTAAAGGTTTAAAAAAATAACAAGTATTTCCTTGAACAAGTTTTATAAAATATTTGAGTAAATCTCGGAATTACCGATTGCTAATAGAGTTTTCAGGCGTTATTTCTCTTTTTTCGCGTTGCTTATTCGTCAATTGCGTTAGATGTAGTAACAAGCTTTTAAACTATGCTCAATGTTGACGATAGGCGAATGAAAAAGGCCCCTCTTAAAGTGGAAAATATGTAAAAGTATTTAGATATTATGGTAATAGTTTTTCTGTCGTCATTTTTTATTTTTATTTAATAATAATAATAATAAAGGATATAGTAGACCGATAAGCGCGCCGCGCAATGATAGTCGACCCGCATGACGAGAGTCTCGTGAAAGCTGAGAAAGAGAAACAAATAAAATATCTCGACTTGGCACACGAGGTTGTCGACATGTGCTTCTCGGCTATCATTCTTCGTTCGCACTCATACGGACTAGTCGTGTACAACAGTTAAGAATATTCTAAAATACACAAGTAACGGAAATTGTACCCTAGTCAAAAACCAATAGAGCAGAAAGTCCGCTTAACGCCCTACCGTCACGCATAAGTCGTGTGGGTAAGATAAAAACTACGTGTATAGTATATGCAAAATATTGAGATGAATAATATGCTCCGTACACCTCCGGAAGACAAAGGACTCTCTTTATCACAACCAGACCTAGCAAGTTATCGGGAATCAAGAAAAAGAAAGGACCGGGCAGAAGTAGAGGAACTTGGTCACCTGCGATCTGAAATCATCACGATGTTAAACGATTTGAAAAAGACCCAGAACGAAAAGTTGTCTTCATTGTCCGACATGATTAAAGATCTAAAACAACAAAATCAAGAAATATTAACACAAAATTTGAGTATGAGAGACACACTTGAGAATACTACATTACGTTATAACGAGCTAAAAGGAAAGTATGAAGACATAGTCCTCGAAAATAATGAAACAAAAAATAAGATTATAGATCTTGAAAATAAAATGGAGGATATGCTGAGAAGACAATTTGAAACTTCGTTAGAAATATCAAATATACCGTCCAGTGAAGGAGAAGATCTCAGCCTGATGATTGACAAAATTCACAAATCTCTTGAAATTTCAGTTAAACAAGAACAGATTTGCAATATATATAGGAAACGATCAGGTCAAGTCACCAAGCCAATTGTAGTTGAATACAAGACAACGCAACTTCGGAGTAGTGTGATTAAAGCTCATCGTACATACAACAAGAAACATAAGGAAGAAAAATATAACACAAAGCTGATCAACTTGTCGGGTGAGAAACAGCCTATCTATATCTCAGAATTACTAACTCCCACCGCACGCCATATCTTGTATCATGCTAAACAAGCTCAAAAGAACCACTGTTTCAAATACTGTTGGATTTCATATGGGAAAGTTTTTATAAAAAAAGATGATGGACTGCCTAGAATACACATCAAAACAAAGGAGCAAATTGAAGACTATAAAGCTGATTCTGATCTAAATGTGTCTACCTCCAATCAAAGCAAGTGACTAATATCTACCTGTGTTAAAATGTATTTTTATATCTTCTCCAATTTTCAGAGATTGTGCATGCTCTCTGAAATTGTATTTTTAGTACTGTTTTTCTATTATGTAGCCCTACTAGCCATACTCACAATACACAAGCACAAAATTTATACAATACTCAAAAACAAATATTGTCATCTTAAATATTTTCGTGGCCCTACCAAATCAAGTGTTCCGATAAACTTGGCGTACCGTTTTGCTGTCAATATCTTAATCCCAACAACACGCAATAAGGAATATGGTTGACCTTCAAGTAATTTCCTCAGACATTGATGAGCAAATCAATGTCGGCAGCTCGATGGTCGCCGAATTTCCGGAACACTGTAAATCAGCTCTTCGTATGACTCAACACAAATTTACTATTTTGACACAGAATATTAGAAGCTTGAATAGAAATTATGATGAACTTTTAGTTCTTCTTAAGCGGCTGGATATTGCCTATGATTTTATTATATTGACAGAATGCTGGCTATCACCTACTACCGTCATACCGTCTATTGATCATTACGTTCCATATGCTACAAAAAAACATTTAAATCAAAACAGCGGCATTGTCATTTATGTTAAAGACACTGTAAATTGCTCTATAACAGAACCAAATAACTTTCTGGAAGCTGACTGTTTAACCATTACTAGCGGGAGTGATTTAGCTATAGTTGCGATTTATAGACCACCCTCCTTTAAGAAGGTTGACACTTTTCTGGGATCTTTGGATGGGGTATTGACGGAATTAAAACAATACAGTAGTATTGTCTTGATAGGGGATATTAATATTAATATCACAGAAGATAACCTGCACGGTAAATCTCTAGAATATAGCGACTTACTAGCCTCACATGGTCTTCTAGCGTCACACACCTTTCCTACTAGGGAAGCAAACTGTCTTGATCACTGTTTTATTAAATCAAAATTTAAAGCGACCACTATAGTGTGTAACAGTACTCTGACCGATCATAATTGCGTAATGACTGCAATTCCACGTAAGTTAACGGATATAAAGAAAAACAATAAAAGACTATATACAAAATGTGACTATGATGCCGCTGTTTCAGATCTGGGCCACTTTGTTTGGAAAGACTTACTATCCCTGTCGGATCCAAATGAAATGACTAACCGATTTCTTAATGTCTTAAGAGATACCTTAAAACAACACACACAGACCTATAATATATCTAGGCGTAAAAATAATATCAAACCCTGGATAACACCAGGATTATGTAGATGTATGAAAAACCGTGACAGACTTCATCAAAAGCTTAGATCAGACACAGGAAATGAGGTATTGAAGATTTCTTATAGACGTTACCGCAACACCTGTAATAATTTATTGAAAACGTTAAAAAATAATTACTTTAAAGCTAAATTGGATAACAATAAAACTAATATAAAAAATCAATGGGGTATAGTAAAGAACATGTGCAACTTAGATAAAAAAGATAATTCAGCAATAGACCTTTTAAGTAAAACACAAGATAGACAGAGCTCACTAGATGGAATTAATAATTATTTTTCTAGAGTTGGAGCCGATCTAGCTAGTAATATTTTATCTAGAACACAAAAAAGTGAAGATTTTCTATGTAAAAACTTGAACTTAAAGCAGATTAGTCCACCCATGAATTCGTTTATGCTCCTTCCAACAAATGAAAATGAAGTTAGACGAATAATCTTCAATTTGAAAAATACAGAGTCATCAGGTTGGGATGGTATAACAACAAAGTTTTTAAAAAAAGCGATAAATGTTATTGTGGAACCTATAACAGCTATTTGTAATATCTGTTTTACCACGGGCACCTTCCCACTGGCACTAAAAAGATCTGTTACTATTCCAATTTTCAAGTCGGGTGACAGAGATATGGTGTCGAATTATAGACCTATTTCCTTGCTACCTAGCTTATCAAAGATTCTGGAAAAACTAATAAACTGTAGACTGAAGAAATACCTGGAGCTGAAAGGATTTTTTTCATGCAATCAATTTGGATTTAGGGAAGGCAGATCTACCTGTGATGCACTACATAAGTTAACTTCGTTTGTTGCTAATGGCTTGGATAATAATGACAGAATACTGGGTGTATTCTTGGATCTCGCTAAAGCGTTCGACACTGTCTCTGTCCCCATTTTGATCGCTAAGCTAGAGTGCATGGGGGTTCGAGGTGTACCTTTGGCTTTATTCAGGGATTACTTAAGTGACCGCAAACAAAGTGTTAAGATTAATGATGGCTATAGCCAAGAGGTTGATATGCTATACGGAGTGCCGCAGGGAAGTGTTCTTGGCCCAACACTCTTTTTGGTTTATATCAATGATTTATGTGATTTGACCATGGATAAGGGACAAATAATCACGTTTGCTGATGACACGGTATTATTATATAAGGCAAAGACCTGGGCAGATATAAATAGCATAGCAAATCAAGGATTACGTACTGTAGCAACATGGCTTGATAACAATTTATTAACCTTGAATGCCCAAAAAACTATGTACATTTCTTTTAGCACTTCAAGAAGAACTCAACCTCCACCAGGCATCATAAATTTAAAGGTACATAAATGTGTTAATGAATGTGAAATGTCTTGTAATTGTTGCAGTATTATCAATACCACCTCAACTAAATATCTTGGTGTGATGGTCGATCGTTATCTTGACTGGAAAGACCAAGCCAAAAAACTAAGTGCCCGAGTTCGAAAACTGATATACATCTTTAAAAGGCTCAGAAATGTTTGTTCAGTGCAATTGCGTATTACTGTGTATTATTCACTTTGTCAGTCTATTATTAGTTACTGTTTAACAGTATGGGGTGGTACATCAAAAACTACGATGTTGATAGTTGAAAGAGCCCAACGCGCACTACTTAAAGTTATGTCTTTTAAAGACTACAGATATCCTACGGATCTCTTATATAAAGAAAATGGGGTACTTTCGGTACGCAAACTTTTCATTCAGCTGTTAATTATCTCACAGCACAAAAATAAACCAGACTTTGGGTCTAGGCGAAGGATGGATATAGTTTACAACGTTCCCAAATGTAAGACTAGATTCGCTCAAACCTTTAATAATTATCTTGGCCCCAGTATATATAATAAAATTAGCAGAAAACTTAAATTAAAAGATCTTAGCTGTCGGGAATGTAAAAGGATCATTGGTCAGTTTCTTAAAGAATTAGATTACTATGAGGTGGAAAATATTCTGAGATAAAAATAATAATAATAACTAATATATTTTAAATCATGTTAATAAATTATATATTTAATATAATATAATGTTAATAAATTAGTGATAACAAATGATATAAATAATTATTTCGAAATAATTTAATGTTAATGAATAATAATTTAAAGATAATATAATGATTATATATACATATACACAAACACTACATAAACACAAACACATTTTATATACAACACACTTGGCATGAGGGAAATATAATATTTTTATAATTTGATGTAAGTTATGATTTGTTGAAATAATTTATTGGTGTCTAAAATCTAATATAATAATCCAAAAATACAAAAAAAAAATAAAAATGAATAATATTTATTAAGTAAAAAACAGATAAACAATTTCCCAATTATGATAAAAAATTGATCATCTGGAAACTTTACTTATACTATGTGAGTTTTCGTTACTACCTTCAAAGTTAAAATCAAGTACCTACCGCAAGATTTAAGTGTTTGATACAATGACCCACAGTTTTACTTATAATTGGTTAAGTGAATTTGTTTTGTCTAATTAATCTTGTCTAAATCGGCTGTGTAACCTAAGTTGTGTACTGTGAACGAGGAATACTGTCCCACCGTAATACAGTTCAAACTAGTACGGGGGTCAGGGTGAATCGGTTCGCAACAACCAAAGTTTAAAGTGTACCTACGATTTTTATATAAGGTATGTGTATTTTTAGAAAATAAGTAAGTTTTAGCTATGTAAATATCATTAAGGTTGTTGTTAATTTGTGGAAATAAACTGAATTGAATTGAATTGAATTGAATTGTGCCGATTATCGTGACCGCCAATGGCCTTTTATCCAAAACCTTCGACGACCATCTGTCGAAGCTGTCGTTGCACGGTTGGATCAAGGGCCTGATACAGAAGGCAGTACTCCTCGATACGGCTCGCATTGTGAGGAGGTTCCTGTCTCTGGAGCCCTAACCACCTGTAGCTTGGACCCTGTCCCCGACACCGGCGGACAACTAGTTTTTATATTTTTAATGTTTTTTTTTAAGAAATGTTTAAAAATGTATATGATATGTATATAAAAATGAATAAATGCAATAATAATAGAATAGAATAAACTTTATTGTACACCAAAAAAGTAACAAAACTTTTACACTAATTTAAATCTATGGGTACAATGGCGGTCTTATCGCTGACAGCGATATCTACCAGACAACCTTAGGGTGGAATGTAAAAATTTGAAATAGAAAAAGGGGGAATAATAAAAGAAAGTTTAACATATACTGGAAGTTGTTGAGTGTTTATTTGTAGAATCCTCATCCAGACAAACTGCCTTGCACTGTTTATGTAGAATCTAGTTTCTGAGGTCTTTTACATAATGTACACACTGACGTGTTATTTCCGGCAGAGGATAAGCTACTATGTGCTTCCAGTCAGTGAGGATACAGGTCATGTGTCTACCTGTTTAATGTTCCGCGGGTTTCTAACGTGCATTTAAAAATTATGATCACAGCCAGTATACAAAATAACAGCAACCCGCACAAGGTTCGCATTGTGGATTCTGTACCTTTCTACTCCTTATCACAGAGAGGAGGCGTGCCATCCTGCGGTGGGAACATTATAGTCGGATTATCACTAGTATAATTCTTTTATTTTTTTTAAAAAGCGTCCTCTGTTGCGTTGTCTGTTGCTGTAGGTGTCGCGTTGTATTTGAAGGCTCCTTGATTTGATAGTAGAAAAATTCCATGACGTCTAGATTTTCAGCTGCATCTTAGTAAAGTTTCACGAAAATAGTATGAAAAATACTTTAACATCGCACTAATAATATTAAATTATATTATTATTATTTTCAAAGTAACGAAGTGTTGTATTTTTATTATATACTAGCAATCCAGAGTTCTAATCTTGATTGACTCAGCATAGCTGAAATAGTTAAAATATACAGATTTAGTTTATTTTTTTAGGCAATTTTTAAGTATGAATACGAGCCAAAATAGTTCGTTGCTGTATTTTAATAAAATTTTAAATGAGAGCATTTTAAGTATTTTTTAAGGTTTATAAGGTAAACAATCTCAAAAATAGTAAGTGTTACGGCTTTTTCAAATAATAATTTTTCAAATTAATTGATATAAAAACCCTAATAGTCACTTTGTTGCATTTTGGCTGTAGATTAGTGATTATTATGTACAGCTAGCAGCGACATCACAAAAGCCATGTTGACATTGGAAATTACCATTCAAACTGACAAACAAAATAAAACTTCTACATCCTTCTGTGCACTGGTTTGGGTTTAGGTCTCGGCACTGGTGTGTGTGCAAGGTCTGAGGTTCATGTAAAATGAATGTTCCAACAAGTGGTCAGCAAATGACGCACCGCCTTCCGACTTTCAACAATATTATGTAATAATGATGACTTGCTTTTGTGTCGGGAATGAGAAAGATTGTTTGAAATTAAATTACGATAACTATAGTTTTGGGTTATGATTTCAGTGCTATGTCTTTGCACAAAAACTTTCGTAGATCAGTAAAAAATTGTTTAATATTCAGAATAGCTAACTGGTAGAAAATGCCTAAGTCTGCCTCTGTAATTTTGTGTGCATAAATTATTTAACAAATAAATAATAATAGTTACTACGAGTGTTTAAATGCTACTGACAACAACCAAGCGATCGAAGAGTGCCAGAGCCGTGAAGAAGACCTTTAAATATTATTATTTTCAAAAAGTAATTGGGAAAATTACTTTTTGAAAATGTCTTAAGTTTCTGATTTTTTATATTAACGCGTTCATATAGATATGGTTGTTAATTGTTTATGCATCTACAAAAGTGAGTTTTATCAGATACACCCAGTACTTTTGAAGGTAGAAGGTAGAGTAAATTTAGAATAGTATTTGAATTTGATAGGAAAATAATTAAATTATTTGAACAGCAGATTCCAGGAGCCTTCGCCTCGATCTAGAGCCACAGCCTGCAATACGGACATCCACCTAGAGGGCCCTAGCAGCTTTGTGTTACTGCTGCTGTTCGTTTAGTCTGCTCTAGAAGTCTAGACTACTAGTATTAACTAAGTTACTAATAAATATTTATTTTCGTTTTAGCTGTTCTTTAATTGAAATTAGACTCACATTCAATTCCAATTAAAATTACAGCGTGGTTATTAATTTCACTCGCCTCTAACAAAATTGGTCACGAATTCATACATTTAGGATACACACAATTTCCTTACGTTACAACATATTAATGACAAAGTACATGTTTTACATAGTCAAAAAACAAAGAAGCCTGCATAAATGAGCGTGTAAGTAAAAAGGAACTTTATCTCTGCGGATAACGGTTTCAATTTGTTCGCGTGAAAAGTGGTGGTTATGTGCGGAATGTATTAGCATAGAGGATCTGTTGGTGGGCTGTAATACATGGGTGTCGTTAGGATGACGGTGTTGGAGGATACAGAAGTTATGCCTAGCAACAAGAGATAATAAGTAGGCGTACACAGAGATAAATTACAGATAACCCTGACCTTCAATTTGGATCCCCACCGACCGTGTTCCCACGTTGTCGCCGTGGTGGGGCTTGCGTGTCTTTATGACCTTGAGGGCTATGCCGGTAGAGCTACTCATGCCGGAAGGCCTCAAGCGAGAGACCAGACCAAGAGGAACACATAGGCGGAGTCCAGACGGACCGCCAAGGAGGGTGCACTGTCCAGAAGCATCGGCACCAACAGCTGTTGGTGTTTTTGGACAGTGGTTTTGAGAGAGTGGGTTCGCCTCGGGTACGCGTCTGCTTATCAGACGTGACCACGATGGCGAACGTGGTTATTGGGGACCCCACCTCACAAAAAAGGCAAAGCTGAGTTCAGCACATCACCATGGACGCGACTCCGAAAAAGATATTACCCCAGGAGGGTACCGCCTGCACCGCAGGTGGAGAATCCCTCCCCGAGCAGAGCTCGGGCTGCCCCTCGTATTCTGGGGGGGGCAAAGAGCGCGTCAGGTCCCAAAAGGACCTGTTACCGTCCTTCGTGGACGCAAAGAGCCAGGGTGGCTCACCCACTGGTAGCGTGGAGTCCCTGGGACCTGTTCCCAGCACGTCCGCTGCGCCGGTGGGTCCTGCAGAGGCCGGCAGGAGCTTCGGCCTCAGGGAGGTGAGCGGAGACGCGGCGTCGGACTCCGATGCCGCGTCTTCGCTTGGATCGGAGAGGATGGAGGTGGAGGAGTCCACCTCCAAGACCCAGTTCCTCAAGCGCCGCATGTTGGGGGATGGCCGGAGGACATCCTCCGACGACGACGAACTGGGTGTATCGGCCCGCAAGGTCTCCACCGCTGTGCGGGGTGCGGGCCGAAAGATGGGGAAGGGAAGCCGGCGCACCGCCGAGGAAGTGGCCCGGCGATCCGTCAAAGTCGCCAGGGAGGGGTGCCACCCCGGGGCACTCAGGAGCCTGGTCGGCCCTCCGCAACCGGAGCCTTCGGGTAGCGAGCCAGAAGGTTTGGAGGAGGCGCTGAATAGGTTCACGGAGGTCGTGGCAGCTGCCATATCAGGCGTGGCCAAGAAAAGGGAGAGGGTTGCCAAGAGGCGATCCATCTCCCAGGCCATGACCTCGATAACAGAGGCACTGGGTATCGTCCTGGAGCCGTTTAAGAGATCCCTCAATAAGAGGATTGAGCGGCTCGAGGCGGACCTGGCCGGTCTCCGTGGATCTGGCCCTGAGGTGGCGAAAAAAGGGGGATGCAAGCAGGGGCAGAGTCGGTCCCAGCCCCTGCCCCAGGCGGAGAGCGAGTTGCTGACCCTGCTGCGGCAGGAGCTGGCCACCTTCCGGCAGCAGCAGCTGGAACAGCAGCAGCAGTTCCAAGAACGGGTCCAGCGGCAGTTCGCTGTCCTGGAGGGCATTGTGCTGCGCCCCCCGCTTGCGGCCTCCGGCCAGAAAAGGGTGGCATCGTACGCCGCCGCCGCCGCCGCGGCCCCGGCTGCTGCGCCCAGGGTGGGCCCCTCGGGGCAAACTGGGCGCGGAGCCGTGGTGGTGTCGGAACCTCCGAGGCTGGTCCAGGCGGCCAAACAGCAGCAGCGGCAGGGGAAGCCTACCCCCTCCCCAAAAGGCAGAGCGGTGCCTGCTGCTAAACCGGCGGGACGTCCTGCTGCGGCGGCAGCGACTGGACCGCGCCTGCCGCCTCCCCTGCCCGAAGAACCCTCGGCTGGCGCCGAATGGACGGTCGTCGGCGCCAGCAGGAAGGCGGGCAAGGCGGCTAGAGCGGCGAAGAAGCGCGAGCGGCGACAGCAGCGCAGGAAGCGGGCCATGGCGGCCAGACTTCGCGCCCCGAATTCCGCAGCTGTAGTGATTACACTACAGCCAGCTGCGGAAAAGAAGGGCGTGACGTACAACGCCGTCATGGAAAAGGCGAAGCAGGCGGTGGTGGGCCACCTTAGCGAGTTCGGAGCCACTGAGGGCTTCCGAATGAGGCGCACCGCAACCGGGGCCCGAATATTGGAGGTCCCTGGTGCGAACAGCGGCTCTGCCGCGGACGCCCTGGCCGCAAGGATCAGGGCGTCTATGGACGCTGAGGAGGTCCGAGTGTCCAGGCCCACAAAGTGCATAGACGTGCGCATCATGGGCCTGGATGACTCCGTCAGGGTGGACGAGGTGGTGGCCGCCGTCGTCAGGGCGGGAGGGTGCCAGGCCGATCAAGTGCGGGCTGGCACCATCCGTGCTGACAGCACGGGCATGCGGGCCGTTACGGTCAGCTGCCCCGTGTCGGCGGCCAAAGCCATCACGGCTGAAGGCCGTAGGCTCTTGGTGGGCTGGGTCTCCGCGCAGGTAAAACTGCTGGAGCCCAGACCTCTGCGGTGTTACCGCTGCCACGTGGGGCACCACGTGGGGGCCCATTGCGCCGCGGAGGTGGACCGCAGCGACCGCTGCTACCAGTGCGGTCAGGCCGGTCACAAGGCCGTCGAATGCCGTGCAACGCCGCACTGCTATGCATGTGCGGCGGCAGGCAAGCCGGCCGACCACCGGGCTGGGGGCAGGTCCTGCGACCCCCCTGCCAAGGCCAAGGGCAAAGTACGGAGGCCCATCCACCCGGACGTACTCACCGCCGCAGCCGCTTCCTTGGCTGCCACCGCTGTCGCCGCCGCACCCGCCGCGGCAGGGCCCTCACGGAGGGCTAGGGAGGAGACTGTAATGGACTGTCAATAACGACCCCATTACGTCTCCTCCAGGCGAACATCAACCACTGCGCCCCCGCTCAGGATCTGTTGCTCCAGAGCATGGCGCAGTGGTCGATCAATATCGCCGTGGTCTCCGAGCCGTACAATGTCCTGCCCAGGGGAGACTGGGTGCGGGACCTGGACGGCTCGGTGACCCTAATTTCGTCGGCCGCCGCCGGTACCCCGACCCTCGAGGCCGTCACGAGGGGACGGGGTTGCGTGGCAGCACGGTTCGGGGACATTGCAGTGGTAGGCGTCTACCTGTCCCCGAGCAGATCTCTCGGCGATCTTCACATCTCCCTAATGGAGCTGAAAGCCGTCGTCGCTGGGTTTGGTTCCCTCCCCGTGGTCGTTTGCGGGGACTTCAATGCCAAGAACTTGGCTTGGGGTTCCCGGCTCACGAACCAGCGGGGTCGGATGGTGGAGGACTGGGCTCTGGAGACAGGCCTGGTCGTCCTAAACCGGGGTTCTGTCCCCACGTGTGTGCGGATGCGGGGTGACTCAGTGGTGGACATCTCGTTCGCCAGCCCCGCTCTGTCGCCGCGTGTCGTCGACTGGCGCGTTATGGAGGGGGTGGAGACGTTTTCGGACCACCGGTACATCCGGTTCGACGTCTCCGCCCAAACCTCGATTGCGCCGGTCCGACAGAACCCTTGTGGTCCGCGGTGGGCGCTGAGGCAGATGGACCGGGAGCTCCTCCTGGAAGCCGCGACGGTACAGGCCTGGGTGCAAGCACCGGACAGGCCTGTCGACATAGACGTCGAGGCAGAGTGGTTCCGGGAGGCCATGTCGCAAATTTGCGACGCGGCAATGCCCCGAGTCCCTCCAGGACGTGCTCAGCGCCAGGTATACTGGTGGTCGCCAGAGATTGCGGCACTGCGCATCGCGTGCAATGCCGCGCGACGCCGGTATGCCAGATACCGCAGGCGCCGCATCCGTCCACCGGATGCGGAAGCCAGAGAGGTGGAGCTGTATGAGGGGTACAGAGCGGCAAAGCGCACCCTCCGAGCGGAGATAAGGCGGGCCAAACTTGAGGCCCGCAACGTGTGGCTGGGGACTCTGAACGGGGACCCATGGGGACGCCCGTACAAGTTGGTACGGGAGAAACTCCGCCCCTGGGCTCCCCCGCTGACGCAGAGTCTCCGGCCCCAGCTCGTGGAGGATGTGGTGAGCACTCTGTTCCCCACGCGAGGGGAACACTCTCCCCCGCCCATGGCTCCGCCACCGGCGGTGTCCGACGCGGACCACGATGGCGACGACGACGACAACGTTCCAGAGGTGACCGAGGTAGAGATGAGAGTGGCGGTACGAAGGCTGAGTGCCAAAAATACCGTCCCAGGACCCGACGGCTTGCCTGGGAAGGCATGGGTCCTGGCCATGGAGGCTCTCGGGCCTCGACTAAGAGGGCTCTTCAGCGCATGCATGGAGAGGGGCCAGTTCCCACTTCGCTGGAAGACGGGGAAACTGGTCCTCATCGCGAAGCCGGGGCGCCCCGCGGACTCTCCGTCCGCGTACCGGCCCATTGTGCTGCTCGACGAGGTGGGCAAGCTCTTTGAAAGAGTAATTGCAGACCGCCTCGTCGCACACCTAACACGGGTGGGGCCGGATCTGGCGGACGGCCAGTTCGGCTTTCGCAGGAGGCGCTCCACGGTGGACGCCATCATGTGCGTGCGAGCTCTCACGACAGGGGATGCAGTGGCCCAGGGCAGGTGTGTCGTGGCGGTGTCTCTGGACATCGCCAACGCCTTCAACTCCCTGCCTTGGAGTAGCATTGGGAGGGCACTCCGGTATCACCGGATGCCCGACTACCTCTGTCGTGTGGTCGAGGCGTACCTGTCAGACAGGTACATAACCTACCCCGGTCACCAGGGGGTGTGGGAACGTCGAGAGATGTCGTGCGGTGTTCCACAGGGATCGGTACTAGGGCCGCCCTTGTGGAACATCGGATACGATTACGTGCTGCGCGGCGACCTCCCTGACGGGGTAAGCGTGGTCTGCTACGCAGACGACACGCTGGTCCTGGCGCAGGGAGAGTCGTACCAGGCGGCGGTCGAACTAGCGACACGCGGGGTCGCGACAGTCGTTGGCAGGATCCAGGAGCTGGGACTCGAGGTGGCATTGCACAAGTCCGAGGCCATGTGCTTTCACGGCCCTCGGAACGCGCCACCACCGGGTTCCCGGCTAACGGTGGGAGGAGTCCACATCGGCGTCGGGTCAACGATGAAGTACCTGGGACTCGTTCTCGACAGCCGATGGGATTTCGACGAGCATTTCCGACGTCTGGCTCCCAAACTAAATCGGACTGGGGCTGTTCTCTCGCGGCTCCTGCCCAACCTTGGGGGTCCAGACGCCTCCTGCCGGAGGCTCTACGCGGGGATCGTTCGGTCCATGGCCCTTTATGGCGCGCCGGTGTGGGCGCCGGGGCTGCGGAAGCAGCCGGCGGCCCGGCTGAACGCGTGCCAGAGGGTCATGGCCATACGGATGGTACGAGGATACCGGACGATTTCCCGCGAAGCGGCGAGCCTTCTTGCTGGCCAGCGACCATGGGATCTGGAGGCAACAGTCCTTGCACTCATGCACGAACGGCGCATGGAGATGCAACGCCGGGGCGAAACTCCGCTGCCGCAACAAGTCGCGGCATGGCGGACAGAGTTCCGGCGAGTTCTCATGGTGAAATGGCGACAGCGACTGTCGCGACCCCGTGCTGGGCACGCCACAATCATGGCGGTAAGTCCCCTCTTTGAGGCGTGGTTGGAAAGACCTCACGGCGTCCTCACATTCCGCATGATGCAGGTCCTCACCGGACACGGTAAGTTCGGGAGGTTCCTGCACCGGATTCGTGCGGAAACGACGCCCGGGTGTCGCCACTGTGTGGCCCACCCGGAGGACACGGTGGAGCACACGGTGGAGGTGTGCCCCGCTTGGGCAGAGCAACGCCGTGACCTCGTGGGGGCAATCGGCGGCGGTGATCTCTCGCGCCGGGCCTTGGTTCAGGCCATGCTCCGGAGCGAGGAGGAGTGGCAGGCGGTCGCCTCCTTCTGCGAAGCAGTAATGCTAGCTAAGGAGGCGGCCGATCGCGTGAGGCAACGGTCCTTACGCTCCAACCGCCGCCGGGATTCCGATCCCGATTTCCGGCCACCGTAGGCGCGGGCTTGCAGATGGCGAGCAATGGGTGGCTCGCCGTCTGACCGTCCGGTAACCGTCCGGACCGAGCCCAAGTCGTCGACGGCGCGTATTGTTCCACGCGCGCCTCAAGGAGATGTCAGCAAATCGTAGGGGCCCAGCAGGGTCGAAGCCTACTGGGGCCACGGGTAGTGTGAAAGCGGAACCCGGGGCCCTGGGACGAAGGCAACGAAGGAACAGGAGTGGGTTTTTAGTCAGTAAGAGTCTGACACTATCTCCCGCTCCGCCCAAGAGCGGGGATGTCATTAGGATGATTTTCCCACCGAAAAAAAAAAAAAAAAAAAAAAAAAACCTTCAATTTGGATGAAGGAAGGATCAAATGATTCATCATCGTCTGCCGATCCTCTTGGGGTCAGCTTCCAGTTCTAGATACAGCCGACTACTCTTATCTCCACAAGCCAGGTGGCAAGAATGCGTGTACCTTTTAAGCTTATTGTCCACCGACGCGTAGCTTCATAGACGCGTATTCGCCATTATACACTTGGTGTACGCCTGCTCACAGTTTACATACAAAATTGTCGATGAAGCGGCAACCGTGTCGTGTCATTGTAGCTTCTCGAATACGCGTCTATGAAGCTACGCGTCCATGAACAGTAGACCTTATGTCGTCATAAGATTGATTCACTGAAACAAAAATTACATAAGGGCTACTGTCCATGGATACGATCAGAGGCAAACAAGCCGGAATTCAGAATCTTTCTGATGGTTGTACATTACAAGCAACATGTGTAGTATATATAGTCGTTCACAAATATTCTTTTGAGTACCGTAATTAGAGACACAATAGAAAGACAATGACCGAGCGAGCGTTTGCTCGGGGTTTAATGAAATATACTGGTTAAATTTTTTCTATAGGTGGGTAATCTGTATATATAAAAGGAGAAACTGGCTGACTGATATATCAACGCACAGCCGAAACTACGGGGTCTAGGAGTGTGAAATTTTTTCAAGGTTTCCTTTTATGACGTAGGCGAGCACTAAGAGAGGATTTTCCAAAATTTACTCCTTATGGGGATGAAACGAGTGTCCAAAGTTTGTATGGATATTTGCATTGCTAGTTTGATTATATTTGCATTGCTGCAGTACCACAGTGCTATTAAAACTAAAAGCGTGTAAGCTGTAAATGCGATTCGATACTATTTTTCATTTACGCTCCAGTGGGTGTGTGGTGCCCGGCACTCGGTCTGTACTCGTGCGAACAAATTGCGTGCCCGATGCGCAGGGGACGTTTAGCTGTGCACTCCGCTGTGAAACTGTGGTGTGCTGAGTAATTTGTATATAGTACAAAATTTAGTCTTTGCGGAATTATTCCCCAAGAGTTATTTTCGCCCTGGAACGCAAAGGGCCTCTGACGTAACACAAGGGGGTTTATCCAATAAAAGTGTCACACTTCATCTTGTTTCACTCAGAGTGGGACGACTCATTAGATTACTTCTTACGTAAGAAAAAGGATGTAGTAGCAGGTCGTGTAGGAAACTGAGGTTTCCCAGTTAGACTACTTGGTTTGGACGTTAGTCTTGTTAGCAAGACTAAAGTTGAATGGTAATGGGTAATTTCGTATTCAAATTTGGATATATTACGATAGATTTAACTCGGGTTGCTCGACTTACGGTGGCTTGAACGTGCGAGAAAATGCTTTAAATTATGAACAGACTTGTATTAAGCACTAGGTATATTTATCTATGCATTTGGACATTAGAATCTTACGTAAATAGACGTCATTGTACGTATTCTGTGAGGCGCAATGTATCGCAGAAGTGTGTGTAATTACAAAACAGGAGAAATCGGGCGGCGGCGTCACAATTAAATTTTAATTGGAATTGGCGCCGCTCACCGAGACAGTGTACTCACGTCTTTATATCTAAAGTTGAGTTCTCAAGACGTCGCCATTACCTGGAACAATTAAATTCATGTTGTATTAACTTGTTTAAGATTAAAGTGAATAAATGTAAGTAATAGAGACAGATGAAATTGATTGTGTAGTGTTTGAGAAGGCGACGTTTCTAAGAGCTTCTAATTGGCTCGCAAAGAGAAATTTACCACTTTTGTCAGCTCTGATTGTTTGAACATTGTTGGCCGACTAGTAACGGCCACGACTTACGACTTCTAAGTTGCGGGTTCAAACCCAGGTTTCATCACCACTGTTTTTTTTTTTTTTTTTTTTTTTTTTTATTCTCAATAGGTTCGCGCTTGACCGCCATCTCACCTGATGGAAAGCGATGATGCGGTCGACGATGGAACGCGCTTACCTAGAAGTAACCTATTCACTCTTGACTTAAAGATTACCGGGTTGTAGCTATCAGGAAACACACATTCCGGCAAGGAATTCCACTCCTTAGCTGTACGCACAATGAATGTGTTCCCAAAACGTTTTGTGCGTATAGGTGGAATGTCCACCATGTACCGGTGACGCGTTGCCGTACGTCTGGTGGTCCGATGACTGTTCTCAAAACAGTGAAGGAAAACTTCGTGAGGAAACCGGCATGTCCTAGAACCAAAAATTCGAAGACTAGTGACATCCACCAACTCGATCTGGGCCCGCGTGGCCCATTCCCTCTCCTAGAGAGGAGGCCTGAGTCCCAACAGTGGGAACATTATAAGGCCGACTATGCTATGCTATGATTGTTTGAACTCCATCAGTGTAGAGCTATGATCGATAGACTGCGTAGGTATGAACCTCCGTGCCATGTTTATGTAAGACTGTAGCCTCTACGGTAACGAACTACACATTATCGTAACTAGTACAAAGTTTTAGCTTCTGCTAGTGGCGTTGCCCTCCAAATGTTCCCAAAAGAATTGCTGTCAGGATAATATTTTACGCGCTTCTCCAGGATGTGGTCTACCTGTGTACCAAAGTTCATCCAAATTAGTTGAAACCGTTTGAACGCGAAGGAGTAAAATACATACACACTTTATAAAATGAGTGTGATTGGTCAGAAAGTCATGAAGGGAAACCAGTAGGAATCGAGCTGTATAAACCCTTCGTCTCTGCCCCCCTAGCCAAGTTACGATCGTTTCGTTTGCGTCGAAAGCCTCGAGTAGGCAACGCCTCCGATTCCTTTGTACTGACGTCATCTCAATGCTTAGTCACTTGGTCAGAACAAAGGATTCGGAGGCGTGGCCCACTCGAGGCGTTCGACGTGGTATGTATAGAAATCTATAACAACTTACACAATTCTACAATTTCAAAGTTACTCTTACCCCGGAATCAACAAAGAAAACGAATCTTCAGTTTTTTTTTTCAAACAAAAAATGGAAACGAAACAGCGTAAACCCCATTACTGCTATCCATACAACCCGGTGCAAACGGCTTCAAACAAAACACGCCGCTCCTCTCAGCGACCATCAATCAAGACAAGTGCCCTCGAAGCCGACAGCCATCAACAGGTCTCATCAACACAACACAAACAACTAGTAAGTAGTTCAACAACTAGAGCTGGGTATAACAGTTGTTAGTGTCGGCTTTAAGAGAGGCACTTTCAAGTGCTTTAGATTGGTAGTCGATAGTTAATTGGTAATTGACAATTTAAATATTAAAGATTTTGATCAAGGTGGCAAGCAGGGTAGATCCGCGAGGATTTTATGAAAAAGGAAATCGTAGTCTTAGAACGCAAAGGGCAACTGAAGGACACAGGTATGGTTTTAGTTACTAAAAGTCTGAAAAGCCTTCTCCCATCACCCAGAGCGGGAGAAGTGATTGGATGTTTTCCCACCTTAAAAAAAGCACGGTAGATGAGTATGGGGTTTTTTTTTTTATTGGGTTTAAAATCATCCTTGTGACATCCCCGCTCTTGGGCGGAGCGGGAGATAGTGTCAGACTCTTACTGACTCAAAACCCACTCCTGTTCCTTCGTTGCCTTCGTCCCAGGGCCCCTGTTCCGCTTTCACACTACCCGTGGCCCCAGTAGGCTTCGACCCTGCTGGGCCCCTACGATTTGCTGACATCTCCTTGAGGCGCGCGTGGAACAGTACGCGTCGTCGACGAATTTGAGTTTGGGGTTCTGAATTAGATCTCAAGTTGGGTAAACTGTTACTGGATATTGGACAAAGAATGCCCAATCGCTTTTTTCACATGAGCTTCTGAGCTTAGCTGAGCAGATAATTCTTTCTACTTTTATTTATATTCTGTTTTTAATGAAAAAAGAGAGTTAATACATTTTTGATTAAAAATGTCATTGGGGCTGATTAGGATAACGATTTTATAGTTTAAAATAAAACAAGTGCGAGTCGGACTCGCGCACTGAAGGTTCCGTACAAACTTACCTATGCAAATAGGTCAATTCTCAAATTGAGTTACGAAGATTTTTCCAAATCGCAAAAAAGTTTTTTTTTTGTAACGTAAAAAATTTAGAGTTTTCAGATTTATCCCTATACCTGTGCTATAAGACTTTGCTTTATGCCAAATTTTAGGATTCTGGATCTACGAAAAGTAACTTATGAATTTCGATTCCCTTGAGAGTGTCTTTGTGTGTTTTTTTTAAATCCTTAAAAGTTTTTGAAAAAATGTTTGTCATTAAGAATTTTGATTAAAATTGCAATGCTTCTATTGTTATATTTTTTTGACTTTTTTATCGGCATAATCAAGTTTCATTTAATGTTAAAGCAAATTACAATCTGAATAGAATTTAAATTCATACAGATAGAGCTTCACCATCATCATGCTTTCTGTCAAAAGACGTCCACAGCTGGTCATAGATCTCCCAAGTTTCATGATATCGACCGGTCCTGCGACTCTCGCAGCCAGTGTATCACTTATACCTAAACAACTTAATTAAATTAATAATAATACTGAAGAAACTCCGAACACTTCTGAAGCGACTCGCAGCAAGTTCCAAGTTTCTTCGCGACGTTAACGTTAAATAAAACCGACAAGTTTATTAGCAAAGACGACCGCAAATATTCAAGTAAAGGGACCTCGAATGAAAACTTGCGAAGACCGCCTTTGATACAAACAGTTTCTGAAGAGTTTCAGATCGATACCGAGACCGCGGAGTCCCAGGTTGTGGGCGCCGTGTACCTCTTCTAACTTTATAAAGACAAGCTTATTACTTTACTTCAATTCTTAGGTGTAAGTTCGTATGAATGGCGTTTATTTAGATAGATAGATATTTGTTTCATAACTTTCTGAAAACTGATTATTGTTTAAGTTATAACGTTTTGTTTGTAGCAAAAATCTGTCTCTCTGGTCAAAACTTCTAGCAGACTTTCAGTCTTATTGAGTAGTCAGTCATTCAGCCCTCTTATTATATTATTATTATATAATATTAGTAGTATTGAAATTTCCATATTATAAAAAAACAACTGAAATAATAATAGTCATCCTCTTAATCGCAACTGTCACGCTGTCGCGCCATTGATCCAAACACGGCGGCCGTGTACCACAGTACAATATCGAGAGCTCGATGGACCGCGTACACCTTTGTGTGGCGTGCATTATGCCTGCCTTACTGTCGCCGTGTTCCGACGGCTGCCCACTTGCAGCGTGACACGATCTAAGCTTTAGTCGGATGCTGAGGAAAACAATGAAGTGTAGACCCAAGCTTATAGGACTAGATAGCAACTGGTATGAAGTTGTCAGATTTGTTGTGAATAAAATGTATGTTCCTAATTTTTATTGGTTTGATACGCTTATAATAAATTATGTATACCATTTAAGTACGAGTTTTATAACTCTTGATTTTCTAAATCTTCTGGATTTACAATATGGAAAATATTTCTCTTTTTAATTAAATACACGGTTTACCAGAGCTATTGCTATGGCAGCATCAAGCGTCTATGACATGAATAGCATTGTATGGAATGCATTGTGCTCACCTTACTGTCAGCGTGTTCCGCCTCCTGCCCCACATACGCGTGACATGACATATTGAAATGTAGGGAATACAACCTAATCCCTGAATAGGTACTAGGTTAGATAACCTTAATGACATTTAATTCTATTTTAAATATTATTTATTTTTAACACAAAGGTCGATGGGTAGAGAGTGCATTGTTGCATTAAGTTCGCCTATGTACACCACTATTACACATAAAGTTAAAAATATACATAAATGGAAATCCTGTCAGAATATTCACCTGTATATTATATAATAAACGAAATCCCCATCGAAATATCTTCATTCTATAATGTGCTAAACATATCAAGCCAGGAAAAAGTAGGGTTTGTGAAATGTAAATTAGTTTTTCGAAAAGGCAAAGGTAATATTACTGCTTTATATCACTGACAAACGTCACCCACACAATACCCCTACATTTATTTACTCCAGCGTGTCACCACGGGTCCCTCCCTGCCGCCAGCGTGTCACCGCGGGTCCCTCCCTACCGTCAGCGTGCTCGCGCTATTTAAAGCGACACGTTCTCCAGTCCGGACCGCGGCTAATGTCAACTATCTGCTCTCTCCTTTGTGCTCGCCACATAGCTGTGTACTTGGACAAAGATAGGAATGTTTCTGTTGACTGCGGTGGAACTTGTCCGCTCTGCAATTAAGACGAACATTGCTTTGAAAACTACTTATCCTTACTTCATGTGTTATGTTAGTTATTTTACGTATGCTTTTGAATATTTTCTTTAATACAGAGGAACCCACTGCTCATTATTTGGCAGAAATTAATTAATAACCTCTTGAGACGTTCAGTGATGACCTGTTTTTCGGACAAAAGCAATAAGATAAATCCTGTGGCTCACTAATCAATCTTCTCTTCAATTCAGCCATTTACTAGCCTACCATCTAGAGATAATAAATCAGTTACAAACATAATACAAAACCTTCCAGAGGCCATTTGAATATAACCGTTTGTTCGAAATATCTGGAACACGAACTTAGAAATAAATAGGCAGCAGTAACAATATACAATGGATAAACGAGACCTAGATACTATAACATTAGGACACCGGTCTCAGTATCGGTATCATTGGTTCACTTATCACAAAGTATGGGTGTCGCTCGGCCACTTATGGCCATCATTGTGTGGCCGGCCACTCGGCCACTCGCGTTATTGTGAGTTATCTCTTCTATTCGGTTGAACGCGTCTTGAAAGCACTTTTCTTTGAATGTTGTAAATGTGTGACAATGTGTTTTATTTTCTCGTTGTATAAATATATTGTGATACGTTTTGTGTTATTGTTGAGTATTGTCCACAGTTATCTTTTGTAAATTTATACCATAAAGTTGAGATGAATGACCGATGAGTATGAATATATACACAAATATCTAAGTAAGATATTGAAGATATAGCTGAGATATAGACGAATTTCAAAACTTTCAAGAAATCAAGCACGATGTAGTGTCATAAATGAAAATGGATCTGGAGGGGGAGGAAGGTTAAATTATTTTGCTAAGAATGATTATCTTTATTTTTCTATAATAGTGAGAGTACATGACGAGGACTTTATATTGAATTTATCTAAAAAGTGTAATGATACAGATGAACTTAATATAAACTTAAAGAACTCCTTTCCTCCTATCGAGAGAATTTTGCTTTTACGGCCTCGGAGGTGGGTAGATGTAGCTTACATAAAATCACTATTTGAACTGTAGATGATATGCCAGTTCGTTAACCTAACTCATGCGATCTCCTTTCGATATCACAGTAATCAAAAATATACATACATGTATGTACATACATATTTAATCTCTTTATACCTATTTTAGTGTACAATATAGTTTATTCTATTCTATTCTAAACCATAAATGTAGAATCAGATAGTTACAAAACTGAAATGTAATTCCAAGAAAGTCGTGAAACTTCGATAAAATTCGCATCATTGCTTTCCAGGAACATTCGGCTGACTGCGGCGGACTGTGAGTGCTGCCCGAAGACATGTCCCAACTTATCTCGCTGTAACTTGGTCCTACATTACTTTAAGTTGCTCTCACATGGTGCAACTTAAGTGACAGCTCTCAGTTTAAGTGCTCAGCGCAGATTGCATGTCGGTAGATCGGGTTTCGTGATCGCGGAGCTTATTTTTTAGTGCGACAGTCTGAGTTGGCTCTGGGCTATCATCGAGTTGTGACTGTGAACTCAAGAGAGAAGTTCGGCGTCCGATATTACATATATTATGATTATGTTCGAAGATCTTAGATAAGTATAGTGGTTTCTAGAATATAAAATACTAGCGACCCGCCCCGGCTTCGCACGGGTGCAATACTGATCACGTCATACTAAGTATAAAAAACTTTTTATTTGCAATGTAAGCGCTAATTTTCTAGCGCTGCTTTACGACATCAGATTAGAAACCTCTAAAATCATCAGCGTTTCTCTACTATATTGTGCATGTATTATACACATAAACCACTCTGTCTATTGAAAAAACCGCATCAAAATCCGTTGCGTAGTTTTAAAGATCTAAGCATACATAGGAACAGACAGACACGAAAAGCGACTTTATTTTATATTATGTAGTGATTAGAACAGACAAGGCACGATGTGTGAGCTGAATTGTGATATTTTAAAGAGATTTTGTCGTTGAAAAAGAGCTGTTATTCTCATCCCATTAATTATTTATATGACAGTAATTAATCATGGATAGTTAGAATGTTATCCTTTAAAAGTAACCTACATTAACACGAGCAAATGACCCGTCATAACATTGTTTCGGTTGACCTGACAGATAAATATAAGATAAAATATCAGAAGCGAAAGGATTCTGACACGTCTCATCGGTGACAAATTGTCGGAGCAACCTTCCGTGACGTCACGACGTTACGTCATCATAATATACACATAGCTATGTATTTTTGTTTGTGTAACGTTATTGGTACATTATATTTGTGTCTCCTTCGCAGATATTATTGCTATAATCATGAATTTATGAGCCTCGTAAGTGATATTAAGTGTTATTAGTTTCATGTGAGGATTTATTAGCGCTGCTTTATATTTGAGGTGAATTTGTGAGGTAACATGCGTTACTTCCAAGAAAAATATCTTAGATTATGAAGGCATGGAATTTTGCTTATCATTCATCATCATCATTTCAGCCGAAAGACGTCCACTGCTGGACATAGGCCTCCCCCAAGTGTCGCCACAATGAACGGTCCTGTGCGTCTCGCATCCATCGTACTCCCGCAACCGTTACCAGGTCATCGATCCAATTTTGCTTAACGAAGACTTAATTTTCCTAAAAAGTAAAACTGTATTCCAACTTTTCTAAATTCAAACTTAGCCACAGTTTATTTTTGGGATCTACTTTCGAGACTTAAGTGTTAAAACTAAGCTAAACTTTATCGTTTGTTTTATAAAGTTGAACGTTATTACCGAAGCGAGTTTTTTCCTAAAAGGAAAGTTGTTTTCGTCGATCGCTTGTATAAAATGTCGCCATTATCAATGATTCATCTTTGTTGACGACAATCTGTCATGTCAAAACTTATTGTATTCTTCTGAACTTGTTCTGTGATGAAAACAGACTAAGTATAGGTACGAGTTTCTATTTTATTGCGGGCATCTACTAAAAACACTACTGACCCGCCCCAGCTTCACACGGGTGTTAGAAATATCTGAAAATCTCAGCTTTTCTCTAATATAATATGCATGTATTGTACATTTAAACCTTCCTCATAAAGCAATCTGTGCATTGGTAAAAACTGCATGAATATCCGTTCAGTATATTTTGTGTTTATGACGTTCACACAGACAAGCCAACACTGTGGGGAACTCTATAATATATGAGCATTTGATTCGGTTTTTCACCTGTCAGAACAACAAATAATATGACAAAATTATTACCTAATTAATAGGTTTTTTTGATCATAAACAAAAAATAAAAACTCGATGAAAAATGAACTCTCTGACCGATAACAAAATCCTTTGTCACCCTCGTCATCCCGAAACAGGACACGTCTACTGCCTATCAAATAACAAAGCGTACCTATACCCAGATCTAGGTCCTAGACTATCTCGGTTAAGTCTAGGTCTTCACACGGACCTTCGTCACCGACATGTCAGTGTTAGTTCAACCGTCCATTACTACTTAGGATCAGTATGAAAAGGTTTACCGTGTTAACTGCACGGTTTGCTTGTTAAGAAATAACTACAGTGCGCACACGTGTCCCATGTACGCCGATATGGGCGCGTCGGTTTTCATACATTTTATATGGAAACTAGACTAGTAGAGATACATTAGATTCACGCCACGCGACGTCGTTCTACGTACAAATTAGGCGTGATCCACGTGTGCGTCAGTTTAATGTAGTTCCATCACCGGACCACCAGGCGTACGGTGATGCACCGCCAGTACATGGTGGACATCCCACCTATACGCACAAAACGTTTTGGGAACACATTCATTGTGCGTACAGCTAAGGAGTGGAATTCCTTGCCGGAATCTGTGTTTCCTGATAACTACAATCCGGGAATCTTCAAGTCAAGAGTGAATAAGTTACTTATAGGTACGCGCACACCATTGTCGACCGCATCGTCGCTTTCCATCAGGTGAGATAGCGGTCAAGCGCCAATAAAGAATTAAAAAAAAAACCGAATGGACGTCGTCATGATTTTCAGTGGGAGCGCATGCCAAAGAGAAATCGCCTGGACAAAAAAGGATAACTGGATAAAGCTAGAGCGATGTGTGGAACATCTTAGAAGACGATTATTGGTAGATCGGAGATTTTTATTATAACCAGAGCAAAGAAATTGGATTTGAGAAATCAAATAATAAGGAGAAGAAGGTTTATCCAGAAAAGAAAACAAGGTAGTTAAGACTCTTAGTACTCTACGCTGACGGATGGGTCACCATTTTTTGATTTTGAAGAATAGAGTTGAAAAGTTCTTCAGTTTTAATACCCTGAAGAACTTCTAAACTATTTACAAAAACTGTGTAATCACGAGGGTTTTATTTGAGTTTTTAAGTCGAAGTTTTACTGTCTATGCTTAGCGACGAGGTTGACGTTATATTAGAAGACAAAACTTTTAAAACGTATCTTAACTAAACTAGCGTGGTTTTCTCTAGAGAGGCAAAGTTTTTATTTCATTAGTTTACTAGCTTTTAGCTTCATTTTTTGGTGTTAAATATACTTATATTATATCTAATAATAATGATCATTTTATTTTAGGAAATTATGTCGGAATTATAAATTACAAATTACGTAAATAAATAAATTAAATCACTCAATAGCATAATGAGCCTTTTAATTTTCCCACTTCTGAGACTAAGGCCTCCTCTCTAGGAGAGGGTTATCACTCAATAATCTATATAAAAAGATTACACATTAAACCATTTCAACTAAGGTTAGTGAAGTAGATACGAAGAATTAGAGTACCTAGTCCCAAATCCCTTTCGCAAAAGCAAATCTATTTCGTAAAAACACTCTCACCATTATTTCAATCTCCCATCAGCCTCTAAGTAAAGCCTTCCAAATAAAGCCTTCCGCCGAAGTGTATCGTAAAAGAAACGCGGTTATTTCCCCCGACAGGTCGGAGGTAAGCTCCTCAGACGAGGGTGGAACACACTAATAATGTGACCATTTGTCATAAATGTACGAACTGACGGACTAGCGGTAATGGAGTTATTGAAGAGAATTTATTGTGTAAATAGGCTTTTATGTGTCATTCAAACTTATTTTGGGGAAGGTTTTACTTGTAATGGATACTACACTTATAGTAAAAAAAATCACGTTCAATTTGTAGCAAATTAATGGCTCTAAAATACTTTGTTCGCAATGCTTTCATAGTATATTCGTAGCACTTTCGTAGCGCTTTCGTGGCATATTCGTAGCACTTTCGTAGCGCTTTCGTAGCATATTCGCATACCACTACGTGCTACGCAAGAGTCTACGAGACTTTTTTCACAATCAATTAAGCATTATTCCATTTGACCTTTGTAAACTTCAGGGAAAACCTAATTTCCTATAACGATGTCTTAAACTAACAGGAAAATGCTGTTTTTCCTCATTGCTCTGTAGTTTCCTCCATTACGATACTACTGGGAATAGATTATTTTGCTCGTTTAACCTTTTCTAAGATATTTTAGGTTCTGTACTATGTAAAAGGAATGCATTCAATCTTTTCATATAGATAAAGAGTAATTAACGGATTTCTAAATTACTTTAAGCAAATAACAAAACGGGTTATGATTTGCATTCTCATTTCTAAAACGTCTCCGACTTCCCCAACATACAGACCAATTTTTTTTATATTGATTCTTACCGAGATCAAATTCAAATACAAAATACATTATTTCATATAGGCCTACATGGGTACTTATAAAACGTCAGATGCTAGTGCATTATTCTGAGATAGGAGCCATTTTGGCCTCGCACAGGTCTTTTTTTAATAATGTTAATGTTTTTTTTAAAATTAAGTTTAGGGATTAGTTACTGTTTATTTTACTGTTGTTTCGTCCTGTGCGAATCATAATAATTATTTTTTTCGATCTTTTTTTTTGAAAAATATAGTTAGTGATAGCATGACGGGTGACAGAACAGGATGGAAGAAAAAGACGTGTTGCGCCGACGCCGAAGTAATACGGGACCAGAGCAGGAATATGACGACATTAACAGGTGTATCGATCATATTACGACTTCAATTTAGACGTTTTTTTAATAAATGGTCGAAGTCGGTGGCAGAGTACCTACTAGGAATACACGACCTAATTTATTAACAGACATCGCTAACATATTCAGACAAGGTTAACATAAACACGCGGTTCGATTCAAAGCAGTGTTATCGGCTGAAGTCACGACAAGACGACAGACAAGTTGTTGTGTAGTAGATAGTGTCGTCATCTTGTATGGTGTCTTGTTCTGTTGTATTGTGTCTTGTTGTGTTGTGTTGTAGTAAAGGTGTTTAGTGAATCAGCGTGATAAAGGTTTTAGAATTGCAGCGCATTATATTTAGTTTCACTTTTTTTGACTGACCGATATTGTGACAATTCAAAAGTGCCAATTCAAAATAAACGTTTCTGATTTCTATATCTTTATGAATTTAAAGGTAATACTTTAATTTCTGTACTTTTTTTTTAAGATGGGAAATCATCCAATGACATCTCCCGTCCTTGGGCGGGGCGGGAGGGCGTGTCAGTTTACTGACTAAAACCCACTCCTGTTCCTTCTTTGCTTTCGTTCCAGGGCCCTGGGGTTCTCTTTCGCATCACCCATAGCCCCAGTATTTATGCACTTGCGTTTGGAGAAAAGGAAATCAAGATTGTCAAGTTTTTTTTCTCATAATTATAAGACTCGTTCAATTCAGAGCAGTACAATGTAAAAGCTATCTGTTCACTACAAAGCGAGTGAACACATTCGCCATGTTTTGTGTAAGAGGTGGTCGTGCAAGTGATGCGTTTACTTACTTATATAAATTATATACACAATATAATAAATAGAGCCTTAAAGTTAAAACATACAATTGGCAGCCCTATCGCGTTCTGCGATCTCTTCCAGGTGTTGTGGTAGATAAGACAATCTGTGTAGTTTTGTGAAGTATTGCTGGCTAAGTTGATTTGCTGTAGGTACGCGTACGGTATCTTTGGAATTTGAGTACATAAATAAAAGAACAACTATGTTTTATTTATGTACTTACTTGAATTTGGAGTAAAAAGTCTTTGTTTTCTTCTTTTTATTCTTGTCACTGCGGATATACGAACTGACACACAAAAATAGGTACCTGTGTGTTGGCAACATTTCATCATCATCATCATCATTTGCGTCGAAAGACGACCACTAATGGATATAGGCCGCCCCCAAGTGTCGCCACAATGAATGGTCCTGTGCGTCTCGCATCCATCGGATTCCCGCAACCTTTATCAGGTCATCGGTCCACCTTGTCGGAGGCCTTCCAACGCTGAGTCTTCCGGTACGCGGTTATCACTCCAGAACCTTTCGGCCCCAACGGCCATATGTTCTGCGAGCAATGTGCCCTGCCCATTGCCACTTTAGTCTTCGTGCTATGTCGGCCACACAATGACTACATAGTGCAACCAAAAAGATTTTTTGTGTCCGTTTCCTGAACGCTCTCTCTCTGACTTACCTTGATGGAAGATTGTTCAACTTACAACAATAAAATTATTATGAAATTGTGCCGAAAAGTATCACGTACCTGTGCCGCATACAACCTCTCGTAAAACTTTGCAAACATGTCCAATAACCGTTGATTGAAAAAATAAAACAATATCGTGAACAAAAATACCCAAGGCATATAAATAAAGTCCCAAACCTTCGAAACCTAGTTACGATACATGCTGCACAGTAGTCGCAGTGTCCGCGCCGACGTATTGTAAGTCGTTAGTTTACGGCCGCGCGCCCGCAGGGAAATCACGCGCACTCACATCTGCTGGGAGTATTTGAGAGCTACTGAAAGAACAAGTGACACACACACGTGCACTGCTGGAAATTCGGAGAATACTAGGTAATGTAGAGACATTTTTGTACACACTTTTTTTTTTGAAATCGTCCATAGATATCTCTCGCTCTTGGGCTGAGCGGGAGAATGTGTCAGAATTTTACTCACTAAAAACCCAATTCTGTTCCTTCTTTGCCTATTTTATTTCTTCACTATTGCTCTTAATACGGTGAAGTAAAACATAGTGATGAAACCGACATGTCTTAGAACTGAAAATTCGAAGACGTGACATCCACTAATACACTCTGGGCCTGCGTGGTGGATTACGGCCTATTCCTTGTCGTAAAGAAGAGACCTGAGTCCCAGCAGTGGGAACATTACAAGGGTGATTGTGTTTATGTTATTATACTTGGTTGTAGTGACGTAGTGTTTCACACGCACCTCACTGTCGACGTATTTGGGAATCATTTCCCAATACAGGTACGAAGCCCACGAGCCAACACTAGTCCGGAGCATCGGAAGTCACATTGTACCCGCTGCCTCCGACACAAGTGTTTAAAGGAACACTCGGAACGGTTTTAGTCAATACGAGTCTGACAGATTTCTCTGTTCACCCCAGGGCGGAGGAAATTCATGAGAATAACCACCCCGAAAAAAAAAGAGGTATAGTAAACTCACATATAATTAATCAATTATGCTTAAGTAATCGCTCTGTGAAATGCTGGCACTCAGCTGCATCTGGTTAGACCGGAATACCGCCCCAATATGGTTGGGGAAAGCTGATTGATTTAAAACAACGATCACAGACACACACACACACATGACGTCAGTGTTCACAGTATTCACCGGCGGGAACCAGTCGCAAACAAGATTGGATTCGACTGTTTGCCGCCGTTTAATTAATTTGCGTCGGCTTGAACGTTTACTTTAGCGGAGCACGAGAACGATTGTATTCCCTTACTGTACGGGGGATTATAATCTGGCGTATTGTTGTACCAGAGATAGGCTTTAAAGGTGAATATTTTAGTAGATTTGGGGAAGACACCGTTAACAAAATAAAAGTGTCTGGAAGACCGAGAATGAACGCTTGTTGCTTTGCTGAGTTCCAACTTTAACCGTCTTCACAGCATTATTTGTTGTGTGTTACTGCGATTTATACAACGTAGCGATGCCGAGCCGCGGGAATGTTTTGAATGCGCTACCGTGGCCCTGGAACGCCAAAATCAACTGAAGGACACAAGTGACTTTAATCAATTAAAGTCTCACACGTCCTCTAGCTCGCGAGAAATAATTTGAAGTCATTTGTTTCAAAAATAAAACCTATGCGGAGGATTTTTAAAACGCCATATTTTAGTTTGTTTTTAGATAGTTAAGATTAGTCCAATGTTTTTTTAAATAATTATGTAAATAATATGTAGCTATTGTTGAATAAACTGTTCACCCTACTTTACGTAGGATCTTGTTATGACTCCATGACGCGCGTACAAATCGCTAGTCAAAGACACTTTTAAATAT
This sequence comes from Mythimna vitellina, assembly GCA_949316375.1. Taxonomy (NCBI): domain Eukaryota; kingdom Metazoa; phylum Arthropoda; class Insecta; order Lepidoptera; family Noctuidae; genus Mythimna; species Mythimna vitellina. Next base: position 834,514 of record OX438693.1, read on the forward strand.
TTGTGATGGCACTTGGAATAAAGTTTTGGGCTTTCTAATAACGGCAAGCGACTTTGGAATGACCAGCAGTGATTGTGCGAGTGCGGCAATCGTCAACTGCTCGCGTGAACTCAGCGAGGTAGCGAAGTTCTCCAAGTAAATCGAGATCGCAACCTCCATACCTCGAACTACTCATACTGCGAGGCAGCGCGTAGGCTGCGCTCTCGAATATTAGATACTTATTGTAATCAGCTTGCAGATATCAAATATTACGTAGAACGTAGACTTTATTACGTAGAATCACATCAGCAGTGGTCAGAAACCCGTCCTCAGCGGTGAATACTGAATATCCAGTAATATTCAGTTGATGAAATCCAGCTGCGGTTTCGATTTCATGTGGTTAATGTAATTACGAGGTCGCGCGTGTTGCGGCCGGCGGATTATGAAGCCGCTCCGGTTTTTAACAATATTCATTTATATTTAATTACATAACCAATGTTTGTACAGGTAAATAGGGAAGAAACAATATGAATTTTACAAGGGTTGAGCGTATTAGGGGCTCATAATAAAATAAGTACCTAGGTAATTAATTATGTGTTTCTTTTTGGTTACATAATATGATGTTTAACTGGATTCTTTGGTGAATTAGCGTTTTTATGAACAGTTTTAATCCTGTTCATAAAAATAATACTTTGCCGTCTAAAATGCCGTCCAGTAACTAAGCGAGGTGAGGGTCGAGGGCATCCCGCACAGGATAGGTCATTGTGACGACACTTGGCCTATGTCCAGCAATGGACGTCTTTCGGCTGAAATAATGATGACGATATGATAACTAGGTGTAACTTGTTGTCTTATTTAAAAAAAAATAGAATACCTAAAAATATCAACGAAATTCTGGTTCGCCGCTGTAAAACCAATTTGGCCAAATGGGGCTTCCTCGACCCGTCTCTAACACAGTGCCAGTATGGAGCCACTGCACAGGACATGCGTCATTTGCTATGCTGTCCATCCTGCACCACCGCCTGCAGTTTCCAGGATCTATACGAGGGCAATGACAGAGCCGTAGAGGTTGCCAAATACTGGTCAGAATTTTTTTTTGTTAAAGTAAATCGACACGAAAAGAAGAAGAAGAAGAACGAAATTCTACCAAAACCAAGTTTAATATTATATTCTATTCACTAATAGAAACATTCAACTTGAATATTTCAGTTAAATAACTAAATCTAACAATAGCTACACCAAACTATTCACTCTAACAGCCAGGAATGCAGAACATGTCCGAAACTCTCCACTGCGTAAGATAAGAGTTTGGAACCTGAGTACTCGCTTCGGTTCACACGAGACATGCTGTTCGGATGTTATCGTCGGATCGTTCTTAGACTTATTTTTATTGGTCGACAACTCGTACGCTAGAATATGAAGACTCACCGTAGGCAGGCTAACGACTATTAAAACATTAGTTGATAACGCGGTCTGCCTAAATGGGTACCTCGTTGCGGTCATATTGACCAAATACATCTGTATAAAGCGTGCTCGTGTCGCACAAAGTTCTAGGTTTGATAGACCTTTTTTACTTACTAAAACCACACTTATACCCTTCAGTTGCACTTTGGTTTCCTTTCCCTTCCTTTTCAGAGAGTCCGTGTGGCCCCAGCAGGCATCGCCTCTATTGGTCCCATACTGTTTTGCCTGACATCTCTTAGAGTCGTGCGTTTCGAGGGCTCTGTTTTTACTGGACGGTGGGCTATGTATTGCTAGTGCTATGTAAGCGTTACAGAAATCAACCTTACCTAAAATACCGTGCCGTTTAATGAAAAAATTTCCCGCATGCGGGTCCCTTCCGTGCGTAAATGCCAGCCGTCAGCTGTAACTGGTTACACTGGAAGCCGACCCTAATATACTTCAGAATAGGCTCGGCGGATTGATCGCAACCTTATTCATGACTCAGATTTACCTGCCGAGGTATTGAAGCTCTATTCATAGCCAAGGTATTGTTCTAATGAATTGCGTGATATTAGTAAATTATCGCCTGCTTACGAGTCAGTGCGTTGATGCAATTGCGCTCAAACAATGCGTGCTCGAGTCGTCGTGAAGCGTTGGATTGAACACGGCGGCTTGCATTCAACCTAGGGTAGGCTGAATGTAAGCCGCCGTGTTCCCGTGTTCATAGCTCCTTGGCAAAAATATGTGGGAATATTATGAGCTGATTATTTATTTATTTAATACTTTATGCACAAAAGTACAGCGGCTTAATGCCTTAGGCATTTTCTACCAGTCAACCTTAGGGTGATGCAGAGATAAATGGTGGTAGGTGCAATAGAGAGAAAAGGCGAATAGGTACAAGAATAGATATACTAAAAAACCATAAATATCATACAATTATACAATACATACACAAATTAATAAACTATCTACATATATATCTACCCCATTAAAGTCAAACAATTGGTTCAAATCGACAATTTGAAAACATTAACGCTGTGATGATACTACTGCCAACTTTATATAACGTTACTTTTATGTAAGCGTGAACAAAGTTCGTCAAAATCAATCAAACGTCTTACAAATCCGCTGAACATAAACCGGTAATTACTCAGTTCCAAACATTGAAACCATATTAATTAGCAATAAGAGTGTCATCACACGGGCGGAGTGGCGACGGCGCGTCCTCAAGCGTGTGTACTATATTAAATTCACGCGACGCCGACGCCGCTAATTGGCTGCCCGGCACCCGTTGCCATGGAACCTGGCGCGCTCCGCTGGGCTGATACATTGGCTGACAAGTATCTGCACGTGAAGTCTAAAATGGTGATTTTGGGATTTCAACTCATAATTGTACCTATTTTATATTAATGAATAATTTTATGAATCTGTAGAAGTTTTTAGTTGTGCGCGCATCACGTGAAATGTACGAAATAAATGTAGATAACTTTTATACATTAATATTGTGTGTAACTTAATATATTACTTAGACTTTGTTTCATCGCAATCGGTTGACTATATCGAAACATTCGAACATTCATTGACTGTTAGGCGGTACGAAGTTCGCCGGGTCAGCTACTTAAGAAATAATTTTGATAAAACTTAGAATGACACATCCTTAGTACGAGTAATAACTTCAACAAATACGACAGTAACGCTCTGTCTGCCTATTTAAGTAGCTCGTCACGTCTTAATGGGTAAAACGATTTGGATGAAATGAGCATAAAGGTAAATTATGTCCTGAATTAGGATATAAGTATCTATGTTACTTTTAATGACAGGAATTGTTCAATTGCAGTGATATATTAGAGATTTTAAGCTCAATTTGTAATGTTTTAGTGGTTCTGATAGAAAACATTTACAGACGAATACTTAATTACTAATTTGCTTTCGGTAATAGGAAGGTACTTGTAAAACGTTAATTAAAATAAGTTTTATGTTTTGGTCGAACAATAACAATATATTCAAAACGATGAAATGTGAGTTGAGTTGGCCCATGTACCATTGTTACGAGTATATTAACTTTGAACATTTTCTCGTAAAGGAAATATGTTGCCTCTAACATAGTTACCACTAACAATATTTTATGCAAACAATATTTATAAAATAAAGCTTGCCTTATCTATCAAGGTGCTTAGTTTAATGAATAAATTACATTTCTTATTGTGCCAGGCAGCTGAGAGGTTTTTTTATTTAACACGTAGGCGTAAGCCTAAGAGGTTTGCAAAAATCAATTTCACTAAAACACTACTTACAAAGAGCCGAAAAAATATTCTCGACAGAGCAGAATATTAAAATTCAGCGCGCACCTCCCGATAAAATATGAATTTGTCTATGAAAATATTTTGATTTCGTCCCGTACCTTATTATAAGTACAAGTACTTAATATAAAATTCAATTACAGGACAAGTTATGATGAAGGTAAAAATAAAAATGAACGTTTAGTTTCAGTTCTAAATTAAAGTGACATTCTCACTTTGATTTTATTTGAAAATTCTGTCAAAAGAATGAAACCAGACACGAATAATCAAATTGAAAAATCACGTCCATACAAAACCTCTCCCTCACACACAAAAACAAACGCCACATCTGAATTAAATTTTATAAGAACCTCGACGAGAACTTCACTTGATCTGCGCTAAAACCGAACAGTACAAAGCAACGTATTTAACGTAGATAGCACGGTCTTTTGTGTGCGAGAACACAAAGAGCGGAGCTGCGGAACGCGGTGTTTGGGTACGCACAGCCTCGGGTACGTTTGTGGTACGCGGGCTGTACGCGCGCAGCGGTACGCGCCCGTGTGACTACCCCTTTACTAATTAATGCCGCTATTGTTTTCGCGAGCATGTGATGAAATAAAACGGTTTATCAAGAGTACGTTCTGGGCCTTTGTGCGACTATCTCTGCCTCTTTGTGGATGGCGGACGTAGCTAGATGTTCATTATAAATATGGGTTCGTCAGTTTCGAGGGTGTTTTGTGTTTAAATGTGATATCTTTAGTAACATGTAATACTGTATTTGACATCGTTTTCTCTTGTTCCTGAATTTCAGATACGAAATTAGTTCTAGTAATAAAAAAACTCTCACAGAGGAACCAAAACGATCACTTCCTGTTTCAAATTCCGGTTAAAAATTAAAATCCGTGTTAAAGTAATTCTCAGATCAACATAGGTAAACAACAAACCTGTTACTATTTGACTTCTCGCACAAACTAGGAGCTCAACTCAAACACTAAGTTTGTCTTACCGTTTAATTTCAACAGAACGCCAAATTAATTTCCAGTGAATCAAATTTTCAATTTCGACAACCCTTAGTTGGCGATAGGGTTGTCTACATCGGAAGTTGAACAAAAGAAGGATACTGTTTGCCAGCAGGGAAGTAACTTGCATCAAATCAAATACGGATGTTTTGCTCCTTGCGTTTTCCCGGGCGTATTATTCTGCAATGGTAGAATAATCCCCGAGAACAAAGCTCGCAGTTCGGACAACCCTGTGACGTGGCGTACAGTACATTTATTATGCATTTGAGGGATTAGTGTCTCTTCAGACGTAACGTTAGCGCGTTAGTGCCGGTCTGATGAACATTGTAAAGCCTAATGTGTAAGTACTTTTGGAAACACTAATAACATCGTATGCATTTTGTATGAGCGACTTATTTTGATGGTATTGCATTGCATCTGAATTTGATTCTCTATGTTATTTTAATATAGTAATACATTCCTGAATTGTTAATTTTTTTTTTTTTTTTATTTGTTTGGAAAATCATCCTAATGACATCCCCGCTCTTGGGCGGAGCGAGAGATAGTGTCAGACTCTTACTGACTAAAAACCCACTCCTGTTCCTTCGTTGCCTTCGTCCCAGGGCCCCGGGTTCCGAATTGTTAATTGGGGTAACGACATGGGTTTCATGGGGAGGGATAACGTGAGTCTCGCTCAATGTACGGTGACATTGCGGTAGACCCAGACGAAAATGGTAAGACGAGCTTGATAACATCAACGCGGGAGGAATGGTCAGTAGAAAGAAAGGCCGTGCAGTGGGACAGAACCAACTGAAAATTACAATTTAGTCATGTAAAATTAGACAATGGATCAGCGAGTGGCATAAACTAAAATATGGATGGTTCCTACGTGAGTTTTCCATGCGGGCACAAACACGTCGCACAGCTACAATAAAAGCGAAACCGAAATAAAAATCAGTGTAGCTTGTCTCGAAACAAGGGACATGACGTGTTTATTCGTTTTGTGTGGCGTATGGCTGACGTCACACGCGTGTCACCGGCATGAGACGCCATGTTCCGTTGTCGCTGGTCTGGTACCGACGTGTTTACATACGACTATGTTTTTGTGAACGTACACTGAATTTTACTGTAAACCTATAAGGATTTTTTGTGTCAACTGAACTTTGAGAAATCGTTCATAAGTTATAGCATTCGTAACGTATGCCTGTACAAAGTAAAATTAATGCTAGTTCGGTTGTTCTTTGAATTATTAGTGAATAGTACTTTTTTAATTTTTTTATTTAGGTGTTAAGTCATACAATGACATCTACCGCCCTTGGACGGGGCGCCAGGGCGTGTTAGAGTTTTGCTGACTAAAACTCACTCCTAGTTCCTTCGTTGCCTTTCATTCCAGGACCGGGTTTTCCTACCCTAGTAGACTTCGACCCTGCTGGGACCCTACAGTTTGCTGACATCTCCTCGAGCTACTCATTGCTGGCCGTCCGCAAGCCCGCGCTTACGGTGGCCGGAAATCAGGATCGGGATTCCGGCTGCTGAAGCATGAGGCCCGTTGCCTAACGCGTACGTCCGCCTCCTTTGCTAGCATTACTACTTCGCAGAAGCGAGGCCATCCCCTGCCACTCCTCCTCGCTTCGGACCATGGCCTGTATCAAGGCCCGGAGCGAGAGGTCGTTGCCGCCGATCGCCCCCACAAGGACATGGCGGTGCTCTGCCTAAGCGGGGCACACCTCTTCCGTATGCTCTACCGTGCCCTCCGGGCAGTCTTCGTAACGGTGCCACCTGGGCGATTCTTCCGCACGAATCAGGTGCAGGAACCTCCCTAACTGACCATATCTTGTGATAACTTGCGTCATGCGGAAGCTGAGGACGCAGTGAGGTCTTTCCAGCCAATCCTCGAAGAGGGGACTTACCGTCATAATTATGGCATGTCCATATTAGTGTATAGTACTGAGAAACAGACCCAAGTCAACAGAAAAGTGAATATTGAGGGCTGTGAGAATGTCCGAAAGTGGGACTGTAGTCCTGGAACGCATAGGGCAACTAAACGAACATAGGTGGGTTTTAGTCAGCAAAAGTCTGACGCGCCAACTCGCTCCATCCAGAGAAAAAAGTAATAATATTGAAGTAGTTAACATGGTCCAAAAAAGGAAACTTAACTTATCAAACTGCTGCTTTAGGCGTAGTTATGTTCTATTTAAAAAAAAAAATGGGCAAGTGCGAGTCGGACTCGCGCACTGAGGTTTCCGTACAAACTTACCTATGTAAAGAGTTCAATTCCTGATTTTTCTTTTTTTGTTGTGACGAACAACAAATTTTCTGTTTTCAGATTTATTCTTATACTTGTGTTATAATAAGACATTGCTTTATGCAAAATTTCAGGATTCTGGGTCAATGGGAAGTACTCTAGAATGTTGGTTTCCTCAAGTGTCGAAATATATGTTTTTTTGCGACATAAACGGCCATATATTTTTTTCCGTTAACTTAGAAGTTTAATTTTTTCACAGCTTCAAGGGACCGCAGAAACCATATACTTAGCAGAATATGGTTACAACTCGATACGTCCACGCGTTTATATATGACTTGACAGACAGACAGGCAGACAGATAGACAGATAGATGGACGGACAACAAAGTGATCCTATAAGGGTTTTTCCATTTTGAGGTACGGAACCCTAAAAACAAACAACAAATACAAAATCTTTTTACTATTTATCTTCACCGAATAAAAAGAATACATATAATTCTAAAAACTAGTTTTATTCTGGTCTTAGAGACATTTTTTATGTACACACAAAAGTTTCGCAATAAAAGCTTCTTGAATCAAAGCCTTGAATAACTTTTCTTGAACCTTCGTACGTTATGTCAGTTTCAGATTCGTTTTCAGCACCTCCATCCAACCGACCCAAATTCGTCACAACAAGTTTATCTGTTACCGAGTGAAAGGAGTTTCAAACACGGAGGAGGGTCCAGGCGGCGGTCAGGAGGTGCGCAACATGATGTTGTATAATAAATAATGAATAATTTGGAGATGGTCCTAGTGAACAAACGTATGATAGGTAGGTTGGAACAAGTCATCTAGCGTTATAGTTCTGTATACTCTTGGTTTAATTAGGTTTAAAGAATTATTATTTCTCATAAGAACATATTATAAACGTTCACATATATGAGATTTAAAATTTTGGTTAAATATTTGTCGTCTAGTGACGAAGCATGCAATACACTTTATAGTAAAATTACAATAATGTATACACAATAGGCTTATAACATCACGTTATACTACGATACAGTATAACAGGGCACAACAAAATCATTGAAGACAAACATGTAGGTACATCTAACACAATATGGCACAGCTGACTGACTAGACGTCTCCTATATAATTGCCTATCTAGTTTTTTTAAAAGCATACTAAATAAAACAAAAGTCCTGTAAAGATTTGAAGGCGACATTTTCCCAGCAATACGACAGTGTATGCTAAAAAACATGAATGCCTCTTTCCCTTGATCAATTGAGTACAACTTCATTTATCTGACGACCGGTATCAATTTTTTTTTTAATTTTCTAATACTTTTTAGATGGTTCTTTAGAAAAAAAAATACGAAGGAGAGTGTATTATAAAAATTCTTTAAGACAGTCAAGCCGCAAAGAACCACTCTATATATATAAAAGCGAAATACCATTCACTGATTAATCACGAAATCTCAAAAACTATAAAACCTACAAATTTAAAATTTGGCAGGTAGGTTACTTATAGGGTGTAGACATTCGCTAAGAACGGATTTTAGAAGCAAATCTGTTTCAAAGTTTACCATGTGTATGATACCTTATTTTATGAAGTGAAACTTATATAATATCGTGTCAATGTTGTGAATTTCACATGGCATTAAAATTATCAATTAGATTCTTGCGTATACCTTTGATTACCCTTGGCTAGCCTGTTCGTCTAGTGATTAGTGGCCCTGACTGCCATGCCAAAGGTCGTGGGTTCGATTCTCATCCAAATGTTTGTGCGATGAGCACAATCATTTGTTCTGTGTCTGGGTGTAATTTATCTATAATATGTATTATTATGTAAAGATTATTTAAATAGCTCTCATCATAGCCTTTGCAAAGAGAGTCTAGTTGACTCTAATGATTTAGCTATGATGACAGTTATTTAAATAATTTTTGTTGTTTATCAATTCTAGAGTGAATTCTAATAATGAGATTCTATAGGTGATCCAATGCAACTACGGCTCTTTGTCCTCTGGCCCGATAAGCGTCTGATGGAATTAAAGTCATGAGGGTATTGAATTTTAGAGTTTAATCCCGGTCTGGGTGGTTGTCACTTTAGCATCTTAGGTTAGCAGGGCTGTGCGCTGTGGCTTTTAGCTTGGTTTTGCTGCAGTGGGGTTTAAGCAGAACAATGTTGATTAATGAGTGTGGATAGACACACAATATCATGTAAAAAATTTATGATAGTTATTTATCGTTTGCTCTGACTTAAGCTCGCTTTAGAAAGACATACACCGTTATTAATATTTTTCTAAGCACAGATATCTGTCTTAGGTTTAGGTAGGTCATGCTTAATCCTTCGAAAGTTTTTTTTAAAATATAAATGCTTGTTGCCCCCACATTTCTATTTATTGGGGCGTAGCTCATGTGATATAGAAAGGGGATCGCATGAGTTAGGTTCTTTATAGCTAACGAACTGGCTTGTAAAATATACTTTTAAGGATTTTGCAGTTTTAGAATAGGTTTGAAAATTGAGTAGAACTAAGAAATGTCTAGTTTTTTCAGTTCGGACATAACCATAGTAGCGATGTCGAATCCTGAAGAAAAGTACAAGTAAACCGTTATAGCCTCCCAAGAGTTATATTCAAGTAGAAGTTCCCCTACCGCAGCTCTACGGTCGCAGAGTGCGACAGTATTTAGAAATATTTAAGTGTATTTATTAGTTATCTAATACTCATAACATATAGATACATACATACAATAGACTAGACGGCGTTGTGTGATAGTTGTATTAATATTACCTAAATATACTAAGTATATATATATATTAGTCGTTATATTTAGGTAATATATCATCAGATGATGATATAAAGAGAGTTATAATCTGATTAAATTCTCTGCTAAAGGCTATTATGTGAAGATCTCTTGTACTTGCAACAATACGTTACCAATCAGGTACGGCCCCGTACTGTTGCTGATTAATCGGCTTACCATCCATACTCAGACAATAATTACTTTCCTTATCTCCATGGCAGCCCACTGATAATACATATACTACCAACACTTTGAAAACAAATATGATAATACAGCCCTGTCTGTGAAAGGACTGAAGTGATGATCCTTTCATTTTAAAATGAACTAAAGCATTTAGAACATAGGGTTGTGTTTCGTTAAATATTGATTTGGTAGTTATGGTATTCCATTTGCAGAAATATGGGATTTATTGGCGTCTAAAGTCATTAATAGGAAGAGTGAGTAAAGGGATAGTTAGTAATAATTGGCCGTCCGAAGTATGCAAGCAATTATTGTTTGTTTTATCTGTTACTGTTGGGGGCTCGTTGAACGATGGCTGTCTGGAATTACGCCCCGAGGGGTGTTGACGGGTTAATTATTGTTTGTTGTGTCTGCAGTCAAGTGGTTGTTCAAAATAAACTAATAGTTTAGCATGTAAGGGCGTTGTTCTTTTAGTTTTATTTATGTTAGTTTGTTCTCTGGCTGGGGTCTCACGTCTATCGATACCGGTTTAACAAAACTTTTCTGTTAGCGGCCCCGCCAAACGCTAATTATATTATATAAAATGTAGGGCAATGACATTAGCTGGCACGTCACTTGTCACTTAATTTCTCCACAGGTAAGATGAAAATGCTAACAGAAATAATATATTTTGATACAAGTGGACGAATATTTTTTTGTGAACTGAACTGTAGGTTGGTCTATTTCTTTTTTAATGTTAGTTCTAATTCTTTATTTATTTATTTCTTTATTTAAAAATATAAGTTAACAACACGGGACCAAAACACTCAATATTATAAAATCTTTAAAACTAACAAACAAAACAAACTTATTAAATACTTACGTGAATATACTTCAAAAAACTTAAAGTGTATATATATATTGGGCACGCCACAATTATGGCGGTAAGTCCCCTCTTTGAGGCGTGGTTGGAAAGACCTCACGGCGTCCTCACATTCCGCATGACGCAGGTCCTCACCGGACACGGTAAGTTCGGGAGGTTCCTGCACCGGATTCTTGCGGAAACGACGCCCGGGTGTCGCCACTGTGTGGCCCACCCGGAGGACACGGTGGAGCACACGGTGGAGGTGTGCCCCGCTTGGGCAGAGCAACGCCGTGACCTCGTGAGGGCAATCGGCGGCGGTGATCTCTCGCGCCGGGCCTTGGTTCAGGCCATGCTCCGGAGCGAGGAGGAGTGGCAGGCGGTCGCCTCTTTCTGCGAAGCAGTAATGCTAGCTAAGGAGGCGGCCGATCGCGTGAGGCAACGGTCCTTACGCTCCAACCGCCGCCGGGATTCCGATCCCGATTTCCGGCCACCGTAGGCGCGGGCTTGCAGACGGCGAGCAATGGGTGGCTCGCCGTCTGACCGTCCGGTAACCGTCCGGACCAAGCCCAAGTCGTCGACGGCGCGTTTTGTTCCACGCGCGCCTCAAGGAGATGTCAGCAAATCGTAGGGGCCCAGCAGGGTCGAAGCCTACTGGGGCCACGGGTAGTGTGAAAGCGGAACCCGGGGCCCTGGGACGAAGGCAACGAAGGAACAGGAGTGGGTTTTTAGTTAGTAAGAGTCTGACACTATCTCCCGCTCCGCCCAAGAGCGGGGATGTCATTAGGATGATTTTCCCACCCAATAAAAAAAAAAAAAAAAAAGTGTATATATATATATATGTATTTACAAATTTGGTACGGCTTGTCATGGTAGATATCCAGATCTATGTGTTGAATGAGCTAAGAGTTGCAGCAGTGTGACTGTTCGAGCTGTGGGCGCTGCAGCGGCTCGACGTGTTTGTTTTTAAAGGTACCGCTAACCAGTAGTCATTCAGAGTCTGTACACATATTATGAATAATCTGACGTCAAGCAATATCGGGTTATTTTACTTTCCCACCTGCTTTAACTCCTGCCCACACCTGCTCCATTCCGGTGGTCGCGTGAGGCCAGGGTCAGTCGCGTGCCACCACCCCGCCCACTCGCTGTTCAATGCAAATTACAACGCCTGCTTGTTAGACTAGGTAGCGAGTAGCAAAGAGCTAGCTAGCTGTAAAGGTTTAGACCAACTAAAGCGTATCCCGTTCGGAATGCGAGACGAAATAAGCTCGCGGCAATTATGAACTTACATGTAAGGTAACAAAGCAAATGTGAATGGTAACGTCGCGTTGGGGGGGATATCTTAGAAGGACATATATACATAGACCTTGTTGGTAATATTCTTCAAAGACTGCCAGGCGTAATACCCGCATCAATTACTTTAATTCACCATTCAGTGAACAGCCTAGCTTTTTTACTAAACGACGCAATTTCACTAATCGCCCAAATGATATCTAGCCTTTCAACTAAATAGTTAGGCTTGGACTTGGATCGATAACGTTATTTTTTTTTTTATCTTAGCCCCGTTCTAGGAAAGTAAAGTCACACGTCTCACATATACAAGGCACCCAGACCCGAAAAACTTATCCGTAGGTCATACAAGTGTTTTGAATCGAAACCGCGACATGCAGCGTCACAGTCAATCGCGCAAGCCCTGCGCCAACCGTGCTGTCAAAGTTGTGCCGTTTAATTATTTGTTTATATGAGAGGCTATGGCAAATTGTAAAATTAATTTTTATTTATTGGCAATGTGTTGACGATGATCCTAAGCAAAATCTTTATTATATCTTGGCTCATATTTCTGTCCGTATGGTTTAAAGAAACCTAACATAAAGGCGATGAGGCGGGCTCGACCGCTCACTTAGCTCGCTTGCTCTAGCCTTATCTCCTACGAACCTGACCCGTTCACGTCGGGATGCACGAAGTTTTTTTAGTCACGTGGTCAACATATTGAATGGAATGAAATGTTATATATAATAAACGCATCGGTTGAATATTTTTCATTCAGGCCGCTAATTGAACAGCGCTGTTTAGTAATCAGGTTAAAGTGTTGAAAGGCAGTTCATATATTATGTGTGCATCAGTTTAAACGCCATAAAAGTGTTCACAATAGTCGCATCACGCGCGTGGGTCACCTCAGTGTGGTCACAGCTTTTCACGTCTGTTGTTAGACTAGGCAGGGAGCTAGGTAGCTATTACCGTGCTTTGTCTATCTCCCTCGCTGTAGGCGTTTGAGTAATGAGGGGTTACTATTAATCAAGTTACTGCAGTTAACTGCAGGGCAGGTATGGGTTTAATCGTCTTTCGTGTTTGCAGTTATTTTATTGTGATGGATTGCTTGAAGTTAGGGCTGACTGTCTCAAAAATATATATACGCATCAGGCTGCCAGGTTCTAATGGGATAGAGCCGCATGCACACTGATCGCTGGACCAAAGTTTCCACGCAGTGTGTTTATACAGATGGAAAGTTCTTCAAGACCAAGAAAGAGGTAGATATAGTAGGTAGAGAAGGTCTGCTCCGTCCGGTAATCGTTCGGACTGAGCCCAAGTCGTCGACGGCACGTACTATTCCACGCGCATCAAGGAGATGTCAGAAAACCGTAGGGGCCCAGCAGGGTCGAACTGGGGCCAAGGGTTTAATTCTGAAAGGAAAACTCGGCCCTGGTATGAAAGGCTACGAAGGAATGAGAGTGAGTTTTTAGTCAGTAAAAGTTTGACACGCCCTCTCGCACCCTCCAAGGGCGAGAGATATCATTAGATGATATTTCGACCTAAAAAAAAACCGCAACACAGTAGTTCAGGAAACGTGTTTCGGAAACTTTAATCTCAAAATAATCAACCTCAAGTTACGTATCTTTTACATAATCGAGATTAAAATATAAATGAGTTACTGTTCATTACGCGAGCTCTGAAACTATTAGTAGGTGCTTTAGTTTTTAAGTGTAGTCGTACACCCGATGGCTTAGTTCCACGTTCGGGTGACAGTCGGCCCGCGTTCGCGTGTGTTCGGCTCTCATTCAGAGAGCTTGCTCTATAATGAGGCTATTTGGCTAGAGTGACGATTTGTTAACATAGTGGGACTATTTTTATTGTAATCTATGGTTGTGGTTTCCGGATTTATATAATGACACAAAATTTGAGAATAATTTTAGTATTCGTCCGGATTTTTTTCGAGTGAAGTTCTGTGGCTGTTTGATTAATATTAACTGATTCCTAGTAGATATTGTGATGTAAAATTGGTGTGGTTTTTCAAGTATCTACACAGCAGGACAATATGTGGAATCACTGAAACAGGCGCAATCTGGTTAAAGTAGAACTGATTTTTAGGGTTTCATACCTCAAAAGCGGAAGAAAACGGAACTCTCAGACGAACGAAATGATGATGTTGTCCTTTCGTCTATCTGTTAAGACCCTTTGTCTCGGGAACACGTGGAGGTATCAAGTTGATATTTAAAAAAAATCTGAGAACTGTAAATTTATAGTTACGTCAGAAAAAAACCTTTTTTTTGCGATTCGGAAAAATATTCAAAGTCAATTCGAGAATTGACTTTGAATATTTTTCCGCGACCCTCAGTGCGCGAGTCCGACTTGCACTTACTCGGTTTTTTCATTGTAATGTTTAATATGAGGTAAGCGAAGTTTGCCGAGAAGGGCGACTCTATACATTTACTGCAAAAACATTAAAATGTATTAACCTCTGCATTCTAATGGGAACAAAGTAACTGTATTCTTCTTGTGACAGTGAGCACAAAAAATACAAGTTTATTCTGGTCCTCAAGTTTATTCCAGTCCTCAATTTGTTTTAGTGAAATTCAAGGCGATCCAAATATTATCTAGCTAGTTTATTTATTTTGCCATATAACAGTGGCAGTCACCAAAAAGGCGCTCAGGGAATAAAGGTCGACGAATCCCGGAGAAACGATTCAACCGTGTTAGATTCCACAATGAAATAGAACAGAATAGCGGAAGCATAAGAGCCACTAACTCAATATGAACCATCTCTAGGAAGGCCTGTATCAGTAAGGTCAGTTAGCTTGATCAATAAAAGGTTTACAAAAATAGTGCGACCTTTACAATTCCGCGAAGAACAGCAATTCGATATGCAAACGATCTAAACTGAGCACATAAAGCGGAGTCGCCTGTACCGGACTACTTTACACTGCGGGCCAATTAAAGTACTCGCACTGCTTAGCATTTTAATGTCACTTTTTGTTTCAAACTGCTGTTCGGGATTGCAGTATCGTAAATACTTGTAATTTAGTGGTTATTACGTCGTTTTGTAAAGGAATCTGTGTTATTGGAAGTTTTGTATAAGAAAATGAAAATAAAGTACCGAAACATATCGTTTGACTTTTAAAATAAAGAACTAGAATTATTATTGACTGACCTGTTGGTCTAGTGGTTAGTGGCCCTAACTGCAATGCCGGAGGTCGTGGGTTCGATTCCCACCCAGTACAAATATTTGTATATGTATTTAGAAATATATAAGTATGTTTATCAGTTGTCTAGTACTCATACCACAAGCTCTACTTAGTTTAAGACTAGATGGCGTTGTGTGAAAGTTGTGGAATATTTAATTAAATTATTAATTTGCTCTATTTTAAATGCAGATGTGTTTCAAAGAGCATTTATGTACTTACAGCAAGATTTTAATTAGTTGAAACTGTATAATTAGAGTAGCAACATAAACTTTTTTACTTAAACTAAAATTATAACGTAGTTCAGCTACTTTAATTTCCGTTTTTAGTACGTTGTATATCTCACACGTAACACATTTCAACTGTAAATTCCACGGACTCATTAAACAAGTGCTATCTACATCACATTAACAGCCGGCTAACATAAATACCCAGCACCTACATAAAGTGCCTCTCAGGTAATTACATGAAAACAAAAGACCAACCGTGGGCGAAGTCATACAAATTACGACAAAATATACAGGAGCTACTTAATGACAAAATATCCTATTATCCGAGGGCTATCTTAAACAAATTTATTCGGGTCGTAAATAAAATTGTGAGGTTCAGTTATTTTGGCCCGCTGTGCAAATCCCGCGGTTGGCTATTCGTTTAAAAATATAAAAATAAAATCTTGACTTGTTAGCTTATAGCTATTATAACCTGAAAACTAAAAAGGTATATTTTTAGGTAACCTAAAAACCTACCTAAATTTTCTTTGATGTTAAATGTAAAAAATATTTTATGTAAAGGCTTCTTAAAGTGTTCTATAAAAATCTAGATTTTTTCATTCCCGATAAAAAGGGCACTAAACTTGTGAATCTGATTTGAGATAAGTATATTTTTAGTACAGACTAACCAATTTTATTCTAGTATAAAATCAAACTGTACTTCTCCCCAATGAAATGTTGCCAAGATATTCCGTCACTCAGCAGTTGGCAGTGAATATGGTAATACTAAACATTTCTAATATAAAGTGATATTCTAGAAAATCATATTCATTCAAGTGCTCGAAGGCACCGGACGTAGGACTGCCTAACATATGTTTTCCATAACAATACCTGTATAAGTATATAAATACTTGAATATGGAATATATCGTCGTTGTGACTTTAAGACCACTTATGTGCTTCCTAATAAAATACTACTTTTACATATAAACTAATTTTACATGTTAACTGTTTTTTTTCTTACTATAGTACTGCTTTTGAATTCAACTAACCATAGCAAAATAAAAAAGCAGGAAATCAGCATTTTTTGTTATTGTTGGTTTCATTATAATTTTTCAGCAGACGGTTTTTTATCGATTTTCTCATAAAGTTGAATTTTACACATAAGAGGTCTTAAAGTCGCAACGCGATATATCAATCTGGTATAAAAGCACTTAAGCCCTTGGGTCCGTATTAAAACTTCTAGACATGTAAGAAAAAACCGACGGGACCATGTACAAAAACTAATCTGTAATATTGCGTCTTTCTGATGATTTCAATAACTTACTAAATATATTTTCCACATTGCAAATATTCTATCACATTTATAAAAAATCAATTTAAAAAAAAAATTGAAAACTGTAGGGGCCCAGCAGGGTCGAAGCCTCTGGGGCCAAGGGTCTGATTCTGAAAAAAAGACTCGGACCTGGTACGAAAGGCAACGAAGGAACAGGAGTGGGTTTTCAGTCAGTAAAAGTCTGATACTATCTCCCGCTCCGCCCAAGAGCGGGGGATGTCATAAGATGATTTTTCCACCGAAAAAAAAACATCTTTATAACTTTTTTCACATTACAGCAAACTAAACTGGCAAATTAATTAACCGAAAATTATCCAAAACTTTATACAACGAACTATGTAATACGCGACGTGTTTTCAAAAGTTCTGGTAGGTTGTATTAAGTCCGCCTATGTAATACTACTGTACATGAAGTTCAAATAAATAAATAATTAAGTTTGAAATTGTTTTTGAAGGCAACACTTGCAAGCTTTATAACAGTAGACAGGCAATAAAGAAACATGTGTACGTACTAGTCTTACGATGAGTTTTTGTAGCAATGTAATGTCAAATGATGAAACGGGAAAGTTTTGTAACGTTTATCATATTATTTTTTCTAAGTTAATACCCTCGCAGCCCCCGTGTTCGCAGTTCTAATGAATACAATCCACAGTCACTCTTAAAACACTACTTTTGCTGCGCTAGGAAAACTTTCCCGTAACAATAATAGAATAGCTCAATTTACGTTAGTGAAGAGCTTCTGTAGACGATGTTTCTAAATTTACAATTGCAATATTGGTAATGAAAGCATTCACTTATGTCTGAATTGTTTAAATTACACTAAAACTATTCTCCAGTGGGCGGGTTCCAAGAAATGTAAACAGTGTAGCTAGACGTTACATTACGATGTAATTAATTGCTTAGTAATTAGATCGCAGACATTAATCTTTCACAGTCACGTTAAATCCTCGTAAATCAGTTTTTCAATTGTCAATTTTCACCTAGCCGCAGTCATCCTCACAGAGATACAAACCGACCAACTCATTCCTAGAACACATCTCCCTCTATCGTTCTGCGAAGCAGTAATGCTAGCAAAGGAGGCGGCCGATCGCGTGAGGCAACGGTCCTCACGCCCCAACCGCCGCCGGGACTCCGATCCCGATTTTCAGCCACCGTAGGCGCGGGCTTGCGGACGGCGAGCAATGGGTGGTTCGCCGTCCGACCGTCCGGTAACTGTCCGGACCGAGCCCAAGTCGTCGACGGCGCGTACTGTTTCACGCGCGCCTCAATGAAATGTCAGCAACTCCTACAGTTGCTGGCCCAGCAGGGTCGACGCCTACTTGGGCCAAGGGTCTGATTCTGAAAGGAAGACTTGGCCCCGGTACGAAAGGTAACGAGGGAACAGGAGTGGGTTTTTAGTCAGTAAAAGTCTGACAGTATCTCCCGCCCCGCCCAAGAGCGGGGGATGTCATAAGATGATTTTCCCACGGGAAAAAAAAAATCTCCCTCTATCGTATTTTCTACCTGAAAAATATTTCGTTTCCAAATATTTGGAAACAGTTCGCTGTGTTCGTAGAAGTTGCAATACGAATAATCGTTCGCTTTCATGGAAATATGCCGAAATATGAAGTGGAAAACACTTTTGCTGTGTCTCGACTCGCTACACGTTCCAGTTTTCAAATACCAATTAATATTACGTACACAATTCTGGGTATCAAAGATTATTAGCAGTACAAAATTGTATTATATTTATTTAGAGCTTTCATGTGAGACGCTTTTTATTCGCAATTGAAGTGTGAACTAAAATATTTACTAACAGAATTTAACTTTGATATAAAATAAACAACATTAATGAAATATTTGACTGTAGATATTTATAAAGCTAGTGAATATTAAATGAATAAGATAAAAACACCACCCTTTGAAGTTCATCTCAAAGGCTTATTAAAATGTAGAGCGATTAAAAGTTCGAAGAGTTTTTAAAGTAAAACTAGAGGAAGAGTTACGTGAATCCTGAGAGTAGAGAGGGACCTGCCGTGACGAACAGCTAGTGTGGGTACAATATTAGTTTGATTAGGTTTTAAAAAAGAAAAAGTGAATTACTTAAGTGGTTACTTCTACACAAGTGCTTCATCGTCGAACAAATTATCACTTACCATCAGATTAAAAGTGGTCAAGCGCGAGCCTATGACTTTACTCTAAAAAAACACTAAAAGGATCTACTTTGATTTCGGAAGTCGGTATTCTCGGTATTTTTTGTTTCTTATTTAAAACCGACTTCTAAAATTAAAGTTATTTTGATCCTTTTAGTGTTTTTTTTTAGTGAAGTCGGTTATTTTTTTGTAAAAAGTGTTTTATTTCACACTTTTTAGTTGCGATATACTTATAACTTAGAGTGGCTATTTCTCATGACAATTCCAAGTAACCCAAATACTGCTAGGATTCGTTGTTTTATTATAAAGTTACAATGTTTCCCTTCCACCTGCCGGCTCCATCATCAGATCAGTTGGATGATACCATTTTCAAAATTTATTCAGAACCATTTATTTGTATTATCATAGCCGTTTAACTATTTTCATTGTGATATCTATGCGAGTATGAAGTGCCGTTGGCCATTTCTTGTCTTCTTCATCAGTTCCACTTCATCAAATGTTATTTTTTGACTGTAAATGCTTAAGTTCTCGATGAAAATACCAATATCACTATATGGTTCCTGTAATATTTAAGGAGTTCCCTCGATTCCTCGTTATCCCATCACGATAACTAGATTTAGAAAAAAATGGGACCAATCTGGAAGTATATCTATTAAGGGGAAAAAAAATTGCAAATCGGTCCATAAAGGAGGGAGTACGGAGGTAACAAACGTAAAAAATATTACAACTGAATTGATAAACTCCTCTTTTTTTTGGAAGTCGGTTAAAAAATAACTATGTTTTAAACTAATCGTAATGTAGTATTTTGAAATGACTTTCTGTATGGACCGGACAATAAAAACAGGAACGTTGGAAAATAAAATGAGTTCTTTATTATTACACACTAACAGGTTATTTATAAATATTCTTTTGTACACAATAAGTATACGAGTTATTATTATCTTCATATCATTATATATGTCAGTGAAGTCAATAAGTACGGAAGCTTAAGAAAGGATGAACCGAGCTAGGTGAAAAGTGACACATGTAACTTTGACAGAATTCGGTCTGACGTTTTCACGAACCGAGCAGATAAAGGTGCGGTGCTCTTTCCTCTGTCAGCAGCCGTGCGAACAACGTCGAGGCAGTCCCCGAGACTCGACGTTGTTCGCACGGCTCGTTGTGTGAAGAGAAAACCTAAAACTTGCATTATAATAAATCAGTTGTGTGATCAGGAATAGTTTGTTTATTGCTCAATACCCAGCTATCGCCCTAAAAACAGAGTCCCTGGACAGAGCTTCAATGATGATCGGTATCCTCAGCCGACATATATTTTTATAACACCCAGACCCGGAACACTTATCTGGGTGTCACATAATTATGCAATGCACCAACCATGCCAGCGGGATAAAGTAACGTAACTTACTGTACCTACTATATAATTATAAAACCTTATAGGAATTGAATCAAAACCCACAGCTACATCATCAAAATAATAAACCACGACTGGGACCGCCGTACTACCGTCACATTCGATCACAAATTCCCCTTTAATTCGAATAATTCGTTGAAATCTGCCGAATTCGCTGTTCCTCGTACATTCGCTCCGCAAGACCGCAATACATCGGTTTTCAATATAAATCGTAATTTGTTCCGACTACCCGCGGTCTCAATATTCCTGACTCACCTCTACTGATTAATACGTTCATTAACGTGAATTTAATATACTGAGGCAAATGTTTCGGGCTTGGGTTTTGTGTTAACCTTTCTGAATGATTTCATCATTAGGTTCATGGATTATGTACATATGTGAATATTCTAGTAGGGGCGTAGTTATGATAGAGGTTGCTGAAGGGAGCCTTATCCATAATCCAGGCTGCTCGAAGTTATATTTGAAAGCTATAGAGAATTAGCTCATGCCAGCGGCTTCGTCCGCCTGAAAGAAGAAAATATACAGCCTATGTCGCTCAGTGACACATAGGATTTAACTAGTGAAAGAATTTTTAAAATTCATCCAGTAGTTTTTAAGTTTATTAATTACAAACAAAAAATATACATCATTCCTCTTCATAATATTAGTATAGATTATAATTATCTGCATTCATTTTTATTTACATATCAATTATATTTTTAAATATTTCGACAAAAAAAAAACATTTAAAAGTATAAATTATAATTCTTCTTATAATTTATACATTAATTATTATATTATAATAATTTATACATTAGAAATATAATTAAATGAGGATTGCTAGGTACGAGTACATATAGTAGTATACTTACTATTGCAAAAAATAACATATATTGATACTACGATATAATCGATATATAAAATATTAAGTCATTGAGCCAGAAGCGGACGAAGCAGAGCTGACGTGGTGCACCCAATATCTACATTTTATTAAAGAATTTTGAAATTTCCTTCATCCCTAGTCCACCGCACAAGTCCATATTGTGAAATTCACTCACAAATTCAATACCATTTTGTGCTGTTCGATGCGAAATTCATTTCACAAATAGCGTGTCTGTTGTTTTTGGGCTTTTGAAAATTGGTTCAACACGAACAAACATTATTTGTTATTTACATTTCTAAATAGGTTCATACGATATTGTACACGAAACCATTTTCATCTGAATAGGTTAACGTAAATGGAATTTAACAAAAAGTACAAGTAACTTAGCACCCAGAGAGGTATAAAAATTTTTTTAGGTATCTCTTTTGTCCCGAGAGTCTTGATTATCTAAATAAAAATGAACCCTATAAATTTTAGACATAAGTAAAAAGAACACAAACTCGGAAACCTCATCTGTAAGACTCTTGTAAGTCATCCCAATCCCCTATTTTACAGTATTTCTCAGTACTGTTCCCAATATTTCCCACTATAATCCGCCCGTTTCCGCTCTCCGTCCGAACACTAATGTGTCAGTACACAGAGCGAGCCGCCATATTGCTTGTTTGTTCGCACGATAATCCTCTTACAGCCTTCGTTAAACCCAGCCCAGCGGATGAAAATCACTTACGACAAAATATTGATATTCCCTGAGTTCGCGTTGAAAAAGATTGTCATGTGTACTCAATATTTTATAAATCAAACTTTGGTTCAATTGGTGCAAGTTTTTTACTCGTTTTTAGGTTTCTGTACCATAAAAGGAAAAAACGGAACCCTTATTGGATCACTTTGCTGTCCGTCCGTCTGTCTGTCAAGACCCCTTATCTTGGAAACGCGTGGAGGTATCGAGTTGAAATTAAAATCACACTAAATCTGCGGTCCCTTGAAGCTGTGAAAAATCAAACAATCTAAGTTAACGAAAAAAAGATACGGCCGTTTGTGTCGCAAAAAATGTGCATTTCGACACTTCAAAGGAATCAAAATTCACAGGGTACTTCCGTTGACCCAGAATCCTGAAATTTGTATAAAACAAAGTCATATAGTATTGATATAGGAATAAATATGAAAACAGAAAATTTGTTGTTACGCGATTCAAAAAATCTTCGAGACTCCATTCGGGAATTGAACTATTCACATATCTTATACAGATACGTTTGTGTGGGACCTTCAGTGCGCTACTTGCCGAGTTTTTTTTTTATGGTGGAAATCTATAAATGACTTCACCCGCTCTAGTGTGGAACGGTAGGGGTGTGTTGGACTTTTGCTGACTAAAACCTACCAGTAGTTATCACTGTCTCTTTGCCAGGGCTACGGTAATTCATTCAAAATGTCCCGCGTTTTACTTGTCAATTTGGTTTACTATGTGTGGGTTTCTAAATTGAGTATTTCGAGTTAAGAACGTGTCAAACCCTACTCGAATGTCAAATCTTAACGGGTTTTCAGGCTTAAGTAGAGTTTGAGAAATACTCAACTTCAAATGCTTAAATTAGAAATCGGTAGAATGTTTGCCAAGAAGACATTATACAGCCCGTTCACAGTCATGTTCCCTCTAATTCAGTTTCACAGTGAATTATTCCCGCAGATACAATGATACTCTCAGAGATAATATACGGAGATACACAAAAATAAACACGTAACAACCAGAAACAATGTGTAGCTACACAATACGCGATTGTTGTCATAGACACGGACACAATAAAAGCACTTCACATAATCAATGGTAGCTTGTTCAGTCATCCGTCCTCTTCTGTTTGCTGCTGTGTGAGCGAGACAGCAAGAGCCGCGTGTGTCTTATGATAGATTATCAGCCACACTACCAATAAGAGCACACGCAAGGCTCCCGCTGAAGCTCAACGTCTTCAGCCGATATTAGGCTCCATCTTCAACTTTCAGTTTCGTTTTCATATGTTAGTGTTAACTCCATCCCTGGTGACTTTATGATGGACGGCCGGGAAAAAGTTTATATTATGAACAATAATATGAACTTTATCCGGGCTGGCCGACATTTATGAAGAACTGCTGCTGGTGACGAACCCTTCATGTAAAGAAGCTACATGCAAAACATTATTCAATTATACAAGGCAACAAGGGAGATAATTAAACAGGGATTTTTTTTTTTTTTAATTCTCGATAGGTTCGCGCTTGACCGCCATCTCACCTGATGGAAAGCGATGATGCGGTCGACGATGGAACGCGGTTACCTAGAAGTAACCTATTCACTCTATTTACGATTTCTAAATACGATATCATATAGTCTTAGTTCCAGTTCAATATCAATAAAAATTATACATAGTTATTCCATTTATTATAATCGAGGTTGTAGTTGAGTGTATAATATAAATAATCTTACGGACATTACATTTAAGAAAGAATAATCAAAATGGTCTGGTCAAACTGGTTTTTAGGGTTCCGCACCTCAAAAGGAAAAAACAGAATCCTTATAGGATCACTTTGTTGCCTGTCTGTCTGTCAAGACAGTGTCAAGAGTTGAAATTAAAACCATCTACTCAGGTCTGCGGTCCCTTGAACCTGTGAAAAAATCAATCTTCTAAGTTGACGAAAAAAAGATACGGCCATTTATGTCGCGAAACGTATATTTCAACACTCTCAAGGGAATTAAAATTCATAGGGTACTTCCCGTTGACTTAGAATTCTGAAATTTGGCATAAAGCCAGGTCTCATAGCACAAATATAGGAAAAAATCTGAAAACTGTAAATTTGTAGCTATGTCACAAAAAATACTTTATTTGCGATTAGAAAATATCTTTGTACCTCAATTCAGGAATTGGACTGTTTTCATAGGTAAGTTTGTATGGAACCCTCAGTGCACGAGTCGGACTCGCACTTGTCCGGTTTTTTTTCATTACATCTATCAATAGTTTGAGTTTGACTGTCATGAAACTAAATACAATCACGTCTAAAATATCCCATAAAAACTTACATAAATTCAACTCCAAAACTCTCACCAAACATTTAATATAATTCACAAAAATAAATGCTAGCAGCAAAACTTGAAAACTTTCAACGACAAACTATTTAGCCGATCAAAAGGCTTTCATAAAAGAATAAATCAACTTGGATCGCTCGCTCGCAGTCGGTCGCGAAGTTTAGTGAATGAACGAATGAACTGAATGGTCGGCTTTCGTAAGCTCCCAACGATTGGATTGGCATTTAGTTCTGAAACACTTCATTACTAATAAGACTTTAAACTGAATAGGATTACAACAGGCTTAAGATATCTGTTAGACTTTAGATTGCAGAGTTCTCAATAGTTACAAAAAGTTTTTTTCAATTAAATGATATTAACTAGTGTTTGACTGCGATCTCACTTGATGCTAAGCAGTGAAGCAATCGGTGAGGGTGAGGTGGAATAGTTTATTAAGAGCCTAGTCACTCTAGCCTTGAAGACACCTAAATTATAATCGTACTGGAAGACCGCTGCAGGCAAATTGTTTAAGTCTTTTGATGAATATAATACAATCATCATCTTCCTGCCCTTGTATTATTTTAAAAAAACAAGAACAGTATCTTTAGATGTAACCATATGACCTATAATTCGTGTTTTTCGTTTTTGATAGCCATATTAATAATGCAGTATAGTTTTCATAAAATATTTGGTAACCATCAAACTTTAACGAAGCAGTAATAAAATTGGCATAACAATCACGATACTATTATGAATACCTAGATATTTGAGACACTGGGTAAGTGGATTACCTCTTGAAGTGGGACAAATTTGCAGGTCCCTTAAAGTCCCAATTATCAAGGTTTCACTGTATCTGTGAAAACCAGGCGTCAACACTTAAAGGAAAAGATGAGAAAAGGATGGAATATTAAAATTGTTAATATCACCTGCTTTTTATCGTCATCTATTAAAAGACTTCTGCTGCTAAATAATCGCGTCTTAACCGAGGGCTATCAACGTCACCTTTCTTTTAATAAAACTGACACAAAAAAAGAGCAAATCCCACACAAAAAATACGATCGCTTTCAATTAATATTCAAATGAAACCATTAGACCGGGAGATCGCGATCACTAAATCAACGTTACCTAAAATAATTTTCCTTCTTTCGCAAAAAAATGACAGCTGTATCAAAAAGTGACGTCAGAATATTCAAAAGGTCTTGGAGTTGAATTATTCAGATGGTTGATTATTCATGGAGCCGGCTCCTTGCCCGAGTTCAGCGCACGTCATTCAAACTCATCGTACGTCATGCTTGTTTAATTAACAAGTCTTGCGTGGGGAAGATAATAAATATTGAGATTTTTAGACGTAAATTGTTTGAAGATTTTCTTCGACAATTTCTGTAAAGAATACACATACAATATGCTACCTTTAGATTTTTCATGATTTAGGTTTTAGAATGTTAATAGAAGGGGTTATCTTAAGGTACGATCAGGGGTAATTGTCGTTAGTTGGTGATGAGAGTTAACATCGGTCCTTCGCACTCGCTCTCCCTCCAGGGTACCCAGAAATCAGAATGAGGATTCCATAATAAAAAATAATAAATTCATTTATTTCAGGCTAAGGAAGACCCATAATAAAAATATAATTACATAACAATTATATAGCATTCAGCAGCTATCACATTTAATTACTAACACATTTTATATCTTGAATAAAAAGAAAGTAATACAATTGATTTTCATTTAAAAGTTGTCAGGCTTAGTTGGCTTTGAATTATTTATAGAACGTTACTTTAAATAATTGAAAGCTTTGCCGAGATAAATATTTCATCCGTCACGCATCTCATCCCGAAACTCAATTTCTTTACATATTACACTAAAGAATATCGAATAAGTAACATCACAAAGAAAAGGTAACACAAGCACAGCGTCTTATATTCAATTTACAAAAGCTCTCCAAAGAGTAGCATAGAATCTTAAGATAAAATAAAGGAATATAAACAACAAAGCAGCATTTAATATTGCGCAGTCACAGCTGCTTAATAAGACGATCTCAGACAGTGGTTAATATAACTAGCGGGAACCGCATCCATCTGGCTTATTCCGGATAAAACTGTATATAATCGGTTTGACGCAAACTCTTAGATTTACGCGACGTTTATTATTTTTGTTCTTTTACTACACAATAACTAGAGACAATGGGGCAAGAACACAATGGAATAAGGAAAAAAACATATTGTTTTGCTAACATTGTGAGCATGGCTTCAAAACAGTCTTAAAAATACACGCCTATTATCGTGTTTAGGTGTCAAACGAACAATTGGTTCAAAAAATAAACGGTAAAAATTAATGGTATACACAGAGGTACTTGAAAATTAGAAAAATAGTTAATTTTCAACAAAACAGTAGGGGTTTGTCCCAGTCAGTTTAACGCTAGACAAAAAAGTTCAGAGACGGCAAAGTTTTAATTAATCCACAGTTCGGAAGAAATCGACTTTTTAAAGGAATTCGTATTGTCCCCAATATGAAAAAGAACTGCTCCTACGATGCTTGTATTCTGCAGAAGCTCCAGAACTATTTTATTGTTGAGAATAACATAGAATTGATTCAAACTTGATCAAATATCGCTGTATATAAAATTATTCATAAACATAGCAAGATCCGGAGCTTATATGAATCGAACCGAACACCTAACAAATAACCTCAAAACTACAAGACAAACAAAGTATCTTCCACAAATAGCTTCCGTTGGCCTAAATTTCAGAGCGATACCTGTCTGTCACAACAGCTGCAGACAACGTGTGCAAGTCGGCCGTAACAAGTGTCAGCCGTGTCCGAGCAACCGGACGCCAGACGAGACAGCTCTCATCCGGCACAAAAGCCGGCGAAACGGCGGGCCGGGAGGAACAGAGGCTGTTTGATCTGGGTGTCGGGTTCTATCAGGTAGCTACTACTGCTTGGTAAATTAAATTATAATGTGTTTCGTGGGGTAACTTTATATTGTTCTGTTGTATTTTAGCTGGTTTTGATGAACAAAAGACATTTGTATGGTAATATGTAGTTAGTTGAATTTGTAAAGACGTGATTCTTTAAAATATAGATTTTGTGTATGTAGATGATATTGTAGGTAGTTTTAATGAAACAGCATACGAATTGACTGACATATTTAGTGATAACTTGGACTGTTTGCTGTCGAAAACTTTGACTTTATATAAGATTAAATTACATATTTAGCGTGATGATGGTTTTTAAGAACGATTTAAACGAACAAACATTTTTTTTATCTTAGCTAAGGCTTAATTTCTACCTAATTTTAAGGTTAATTGGAAATCATTGCCATGTATTGCAACTTTTAAAGCACACTATTTTGCGAACAAGCACGTTACCCAGAGCAACTAAATCACAATCCATCGCATGCCAAACAACAGTAAGTTGCCAACGAACTGATCGATACTCAACATGCACAGCACGTGCTCAGCTAACGAGCATAGTCGAGCATGTTGAGCATAGTAGAGCAAGTTGAGTATCGTAAGCAATTGCGTTTGTGAAGCTATGTAACGTGCAGTTATCGTGTGTGCTCGATTGCTAACAAACAGTTTACGAACGTCAACATGTTGGATAACAAAGGATTAAATGCAGGTATTCAAATATTCGAAATACATATTTCAAAAGCTTGTTGGTGCTACAAAAGAGGAAGGCTTTTGTCCAGCAGTCAAATGTAAAATAGTTGGTTTTATGCTGCAAATATAGGAGCGCGTAGACTACTATGTTTATTTACTAGGACGTTGAATTGTCGATGAGTCTATTTCGTTGGTCTTTAGTTATTTCTAGCGATCCGCCCCTGTTTCGCACGGTTGTCATAAATCTTCAAAAATTCTTGGCTTTTCTTCACTATGATATACATGCTTCATACATTTACAGCTTCCTAATAAATCACGACGTCTATTGGTATAAACCGCATGAAAATCCGTTAGATAGTTTTTTAGTTTATCGCAGACAGACCGACCCGGTGGGGGACTTTGTTTCATAATATGTAAGACTACCTTAACGTGTAGGTTTCTCTATACAAACTTTGGTCTTTTTCATCCCTTTAGTGGTGAATTTTTGAAAATCCTCTTAGTGCTCTCTACGTTATAAGAGGAAATCATGTGCAAAATTTTACGTTCCTAGTCTCAGTAGTTTCGGCTGTGTGTTAATATGTCAGTCAATCAGATTCTTATTTTACTTATATATAGGTTGGTTTTATCAATAACGCAAAAGTAAGTGTCGTTTTAATACAGAGACCTACGCTGCCTCCAATAAAATAAATAAACACCAGATCGTGTAACTGTCGAATATCTTTCACCCAATAACCGACGAATTGGTAAAAAATCACAACAAATCGTATACATCCGGTGTGAGAGCGTGAACCGTGAAGGCGGAGGTATCGGTGTTCGGCGGCGGAGGTAGTTCCCGCCCGCCCACAGATATTAATAACAAAAGGATGGTTCTCACGAGTCTTGCGGCAGACCTCTGATTTTGATCTTTACGGGTTTTTGCGTTCTTATTGAGTTGTTAAAAGGATTTGAAAGGTAAATGTTATTCTTTATATTTATTCATATTTGGCTTGACGTGTTTATTTATCATCCGAGGTTACTTACTATAATGTTCTATTCAATCTATTGTCATTCCATTCTGTAGCCAGCGATGGGAGCATACCTGTAACAAAAAAGGTTTTATTAGTGAACAACTCAACAACTTTCTAAAAATAATACATTTATACAGGCATGTTAATTAACAAAAATAATAATTGAAAACCAATTTTTTTTTTTTTAAGTATAGATGTTAAAAAATATCTGTTGTAAATAAAATAGGTACAGACAGTTAACGGTTTATCCATACTAATATTAAAAATGCGAAAGTAACTGTCTGTCTGTCTGTTACACTTTCACAGTTAAATTACAGAAAGAATTTTGAAATAAAATCAAAATACAAAACAACAAAAGTTTCTCGGTATTGTTTGTTTCTTATTTAACACCGTCTTCCGAAATTAAAGTTGTTTTGATCCTTTTAGTTTTTTTTTTTTTTTTTAGTGAAGTCGGTTATTGTTTTTTTGTAAATAGATTTTTATTTCACTCTTTTTAGTTGCGATACACTTATATATAACGAGAGTGCCTACAGCGCACTTGCCCGGTTTTCGACTTCGACTTCACGTCCGCAATAACCAACATTCACGCAGACGAACCCGCTGGCAGAAGCTAGTTATTATATAATTTATAACAAATATTACAGTAATAATAATAATTATGATGAAGTCGAGGCATCATAATATTGTAAAGTTTCTTTAACAAAATAACCTCCAGTAAAAAATCAGGTACTTTTTGTTACATTTAGGGTTCTCTCCAGTGTTCTCGTTAAATTCCATGAATACATGATGTATGTACGTCTGTCAGCTCGAACCCTAAGGTTCAACTCTACATATTCATGAGTCTGCTTTTATTTTAATATCAAACTGTAAAATGAAAATGAATTTATCAAATTATTCTATTTTCTCTTGTAATACGATTGTACCTCTGGGTGCTCTAGAAGCTTAGTTACTACTCATTTTATAATTGCTTCGGGCTTCAATTAAAATATTAATTATTTGAAAAGCTAGTAAATTAGTTAAGTTTGAATGAAATGTTTTTGAATTTCAATTTGTTTATTTAGGAACCACACTTGCATACAAATCGACCTTTGGAAAGATAATAATGCAGCAGTGTAACACAGTAATGAACATGATAAGGTTATGGAGGTGATATCATTAATTTATTTAGATTATAGACGACCAGTGACGGTACCAGTATGACCCGTGCGTGTTGCCAGTGATGACATATGGCTCCGAAACGTGGTCGATTATAATGGGCCTCATTAAATGACTTAAAGTCACCCAAAGGGCAATGGAAAGGGCTATGCTCGGAGTTTTCTTGCATGATTGAATCAGGAATGAAGATATCCGCAGGAGAACCAAGGTCACCGACATAGCACGAAGAATCGCTAAACTTAAGTGGCAATGGACAGGGCACATTGCTGTCGAGGCCGAAAGGTTCTGGAATCGCGACCACGTACCGGAAGACGTAGCGTTGGAAGGCCTCCTACAAGATGGACCGATGACCTGATAAAGGTCGCGGGAATCCGATGGACGGGAGACGCACAGGACTGTTTATTGTGGCGACACTTGGGGGAGGCCTATGTCCAACAGTGGACGTCTTTCGGCTGAAATGATGTTGATGAGATTATAGATGTAATTATGTAGAAGACACGCTATGGTTGTTTTATTCCAATCTGTTACCCATAATAAGTACTGTGATATCGAAGCAGATCACATGACCTATTGCTCTTATTAATTAGGCAACAGGCTACACAATTATACTTTTAAGATCATGCAAATATAGTAGAACAGATGTTTGAATGTGACAGGTAAAAGAAATGATTTGTTTTTCAAGTCTGATTAGTTAGGACGGCTGTGAAACCACTAGGCGCGTTCCACTTTTTATCATTTTTATTGTGCTTTTGGGTACAATATTGATAGGTCCATACTGTCTTCTGGTATCTACCTATAAATTAAAGTTGTAATATGGAAATATTGTAAAATAAATCTTTTGTTTTTAGAGTTTCTTACCGGTTCTTCTCCATAAGAAACGACCAATTGAAATCGTGCACTAGCTTCTGACGATTCATAAGTGCCCATGTAGGCCTATGTGAAATATTTTTTTTTAGGCGTATTGATTTTTTGTTATTTAATACGTTAAAGTATAGTACTTCTAAGAACAAACCCTGATAGATACCCAGATATTTAAATGCACAATAGTCTTTAATTACTCTCTGCATCAGTATCTACTGTGTTATACTATTATGTTAGTATAACATCTTAAACCTGGTCTACAACAATCTCTTTCCTATCAACAATCACTATAATTTTAATATACCAAAATAACTCAGTTTATTAGTATAAAGTCCGTCTGTAAGTCCTAATTCCACCATTTCTATTTACAGCAGCATAAAAACTTTTCACGTCTCCCTCCAATCCAATAACAATAACATTATCTCGTGCCCTCCCCCTCCCCCTCCCCTCCCGTGATCGCGCGCCAGCTGCTCTCTAAACGATCGCTTTACAAAAACACGTACCTACCGTGACGTCACGTACGACATGTCGTTTATTGAACAGTCAAAATGATACAAAAGGTTTACATTAAATCTTGTCCTGCAAAGATATTCCACAAATGTATGCAAAGGTAACACAGGCATCTCTTTTTTTCCAGCTCTTCTTTCGCAGGTATGCTGGAAGAGATTTTTATAGAATTACGCATCACCTTTGTACCTATTTTTCCGTTTCCTTCTTCGTGTCTTCTACACTAATATTATAAAAAGGTAAAGTTTATTTTATTTTTATTTATAATCTCTAAGTACTGCTCCGATTGCTAAATTTTTTTTACCAATACAAAGCTGATTTATTCCTGAGTATTACAGGCTTATGTACGTAGACGAAGCTATGGGCAAAAGCTAGTTTTTTACATATGTGTACATGAATTAACAATGAAAAGAAGTAAATAAATAAAGGCTTAAAGAAAAGATTCAAAACGTGACGATTCAATGTCAACAACAAAAGTAATTATGGCCAAAATTATGTTTTTTTTTTCAACCGAGTAGAGTAAACCTGCTCCACCTACGTGAAGCGTGACGCCACTTAGTGACATATCACGAACTTGCACGTGGCGCTGATACTGATACGATAGGAGGAGGGACCATCACTAACGATGAACCGACTAAGTGGATTGTATCATTTGACCTAAGGATGTACAGAAATAGCAAATTGACTTGTAAGGTACAAAAGGTCATTGAAACTTTCAACGAAAATTTATTTAATATATTTTTATTGTACAACTCATAATGTGGACTGGATAAACATTTACAAAAACTATGTGTCTAATGAGCGGTCAGTGTACAAAATCATAAATAAAATTATAAATCATAAATTACACATAATAATAAAAAACACATGTATACAATATCAATTAATATACTAATCAATAACAAATATAAATTTGAGAAAGGAGAATAAAGAAATATCATAGTGAAAGGCTCCTTCACCACTGTTTTAAGGTCGGTAGCGTGTAAATAATTTTTATTTCCGTGAAAATTCCGTAAAAACACTTAGTTTTGACGATCATGTAAATTCCATTTATATAATAAATCTTCAACAACGTAGAAATAAAGTTTCATAGGCTACGACTCCGCTTCGCGGTTATGTGCTACGCGGCTACGAGCTACGCGTCTACGCGCTACGAGCTACGCGGCTACGTGGTACGAACAAAGATTTATTAAGGCCTACTGTCCACTGACGCGTAGCTGAGTCGACGCAACGCAGACGCAAGCTGCAACGTCGTGTCGTTGCCGCTTCGTCGACAGAGTTTCATAGTTTTGTATGTAAGCTGTGAGCAGGCGTATACCAAGCGTGTGATGATACGCGACTATGAAGCTACGCGTCCGAGGACAGTAGGCCTAAATCATTGAGATTTTTATCTTTAAGAGATTAGGAAAACGAAATACCATCCCATATTGTTGCGTCTCATATTAACAGCTACGCATACTAGATTGTTCATTTTCGATAATAATATTCTGGGACAATGTAATAAGGCTCAAATCATAAATATTGTACTTTCCAGCAATTTCCTGGCATATTTCCAGCGCTCGCTTTGTTTAAAGGCAGTTCAGACGTGCGGTTATTAGGGAAGACATTACCATTTACCGCAAAATGGCGGAAATTGTGCTTTGCTCTGATTGACTGGCGTAGTGGCGTGGAGCTGCCAAAAAAGTAGATTGGAGCCCCTAGTTAACTGTGTGGTCTTGTGATGATGGCGGTAAGAGCTCAAGTTGGTTTTAGTCAGGAAAAGCCGTAAGAGTAAAAATGTGTAACACAATGGAGAATACATGATTAAAAATATTACGTCTAAGCTTGACTTTTCTAACGTAATCATAAAAGAACTAGCTTCTGCTAGCGGCTTCGCCCGCGCGAAACTAGGTTTATCTTTACGAACTTTGGACTCCCATTTCATCCTCTTAGGGGATGAACTTTAGAAAATCCTCTCTTAGGACTCGATCATGTCATAAAAGGAAAGATTTATTATTATTTTTTAATTATTATTTGTTTTTTTTCATATTTTTGTATTATTCTCTATGTTGTTGTACACTGACAGCCCGAAATCTTTTCCTTTCATGCAGTCCATCCAAAGATTGTCTGGTAGAAATTGTCCTGTGCAATAAGACCGCCTATTGTACACTTATTTATATATATATGTTTGTCCTGTTTTATGTTAAAGTGTGCAATAAAGTCATATAATAATAATAATAAATTTCACGCTCCTTCGCCCTGTAGTTTAGGCTATGTGTTAATATGTCATTAAGTCAGTTTTTCTTTTTATCTGGATAGATAATCTCTCTTCATTATACACAGAATCCAAGAATAAATACAAAAAACAGAGCTCAAAGCTTACGGAATTATAATTTGTAAAGAATTGAAAAACAAATACATTACCTAAATAAGTATTCTCGTGTGTAAAGGAAATCGCGACCGACTGACTGGCTTTGTCTGACTCGCTTGCGGCTTCCGCGAAAACTGAAATATTCCAGATATACTGAAATTCTCTTTGCTACAAAAGAATATTCTTACAATCAGATTATGTTTAAATTCTACTGTTTAATATTTGTTTAAAAAACATTCTGAAAGAAGTCTGCGTTAAAATACACAAAGCTATCCTGCTCTGTTTGCTTATTAGACTCAAATTACTTAGTGGTGAAAAAATATCAAATTCAGAATTTCCTTTAATTCGACTGCTTATTTTGACGAGAATTCATAAAACATTTTGAAAAGAACTACGTAGAAATACGACTCCAATATGCAAACAAAATTACCTTGCCTTTGATGAAAAAAAAAATACTAAATTATATTTATTCCAGTATTCACAAAGACACAAATTTTCTACGATAAAATTCCAAGAAAAATAGCGCTGAGTATTCTTGAAATGAAGATGTCTTGAATAATATTTCAAACGCCATTTTTCATTTTCTAGAGCGACGAAGTGCAATAATAAAATTTTGCTCAAAGAAAACTTAAATTATTATTAAAGGGATAAACGAGTGCACGTACTATATTCATCTTGAGTTTATTAGCAATACGAGTATGAGACAATGCTATTAGGGGTGGAATTCACCAACAAAACTAATCGCGTTTTAACGTTTGGCTCGCGTAACCGCGTTTAGCCGCTGTCACTAGTGTCACTTGTCTGTATTTTTCTTTTGTTGTATTTTTACATGTGACGCTAGTGACAGCGGCTAAACGCGATTATGCGAGCCAAACGTTAAAACGTGATTAGTTTTATTGTTGAATTTGGCCCTTAGTTGCAATGTTCTGTGTTTTTTTTTAATTATAGTCTAGAAATAGTTGTATTTCATTAACATTTATCCCTGAGAGAGCCTTATAAAAGTATTTGCATTTGTAACTGATGGCTATAGTATCTGCTTTACGTTCAGTTGACTGTTATTGAGACAGTTAATAAATACGACAAACACACGTCATAATCAGCCCGTGAGAGGAGAGCCACAATCTGCCACGAAGACTCAGTATGGATTAGAGCATGTCACTTGTTTTTCATTCTTTGTTTGTAAGAAAAAAAAAAGCACAGTCAAAACTTTTGACTTATTTCCTTCTAAAATATCTTTTTAGCATGTTGATGGCAAAAATAGAACAATTTTCTTAATGAATCTGAATCTCTTCCCCAGTCCAGTATCCAACAATAGCAATGCCATCGGATGAGGCTATAACTAGATATTTACGTGAACAGGTAATAATGTGACGCTAGATGGAAGGTGGGATATAGTCTGCGGAGAGATGCTGCACCAACACTGAAGACCGACCTGAGCGTGAAATCTGTTTAAAGTTTTCCAAGTTGACCATAGCAACTCGTGTCCAAGCGAGAGGCTCTCCGATTGCGCGTTGAAATTATCAGGAGGTTTAAGTATCTCCCGCCAAAGGTCGCACCTGTCAAGGTAACACAACCATGAGATGAACTCACGCTTTCAACAAAGGCATATAAAACATCACTTAACAGCCCACTCCAAAGGCCGTGACAATCCCTCACTTTACACTTCAATGTACCTCCCCTTATGAGGTGACGTCATAACCCGGTAGAGAGACTTTATATCATAACATTACCATGAGAATCACGCGGATCTCCCGAGATCTATCGACACTTTGACGTGATAAATCGCTCACCCGAGAGTGATACAGGTAAAAGGATTTAGTCGTACTCAAACCACCACCGTTTGAGTTCACTAAGATAAAATATTTTTGAATTATGCCGGAAAACGTACGAATTATGTAAATGCGACTTATCTTCGGCAATTTTTAGTGGTATTAGAAGAGACACTTACTAGATAACTAACTTAGGTAAATAAGCTAGATGCGTGTGAGATCTATAGTAAGAAAAAGATTGTAGGTTAATAACACAACGTATGTAGTATATTCACCAGAGATGTTCTTCTAATAAATTAATACAATACTGAAAAACCAACAAAATTGTTTTTAGAAAAAAAAACATGTTCTAATAAGTAATCTAAGCAATTCCTTAAAAATTGGCTTGTTTTTCAGTGTATTTTCAGCGTTAAAACGTTGTTTTTACGCTGAACACAAATTGAACTATTGAGGTCAATTTATGTTCACCGTGAAAACAACGTCTTGACTGAGTTACTTTGTATTGACAAAGTACAAAGTAGTTTTTTCCAGACCTCAAAAATGATCGAAAAACTTTAATTATAAAATACTTAGAAAACAGAAAGGACCGGTTTCAAAATTAATATCCATACATAGTAGAAATGCAAAGTTGGTACCATTAGTTATAAGCCTGTAAAAGTAAAGTAGCTAAGTTGCCGGCTGCGACTTACACTGGCCGGCTTCCAACTAATTCTTCAGCTAAATATAATACAACACATTCCCCGCTACATTGTATTTACTAAAAATATATTCTTCCGCTGTTTGCGCTATCGGTTACCCGGCCTATTGTTGTCTGTGACTGTTACAGAACTCGTATGCTAAAACCAGTTATTTTTAGAATATAAAATGGAGTTTCTTGCACATTCTTCTGCATAGAGATCTACGCTTTGGAATGTGCAATTAGCGTCATTTTTCTGACTGACTGACTTTCTGACATTTCAAGAGTGCCTGTAAATGGTTTCTTTGAATTGAACCTATGAATCTTGAATCCTACTCACTCATTTTCCAAGATTTCAGGAAGATCCGAAAGAAAAGACATAAAACCGCTTGCGATACTTTAGTGGGATTATGATCTAGATAGGATTAGGTCTCAACTCTCAAGTCTTAAATCAAACTTTAACTTAACGAGGGTAGTTAATATAATAATAATAATAATAATAATCCTTTTATTGTTCAGAAAAAACATGACATAATACAATAAAATACACTAACCTCCACACTAGGATTCCCTGTGTCGTGGAGGTTAGTCTCTTTCGTCATAACATACACTGTACAATAATAGGAATAAAAAAAAAAGTAAAGTAAAAAATAAAACAAAACAAAAAAGTGCGAGTGGTACATGCGCGATGAGTTTGTGTGAGTAAGTTTGAGAGTGTGTGTGTATATAGGTGAGAGTGTGTGTGTATATAGGTGAGGGTGTGTGTGTATTGGGGGTGTGTGCGAGTGTAAGCATATGTGTGAGAGTGAGTGTGTGTGTATTTCAGTTTGTATGAGATTATGAGTACACGGGTATGGGTGTGTGTGTCTATATTTGTGATGTACATGAGTGGGTTCGTAAACAGAAATAGATAGTTATATAAAAATAGTAATAATAGATAAGTGTGTGGTTTGTTATTTATTTGGATTTTTTAAAAGCGATTCTGTGGTGTCGTAATTCAGATTTTTAAGAAATTTTATTATATGTGTCTTACATGAATGCTTTGTCATTTGTAGGATGTTTAGTTCCCTATTAAGGTTGGAGTAAATAAATGGACCCATAAATCGAAAGCATCTTTTGCCGAATTCGAGTCTGGTCCTTGGTTTCTGCCATATCGCTTTCCTGCGAGAACGGCAACTACTTTGGGTTGTCTTGTGAGCATTTCTATGGAACTTGATTGCTACAGCCAAGATATAAAGTTGCCTAACACGCAGTACATTGCATTCCGAATAAAGAAGATTAGTGGGAAATCTCATAGGTTTCCCATAAGCTACTTTTAGAATGGCCCGCTGCGAGCGTTCTACTTTTATCAGATGACTCTTATGTGCAACTCCCCAAGTTGTAATGCAGTAATTTAGAATAGGCTCACATAATGTGTAGTAGTAGGATACTTTATCGGTGCAAGGTTTTACATCGTATCTCGTAGACTTAAGCCTTGTCAGTTGGCGTAGGGTCAAATATTTTTGCCTATTTCGGGTCTTTTATCTTTGTAGGATAAGTAAAACGTTACCGTGATCACATGTGATATACTTGTATAGGTTTTATAGAAAAAACATTATATTAATTCGAAGAGGTGTTTATCTTACAGTAGGATTGTTACAGGTTGGCATTACAAGTATTAGTTTTACTCATTCTAAATTTCCAGATACTTCTATGTGAAACAAAATAATATTCGACTTATATCTTACAACAAGTGACCAATTAATACCTGATTTATCAGTTTTATAGAAAAAACTTTTTAACAGTTTAAAATAAAATAAAAATTAACCATAAAACCACACCTGTCGTAATCTAGCAAGCAATAAAAATAAACCACACTGTAACCTTCTCGCTGTGAAACAGGATCAAAGTGCACGTGTTTGCGATCGAGTTCCGGCCGCGAGCGACAGGAAGCCGGAAGTAGGCTTTGTGCCGATAACCGCGGGAAATCACACGAGAGCATTTGCCAGGATGCTGATTTACACGAGAGAAACATTTGAGTGTGACGTCGGGCACTTGGACGGTAAGATTGAGTAAGCTGTCCGTGTGAAATTATAACGCATATATAAGTAGCATTGTGCTTTTCGGGACGATTGACCGCAGTAACTAAGCGATTAGCCTCTGTGTTAAGAGTAGCTGATTCAAATTACATGTGGAACGCAAATTTTTAATAGATTGTAACCGCTCTATTAGCTTTTCTGTATCTTAGAATTTTTATTATTTTCTTTAAGTTCATTCGAAGGTTGTGACAATATTTTGTTATTATTTAATTTTTTATTTTGTTTTGTATTGTCAGTCCATGGCACCCATGATTCACAAGAAGATAAAATTCTAATGAAGTGATAGACAACGTACAGTAACAATGTAGCACATTTAGGGAACACTTTGCAAAGATTGATCACTAACTGTTTTACATCATAACTTATTTATAATTTACAAACAAAATTTCATCAAAGAGGGTAAATAACATTAAAACATGAAAAATCGACTAAAAAATCTGACAAACATATCTGAGTCGTTTAAAATATGGATGGGTTCCGTCTGGAGCGGGTCCGCAGGGCTACTTATCGACGGGAGGCCCATAAAAATGTCGAATCTTCTCTGATAAATTATATATTGGCACCACATTTATACAGTATCCTGCTGTGAGCGTGCCTGTGTATGTGGAATGTGACGTGGTTTCCGAATGAGCCCAAGAGTACTGTGGTTTGTATGATGAGTTTTAATTTACTTATTATTTTATTAGACAACAGGCCAGCTGTTGGTTTAGTGGTCAGTGGCCCTGACTGCTATGCCGGAGGTCGTGGGTTCGATTCCCACCCAGGACAAATGTTTATGTGATGAGCACGATTATTTGTTGTGTCTGGACATAATTTATCTATATATTTATGTATTTAGAAATATATAAGTATATTTATCAGTTGTCTAGTACCCATAACACAAGCTCTGTTAGTTATCAATATTTGTACGGTTTTATTTAATAAATTACTGCAGCTAACAATTATTTATTAATCAAAAGCAAATATTAAAACAAACGCCCATGAAATATAATAATATTTGTATAGAACAAGCAATTTCTGTGTCAATAATATACAATTTCGTCGTTATTTGTACGTATTTAGTTTCATTAATTATTTTTGTTTGCGAATCCCCATATTTTGTTAAAATCTCTCTTTTATAATTAAAAGTACACATTTGAACAAATTATTTGGAGCGAATCGTATTTTATTTATTGTAACTAACAGTTGGTTAACTCTTTTATACAATTATAGATATTATTGATAGCCACAATTTTTTTTTTAATATGTTAACAAATTGAAAATATTCAAATAACCCGACCGTTAGAAAAACAAGTTTAAAAAATGTCCTTCTTCATTTTATTTTGTCGCGGAAACACCATGGAGCCTATCCTACATTTTGCTTGCAGTTAGGTTTTCATCAAAAATCTTAAGACGTATGTACCGACATAAAGTACCGCTTTACGAATGCGGCACTAAATAGAAACAAATGTGACCGATAAAGATTCCGGTCACGGCGCGAGCCGCACATCAGCTGGTCGCGCCGGCCGCACTGCGCTGAATTAAACCGCGGCCATGATAAAGTAATGTCACCCGGAGGTTGTGAGGACAGGAGGAGGGAACGGGCAGTGAAGAAGTTACATTAACAAACACTAAGCTGAGCTCCTCGGAAGATTAACGGCAATTTCTTGTTTCGAATTCTGTTTACGTAACTGATTCTACGCCTCGAATCGATTAGACATACACAAAAAGAGACCGTAGTGTAATAAAAACATTTAAGGGGTTTTTTTCTTAGCACTCATTTACGAATTCTAGAAAATAAAATAAAGTTATTAAAATTAGTAGTTGTTTAACCAAACAGGCCAATCACGTAATTTGGGTGGTCTAAGATATTTGCATTATGTCAATCCACTGGTTTGATCTATCTCACTTGATGGTAAGCAATGATGTGGTCGATGATGGAGCACGCTTGTCTAGAAGTAACATATTCACTTTTAACTTAAAGATATAGATTTCTGGCAGTATTTTGTCAGAACAGACAGACGAGGATGTCCAATTATGTATGAGTATCTACAATGTACCAAGGGCGCAACGCCGTACGTCTCGTGGCGTATTTACGATAGGCGCCACATCATCTATTGTCTCTTATCAATAAACCAGCAAGCCAGGCGTGCTTGGGCTGGCCAAGCACGTCTTAAACCCATAACACACGCTATGAACCAACAGAGCCATTCCCGGTAATATTAATTGAATGGTCATAACTACCCTTGCTAACGAGCACCGCGTCGTGGGGTGTAAATCGGCCTCGGGAACCATTTACACGCGGCGTGCACTGCAGCGATATCTGTGGGGCAGCGCTACGTGTGCACAACTGATAAGGTTTAACTCATAAACAAGGTTAATATGGCAGGTTTATTGTTGTATGTTGTAGAAATAAGCTTCTAAAGTTAACTTTAATATATATACCATACAACCTAACCACTACAGAATAACTAACAAAAAATGTCATAGAATTCTAAGTACTTTATAAAAACCTATATGCTATAATAGACGAGGAATATGAATTATTATTTACTTTAGTACAGTCAGGAGGCTTTTAATTTATGCGTACTGCAACCGGCTGGATGCCGCACGTTTACCGTGCCACAGCCGGCCGGTTGCAGTACGTTAGCAGACCGACAAACAGCGCCTAAATTGACCGAAGCGTATCTGGCTGTCGTGCGTTTGTATGCCAGTGATGCGCTATTCAACACCGCACTATTCAACATCGAAATGAACACGTGGGGCTTGTGACGTAGCCGTCCTGTCGTCAACCGCCGCTTGGCCGCACAGTTGCCGCACCGCGCGCTTTGTATGAGAAATACGATCGTCTGTACGCAGTATGACTAACGCACCGCATCTGCACCGCAGCAGGCCGTCGAAAAAACGCATAAATTGGAATCTTTTATTTTCAGTTGGGAAATCATCCAATGACTTTTCAAGCTGGAGCAAGAGGTCGTGTCAGACTTTTA
Organism: Mythimna vitellina; assembly: GCA_949316375.1. NCBI lineage: Eukaryota > Metazoa > Arthropoda > Insecta > Lepidoptera > Noctuidae > Mythimna > Mythimna vitellina. Next base: position 875,662 of record OX438693.1, read on the forward strand.
CTGAGCTCGGTTCTTACCGGACGGCCGAACGGCAATGTACCCATTGCTCATCGTCCGCAAGCCTGCGCCTGCGTTGGCCGAGGATTGCCCTGCTACTCCAGGCACACATGAGAAGCAATATTTAATACTTGAAGTGCAAACTTCGCCCTTTCTACGCACAAATATAATCAAACTGCTACCATTAAGGACTGTACACAAATCGTATATATTATTCATTTATAAATTAACGTTATTGCTCAGTCCGGCTCAAGTAATAGTCTGAAAGGTTTTATATAGACAGGGATTCAGTTTTAGCGTTTTACGTGTAAGTGCTTACAGAAAGTGAGACGGCTATCCAGCACAATATACATTCTATCTGCTTTACGATACGCCCAACTTTCTAGATAGGCTCTAAGACGTATCGTTAGCTTTAATGTTCTAGAAAAAAGCAATAAAGCCCGAGTTTATAGTTGACCCGCTACGTATTGTTAGAACGCTACACACAACTTGTAATGGAATTGTCGAGTGCAGTTGCTCGGTTTATGCATGCCGCGGTGCAATTTTCAAACTCAGCTGTTTTGAAAACTTTCCGCTTATTGTATTTTTTATTATAGTTTTGTTTTTTGTAGTTTTGAATTGTTCGTTGCAAGTTAACGCGGTCACGTTACTGCAAAAACGTGATTTGTTTAAAAAATAACTGTATGGAAGTTTGTGAATTAATTTTGTAGTTGGAACCAGACAGAAATGTTTTGTTTTATTACTAACTAGGTGCTGCCTGCGGCTTCGCCCGCGTGATTTTAGACTATTATCTCAATAAATAATATAGCCTATGTTACTCAATGAAGATGGAGCATTCTAATGGTGAAAGAATGATTAAAATCGGTTAAGTCGTTTTTGAGTTAAATTTTAATATACAAACAAACAAAAAAACAAATATTTTAAAGTCAAAGCCTACAGTTTTTTATTTCACATAGGCCTACATGGGCACTTATAAAACGTCAGAAGCTAGTGCACTATTTTCCTCTTCGTTTTGATTTAGAATGGAAAGAATTATTAAAAAGCTATGAATATTTAAAGTGGATATTTTGAAGAAAAAAAAACACCTACGTATATTTTTTTAAAACTGTATTGTTAATAAGGATTATATCTGTCTTATTTACAAATGGGCAAATACCTTCCTCCATTCCTTGCATTGTTCCCCATTCTGAACCACTTCTCGCCAATACTTAAGAAAAAAAACTAAGTTGCTATTTCCTTCATCGGTTTACAAATTAATGTTAACAATAAAATCCATAATAGAAACAATCATTCGCCAGACAGTAAAGGTACCAAACAAGATAACATTGCCACCTGGTGACCAAGTTAGACAGTTCGAGCTTATTGCAGCGCTCACTCACTATACAGTCGTAATTGCCAAACATGCATTCACACAACAATGTACCTACCAAATCGAATCATCCAACAAAACACTCACATAGGAATTTAGGCTTTCCGACTAGAAGATTAAAGATGAGTTTTGCGTAAATGATGGCGACTATCAGTAATTAGATGAGTCAGCGCCTGCCCAGCGTGAGATATGGTGCTCATTGGAAGATATTGCTGGCAACCCCGATATATTAGTAATTAACATAAGTAATAGTGTGGACTTAGGATATGGGCTGGTTGTGCGCGGCTCTACTGGCTCGAGATATGGTCTCGAGTGATGTAGGTTTGGTAGTAATAAGGTGGGAGGATATTATCGTTCATAGACAGTCTTGTGCTCTGTTTGGCATTTTTATAAGAGAATTAACATTTTCCAATATATCTTGCTGGTGTTTAATAGCGAAAAAAGCCAAGTTCACGCTTAAAAGCTTTGTCTTACATTCGTCAAAAAGTAAATATCATCATTTTGAGTCACATTAATCAACTTACTTAATATCTGATTGCAAAAATATAGATGGTAACGGTAACCATGTTGAGAAGACATGGTAGGTTTTAGTTACACACGCGAAATTACAAAAATAAGGAAAAATTTTACTTATTCCTTTGATTTAATAATTTACTGCTGGCATATCATATATATAAATTACTTCTTAACTTACCCAGTATCAACTCAAACGGAATCACAAAAGCGTACGCTAAGTACTGCCTACTCACACATTCCTCTCATCCTCCGAGGACAGTAAGGTTACGTTAAATAAATATGAGTGAGGAGCGCCGCAACCTCCAACCACGTATAGAGGGTCGGAGGGCAAATATATCAGCCACAGATACGCGCGAAGAGTGAGTCAACACAGGAGTGCTTATCACTTGACAACTGATAACATATTGATGTTTGATTTGGAGCAATTTTTTTGGAATCGTGACGTGTAGTTTTCGTGAGAAGTTGTATTTTTTTTTTCTAAAATAACACGACGGTAATTTTTATCTATCTACAGGTAACCGTAGAGACATTTGGCTATGATGGGATAAGATTAAAATTTATAAAACGAGTAACAAGGTCAACATCATTTCAGGCGAAAAATATCCACTGCTAGAAATAGGCCTTTATTTTAATTTATATAAACCAGTGCTTGACTGCGATCCCACCTGATGGTAAGCGGAGATGCAATCATTGATGGTCAGGCGCACTAGTTTATTAAGAGCGTATTCACTCTAGCCTTGAAGACACCTATATTATAGTTGGACGGGAAGACAGCAGCAGCCTCCCCCAAGTGTGATCACAATGACCGACCTGTCAGTCTCGCATCCATGGTATTTCCGTGAATCTCACCAGGTCATCAGTCCATCTCGTAGGAGCCACATCGATCGTCCGGTCACTTATGTTTGACGATTGCTAATGATAAGGTATTTAATTTACAAGGTTTTTAGCAAAATATATTCTATCAATAATGTGACGATCACAATTCACGCTAACTTAAATATTATCATCCCAACCTGTACTAAAAGTGTAAGTACTCCAAAATTAATCAACAAAAACAACCTAAAAAATATTTTATTTACACTTCAATCTCTTCACAACCCATTTCACCACAATGTTCAGGCGCTCGCACATAATGAGCGAACCGAAACAAAACCGCTCAATATTTGCTTATCTTTATAACAAACAAGTGAGTTTTAGCCGCTCCTTAAAAATGTACAACGAAAATTGAAAGCGACGAGTTTTGGACAAAATGCTCGAGACCGCAGCACAGCGCTGCGGCCGGACGTTGCGAGGTAAGCCTTGATTACTGGTGTTGCTGCAACATGACCGGACGAGCTTGTACGATGAATCTTTTATGTTTATTCGGAATTTAATTTGGATATCATTGTTTATTTATTTACACACGATATTTGGGCAACATTTTAATCTATCTATACATATAAAAGGAGAAACTGACTGACTGACATATCAACGCACATCCGAAACTACTGGGGTTAGAAGCGTGAAATTTTGCACAAGGCTTCCTTTTATGACGTAGGCGAGTACTAACAGAGAATTTTCTAAAATTCACCCCCCAAGGGGATAAAACGGGGGTCCAAAATTTGTATGGAGAAACTTACTTTACGCTGGCAGAAGATAGTCTATAATTTCCCTTGGTCACGTCAACACACGTGAAGATTTAGACCAATTTCGCTACTTCTTTTTTCGTTCTGTTTGTTATTGTCAGTAGAAGGTTGTTATTAAAGAAAAAAATAAGAACATTTTATGAAACTAGAACTATTCAACCTTTGCCCATTTAACAGTTCATAGTCAAGACAGGAAGTCTGCCGGGTCAGCTAGTTACACATATATTGAAGTTTGATTTCGTGTAAATTTAAAGTAAAATAAAATATTTGTTAACTTTTTCTTGAAAATTTTATCCTTAATATCAATAAAGTACTTATTCTAAACACGCTGCACAAATAATTTGATAAAATTGAAAAAAAAAATGTGGATTCCATCAATTTGATTTAATATCAACTTTGAAAAATCACAACCCTAAAAGTACAAAGTAATAAACCGCATCATTCATTCTTGTTTCTTTGTTTCTCCGCAGGATCATAAATAACACTCTTATTACCCCCACAGGCTAGATCGAGCTCGGCCTAGCCACCAAGTCATATTTCATTTACACGTTAAATCACTGAGATGCTCAAATAACTGTTGGATCTAGATCACAGTGATGTAAGAATGTACTTACAAACAATGGAATAAAGTCCTTAATACGTATACAATAGAACTGAAGATAGATTACCCTTGATTTGTTCTAACAAAGGAAGAATGTCGAAGGGTTTCTTTCATCGTAGCCATTGTTAATAAGTGGTCTACGAAGCTACGCGGTCAGCTACAACTGCTACGCGTTCAGCTACAGTTGCTACGCGTCGTAGCACATTTGTTGTCCGCTACGCAAGCTGTTACGCGGCTACGCACTTTACGACGCAAATTTTACTGTCAGAATTTACCTAAGAATTTTAATTAGTTACAAGTAGTAACTAAATATTATCATCACGCCTGTATTACTTGGGGGCTAGGTAGAGGTCTAAAGCTTATCTACAGATTTGTCATTTAGTAAATGATTTTGATTTGATTTTTACAAACAAAGGCGGGTTGCGAGTCAAGAATAAACGTGATATATGAACACTAGCGGTCCAGACAGATGTTATCCTGCCCGAAAGCTGGCTTTACGACAGAAAAAGTTAAGAACCCGATTTCAGCGCCATCAATCGGGTTCAATTGTATTTTCAAACCATTCAGAGATCCACTCAAATGTACACACAATGTTTCATCCAAACTGGTCAAGTGATTTAGGAGGACAATTGACAAATACATGTACAGAAGAATTATATTATATGAATATATTTAGCGACAATACATTGACTTTTGACTGGCCTGTTGGTCTAGTGGTTAGTGGCCCTGACTGCTATGCCGGAGGTCGTGGATTCGATTCTCCCCCAGGACAAATGTTTGTGTGATGAGCACAATCATTTGTTCTGTGTCCGGGTGTAATTTATCTATAATATGTATGTATTTAGAAATATATAAGTATGTTTATCAGTTGTCTAGTACTCATAACACAAGCTCTGCTTAGTTTGGGACTAGACGGCGTTGTGTGATAGTTGTGGAATATTATTATTGAGAATATATTAAGTTGCTGAATATATAAGCCAGGACAACGACAAATCAAGTTTAAATTAAATTGAAACAAGTACCCAACAATATGTCCGCTCCACTTTGTCCACTACACGCAAACCGCACCAAACAAGATTACGAACTACAGTCCACTATAGCCTGGATATATCCCAGCTCACGACGCAGGACTCAGCCCTTTAACCTAACTGTGCCGGGACCTCTGGCCTTTGGGCGATACAACCTAATTTGTGGACCACTCTAGTTCCCGTACTTACAACACAATTGTAACAGGACCTAGCAGGAAGGTTATTAAGTAGGCTGTGTTAGAATTACGGTACTCAATTATTGTTTAACTAGTAGTCGGCCCCGGTTTCGCTCGGGGGCAAATTACCTTCCTTATTTGCTGTTGCTGGAAATCTAATATATAAAATGAAATTTTGTGTGTATGTTCAGTAGGTCTGAGAATAGGATGTAAACTATGTTTTACCCTCCTACCCCGACCCCTATTTTTTATAATTTATATGGCAATACAACGTTTGCCGAGTCAGCTAGTATTAATATAGAAATGATATGTATTTCGGTTGTACTTCGACAATCTTTCGTCTGGACCTTGCGGCGATTTCTCTCTTCTCAAGGGTCTTCAAAGGGTTTCTTTTTAAAAGTAATAAAAATAACTATCGATCATGTACTCAGGACGTCTGTCTTGTAGACAGACTCAACTTGTTATAAATTGTTTTTAGGCTTCGAGGACTTTCTGTGCAAAAGAAAAGGTTTGATTTCGGTACCGTAATAGGGTTCAGGTTGTTCGTTATGTTTTATTAGAATAACAGTATCTGTTTTATTGTAACGGTTGAGAGATATTTTACGATCATCGTTTAAGATAGCCTTGTGATGGTCCAGTGGTTAAGGCACCCGCTTTTTAAACATGAGGTTGCGGGTTCGAAACCGGGAAGTACCAAAAGTACATATGAATTTTTCAATTTATGTGTAAATTTCTAAGTTTATCTAGGACGTTACTGACACCCCGTGCTTCGAAAAGCACATAAAGCCGTTGGTCCCAGTTGTCATACGTAGATCTTTGACAGTCGTTACAGGTAGTCAGACGCCAGAAAGTCTGGCCATCTGTCTAAACAAGGAGTATCGAGTAGTGATGAAACGGAAGTGTCTTAACTGAAGCAGAAACGAAAACAGATGTCAAAAGTAAATATTTGCGGATGCGGAAGCGTACACTTTTTTTTTTAAACAACCACAACCAAACCACATGTTCAGTCGCATGTGGTTGCACTGGAAGCTGGCCCCAATCTAGTTGGGAAAAGGCTAAAAACATGATTATTACGTAAGGTTATAAATATTTCAAATTCACAATTCAATTAAAACTTCAGTGCTTTATTCAGGAACAAAATCAGTATAAATTTTAGTTTGAAATAGTGCGAGAGAGGCGATATCAATATTCTCTGTATTTTGTGTTATAACAGGGTTTAATTAAGTTAGTTTGTTGATAAAGTAAATAAGTACGGTCGGCTTTCGAACTAGACAGACACTCTTGGATATCTTGTAATATTAGTTATTTAATATGGCACGTGTTGACTCGAAACATAATTAATTTTAAAGTAATACTGCTATTTATAAGCTCTCACAGAAAGATACAACGCTTTGACAAGACTACGATACGTACACGAAATGTTCATTAAAATTGTCGCACGGATATTAAACAGATTAATTAGGTAGATCACAGCACATATTGCCTTATTTTAACTCTGGATATATGATTACGTACCTACTTACGTATGTTCGAATGTTTTTAGTTGAGTTAACTTGAGTTAACTAACTTAGCTCAGAAAAGTGACAGTGGTTTGAAAGATTTACCATCAATGATTGCATCTCCGCTTACCGTCAGGTGGGATTGCAGTCAAGCACTAGTTTATATCAATTAAAAAAAAAAGAAAAAAAAAAGATTGGCTGCTGCGCTGCGAGTCGCGAGTTCGATTCCAGCGCAGAACTAATATTTTTTGCAGTCTACAGACCGATGTTCCGGGTTTGGGTGTTTCATATAGGTGAGTTCACATGTTATGACCGCACCCACGCTATAGGAGTAATTCTAGTGTGGGGTGGGAACATTATAAGGCCGACTATGCTATGCTTATGCTACTTCACTATGGGACTTATGGGACTCAGGCTCCTTTCTAGGTGAGAGAATGGGCCGTATTACGTGGGCCCAGTGCGGGTTGGTGAATGTCACATGTCTTAAAATTTTTGGTTCTAGAACATGCCGGCTTCCTCACGATGTTTTCCTTCACCGCTTTGAGAGCAGTGGTGATGAAATAAATTACACAAAGTAATGCGTCTGGTTGGGTTTGAACCCGCGACCTACAACTCATAAGTCGGGGCCGTTATCCCTCAGTCACCACTGCTGCACAACCAGTGACATTTAAAAAAAACATACTGCTAAAAATAAATGTTACCATTTGCTGGATTACCCCTTAAGGCGTAGAAAATAAGAATACAGTAAAATCGAAGCCTACATATAGAAGACCTGTACTATACAGGTAGATAATAGTAGTCCAAAACAATATTATTAATTCAGTTCCATTAATATCAATGCCTACTTAATGAATCAATATAAAGCGATGTTTCAATACCAGCTCTATTATTACTTACTCATAGCATTGTCATTAAATAATAATAAACAAGAGCAACTAATAACTTACGAGTGATTAATACGACTGGCCTGTATAAGTGTATTGGGACTTGGCCGAGTTAACTAAGAGGCTCATTAACTCCCTACGTTATGAATGACATACGTTATAACTATGAGCTCATTCGGAGATTAACGGTACGAACTAGAGTCAGCTGAAACTGTGATTTATGATGGTCAGTGTCGTGCGCTCAGATGTTAGCGCTGAGATGAAAAGATTCATATCTTGAGCATAAGCTTAATCAGCCATATAATGATGTCACACAGCTAGGACTCAAACCTCCTATTAACGAAGTTTTTTTTTTTTTTCAATGATTAAATTATAATTGTAGTGGACTTGTGGTTTTAGCTTTCATCATCAGCTTATACATAGTACCTAGTTCACCGCTAGACATAGCATAATCAGCCTTATAATGTTCCCACTGCTGGGAATCAGGCCTCCTCCATAGGAGAGCTTTGAGTCCGAGTTGTAAAGCCACGCGGGTCCAGGGCGGATTAGTTGTTTTCACATGTCTGTCTGTCATTTCAGGTCATAAGATATATCTTGAGCATCAAGTTAAATGGGTCCAAGACTTAAAATCAGCTTAGTAAGGACTGCAATTTCCTGGTTAAGTGGGTCCTTTTTCAGTCGCCTATCGTCAACATCGAGAATGGTTTAAAAGCTGGTTACTTCATCTAAAGCAATCCAACGTGATGTTTGACGAAAAGGCAACGCGAAAAAAGAAAGATAATGCCTGAAAACTCTGTTAGCATTCGGTAATTCCGAGATTTACTCGAATATTTTACAAAACTTGTTCCACGAAATACGTGTTTTTTTTTAAACCCTTAACAGTTTTTGAAAACCATTGTCATCTTGAATCTTAAAAATGTATGTTGAGTTGCATCCCGTTAATGTTCAACAAGAAAACGTTCAAAATATTTCTTCTTGTTTAATTTATTTCAAGCCACTTTTCAAAATGCAAATATTTCAATCAATTTCTCAATCTGACACATACATACATGAACCACCCCCGAATAGTTTTATTTCCATCCCACGAGCCCAGTGAGCGTGACGTATTGGGGGCGCTACTTAAGGTCGGCTTCGACGGGTCCGACCATATTTAAGTCGACAGCTGACGGGGATCGCGTCTGGCGGCTGTGTTACATGTTACAGAGGTTGATATGTTACGTGCTACAGTCGTAATATATTCTATATTCTTAATGTGAATTTTATGATGAACGATGATTTTCAAATATGTTGCTTGTATAGGTTATTGATGCAAAATGAGAATGTCTCAAGACAAGGAGACCAAACCAATGGAATGGTTTGTTTTGTTTTCAATATTAAATGCTTGACAGATTGTCTAACAAGTGTTTCAAATAATACTAATGTTATAATAGCAAAAGTTTGTGAGTGTGTTTGTTACTTCTTCACGCTCGAATGGCTGAACTGATTTTAATGAAATTTGGCACACGGGTAGACTATGTCCTGAAATAGCATATAGAATACTTACTACGTAGAAGCATGTTCCTTTGGGACAATATTCTATTTTGACGCGGGTGAAGCCGCCGGCTGCAGCAAGTACAAAGAATAATGTTGAATTTTTCTTCTACGTTTATATTTCACCTATAGCCGACACTCCGACAGTGTCCATCATTTAATTATTCACTAATTTATTTATTTATACAGCCATCACTTTCAATGTATCTGGCAAGATATAAAAACCATTAAAACTGTCTGGCTATTGAGGTAACATCGTTTTATAGATCCCCAAGTTGTAGTATAATGTATAAAATTTAGCTTTTATACTATAGCGATGATATAATTATAATTTATTAAAGTTTAGGAGTATCTGACAGGAGGTAGTGTTATAAGTGTCCGGCAATGGCTGATGAGATCCCGAGATCTAAAACTATCCCGAAGAAAATATTAAAAAAAATTGGGCTGTATACTTAAACAAAAATATTGTTTTATTTTATACATCTTTACTACCTGTTATCTACCCAAGCAACCACAACCCAAACTCTATAGACGCAGGTCGTTTTTACCAGCTTAGGGGACATGCACTGAAAAATTTCCAGCTTCTATAAAATAACGAAGTTCTGACCGTCATGGACTCTTAGGCTCATCATGATTTTAGGTACCACCTAAGTAGGTACAGTCAAGGATCAAAACTGCAGTTGCACTAATGCTAAAGTGACTAAAATTTATTTATAGAAGACTGTCAGTGGTTTATGAATTATTTAATTTTTAGCGTAGCATCTAAAGTACTGACTAAACGACTTATGGATTATTGAACGTCTAATAGACACAAATTTTAGGCACTTTAGCATCGGCAAAATGCAACTGCTCTTTTGACCCCTGACTGTACACACTGCGGAATGTAATAAGTTAGAAAAGTATAAACAAAGAAATTGCTCTTACTGTCAGTACTAATATTCTAAAGCCGATTATCTCCACAGCAAGGAGAAACATCAGTAAACTGAGTCACAGAATTCTGTTAGTTCAGTTAGTGGTTCACAAAGTCACTCTGGCAGTGGGCACTTCCACTTTGCTCAATTATTCGGAAGAGTGGAGCAGAGCTAGGCTACACAGAGCACGCTAGACTACACAGGTGTCTACACACACAGCCTCCTGCAGGACACACAGACGTACGAGGTGTAGAGGTACTGTAGAGGTAAAGTTGGTAAGCTTTAGATATGAATAAGGGAATTCTGATTTTATTTGTTTTAACATATTCTTTGAATAATAACGATATAGTTTTCTGGGAACTCAAATCTCCAGTTCCATTAAACCCGAGTTTCGGATGAAAAGAGGGATCCTCTTTTCATCCGAAACTTGTAATACAATTAGCTGCCTCGGTAAACATGGCAGTACAACTGGTGGTGAGGTTATGAGGATAAAAACAGTCTATGACCTATTCTCAGACCTACCAAATATACACAAACAGCGAGTGCGAGTCGGACTCGCGAACTGAGGGTTCTGTACAAACTTATCTATGAAAACAGTTCAATTCCCGAATTGAGTTACGAAGATTTTTCCGAATAGCGAAAAAAGTTTTTTTTATGGTGACGTAAGTACAAATTTACAGTTTTCAGGTTTTCTCTTATACTTGCGCTATGAGATTTTGCTTCATGCCAAATTTCAGGATTCTAGGTCAACGGGAAATACCCTATGAATTTTGATTCTCAAAAAATTTAGTTGAGTGTCGAAATATATATTTTTTGCGACATAATCGGCCGTATCTTTCTTTTTTTTCGACTTTTTTCACAGCTTCAAGGGACCACAAACATGAGTAGGTATATTATAGTTTTAATTTCAACGCGATACCTCCACGCGTTCCCGAGATAAAAGGTCTTGACAGACAGACGCACAAAAAAGTTATCCTATGAGTTTTATCTTTTTACGGTACGGAACCCTAATAATCGGCCAAGCTGTTTCAGAGGAGTTCTATAATAAACACTGTGACACGAGATTTTTATATATTAGAATATGGACTCATATTTAATCTATATTTGAGCATGTTGGAAGCATTAGGGATTAATGTCACTGACCTGAAGCAAGCAACGAGAATAGAGAGAACAGTGAACCTATTAGTATTGTTTATTGTCGCTTAGTTGACACTTCGCGTGACCCAAGGGCTGGATTTTACCTCGGTCAGAGATTAAGCATTGCCATACAACGTGGCAATGCCGCCAGCCTTTTGGGCACACTTCCAGTCGACAGCGATGCGGAGGAGTTTTATGATGCCATATTTTAGTTAGTAGTAGCCTTTAGTGTATATACAGTTTTATTTAGTTAAGTTTTTAATTTTGTATATATTCATTTGTTGTGTTCTATAATAAAAAAAAAAATATATTCAGGGAAAAAATTAGTATTGTTGACTTTTGCAATGACTTTTAACATGAACGAATAAAATAGTTTATATGTACCGCCTGCAGCAAACTAAACACATTAAATAAATATTGAAAAACTTTTCAACTTCAAAATTGTACATTCACAGAAATACTGTGAGCAATAACACACAATATTGGCAATAACAGAGAGAAGCATCGCAGTGTAAACACATGAAGAACTCCGAGTATCGAGTTCGATTCCTGGGCGGGAGCCAAGCGTCAATTAGGCTAATATCCCACACTTCTTGGCACGGGAGTCATCTGGCGCCCCAGTTGGATAAACGATACGATTTTATTTTATTGTTTATTAAGTGGTGTTGATATGGAAAATATTATTTCAGTTTATAATAGAATGTGTACTTTATTATTTATCTATATACTCGTATATAACAATGAATCCCTATTTCCCGTGGTCACATCATCACGCGCGAACGGCTGGAACCGATTTCGCTAATTCCTGTTTTGAGGGTTCCATACAAACTTACCTATGTAAATAGTTCAATTCCCGAATGGAGTATCGAAGATTTTCCGAATCACATCTTTTTTTGCGAAACTACCTATTTACTGTTTTCAGATTTATTCCTACATATCTGTGCTATAAGACCTTGTTTTATGCTAACATTGTTTTTTCCTTTTGAGGTACGAATCTAAAAATAATAAAATGCGCAAACAAATTTCACAGAACTACGACGACTATTTAATCTTCGCGTGTTTGCCGGTTCATAACTAAGACAGGACAACGTTTGTCAGGTCAGCTAGTTTATAATAATGAAAAGAAGCTTCACCGTGATTGACGGGAACCGTGATAAGTTCATTTTATTTCGGACCAAGTTTAACACGTCCAAGACAGAACCCCAACAGTCTGAACGAAAAACAATCTGGTTATCTGTCCGAGCCACACAAGTGTCGTTAGTTCCCAGCCTACATACATATTACAAAGGCAACTAGGCCTCCCGGAAGCGCTTTCGTCCGAATCCGGGCCGGACGCGCACCGGACGCGGGCCGGATGCGGCCCGTCTCGCCGCAACTCACAAACGTACTCGCACAATGTGACGACTGGAATTCGTTTCACTAAATGTGGGTTTTGATTTAGGTTGCTTTATAGCTTAGAGTTGCCGAAACGATATGAACGTTAATGCGAGTTATGTTGACGTTAAAAGAGGTCTTTACGGTATCTTTGTCCGTGAAGTGTCACACTATAAAGCTATGAAGTAAAAGCATATAAGACAGCATGTTGTTTTGTACCGAAAGGACGCTCTACTAAATGTTTGAAACAAGTCCAATCTTCTTCTTCTTCTTTTCGAGTCGATGTACTCTAACTAATTTTTTTCTGACCAGTATTTGGCAACTTCTACGGCTCTGTTATTGGCCTCGTATAGATCCTGAAAACTGCAGGTGGTTGTGCAGGATGGACAGCATAGCAAATGGCGCATGTCCTGTGCAGCAGCTCCACACTGGCACTGTGTCAGAGATGGGTCGAGGAAGCCCTATATGGCCAAATTGTTTTTACAGCGGCCAACCTGGGTCCGCAGTCGGTTAAGAGATTTCCAGATTGGCCACTGCAATTCGCATCCAACAAGTCCAATAAAATTCCCAGCCATTTTAAAGTTTCACATCAATACGCGTACACAACAAACAAGTAAAAATCAACACCAAAACGCTTTTCTTTCTCCGTCCACTCACAACTAAACCTGGCGCGGCCGCTCGCGGTCGGTCCGCCCTGCCACAGGCACCACGGACAATCTGACCCAATTTAAACACACCATTGTCAAAGACAGGTCACCCGTCAACGGAATTAGCGTAATCCCAAGATTCAAGAGGCAATTAGCAAAGGAAATTTTATTACAACGTTGTAATTTTAGGTAAAAGGTAAAGATGCTCACTTTCAAGGCTTAAACTTAAGAATTATTAGATTTGTTTCTCTACTTTGAAATTTGGATTAGGTTAGAGAATTACAAATTTAGAAGGAAACTCGGATATGAGATCAAAGCGACAATTAAACAAATCAAAGCGACAATTAAACAAATCAAAGCGACAATTAAACAAATCAAAGTGACAATTAAACAAATTAATTGGAATTTAAATAATGAACGATTTCTACCCGGTGTTTCATGAAAACAAATTTAATGAGTTGTTGGTATTATGGTTGACCAAACATCGCCCACAATTACGATTGGTGGATAAGTTTTCTTTAATTAAATTAGCTTGCAATTCATTTTTTCTCGACAAAAAGCAAGTTTCTTTCAACATCATAATATTTTGTGTAACTTCAACAAAAGGAAAAAGGTCTGATACTTGACACAAGCATGGCTGTGTCCGCCACAGCTAACCTAACGTAAATAAGTCTTTGTGAGTCAGTGGGCTGTGCAGAATATAATGGTCCCGACGATTGTAAGATGTTTGCTCAGTCCGGGCGCTCAAGTACATTTTTTATTGCAAATGCAAAGGTAGAAATCTTGGGTGCTCAACTATTTACTTTAAGATATCTTGTAGGTCAGAGGCGAATGAATGCTTAATGTTTTTAAATATTTAATTTAAAGTCTAGTGTTGACCTTGTTTTCTAAGATAGTTTTATAATTTAGTAAAACAGGAACCTATGCTTTAATCAATTAACAATTTGCGTTTTGGAGCACAATGTAGTGAACGTGCTGCAAAACGCAAATTGTTGTTGTGATTCAGAAAACTGCCCAATTTAACTGGGCAAGACATGTCTGCCGCATGCCATGTAAAACACAGGATTGGTGCCCGTGACAAAGCAGCATGGAGGCGCGGCAGACCACGAAGGGGTTCCCCTTCGTGGTCTGCAGGACTTTGGATGTTCATCCAGGCGAGATTACCTGGATATCTTCCTTAAGAATTGCAAAGAGAAAGCGAGGAATTATGATCGTTAGAAGGAATGGACCTTTGACCAGCAGTGGGTCGGTATGGGTTAGCAATAATAATAATAAATAAGCCTTTTGTAACCCATACTGTATTGCGAACATAATATAAATCTCAAAATACCGTATACATCAATGTACAATTCGTGTACATTTTGCGCACGCAACTAGTAGGCCGGGGGCACACAAAGCGCCCGGCGAGCGATCACTCAGCGGCCACAATGTCGTGCATCGATCACGCGCTCCTTGAGAGCCCGGAGCGCGAGGCTCACTTGATTTACTTTGGGCTCTTAAGACCCATATGAGTATGTGAGCGTATCAATGTTTTGGTCATAAGTATGAATTTTAATGGTTGTTTTTCGTTATGGAACGCGGATTAGTGTTTATTTTTAGCACATTTTGTAATGAAGCAGTTCAATGTAAATTCAAAATATTTTTATTTCACATAGGTCTACATCGCCACTTATAAACCGTCAGAAGCTAGTGCACGGTTCCAATTAGTCGTTTCCTATGGAGAAAAACCGGCAAAAAACTCCCGTCATTTTAGTCATGCCATGAAAGAATGGCTTATTTCAATTTTTATTTTTTAATAACTTTTTTTTTTCATTTTTTAACTACATTCTGTTCACATAATTGAAGCGACAAGGAATATATAACCAAGATTATATGCGACTCTTAATATGATATAAAAGAGTGTCCATGAAGTTTCTTGCACGTTCTTCTCCATAGAGATCTACGTTTTGGAACGTGCAATATAGCTTCACTTATTTGACTGGCCGACGTTTTGATAATTCAAAAGTGCCAGTAAATAGTCTATTTGAAATAAACGTTTCTGATTTTTGAAGAAAGCCATAAAAAAGTTTCTGGAAATACACAAGTCAGTCATTGATAAAACAATGTTTTATCAGAATGAGGCAATATCGGAGGCAAAGTCGGCAAGATTCAATCTGACAAATAGGGAATAATGCATCACTAGCTATCGTGACACTTGCCAAGCAGCGAGTGCGATCAATCAGGGGGCTTACCATGACCATGGCCTTACGAATGTCAGTCGTACGAGCGAGAGAGAGGGATGG
The DNA here is from genome assembly GCA_949316375.1 of Mythimna vitellina. NCBI lineage: Eukaryota > Metazoa > Arthropoda > Insecta > Lepidoptera > Noctuidae > Mythimna > Mythimna vitellina. Next base: position 891,238 of record OX438693.1, read on the forward strand.
AGCTATACACCCTATATAGCTTCATCTCTTTAACCGTCAACCTCAGGTGTCATATCGAACGCGGCGGCGTTTTTGACCAAGTAGCCGTCACACTCTCTCTGTTCCAGCTGATAACTTGCCCGAAATTCACTACAATTTACTGAAAATTCCACGTCAACAACAGATAGCTAAAATTACAATATTACATTTTGGGAATATGTACCAAAATTGCGTGTGACAGCTCACCAAATTGATAAGCTTTGTGATCGTTTATTCAGCGAGTTTAATGTAAAATTTTGCAATATCACAAATTACATATGTATACCTATCTATATATTAACATGCGAGGAGTACAATCCGCAGGTTTCACGGAAAATGTACGCAGTAAATGTACACCGAAAATGGTTTACTCAAAGCAGAAAAGCTCTTTAAAAAAAATACAATAGGAGCTTAAAATTAATAGGGTGCACGTAACAATGAGTGGTTTAGCTAAATACTCAGACAAGTTACGGGACAAAATGTCCGCCAACATGACGGGTAATGACGGGTAACGCACAATTTATGTCACGCTGCAACAATACCCAATGTCGCACAACTTAACCCCCTACATTTACGATGTGTTCACGTGACGCGAGATATGTTGTTGGACGTTTAGACAGTGTTGCGAGTCATGTAAAGGGACATTTTGTCCCTTTATTTGTTTGAGCCTTTAGCTGTATGTTAAAATAATAACAACATATGTATCACATTATAATTACACAAGTCTATATAGTTATTTTCCTGATTACCAGTAAATAGACCCAGTTAACCCTTTTCGCACCTCGCAGCCGCCGTTTTTCGTGTATATTATTATTGGTGTCCATTTGTGCGAATGCTAACCTTTTCACACGTCGGTACACTCCCCCGCCCCCCCAAAGGCTCGGCCCCAGACCCCGGAGGTTCGGCCCCCGTCCTCCGGAGGCTCGGCCTTATATACAATCGTTTTACGAAGCCGTGCGTGTTAACTAGATTTTTATTCGGTAAGTAAAAATAGCAGCTACTAAATGTTTTTCCTATAAAAGTTACACATTGTTAAAATATATACGTTGTTAACTTATCGTATTTAGTCAGAGTACTATACTATGTATATATTCGAGTCACATTGCAAAACAAGTGTGTATTATACATAAATATTTCAGGAAAATACTTGTTAATTTTTCTAAAATACTCAATGTCAAATTTTTTATTGCTAATTCAGAACATTACACTAATATTTATTTAGGCAAAACTATGTTAGTGTATGTGTATGTTTGTTACTTGTTCACGCTCGAATGAACGGATTTCGATGAAACTTGGTACACAGATATACATTATCCTGGAATAACACATAGGATACCCTTTATCCAGTGAATATGTTTTCTTAGGACAATTTTCTACTCTCACGCGTGCGAAGCCACTGGCAGCAAAAAATGAGTGTGACCAAAAAAAAAAAAATTTTTTGTCACTTTCATATTTTGCTGTCAGCGAAAAAAAATTTTTTTTTTTGTCGCTCAGGCGGATTATATTAAATGATCTTTCCTTATTGAAAGTCGTAACTTACCACTAAAAAGAATATTCCCAAATAGCTTTTACTGCCAAAAATATATTGAGAAGACGGAAAGCGACAATAAAATCAGTAACAAGTACAAATTATCGTGAGTCGAGACACGTGTCTGTCTGTGTGATTGATGACGTCATCCTTCAAGACGCGACGCCTTGTGTTACAAACATCTTCAGAAATTCTAACACCTTTGTGAGCTTATTTCTTTGAGTCATAATTTATTTGACGTGAAAAAAATCATCAGGTTGTGTGAAAATCATGCAGATTATGGCTTAAGTATAGTACCTATTGGTACCTATAGGCACACAATGACTTCTCGCGCTCTAGGATAGAGTGAGAGGGCGTGTCAAACTTCTACTGACTAAACTACACCTACGTCAATTGCCCTTTGCGTTCCAGGATCACGGCGTCCGTTTCAAGGTATTACGATGTTCTAGCATGTACTCGTAGGAGAGTTGTTTTTATAATTGATATAAACAAGCGATTGACTGCGATCTCACCTGATGGTAAGCAGTGATGAGATCGTTTATGGCGAGGCGCACTAGTTATTAAAAGAACAGCCCCCTAGCCAAGTTACAACCGTTTCGTTTCGATTCACTTTTCGTTGATCGCCTCGAGTAGGCCACGCTTCCAATTCCTTTATTCTGACGTCACCTCAACGCTCAGTTACGTGGTCAGAACAAAGCAATAGGAGGTGTGGCTTACTCGAGGCGATCAACGAAAAAAGAACCGAAACATAACGGTTGTAGCTTGGGGGAGCTGGGGCTTTACAATAAATCGCTAAAGTCACTACTGTTTTATTATTACAAAAAAGAGACGACCGACGAGAAGAGTAAACAGGAACGGGACGGCCGTCACCCCCTGCATAAACATCAACTCATACCTGCACGTTTAAAGAGTCGTAAAAGCTTTATGCGACTTACGACCTCTTCAAAAGACAGTGCAGAGGACGAGAGATGCGCGCTATGGAAGCAGAAGCATCCAACTCCTACACATTTCATCACCCCGTCAGAACATCTCCCCCCTGGATACGAATTGCAGTGGCCAATCTGGAAATCTCTTAACCGACTGCGGGCCCAGGTTGGCCGTTGTAAAAACAATTTGGCCAAATGGGGCTTCCTCGACCCATCTCTAACACAGTGCCAGTGTGGAGCCGCTGCACAGGACATGCGTCATTTGCTATGCTGTCCATCCTGCACAACCACCTGCAGTTTTCAGGATCTATACGAGGCCAATAACAGAGCCGTAGAGGTTGCCAAATACTGGTCAGAAAAAATTTAGTTAGAGTACATCGACACGAAAAGAAGAAGAAGAAGAAGAAGATTACAAAAAAGGAATGATGCTATTCGTCTAGACGTCAAGTTATAGTTCTACCTCTTTCTCACGCTAAATATAAATCAACATATTCGTGAGAAGTCTCCAGGTTTTGAATCAAGTGTCTTTGATATGGCATGTATACATACGTAATACGCAAATCTGTTTCACTTTCCCAAAACAGGCTAGATTTAGCTTATTCCTTGATATTACTAGGCCACACGCCTCCAATTTCGCCTAGGTAATATAGTGCTCAAATCAGCTCTAGATCTATCTCAGCATAATGTATTATTCAAATGTAAGTACTACGTCATCAAGGGAACAAGATTCAATTTGAAGGTAAACTTTCTTCGTTGTTCTTAAAAGAAACACAGTATTTTTTTATCTAAGGAGATATTGTGGGCTGTATTAACTTTGATCAAAACTAAGGTATATTTTATCAATTTAAATGATGATCGTGAGATATCTCTCAATCTTCTTTATAATAAAACAGAAACTGTTTTTCTAATAAAAAAATAAGAGTCGACCTGAACCCTGTTACGGTGGAGGTGTGCCCCACTTGGGCAGAACAATGCCGCGTCCTCGTGGGGTCGATCGGCGGCGGCGATCTCTCGCGCCGGGCCTTGGTACAAGCCATGGTCAGGAGCGAGGAGGAGTGGCAGGCGCTTACCTCCTTCTGCGAAGCAGTAGTACTAGCAAAGGAGACGGTCGATCGCGTGAGGCAACGGTCCTCACGCCCCAACCGCCGCCGGGATTCCGATCCCTATTTCCGGCCACCGTGGGCGCGGGCTTGCGGACGGCGAGCAATGGGTGGCTCGCCGTCCGACCGTCCGGTAATCGTCCGGACCGAGCCCAAGTCGTCGACGGCGCGTACTGTTCCACGCGTGCTTCAGGAAGATGTCAGCAAATCAAAGAGGCCCAGCAGGGTCGATGCCTACTGGGGCCACGGGTAGTGTGAAAGTAAAACCCGGGGCCCTGGGACGAAGTCAAAGAAGGAACAGGAGTGGGTTTTTAGTCAGTAAAAGTCTGACACTATCTCTCGCTCCGCCCAAGGGCGGGATTTTTCATTAGATGATTTTCCCACCTAAAAAAAAAACTATTACGGTAACGAAATCAAACCTTCTTTTTTTTAAAGAAAGTCCTCGGGTCTAAACTGAAAAGAAAAATTTGTGACAAATTGAGTCTGTCTACAAGACAGACGTCCTAAGTACATGATCGATAGCTATTTTTATTACTTTTAAAAAGAAACCCTTTTCCTAAGCCTAAACAGGTAACAAGAGAATTCGCCGCAAGGTCCAGACAAAAGATTGTCGAAGTACGACCGAAATACATATCATTTTACGCTTCAATATTTCACTAGACATCAGAAAAAATGGTATACTAAAAGTAATATTAATTTTGGACCACAACTCCCACGCGCATGAACTTGAAGAAAGAATAAATTCATTTTGATATTATAATATTTCTGACTAAGCACTTACTACGCGATTTTCAGAAAAAGCTTCTTTATCGTGACGTGATTGAACATACTAAGCGTTTCGCCTCGTCGTTTATACCGCGTACATCGAAGGACTCGAACAATTTTCCTATTGCGGTCTTCCCGTGCGATTATAATTTAGATTTCTTCAAGGCTACAGTAAATAGGCTCTTAATAAACTAGTGTGCCTCACCATCAGCGATTGCATCACTGCTTACCGTCAAGTGGGATTGTAGTCAAGTCAAAAGTCACTAGTTTTTTTACAATTAAAAAGAAACATAGTAATTGAGCGTGTCATTTCTATTCGTTTCTGCTCAAGTACCTGACTAAACCCTGAAACTGAGAGTGAATCCACATCACACCACCATCCATATGATATCGAGCAACAAACCAGTCATTCATCTTTTTGTATAAAATAACGAAACTATAAAGACTCAATGTACGTTTGATATAACTATAATATTAGAGGAAGTTTGAAAGTGGCGCCAGTGACTGAAAAGTTGAAGGGGAATCGTTTGTCTTGGTATGGTCATGTAAAGGGGAGGGATGAAACACATGTTACTAAAAGAGTTATGAGTATACATGAGGATGGGTGGAGAGGGAGAGGGAGGCCAAAGAAAAGATGGATGGATTGTGTGAACAGTGATATGAAAGAAAAGGAAGTTAGTGATAGTATGACGGTTGACGGTTGATAGAATGGAAGAAAAAAACGTGTTGCGCCGACCCCAAATAAGATGGGAGAAGGGCAGGAAGATGATGTACGTTTGATATAACTAGATTCTGCTAGCGGCTTCGCCCGCGCGGAGGCAAGCTTCTCCATACAAACTTTGGACTCCCGTTTCTTCCCCTTAGGGGGCGAATTTCAGAAAATCATCTCTTAGTGCTCGCCTACGTCATAAAAAGAAACCTCGTACAAGATTTGACCCTTCTACTCCCAGTAGTTTCGGCTGTGCGTTGATATGTCAGTCAGTCAGTTTCTCCTTTATATGTATAGATACTTGTAATTATACGAAATTATTATAAAGCTTTTTTTACTATGGTTAGGCTCGCTTTTGACCAGCATCTCACCTGAAGGTAAGCGATGATGTGGCGACGATGGAGCACGATAGCTTAAAAGTAACCTATTGATTCTTGACTTAAAGAGCTTTTGAATAAAGCCTTCAAGCAAAGTAATATATGAGCTTAACCCAAAAACATTGTACATAATAATATCTTAAGTGAAAAGCTGAGCCAAGTTAGAAACAAAATACAAGCAGCAAAAATAATACAGTATAGAAAATATACAGTTGGAGAGATGAAACACATGTTACTAAAAGAGTTATGAATATACATGTGGATGGGTGGAGAGGGAGAGAGAGGCCAAAGAAAAGATGGATGGATTGTGTGAACAGTGACATGAAAGAAAAGGAAGTTAGTGATAGTATGACGGTCGACAGGATAGAATGGAAGAAAAAAGCGTGTTGCGCCGACCCCAAATAAGATGGGACAAGGGCAGGAAGATGGTGATGAGAAAATATACATTTGGAAGCAGGCCTGATTCCAACTGTATATGGCCATATATAATATATTATAGCACATTTGGATTCAATTCCATCGGCTTATTAGCCAGAATTTGGAAAATGTGATATATTATAATACATTACATTAACACATTTATTATACGTATTCAAATTGAATTACTATGAATTGGTTTTTGTAAAGGCAATTGCAAATTTCACACAATTACTCTATATCCTACGGAATTTAATCATACGTTTGATTTCCATACTGAAATGTCGCTATTGATTAATAATATTCAATCCATTTAATTATACTCTGATTATGTTCGCCTTTGAAGTGACTGAACTAATTCTAGTGGCCTATTAATTAGAGAATATGAGAGACTAATTAATAGGAAACGTTATTTTGAAAATTAATTAGAGGGAGGTACTTAATATATTGTTTAGATAGATAGAAGCTTACAACATAATATAACCGTTAAAGGAATTTAAAAACTTAAGTAATAGGTTTAGACAAAACTCCTTTAAAAATAAATTACCTCATTTTGAAAACACGAAAACTATGGCCGCCAACCAAAACTAACAAGCTTTTGTTTCTCACGACCTACCTCAACCAAAACAACAACTTTATTCTAAAATCGTTAAATTCCGCGAAACACCTCGGTATTTAACCACAACGGTTCCTCTCGTATGTTTCGAGTAATAAATCTAATAAAAATCCGTCAGCATGATAAACTACGCTGGCTGGGTGCCAGCACACCGCTGCGCCACTGCCCGACATTGCCCGACATTGCCCGACATTTCCCGGTATTGCACCACCGTATAAGTGAAGAGATGCAATAATAAACCGAACTTATACAAGCCAAGTCTTTACGATAGTCGTTGCATGTTAATAGCGATAGCAACGCGATTCGTATACGTAATAAGTGCCAAGTAGTGGTGGGCTGATTTTGTAAATCGAGTTTATGTAATTAAAACTTAAATTGAGTCATTTGGGCAGTTAAAATTACATTTATATTGTTGTAAGCAAAATACTTAGGTTTGGGCGTCGGTAAAAGAAAAGAATAAGTTACATTCCTTAGTTTTTCACAATGAACTAAAACAATAGGTTTATTTGTATCCGAATACTACACTCATTCATAACGACAGAGCATTGAACTTTCTGGGTCACACAAAATTTGTTCTGTTCAAGATGTCATGAATAACGATATCTATATAATATTTTTTCCTAGAATTGCCACGGAAGGCTAGAAAAAAAAATCTTTTTCTCTTTCCCAGAAAATCAGCGACATGCCAAAAGATTTTCTTCTAAATCGACTTATAAAAAGAACATCTCAATCCTATGTTCTCCTGGTACCACAACGCCAGGCGTCATATAAAATGTTCTTACAGACAATTCACGTTCGCTAAATTGCTACCGATTATTACTTAATGGCTTTCTTTTTCCTTCTTTTTAAGTAAATGCCTTACAATTTTATACGGTTTTAAATATAGCTAGTATAACAATGAAGGCGCATTATTTTTCCGTAATTTTTCCTTCATATTTCTCGTGCTTTATAATAATAAATGTCGGTATAGATCAGGCGCAGGTGCGGTAAGATAAAACAGTTCCTTATTATTATCAGAACAGTTTCCATGAAGCTGCAATTAAGTTCAATGAAGAGTTAAGTGGATGGTTTAACACCTCGGAGCCTTGTTTTATGTGGAAAATAATAAAGATATTATAATGTTCGTAAAACTGAAATTACTCATCGCTTTTTTATTTATTATCTCAGGAGTAAAAACTGTTATAGCTTAAGGAAGAAAACTTTAAACAAAAATTAATCGTCTGAACAATATTACAGCTAGTATACTTCGGTCAGCACCTCAATAAAAATCTTTAAATCTTCGCCACGTAAAATGTGACACGGTTATTTTGATCGCCCGTAAAAGGTCAATACCCAAATGATCTGAAAAAAGAGAGGTGTCAATGACAGCCGCATTGCGGTCTGCGTGTCGTGTGCTCTTAGTGGGCACTTGTATACCTAGGTGATCGGTAGAATACGCGATCATTTAGACTTAAGTACGTACTATGGAGGTGTAATAATCATATATAATCATTCTCATCTGCATTAGGTTCGTCGTCTACGCCGGTCACCAGGGGAGAGTGGAAACGGCGAGAGATGTCGTGCGGCGTCACACAGGTACCGGTACAGTCAGTAAAAGTCTGACACGCCCTCTGGCTCCACCCTATAGCGAAACAGTCATTGGATAATTTGCCACCACAAAAAAAAATGTCATCTGCCTTCCTTTTACTCTGTGTTGACTTCGGTTTCCTGACTATCCGGATGCTGTTCAATACCAGGATCTTACATGGAAAGACTGTTTACCTATTCTTCAAGGTTCAATGAACTAACAAAGAAATAAAACCTACGAAACTCATTCAACCAAATATAGTCACGAAGACTTTATCTAGTTCAGCTTAAGTAACATGGTAAAAAAATTTAAAAAAGTGACATTTGAAACGTTTCCAAGTTACTTTTAGTTTAAACAAAATAGTTTGCGGTTAGGTTTGGGCAGAACATGTGATTACGCGGCAGGTCGCGCCTTCATTACGAATTGGCACGAACTTGCTTCTGAGAAGTGGAAATGAACACAAATTCTGTGTTTTTCGTAAGTGCTTGGAGATAGGAGTTTAATGAGACAGAAATCAAGTTAACGCGACTGTAAAGATGTGGTTTAAATAAATTAAAGTGGTAGAAAAAGTCGTTAAAAGAACAACAATGTAGTATTAACTGTAGTCATCTTATATTTTTTTCTGTTTACGTAGCGGTTTAAGAGATTGTTCCGGCGCCTTTTGTACACTTATTTTTAAATGTTTGTCTTGTGGTAATTCCGTGGTGTCCAATAATGTTATGTATCTAATAAATAATAGCTAATATTAGAACACAAATGCTTCAAAAGAACCATCTTGTGTAAGTTAACTTAATGACAACTTTCTCTTGCCCGCGACTTAGTCCGGGTGATTGCCAATTTAGCTTCACTTGTTTTTTGAATGACCGACATTTCGACAATTCAAAAGTGCCCGTAAATGGTATATTTGGAATAAACGTTGCTGGTTTTCTGACTGCGGACACGAAGTAAGATAAAAAGTATAGCCTATTTTATTCAAATACATCCCGAACATATTTGAATAAAATAGGCTATATTTTAAGCTTACGCCGTTCCAAATTTTCTCATCGGTCTAATCGGTTCAGTAATTTAAGCGCGAAAGATTTAACTGACAGACAAACTTTCGCATCTATTTTAGTATGAATATCTCCCACCACATCAGAAAAATTAAATCCCCACCCAAAAATAAACGACCAACACACATCCGCATTACACCGTAATAACTCAAATCTCACACACGCCCCGAAAACGAATCAAAATGCAAATAAAAACCCTCCATCTGATTCAACCAGGCTCACTTCGCTTTCTATTGTGTGACGTCACAACGGTGACGTCATGTTTGGAGTTACAAGCCGGTGCTAAAAGTCTCAGAACTAATTTAACACGCGACACAGGTGGGCACAAATGGCGGTTATGGTTCCCCCATTTGCCGATTGCTGGTATGTACAGGGACGATAAAAAGTATGGTGGAACGTATGGTAGAAGATATTGCTTTGTTTATGTTGAACTAACAAATGGTTGCGGAGCAGTGGTGGCCGAGTGGTAACGGCCCCGACTTACAAGTTGTAGGTCGCGGGTTCAAACCCAGCCAGGCGCATTACTTTGTGTAATTTATTTCATCACCACTGCTCTCAAAACGGTGAAGGAAAACATCGTGAGGAAACCGGCGTGTCCTAGAACCAAAAATTGAAGACATGTGACATCCACCAACCCGCACTGGGCCCGCGTGGTGGATTACGGCCCATTCCGTCTCCTAGAGAGGAGGCCTGAGTCCCAACAGTGGGAACATTATAAGGCCGACTAAGCTAAGCTAAGCTATCAAATGGTTGAGGTCATAGGGAAACAAGAACACACGTAATTTTACACAAGTGCGACCAGGCGCGGAAATGAAGATCTGTAGCACGATAGGAGCCAATATTTGGAGAGCAAAAGTAGAGATGTTCAGAAAAATACATTTATATTTTCTTGCAAAATGGTCGCAACTATAAAAAAGTCAGCGTCCGACTCTTTCTGAAGGTTTTTCAAAGGACCCAGGTGCGTCTAGTTCTAACCATTATTTCGTGACAACTTATATTATTAACGTTAAAAAATGGCATACAATACAAAAAGAAACCATATTTAATTTTATATTGCGTGCCATTTTTTCCTAAAAGCCTCACAAAACTATTCAAATAAAACAGAATTGAATATTGCAGTACGAATTACATTCAATACACTTTTATTTCGAGTTCAGTGACTATTGAACTAATTGCATTCGTTACAGACAACTGGTAAAATATTCTCTTTTGCACAAAAACGTAACATCCAATATGCAGAATTTAATATCAGGTTCAATCAAGCGAGAACTTAATGAAATTAAAATAAAAAATATTTTCTGCATTGAAATGGAGAGAGATATCAAGTATTCTGTTTGTGTATCAGTGGCATAATATGGAGTGACGCAGTGAAGTCGTGGCAGTGATCCTCTAAGCTTGGTCGGACTGTCAGTGGCGTAGCTAGGCGTGGGCGAAGTGGGCCCTCGCCCACGGTCTCGCACCCAAAGGGGCCTCGCACAAGCAAGGGCTCTTTGTGATCGAACACTGGGTTGCGATAATCGCTGTATCATTATCGAAATTTAGGAAAAAAAAAAGGTCTGGCTGATGTGCCTTCGCCCACGTTTAAATTAGTCCACGCTACGCCTCCGTGAACTGTCACGCGCCTATTCTAGGATATAATTAGCTCCAATGTCAGCTCTGTGACTACTCGTTGGGATGGACAAAATTCTAAAGACGGAGGAAATTATTAGCATCTTCCAGCCATTGTTTCATGTTATTTAGGGTTACTGCGCCGCAACATGTTTTTTTTTCAGCGGAGAAAACTTTTGCATAATAATAACAGGATTTTTTTTTTTGAGTTAGAAATCATCTAATGACTTCTCTCTCTCCACGGTGGAGCGAGAGGAGATCCCCGAATTTTTTATGACTAAAATTACACCTGTGTCTTTCAGTTACTATTTAAGATTCGAGGACCTGTTTCCATTTCAGAAATGGCATGAGGTTAACCTCAGAACAATTATTATTTGGCATACACACATACAACCATTCAAATTATCAATTTAGGCAACAAAATTTGGACATCATAATGACACATCTTATTGAAGGAATTAAAAGTAAACTAACTCCACCGAAATCTCGAATTTTACACGTCACACATTTGTTCCGCCTGTATTTTTATTGGCTACATTGAGCCAATCCAAAACCATTTCACTATCCACAGCTTGTGTCAGTTACCTGCGTAAAAAGTCCCCATTATCCCTCCACGTCACTCTGAGGGCACTCGCCTGTGTTAGCGTTTACTGCTTAATCCACTATAGAGCGAGGACGATAAAACTCCGCACATGCTGCCTGACCCTCAAGTTTGTGACAAAGAAATATCCATAAAACTACTATTTTCCAAGCCATATCACTGCGTTCATGTTTTAATACACGTATTTTTCATGGAATATGTTTTTATAGATGCTTTTCATCCAAAGGTTACTGCTAGGCATCAGGTGAGTTAGTGGTCATACGCAAGACTATCAATAGAAAATAAATATTATCAAAGTGCTTTTTTCACACTTTCTTTATACAGGTGACATCGAGTCACTGTATTTTATAATAACTCAAAAATTGAATCTTATCAATGTCAAAGTTCAAAATTGAAATTTGCTTTTTAAACTTTGCCCAAATTGCCCATTTACCATCAATATTATTTCCAATTCATATATACATTGACTCAGTAATAAATGGAACTACTCTTTTCGTTCATAGCGCAGTTCACGAGCGGTACTCCGTTGAAGAGCCGTTGATGACCGGCGTTCATTCCCGATCCCATTCATTCGCTCATTCGTTCTCGGTTACCCGTCAAATGGACAATATTGGCACCTCTCGTATTTATTGACGAACGTTTTTAAATAATTGTCGATTTAAAAAATATATTCTTGCTGTTTGACTACTCAGTAACTTTTTATATGGTATAAACTAATAACTGCGATCCCACCTGATGGTAAGCAGTGATGCAATCGTTGATGGTGAGGCGTACTAGTTTGTTACGAGAATATTCAATTTAGCTTTGAAGACACCTAAATTATAATCGGACGGGAAGACCGCAGCTACTACGCTTTTTGACCAGAGGGCCAAGTTTCGTATTTTTTAAGGAACGGTTTCTTTCGGTCACAGTCGCAATATGTCAAAATACGAGTATATGGAAATTACTTTTACTACAAGAATTGGCCCTTATTATAAAAATATGTTTATTCAGAACGCTCATCTAGTTATTTTGCCGTCACAACCAAAAACAGTTGTAATAACTCAGGTCAGCTGTTAAGTATTAACTACTCTCAATAAGGTTCAGTTGAAAACCAGCGTCAAGCAACTACCACATCTTGTATTTTTGCAGAACTGGACCTATTTGGCGCAACCGTAAGACACACAACGTCAGTTTTTATTTTATTTTTAAGTTCCAACACTGTTTTCAGGTTTTTTCTTCACTGTTTTACGTATTTTCTTTCTTTTTAGTTTTCTAAATAAAATGAACACGACCATTCGTAAATATTCAAGTAGCTTAAAACATAATTTACAAAAGATACCCAAGTTATTGCATCACAGTTAACTATTAACTAAGCCACTCGTTAAGTTACTTAGTTAAACAAATTACGTCAAAATTCAATTTCCTCTATCCTCAGCTATTCAAAACACAAAACAAGCTCAAATTATTAATTGTAATGTCCGTAGAAGCTACACAACGCTACCCATTAGCGATACTTGCACGTACAGTCAACAAAAGAGGTGAGTATGCTACGATTATCATATTTGCAATGCGCAGGTAATGTTATTGTTATAGCGTGGGTTTTTCACTGTTAATACATAAGATTGTGTATTTAATAGTCTTGCTATCTTGTTTACATGTGGATGGATGGAGAGGGAGAGGGAGACCAAAGAAAAGATGGATGGATTGTGTGAAGAGTGATATGAAAAAAAGGAAGTTAGTGATAGCATGACGAGTGACAGGGCAGAGTGGAAGAAAAAAACGTGTTGCGCCGACCCCAACACGGGATATATCATTGGTTATAGTACCTGAGTTTTTTTTATTATTTGATATAAACCAGTGCTTGACTGCGATCCCACCTGATGGTAAGCGGAGATGCAATCATTGATGGTGAGGCGCACTAGTTTGTTAAGATTCTATTCACTCTAGCCCTGAAGACACCTAAATTATAGATGGACGGGAAGCAGCATCGCAGCAGGCAAATTAAAAAAAAGCAAACGGAACTATTCAGTATCCTTAAATAAAACAAAAATTCCCCATAGTTTCTGACCCAAACTGTATAGTGTTTAGTTTGTATTTCTGACAACAACAGAATAGTAACTTTATCCCTGATGTATCATAACATCACGTTTTTTCACGTTTAGGTAATTAAGCACCATTTTTCGTACAATTATTTCTTGAATAACAGAAGTTATGATTGATTGAAAATGTGGCAACGTGTATATCTTATTGCTGGTGACTAAACTGCATTAACTTGTCGGGTATACTAAATATTTATTTTGTTGACTGTATGTACACCATTGTGGACTCACACATACAATGTATTACAGTATTAATTGGATATTCGATATCCGTAAATAATTGAGCGAAATTGGAATAGTCTTCGCGTTTAGTTAATCCGATTATTGTTCCGTACTGATTGGAAAATCGCGGAGTGTTTGATGCTAATTTTATTGTTCTGATCCGAGAACGTTTAGTGGAAATGGCTCTCTATTGCTTTTAGTAGTTTTTACTAATTTAGGTTAAACAGTGCCATTTGGTATGAATGGCCTTCTGTTTTGCAAGATTACTTGCGAAGGCTTGAAAATAACACTTTGTTATAATTTATTTGTAAAATAAAATTAAATAGAATATACTTTAAGGTAAAACATGAGTATACATCAAATAATATGTGCAAGATTTTAAAATAATAGGTAGATCTGCATATTTTGCCACTTATGGCGTATAAAATACAACATATTTGGTTTAAAATAAACCATAAATAAATTGAATCTACACAACATACTATAAAAATAATAACTTTTTTTTAATTGATATAAACCAGTGCTTGACTGCGATCCCACCTGATGGTAAGCAGAGATGCAATCATTGATGGTGAGGCGCACTAGTTTATTAAGAGCTTACTCACTCTAGCCTTGAAAACACTTAAATATAGCCGGGGAGACTTCATTCTATTGCCTAATAAAAAGGAGGAGAAAAAAACAAGAAAAGAAAAGCTAAATTTTTTACAGGTTTAAGGTTCAAATTGTGTCTAGGTACAATTTGTTCAACTTTTTGGAGTGAAGGTTCATTATTATAGCTTTAGCAGCTAAAATCATTGACAAAATCTTTCAAAATAATCAAAACTTAATTCGAAGCATTTAAAAAATCAACAAACAACATTACTTCTCTTCAAACTTCGTCAAAATAACCTCAATTGTGTCCGAAACAACGAAAAAAATGCTATAAAACAGCTTTAACGAGGAAATTAAACATCTCTGTCCGGGCAAAGCGGCATGTCACGTTGCCCGGGCAAAGTCGACAAAGAGCAAATTAAAGCGTTCTTGTCGCTCTCCGATTACAGCGGGAGATTGTAACACGACACCGGGGGACGGCCGCCGACACTGTTTGAAGTCTGTTGTGAGACAACAATTTAGGCTGAGATATTTTTTCTTTTATTTGAGCATTAGAATATAATATATACAGGCATGTGTCAGTTACAGTTATGTCGCTTTTGAGTACATGAGAAGATTGATGACTACATTATTATAGTTATAACTGTTTAGTTTAGCTTTAGCTGTACCCCACTTACGTAAGCTTTTGTATATTTTTTTAAGTCTTTATTAACACACTAGCTGTCTTTCCCAGTGAGAAGGAGTGGCAGGCGGTTGCCTCCTTCTGCAAAGCAGTGATGCTAGCAAAGGAGGAGGCAATGGTCCCCGCGTCCCAGCTGCCGAAATGTCGACCCCGATTTCCGGCCACCGTAGGTGCGGGCTTGCGGACGGCGAGCAATGGGTAGCTCGTCGTCCGACCGTCCGGTAACCGTCCGCACCGAACCCAAGTAGTCGACGGTGTGTAATATTCCACGCGCGCCACAAGAAAATATCAGCAAACCGTAGAGGCCCAGCAGAGTCGAAGCCTACTGGGGCCGAGGGTCTAATTCTGAAAGGAAGACTCCACCCTAGCATGAAAGGCAACGAAGTAACAGGAGTGGGTTTTTAGTCAGTAAAAGTCTGACACTGTCTCGCGCTCCGCTTAAGAGTGGGGGATGTTATTGGATGATTTTCCCACCGTAAAAAAAAGCTGTCCCTCAGTTTTGCTCGCGTTTTTAAAATATCGTTTACAAAGTAACGAAATAGATGTTATTTTCAAAGCTTTGGTATCGAATACCAACCGAAGATCTCAGAGTTGAAGTATTTTTTTAAAAATAATTTGACTATTTAACAAACAAGAGAGAATCGAGGAGTTTCTTCATTCTTCTCAATAGAGATCTACACTTGTGCAAATGGTATCATTTTTCTGACTGACTTCTTGACAATTCTAAAAAGCCTGTTAATGGTTTATTCCAAATAAATATTTTTATTTAACCTTTTGAGTAGCGTAATTAGAGACATAATAGAAAGACAATAACCGAGCGAACACCGGCGTTCGCTCGGAGTTTAATGAATTAATTTGATTTGATATCAAAACTAAGTAATAATAATTTAGTAAAAAACACAATATAATGAATATTTAACATATTATGGAAGCAAGACTCACCGGATCGGCCGCTGCACCCCGACTGCGGAGTCTAGCGTATCTGTACTCGTTCCCTACAACACACGGTTTTGATAACATTGATAACAGCAGGATAACGTTATCGCGTTGTTTTTTTACACTAAAATTAATTAATATTGTTAATTATTACGATAAGTGATAGCCGGAGTAATGAGCTCTGATTCCATTAGTTTTCACTAAATATCGGTTATTATTATTTGTTAATAGGAAACGTGTAGCCTAAATTGGCTATATATTAAAATATTTCCACATTTAATGTTACTGATTAAAATTAATAATCATTAGGACTTATTGTTCTGCGCAATCCCAACGGTATTACGTCATTAAGTGTATGTTTAATTAGTTTTTTTTTTTTTACAGACCCGACGGTAAAACCAAGTTACTAAACTTCAACTAACGTAAATTAACATAACGTAGACGACGACAATACTCTAAACCCTACACTTAGATAAAATCTAGCCACTATTTCTAGCCCCAAATATATTCATAATTCTACCCTTCTATATTTAGAAGATCACTGACCTGTGACGTCACGACAGCTGCTCGTAATATTCAAAGAAAGCGGGACTACTTAGCATATCTCCGAACGTAGCGCCGTAGCGGTGTGCTACGCCGTAGCAGTAGATGTAGACATGTGCTACGAGATTCGTAGTAACCAGTTTCAAGGTTATAAAATTAGAGCAATGTTTGCTATTGTGTAAATTATACATAATTGTAAGATGGATACTAAAGTTTTGTGGTTTGAGATCTATCTATGAAATGAATTTTGAAAAAGACTTCGATATTCCAATATTATTTACACAAATAATATAAACAGGTAAAGTTTGTTTTATGGTTTTTTTTTTTGTTTGTAATGAAAGTACTGGTCCGACAGAACCGAATAACATACTATATTTTATGTGTGCGGGCGAAGCCGTGGGCAAAAGCTAGTATTTAATATTATTATTAGTCCATACTGTCCCACAGGTGGGCACAGACATCCCTCCAATCCTCCGATTTTCCACTTTTTCTATAATAGGTATTTCGTTTTCAATTATGTCCATAACTACTACAACCATGGTTCCTGTATTATAATATAACAGCTGAAGTTCCCAGTGAGCAGGTTACAGGCGCATTGCGGCCGCGGTTCAACTCCACCGCGGTTAACTTAGCGGTAACTGAACGAGTAATGTCCTGCACGGTAATGTGCAGTTTCAACGTATTTCTTGTTCTGCAGTTATGATAAAATTCTAAACAAGGTTACGTTAAACATGTATCTTTTTATTCTTATCTTCACTACATACGCGATGTTTTAATACTTAAAAGCCACTCAATTTTTACTTCTTATATAATACTAGTTTCTACCTGCAGTTTCGCCCGAGTAAAAGTAGAAAATATGTGACTCAGTGATAGAGTAGCAGTCTACTGGTTGAAGAATATTCAAAATCAATAGTTTTTTAATTTATTCATTATAAACAAATACAAGTTTTTCCTTTTTATAATATTGGAAGTATATTGTGGTGAGAGACGCGGGAAAACGATGGATGCGAGACGCACAGGACCGGTCGTTGTGGCGACACTTGGCCTATGTATAGCACAGGTCCGATCGTGTGTGGAGTACTGCAGTCATATATGGACTGATTCTGCAAAATGCCATCTAGCAATTTTGGACTCAGTGGAAAGGCGAGCGAAGAGGCTAATTGGGGATCCAGATTTGGTTAAGTCCAATCTACAAAGCCTCAAGCACAGGCGAAAGGTAGCCAGCCTATCGGTATTTTACAGGTTACATTTCCACCATCTCCTTTCTACCATCGGACGTCCGTAATATGGCGAGTATCCACCCTTAAGTTGTTGAAAGTTCAACGGTCTGGACTAAGCGTTTCGCTTCGTAGTTTATACCGCGTACATCGAAGGACTGGAACAATTTGCCTGCTGCGGTCTTTCCGTCCAACTATAATTTGGGTGTCTTCAAGACTAGAGTGAATAGGCTCTTAATGAACTAGTGCGCCTCACCATCAATGATTGCATCTCTGCTTACCATCAGGTGGGATTCCAGTCAAGCACTGGTTTATATAAATTAAAAAAAAAATAACCAACAGTAGACGTCTTCACAAAAAATCTTCATGAGACTGATAACCAGATCTGCATAATAGGTACGCTATGATGCTTTGATATTGGCCATAGTAGCTGTTAGAGTTTCTGCTCTTCTAGACTGACGCTACGCATGGACAGAATATAAAACTCCGCTTTGCTTCAACGATGAAGCTAATCATCCATTTAACCCGGAGCCCACGGAGGCCTCGCTACACAATAGACTGTAAATAAACAGCAGCTGTCAGGTCGGCCGGCGCGGCGGCGCTGATGGATCGGTATCAAGTAAACTGAAGTCATTGACAAAGTTATTGACGACTAAATATATAGTACGACATTAAACAAGCTATCTGTTCTGTTACGAACGATATATTTCCTATTCGGTAAAACTTAAATATTTGTATAGTTGTCATTTATATCACGATTAAATCAAACCAAATATTATAAAGAAATGAAGTTTGTTTTTCTGTTTGTAGGAGGTAATCTCTGAAAGTACTCGTCCGATTGCAAACATTTTTTCACTGATAGTAATCTGCCTTATTCCTGAATGACATAGGCTGTATTTTATGTACCGGTGTGAAGCTGCAGGCAAAAGCTAGTAGAAAATAAACAAACAATCTTTATTCAAATTTAAGAGGCTACTTTTCACTCGCCTATCGTCAACATCGAGCATGGTTTAAAAGCCTGCATTATTTCATCTAAACCAATCGAAATTTGACGAAAAGACAGGTAATTCCGTGACTTACTGGAATATTTTACAATACTTGTTTCAGGAAATAAATGTTATTTTAAAACCTTAAAAGTTTTTGAAAAAAATTGTGTCATTTAAAATCTTGATTAAATTTGCAAGGCTTCTATTGTTATACTTTTTTTAATTTTTGAGTAAATTATGAAGTATTAAAAAAAAAAGTTCATGCAAATTAGCAGATTTTTAGAGGTCTTTACTGGATTAGTTTTAATTACGCAAACTTATAAATTGATTTCAATAGAAGTCTAGATAATATCCACAATTACTGTTTCCAAAATATTTAATGAAAAATGTGTAATAACGTCATAATCACGTAAAAGCGGCTGTGTGAAAAACAGTAAAAATGTATGTCGAGTTGCATCCCCTTAAGATGATCTAAACTTTGACATAAATATTTGAACTGTTGAATTTTTGGGACTTTTCTTTCGATTTATTTATTTTTATGTGTAATTTGACTTCTATTTACTTGTTTCTTATATTTTCTTTTATTGGTTTTACACCTTTATTATTTGTCATTGTTTAATAATGTCTTCTTCTTTGCCTTATCCCTTAATTCGGGATCGGTTCTCCTCGTTTTTAGGCGCCAGAATAGTCATTGTTTAAAAAGGTAACCTAAATTTAATAATTTGATAACTGGGATTTAATATTCTGCATATGACTTGTAAGTATCTCTTGCCAACAAACGACTATGACTATTCATTCGTATGAGATTTTTATGATGTGAAATTTTTTTGTGACCAGCAAAGTGGTGTGGTATTGTTTACTGTCCTAAATATGAAATGCTGTATGTTTGCAAAACTTGTATTCATTTCCAACACGCTAGGCATTGTGAAACCGATGAGCGTAAGATAACAGAGGCATAGCGGATATACAGCGTTTAAGTTAGTAGGAACAAAAAAATTTCTTTCGATCGTTTTTTAAATACATGTTTGTGACACTACCTACTACGACTTTGCTTTACTTTTGTTTTACTTTACTTGAAGAAACATTATAGGCTGTGAACCGCCAATTTAACTCCCTAGATTAATTTTATCTGACGCTAGTAAAATCAGCCTTTGGAAACCTAAAATTAATATCGTGGCGTAATCTCAATCTAATCAAAGTCAAATTTCTCTCACAATCTGATAGCATGTAATTAAATTACTAGATACTGCTAACTTTAGGGATCTGACGGCTTGTCAATTTGTTCAGCTCAAGTTTCAGACAGAACCGAAGAGAAACGACCACTGAGGCTGTCATTACAATAATATCGTAACATTTGAAGATTTGTTGATCTAGACACGAAAGTTATTTTGTGTAAAACATTAATCTAATGTCTAAGTTGATTAATCATACTTTGAATATTCTAAATTGCTTAACTCATTTGCGTTTTAAAGTCAAAGTCAAAGTTTTTTATTTCACAAAGGCCTACATGGGCAATTATAAAACTTCAGAAGTTAGTGCACGATTCCAAATTGGTCGTTTCCTATGGAGAAGAATCGGCAAGAAACTCCATGGTTACTCTTTTAAAAAAAAAATGTTGTTACTAATACAAAATGGACTAAATATAAACGTTATAATGGACAAGCGTGTGCTTCACCGGACTACCTTTACAAAATTCAGTACCTCCAACATTAACCAGCTACATTTTGAATTTCCACAAATCCTCGGAGATTTTTCTCGCTTCAAAAAACCTGAGTACACTACAATTTCAAACACAAAACAGTAAACAGAACCTTTTAGTATTACCAGCCTCAAAAATGGAACGCTATTAAAATTAAAAGTCTTTAAAAACAGCACTTTTTGTTGAAGTTTCGAACGAAAACCACTAGAAATATTACCATAAGGTAAGTAAGACAAATATTTGGGCTGGTAACTGGCGGGAAGCTGAGCGGGCTTCATGAATATGCAGGAGGTGCCGCGACCGGCAGTGGCGGCACTTATGCGTGTTTTATTATCTGTCGGATATACAAATGGTACCACTGTGCACTGCTTGCCATTCGCACGCGTTTGTTTGAAGAATACTGTAAGGTGCTTACTGTGTCATTAAATTACTCATAGATTAGCATAGGCCTTGTAATGTTCCCACGGGATATTAGGAATAGGTCAATGAACTTTATTGCAAATCTATCTGGCACCAGGTATAGTTCTTATTCGTTCATCTGTAATTTTTCATCTTAATTTGTGTTGTAGATGTGAAATAAGCATAGCATTGCATAATCAGCTTTGGAATGTTCCCACTGTTGGGACTCAGGCCTCCTCTCTAGGAGAGGGAATGGGCCGTAATCAACCACGCGGGCCCAGTGCGGGTTGGTGAATGTCACATGTCTTCGAATTTTTGGTTCTACGACATGCCAAGCATCTCACGATGCTTTCCTTCACCGTTTTGAGAGCAGTGGTGATGAAATAAATTACACAAAGTAATGAGCCTGGCTGGGTTTGAACCCGCGACCTACAACTCGTAAGTCGGGGCCACCACTGCTCCGTACAAACGGTAGGTTAAAATACTCAAGCTGTAGTAATTACAGATTTTTAGACATAAACTTCTTTAAATACATTTTTTTTAAATTTAAGTTTTATATATATATACAACTTAGAGTCAGTGTTATTATGAGTCTGCTGTGTCCCACTGCAGAGCAAATGCCTCCCTTCCATTCTTCCACTCTTCTCTGTCCTTAGCTACTTCTGCCAATCCTTTAGGAAGGAGTCGAACTCATCACGTCAAGTTAGGATTATATTGTTTATTAGTTTTTTAGGTTAAATTGCAACCAATTTAATTATTCAGAGATTTGTTCTTAATAAAATAGCATAAACGATCAATAAGTCCAAAAAATCGTTTCATTTTGAAGCTCCGAAAATAAACTATGCTCTCTTCACACATTATGCGTTATTAAAGGTTTTCGTTGAGACTATAAAATATAGAACAGATTTCCTTGCTTAGTTGTTGACTTTTATTGCTAAAGGCATCAAAAGTAACAAAATTAAAATTCATTATAATCAAGTAAAATTTCCAAAGAACATTTACACCACGACTTAAAATATAAATTCAGAAACTAGTTTACGTTTCGCGGAACGCTAGCGAGAGAGCTGGTTAAAACCGCGCAAGTAAGAGTACATGAGATTTTAAGCGAATAGCTAATGCACTTATCGTAAAGGAGTGGAAACCGCATACCCACTCACTCGGACGAACGCTAACGTGCACGTTTACGTTAAGTATACGTTTTGTTATTTTACCGAAAACGCGGCGTAAACACATGAGTAAACAAGCTTGTATAACGATCCTTGTACAATATTGTTTTTGTTATGTGAGTAAGCGAAAACTTTTTGTACAAGAAAGTTAATTGTTCTTTAGAAAACACATCTGAACGTAACTAAATGCGTTTTTTGTTCACATGTATATTGTGTGCGGGATTAATAGCTAGTTTTTCAAGCTAACCAAGCGAGCAAAACCGAGGGTTAGTTGCTTAGCTTGGAGCACCGCCGCGTCCTCGTAGAGACAGGTGATCAGGTCCAGGCTGTAATACGGAGCGAGAAGGCTTAGGGAAACAGTCACTTCTTTCTGTGATATAGTAATGGAGGTGGAGAGCAGGAGATAGAAGTAATCCTCACGCCTCAACTCCTGCAGGAGGAGGCCTCGTAGGCGCGGGTTTAAAGACGGAGAGCAATGGGTATCATCGTCCCAAACAAGTTCATGAAACTAGTTCTCTTATTAGTATTTACAAACATAAGTGTGTGCTTTATATTTTTGGGCGTAACATACCCAGTTCAAAGTAGTAGTAGCGAATAATGTTTTAAGCACTCAGTCAATGAATCAGAAATGACTGACCTGTTGGTCTAGTGGTTAGTGGCCCTGACTGCTATGCCGGTCATGGGTTCGATTCCCACCCAGGACAAATGTTTGTGTGATGAGCACGGTCACTTGTTCTGTGTCTGAGTGTACATTATCTATAATATGTATATATTTAGAAATATATAAGTATGTTTATCAGTTGTCTAGTACTCATAACACAAGCTCTGCTTAGCTTGGGACTAGACATCGTTTGGTGATAGTTGTGGATTATTATAATTATTATTATAAAAACCGTTCCCTCCTAAAACCTTCTAAAGTTTATCTTTATTTCTACCAAGCTGCTAATCGGTACCATCTTGGATCTTCCACTCCTCGCTCACCGAACCACGTTAGTACATATTACGCGGAAACTGATCGCACGTGTGATACCACACAATGAGACAATGGGGGAGGAGTGTTTACAAATGTGGGCGGAGGGAGGGGTAAGGTAGAGATGGTGGATAAAGAGAGGTAATGAAGGTGTCTGAGCCAGAACGTGGAAGATATTTGGATTTGATTGTTAACGGGGTTAAATACGTATATAATACAAATGGTTCCATCGATTAGTTTCAAATTATCAAGGCAATTATCAAATTATAATTACAGCCTAAGTTTACAAATATTAGGCTTGGACTATGCTATACTTCACCATTTAGCTGGTCTTGTCAGAACCTACCATTAGAAAGCAAATGAACTGCTCTCACGGCAATATTTCATAGAATAATTTCGGCATTCGGTCATTAAGAGGGTTCTTTTTCACTCGCCTATCGTCAATATCGAGCATGGTTTAAAAGCTTGTTACTTCATCTAACACAATCCAACGGGATGTTTGACGAAAAGGCAACGCGAAAAAAGAGAGATAACGCCTGAAAACTCTGTTAGCATGCGGTATTTGCTTGATTTACTCGAATATTTTACAAAACTTATTCCAGGGATACGTGTTTTTTTTTAAACCTTTAACAGTTTTTGAAAAAAAGTGCCATCATTTAGGCTTATATTGTTATACTTTTTTGACTTTTTTAATTTTTGGGCAAATTATGAAGTGTCAAAGTTCATGCAAAATAGTAGATTTTCAGAAGTTTTTACTGGATTAGTTTTATACAAATTTACAAATTGATTTCAATAAAAGCATAAATAATATCCACAAGATACTGTGTTTCTAAAATATCGAATGAAAAGTGTGTAATAACGACATAATCGCTTAAGAGCAGTTTAATGAAAAACAGTGAAAATGTGTGTCGAGTTGCATCCCCTTAATAAAACGATTAGATATCTTTATGAATAAAATAAAAAACATTGCCTAGAAAAAAGAAAACCATGCAATAAGTAGCGAATTAGTTTACAAGAAAAACACTCCCCATAAATACCCTCACCGCTTATCACTGACATCCCATTACAATAATATAATAACGTTCCGATACCGATCAGGTAAACACGTGAAAAAACACAATTTCCCTCGTCCCGTCCGCTTGTTATCATTCCCTATTATACTTTCTATTTTCCGTCCGCTTTGCATTTTACTTGATAAAATCAAAGCTTGCTTATAACGGAGTGCCGGACCGGGCCGTGTCCGATCGTGCGGACCGGCAGATTTATCGCCCGTCCGATAATGCTGCTGCTGTAAAGCGCTGACCGGCATCGAACCCGTTTTAGAGCTCCCTCGCGATTTAAAAATGAGAGAGTTTTGAAGTCTTGTTGGATTTTTTATTGGCGATTTACGATGGCCTTCCTACTTTTTTAAGTAGGTTAGTTCATTTATATTTTACTGTTTAAAACTTTTATTAATGTCAAATAACTTTCCATGGATGGACAACGCCGCTGTGGTCGACCTGGGAAGGGGTGGCGAGGTGACCTAGACGCCTACCGCAAGAGCTGGTTTGAGGTAATAATAATAATAATATTCCACAACTTTCACACAACGCCATTTAGTCTCAAACTAAGCAGAGCTTGTGCTATGAGTACTAGAACAACTGATAAACATACTTATATATTTCTAAATACATACACATTATAGGCCTCTATATGTTCCCTCAGTGCGGTGTATTTACCGGCAAAACTCTTACATGATAAGAGCTAGCAAAGCATACAACGCAATGTGTGTAAGTGTCGATGATCTAGACTTATTCTCTACCAGCGTCACTAAACTTAAGAAAATTATATGTACTCGACTTTTCGAAGTTCACTGAAACAGTCAATACTGTTATATGGTACTTGCTCCAAGCGTCTTCACTTCTCTTTTTTATCTGTCTAGCGTCTCTTGTCTTGTTCTAATACTACTTGTGAAAACATTTAATTGGCCTTCTTTCAATATTTTTCAACTATCTGTATCCTAGCTGTAAGTTTTCTGAAAATAATAATAAATTACACCCAGACACAGAACAGATGATCGTGCTCATCACATAAACATTTGTCCTGGGTGGGAATCGAACCCACAACCTCCGGCATAGCAGTCAGGGCTACTAATCACTAAACCAACAGACCTGTCAAAAAAGTCGTGCCTCGAGAAAAGGATACCTGAAAGAAGTTGGGGGAAGCCTGTGCCCAGCAAAGGAAAAGTGGAAAAGTTTAGGCTAAATAAAAAAAAAACTTTCCATAGAACTCTCACAAGCTCGATTCAAAATAGCTATTTATAGTAATCCAATAAAGCTAGTTATGAAGATCCTATCAAAGTTGGTGCGTGGGAAGTTTTTCCGAAATGAACCTGCCACTTCCAGTTTCCGAAACTAAACTAATTATTCCACCGCGTAGTTAGTTGGACTCAAACTATTTTAACTTGTTGCCTTCAAACGAACCAATCAAACAAGAAACCTTCAATGAGGTTGCTACATTTGCCAATGGAATTTACTTAATCTTACTAAAAGATAATTAAAAAAAAAAACTTAAAAATCTTTGCCATTCCATTCTTTATAAATGTCACAGAATTTTTTTTTTTTAATTGATATAAACCAGTGCTTGACTGCGATCCCACCTGATGATAAGCGGAGATGCAATCATTGATGGTGAGGCGCACTAGTTTATTAAGAGCCTATTCACTCTAGCCTTGAAGACACCTATATTATAGTATATATTATTTCACTTAAAACATTGTGTTAACCTATGAAAGGTTACGGTTACATAAACAAAGTCAATCGTTAAGTATTTTTAAAATTTACTATTTTTTATGTTATCAAGTAGTAAAACCAAGAAAAATAAAAACACTTAACTAAATAAAACTATATATACACTCAAGGCAAACTACTAGCTAAAATATAGCGTCATAAAACTACTCCGCATCGCTGTCGACTGGAAGTGTGCCCAAAAGGCTGGCGGCATTGCCACGTTGTATGGCAATGCTTTATCTCTAAAAAAATAAAGGCCAGTCCTTGGGTCACGCGAAGTGGCAACTAAGCGTTAGTTATCGTGTGCCAGTCAGTCGTCGTGCCATCTCATCTCCTTCATGGTCTGCCGCGAGTCCGTCGTGAGATTTCAGAGCAATAAAAAAGGTGAGAAATAATATGTAGGCTACTTAAAAAACTTGCTGAGATTATGCGCGTTCTGGCTTACGTAACACTAGTCAACGACACCAATCATGCTGCTTACATAGAGTAGATATATATAAATATATTGCTATATATGCTAACTTCTGCCAACGACTTCGTCCGCGTGAGGGTCGGTTATTACGGACGCGAAGCCGAAGTTGAAGCTAGACAATAAGTAACCTATCCTTAGGGTTCAAGCTTACTCCGTACCAAATTTTATCAAAATCGGTTAAGCAGTTTATCCGGAAAGCGTAACAGACAGACAAAGTTACTTTTACATTTATAATATTAGTGTAGCGACATCTATGGCGTCACATAAGAATTAATCCTAAATCCGCGCAATTAAAGTTCTGCGCGCGATTGGACCATATAGAACAGCCCGAAATCAATATATTGGGCAGATATATATTGGGAATATTAGGCAGTTGCCCACCAGATATACTACACTAATCTGGTCGGAGGATCCTCCCTTTTCAACGGAGGTTTGCGGGACTTTACACTCTGTTCCGCATACCTCCAAATTAATGTTGTTGAAATATATGTATATTATGGTAAACAAGGCATACATGCCCTAGTAGGTGGTTAGCTGGAATTATGACGGCTATGTAAGCTATACAATGCAAGTTTAATTTGCGTTTATGTAATTTTAAAGCGTGTCTTAGTTATGCAAGTGGGATACGTACGCCTGGTTTAATGTATATAATTATAAATTTAATTAATATTATATCTTATTTTTTCCAAATATTAAATGTATATCTTCTTTATCGCAATATGTAGCCATCGACAAGTTCCAGCGCATCGTATCGCAAGCCATCACTTCGGAGAAGTTTGTTTGTTACAGTGGAATTGAAGTCGTTTGCATGACGAACAGTTTCAGCGAACTCGCACCACGTTACATAGCGATCATATAACTCAGTTTACCAAGAATATTATTATCTAAAGTTTCGAGAAGTTATTCTGGTTAACGACAAGTTTGGTAGAATTATTTTTGTAATATTTTTCTGATTTTCTCTTAAAAATTTCCGAACAAGTTGCGAAAAGTGACACATACTGAATTGCTAAGGAAACAAAACGTTTTAAGGAAATGGTTTCATCACAAAACGCATTTACAAAGCCTTTTTGTTTTCTTGTTCTTTTATCAGTCCAAATCCTCAAGAGTCCGAGACAAATCGGCAAAAACGTTGAGTTAGGTAACAACCGCAGTCCTGGCTGCGAAGACGTACGGCCCTGGAGGCCCAAAGTCCCAAAACAAAGGTTTTATCTACCGAAAGTCCTACAAATTACTTTCCGCAAATACCTTTTGACACCTATTTATAGCAGTTTTGAAGTTGGAGGGAGTTTGGCGAACTTATTTGGCTATCAAAATCCAGCTCAGAGACTCCGCCGCCAAACCTAATCCGAGGTTTACGACGCATAAAACTTGCAATTACTTGGAACATCATTTGGACTATAGTTGGGGACGACCGGCGCGACGTGCCGCCGCCGACGAGCTCCTGCTGACGGCGTGTTTACCTGGAAACAAAGAGAATTGGAATTAGGACGTTTAAAATTAGACACGATTTACATTAAGACCAAGTTGGTTATTCAAATATTACTGAAGTTACTACTTAAGTTAGCATAATTTGAGAACAGTAAAACTTGCAAGTTACTAACATAATCTTGTTGATTTTAAACTCGCAAGTCTGTTTTATATCTGCTTTTAAAATTCATAATAACGGGAACCATAAACTATGTTTATGATGAAATATTTCAGGACAGTTTAATGTACATGTGCTCGTATTTTATTTAATATTATACGTAGAAGAGTCGTATCTCTTCGGGGTGAGAAAATAGAGGCCTTTGCCCGCAGTGGGGGTCAGTCACAGGCTGGTATTATTTATGTAGAATACTTTCTGTGCAGCTATATAAATAAGGCGTAAACATACATGCCTTTAATTTTCATGAATTATTCATTAGTAGTGATATATTGTGTTGAACCAACAAGTTTAGTCAGCCGTCGCTAAACCGGACCTCATGTGAAGATTAATGAATGTGGAGCAGTGTCTGACTGGAACCTAAACACAAACATCATTTGCATGTTCGTAAGTTTCACAGTCTTAAATAATCATCTTCTACGATGTCCCTCACACCGATCTAGGTTTTTGCCATGTCCGTTCTTCCTTCTTTGAAATGCGATCCCTCTGAACATCAGGACGGCAACCAGTCGGTTCTCCTTGAAATTGAAAGCACGAGAACACATTCGCTAGAAGTAGTAGAATCATCACACTCTTAATTTATTGGATTCGCTTTTTACACAATATCATTCTTTATTTGTATGTATCTAAGTACATATTTATTATTGTACTTATTTCCTTTCTATTAGCTTTCTATTAAATTGCACATATCATATTATAACTCTGCACCACCCTAAGGTAGACTGGTAGAAAATGTCTAAGGCATTAAGTCCGCCTTTGAACAGTGTTTTATTAGTGCATAAAGTTTTAAGTAAATAGACCTTAAAACAAACTTATGTATCGTTTGCATTGCTTTTGAAATTTAAATTAGAAACTTTAATAAAGAATCGTAAATGTGAAATGCAACGCGACCGATCTCCCATGGTATAATTTGTAGAGCATCCAATGGACATAGCCCTCTCCCAAGTGTCGGTACTACTGAAAAGAAGGCTAGAAAGTCTTCTAACGCCGCGTCTTTCGATACGCGGTAGAACCTTTCGGCCCCAATGACCATCTGTTCTGTAATGCTCACGAAGGCAAAGTACTATATTTATACAAAACTCATGACCAAATCTAGTTAACTATTAGTGAATCTTCTTGTATCTACAACACCTAAGTCTTACACAAAAGTTTCTAAGAAAACAACTCATCGTTAAATCTCTTTCGTCTCCAGAGGCTATAACTCCATGGCCTACGACCCTCAATTACTTTGTTAGTGTTATTGATGGCCCTATCAACCAATACTTAGGTACTGTGAAGGTTGTTAGCTGGAGGAAACCTCAGGGACACAGTGCACGCTAGCAAAAAAACTGTTCTGGTTAGTTTTGAAAAGTTATGCGAATTTTTAATCAGTTCAAATTAGTAGAACTATAAATCAAAAAGAATATTTCTAAGTTTTAAGTTTTCAAGGAGTCGGTCAATTCGAAAGCTTGAATTTCTTCATGCATGGTACCTATATCAGGTCACACTATGTTATAAAGCCGAAAGTTTGTAAGCGTGAGTGAATGTTTGTTACTTCTTCACGCTCAAACGGCTGAACGGATCTGGATGAAGTTTTCCACCCGGGTAGACATGTCCTGGAATAGTGCGCCTGACCATCAATGATTGCATCTCCGCTTACTATCAGGTGGGATCGCAGTCAAGCACTGGTTTATATGAATAAAAAAAAATATAAAAAAAAATAGGAAATAGGTTACTTTTATCGCGGGATTATGCTTCTTAATATAATTTTCGATGGGCAAAGCCGCTGGTGGCAGCTAACTTAGAGCAATAAACAGAAATAAATCATCTTTTTTTTATTTTTCTTTATTCTTCTTTATAAAATCGCGCTTGACCACTATCTCACCTGATGGAAAGCAACGATGCGGTCGGCGATGGAGCGCGCTTACCTAGAAGTAACCTATTCACTCTTGTCTTAAAGATTCCCGGGTAGTAGCTATCAGGAAACGCAGATTCCAGCAAGAAATTCTACTCCTTAGCTGTACGCACAATGAATGTGTTCCCAAAACGTTTTGTGCGTATTGGTGTCCACGATATTGTGTTTGTTGTGTAATTCGAGACAGTCGCATTTCTATTCACACTATTTAATAATATTAAAAATATGTAAGTAACTCTATCTGTCTTCCTGTCTGTTACGCTTTCACGGTTATACTACTCAACCAATTTTGATAAAATTTGGAATGAAGGAAGCTTGAACTTCAAGAATGAACATAAGTTAATTTTTAACCGTCTTTGACTTCGACTGCGCATCCGCAAGAACCAATATTGACGCGGACGAACCCGCTGGCAGAAGCTAGTTATATAAATGTACAAGTAATTGTTTTATAAGAGCAAAGTATCAATATACTAACGTTTATTATTCACGCCGATCCCTACAGTACGTAGCGATCGGAACACTTACCTACACATAAAAATAGTTTCTAGTCAAGATACCCTTTTCAAAGATTTACCTTCTAATTTAATATTCATGAACCCTTCCTTAAGACAGTTTTATTAAAACTTGGGAGGTTTAATTAAGTTCCAATTTTATACTTTGGTGAGTTTATTCGCAGAGTTTTATGAAAAAAACTTAAAAGGTGATGAATAACAATGTATTTTCGTGGAAAAGAGGTACTTAGTGATATTGAGAGGTAGCGAAGCGATACCTTTATTGAGGCCGAGTTTTTTTAGGAGTAATCAATTTAGTATTTATTAATATAATTTTAGTTTCTAGAGTAGATTATTTAGCTTTCAGTCTCAGCGGTTATTTTTAGAAACGTGCTCATATTTTTCTTAACTTAATATAACATGTTGGCCCAGTGGTAATTGTCCCGACTTACGAGTTCAAACCCAGCTAGACACATAATTACTTTGTATAGTTTATTTCATTACCACTGCTCCCAAAACGAAACGAAGGAACTGAAGGAAAACATCGTGAGGGTACGGGCATGTCCTAAAACCAAAAATTTGAAGATATGTGATATCTACCAATCCGCACTGGGCCCACGTGGTGAATTACGACCCATTCCCTCTTCTAGCAAGGAGGCCTGAGTCCCAGCAGTGGGAACATTCCAAAACTAATTATGAAATGCTATGCTTGTTTCACATCTACAACACAGATTAAGATGAAAAATTACAGATGAACGAATAAGAACTATACCTGGTGCCAGATAAATGTGCTATAAAGGTTATTGACCTGTTCTTAATATCCTGTGTAGGTACCCGAAAAATAAACGATGAACTATTTTTCATTACTAGAAAAAAACTTTTTACAAAAAAAAGATAACCGACTTCACTAAAAAAAAACATTAAAAGGATCAAAATAACTTTAATTTCGGAAGTCGGTGTATCTCGGTAGTATTTGTATCTTATTTAACACCGACTTTCGAAATTAAAGTTATTTTGATCCTTTTAATGTTTTTTTTTTAGTGAAGTCGGTTATCTTTTTTTTGTAAAAAGTTTTTTATTTCACATTTTTTAGTTGGGATACACTTATAAACAGAGTGCCTATTTCTCATGATAATTCCAATTAATCCAAACATTACTAGGTTACATTGTTTTATTATGTAGTTCTTGTGTCTAGCTTCCACCTTCCGGCTCCATCATCAGATCAGTTCGATAGTACGTTATAGCTAAAATGCATTTTATGACAATTCTAATAAGCCCAAACACGGCTAGGTTACATTGATTAATGACGGAGTTCCAGTGCCTACCTTCTGGCTCCATCATCATCATAAGATCAATTTGATGATACCATTTTCAACAGAACTATTCAGAACCATTAATGTATTTGTATTATCATAGTCACTTAACTATCTTCATTGATATCTATGCGAGTATGAAGTTCGGTTGACCATTTCTGATCTTCTTCATCAGTTCCACTTCATCAAATGTTACTTTTTGACTGTAAATGCTTATGTTCTCGATGAAAATACCAAAATCACTATGCAGTTGCCTATAATATTTGAGGAGTTCCCTCGATTTCACCAAGATTCCATCATCAGATCCTGACTTGGTGACTATGGGACCATTTGGGACGTATACCCTTTCTAATAAAAAAATAATTTTTCAAATCGGTTAGCAAGCGACGAAGTTATGCGCGAACAAACATAAAAAAAAAATACAAACATCCGAATTGAGAACCTCCTCCTTTTTTAGAAGTCGGTTAAAAATGTTAAAATGTCGATTCAACAACTTTATTTTTTTTTTAAATAACACAAACTAGTGCGATGGTGAGACGCACTACGTACTATTAAGAGACTATTCACTCTAGCTTTGAAATCCATTCATGAAATTAAGAAAGTCAATAAATGTGATCAATGAATATAGTAGGTAGGGTCAATGAACCTACTATATTCTAGACTAACTGACCCAACAGACGTAGTTTTGTCATAACTATGAACTGTCAAACGTGAGAAGACCAAATAGTCGTATCTTTCTAAAATTTCCCAATTTTCTGCGCAATTTTCCTAATTTGTCATTCCGTAAGAACCTTCTACAAAGTTTTAGAAATCTTAAAAAAAAAGACGAATGTAATCAGT
The DNA here is from genome assembly GCA_949316375.1 of Mythimna vitellina. Lineage (NCBI taxonomy): Eukaryota > Metazoa > Arthropoda > Insecta > Lepidoptera > Noctuidae > Mythimna > Mythimna vitellina. Next base: position 923,434 of record OX438693.1, read on the forward strand.
AAAATCGTTCTCAAGTTATGTCGTGACCTATCTGGCGCCTACCTTAGTTTAACTTCACAAGTAATTAAACTAGCAAAAAAACGAAGTCTCTGCTATCTTTATCCCAACTATAGGGCTAATAAATAAAGAAGCAGTGCCGAAGCCTTAAACAAAAGAGTCGTATCTGGGTCATGTACCGACTGCCCGGGTACCCGGCGCGCCATCCCGCACAGCACAGGCTGGGCCTAATCCCGTTTTTCTCAAACAAAACCAGGTATAAGCCGATAGCGGACAAAAGGAGGCTATAAAAGAACACGGCTGTTTGTAAAGAACGTAAAAATGTTGTTAACAACTGGTTTTTGTAGCAGACATTACCATGCAGATACGGGAGATGTAATTATCGTTTTTTGGCTGGTGTTATGAAGACCGTTTTTTAGCTTTTAGAGTTCCGTACCCAAAGGGTAAAAACGGTACTCTATTACTAAGACTACTGTCCGTCTATCTGTCACCAGGCACGTATCACGATTCATGAGATACAAAGCGTGATAACTAGACAATTGAAATTTTCACAGATGATGTATTTCTGTTGCGGCTCTAAAAACTAAAAATATATTGTTTAAGTTGTATTGATAATAGTACGGAACCCTTTGTGCGCGAGTCCGACTCGCACTTGGCCTGTTTGGACCAGACGAGATATGTATATGAGACTATGTGCATTGTTAATATTTATTTATTAAATGGTAAAACTCAGATGAATACAAAAAGTCAGTTAGCCAGGCAGTTCCATCTCCTTCCTAAAACCTCCCTTTTTCCATCACTCTGTACACAAAGGACTACGTTGAAACGGCCAATACACCTCGAGTAGAGGCGATAAGTCGAGTGGAGCGGCTTAATGTCCTGCCATTAGCCGGAATGTCCGCCATCGCGTGTGTTAACAAGTTCAAGTTGAAATGTTCCAGACTGTTACATTGGAAATTTGTCGGATTAGCTAGTCTATTAAATGGGAAATAGTAACAAATAAAACTGTGAGGTCCAACGACTTAACTGATAATGCTCTAAAAAAAGAGGTTATAACACGTCAGGCAAACCACTAGGTACAAAAGCTTTTATTTTGTCCTAAATTCATATGCACATTCATGGTGCCGACATTCTTTCATCTTCTATCATCAATATTACTTGATTTCTCAGTCGTTATCTCTTATTGTGTAGCCTTAAGGTACAATTCCGAGATGGACTGCAGACCGCAAACTGCAAGCGACACTACTACTTTCTATTGAATCTTTCGAAATTGATTCCGAGTGCGGCGACACTGCGGCCTGCAGCCGCGACAGGAAGCGACCAGACTGCAGCACAAGTGGTGTTGCGAACCGCAGAGTTCACCCGTACAAAAATGGCAACTTTTTCGAAAGACGACAAAGAAGAATTAATTAACTTTGTTGCTGGTCATTCACACAAGTCGTCATCATCTTCCTCTTCTAACAAAATTAAAGTATCGATAGCGTTGTTGGATATTCTGTGTCGCACGTAAGTTCTGGAGTGACTGAAGCATGGTTCTCTTGGAATAGGAGCAACTGCGGCCGCAGGCAGCACTGCGGTCAACCGCAGCCGCTAGCCGCAGTGCCGCCTGCAGTTGCAGTCTGCAGCCGGTCTCGGAATTGTACCTTTATGATTTTTTAGACAGTGTCCATTCATCGCATCTAAGTCTAACCTTTACACTATATTGAGAAAACTGTCCGTGTGATAGTAGGAAATAGTCCCAAGTGACCTACTCCCAAATTAAACATTGTCCCAGGATCGTACTCCCAGGTTAAAAATTGTTCTGGGAACGTACTAACCGGATAAAAATTGTGCCTGAAAAATACTCCCGGGATAAAAAAAAAATTACCTGGGAACGTACTCCCGGGATAAAAAGTATCCTATAAGCAGTTTCAGAACATGATCTACCCATGTGCGAAATATCACGGACGTGAAGAAGTAACAAACACACTTCCAAACTTTAACCTTTATAATATTAGTGTGATGTTATCTCCAGTGCGGTGGTTTTATTAAGTTTAAGTAGAACACTATATTCTTCTTTCGGTGACCTCATTAGTCTCGTGGTCACAGGCGCTCCTACTGAGTGTGAGCCTAAGTTCGATTCCGATATCGAGGAAAAAATATTTTTGAGTTTTTCCATTAGAAATTACTCAGTAGCAGTCCAAAGATAGTAAGTTAGTGGTGTGACTCCCGTGCCTCGGACAGCACGTACAGCAGTTAGTCCTACGCTTGATATCTCCCCATTCGTGTCGGATTACAGTCCCATTGAACTATGTGAGTAAAGGAACGGAGAGCGCACTTGACACTCAGGTGCGCGTGAGTATTTTAAGTAAATTTTCATCAGCTATATTTCGGCTTACTACACAGTACCAATACGCTCGCATTAGTGGTACTGCATAATGAGAAATTATAAGTTAAGCCATACAATTCTTTATTAGCCACGCGATCAAACTTCTCATTTTATAACTAAGCAACCGGAAAATGACATAGCCTCTAATAAACTTATACGTCTTTTTTACAACGCGAACAACTAATGGCTAAGATAGTGTCATTCAGACGCTCGTTAATTATGCTGTTATTTATTTAATTAGTACCCCTGTATACAGCCGAAATAAAACTTCACATTCCGTACAAGCAATTAGAGTATGTATAAACATATTTTCGGAATGGGGTCACGGATTAAGCCGCGCTTGCATTTTCTCGTCAACAAAGCACTCAGAAGAAAACTTAAAGCCCACAACTAAACAATGCGGCGCAAGTTATAAACAACTAGATAGTAAACGAGCTGCGTAATGAACTCGCCCTCAGGGTAACTGGACCTTTCCTGTTTTGAATTCAGGCTCAAGAAAAGCCCGGGTTTCGCCATTGTGCGGAACTCCAGGATTACACGGCGGAGCATACGGTGCAAAAGTGCGGAAATCTGCGGTCCCTTGAAGCTGTGAAAAAATTAAAATTCTGAGTTATCGAAAAAAAAAGATACGGCCATTTATGTCGCAAAAAACGTTTATTCGACATTCTCAAGGGAATTAAAATTATAGGGTTTCCGTTGACCCAAAATCCTGAAATTTGGCATGAAACAAGGTCTCATAGCACAAGTATAGGAAAACATCTAAAAACTGTAGATTTGTAGTTACGTCATAACAAAACCACTTTTTTTGCGATTCGGAAAAATCATCGCAACTCAATTCGGGTTTTCATAGGTAAGTTGGTACGGAAAATTCAGTGCGCAAGTCCGACTCGCACTTGGCTTGTTTTTTTTTATTCCACAACTAGATAAGAGTGATTATGAGGAAATTCTTTATGATCATGAAAACCAAACAAAAATACATAAGTTATGAGCTGAGAAGCAACGTAGTCTAAGAAAATCTCCAAATCAACAAATATTTACTCCAAATCCTACAAAACTTAACTGAGTCCATTTTCTTAAATCTATAGTAATAAGTTAGGTTAGGCATGGGTGCGTTCACAAATATGAGACACCCAGACCCGGAACAATTGTAGACCCTGCAAATATTTGTTCCGTGCGGCAATGAAACATGCAGCGCAGCCTATAGCTTAATCTCTGCGCCAACCGTTCATTCAAGACCATAACACCGCTCCCGCTCCCACTCATAACTTGCCCCACTCTCCGCGGAAGCACAATCTCATTGTTTCCCGCGTCACCTGCGCCGTGCGGGCGTATTGTTCAACAAATTACGCGACAACATTGTACCAGCGGACGCTGCGGACTTGCTGCCGCTCTGAGCCAAATTCTCGCTTGTGTGATACGCGAGGCTTTGTCGCTTAGATAACGTTCGTAGAAGTTTTACAAAGTCAGATACTCAAACTCAAAGTGTTTATTTCTATTTAGGCATTTACTTTTGAATTGTCGACAGCGTATACGTATAATGGCGGAGGTTGGCTTATGCTATTTATAGAGTGTTAACTTGTGTGAATACTTTTTCAGTAGACTGCTAGCCCGCTTCCAACTAATATAACATTCATTTGTATTATCTAATGTGGTGTGGTTGACTGATCCGATGTGGTTCGCTCAAATTCGACGAAGCGCGGTGTCTGTGCGCTATTTATATTAAACAGGTCATCGCAACGAAAAGTTCGCGCGAAAATATCAAACCAACTGATTGCGACCACTTCGCTTCTATCATCGCCACACCGCACCCACGTACGGTTAGTCACGTAGACCATTATAAAAGAGTATATATGCATTATTGGTTCTATTCACGCCGCGTCGCCTGCTCAGGACACCAGTATAAGCATCGTCTCCTTGCCCTTGTCTCCTCCCTCGAGGTCAATGTAACACGTTTTCTCATTCCATTCCGTCCTATCAATCTGTTGTGGTATGTCTTTTCGTGTGGACAACATCGTTGGCGCAGTGGTTTTGCTTTTGCGTGCTGCGTGTCAAGGATTCGAATCCCGTACCTACCGAACAAATATTTATAATGGATAGTTGTCCCGGGTCTGGGTGCAATGTGGTTGGAAATTTACATGTTTGTAAATCCATGCAGGAGTTATTCTTTCTGTGTGGTAATATTAAAAAAATACTGTACGAATATAGCTGACTCTACTTACGTGTCATTTAAGCAAAGAAAAATATTAAACTTCATTCTTACCGCAAAAAAACATTCACTGATGAAACTTAATCATTTAATCTTCGACATAAACTGAATGAATAACTCCAATCAAAACTATGTAATGTAGGTCAAGAATCCACTGAACACAAAACCACAGCTGCCAAATCTCCAACCATTAGCAAACCACTTGATCTACCTCAAGACCAGACAATCAGCCAAGTTACACTGTCGTGGCCACCCGGGTTAAAATAATAGCCGGAGAGGTTAAAATAATGGTCAGAGAGGCTAAATAATAGCCAGAGAGGCTAAAATACGTCCGGGTGGCTAAGGTCGCGCCGGACATCGTAGGTAACGAGGCCACTTGGGGGTTCATAAATTGCATCTGTAGTGCATCGGCAAAATACACGGGGAACGATTTGTGCGGACACGGTGGTTAACTCAAGGGAGATCGAAATATAGCTTTAATAAAATATTAAATTCATCAATTCTTTAGATTACCTTACTTAAATTTATTGTATATATATATACTAGCGGTCCCGACAGACATTGTTTTGCCTTCCCGTCAGTTAAAAAAAAAATTCTACTCCATTGCAGCGCTACCAACCGAGTTTAATTTTATTTTCAAACCATCACAAAGTTTCACTCAAACCGGTCCAGCCGTTTAGGAGGAGTTAGGTGACAAACATACGTACAGAAGAATTAAATATATAAAGATTATTCTGTGAAAATGTAACGTGGGGAACGGGAATGGTACTGGTATTATACAGTTAAGGACTATTTAGAAGACAAGTCAATAAAATCTGTAATCTGCAAGTTATAGTAATTGACAACACTGACTGTGAATATATTTGCACGCCATGTTATGGCAGGATATGCTGGCACAAATGTACTGTGACACCTTTTATACTATATTCTAACAAATAAATATTTTGATTTGATTTGATTGATTTTGGTCTGATTCTTTAACACAAGTTACTATGTAACCTAGTTAAAATGCCAGTTGCGATACGTTCTATGTCGAAACAAATATTAACGTGCATGAGAATTTATTTTGTAATCTCATTACTGGTTTTACATTGAGGTAATAAAGCATTATTACTATTATGAATATTATATTGCAGCTTTAAAATTACTATTTCAAACTGTATCGTGTTTATTTGTGTTCAACCATAAAAAAAAAACAAGTTATAAAACAGGCAACTAGACCTGTTATTTTCCTATCATGTTCAATTAAAAAGAAACAAAGCCAGTAATTTATCAAAGTATGATTATAATTAACAATTCAACACAATTTTTATTATTCATTTACTTCAATAACTAAATAGTCTCATTATCTAGATAAATTTAATTATAAAAAGACAATACGGCTGCAATTTCTACTAGCTTTTCCCCGCGATTTCGTTCCAATGGCCTGTCTCGCGGGAATTGTGCATGTTATGGGAAAAAAAAACACTATCAACACTCACCAGTACTGTCGCTTTCAACCAGTGAGAAATCATCGTCGGTTCAGTATTTTCAGAGATTACCTCTTTATAACATCAGTCACGTGATAGCCTAGTGGTTAAGTAACCCGCCAGTCATGCATGAAGTTGCGGGTTCGAAACCGGGCAAGCTAAGTTTATTTAGGACTCCCGGTAGACAGTGGTTACAAGTAGTCAGACGCCAGAAAGTTTGGCCAGTCTATCTAAGGAGAATTGTGTTGCCCAGTAACTGGGTTGTAGATGTCTGTTAGGCAGTCACACCATTCAGCATAATCAACCTAATAATATTCTCACTAGAAGAGGGAATAGGCCGTAATCCACCACGCGGTCCCAGTGCGGGTTGGTGAATTTCACAGGTCTTCGAATTTTTTATTCTAAGACATGCCGGTTTCCTCACGATGTTTTCTCTCACCGGTTCGAGAGCAGCGGTGATGAAATAAATTACACAAAGTAATGCGCCTGGATGGGTTTGAACCCGCGACCTTGCCACTATTCAGCCGCTTCATGTAAAACACAGGAATTCAGCCGCATCCACAGGAAGCCAACTCCAAGCTGGTTGGGAAAAAGACTAGGAAGATAATAAACATCTGCATAACATTATTTATTTATTTGATACTTTATGCACACAACAAAATCGATGGAGAGGCAGCGGCAGGCCAAAGAAAATTGGATGGATTGTATGAAGAATGATATGAAAGAAAAGGGAGTTAGTGATAGCGTGACGGATGACAGGTCAGAATGGAAGAACGACAATGATGACTTTACGCATACAACTGCAATGAAGTTCGTATCTGTAACGAGAACTTAATGACTTAAGTACTTTCCACTAGTCAACCCAAAAAGTTTATTAAGATTACTTCCCGCCGCGGCACCGCCCCCACCGCGGCCCCTATGTTTTCCAACTAGGAAAATAAATGGCGGTGCTTAAGGCGAACATTTAGGTGGTGCGGGACACAGCGAGCTTACCTGGCTCGTTTGTCTCCCTAGAACTGGTAATAGGGCTCGCTCGGAGCCCCTATTAATTGCAGAGGATACAGATATTGTTTTTTAATGACCAGTTAAACTGTAGAGTTTTAGTGCGGAAAATTGAGAGGGACGCGGCTCTCAATAGTTAAGAGCAGCGGCCTTACCATGATATATTAAAATGTGAGTCGTGCGAGCGAGATACAGGGATGAAGCTATACACTCTACATATAAAGGGATGAACCTCGAACAGTTCAGTTTAGGTCGTCAAATAGATCGCGTCAAGAGCTCGTGGTAAAACCTTTGGGCTGTTATGGATATAAAAAGCGGATACGGATATAGTAATAATATTTATAATTTATGGGTCTTATTTAAAAGGTATTAATAACGACAAGTTAAAAAAGGTAGCAGTTTTATTAAAGTAGATGTTATCTTTTACTACCTTTAAATAATACTGGATTACAGCGACATTTATAGTTAGTTGTGGCTACACTAGGCAGAGGATTAGAATAAGATATTGATATTAGAATATGAGGTTATTTGCAACTACAGCTGGGCTATAAATTGACCTTTTTTACTTTTCCATAACAAATGAATGCGCTTTACATAAAATTCAAAGCTATTCCGTGGAAGCTGATAACGCATCTATAAGAGTGAAATATTTTACTAAAATGACATAAATACCGTATTAAAGCACCGGTGAAGACATAAATCAAGGATTTTCGAGTTCCACCTAAACAAATTCAGAATAAATTCTACGGATTGTTATGAAATCTTCAATTTTAGTACTCGTAAACTGACAGTTGATGTGCGGATCTGGGACTGCATCGCATATATGTTCCATCTCCTCCCAAGAGCGGGAGAAGTCGTTGGATGATTACCCACCTAAAAAAAGGATATCTCCTTTTTTCCTGCCTTCAAGCCCGCAGCTAGAGCGACCTATGCACTGCAACCGACCATGCCGTGAGAACGACAATGCTTTAAGTCAAAAAAATTCGATATCCCATCGATACGAGAAAGAAAAACTAACAAAGGATTTTTCCGCCACATTCCCGCTACGAACTTTAATCCGTGTGTTTTCAGATAGTAAAATCGTAGCGAATTAGGGGTCGCTTAGTCCGCAATGCGAAATGTCACGACAAGAAATATCGGTGTAAAACGCGGTGCTACAAGTTGATAAACTTAAACCTTAGGAGCTTTAGTTGTTACTGTAATAGATAAGAAATAAGTAAGTGGAATACCAGCCCTCCCCCCCTCCCAGCCAAGGTACGACCGTTTTGTTTCGATTCTCTTGTGTCGAATTTCTTTCTTCCTTTGTTCTGACCACGTGGCTGAGCTGAGCGTTGTGATGACGTCAGAACAAAGGAATCGGAGGTGTGGCCTACTCGAGGCGTTCGACAAAAAAGCAAAATCGAAACGAAATGGTCGTAACTTGGCTAGGGGGGCTGGTGTATGAAAGGGATATAGGGATATAATATGTGGAGAAATCAACGGAAAGATTTCACCGAGAATTTGTAAAGGTTTTTCTCTACGGTGACTTCAAATAGGTATAACACGTAGTATAAAACTCTCTAAAAAGCAAAGGTGTAAATGGTAATTTTTTCTTCAATTCCTAATAAAAAACATACCCGTATAACTTTATATTGGTAACAAACATAAAAGGAACGTATTTTGCAAACAAGAAAACATGTTAACCCTTTTAAGAGGGAACATATAAACTTTACAAGAAATTAATTTCCGTAAGAATTCCCGCAAGCATCGACTCAATGATTCAGAGAGCTCCTGTGTATTGTGAACATGTATAATGTATCGGAAACATATTCAACGTTACAATCCTACTTCCCAACTTCCTTCCATCATTTCCATCTGTCATTCGAGATAGGAAGATCCATTTTTTATGGTTCCGTACCACAAAAGGAAAAAAACGGAACCCATCTAGGATCACTTTGTTGTCCGTCTGTCTGTCTGTATATCAAGACCCTATATCTCGGTAACGCGCGAAAGTATTGATTTGAAACTAAAACCTAGGTCTGCGGTCCCTTGAAGCTGTGAAAAAATCAAACTTGTAAAGAAAAAAAAAAGATACAGCCGTTTATGTTGCAAAAAACGTATATTTTGTCGATACTCTCAAGGGAATCAAAATTCATAGGGTACTTTCCATTGTCCTAGAATCTTGAAATTTGGCATGAAGCAAGGTCACACTAAAAAAAAAACATTTTTGCGATTCGTAAAAAATCTTTGAGTCTCGATTCAGAAATTGGACTGTTTTCATAGGTAAGTTTATACGGAACCCTCGGTGAACCCTCGGTGCGCGAGTCCGACTCACATTTGCTCGGCTTTTTGAATTTATTTATTCAGTTAAAGTGGTTACACTCACGTTTAATATTTTATTTACTAGCGACCTGCCCTGGCTACGCTCAGGTACAAAACTTTCTAACAAATCTTGTCAAGACAATTACGAACAAAAATCGACCAAATTGATCGAGACGTTCTCGAAAGATATGATCTCGGTCATGCAACAATTAATATTTATTTATATACATTTGACCACAATCTCACCTGATGATACACGATGATGTGATCGCGCTTGCTTAAAAGTACACGATGATGTGATCGCGTTTGCTTAAAAGTAACCTATTCACTCTTAACTTAAATAACCCTAGGTTGTAGCTATCAGGAGACCCAAAATCCAGCAGAGAATTCAACTCCTTAGCTATACGCACAATGAAATTATTTCCATAACATTTTGTGCTTACGGGAAGTTGTCTACCATGTTACACAAACACACACATATATAAGTATACTTTCCGTTCCATGCGCGTGACTAACAGTTAGAAAATATTCTTTTATTCGGAGGAACACATCATAAATGGAGAATTGCCCCTTGAGATTCAAAGGTTTCCCATAAATAACGTTTTCAATGCTTTTCCTTCATTTTTATCGCTCAATAAAAAATACATATCTCTATAATTCATAATACGGGGAGGTTTCATAATACGCACACATTTCATAGTATTATGCATCTTGGTATTCTAAGTGTAAAAGATCTATCTATCTTTAGACCCATTATTTATTTTGATTAGCGGTCTTCTCATCCGATTATAATTTAGGTGTCTTCAAGGCTAGAGTGAATAGACTCTTAATAAACTAGTGCGCCTCACCATCAACGATTGCATCACTGCTTACCATCAATCAGGTGGGCAAAAAAAAAATATTTGCACCGAATTTTAATCGCTGATATGATTTGGTAAACTTATCCAAGCTAGAATCTTAGTTGCCTAAAGTGCGAGTTAGAGTTTTTTACATCTGAGAAGACACAGAACTCCCCAATTTCTTTTGTTAAAGTCACCGAACAGACTCTTGATTTACCTGAGCCGGTTCCATTTAGCCACAAACCCCTTTATGCCCGGTGATCAAATCCCCCATTTGTAACCGAAACGTATTCCATAACTGTATCTCCCCTACGTATATCATTGCGATTCTGTGATCAATTCAAGAACCTACTTTTGTCCTGTTTGAATGGGATTGAGACACTTTTATTGAGGTATCTGTAATAATCTGGGGAGAGTTATTTGTCGGTCCGAGGGCTATTTAAATAACCTAAGTCAATGGTAAATGGGTAATTGTATCTTCTGACCTCTCAATCTGCCTTATCAATTCAACTTTCGATGGCACAGTTGGCGCAGTAGTTGTGCGATTGGCTGCTGCACTGTATATTGCGGGTTCGAAAAACAACCGGAAAAAAAATTGCACGGCCAACAGATGGAAATTCCGGATCTGGGTGTCTTGTCACGAAACTGTAACTGGAGTAATTAAAAATAACCAGGCAAGTGCGAGTTGGACAGGCGCAATGAGGGTTTCGTATAAACTTACCTATGAAAAAAGTTCAATTCCTGAATTGAGTTACGAAGATTTTTCCGAATCGCAAAATAAGGTTTTCTTTGTGACGTAACTACAAATTTACAGTCTACAGATTTTTTTCCTGTAACTGTGATTCCAGGTTTCCCTATGAATTTTGATTTTCTTTGAGAGTGTCGAAATATACGTTTTTGCGACATAAATGGCCGGATCTTTTTTTTTTCGATAACTCAAAAGTTTGATTTTTTTCGCAGCTTTAAGGGACTACAGACCTGAGTATATGGTTTTAATTTCAACTCGATACCTCCACCATGGTAGCCAGCTACTCCTTGTCCAGATTGTTCGGCATGGCACCAAACTTTTTGTCTTCTAAACTGTTTCCAACTATCTTGAGCAGTGATTATGCCAATATCAAATCAACATCGTAACTTCATCGCGGTCTTGACATTCAACAATGAACAAATACTGGTTGACAAGCTGATTACTAGTGGTGTTAATATGTGCAGCGTAAGCTTTGATCAAACAAACTAATATTGAGTGGCTTGTAAACCAATTATCTCTGGATTAGCGACATAGTATTGACGTTTCATCAGTCGGCGGACGTTGATGAGACTATCTCCAAATATTTATAGCTACTAGTTAGCTATATGAGTGTAACTTAAGGGATAAAACTGATTCCAGAGCTACTGTCCTGGAACGCAGAGCGATTGGAGGAACAAGGAAGGATTTTAGTCAGTAAAAGTCTGACACAGCCTATTGCTCAGCCCAGACCGGTAAAGTTTATTCGATGATGTCCCACTTATAAAAAAAAACAAAGCTGAAGAACTACGCTGCGCACACGTGTGCCACACACGCCGATCTGGGCGCGTCGGTCTGCATTCATTTTATATGGAAACTAGACTTGTAGAGCTACTCTAGATCCACAAAACGCGACGTCGTTCTACGTACAAATCAGGCATGTTGATGACCTACGCACACTTGTGCGTCGGTCTAATGTAATTCTATCTTCAAACCTCAAACAGGTACTATCGAAATTGAAGAGATTTAAACACAGAGCGACCTAAGACCAGATATAACAACAACAAGACCCGCTCTGCTTAACCACAAGCTAAATAGTACATTTAGATATAAATGGAAAAAGTTTGTCAATGAGACCGAAGTGTATGCATCAAAATTTTTTTTCCAAACTCTTATTCAAACACCTGCCTTCATCTCTACCGCTTTTAGGCACACAATTTACTGTTGCAAGCTCGCCCCGCCACAATATATTATATTTGTCGTATCAAACTAGGTTCTGGTTTAATATCTTCGTAAGTGTATTGAAAAACATCGTTATATACAGTCACGAGGAAATTTCTCACTGCATCAGTCGACTCCATAACACCTCGGTTTCGAATTCCGCCTCGGTCGCTATGACAAACTTTCTCCAATTGTATCAAATGTACTATAAATAACTTACAATTGAAACACAATCTTACATCAAAGCAAGCAACTTGGAATCGAAAACTAATTCAAGTCGATTCTCAATCGATAGGACCCGAACTACAATCGCTTAAGTTGGGACCGACATTATCAGATCATGTAGACAACACTTTAAATACTAATGACTTAAGTTATGTTGTCTAAGTTAGAAAGTTATGTAACTTGGGTGCGCCAGCGCACAGTGGCTCTGTGATTAACACTGTGATCCATCAAACGATTGCGAAGTTATGAAGAAGTTTGTCGCATGAGATATGCGAATAGCGAGGACTTCGACTGTGTGGTTAGAGTTTCTAAAGTAAAATAACCGGGCAAGTGTGAGTCGGACTCGCGCATTGAGGGTTCCGTACAAACTTATCTATAAAAACAATTCAATTCTCGAAATGAGTTACGAAGATTTTTCCAAATGGCAAAAAGTTTTTTTTTGGAACGGGACACAAATTTATAGTTTTCAGAATTTTCCTATATTTGTGCCTTGCTTGATGCCAAATTTCAGAATTCTAGATCAATAAGAAGTACCTAACCTATGAATTTTGATTCCCTTAAAAATGTCGTAATATACGTTATTTGCAACATGAATGGCCGTATCTTTATTTTTTCGTTAACTTACAAGTTGGATATTTTCACAGCTTCAAGAGACCGCAGACCTGAATATATGATTTTAATTTTAACTCGAAACCTCTACGCGTTCCCGCACGCGTCTTGACATACAGACGGACGGACAACAAAGTGATACTATAAGGTATCTGTTTTTTTCTTTTGAGGTACGGAACCATAAAAACCTGTATAAAAGACAAATGTTGTAGTTTTAATTTTTCTATAGCTTATACAATAGAAACTCTAAAGAGTTGCTTCCACGAGTTTGTTCGTTTGTTTTTCTCCTTGTCTATAATCTACCTGTTTTGAATTCATAGCTGGGTGTATGAAAGTGGTTTTTATTACTTGAACTTGAGTCAAGCATTTAAAGTTGAGTATATCTCAAACTCTACTTTAGCTTGAAAACCTGTAAAAATTTGGCATTAAAGTAGGGTTCAATACTTGCTTAACTCAAAATACTAACTTCAGAAATCCGTCCATTGTACACATTCCTTTAGTTAGAGTATAAAGTTGGATAATAGCGGGATGAGGAATGTTATGAGTTAAGCCACCAATAAATCAGTTAATACGTAACCAAACATGTTCCACATCTCTCAAAGCTTATTTGACAACCCTACTCTTATTGAAGTCAACGGCAAGATTCATTGTAATAGCTGCGCTAAACTCCGTTCACAAGTAGTGACGTCGCGAACCCACCAGCAAAAGCGACGGGCCAATAGCGACTTGCGATTCAAACTGCAAGTGTAGTTACCCTCACAAGTGCGGCTAACAAACCGCAAGTTTTAGTTGCAAGCTTGTCGAATATCTGATGCGAATCGATGTTACCTGGGCAAGTTAGAAAGTTATCAAACTTATAAGTGCGACTGCATTTGAATGTTGACGCAGGTAAGTACCTTAATTTTGAACTTTAAATTTTTAAATTTACGTAGCCTTTATGAAAGTACCTAAAATATATTTATATAATACCTGGTCTTTACCGTGTCTAGGCTGAGAAAGCAGTATGATACACTGGTATACAGGTTGAATTTTTCAAGTACGCATGGATGATCAAATACGAAACGTAAAACACTCCAAAGAGTCTCGTTTCAGGAGATTTTCTAAAAATCAATATTTAGGAATATTGATTATCCAGGATTCAATTTCGTAAATTATGAAAAAAAATACATGTTGTACCATTTTATTTGTTGAATGAATCCTATACAAATATATCCAACATGTTTGTCAGAAAGGCTTCAAATTTAAATATTAAATCACTGTTTAAATTAGTTCACACCATAATAATAATTGTAGATAGTAAACTACAAAGTAATACAATGGAGCTCAATTTAATGAACCTAGGTGAGAGCGAGGCCGGGACAGGCGACGCGGTGGCGGCATGGCACTCCGAACTTGCAGAGTTTGGGCTAATATTGACAATCCCAGTTTGAAACTAAAGCTTGCCATTAGTTCCCGAGCTAACAGTTTTGATGACAACCATGATTTTATGCCCAACAATCAGGAAGTTGTAACAATTGAGTTGTTTCGTAAACTAAGGGTTGATCTTTCAACAGTTAGATAACCTTTATTTATTTATTAAGACTTTATGCATTAGTAAAAACACATTACAAAGGCGGGCTTAAAGCCTTAGGCATTTTTTACAAGTCTACCTTAGAGGGGTGCAGAAAAATAAATGGAAGAATAAAAAAAAACTTTTACTATAAAGTTTGTTCTGGTTTTGTATTTGGTTATGTCTATAACCTAAAAAATATTTATTTATAATATGCATTAAACAGCACTGTCACTTACAATTCAAATAAATTTAAATCTAAAAACAGAATTTCAGTAACCATACAAATAACAGGTATGCATGATATGACATGCTGAATTTAAGAGACCAATAAAAAAATAAAAAGTGTGTCCAGTAAACTTAAATCCAGAACACTACAAAGACAAAACAAAACCGAACTATAAAGATATTCATTGTTCGCACTGTTTATATAGCAACAGTATGGTATCTTTAGGGCGGAATTCACCAATAAAACTAATCGCGTTTTAAAGTTTGGCTCGCATAATCGCGATTAGCCGCTGTCACTAGTGTCACTTGTCTGTATTTTTCTTTTGTTGTATTTTTACTTCATTTTCTGAATTCCGACCTTATAACCAGTTTATAACCACAGTGCGAGATGCATTCTGTTTATAAATGGTTTGAATGGATCACTCAAGCACAATTCCAATGACTCGAAACACAGCACAATTCCAATCAGCACAGCACAATAATATCTTTGCTTTTTACTTTCCCTTTCATACCTTCCAGAAGTCCTTCTACATTAACATTAGTACCTATTATAAGTTATAACTTCAAACTGGATCTTACAAGCAGTTTTCTCTATTCACCACTGAATTAGAGTAGCTGGATCTGAACGCAACTCACACTAGTCCCACAAGTCTTAATGAAAACAAAAGCCGCGCGTGAGAGCGTGGGAGCGTGGGAGCACACTCGGGGACTCCACCGCATCCAGTGTAATTAGTTTCCGAGTGTAGGTGTGAAACAATTATGTTCTGAGAGAGGGTATTTAATTAGCGAGTGTTTTCAGAAAACTGTAGTGAGATTCATAATATGGGAATATGCATGTAATTTTTTTTTATTTGCTAAATTAAATCTATTTTAGCTCTAGTAAACAAATATGAGATGTTAATAAGTCGAGAGCAGTGATGGCCGAGTGGTAATGGTCCCGACTTATGAAATGTAGGTCGCAGGTTCAAACCCGGCCAGACGCATTACTTTGTAATTTACTTCATCACCACTGCTCTTAAAACAGTAAAAGAAAACATCGTGAGAAACCGGTATGTACTAGAAACCAAAAATTCGAAGACATGTGACATTCATAAACCCTTGTCCTAGAATCCTGGCATGAAGCAAAATCTTAAGTAGCTTAATTTTAAATTTGTAGCTACGTCTCAAAAAAAACTATTTTGAGATTCGTGTAAACCTTTGAGACTCGATTCGGAAAATGAACTGTTTTCATAGGTAAGTTTGTACGGCACCCTCAGTGCGCGAGTCCGACTCGCACTTGCCCGGTTTTTTTTTGCCGGTTCAAGTCAAGTCAAATTTTCATCAAAGTAGAGAAGAAATTTTGGTTTATGTCTCGTAATAATATTCCCTTAGGGAGAGAAATTAATATCTACCGTACTAATTTACCTCCCAATTTAACCCAAAACAAAATCAGAATTTATTTCATCGCTCTGAATAAGGCAAAAAAGAAGTAAATTCTCTTATTAAAATGAGGTTTACTCCAGAGTACCTCTAATTTTCCTCTCCGGCAATATAAGGCGCGATAGGCTAGGGAAATTGTGGAACAATTACAGTCAGATCTAATATGTTCGTGTCTGGGGAAACTTAAACTGTCCCGGAGTCTGTGGCAAATTAATTAGAGGAGAGGAGAAACGTTTGATGATATCTGGACCAAACGTGCGGAGATTTGCTGAGTCTGAGCTAATACTGGGGCCCTCGGTGTTGTTAGGACCAACCGTGGCTTGTTTTTGTAGAACCGTTGGTTTTAAAAAGAGTTGCGTTTACGTAGACCTAATAAAATAGAGTGTAGTTACAGAGACATTTAGTAATCTATACTAATTTAATATTAATTGAAGAATTGTTTGTTCATTTGAACCAGCCAATATCAGGAACTACTGCTTGGAAAGGAGATTTTTTTTTTTTACTTGATAGGTTCGCGCTTGACCGCTATCTCACCTGATGGATAGCGACGATGCGATCGACGAT
Organism: Mythimna vitellina; assembly: GCA_949316375.1. Taxonomy (NCBI): domain Eukaryota; kingdom Metazoa; phylum Arthropoda; class Insecta; order Lepidoptera; family Noctuidae; genus Mythimna; species Mythimna vitellina. The sequence goes on from OX438693.1 coordinate 940,155, forward strand.
AGAACGCGCTTACCTAGAAGTAACCTATTCACTCTTGACTTAAAGATTCCCGGGTTGTAACCATCAGGAAACACAGATGGAAGGAATTCCACTCCTTAGCTGTACGCACAATGAATGTGTTCCCAAAACGTTTTGTGCGTATATGTGGGTCCGTTGCCGTACGCCTGGTGGTTTATTTTTTGTTGGGTCGGAAAATCATCTTATGACAAAACCCGCTCTTGGGCGGAGCGGGAGATAGTGTCAGACTTTTACTGACTAAAAACCTACTCCTGTTCCTTCGTTGCCTTCGTCCCAGGGCCCCGGGTTTCGCTTTCACACTACCCGTGGCCCCAGTAGGCTTCGACCCTCCTGGGCCCCTACGATTTGCTGACATCTCTTTTTCCGATTATGGAAAAAAAAAAATTGTGCTAGATAGTTCATTTCTCGAGGAAGGCTAATATATAAGCATCAAGCTAGAACCAATAGGACGCGTGTGAAACCGCGAGAACAAGTGAAATAATGGCGCCCAGTTGATGGTAAATATGGCAAAATATGACTTGATCTCTACTAAGCCTTGTTCTTCCAAGAAAAATAACCGTGATTTTGAATTATTATTTTTTTAAATTTTTGGTAATAAACCAACTTTAGGCCATTTGAATATTTGGAACGTGCGGCAAACGATCCCGCGACATGCAACATCAAATTAACTGGATCATTATAATAAACTAACAGTGAATTAGTTTTCTCTCAAATCATGAACAACTAAGTAATAATAGCTAATAATGTAAATCGTTCAGGCATGTAGTAGAAATTACCGCCTCACTACAATACAGTTTTTACCATTTTAAGTGGCAAAGTAAATGCAACTTAAGGCTAAAAAAGTATTTAATCAAAAAAAATTTTTCATAGCACACTTTAATAGCGCGTTATATACCTATATAATGATTACTCATCAAGACCATTCAAAAAAACTCAAACACGATAAGGTTATCCGAGTTCCTTTGGCCATCTTCCGATTACATCATCAGATCAGCTCCATGTCATAATAATTTTGCATTTTCATCTGATTTACACATGCTTGCAAAATTTCGGATCAATCGGTAACCGGGAAGTGGATCAAATTTAATTAACAAGATTTTATTACAGACAAACAAACATGGGGACAGGTGAAACTAAATAAAAGCTTGTAAAAGACGACTAATTTCCCTCAACACTCAACCCTCCACGCTTCCACTAACTATTCAATCCTCCCACCGCCGTCAGAGCTAGCAAACCAACCAATAACCCCACTACGTCCCGCCATCACAGCGTGTGGCCACCAGCCGGCCGCGCGGACTCCTCGTTAATACTTGATGACCACCAACAGGTTCATGTATAATTGACCTGTTGACTGCAATGATTGGTTGCGTGGAAACGGGTGAGGGTCGGGTCAGGGTTGATGATCAATGTTGTCTGTGCATTTTGAATTACTAGCTGCTTCGTCCGCGTGAAAGGAAAAATTCGTCCCAAGGGAACACAATCCCGAGGCAAAATGTATCTTATGTGTTATTATAGGACATGGTCTACCCGTGTACCAAGTTTCATCGAAATCTGTTCAGCTGCTCGAACGTGTAGACATAACCAACATACGTGTTAATAAACTTTCGTCTTTATAATATTAATGAAGCAACCTTTGTTTTCTGAACACGAATTATATCGATTTGTCACAAATTAAACGCAAGTTAAGTGTAAATTCATAACACTAGTCATTTACATAATAAGTTTCAATAGGTTACAAAATAAATGTGAAAAATTGCAAACCGATAATTTTCGTTTCATTAATTGGCCGATAGTTTAGCCGATTTACTAATATTTGTATTAATATATTTTAAGAACGACATGTTATTAAAAGCCTCTAAAAGAGAGAGACAGGACGGCTAACCTAATAATAACCTCAACATTTTAATTAATATGGACGTTGTTATAACTTATAACTAAAGTATGGAACCTTATTTAATTATACGTCTACGTACTTTAGGTAATTACTAACTAAATATATTTTATAAAGGAATATTCCTCATTCAACCTTCAATATCAAACACAGCCGAAATAACGCCGAAAAATAAAATAAGCTCAAATATTTAAAAAAGGAAAATTCCTATGTAAATTATTACGCTTCAGTTAGCAAAGCAAAAATGTAAAGCAGCGAATGCAAGACAAGCAAAAAGAATAATTTAGTTAGGAACTTGCAAACATTCTTCCAGCTCAATCAATGTTGAACAAATCGAGAGAAAACTTAATTAGAAAAAACAAATAATCGCGGAAATTTTGTTTGGAATTTGCGACTCAATCGCAATAGAAAACCTGTTTTCTGTGTACGAGAAACAAAAATGTGATGTGTTGGCGCGCAATGCAATTTGACTGAAGAAACAATATGGCCGCCGAAATAGCGCGAAGCCTTTGGTACCAGGCGAACATGAAACATGTAGATATGTAGAGCACACGGTACACAGCCCACAAAGGATTTCGGTTCGTCTGTCTAACGAGAATATGAGTGGAGTAATTTTGCTTGTAAAATAATATGAGCATCCGCCGGTACATCCGTTCGTGCAAATATTTCAGAGAGCTCGCTGAATTATGCGAGCTTTATTTTGATGTGAAAATGAAATATACAGAGATTTCATCAAATATACGTCTTTTTAGATTTGTTGGATACAAAAAGCTACTTTAGTAATTTCGGATTTTCCAAACTCTTAGAGTATTTACTCGCAAAGGAAACGCTGCCTTTTATCCTTTGGAAGAAAATACTCAGCGTTTGTGTTATTCATTTCCAAATAAAAACTACATACTTATTAAAGTACCTACCTGGCAATAATCATCATCTTCCTGCCCTTGTCCCGTGTTATTTGGGTTCGGTGCAATATTTTTTTTCTTCCATTCTGTCCTATCACCCATCATGTGATCACTAACAACCTTTTCTTTCATATCACTTCTCACACAATCCATCCGTCTATTCTTTGGCCTCCCTCTCCATCCATCCACATGTTTACTCAGAACTCTTTTAGTAACATACGTTTCATTCCTTCTCTTCACATGACCACACCAAGTTAAACGGTTCCCTTTCAACTTATCAGTAACCGTAAAATGTTTATAGTAGCTGGCAATATCGTTAAAAAAATACGTGCATAATGCATCCACTCCCGCGTAAAAAATCATTATTAAAAATATCCCAAATATCGCATAACAAAGGCCCTTTCACATCGAAATCCGATCAACCCCTACGGCTACCTCGTCCATTAACAACGTTACATTCCATTGGCAGCCATGCATATCATACGGCACAATATGCATACACGGGCCACATCAAAGGAAAATGATACTCATTATATGGACTGTACGAGAATATCGCCCCTCGCTGACAGATGTATCCACGTGTGTAAAGGTTTTAATGAAATATGTTCGTCTGTTAAATCCCTTTGATAAATTCGAAATTATAGTAGGTATTATTTGGTTGGTAGAACTGTGAATTTTGTTTTGTTATGTAGGTAGTTCAATGTGTGTAGAATGTATTGTTTTGTTATAAGAGCCATTCGGAAACATAGTTTGTGGATGTAATAACCAATATACGATAGTTGCTGATTTTCGAAAACAGCTAGGTAAAATAGACCACATCCATTCACCATCATCATTCATTATCATTATCATATATCATATTTAATTTACCATCAGGTGGGATCGCAGTCTAGCACTAGTTTAAAACATTAACAAAAAAAACATTCAAAATCGGAACACTTTTTGCGATATACTAGAAAACTCAAAAATCCTACATCACTGTATTAGAGTTTTTCGCCGCGATTAGAACATATAAAACAGCCCGAAACAAACTAACGGGCAGTGGCCCGGACTAGACAAACCACCTGTGTGGTCGGAGAATCCTCTCTTTACAACAAAGGTATGTGGAAATACTACCTGTTCCGTACACCTCTAAACACTTTCTTAATTGAAATTTCATTAAAATATGATTCTCAAACACATCAGTAGGTACAACCAGATCCTAGTGCGCACTATCAACTTAAAAGGTTTTCACTAAAGAGGACGCGACTCCCCGACCTCCCCTTACTACCCATTTCAATATACATTAGGGTTGTCTAACTTTGACTTTTAAGTGCATAAAAGCAAGAATAAATTATCTGTTCGTTTAATATTTAGTAGCTTTGGATGTGAGGGAGTCGTTTGGTAACTTTGTGCTGCGTTAATTTTTGGGTTCAAAGGTTATCTACGTGTGCATATTATTTGAAAATTAGATGTGATATGTTTCATACTGTTAACGTGTTTACATTTTAGTATTTAACTTTCATAAAATATCAAAAAAAAAGTGCATGAGGCTAAAAGTTGTGGAGTTATTACTAAGTGTTTTTCTTTTCTATGTTACGAATTTTCGACTATATAAATAAGTACATAAAACTATTACACAAGGATACTATATTTAAAACTCGTGAACGGCTGGACCAATTTTAATGATATTTACTTACTTTATTCGATTCGTCTTCGCCCCAAATAGCAGAATAACTATCAGAATATCGTAAATATTCAAGTAATAAATTCAATAATAAAAATTCATTCAAAAATGAAAGTAACTGTCAGATACCTTGGACTCAATCATTCCATCATTCGGTCAATACATTCATTGACTGTCAGGCGGTACAAAGTTCATTGGGTCAACTGGTATATAATATAATCATTTACTTTGGTAACACAAAACAAAATATTAAGTACTAGCTTTTGCCCGTGGATTCACCCGCGTACATAAAATATAGCCTATGTCACTCAGGAATAAAGCAGCTTTCTATCGGAGAAAAAATTTTAGCAATCGGAACAGTACTTTCAGAGATTACCTTCTAAAAACAAAAAAAAGACAATTTCTTTACAATATTAGTGTAGATGTAGTAATATTAAATAAGTAATATGTAGTATTTCTGTCTGTTGGCACTATTTCCATAAACTAATCCATTACACATTTACAAATCCAATTATTTATTTGACCGTAGTAAAGAGATCATCCCTATTCCTAACGCGTCGCTAATACACTCAGAATTAAATACAAATCATAGCGATTTTATTTTCACTACTGTTGCGGAAATTGTTTCTGATTGTGCCAACATTGTGAGTTACTCTGATTATTGCCAGCTTTCAGATATAATACTTCAGGGCTGGCTGCATTTTAATGGAAGTGGATCAAGGCTATTTTGTTTAATGTTTGCGCATTTTTAACTTGTCTGTTACTTACCTGTACAGTTAATAACTGTTTTCTAGCTGATTTATACTTCGTAGAGTTGGATTTGTGTGTTTACCTAGAACAAAAGAAACAAATAGTTAGTATTATACTAGTAATAAAAGCAATAGTAATTTATCATTACTACCTAATACATATTACTGTATGCAGATGCAAAATATCTATTTCAACTTATTCATCCGTGTTATAAAGCGGTGCCCAGTAGCTTTATGATGATAATAGTAGAGATTAAACTAAAGACAAACTGAGCCCACGTATGTTACCCATAATGACATCTAGACTCTTGCACTTGCTTCAAGCAAATCCAAAAGACTAGATGTCATAATGCGTAGCATACGTGGGCTGTTTGTCTTTAACTAATGAACCGGTCTGACTTACAAACCAGCCCCCTAGCCAAGTTACAATAGTTTCGCTCGCGCCAAACGCCTCGAGTAGGCCACGCCTCCGACTCCTTTGTTCTGACGTCATCTCAACGCTCAGTCACATGGTCAGAACAAAAGAATCGGAGCCTCGCCGAACGCCTCGAGTAAGCCACGCGCTTACTCGAGGCGTTCGGCGCGAACGATACGATTGTAACTTGGCTAGGGGGGCAGTACATATATATGTCTCCTTATAACATTTACACAACAACTTATTGTACAGCTCAGACGACTTCAAATTCTCTAATAACTGACATGAAACTAACTGAACAGCACATTGCATCTTAGAACAACAGTTTCAAAACTTAAAACGAGTGTCGATGTCAATTCCCCGCGGGAGTCGGGCCTGGCATCCGTATGGCATATGGCACAGTTGGCAGTTGATGGCAGACCTGTCAGCACAACACTTGTTATTAAATCCGGCACGCTAAATTATGTGTGGCACACTGGCAGAATAATTTTGAGCATTTTTAGAGTTGTGCCAAAAGTAAATAAAAGCGATGTTACGGATATTACCTCTAAGTGTTATTGTTGTTACTTCTGAACTTTATAAGTTATTTATGAACTTGAGTTTTGTTTGAACTTTCATTGGCGGTATTTATCTTTTTGTTCAGTAAATTTATTTGTTTAGACTTTTTAACTTTTTGGTTTGTTAAAAACAGCTAAGAGTGGATGGCTGACCATCTATTAGGTATATACAAAGACACTTCAGTACTTTAAAAAGCACGTGAAGCTGTTAGCTGTCCCGGATATATTTGTACATCTATGACAGCCGTTACGGATGATCAGGAAACGGAAAACAAGCCAGCAGCTACCGTGGTAGTCACTGGGTTATAGAGCTCAGATTAGCAGTCGCACCATGCAAATACACTGGTGTTATATTAGCTGCATCTAGTTAGTCTGGAAGTGGACTCCACTTCGTTAGGGATCGACAAGACAGATCTATAGAATGTTTGTTTAGAATACTTGCTAATGGTAAAAAGGGCGATTATAGACCCTTGGAAATCCAGTACGAGTGCGATGCTCCTGACTAGACGACTCCACTTATTGGAGTTCCCAAAATATCTCTACATCTGCACTTTGGAGAAACTAAAGAACGCCACTGACGCCGTTATAAACGTGCCAACCTACTGGACCCAAATACTTTGAGGAAAAAAAAAACATCCAGACGAAGTCTTTGTTTCCTGTGATACAATCTTAACTTATTGATTAACTCGATTACAACACTATTGTTACTATAAAATTAATTTATTCAATGCAAATACAAACTTCCTATTTCATAACCTTCCTTACAACATGTTCTGATAATGACAAGCTTGTCCTTGTAGTAAAAATAATTTTATGACAGTAGCGGTAACAGTCAACGCATGAATTGTAAAGTCGTTAGAAAACTATTCGTAGCTCATGTTTCTAGAACAAATTACACAAAGTGACACCTAACCCTGTCCACAGTATCAATCCCTGGGGGCTCTATAACAAAGCAATCCATCTGAGACCCAATCCAATAGGTTTTATTACTTCGACGACAGAACTGCCTTAGTTCACCATCCTTGGACTAAGCAAATAGCTTCTAGTAATTGAAATGTTCAATTTACAACGTTAGCCTCAGAAATGAATTTTAAAACTTCTAGGAAAAGATTCGTTCGGGCGGGAAGATTTATCACTGTCAACTGGCGAACAAATAGCGCATTACCTGACAGCAGGGAGAAGCTGCAGCAGCCAAATGATGCCAGTTCGCAACCTGGCGGGAGTCTCGCAATTTCTCAAACTTGCCAGAGAATTGGCTGGCACGTTTGCAGATTACCTTCGTACGTATCGGATCGCGTTGGAGTGACGATAAATATTCGGCGATCCAATTTCAAAAAGGATTTGCGATTTGGAAAGTTTACATCGTTTTGTAAACTTGGCCGTCGCCAGCTTCGTATTTGGAGAGGAGGCCATTTTGTTTTTTTTTATCGCCCTGGAATTTCTGCTAGCATTTATATATTCATATATTAATTTAAAACAGTTAGGTACACAAAGTTTCTTAATTAATAATCCTTAGTATATAAAGTTAGTAGTGTATGTACAACTCACAACGTTATCCACATGTTTCTTATTAAATTTTTATATAAGAAATAACTAGGCAACTAGGACAAGAATGAATTTACATATTTGTTATTGTTTTTTTTACATACATTTTTGTTACATGTAAATAGGGCTATGACCGATAAAATGTATATATATATATAAATATATAAGCTACTGTACGGCCTAAGCAGATATGCGAAATAATGATTTCGTCTAACAAAATTAATAAAAATAAAACTGTTGCAAATAAAAAAGTTTACTGTAGGTTTCATTAATCAAATCATGCCTAGATATACGTAGCCTTGTCTTAATTCTTAGCCACATCTGGACAGGAGAAGCAAACCACATAAACTTATCAAAACGGCTGTAATAACGATCTAACCCGTCTTCAGCAAGTGTCACTTTTCTCAAACTTTAAGCTGAACTGCGAAGCGAGTAGCGCGTGGTCCACAGATGCTGAAAGTTGTTCTGTAGCGCCGAGCTGGCGTTAATATTTGATACGCTCGTTATAAAGTCCACCTTTCTATGGAAACATTGTGCTTCGAATGTGGAACGGGATCGCGCTTAGTTTGGGATAGATAAGTGGAAATTCAGGTTCGTGTCTGTGTCTTTTCTTGTCTGGTGTGCGCCGTTAGTTCTTGGTGGACTATTGTACGTGGAATTTAGGGTCCTTTAGTAAAAAAAAAGTTACCAGCAGTACAACACGGTTATAGTTACCCCGTAGAGCGCTTAATTAAAAAATAGTTTTTTTTTTTTATGGCACACCAACGAATAGTTCGCAAAAACATTAACAAAAGAATAATTTTAACAATAAACAATTATCACAGCGCATTCTTCACTTATAGGTGTGCACAGCACTTACAGAATTTAGTAAACTATCAATCTATCAATTAAATAAATTATGTCAGGAAAAATCTATAAAGAATAAAGTGGTTCAGGCGTAACTAACCAAAACACGTCTTTTCCTCCTCACATATTAACACATCATTATGTACATAGTTGATTCAAGTATTGTAAAAGTTTACGTCGCCAAAAGGGACAGAGAACAACAAAAGAAGAGTGTCAAAAAAAAAGTTAGGTATGTCAATTGGGATATTTTTTGCTTCTATAAGTTATGTTCTCCTGTTACTATAACGGTGTGGTTCCTGACCCGTATGTATCCACATCCGACAAGGGAAAATAAATAAGGAGCCAAGTACAAGTCGCGGGCATTTTATGCCCCACCGGTTAAAGTCCGTCTAACCAACTAGAATTTTTAACGCAGTTTAAAAATAGCTCAGCTTATCTATTTATTAATTTAATCGTAGGAGGACGAACAGCTATAACAAAAGGATAACAAATAACAATAGTATATAAGACATTGTGCCGTCACATAGATTATTTTTTTAAGGTATGAGTAGGAATTAAAATACATCTTTGATGAAAGCTTGTCTGGTCGATAAATTTTTCCAAGTGATATTTCATCTAAGAAAATAACCTTATTCAAACCAACAACAAGACAAGTTCAAACCTGGTGTTTAAAAGGCTTTCAAGTAAATTACCAACAAAATATCTAAACGAAGAAATAACTAAGTGGGAAGAGGACATAATAAGTAATTAATGCAACTTAAACCCAACAGAAACTTGCGGAAGAAGTTATTTAATGAGTTCTCGCTTTAAAAAAAAAACCTAGTTAAAGTTAGAGTCGAAATACATACCCTCGACGACGTAAGAAATGATGTACAGTCTAAGTGTCAAAACAGACTATGCCGAAGGTACGCGACCGAAGTTCCGCGGCAACACAACAGGCGGACATGCATACCTTGCCTCCTGCTGCTCCCCGCCCCGGATCTTCATTTGCAATTGAACCGAACTTTGGTTGCGTATGATGTGTGCTCTACAAAATACGTTGCCGGACTGCCGTTCGGCTGTATACTATAACGCAACGTAATTTCGGTATAATGTGTCGTCAGTAATTCGAATAGCATTGCAGGCGTAATCATGCCCAACTTCGGTCGCTTACCTTCGGCATAGTGTGTTTAGACACTTAGTCTTACTATGCGTTCCAAATAAGAATAAGAAAGTCAATAACCTCGATCTGTCAAATGTTGAGTGAAAAGTACGGTTTGCAGAGAAAACTTATTTGCGTATCAATAAAGAGTTTTTTTTTTCTGCTTTGTATTACTGAGTCTAAGTTAAATCCAGGTGAAGTAAATAACGTTATTGTTTAATATAAATTAGCTAAATATATTGTTTTAAGTCATAGTTAATTTAAAAAAAACTTATTTTCATTGTTAGAAACAATTCGCCGTCTTCTTCCATTTACCACTACTCAGTCACTTCTCACAGTGACCCAGAGATGAGCAAAATTGAAGTACTGGATTCTGATTAACTTTTTTCATTGAAAATTCGTAAATAAATTAAATTAAAAAAAAATGTTGTTTTGCTTACCCTATTAATTTCCACAGGTAGTGTGAAAGTGAAACCCGAGGCCCTGGGACGAAGGCAACGAAGGAACAGGAGTGGGTTTTTAGTCAGTAAAAGTCTGACACTATCTCCCGTTCCGCCCAAGAGCGAGGGATGTCATAAGATGATTTTCCCACCCAATAAAAAAAAACAATTAAAAAAAACCCTACAATTTCTTCGATATAACAGTCTGACGTGACGTCACATCATGGCAATCGATCCTATTCTTATTTGGAACAATACCGATACCCTAATCCCTATCACAACATAATTCCCTTGAGAAAAATACTTATCTATGGTACAGACTCGATGTTTTTAGTGTCACTAAGAAAAAGGACCAAGCAATAGTGAATAGCAAACGAATTCAGATATCTACAGAAGATATATTATACCGCATTTACACACATTCGTGCTCGCCAGTCGCCTCGCCATTCGCCTCGTCACTCACGCGAATGTGTGAATACGACTTTACAGTTGATGTTATCTGCTGAGTAGGAAGGGCGTGTGAATGAATCAAGGGTTGAATGTGTCAAGGACGTTTTACTATCAATGTGCCCATCGTCTATGAATGAGGAACCTTTACGAAGGCTTTCAGGATTAAAACTTATTTTGGATGGGTACTAACAAAATACGGAAAAATTTAAATAGCGGTGAATGGCAAGCGAACTCCGATAGGTATTGATGAGATTACAGTTGATGCCTAGTAAGAAAAGCATGACGACTTGGGCTCGGTCCGGACGGTTATCGGACGGTCGGACGGTGAGCCACCCTTTGCTCGCCGTCCGCAAGCCCGCGCCTACGGTGGCCGGAAATCGGGATCGGAATCCCGGTAGCGGTCAGGGCGTGAGGACCGTTACCTCACGCGATCGGCCGCCTTCTTTGCTAACATTACTGCTTCGCAGAAGGAGGCGACTGCCTGCCACTCCTCCTCGCTCCGGACAAGGGGTCAGGGGGTGAAGAGATCAAGGGTTCCTATTAATCCTGCTAGCTGTATTGCATATGCGAAGGTTTTTTTTACTAAAAACGATGTCAGAGATAGCGAACCTATGGCACGCGTACCAGTGGTGGCAAGCGGCAAATAATTCGGGCACGCTAGTGAAAGAAGTACAACATGTAGGTGATTTGAAACACTAGTAATCACACCAATTTTCTCTTTTATACATATAATTGAATAAACAAAGTACTGTAAACATTACGATATACGAACTTTTGGCTGCTAATTTAAAGTTAATAGCATTTAGTTTAAATATTTGTTCATTAAATCACTAAGCCAAGATTCTTTGGCGGCACGCAATGACAACATTTTTTTTAAATATTTTTGGTGGTACGTTCTCGTATAAGGGTTCGCCATCCCTGACCTATGCTATTGCTAAAAAATGTAGTCATTTACTAATACAAAGAAAATCTAATTAAATCGATAGTGTGTTTGTAATGGTTCATTAGACATTTTATTTTTAGGTGGGACATAGTCCATTAACTTCTCCCGCTCTAGGGCGGGACGCGAGGGCGTGTCAGACTTTTACTGACTAAAACCCACTCCTATGTTCCTTCTTTGCCGTCGTTCCAGGAACCCGGGGTCTTCTTTCGCAGAACCCATGGCTTCAGTACCAGTAGGTTTCGACCCTGCTGGGCCCCTACGGTTTTGCTGACATTTCCTCGAGGCGCGCGACGACTCGGGCACGGTCCGTTCATTAGCCAATATCGTATTATTTTATAGCAAGACTTTAGTTCAACATTTAAATTATTTACAGTGTAAACAATTAAACTTTATGTTTATTATGTTCGTACTTATTGAAATTCTTGAACAGCTTTCCAAACTATATTTCACTTCAAATTACTTGAAGGATTATTAATTTGTAAGGCAATTAGAGGCACGAGCCAATGATCGTAAATGTTCGCTCGAATGTTATGCTTAGTTAATTAAGTGCTGCAAGCAATTAGCAATCTGACCACACACACACATACACGTACGCAGTTAGTAAATAACAACGACCTTACAGCAACTAGACGCCTCATGCTTGAACTAGCGCACCAAAACAATTCTGTCAACTAGCCGAGGTACGGGGTGCGGGGTACTATGTTCTGATTGGTCAAGACATCAGATCTACAATCATATGTGTTGACAGACTTGCGTCGCCTGGTATGCGACGTCTAGTAGCTGTAAGGTCGATAGTAAATAGCATATATAGATACATAACTACCTAACACATACACACACATACCTACAATAGGTACTACACGAGTATACCTGAGGGTGAAACCCCTATTGTTATGGACGTTATCTTTTGTAACACGGTTTCAAATTGAATTTTAACACCCTTTGGTTTAATTGCGAAAAGGGCTGTGTGCATGGAAATTGATTTAATTTTCATATACCTACAGCGTTAACGTTAACCCACGTCCATTGTACAATAAAAAAGCTTTAATACCTAAATTGGAAAGTCACAATTGGCAATCACTTGAGATCGTTTTCTGCAGGCCCAGCCAAGTTACGACCGTTTTGTTTCGATTCACTTTCGGCTACACCTCCGATTCCTTAGTTTTGACGTCATTTCAACGCTCAGTTACGTGGTCAGAACAAAGGAATAGGAGGCGTGGCCGACTCGGGGCGATCGACAAAAGAGAAACGAAACGGTTGTAACTTGGCTAAGGGCGCTGATACCTACAACATATGGGTCTTTAAAGTCATGTGCTAATGGGTTACTTCTAGGTAAGCGTGATACATTCGAACACAAACACTTACATACGAGTACATAAAAGCTTGTAATATCCTAAAGAAAATATTGATTTCACCGGGACACCATGGCGGCGCAACTGGTAACGCCGCCATGGTCCGTAAGTACCAAACTAGACACCATACAGACACCAGAGTAGCTAAACCACACTGAAACAGTATCAAACTGGACCTTAAGTGCGCGCGTCCGAGTTGATCGCGTAACCAAAACCAAATTGGACACCATGTAAGTAACTCTCTACGACGATAGGTCGCGCCACCATAAAAAATAGATCTAACTATGCTAGCTATGAAAATGAAACTAATCTTTTATCAAAGAACAAATCCATGCAAGAAACTCCACCCACCATGCTAGTAAAGTAACCAACTTTGCTAGCTAAATGTATTTCCTTCGCCATAAACTAGTGACAATGTTCCATACATTATGGTAAAGTGCGCTCGCAAATGGGTTTTTCATTAGCTGCAGTTGTCGCATCCAGTGCAGTGTTGCAGTTGTTTTGTTTTAAGTCGTAATTTATATTTTTATAGTGGCTTCCATTACTTAACTGTGGATTGGGTTCTTTCAGATCTTAAGTACCTATAGCATGCATCATGTAAATTTATGAAGAAAAACTTTTTCTAAAAAGCTACAAACCTCGACAGATCAGTTAGATGGTACCATTTTCATTAAAACCATTTATTTATTTGTATCGTCATAGTTGCTTCACTATCATAATTGAGATCTCTGTGAGAGTGTGAAGTTCCGTTGGCCATCTATGGTCATATTCATCAGTTCATCAAATGCTACTTTTTGATTGTAGATACTTAAGTTCTCGATGAAAATATCAAATGCCTATAAGTTTTGACAATTCAATTCCTCATAAATCCTAACTTCGGAATTGTATTAATAAATGAATTTTGAAGGATACGCTACGCGAAATTTTCAAATCGGTTCATAAATGACGGAGTTCCGAGATAACAAACATAACAATACAAGCTAACTCAGAACCTCCTCCTTTTCTTGAAGTCGGTTAAAAATTCTGATGTTATTCGTGTAGAACCTTAATTAAAAAAGTTTCGCTGGGCAAAATACATTTCACCCCTTTCTGTTTTCATAAAAACATAAACTCTCAATCATAATTACATTACCGCGAAACCAAAATCCTCTCAAACTTATTTGCATTAATAAAATAAAGGCCTGCACATACCCGTATGTATGTACATGAACATTCGAATCAGGAACCCGCATTGCACTTTATATATCAGTGTATTTAACTCAGAATATTGGTCCAATTTACGTTTGATATCGCACACACAACCTCCCCCTGGGGGCGCAGGCGGTGAAACTACTGCGCTGTTCAACCCAGAGTTATCTCATTTGATTTTATGTTAATTAATCTGAATCAAATGGACGTTTTAGTTTCCAATTATTTATGACTCCTCTTTCTGCCCTAATTCCATATCACTTGGGGTCGACGCAACACGTTTTTTTTTTTCTATTCTGTCCTGTCACCCGTCACACTATCACCAACTCCCTTTTCTTTCATATCACTCCTCACACAATCCATCCATCTTTTCTTTGGCCTCCCTCTCCCTCTCCATCCATCTACATGTATGCTCAAAACTCTTTTAGTAACATGCGTTTCCAATTATTTATGACTGCAATTAGTAAATGGTAGAACTAGAGGTCAAAACTTGAGAGCAATTTCTCTATTTTAAAAGTTAAAATGTTGTGACACTACCTACCTGCGAGCTCATAACGTGATTCAATTATAATAATATACAACTGTACTGTAAAAGGGATGATGATATGGTCGGCACTAGAGCTTTTTTTTTTCTTTACGCAGCCCAAATTCACAATGGGACCACCATAACATATCACAAAAATAGCCCACACATTCTTAATACAATGTCACTGTCATAATTCCAAGGAGAATATATCTGATTACTTTTTAATCCCATTTGTTCCGGAATTACGTTTAAAAGCGAAGTAATTACATCGGAACTCCGGCGCGGCTGCCGGATCTACTAATTAATATTTCGTACTTCGAAGCGCTTCGTAAATCAAGAGATGGATGGGACCCCGAGTTATTGCATGTTTACGACTGTTTCTGTTTTTAAAGTGGGACGAAATTAAATTAATTACAAGGGAATTTATTTCAGCGGCCTCCGATGTTCTTAATTGGTTTGTTATTAAAGTCAATCTGAATTTCATATCAGTTGCTGGAAAATTAAGTCTATGGGCTGGTTTTAGAGTCACGCTAGCGGTCAGCGCTGACAGCTCAACGAAGCTCGTCAACGCCTAGCTTATGGCTGAAAGCTTTTGTTTGCTACTAATTGTGGCATTGAATACCATTCTTTCATTCCCCTTCATTAGGTCGTATTGCCATAACGAATGGAGGGATTTTCTATTTTCAAATTCTATTGATTAAAAACTCTGATTGGTGAGGTCTGATAGGCAGTCACTCCATGTAAAACACGGGTATTCAGCCGCATCCGGTTAGACTGGAAAAGTGAAAGTACTAGTTGGGAAAAGGCTAGAGAGATGATTATATTATTTAAAAACCAGCTTGCTATAAAGACTGTATTCGTTGAACAGAGATAAAAAACTAAACTATGAAACTATTCAGCAGGCAACATTATTCCTTCTGCGAAGCAGTAATGTTACCGAAGGAGGCGGCCCCACGCGTGTGGGAACGGACGTCCTCACACACAAGCACGGATCCGCTGAGACTCCGACTCTGATTTCCAGCCACAGTAAGCGTGGGTTTGGACGACGAGCAATAGGTGGCTCGCCGTCCGGTAACCGTCCCGATCGAGCCTGAATCTTCGACGACCCAGCAGGGCCAAAGCCAACTGGGGCCATGGGTTGACGTTGAAAATAGGTGTTTTTTAGTCAGTAAAACTCTGAAATGCTCTCCCACTCCGCCCTAGAGCAGGAGAAGTTATTAGATGATATCGCACCTTAAAAAAAATCAAGAAATAAATCTCCACCGACCAAAATATTAAACGCCACATCACTAAAACTCCTGTTTTAATAACTTTACAACAAAAAACTAAAGCACACAGCTTCTTACAAAACGCGGCGACGTCTTCAGAACAAAACTTCTCACCAACCATTGTTTTGAACTAAAAAGAAATCGCGGACAAGACGAAAAACAATCAGGTTTTTTGGTCCCAACTTTGCAGACGACCGCAGTCTAACTAAATGGTTGTAGTCAACCACAGCAGAGCAGTGGAGTTTAAGACAAAAACTTGAAATGTTGCGAAGAGCCTTTAAACTCGCTGGCAAAAAGTGGGGTTCACGAAGTAAAGGCAAATAATGTATTTCTCGTTTTTACGGTTCCGTAAACGAAGTGTGCCAAACAGACTCCTACTAAGCCTCCGCTGTCCGTCCGTCTATCAGCGGCCTGTATCTCATAAACCGTAAGAGGAAATCGCAATTTTCACGAAACTGTAAATTTCTTTTGCCCCTACAACTCCTACACAAATAATCATCATCATCATCATTTTGGCCGAAAAAAGTCCACTGTTGGACATAGGCCTCCCCCAAGCGACGCCACAACGACCGATCCCGTGCGTCTCGCATCCACCGCACTCCCACGACTCTCACCAGGTCGTCGGTCCACCTTGTGGGAGGCCTTCCAACGCTGCGTTTTCCGGTGCGCGGTCGCCACTCTAGAACCTTTCGGCCCCATCGACCATCCGTTCAATCACAAAAAATACCTAGAATTGAAATAAAGTTAAAAATGGGGGTTTTCATACAAGAGACGTTTATTTATTTACGTTATTTATTTAGTCGGCGTTTTTTTTTTGCTCGATATTTTTATTGTAGTACGGAACCTTCGTGTGCGAGTCCGACTCGCAATTGGCAATTTTTTTTTAAGTTAGCTACTTCTGTGGGAAATAAGTACAGAGTTTGCTTGAGGATAATAAATGGATGGGGAGAGTGCTGTGCCAAGTTTGAATCAGATGTGTGGAGTGGAAACACGAGCCAAATAATTCAAACTTGTTACTCTTGTAAGAAATGCATTTCCAGATACATTACCCGAGCAGGTACTAATAGTGTACATTCATCTGCAAATGTAAAATCACTTTGCAAAAATGTGTCCCGAATCTTTTTTTTTTCGGTGGGAAATATCGAATGCCTTCTCCAACTCAAACTTTTACTTATTAAAACCACACCTGTATCCTTCAGTTGCCCTTTGACCTGCGTCATGTGGAAGGCACGCCGTGACGCCTCTCCATCCAGTTCTCAAAAAGGGGACTTACCACCATGATTATGGTGTGCCCAATCCCATTCGAATTTGTGAACTAGCTGCTGACAGTTGCTTCGCCAGCATGATAATAGAAAATGATCCCAAGGGAACATACCCGGAATAAAAAGTATAATATGGGCTATTCCAGGACATGGTCTACCCGTGTACCAAGTTTCACCAAAATCCTTTCAGCCGTTAGAGCGTGAACAAGTAATATGCACACGAACTCACAAACTTTTGCTCTTAAAATACAAACGGCGGCAGTAAGGAGTGGCTGCCTACGTCAAGCAGAAGTGTCGTTAAGTGCTGGGGCCGCGCTCTTATATTATTGATGTTATTACAATTGCAAATGTTGGTAGTTTTCTGTCAAGAGTATTTAAACTAACGAAGAAAAAATATTTCCTTATATACCAACAAAATAGGTAACACATATGTTGATTTTTTCTAAGGAGAGTCCTGATATATTTTGTCTTACAGCATGCAAAATTACTTAATTCATATTATACATTCAGCAAGTTACTAAATTATACAATAGAATAAATTTTGTTGTACACCAAAATAGTAACAAAACTTTTAAACTAATTTAACTACCATTACAAACAATTATAAACAGGTTTTTGTTGGGATTTCTTTGAGTGAAGTTCATTGGCTGTTTTAATTATTCGCAAATGGATTCCTAGTGGATATTGTGATATAAAATTGGTGTAGTTTTGTATCTCAAATGTCTGGACAATATGTGGAATCATTGAAACAGGCGCGATTACGGTAAAATGGAGCTGAGAATTATTGTAGCATTGACTACCACAGTGAAGCTTACCGAGAAAGTTGACCCGATACATTTGCTACGAAATACGGCAAAAACATTAGATATATTGTTACATCCGCGTTCTAATCGAACTTAAGTAACTTAAAGTGACATAAAACTTAACTTTCTAAACTTGACAGATATTCAATTAGCCAGATTGAACAAACCGTGTGAAGCCAAAATAAAAATATATATATAAACAAACGTACATAAATGAAGAAACTTCTGAAACTTCAGCATGATAGAAGGAAACAAAGCACACAGCTCCACCTCGCAAGGACGCAATGCGGCGAAGAAGCAACAGTCTAGTTGAGCGTGCAACCGCAATGCGTTCTGTGCCGCCCACGTAAGTTACCTTTCTGCTAATTATTATTAAGATTCTCTGTGATTTCGATTAAGTCACCGCGATTGATGTGGGTTTAAAACCAAATAATTATAAAATAATGACATTATCAACACTTTATTTCAGACCATGGTGTCGAATTTGTTAGTAACAATGTTCCTAAAGACTAGTGTTAGTAATACTTAAAACTACCCCAAAACAAAACAAGTAAAAAAGAACAAACAATCACTACTGCACTATTCCATGAAAAATTAAATAAATAAAGAAATAAAATAATAATAGTTTTATAAATAGAAATAGTTTCATAGAGGTAACTAAAGTTGTTTTTATTTTTTGTTTTTTTGTTTAGGAGGTAATCTCTGAAAGTATTGGTCCGATTACAAAAATTTTTTCACCGATAGAAGGCCACTTTATTTCTGAGTGACATAGGCTATATTTTATGTACGTGGGCGAAGCCGTGGGCAGAAGATAGTGTATTATAATCCTATTGTACGTGACTGTACGATTTTTTCACAAAAATTACCATAAAACGGACACTTTTATGGGCCCTCACCAAGCGTGTGTAGCTTAACTTTATTGAAAACGTAGCCCTAGAACTGAACAATGGCATAATAATGTCGTAAATAACAACTAAAGTATAAATCCGCTTATGTACCGCTACCGATCATAAAGTTTAAACAAATAAACGCTGTACATTATTTGCCGGAAGCCTAGGATTCTAAAACATGCTCAAACAACTTTAATGTTCGAATAAAATAGTTATACGGTTCCCTTTACGGAGTCCCGTAACAACCCGGTCAGTGTCCGGTCCGGTCCGGACAGCGGCCGGGGTCCGGCGTCCGGTTTATGAGCTCTTTCACAACACTCATTAACTCACTTTGGCATGTTGAGGGGTCTTCAAAGTGGGTGAACGTTTCATGGCTTATTTTCAAGTTTATTATTGCGTTTCAAATTTATTATTTTTGTTATTGCGTTTAGTTTACAATGTATTGAGTCGTGGGATTTAAATATGTGTTTATATATTGTGAATGTGGGGACAATGTGGATTGTTTTTTTTCTTTTCAGTCATTTTAACGGATGTCTGGCAGTTTGAATACTTTATGCAGCCTACCCAAGTGTTGTTTCTTAAATATTATTCATGAAGTCGTTAAGCTCCTTGGTGGTCCTGAATTGAGCTTCACAAATACTGACAAATGCTTGCACTGACTGGACAGGTCCACTCAAATCTGTGTGATTCTTTACTCAAAAGACCATCTCAGATACTAATCTTGCATTCTTCTCATATGATTTAACCTATAAATGTTTACTGTACGGACTTTAGGAGACTTTGACCTCTGAGTTTGTACGGTGTTTCTTTTCAGGGTTGTCAGCTAGAAAACACCGACATCATCTAGTTTAAATTGAAGAAAAATAACGAGTATAAGTTTTCTAAGACCTATTTGCAAAAACCTATCATTCGAAGTTCATGTTGTAACGTTATTTTTTCACATGACTCGTTATCATTATCGCTACCTTTGAACACATCGCGCGTGCGCAGATTCCCATACACTTGGGAATCTGCGTGATTCAACAATTACATGATTATTATTTTCAAAATTATTAATCTTTATAATCTCAATACCTGAGCAACATTTCACCCCCTCATTCAACCCTCATCTATTTCTAAATCATTTCTATAAACTGATTCTAGTTACAGTTAGATACCTCCACCCTTCTTTTCATCCCGTTTCAACAGGCTGACAATAACGTCGGAACTCAAGCGCTGAATGCGTCGGCCGCGCTAGTGTTGCGCCGCCCTTCTCCACGGCGGCGTGTCCCATCCCTCGGTCGGCGGTTGTATTCAATAGCTGGAACTAACTCACTTAGCTCTGAAATAGATCGCGCTGTCACTGATATAGGGGCTGAATAGACTGGCTCTGAGTCTACGTGCTAACGTTTTGCTGAATAGGCTTTACAAGGAGAATATCTGAATTTAGAACACGGCCTATTTCTAGAAAAAACAGTTTCTTTTTCTATAATCCACATGACACAGAAATGATTGAATCAACTGATCAAAAACATGATTTACAACTAGCTGTTTTGGTTGTAGAAGATCATTTATAAGTTTTCCAAATCTCTCGAAAGTTCTACATAATAGTAATAATAGTATCTACATTAACTAATGTTATAAGGCGGAAGTGATTTTGTTTGTTTAATAGCACTAATCTCTGGAACTACCCGTCGGAATGGATAAAGTCTTTCTGCATGGGACAGCCAGGTCATGACTTATAGTCGTGACGTATAGTACAGACTGCGTAAAATTAGGCTCCGACCCACGGAAGCTGAACAAATATATAAATAAGAAAATCTTTAATACAGTTACGTTATAGTTATAACTAATAAAATACTTAAACATAAATAACATTAAGTAACTAAATGGAAAGAGAAAGAAACAATCATACTTTTTTATATTGGGTTGGAAAATCATCTTGTAACAAATCTCGCTCTTGGGCGGAGCGGGAGATAGTGTCAGACTTTTACTGACTAAAAACTCACTCCTGTTCCTTCTTTGCCTTCTTCCCAGGGCCCCGGGTTTCACTTTCACACTACCTGTGGCCCCAGTAGGCTTCGACCCTGCTGGGCCCCTACGATTTGCTGACATTAAGGCAAGACTCAAAACGTACGTTTTACGTACGAAATTCACTGAACACTGTACTCTCAGAGCGAGATTAATTTCGCCAAGCAAACTTTATATGTAGTACTTTTCAATGGATCTACTTAAGTAAAGTCTCAATAAATAATATTCATAAACAGCAAAGTTATTATCATTTATTAAAATCCCTAAATGTCACTCAATTTATGGAAATATTGTACAGGCTATTGAAGAATGAATAAATGACGATCAAAATGAAAAAACACTGCGCGTAGTATTTTGTAGTAGCAATTGTTATGAATGATTGATTCTATGATGAATTTACCAATTATGACAATTTTTTGTGGACAATTTGAGGATTTCGTTTTTTTTACTTTTGACTACAAAAATATGATCAGTAACGGGTAAGGATAGCACCATTTTTTTTATTTGTAGTAATTAAAAAATAAGGTGTATAAGTAACTTGTAAAAAAACACTTTTAACGAATTTTTTGTATGTAATTAGAAAAATATTTAAGCTTTAATATTTAATATTTTCTGCTTTATGCGTAGAATAATTAT
This sequence comes from Mythimna vitellina, assembly GCA_949316375.1. Taxonomy (NCBI): domain Eukaryota; kingdom Metazoa; phylum Arthropoda; class Insecta; order Lepidoptera; family Noctuidae; genus Mythimna; species Mythimna vitellina. Next base: position 961,653 of record OX438693.1, read on the forward strand.
ATTGATTCAATCATGTGGTTTAATGAAGAAATTAACAGCTGTTTCAACTTAGTATGAAATTCAGAACTATTTATTTTACTCAGCTAACTATTTTAAATCAAACGGCCGTTTCTAACTGAAACCTAACCAAACCTTTCCGACACAGTTTAACTTGCCCATTTGCGTTCAAATTCAGTGCACAAACAAATCCTTCTAAGCCTTAGATCTTAAGTTAAGACCTAAACACTAGAGCAACCCTCCAGTGCTAAGAGCAGACCGTAACGGCCAATTGACCCGTTTGCGGTAGACAACTCAGCAGCAAGGGGTTAATGACTTTTTCTCTAGCCGTAACTGAGTTACAAGGCTTTATGTCCTGTTAACAAGTCTAGGGTTAAGTTGATTCAGTGAACAAGTATCTTAAGCCACTTAATGCTTAAAGAGGATCTAGTCTAGGATCTATCTGTCTTTATAATAAAACTTTAAAGGAGAGATAGCATAGTCGGCCTTATAATGTTCCCACTGTTGGGACTCAGGCCTCCTCTCTAGGAGAGGGAATGGGCCGTAATCCACCACGCGGGCCCAGTGCGGGTTGGTGGATGTCACATGTCTTCGAAGTTTTTGTTCTAGGACATGCCGGTTTCCTCACAATGTTTTCCTTCACCGTTTTAAGAGCAGTGGTGATGAAAAAAATTACACAAAGTAATGCGCCTGGCTGGGTTTGAACCCACGACCTACAATTCGTAAGTCTGGGCCATTACCACTCGGCCACCTAAAGATCTAAAGGAGAGAAGCTGTCTTTAAAAGGATATTAAAGACGCAGCTGGGATAAGAAAAAGGTAAAAAAAACTGGAACAAACTTTAGTGGAAACAAGATTAATAAGAACAGGTGGAAGTAAAGTTTGTGGAAACTTTCACTAATAACTATTGAGGAAAATACGCTGCGTCCAGAGACTCTAATTAAGGACCGACTTCAAATATAGTTTATCTGTTTTAACAGTGGGCCAAAGCTGCTTTATTAAAATACTAGCCCCAACTTCGCACGGGTTTTTTTTTTCCGGGTAGGAAAATCATCTAATGACATCTCCGCTCTTGGGCGGAGCGGGGGATAGTGTCAGACTTTTACTGACTAAAAACCCACTCCTGTTCCTTCTCTGCCATTTTATTTCCAGGGCCCCGGGGATCTCTTTCGCATCACCCATGGCCCCAGTAGGCTTCGAACCTGCTGGGCCCCTACGGTTGCTGACATCTCTTTGAGGCACGCGTGGAACAGTACGTGCCGTCGACGACTTGGGCCCGGTCCGGACAGTTACCGGACGATCGGACGGCGAGCCACCCATTGCTCGCCGTCCGCAAGCCCGCGCCTACGGTGGCCGGAAATCGGGATCGGAATCCCGGCGGCGATTAAGGCGTGAGGGCCTTTGCCTCACGCGATCGGCCGCCTCCTTTGCTAGCATTACTGCTTCGCAGAAGGAGGCAACCGCCTGCCACTCCTCCTCGCTCCGGACCATGGCCTGTACCAAGGCCCGGCGCGAGAGTTCGCCGCCGCCGATTGCCCCCAAGAGGATACGGCGTTGCTCTGCCCAAGCGGGGCACACCTCCACTGTGTGCTCCACCGTGTCCTCCGGGCGGTCTACGCAATGGTGACACCCGGGCGTTTCTTCCGCACGGATCCGGTGCAGGAACCTCCCGAACTTACCATGTCCGGTGAGGACCTGCGTCATGCGGAAGGTAAGGACACCGTGTTGCCTTTCCAGCCACTCCTCAAAGAGGGGACTTCCCGCCATGATTATGGCGTGCCCAAAGTACGAGATTTTGGGCTGAGGAACGTTTATTAGTACGGGCCTTAGAGCTTGTTTACTGTAGCCTTGAAGACATCTAAATTATAATGAGACGGGAAAACCGCAGCAGGAAATTATTCCAATCCTTCGATGTACGCGGTATAAACGAGAAACGCTTAGTCCGGACTGTAGAGGTGTTAACAAAAAACAATCTGGTAAATACATAACCCAGCTGCCAGTAAAATTTAACTTCTACTCATACTCATAGATACTGAAATGTCTACCTGTATCCAGCAAATAATTAATTTGATTGATTGATACGTCAATACTTTGATTGATTGATTGATTGATTAATAAGTAAATACTTTGTCGGACAAACCCTTCTCTATTTTAAAACGGGTTCACATTTAGGAACTGCACAAATTCTTTTGATTAGTTTTTTTTCGGTCTTACGCGTTGCAGTACTTTCCCTCCCTACATGTCGCGCCAGGGACTTTAATACCTTCGGAATATAAGATAAAACCGCGCCTGAAGTTTCGAGACAAGTTTGATAAAATACAGGAACAGGAGCTGGTTTAAAATCATTTATTATTTTCCTGATTCATTCATGAAGGACTTGAAGAGTCCCTGAGGTTGAACTTGTTATTGAATTGGGTTTAATCTGAATTGATAAGTTATCAAACTTAAAAGGTTTTGGTAAAAAAAAGATAATGTTTTAACTTTTATAAGTAAGTTATTTTCTTTGTTAAATGAGAAAACTTTTGATTTAATGGAAAACGAACTTACTTTCCTCTCAATATCTTCACACAGATTTCAACTCATATTTAGGACTTAAATTTTTTTTTTTTTAGAGTTATAGAGATTATATTTTCATCGTAATGAACAATATGGTAGTGTGCAGCGCTTGGGCGGAGCACCGCCGTGTGATCGTGGATGCGATCGGCGGCGATGACCTCTCGCATCGAGCCCTGGTTCAGGCCATGGTCTTGAGTAATGCCAACGAAGGACTTGGCACCAACTGTAAGAGAATGGACATCCTCAAGCCCCAGCCGCCGCCTCAGGAGTCGCCCCGGGAATCGCAGGACAATTCCTGGCCACCGTAGGTGTGGGCTTGCGGACGACAATAGATATGTAGCTCGCTGTCCGGCTAACCAGTAAGGACTGAGCCCGAGTCGGCTCGTAGTGTTCCACGCGCGCCTCAAAGAGCTGTCAACAAACCTAAAGGGGCCCAGTTGGACCGGTGCTCGCTAAGGTCACGGAAATTTCTGAAAGAGAGATACCGTGGTCCTAGAACGCAAAGCGCAACTAAACAGCACAAGTGAGATTTAGTCAATAAAAGTCTGACACGCCCTCTCGACCCACCCCAGAGCGGGAGAAATCACTGGATGATTTCCCACCTCAAAACAAATATCGTAATAAACAAACACTTTAACAGCAATATCAATAAATACACTCAAAGCATTACAGAAGATTAGTATCACTACACAACCAAAGATGAAGTTTCCCGGTTTTGACTTCAGAAGCTTATTAGCTTCGATGAATGGCCGCTGAAAGTTATGAAAGAACATGATACCGTTTGTAATTGATCGCTAAGTCGATCCAACTAGAGCTGGAAGCTGGAAGTTAGGCTTCAGAACTGTTTCAGGAAAGCCTTTGGTAAAGATCGGCGAACTTTCGCTGTTTACTTAAATAATGTTGGTGTAAGGAGAGTATTGTGGTCGGTAACTTCTCGTCTAAGAGAAAGTTTTTTGCTTAGAAGATAGATAAACAGATCAGCCATTATATATATACTAGTTGCTGCCAGTGGCTTCACCCGTGTGAAAGTACAAAATTGTCCCGAAGTAACATACTACTATCATGCTCTATCATCATCTTCCTGCCCTTGTCCCATCTTATTTAGGGTCAGCGCAACACGTTTTTTTCTTCCATTCTATCATGTCAACCGTCATACTATCACTAACTTCCTTTTCTTTCATATCATTGTTCACACAATCCATCCATCTTTTCTTTGGCCTCCCTCTCCTTCTCCACCCATCCACATATATACTCATAACTCTTTTAGTAACATGTGTTTCATCTCTTCTCTTTACATGACCATACCAAGACAAACGATTCCCTTTCAACTTTTCAGTCACTGGCGCCACTTTCAAACTTCCTCTAATATATTCATTTCTCACTTTATCCATTCTCGTCACACCACACATCCATCTATCATGCTCTATCCGTGTGCTAAATTCATTAACAGGCACTTTTGAATTTTCAAAATGTCAGTCAGTCAAAAAAAAAGAAGCTAAGTTGAATAACCATACCTACACACTCACAAACTTTCAACTTTACGAGCACGATGAAATTGTATGTAATGAAGAACGATTTATTGTCTTGGTTTACAATTAAGTATATAGCATAGCATAGTCGGCCTTATAATGTTCCCACTGTTGGGACTCAGGCCTCCTCTCTAGGAGAGGGAATGGGCAATAATCCACCACGCGGGCCCATGAGTGCGGGTTGGTGGATGTCACATGTTTATTTATTTTTATTTATATATTAAGTATATATAATATATAATTTAGCCTATTGCAATGTTTTCAGTGAAATCATACGAGTAATTTCAAACAGTAATTTCTCAATGTTGGCTCATTTTTTGAGTTCTTCTAGCAAATAAAGAAGAAAAAGAAAATGATCCTGAAAAATTACGCAAGTGTCGTAAAACTGTTTCTAACATTTCACACCTCAGAAAATACTAGATAAACCCTCCGTAGCACAAGCACATAATTCAGCACCTAACGTTCTCTAATCCCGGATTAAAACATCAAACCGAACCGAAATAAAACCTAATTCCACGTCGATTTTCAGCGGCGCAATTCCATTGGCCAGCGCCACCCGTTTACTAGCGCACTCCCCCACTGCTTCTACTACACATATTTCACATTTAGCTACCGTAGAGACGGGGTTAATCCCCGAACGTACTTTTTTACACAAAAATTGTTTTACAGACGAATTTTCGGGAGCCGGGAGCCTCCGGCATTAGAGAGTGGCTAATGGATCGTTTGAATGTTAAAGTGATCAAATTGATGGTTCGCCTCAGGTTCATGTTCGACCTGATTTTATGAAGATGTTAATTTATCGTTTATCTTGATTAAGAGTTAAAAAGAATTATTTCTTAGTTAAACAGTTTTTTTTTTTAATGTTTAACGTTCAATTAGATATTTATCGATTTTTCTTCTTCTTTGTCCTTCTTCTGTTCCCATTATTTGAGGTCGAGTCTCCTCACTAAACGACGTCACTCGCCAGGATATTCTATCCTAGGTGTTTGACTTTGACAAATGGGCTAACTTAAGGTCTCTGTCGGTTCTAGATCACAAGGTCAGTGGTGGGCGATCTCTTTCTTTTGTTCAGGCAGATTTAGTGTAATTTTTACGACATGGTCCTCGCTTCTCCTGCTAACATGTCCATACTATCTGAGGCGGTTTTCAGTAAGTTAAGGGTATTTATCGATTATGTTTTGTAAACTATTGAATGCTGTTATTAGTACTCATAATCGACAACACCTAATTCCTTTTCCTAGAGCTTTACAGAGGAATCAACTAACAACAAATTAATAAGATATTATTTGCATCTGAAATTTTTGCAAGACAAAGGTAATTATTTAGTTCACTGTACGTATATTACAGAGCCACCAGTTTTCTCTCCAGCACAATATAAACCTAGGCAGCTTTCTAGAGCAGAACATTACTTGTTGATAAGACGATGCCCCGGAGCGTTGTCCGCCATCAAATGCATAACAACGACGCGCCACGTCGCGAGCCTCGGGATTATCTCATAAAATAGCTTTTACTACTGGATATTTAGTGACAACAGCTTTAAAGTATTATGAGGAGCTTTACATTACGTGGAGGAGCTAATGAACACCTGTCAATTAATTTTTTTGTTCGTTGATAAAATCATCCAATGACATCCCCCGCTCTTAGGCGCAGCGGGAGAGTGTGTCAGGCTTTTACTGACTAAAACCCCACTCCTGTTCCTTCGTTGCTTTTCATACCAGGGCCGAATTATCCTTTCAGAAGCAGACCCTTGGCCCCAGTAGGCTTCAACCCTGCTGGGCCCCTACGGTTTGCCGACATCTCCTTGAGGCGCGCGTGGAACACTACGCGCCGTCGACGACTTGGGCTCGGTCCGGACGGTTACCGGACGATCGAGTAACATCTAACTTACAGTATCATAACACTGTTGAAGTTGGATGATAGATTTACTAGATATAGGAGCAAAATAAGTAATAGTACAAGTAGGGCAGTAATATGGAAGATTTTATTATTTACTTGCGACCGGCCCTGGCTTCGCATGGGTGCAATGCTGATACCACCGCAACCGCTATGTCCCTGCATTTTAAATCTGTAATATCTTCGAAAATATTCATTTAAATTACATGCTGTAAAAGGCCATATTGAGTTATATATAATACACAATATATTTAAGGCACTTAATTGGATAAGGATTAATGCTGTATTGCTTAAAATCGCTTCGTAAATAAGCCATTATTTGTGGGTTATCCCTAAGAGATAAACATGTACCATCCTGGACTTTTTTATAGACCTTTTTAAGGTGTACGATAATGTAGTACATTATTTTGATCTGTCTCAAAGGGTTCAGCCAGCACCTGCAATGTAAACGCAAAATACGTGTTTATTTACGACATCACATTAGATACCTCTGATCTGATCTCAAATGATCAGTGTTTCTCCACGCATGTATTATACATATAAACCTTCCTCTTAAATCACTCGTTCTATTAAAAATAAACCGCATTAAAATCCGTTGCGGAGTTTTGAAGATCTAAGCATACATAAGGACAGACAGCGGGAAGCGACTTTGTTATATTATGTCCTGATTTATTTAAACTTCATATACAGTAGTTTACATAGGTGGACTTAATGCAACAAGGCATTCTCTACCAGTCAACCTTTGGGTTCAAAAAAGTACCCTGTGGTAGATGTGCACAACAAGTAAATAATAGATATTTAAAAACAAAGTGTCATTAAAATGGAGTGTTGTCGGTGCTTATTTTTTTTAATCATCTATACTAGTGATTGATTACGATGCCACCTGATGGTAAGCAGTGATGCAATCGTTGATGAAGAATCGCGCCAGTTTACTAAGAGCTTATTCACTCTAGCCTTGAAGACAACTAAATTATAAAGGGACGGGTATTATAATAATAAAAAACACAATATTAATTATAATTAAGAGAACCGGAATTTCACGGACGGCATTTTTTTTTTTAATTCATTTAAGTAACAATAGCCGAAAACACTCAAATTTGTTCACGATTTTATGCAAACAGAACACAACACTCCCCCTAATGAAAAATAATATCAGTCGTTTGCATTAATACCCAAAAATATGCGAAATCCAAGCCCCATAAAATAAATCAAACCTACATTATGTAAATATTGTACAACTGTATAAAACAAAAAACTGGGTGGCAACAACAGTTTTAAATGTACGATATCCATTGCTCGTCATTCAGTGTAGGCTGCAATGTAATAGGGAACGGAGCGGGCAGTGTACATAAATTTAACGGACGGCCGAGCTATGGTAAACATAAAGTCGGTTTGATAGTACCGGCGCTGACCTACTTACTAGTTGTACAGGGTTGACAGTGACACACATTTTACGAGGTTTTAAACAACCCAGATTTTTCGAGGGCATTGCTTTGTGCTTTCTTTTTTAAGGCTTTCAGCTGAATGTTTGAAGATTTTCTTCTTAAATGTCGTATGAAATAAAACGCCCCCGTTCAAGGTGAGACGTTGGTTAGCGTAGCTGTTGGAATATTATTTGAAAATTGCCCGTTTAGGAAAATTGCTTCGCACCTGCGATTCCCCTGAGAAATATCACCCGTGATTGGAAAATTAGGTAAATGGGAAGTAGATACCGTGTAGCAAATCGATATTCAACCTAAAACAGTACTGCTTGAGACGTTCACAAAAACTAGTAAGCTACAATCATTCAACAGAATATGAACCAAAACGTACGACAGGCTACGAACAAATAAATTTCTATCATCCATCTATTCCCAAGTAATTTCAGTTCACCATTTCCGTATATGACAACTCATAACTCAACTCAATCACACCATATTTCGTCGTATAAACCAATAAACTGTGCTTCGACAACCCTACGTAGACTAGGTAAGTACAAGGATATTTTTTTGTTCGCCGTTCGGTTGCTACAGCACGTTTTGTGTTGCAGCAACTCGTTTTATTGTGTTGCTGTAACTTCGTTAGCGCGCTCTGACGCCTACCGACTATCGACGTATCACTACCCGTTCTTTATTTACCATACTAGTTTTAGGAAGGCTTTTTTAGGTGGGAAATCATTCAATGACTTCTCCTGCTCTAGGGTGGACGAGAGGGTGTGTCAGACTTTAACTATTTTAAAACCACACCTTTGTCCTTTAGTTGCCCTGTGCATTACAGGACCGCGAGTTTCCTTTTCCCCGTGGCCGTAACGGGCGTCGTGGCTGCTGGGCCCCTATAATTTTACTGTATATACACTGTATCTCTTCGAGGCGCGTGTAGAACACTAAGCGCCGTCGACGACTCAGGGTCGGGCCGGACGGCGAACTACAAGCCCGTGCCCTCGGTGGCCGGGGATCGCCGTGCGACTCCCGACGCCCATGGCGTAGTTTTAGAAAGTCTTTGGAACTATGAACTAACACTGTTACCTATACCACTGTGCCTTGCTGGTATTAAACTTTTTATACTAAAAATGTGCAGGTTCTGTTATTATTTATTTAAAGACCATTTATGTCCCACTGCTGACCAAAGGCCTCCCTTTCCCTTTTCCACACAAGTGTGTCTTCGGCCATTGGGGGCAGTCCTTCTGGTATTTATCCAGTTCATCTCTCCACCCAGGAACTGCTACCGTGTAAAATTATGTTTCGTTTTAGTCAGCAAGATTGAAACAGAAACTTTATTTTCAGTGAATCGAAATTACAACTTACCTGAAGGCTTAAAAAATTAACTAGTAACTGTGTGCACGATTCTGAGAGATTACCTTGTAGCATATGTATGGACACTATTACGTTCGTAGTTTAACAAAGTTACTAAGAAACTTTGTTAAAATGCTCTACAGATTTTAAGCATTGGATACATTGGCATCCTGAAGATTGCATGTAGCGGAGATGAGAACGTTGAGATGGATGTGTGGTGTGACGAGAATGGATAAAGTGAGAAATGAATACATTAGAGGAAGTTTGAAAGTGGCGCCAGTGACTGAAAAGTTAAAACGAAATCATTTGTCTTGGTATTGTCATGTGAAGAGGAGGGATGAATCGCATGTTACTAAAAGAGTTCTGAGTATACATGTAGATGGATGGAGAGGAAGAGGGAGGCCAAAGAAAAGATGGATGGATTGTGTGAGGAGTGATATGAAAGAAAAGGAAGTTAGTGATAGTGTGACGGGCGACAGGACAGAATAGAATTTAAAAAAGTGTTGCGCCGATCCCAAGTAATATGAGATAAGAACAGGAAGAAGAAGGATGCCGATGTCTGCTACGGCTGCGGATTATTAGAAAGAGGTAGCAACTGTAGGAACACAGGTGGGTTTTTAATCAGTAAATCTGAAATTCCCTCTCGCACCACCAAACTCCACAGAGCGAAAGGAGTTATTTGAAGATTTCAAATCTTAAAAAAAAAATGACAATTATCTAAGACTTGATTCTCGATTTTTGATAGACATTTAAAACTCTAAAATAAATTTGGATGTTGATAAAAAACATTTTGTACCAACAAGCGCAAAAATAGTACACTTTCAGCCAAAAACATGCCATAAAATACAAAACCGAAATAAATGTAATTGAAACAGGACATGGCGAACCATTTCAAGTTCACGATAATGTTGCCGTCGCGTGCTGAACGATATAATTCCACAGTTATTAGAGCATCAAGCCACAAAACTTTGCTACATGGGTACGTAATTTACTTATAGATTTCCGTGGAAAGGTAAAGTCGTGGACTGGTTACGGGCGAAGATAATTACGTGAAATTACATTTAATATAACCTCTAGATTTACTGCAAATGCATGAAGTTGAAACTTTAAAAATTTAACACCAGTCTTGCCAAGGAGTTATAAATTATCTCTTATCCTTGTGGTCTTTTTTTAATGTGAGAAATCATTCAAAGACTTTTCGCGCTCTGGGCGGAGCAGGAGGGCGTGTCAGACTTTTACTGACTGAAAGCACACCCGTGTCCTTCAGTTGCTCTTTGCGTTCTAAGACTACGGGTTTCCTTTTCAGGAAATCCCCGCAGTCCTAGCGGATATCGGCCCTGCCCTACGGTTTGCTAACATCTCTTTTAGGAGCGTGTGCATCACACCGCGCTGTTGACGACTGGGCTCAGTCCGGTCAATTACCGGACGGGCGGACGGCGAGCTACCCATTGCTCGACGTCCGCAAACCACGCGGGTTTGCGGACCTGGTACTGGACCGAGATCCTGATCCCGACTACCGTGGTTGGTAGTCAAGGTCAGGATTTCGGTGGCTAGGGCGTGAGGAAGTTCGTTCGCTCACACGTACGGCCTCCTACTTCGCATTACTGCTTCGAAAAAGGAGGCGACCGCCTGCCATTCTTCTTTGCTCCAGACCATAGCCCGAGCCAGGACCCGGCGCGAGTTGTCGCTGCCGCCAATTGCCTTCACGAGGACACGGCGGTGTTCTGCCCAATCGGGGCACACCACCATCGTATTGGTGTAGTTTCCGCACTTAATCCTCGGTTTACCATTGTTTGTGGGCCATGGCGGCCTTCATTCCAAACAGCCCATCTCTCTCAAAAAGCGGATGAGTCCTTTCAGTTTGTTCAGGGCAGTGAATTCAGTGCACCCATGGCCTGTGTTTTTTTTATTTTCTTGACGGCTGTGCACTCGAAGAGCAAGTGCACGATAGTTTGCTCCGACTCCATGCATGCTCTGCACAGAGGACTGTCCGCGATACTCATCGTGAAGAAGTGTTTATTCAGTGAGCAATGTCCGGTGATGATTCCCGCCACCAGGCGCAGGCTGCCTCTGTCTAGTTACAAAAGGTTACTGGTACTGTCTGTACTGGAGCAGTGGTGGCCGAGTGGTAACGGCCCCGACTTATGAGCTGTAGGTCGCGGGTTAAAACCCAATCAGGCGCATTACTTTGTGTAATTTATTTCATCACCACTGCTCTCAAAACGGTGAAGCTAAACAGCGTGAAGAAACCAGCATGTCCTAGAACCAAACATTCGAAGACATGTGACATCCACAAACCCGCACTGGGCCCGCGTGGTGGACTACGGCCCATTACCTCTCCTAGAGAAGAGGCCAGAGTCCCAGCAGTGGGAACATTACAAGGCTGATTGTGCTTGTGTGTGTGCTGGTACTGTCTTGGTGTATCGCGTTGCCCAGGTTATGGAGGTCAGATAGCTCGGCAGTCTTTCCACATAAAATACAGGTACACAGCTGCAATTGTTTAAGTTAAGTTTTTCAAGTCAAGAATGAATAGTTTACTTCTAAGCAAGCATGCTCTATCGTCGGCCACATCACCGCTTACCATCAGGTAAGATATTGGTCAAGCGCGAGCCTGTCAATTATAAAAAATGCTTGTTAGACTGACTGGGTTTTTTTGTTCATTGTTCTTATGTAAAATACAATTTTCTACCGATACAATTCAAGTTGGCAGTAGTATCATCACAGCGTTAATGTTTTCCTATTGTCGATTTGGACCAATTGTTTAAGTATTTTAATGTATGTATGTAGTGTTTTAACGTGAGTATATATTGTATAATTGTATTATATTTATTCTATGGTTTATTAGTATATCTATTCTATGGTCGATAAGTAAATATATTCCTGTATTCGCCTTTTTCTCTCTCTTTTATTGCACCTACCACTACTTTTCTTTGCATCACCCAAAGGTTGACTGGTAGTAAATTCCTAAGGCATTAAGTCCGCCTTTGTACTTTTGTGTACATATAGCATTAAATAAATAAATAGTTGTGCAAGCTATAGAGATACGCGACTCTACACCGTTTCGTTTTAAACTCAATTTCCTATTTCAGGCATAAACTGTTAGTTATAAGTACGAGTACTGTAGGGGGCGGAGACGAAGGAAAGGCTGACGCTCGTTAACTGTAAGATTTATTTCTAACAAACGACTATTTCATATTAATTATATGACATTACTCGCGCCTGTCAGTTTGACAGCCTTCCTAATTTAATCTCACAATGTAATCTCGAATTAGTTAACCCTTCACTAATAACACGGACTTCGACTGGTCTGTTGGTCTAATGGTCAGTGACCCTGACTGCTATGCCGGAGGTCGTGGGTTCGATTCCCATACAGGACAAATGTTTGTATGATGAGCATGATCATTTGTTCTGTGTCTAGGTGTAATTTATCTATAATATGTATTTAGAAATATATAAGTATGTTTATCAGTTATCTAGTACTCATAACACAAACTCAGCTTAGCTTGAGACTAGACGGCGTTGTGTGATAGTTGTGGAATATTGTATAGATTTACGAGTAAGTATGAAACGCTAAAAATGAAGGCACCTTTACACATTTTTCATTCTTTCTTTTTTCTCTTCATTCTCAGTACTTTAATCTACTGTTCTGCCCCAATAACAAGTATCCTTACCTCTCAAAGAAAAAGCGCAAATTCTTTGAGAAAAAAATCTACATATGCTCTCAAATCTACTTTCAGTTTCATCTGAATAGTCCTCAAGCGTCGCTTGAATGGCTGTCAAGCTCACAAAGTTACAATATTACATCGGAGCTGCGTACATTTTCGTGCTCCACTTGTCAAAGGTGTACGATCTAATAACTGAGACGTTATAACTAGCTCCCGGAGTGATCGAGGAGTATCTCCTCTTGATGAGAACTGTCAGAGGGTTGTAGCCTTTGACATGTTTGATCTGGATGTTATTGTATTTCAGTATAGATTATGCTGTTTATCAAATGGAATATTGGTTTGGAGATTTCTCATGTGAATATTATTTGTAAGTTATTGGTTTGTTACTTTTATATAAACAGACCTCCCTTTGCGATATGAAGAAGTTTGGAAAATAGTGATAGTCCAATAAAACGTAAAAGACGTTATCTTTTAACAGAAAATATAATATTTTTTGCTATTCGTTTCAAAAATACTTAGCTAATGAAAATTCTGAGCTTTTATTTTCAATTTTGTGAAAGCTTAATAAAAGTAAATTGTTGGTTGAAGACAAAATCGTGGAAAAAAGATAACATTTTCCAGTTCCGTAGCTAACTACTCCACAGAGATAGCTGTATTTTCCTTAAACCCCCGATGACCATAAAGTTGATCACCCATAGTCTATAGCACCCTACTGCACCCTCAAACATGGGAGAAACACGCACGCTGGCAACACAGACAAGGAGGCTGCTCATACCAATATGGGATTAAACGGAGCAGCGCCCCACTACAGAGATGATAGCAGAAGGATCATAGATCTTGTAGTGGGGCTGGCCCTGGGCCAGAGCACTTCGACCCTTCTGGATCTTTTGTGCTGATAGATACGGATCATAGATACAGCCAGAAGAGGATGTCCTATGTAAGTACCTGTAACTAAGGAATATACTCCTTAGTAACAGTTACTTTTCTATAATTAACAATATCCCATTTCACGCAAAATTCAATTTACATAACATGATGTACATTCATACGAGTTAGTAGGTTCCTCGTTTCATGTTTTTTACGGAGACTTCAGTTTTTTGAGATTATACTTTGTACCGTTCAGTTCTGCTTACAGAGTGAACATAAAACTGAACAGTTCAACATTCTTTGTAACATAATATTGCTTCACTAGACAACGCTGCAAAATGTGTTAAATTTAAGCTTGAGATAGTAAAAAGCAGAAAAGCAGTAAACAAGAAATTCTAGTTAACACTCGTGAAAGTTGAAGCAGAATTTCTAAACTTAGAACTTGAGTTTCATAGAAATTGTAGAGACTCTAGCATCTGGAACTTCCATTTTAGGCAAAAGTTCTACTAGAATTCTTCGTTGCTTTTGCAATGCAAACGACAGTCCCAAGAAGTTATAATATCTTAATTGGAGAGAGTGGAACTTCTGTGTTTGTAATATACGGTGTGGCCATATCGTATGTAGTTAATGGTAGTATGTGAGAGGGGTAAGCACAAAGGAAGGCTCAACGCAAAGAGCAAGTAACAAAAACGAAATTGGGTTCATGAGACAGGGGGACATTTTTTAGAAGAAAATAGCGAGTGATACGATTTTCCTTAAGCATTCTGTGATCAAATTATGTGAGAGGAATGGAAGGAATTGGTTTTTAGAACAGTTCGTATATATTTTGGGGAAATATTTATGCTCTCGTAGTGAACTGTGGAATTCTTTACTTACAGTCACCCTGGTGAATTGACGTTCAAATATTATTGGAATAGCACATTTTGATACAAGTGGAGATTTTTTTTTAATTGCGACCAACACGTGTTATGGAGCCGAGTAGTTTCCCCGTTTCCCAACGACGTTTTTCTATATAGTAACTAAGTTATAAATAAACAAAGGTTGACCCGCTACACGTGGGTGTCGCTTAACGCCCGATATGGTAAATGTAATAAACTTTTGCGGGGGCGAGCTCGTGCACTTTTCCGCACTAGTGCGAAAAACAGTAAATTGTAGTAGTAGTAGGGGTAAGACCAGGTTTTCAATTAAGTGTATTGAAAATACCTTTGTCTACTTTTGCTCCATTGAGAGTGAAAGAAAAACAACTCGACGTGATACATTACGCCGTTAGAAAGTTAGTCAGTAACTAACTTAGGACCTGTGCTCTCGACATTAATTGACTTTTCTGTCTTACAAACTCATCCAACTAAGTATGTAGGTACATTACAGAATCAGCAATCGCAAATCTAATTCCGACGTCGCCATATTAGTTCGAAAATTTTAATCAAATCGCAGTTCTCAGTTCGAAAGCGTTGGAACATACAGTTCAAGTGAACTCAAAGGAGTAATCAAAGTTCTTTGAGAGGTGCGAGGGGGTGGAGGTCTTGATCGAACAGCCAATATTTTGTTTTAATTAACAACTCCATCCGATTAATGTTTGAACGAAGAAAGTGCAGAACTTGGCAAATAAATGTGTCCGGAAGTAGCGAGGCGAGGAAACGCAGAGATGATGACTTGGGAGGCGTCACGTTCGCACGGTTTATGAGGGCCCCAGGAGTGAGGTTTATTTCACATTACTTTGTAGTTTTAAAACTCCAAATTGTGTGACGATTTACAACCGCAACGTTGTGTACGATGCCTATAACCAGCTACCGTATAACCTACGTCTACAGTCGCCGCCGCGCCACTCTGTCGCACGTGTGTAACTACCTCATTCAAAGATGGAGTTCACTCGCGAATCTTTTTATGTTTCGTTCAGTCGTTCACTCGCTTCTTTATTGAGTGAACTTATTTATTTAGACAACTTGGAAGTTGGATCTATTCATTCTTTTACAACGCGTATTCGAACTCAAAGAGATCAAAGAACGATAAATAAGGAAAAAAATTTCGGTAGTAACCATTCAAGTAATATTAGCGTAGAGTAGTTTATCTGCTATCAATTCAGTATTTTGCAGATAAAATGTAATAACTTTTCCCTGAAGGAGTACTGTGGGGAAATATTACTGATTGTATTCCATTCGACGAAAGTTGAGTTGAAATGGGAAAATATGGATTAAGGTTCCATTCAACTTCGCTTACGACTTTGGTACGAACATTTGCAAATATAAATGAATGTCAGGATTTACCCTTTTCATGTTTTCGCGAAAACGCAAAGCTTTTGAGACTCAAAACAAGTGCTAAAGAGATAGCAAGAAAGATCTTCAATAAAACTTCAAATGATGACGTCAAACAGTTGGCAAAAAATGTTTCGATGGCTGAACCAGTTTGGGTGGAGCTCCCATGTTTGACACTCTCTTTGAAAGTTAAACATCTCAGGGTTCTTATGAACTGGTGAAGTATGCTCACTCGGCTCGTGACGAATGTATGATATCATTTCTTCTGATTCGTCATACGAATAAATTATACGATGACTTTGTGCTTTTCCTTTGCATACATTTCGCGGGTCGTTCTGAAGAATTTTATGGTATCTTGTATACATTCATTGGGTAAATAAAATGCGTATGTATTTGAACGCTCGTTCACGTAATAATACTGTTATGTCAGAGGGTAATTTGTGTTACAGTTGAATCAACTTTGTGGCGACAAATTTTGGAATTGACGAATGGTTTTGCACATACAAATATGTAGATATATAATAATATATCCTATCTTAGATTTAACATGATTGTGAGCAACTCTCTGCAAGAATATATTTAGGTAGGTACCCTTAGAATATCAAGATACGAGCACCTGATATTGTAACCGACATATTGTCTATTGTAAACACAATATTCAGTATGTATCAGCCGTATAACCTTGCTGAGGCTTTAGTAATATGAAACTGAAACCCTCCAATTTCTATCAGGATCTGCGTTACTTATCTATGTAAATATCAGGTATTACAGAATGAGCGGTTTTGGTGTTACGTCTTAGCAAAGCATAGTCGGCATTATAATGTTCCCACTGTTGGGACTCAGGCCTCCTCTCTAGGAGAGGGAATGGGCCGTAATCCACCACGCGGGCCCAGTGCGGGTTGGTAGATGTCACATGTCTTCGAACTTTCGGTTCTAGGACATGCCGGTTTCCTCACGATGTTTTCCTTCACCGTTTTGAGAGCTGTGGTGATGAAATAAATTACACAAAGTAATGCGCCTGGCTGGGTTCGAACCCGCGACCTACAACTCATAAGTCGGGGCCGTTACTACTCGGTCACCACTGCTCTGCTCTGTGTTACGTCTTATTCAAGGATAATGGTAGCCAACTAATCAAGGCAAACAATCCCATCGGGCGCGTGCCTTACTGGATTTCCTAGCAGAAAAAAAAGAACTTCCTGTAAACTTTCATCCCAAAGCTATTAATTGTCAAAAATGCTTCCTTTAAATCTAGTAAATCCATCCTCCCGACCGAATTTCGGCCACGGTGGCCAATCTCAATGGTGATTAGCCAAGTACGCAGAAGATATTTTAGGGCACAACACAGGTGCACACTCTGTTCCTTTACTCTCGTAGTCTGATGGAACGGCAATCCGACACGACCGGAGGGGGGAGATCAGGCGATCAGACGTTATGGGTTTTCCGAAACACGGGGGTGTCACACCACTAACATCTAAACCCTGAGCTGACACTGAGAAATTAACGGAAAAACCTAATAACACTTTTTTTCCGGACCTGGAAGAATTCTACTAAGTACCTATATGTTGCACACAGACCAAAAAAAACGCAAAGTTCATCCCATTAACCGTAGGATCGTTTATGAAAGCCA
This sequence comes from Mythimna vitellina, assembly GCA_949316375.1. Classification (NCBI taxonomy): domain Eukaryota; kingdom Metazoa; phylum Arthropoda; class Insecta; order Lepidoptera; family Noctuidae; genus Mythimna; species Mythimna vitellina. The sequence continues at coordinate 978,809 of OX438693.1, forward strand.
ACGAAAAATTAATATAATTTTTATGACTCTAGATCCAACTTCCGATAAAACCATCCAATTCATACGGAACCCAATAACTCGAATGTGACATTTATTAGTCACCCTTATCGCTTACACAATTACATACCTTTACGTGCCTTTTTATCAAAAGACTCAATAATATCTGATGCTCGACAGCTAACATATTGGTTGAGCTATCGGAACATTTGTGACAGTTACATTTATTCTGTCTCATGAACAGTTTTCTTTCTGCGTGCGTAAGCGCTAGGTGTCATACAAAATGCGTGATCATTTATAGAGCACAGAAACAATTTGCACGTCAATCTACACAAAAAACCAATAGCAATCGACACACATGACATCACAACATCGCTTTCTATCAGATGAGCAAGTGGTTAAGGTGAGCATATCAATACCGCCTTCTTGAGATAGAACAACTATGCCAGAATAAAGTTAATACTGAATCGCCGTATTGAAAGCCTAAGTTGATATAACATACGAAGTTAAGCAAAAAACACTCAATCTAACTCGCTGCGTCTAAAAGCACGTACAAAAATTCCTTAAGTAACAAGGGAAAGCAATTATTTTGTATTAGTCTGTGGTTTCTGATGCCTGAAACCCTCGGGTTGACAGACCCCTGGGTCTTTCAAAAGTCGACCACAACGTCGCTTACCATGAGGTAAGGTAGTGGTCAAAATTCAAAATATTTTTATTTCACATATTTCAGACGTTTTATAAGTGCCTATGTAGGCCTATACGGGCACTTATAAAACGTCAGAAGCTAGTGTACGGTCCCAAATTGGTCGTTTCCTATGAAGAAGAACCGGCAAGAAACACCATGGTTACTCTTTTAAAAAAAATGGTTGATGTTAAAATATTTCCATATTACAGTATTATTAATAGATATTATGTAAGAACAGTGTAGACCATTCAAAATTGTATCCAAAAGCACAATAAAAATAATCACATTGTTCTCACATTCATTCGAATTTTTAAGAGTCTTAAGTTTTTACGAACATACAAAATACTTTCTAAGATATAAAGAGAAGGCAGAGTCAGTATATCGATTTCTTTGAATTTATTTCTGAGGGACTCGCGAGGACCCATTTTATAAATAGCCCGGATTGCTCTCTTTTGCAAAATGAAAATTGAGTCTACATCAGCTGCAGAAGCCCACATCATCTCCATTGAGATTGCCAACCGTGGCCGAAATTTGGTCGGGAGGTTGGATTTACTAGATTTTAAGGAAGCATTTTTGACAATTAATGTATTATAGCTATGGGATGAAAGTTTACATGGAAGTTCGTATTTTTTTCCGTTAGGAAATCCAGTTAGGCACGTGCCCGATGGGATTGCTTGCCTTGATTAGTTGGCTACCATTATCCTTGAATACGGTAATTCTGTAATACCTGATATTTACATAGGTAACGCAGATCCTGATAGAAATTGGAGTAAAATGCCAAAGGACATAACACTGTGGAAATAAGCATAGTAAACTAACTTAGCTGTAGCTTCATCTGTCTATTGCCTTATTTTTCTTACTGTATATGCAGCTGAGCTTAATCTTACCTTCTTGTTCTAATATGAGCGCCCTTTTGTAGTTTAGAATCGATAGTTAAACCTAAGAATACAGTTTCCATAATTACATCAAGTTTCTTACCGTCAAGAATAAGATTGACGCCAACTTGTGGGACATTTGGTAATGAAAACTTTATACATTTAGTTTTATTCGCAATTAATAAGAGATTATTAGCGGCGGACCATTTCGAAAGAACAGCCAGACTTTCGTTGACATGCAAGATATCTTCATCTTTACTATCTACTTTAAAATAAGGGAAGTGTCATCTGCAAATAGAATTAAATCGGATAAATTAGCCACCATGTAAGGAAGGTCATTAACAGAAACTTTAAACGCCAGCGATCAAGCGCCAGCTTATCAATAATAAAAATAATATTATAAAGAGGAAAACTTTGTTTGTTTGTTTGTAATGAATAGGCTCAAAAACTACTGGCCCGATTTTAAAAATTCTTTCACCATTCAAAAGCTACATTATCCACGAGTAACATAGGTTGTATTTTATTTTGGAAAAAAATAGGGTTCCTTAAGATATTTGAGTTTTTCGGACACAAGGTGTAAAAAGTCAACCAGAAAAGTTACTTATTTTGCGTAAGCTGCCTAAACTATAAAAGATAGAACCATAAAATGTTCTAATTAATTGTAGATCTTATAAATATCTACCAAAGTTTGTTAGGAGAAACCTACTTTCACGCGGGCGCAGCCGCTGGCAGAAGCTAGTCAATAATTTAAATAAAATCAAATATATTACCTACTGACTAGCTGACCACAAACTTCGTACCGCCTAATGGCTAGTCAATACATGTTGTGATACTTTTTAAATATAACGCTACTGGCATTACCAGACCCAGCGTGATTAATTTTAAAATGTCATTTTTAGAGTTCCGTAATTCAAAAGGAAAAAACGGAACCTTTATAGGATCACTTTGTTGTTCGTCTATCTGTACCTGAAACGCGCAAAGGTATTTAGTTGAAATTAAAACCTAGGTCTGCGGTCCCTTGAAGCTGTGAAAAAATCAAACTTCTGAGTTAATGAAGTTACGGCCGTTTATGACGCAAAAAACGTATATTTCGACACTCTCAAAGGCATCAAAATTCATAGGGTACTTCCCAGTGACCTAGAATCTTGAAATTTAGCGTGAAGTACGGTCACATAGCACAAGTACTTATAAGAAAAAAGCTGAAAACCATAAATTTGTAGTTACGTCACATAAAAAACTTTTTGCGATTCGGAAAAATCGTTGAAACTCAATTCGAGAACTGTTTTCATAGGTAAGTTTGTGCGGAACGCTCAGTATGCGAGTCCGCCTCGCACTTGCCCGGTTTTTTTAAATTAGAGATGGAGTTGGATTCGGATTTCTTTCGTGAATTTTTCCATATTTTTCTCACCTAAACCTTCCCTGGACTATCACAAATATTTCAAGCCCAATCGGTTCAGCCGTTTTCGAGTTTTCGCGAGACTAACGAACGGCTATTCATTTATATATATACTTATATATATAGATATAGATAAAGAGTGTCCGTAAAATTTCTTGCAATTTCTTCTCCATAGAGTTATTACACTTTGGAATGTGCAATTACCTTCATAATTCTGGCTCTCCGAAGGGTGCCTGAGAATGGTTTACCCAAACTTAATATTATAATTCAATATATATACCACAACTATCACACAACGCCGTCTAGCCCCAATGCTAAGCAGAGCTTGTGTTATGAGTACTAGACAACTGATAAACTTACTGATATAAATATTTCTAAATATATACATACTATAGATAAATTATACCCAGACACAGAACAAATGACCGTGCTCATCACACAAACATTTGCCCTGGGTGGGAATCGACCCACGACCTCCGGCATAGTAGTCAAGGCCGCTAACCACTAGACTAACAGGCCAGTATTAATGTGAAAGTAACTCAGTCTGTCTTTTGCGCTTTCACGGTTAAACTACTGAACCGATTTTGATGAAGGTCAAAGTCAAAGTCAAAGTTTTTTATTTCACATAGGCCTACATGGGCACTTATAAAACGTCAAAAGCTAGTGCACGGTTCCAAATTGGTCGTTTCCTATGGAGAAGAACCGGCAAGAAACTCCATGGTTACTCTTTTAAAAAAAAATGTTGTTACAATATTTCCATATTACAGCATAAGTAGAGTATTATGTAAGGACATTAGTAGACTGGTCAATATTGTACTAAAAAGTACAATAAAAATAAATAATAAAAAGGAACCTAAGAATTCGCGGAGTCTACAGTGTTCTCACATTCACATTATAAAAAAAGAGGCTATATAAATAAAAGCAAGTAAAATAAATAATAATAAATAAAAAAATATTTTAAATTATTTATATGTCGTGGAGAACGAGATTTTACTATAGAGTGTTTGTTTTGTTATTATTATGGTACCTACCAAAGGGTGTAACGCCGTGACGTCATGTGTTTTGGCGCCACGTGGGCAGAGTCATATTAAAGGGGCTGGTTCCCGTGAAGCAAGGCAGTATCACTTGCACAGTTTCGAGGGCCGAACCTTTGATACGAAACTGTCGGTTAACCCGTATGTTTGTAATTATACTTACTCCTTCTCCGAGACAGATTTACGAGTAGTAACGCGGTAATGTACCAGCGCCATCACAATTTCAAAGCTAAAAAATAAATAAAATTAAAAAATTGTTCTCTCGTCGAGCAACACTGTGTGAATATGTCATTACGTGTTTTTGTGCTTAGCGCTGTCACTACGTTCTCTCAACAAAATACAAGTTTTATTAAATTTTCTTAGTTAATAAGGTATAAAACAATGTTAAAATTGATTACCATGAGTGCATTCACGACATATGATGTGTTTAAACAATTATTTATCGAATTAAGACGTAAACTCGGCTGCCGGTGTGAGTTTGTTTACAAATGTTTTTGTTCATGAAGAAAGCAGGTATGTATTTAATTATAGAAAAATTTAAGAAAGACCAATGTACCGAAGCATCAATAAGGTAAGACTTGAACTTATTTAAGAATTCTCAGAAGAATTACTAATTTTAATAGTTACAACCTAAAAATTACCATAAAAAGTTTTGTTCGTCCTTGTCTATGTCAAAGGACGCCATCCGGTATTCCCGGCCATTGACTAAACAAACCCACTTGAGACTTTAAAACTTCTATATTTGTGTCTATGTTCAGGTTTTTTCATACAAGCGTTAGGTTAGCGTCACATACTCTTTGGTATAACGCTAGCGTGGCGTCAGATACCCTTTGCTCTTGGGTTCATCCACTTAACGGTTTTCTCGCGATTGTCAACAATTTGAATTTCTTGTTGTGGTTATTCGGGATTTATTGAAATTAGAATGGGTAAACGGAAGAATAAAGAACAAGATTATATCAGGAAAAAAATACGAAAATTACAAAGAAAGCTAGAAAAGATGCCGGTCGAAACGAGTTCAGAAGACTCTTCACCGCCATGTTCACCGCCGGCGCGGTCTCCGTCACCTTCAACATCTGCACTGCTGCCTCCGGTTGCTCTACTAACCGAAGCACCGTCGCCATCTGCCCAAACTACATCTGCTCAAAATGATCCGGAACAAGAACAAGGTCTGTAAAACATGCAATGAAACTCTTTTATTAACAATGTCCCTATGCTTACGAGGTCAATTCTTCCAACGCCTGGGTGCATTAGAGGGATATATGTTAAGGACACTTAAGCGCCACCACGTGCGGGTGGACACTGTGTCAAGACTCACAAAATATATGGCAAGCGCTATCACACTGCGGGTAGACAATGCCTAAAAATATATTTCTACACTGGAATACCATTGACCATTAGAGGGATATATGTTAAGGACACTTAAGCGCCACCACGTGCGGGTGGACACTGTGTCAAGACTCACAAAATATATGGCAAGCGCTATCACACTGCGGGTAGACAATGCCTAAAAATATATTTCTACACTGGAATACCATTGACCATTAGAGGGATATATGTTAAGGACACTTAAGCGCCACCACGTGCGGGTGGACACTGTGTCAAGACTCACAAAATATATGGCAAGCGCTATCACACTGCGGGTAGACAATGCCTAAAAATATATTTCTACACTGGAATACCATTGACCATTAGAGGGATATATGTTAAGGACACTTAAGCGCCACCACGTGCGGGTGGACACTGTGTCAAGACTCACAAAATATATGGCAAGCGCTATCACACTGCGGGTAGACAATACCTAAAAATATATTTCTACACTAGAAGACCATTGACTTAGCGCTATCACTAAGCGGATAGACATGTCTATATCCTTTATTTGAAATTTTCAGAAGACAGTCTGCCGGACGAACTCCTACAAGCTCTGGGAACTGAAGGAGAGGAAAACACCAAAGTCGGAGAAGCTATTCAACCAGAACTAGCACTCCGCTGGACTAGAATCACGCAGACAGGACTTGGTAAAGAATCTCGAGAGGCAATTATTAAAAAATATCCCACACCCATAAATTTTCCAAGGTCAGTAGCCCCTCTAATGAATGCTGAGATATCAGCCTCCCTTTCAGACCCTACTCTCAAAAGGGATAAAAGGATCAGTCACAGACAAAACCTTACGGGAAAACTCATGACTTGCCTTGGAAAATCACTGAGCAATGTACTGATGGGTAACATCAATAGTAAGGTTCTTGTTGAGGAAATAAGCGATGCAGCAAAACTAGCTGCTGAGTTGTTTTACCAAGACTCCTCCTCCAGACGATTTTTCGCATTGGCTGGCGTCAATAAAGTGGTGCAAGATGCCGTACGGACTGCAACACCTGATGAAACATTGTTCGGGACAGACTGCGCTGAAAAAATTAGGGCTGCACAAGCAATTCAAAAGGCAGGTTCTATGATAAGAACAACAGAGAAGAAAACCTTCAAGCCTCAAAAGAAGCAGGTAAACTGGAGAGGCCCGCCGCAATACCAACAACAGCTGGAGGACCCAGAAAACAGCTCCATCCAGCTCCAAGCCCAGATACCGCAGATAGACCCTCAGGTACACGCAGGTAGAATCAAGAACTACAGGAACTACTGGTTTGACATAACCAGTGACCCAGTACTTCTAAAATGAGATTCCATTCAGGGAGACCCCACCTCTCTACCAAGCCACACCACAACATTGGTCGCAGAAAGAAAAAGAAATAATTAAATTAGAAATTGAAAAACTAATTACTTTAGGGACAGTTTCAGAATGTACCTTCTGCCCAAATCAATTTACATCACCAATATTTTTAGTTCCAAAACCCAATGGCTCATATAGATTTATATTGAATTTGAAAAAACTCAATAGTTTTATAGATACAGAACATTTCAAATTAGAAGACATAAGAACAGCTTGCAAACTTATATCTAAAAATTGCTTTATGTCCTCTATAGATATAAAGGAAGCCTATTTTTCAGTACCTATAGCAGATAATTATAAAAAATATTTAATATTCACCTTTGATGGCCACTTATTTGAATTTAATGCTCTACCCTATGGGTTATGTACTGCACCATTTGTTTTTACAAAACTACTAAAACCAGTTTGCACTTACCTGAGAATCAATAACATCATCATGACATGTTATTTAGATGACAGTCTATATTTCCATAAATCAAAAAGGCAATGCGAGGAAAATGTAAAATTTGCAACAACTCTTTTACAAGATTTAGGGTTTGTCATCAATCTTGAAAAGAGTCACCTTAAACCAAGTCAATCATGTCAGTATTTAGGTTTTATTTTGGAATCAAAAAATCTTACCTTAGCGGTCCCCCAACAAAAACAAATTGCAATACTAGACAAAATCAAAACCTATCAAGTTAAAACTCGATGTCAAATCAGAGAATTCTCTCAATTGCTAGGAACATTAAGTTCAATTTGTCCAGCCATTCCATATGGCTGGGCATATACCAAGATTTTGGAGAGAGAGAGATATTTAGGGTTGATAAAGTCAAATGATAATTATGATGCAATAATGCCTCTTAAAAGTCTAGTTCACCCAGAATTAGACTGGTGGAGTAAGAATTTAGATAAATGTAATCCAATAAAACAATATAAATTTAAAACAGAAATACTAACAGATGCCTCCACTACAGGTTGGGGAGCTGTGTGTGAACTGAATAAAGCCTCCGGTTCATGGTCAGATTTAGAAAAAAATTACCATATAAATTATTTAGAGTTAAAAGCCGCCTTCTTAGGGCTCCAATGTTTTGCTAAAGATTTGCATGACTGTGAGGTGCTATTAAGAGTGGATAATACTACTGCAGTGGCATATATCAACAAAATGGGGGGAGTTCAGTTTCCCCACTTAAACAATATTACTAGAGAGATATGGCAATGGTGCGAAGAAAGAAATATATGGATCTATGCATCTTATATTAATACCAAAGAAAATTATGAAGCTGACAGGGAATCAAGAAAAATCAACATTGAATGGGAACTTTCTCAATCAGCTTACAGTAAGATAGTACATTGGTTTGGGGAGCCGGACATTGATTTGTTTGCTTCTAGAATAAACAGTAAATGTGAAAAGTTCGTATCATGGAAATGTGATCCTGAAGCCTTCCAAGTTGACGCATTCACTCTCGACTGGACTAACTATTTTTTTTATGCATTCCCTCCATTCTCACTAATATTAAAATGCCTTCATAAAATGATGACCGATAAGGCAACAGGCATCTTGGTTTTTCCATATTGGCCATCTCAACCATGGTTTCCACTACTGGAGTCGTTATTAACCAAAGAAATATTAATCTTCGAACCAAATATTACGTTGTTATCCTCTCCTTTCAGAGAAAGTCACCCTCTTCACCACCAACTTACCCTGGCTGCAGGGCTGCTCTCAGCGAGGCATATGTAAGGAGAGGCACACCAAATTCGGCCCTCCAAATCATGTTAAATTCACTATCCAAGAATTCCATGAAACAGTATGACTCACCCTAAAAATCTTGGTGGTTATTGTGCCAGAAATATAACGTAGACACATATAGTTTGGAGGTATGCGGACCAGAGAGTAAAGTCCCATAAAAACCTCAAAAACAGGCAATCTTCAGCCATTACTACACCTTAAATCTTTTGAAAGTAAAATTGGGATTTGTCCAGTCTCTACCATAAAATGTTATATTAATAGGACAAAACTACTTAGAAGTGGTACTGACCGGTTAATACTGACCTTTAAAAAACCACACCTTAGTGCCTCAACTCAAACTATAGCAAGATGGATAAGACGACCTTACATGAGTCTGGAATTGATGTAAATACCTTCACAGCACCAGACATGCTTCCACGTCAGCTGCTAAAATATCTGGTATCAGTATAGACCAAATACAAAGAACAGCTGGGTGGTCCCGGAATTCGGCTACCTTTGCTAGACATTATAATAGGCCAGTTATTCAAGATCCATCTTCTTTCAGTGATGTAATATGTAACACTGTAAATTACCCGACTTAATTTTATAAATCTCTTAGTCTGATAAGTTACTGATTGATTATTATTATCCAGATACTTTTTGATTTTAATAAATACTTTACTATTTTTACTACCAAGTATTTATTAACTTATAAACAACCCTGCCTGACTTCAAACATCTACTCGTAAATCTGTCTCGGAGAAGGAGTAAGTATAATTATATGATTAAACGAACTTACCTTAAGTGAAGTTCTATCATAATTATACGAAGCTCCTTCTCCGAGACAGAGTCTCCCAACCCATCCCGACTAAAGTCCTCCCCTAAATAGGGTTGTTTAAGTTAACTAGCTTTAAACGAAATGACATATTCACACAGTGTTGCTCGACGAGAGAACAATTTTTTAATTTTATTTATTTTTTAGCTTTGAAATTGTGATGGCGCTGGTACATTACCGCGTTACTACTCGTAAATCTGTCTCGGAGAAGGAGCTTCGTATAATTATGATAGAACTTCACTTAAGGTAAGTTCGTTTAATCATATAATTATTTAGTATAGGTACTTACAACACTATTGTGAACTGTAAAAGTGACATTATAACTAATTGTGAAACTGATATTATAACTAACGGAAAAACTCAAGCGCATAGTTATTGAAAATCCCTTCGAAATGAACCCAGTACCACTGAATCAAAATTATGACGGTCATATCGCTCAGCCACTCCTGGCGCCGTCATCAGAAGTGGGATCTGAATCTGATTCCCACTAGCCCACAATGTTTGAGGTGCAACAAAAAAAATGTGATGTAACAGTGACAGTGATATCGGTCTCAACGAACGCCTCCTGAAAGGTTCATCTCTCGTCATAGTCCTCAGCAAAGCCCTGAAAGGCAGTGCTTTATCATGGTTATCACAAATATTAAACGTAGGCATGACGTGGGCGCATGTTTGTGATCTATTTCTCGTACTTTATGAGTGATTCAAATCAAGAAAAACAGAAAGAAAGAAATAAACAACGGCAAGTCGAAGGAAGGTGAAAGTGCAAATAGCAGTAAGCTGTAGCCGCAGGACCAGGGCGGAAGGCACGGCATCGACGAGCAGCTTGAGCTACAGCAGCGCAGGCGCAGGCAGCGCGGTTGCAGAGCGACGCGACGTGTCAATAGTGGTCAAATGTCCGGTATATGCGAAAAGTTGGAGCAATCTGGTCAGTCGTACAATTCTTATTTTGAATCCGGGGCTGAATGGTCTCTTGTTAAGTAGTCCATTAGTCATAACTTCGAAGGGCCACGTAAGTACGTGATTGTTTATATTAGCAGTGTCGATTGGTCCACTAACTTATATCGTAGCGAACAAATCCTATGTGAAGTTTTTACTTATGGTGGCTACGCATTTTATTTCAAGTGGTGCCAGACGATTGTTTGAAGTATGTTTGGTGACTGGGCATGAAATCTTGAAATGGTTCACAATACAAATGACTTATTCTTCTTTGATTATTTTATAGCAAAAACTAACCTATACCTAAATCGTTATTTCGATTTAATGGTATAGATACACAATAAAGAACAACTGTCGACTCGAACTGTCAACTGTCTGTAGATTTTATTGACGGTTTATCATGCATTCGAATTATATCCGGTTAGTTAAAAATCAGACTTTAAGACCGAATCGTATGGTGTATCGCCGGTCATATAGGCTTAGTCCAGACGACAGACAAGTAGTTCGTTTCAAAGCCAAGAAAATACTCCATTCCAATATGAACTGTCCCAGCCGGTCTACATTTGCAAGCCCTATTCTCTTCGCTGAGAAACGTGATGGTTCTGAACGTATGATCGTAGATCATTGCGAATTAAACTCGAATACCGTGGCAGGAAGGATCCTTCTACATTTCATAGTAGATCAAATAGCTAGGCTATCAGGTGCTAGAGTCTGTATATGCCTAGATTGTGTTAGTGGTTTAAAGCAAATTCTTATAAGATTGACTTGCTAGCTCTGACTAAGCTACCTACTCCTGAGAATATTCATCAACTTACACAATCCATTGGCCTCGCCTCATATTTCAGAGAGTTTGTTAAAAGCTTCTCTCAAACTATGACTCTGTTATTTCTATTGACCACCATTAAACAATTTAATTGGAAGATCAACTTTAACTACTAAATCAGTTTTGCCTTTTTTTAATCCGGACTTTCTTATTGAATAACATGCCGATGCAAGTGCCGATGGATATAGTGCTTTGCTTTTCTAAAAGGTCGATAATGAGATGCATGAACCACGCATGCTGCGTGATCAGAGCCCTTAAATCTAGTGTATTCTTATTCGGAGCCCTGACTCGGGTTATAGTAGATCAAGGTCCATAATTGACTAGCAAAGATCGTGTCATAGTTTATGTTTACATTTTATCACCACATGATTAAGTCACGTTAACGGGTAAGTTGAAAGCGGACGATGAGCACATAGGGATTGCTTACATCTCTAGAAACACTAGAAGCTTTGGAAGATGTGCAACTTGCTTTGAATTGTTCTATTCACTGTGTAAACCTCAAAACTACGAGCCGCTAAAAAGTACGTTAAATGTGTATTTTACGATGTGACAGCTTATCATTTAATTTAATAATAACAAAAAAAAACCGCTATCCGTTTTGAAATAGCGTAACGCATTATTGGGGCTCTTACAAACCCACTTAGCCTGTGTTTTATGGGAAACAAAGCCACACTTATATCCGACATATGGCGAAAGCAATTTTTTATGCCCATTGAGATGTCATGTTCTTCACAAATTTTAAGAGTCGGAATGATCCGACATAAATTACGACAGAAAAAAAAATCCAGTTATCATAATGTGGCCGACGCTTACTTATTGAACAAAAAAAAGGGGTGTTTTAAAATTTTCTAAACTTAAAGAAGGGTAAGGCCCTTGAACTTGTAACAGGACGTGTTGACGGTAAAACCGATAAATCTTGTAACTGATTGTGAAACGAAAAATAAATGTTTGCGAGAGAAGAGAGAAAGCGGCAACGAACATGTAAAAAAAAAAAGTAAGTGGTAAGTAAGAAAAATCAAAATTTGATGAAGATAAAGCAAAATTAGTAAAATTGGATATTGGTGATTTAGTTTTGATTCAAAATGAAGTGAGAAACTAGACTTAACTGAATCAAAAGTACTTTAAAAGTAGTAGTTATTTGATAGCGATTGTTATCATTGAAACCTTTGAGTGGTAACCGAGCCTATGAGTATTCCCACAGTCGTATAAGTACGAAAGATGCCTCTAAGTAGTGCTCCTGCTGAGCTAGATGTATTTGATGTAGAAGACAATGAGGAGTATAACTCCAGAGGAAAGTAGACACATACTATGGCTACTTGGTCTCACTGCACGCACCAATCTGTAGTCGTAACTGCAATTCGGTTGGAGTTGTTCAGGGCGCGATGGGCAATTGGTGGTGCGGCGGGGGCCTGTGTATTTTTGTGTTGGTCATGTGTTGGCCTGAAGTTTGGTCGCACTGCACGCACTTGTCTGTAGTCGTAACTGCAATTCACGTGTGAGTTGTTCAGAGCGCGATGGGCAGTAAGTGGTGCGGCGGGGGCCTGGGTTTCTGAGGAAACTATTTTATGTTGGTCATGTGATGGCCTGGGAGTCGTGGACTCTATAAGAGAAGTGTTTGTTGCTTGAAGCAATGACGATAAGGGTGGCAAGGTTTGTCACTGGCTGCTGAGACAGCTGGGCCATGAGAGTTGTATGTGATCTAATCGTGTTTTGTATTAGTGTACCTAAATGGTAACTTTTTGATACTTTGAGGCTTAGAGGTACCTTTTGACACTTTGATTAGATTTGATTCTAACAAATGTTGATATTGAATTGTCTATTGTTATTGTACTTGTTCTTGGTCAGGTTGGCCGAGGTTGTACTGTTGCTTTTAATCTGATTGGTTACAGATGTACACGAGGACGTGTAATTTGTCAGGTTGGCCGTGTCGTGGAGAACGAGATTTTACTATAGAGTGTTTGTTTTGTTATTATTATGGTACCTACCAAAGGGTGTAACGCCGTGACGTCATGTGTTTTGGCGCCACGTGGGCAGAGTCATATTAAAGGGGCTGGTTCCCGTGAAGCAAGGCAGTATCACTTGCACAGTTTCGAGGGCCGAACCTTTGATACGAAACTGTCGGTTAACCCGTATGTTTGTAATTATTTAGTATAGGTACTTACAACACTATTGTGAACTGTAAAAGTGACATTATAACTAATTGTGAAACTGATATTATAACTAACGGAAAAACTCAAGCGCATAGTTATTGAAAATCCCTTCGAAATGAACCCAGTACCACTGAATCAAAATTATGACGGTCATATCGCTCAGCCACTCCTGGCGCCGTCATATATAATATATTGCAAAAGGAATGTGTTTGAAAGAAAAAAAGTATATTATATTACAAAGGCAAAGGCTACTTTATATCTGGCTTCGACTTCGTGTCCGCTGTAACCGAAACTCACGCGAACTAAGTCTTAGGCAAAGGCTAGTTTTAAATAAACGATATAAGCTTAAACAATACAAGTGGTAAAACAGAGAATAAAAGTTTATAGATATGTATGTATGTTTGTGTGTATGTGTGTGTTTTTTGATATGTGTTTTTGGTATGCTTAAAAGAAGGCTCCAATCACCTACTAATCAAAGCTATTTTGTTAAGAAATAAAGATTTTGTTTTTTTTTGTTTTGTATGTTGGTCATAATTATTTGCTGTAATACCATTGTCCATACAGTTTGTACAAATGTGGCAACATTACAAGTTTATCAACGGGATTACGAAGTTGAATATTTGATAAACGAATATCAATTAAACGACATTTGGTTTCAATTGGATCGATTGTCGCAATTAAAGTAATTGGAATCGATTACAAATAAATGGGAAACGAATGTGTTGAATGATGGATATCATCGTATGAAATCCAATTCATTTTCAACTACCTTCAGGTTCATATCCATTTCCAGTAGTGTAGCTAGGCGTGGGTGAAGTGGGCCCTCGCCCATGGCCTAGCACCCAAAATGGTCTCACGTGTGCGAGGGCTCTTTAACAGCGATGGTTTTGTTTTATAATTTATAAGTTCGCGTTTGACCACTATTTCACCTGTTGGTAAGTGAAGATATTGTTGCGACAGTCGCTGTCTCGTTTTCGAATTTATGAAAGAAAAAGGCCTCGCTGATGCGCCTTCACCCATGTCTAAATTAGTCAACGCTACGCCTCTGTCCATTTCATGTAATAATTTATTTATCGACTTGTTTCTGGCAGCGGCTCTACTTGTTTTTTTATGGTAGTAAATCATCCAATAACTTCTCACGCTCTAAGGCGGAGCGAGAAGATGTGTCAGAATTTTACTGACTAAAACCCATGTTCCTTCTTTGCCTTTGTTCCAGGGCCCCGGGGTTCACTTTCACTTAGCCCATGGCCCCAGTAGGCTTCGACCTTGCTGGGCCCTTACGTTTTGCTGAAATCTCGAGGCGCACGTGGAACACTACGCGCCGTCAACGACTTGAGCTCGGTCCGGACGGTTACCGGACGATCGCACGGCGTACTTAGAAAATTAAACATATACACACAGACACATATCTACAAGCTTTCACCTATATATAACACTAAATTTGTCGAAAATGTCGAAGACAGTTAAAAAGTAACCTATGTCCTTCCTTGAGTTCAAGCTTACGGTACAAAACTTCATCAAAATCGCAGAGTTTCTGTCACATTTACAATATTAGTATGAATTCGTGTGATGTGGTATCAAAATACCTGGATTCATTTCAAGTTTACAATATAGCCAAAGAGTTTACATATTGATTGCTTGCCTACCCAAATAAGCAAACATAATTTGGAAAATGGGAATCACCGATTCACCCAACATAACTGTGGTGCTCCTGATCATACTATGTCCATCATGGCTCATTTTCTAGAGTGCCCCGAATGCCCATCCATCTGCACCCTTGACAATCTAAGTAACTCTTCTGATGCTGCAATAAACGCGTCCACCTACTTATTTTTAGGTGGGAAATGATTACTTACATATTATACCGATGTTCATAATAATATCTACAAAGTAGCAGATCTATATCGCTCACCTAGCAATATATTGGCACATCTACATTTTTCATATTTTACAGAAGGGATCTAGGATCAAAGATTACAAGTATTTAAAACTAAGTTTTGAGTTTATTTTATATCAGAAATTGTGATGTTGGCTACTAGTATATAGACCATTATAGATAATCAAAGATATATATTATCCACTTTTAAACACTTAGGCCGTTAAAACTCAATTTCGCATTTATTATAGATGTAGCAATATTTTACTAGGTGAGCGATATGTAAAAGTGGATGCTGCAGAGCTATCAAACGTCATCATTTAATTTTACCCACCTACCCAATTTTATCACAATTAGGTAAAAAAAAAAATGGCGGTCAAGGTCTTTTCTATTTTTAGCCATACCAAGCCTTCGTTCCTTTCTATCATATATCGTGGTAGATAAGGATATAATATCCGTAAGCAAGGCAACAAACTAACAGAGATAAAACCGTCGCTACAATATCGCGAACGCACCGGTATATTGTTCACCAGCTATTGTTAAACCAATTTATTGTGCAACTTACCAAATTGTGAAAGAAATTTTATTATAAAAATCTTTTTTCTGGAAATAAAATTAACTTGCAGAAAAAGAAAACTAAAAATGACAAAATATTTCGGAAATCGAAGTTTCTGTTAGTTGATATAGAATAATAGCTCTAACTTTATTGTACGCCAAATTAGTAACAATTTACAGAAACTTTCCATCAGGTGAGATGGCGGTCAAGCGCGAACCTATCGAGATTAAAAAAATAAAAAAACTTAAATCTATGGATACAATGACGGTCTTATCGGTCAATGGTGATTTATTTTATTTTATTTATTTAATCATAGGAGAACCAACAGCTATAACAAAAGAATAACAACAGTATAAGAGACATTGAGCCAATTACAGGTTCTCACGGTTAGAAACAGGTAAATTAATAGAAAACTTACGATCACTAAAAAGCACGATAAAAAAGAACACAGTCAAACATCCCTTAATTAAAATTAGCACTATGCACTATTAAAAAAGTCTGCATTCATTCATTCATTCATTTAAGTACGTTATGAAATGGTACTAACAATAAACAACGCCTGCGAGTGCAGCAATCCCGAAAAAAATAAAAAACATTCTGTCAAATTGAGAATCTGAGAAAAATAGATAACAGATTTAGGAAAAATACATAGTTATTTTTGTTGCTATCTTTTTTCATTCAGCAATTGTATTGATTCATAATCAGCCTATTCAGACATCTCGGCATTTGGAGAATAACTAGTTGGAAAATGTCATGATAAAATGTAGAGACTATTGAATGTAACAGTACCTACCTACCTAGTAACTTTCCCAAATTATACAAGTTTTATGAAACACGAGGACAGTTTCTTAGACGGCAATTATAAATAAACCCTAAAACAATAAGCTTGGGGCAACAAGAACTTCCTAAGATGGCCACGCAAGAACCTGCTAGTATCCAAAATTCAATCTAACTAAACTAATACCTAAGGTGTAACCAAATATTTACATAAAGGTACCTCCTTGGGCCTGAAACCTAAGTTAAACGCAACGCCCACCTGCGCTAAGTAATACTAACTGCCTGCCTACGTAGCTGTACAATTGTTAGCTCTTAGATTTTAAACTTAAATATTTAACCCTTTTTAATAGATATATTTACACGATTATTTCAAAAACACTTAACTAACTAAAATTATTTAAAACACTAAAGGCTACTCCTAACTAAAATATGGCGTCATGAAACTTCGCATCGCTGTCGACTGGGTGAAAATGACAACTTTTATTAATATAATATCTGTAAGCAAGGCAACAAACTAACAGAGATAAAGCCGTCGCTACAATATCGCGAACGCACCGGTACTATACACAAGCTATTGTTAAACCAATTTATTGTGCAACTTTCGACACACCAAACTGCGAAAGAAATTTTATTATAAAAATCTTTATTTCTGAAAAAAAAAAATATACATCCATGTTGCGTCAAAATACTTGTCACACTATTATAATAAAGGCGAAACTTTGTGAGTGTGTGTGTTTATGACTTCTTCACGCTCGAACGTCTTAACGGATTTAAATGAGGCTTAGTACAGAAGTAGAACATGTCCTGGAATATCACATAGGATAGTTTTTATCCCTTGAGTATGTTCCCTTTGGACCATTTTCTACTTTCAGGCGAAGCCGCTGGCAGAAGTTAGTTAATTCATTTGGGAAATTAATTCAGACTGCAGCTAACACCACTCTCTGTTGTTTCACTTTGTTGGTTTTTTTTAAGTGGGAAATCGTCTAATGACATCTCCCTTGGACGGGACGGGTTTCAGACTTTTACTGACTAAAACCCACTCCTATTCCTTCATTGCCTTCGTTTCAAGGCTCCGGGGTTCTTTTTCGTACAACCCATGGCCCCAATAGACTTAGATCCTACTGATCCCTTACTTCACTTTGAAATAAATCGAAATAGACCGCTCAATTTTTGACACTGTTCTGGGTAGTATGACAAAAGAAGTTTTGATAAGATACAAAAATGTCTCTTTGAACTCCAGATAGTGGATAAGACCATAAACAATTATAATATATTAACCAGCTAGCAGTTTTCCCCGTGGAATTATTACTTACCCCGTTATAAACTATTGCCTATATGTTAATCTAGGATATAAGCTATCTTGATACCAATTTCGTCTAAATTCGTTCAGCCGTTTGGCCGTGAAGAAGTAACAAAAATACATATGCATACAAGCTTATGATTTTGTAACATTAGTGTGAAAGTACCTAATAAATAGTAATTATGCTTTGGAGTTCCAGAGAGCGACATTACTGAACGCCTGACAAAAATGTGCTAGCAAATTAGCATCCAGCAAAAAGGGTGCCTGTCAAAAAAGCATTTTCATTTAGGTGTAATAGTAATACAACAGTAAGAGTAAAACAACAATCAGGAAAAGTGTTGCTCTTTATAGACACTCTCCAGAGGGCAAGAACATGGCTACTATCAATTACTTTCCTTTCGTTTTGTTACAATTAAGGAAATTGGTAGAAGTTATCTACAATAGTCGTAAACGGAAATGTGATGTACGTAGGTGTTCACGAATTTTATAACCAGTGTTCTGTTAGTATGGACAGCTACCCACTATCTTTGCCAATCTCTTGCAAGGCAAAACTTACTGTCCAGAGTGCATGGTGTGTGTTTAATTTACGCAAACGCGATCGTCACGTTTATGACGTGCGGCGGTCCGATTGGCCTGATCCAAGCTCTTAACCAATCAGAGAACCAAACGTGGTAAACGATCGCGTTTACGTAAAAACAACTCGCACTAAGGTATCAGTAAAATACGAAGACTAAACTGACTTTCCGATTGACAGAGTTGCGGGATTGTTCGAAAGAGTTACCCCAACACTGGCACGTAAAAGGCTACTAAAGGAACCGAACATTTATTAATCGATGAACTGCTCTTTCGAATGAGTTATATAATTTGTTTTGTTTATTAATATCATTTTTTAATTTGTTGTTATTAATTATAATAACTCATTCGAAAAGAGCGGTTCATCGATTAATAAATTTTCGGTGAATCATTCAGTCGAAGTAGCGTTTGGCGATAAAAGGTTGTTTTGCAATAAATTCTATTCGATCAATTGTTCTGTCGACTTACCGTTAATCAACCATGTGACTTTAGAAGTATCGTGACGGACCGGAACACGGGTGCGTTGTACAGTAAAAGTTTGACATTTCTGTCTTGCTCCACCCAGGGCAAGAGTCATTAGATGATTTCCTAGCCCAAAAAAAACTTTCTGGTTGAAAGGGCTAAGTAACAATTTAACAGTTAGTGACGTCATTTTACAGAGCGACTGACAAGTGTATCTCATCTTGTTTCAGACAAAGTTGGGCAAACCCACATTCCACCAGTTATGTCTTAGTACCATTTAAGGAGGGCAAGCCTTTTTACCATCGACCGAGCGACCAACTTCAGGTTACGGCTATAGGTATTCCAAATAAAAGAACCCTAACATGCTTTGCCCGACTTCGAAATCGAACCCAAGACTTCATGTTGAATAACAGCGCTTACAACCACTAGAGCACGAGGCAGACTAAGTGCTTACTCGACTTGTGATAAGTAGCTACTTTTTCCTATAAACTTTAATGTACGGCGAAGTACCTAAGTAGGAGACAGATCACAAAGACACTCCCTCCAAACCTAACTGGCAATGTCTGAAAACATATTATTTGGTACTCCGAGAAGCGATTTATCCCAAATCTCTCAGTAAAACACTGCGTGGAGAACGTTTTTCGAGTCAATATTGAGACGCAACACTTACAAAGAAGAAAAACCTTCTTAATGATTATTACTTTCGTAGAATCGCTTTTGTGAAAAAAGTAAATGAGAATTACGTAAAACCGTGTGTAAACTACGAGACTAAATGTGAAGCAGACAAGTTGTAACATATTCCTAACACCCACAGCAGTTTTCATGTGATGCTTGTTATATGTATAAATTTTGACAGTTTATCAAATTAACTATTAGCAGGATCAGGATAACTATATGGATATATATGTCGGCGCAAGGATGCCGATCATCATTGAAGCTCTGTCCAGGGACTCTGTTTTGTGGGCGATGGCTGGGTATCGAGCAATAAACAAACTATTCCATATCATACAACTGATTTATTATAATGCAAGCTTTAGGTATTCACTTCACACAACGAGCCGTGAAACAGTCTCCGAGAGACGATGTTGTTGCCACGACTGCCGACACAGGAAAGAGCACCGTACTTCTGCGGTCGGCGTTTTTATCTGCTCGGTTCGTGCAAACGTCAGTGCGGATTCTGTCAAAGTGACATGTGTCACTTTTCACTTAGCTCTTTCATTCGTTCTTAAGCTTCCGTACTATTGACTTCTCCGACATATATTTATATCTACCTCCCAATGCTGCTTACATTTCAAGATGGATAACGGTTATTTACTGTGTATCAAAGTTCCTATGACTATTCATTTCAAATAGGCTTTTCAATTAATCGAAAACCTAGTTGCCTATCCCCTGTTGGTTATATTAAATAGGCCCTTGGTTTAGCAAACATAGAACTGAGGTAAGCATTTGACACCGTAACCCACACGTGGCGATCGAACACCCAACATAATGTGAAAAACTGGTAATACAAACATAAAACCGTTAAGATTGAGACTCCCTTAGCCGACCCACTTCCAAGATTCCAACATCAGTCTTCTAAAAGTAATGAATGAGCTAGCGATTTTGCTAAAAACCTAGTAAAGTTAAGCAATGATCCAGAAAGGCATTAACATCAGACAACAGCCGTCTCCCCGAGGAGCAATAACTCACTCATTTAGCACCTCCTTGTTGTAAATAACTTTTCGCCTTACCTGAAACAAATAAATTCAACATATAAATTTATTGCCAACACAGATTTCCTTTGATTGTAACAATTTGTTAAAGTGTCGTTATAAACTAATAAATATTTTCTAGATTCAATGTTTGCGTGTACCTTTGACCTAATTAAGTCAAATCAGTCAGCAAATCATTCACATTTTTGCCGTAAGTGATAATCTTTCAAGTTACAAACTAATAGATAAAACCTTGGGGTCTTTAAATAAAGAGTAAATAGGTTACTTCAGCCAAGTGTGCTCCCTCATGCACCACATCGTCACTTACCATCAGGTGAGACAGTGACCACGCACGAGCCTGTGTCAATGTCAATGTGATTTCCCTTCTGGCTTATTCTGACTTACATAATCAAGTTATCTAATGAGTTGTGAAGGTCACAAATGAAGTTTCTTCTGCTGACTAGAGACCGGAAGACCATCTCACCACAGGTGGAAAAGGTGCCTCTGAATTAGCCTTATATTATTTTTTACCATTTTCAAGTCGATAGTTCTAATTTTATTATTTGGTGGTTAATTACATAATTACTTAAGTCAATACGTTACTGCAATAACACTATCATTCATGAGTCTCAAGTACATAAATTTTCCGTTTTTTAGAATTTACAGCCCCTGCCATCGATATTTTCAAAGTCACCTAACCCATAATTATGATCA
Source organism: Mythimna vitellina (assembly GCA_949316375.1). NCBI lineage: Eukaryota > Metazoa > Arthropoda > Insecta > Lepidoptera > Noctuidae > Mythimna > Mythimna vitellina. The sequence goes on from OX438693.1 coordinate 999,913, forward strand.
CGTCCGTGAACGATTAATGCATACCTGCGTACATAGGGCTTCGCCGAGCACTAAGTAGGTTCTAGGCGGCAAAGGTCGGGGCATACGAGCACACGACGCTAATCCGTGCGACGCTACGTAAGCATCTGTCAATGTCAGTGTTACGAAGAAGGACTAGGGTACTACAGGCACGCGTTACGTACTGGCTTCTACGGATGGACAATATACATCGATGTATAGTAACGATGCATCGTATTGAACCGATGTATTGTTTATTTATTTATTTATTTATCCATTGCTTGCTATACTTACAGTATGCACCAAAGCGTATAGCAAGACAACAAACCAACAATCTATGAACTAAAAAATTTTATACAAACATTTATCATTTCTTTACTGCTATACAAAAATATGTCAAATTTAGGTTCTTGAGCAATCAGGGCGTTCAGCAGATTGAGCGCCTGGGCTGTAGGGGCTGTTGATCCTTCAACATCGAATATACATCGATGGTTTTTATTCGATGCATCGAATACTCTATGAGATGAGTGTTTATGAGTATGACCTACACTGACTGATGACTAGTGACTCACGACGTTTCGCGAATCGAAAATTAATAATCAGTTCAGCCAATATAACACGCCTGCCATATAATCAGTAATCATTTAATCATTTTTTTAACATAAGTAAATAGTCGTTCTTAAAATAGGTACCTAATAAGCTCGCTATGTTTATATGTTATGCCCGAGGGCGTACAAATTTAGATATCATATTTATAACTTTAGTTTTAATAACTTTTTATTTTATTATTATTTTTTATTTTATTAACTTTATATTCATGTATTAGTTTGGCTGAATAGATTATGTTTCCCTTGCCGTGGAGCCGGCAAAGTCAGACTTAAAGTAAAACCAAAACAACAAAATGGCTGACTGAGTTTCTTCTGTGTCAAAGTGTGCTGTGTCGAAGTTATAAACATGTTTATCCGTTTCTTTAAGGCCTTAACATGTCCATTGGGAAAAACCATCGATCATTTGGAGAAATCTAAGTTTATCTCATACGTCGTATTAAAATCAATACATTACATCGGAAAAAACATTGATAATTATTTTAAATAATATAATAATATTCCACAACTATCAGACAACGTCATCTAGTCCCAAACTAAGCAGAGCTTGTGCTATGGGTACTAGACTACTGATAGACATACTTATGTATTTCTAAATACATACATGTTATAAATAAATTACACGCAGACACAGAACAAATGATCGTGCTCATCGCACAAACATTTGTCCTGGATGGGAATCGAACCCTCGACCCCTGGCGTAGCAGTCAGGGCCACTGACCACAAGACCAACAGGCCTGTCCAAAAAGTCCAAATTAAATGTCAACCTTTATTTTTTGATATGCCTCTTCAAAGAACGTAGTGTCTTAGCTCTCGCAACATCTTTAGGTCGGTTTAAAGTTTATAAAAGGTATTCAGATTTAAAAGTGGGAAACTATACTTCGGAATCTAACGCCAATCAACCATTGCAAAAACATTCTATTAAGACTGTCTCACCGCAGGGACAAAACCTCTTGTCATATAGAGAAATTAGAAACATTTATCTCCATCATATCACAACACATACCACCCATATATCGAGTAGGTGATTGCAGACTAAGCAAGAGCGAATCCTTATCAAGGAAGCTACAAAATTTCGGAACAAAAATATTATAACTTCGCATCAAACCATATCTATTTCCAGCCAACTGAAGAAATTAATTCAATGCAGAAAAACAACATAAGTTGCGAGACACAGCACTAAAAAGAAAACAGAATATATTCAATAACAGTTGGAAAAATTGCAAACGGGACTAAAAACAACGAACTGAAGTGTCAATGCGGTGCGCTGCATGAATTTGTTACCTGATGAAACAAAAGAATGTTGTGAACAAAGTTGCCAAGACACTCGGCACTACAAATTAAAGGTTACTTTCAATATCACCACAATCATAGAAGTTCCACACAACAGTTTTCAAAGGAATTTTTGTTTGAAAAATACTATTTTGTTTGTTCAAAAGTTTTAGGGTTCCGTACTCAAAGGGTAAAAATAGGACCCTATTACTAAGACGCCACTGTCCGCCTGTCTATCACCAGGCTGTATCTCATGAACCGTAACAACTGGACAGTTGAAGTTTTTCACAGATAATGTATTTTTTTTGCCGCTATAATAACAAATACTAAAAACAGAAAAAAACAAATTGTGTAAAAAAAAGTTGTATAGATAATTGTACAGAACCCTTCGTGCGTGAGTCCGACTGGCACTTAGCCGGCTTTTCGGTTATGACTAGATTGTGTAACATGAAAGAAAAGAGCATGATTGAGTGATATTTATCACTATGGTTGAAAGGAGGAAATAGCAGAAAAAAAAATGAATTGTGCACACTCCGAGTAACATTTTAGGCCATTTTTAGGGTTCTGTATCTCAAAAGGAAAACCTATTCTAATTTTCTTTTTGTTATTGGCTATTCTAATATTTTTTCGTTATTTAACTTTATTAACTGGACATAACTGATTTTTAATTTAATTTAATTTTAGGTAGTAGATAATTGGCTTCAATTTTATTTAATCTTAATTTAATTATTCAAAATATGATTCTAAATGTGACTATGTTCGAAATATTATTTTTTCTTTATATGAGTCAGATGGTTGAAAAATAAATTATTATTATTATTGTTATTCATCAGCTTAGGTCTCGAAGTCAGTACAAAAATCAGCATGTTCACAATATATTTATAACCATTCAGCCAGTCATCCTTCTGTATCCCATTCCTGCCGCTTGACTAAAAGGGGGTTGTAGTAATTACCTCCTACTCTTCACTATTTCCGCTCCAAGCAAATCTAATTGGCCGGATGCGCTCGTTGCTACCGATAGTGAGCATAGCATAGCACAGCATAGCGAAGCATAGCACAGCATGACTTGACATGGTAATTGGAACACTGAAAAAAGATTGCATCTAAATGAAAGCTTTGGCTCGTTTTAAAGCAGTTACAGATAGTGGTCAGATAACTTGATCGTCTGCCAAATAGCTGAGCTCGTCACTGCAGTGTTTTGGCGTGTGGTTAAGTTTTAATGCTAGCTTGCCCCTTTTGGCTAGAAGTTGCAAGTGCTACTACTGAATGTAAGGACCTGGGTTCGATTCCCTTGTCGAGCAGTGTTTTTTGGTTTTTCTATCTGGTATTTTGAAGGTTCAGTATCAAATCAAATCGAATTATTACAGGGAAGTAATAAAAGGTGTTACAGGTAAATATAAAAGGTGTTACAGGTAAATATAAAAGGTGTTACAGGTAAGTATAAAAGATACGTGTACCTACTATTTTTTTCCGTTGGGAAAATCATCCAATGACCCTCTCGCTCCACACAATTAGTAGAGGTGAATTAAAATCCTCCCCTAAACATAACATTATATGAACTAATAGCGATAGTAAAAAAGAATCCCGAGCCAATGTAATAAACGCAAACTAACCCTCTATTGCAAAGTAAATGCAAACAAACACTAATGGTTCTAATAAAAACTAGATACAATTACAAAATGGTGCACGATTTACCGTATAGAAAGCATAAAGAAAAGTTTTTATATGAGAATAAAAACAACGAATAGAGAAATACTAGGAAACGGGTGTAATGTTAGCGGGAAGCGGAGTGGACAAACAGTTCCAGGAGTTCTTGTGTAGATATGAGAAACTGATGTAGCATTAATATAACACTACTAGCTTTACTAACTTTTGTCCGCGGCTTCGCCCGCGTACATCAAAATCCAGCCTCGGTCGGCGCAACACTTTTTTTTCTTCCACTCTGCCCTGTCACTCGTCATGCTATCTCTAACTTCCTTTTCTTTCATATCACTCTTCACACAATCCATCCATCTTTTCTTTGGTCTCCCTCTCCCTCTCCCTCTCCATCCATCTACATGTAAACTCATAACTCTTTTAGTAACATGCGTTTCATCCCTCCTCTTCACATGACCATACCAAGACAAACGATTCCTCCCTAGAGATTACCTCTTATAAACAAAAAAACAAACTTTACCTCTTTTTATTATTAATGTAAATTAATTAATAATTATATAAGAATTTAAATTAATATATAAAATATGCATTAAAATGCCTGCAGTGCAGGGCCTGCTCTGTTTATCTTTCTATATGTTTACGATCGCAAGCAATACACAAGTTATTGTGAAATCTCAATGTTCAACAATGGCAGACTCAATTGATTCCATCTCGTGCTCGTAAAATTGTTTGCACAGAAATCAGACTCTAACTGTAAAACATCTGAAATCTTTTCCATTTATTTCGTGTTTCCTTCGGATGCTGGTTTCTTAGCGTTTTATTCATGGCGGGAAATGTACCGCGACATGCTTCGTAGACTGCACTATTTTTATATTCCCCCTGGTATTACCAGTGCATGTCAATTGAACCGGTTCCAAGTTGTTCTCTTATATTGTTTGCTACGTTTCACGTTTGGGATGATATTGGGTTGGCAAGAAGTATCTTGCATATATACAAGTAGTATACCTACGTGGTAAATCATCAAATAACTTGTCTGGCTCTGGTTGGAGCTTGAGGAAGTGGCAGACTTGTAACTTCTTTTTACTATGAATAGACTCGCGTTTAACCTCTATCTCACCTGATGGAAAGAGATGATGTGGCCGACGATGGATCACGCTTACCTAGAAGCAACCTATTCACCCTTGACTTAAAGACCTCTAGGTTATAGTTATCAGGAAACACAGACTATGGCAGGGAATTCCACTCCTTAGCTGTACGCATAATGAATGTGTTCCCAAAACGCTTTGTACGTATGGGTGGGATATCCACCATGTACCGGTGACGCAACGCCGTACGTCTTGTGATCCAATGATGGAACTAACTAAAACCCACAGTGTTCATTCAGTTTCCCTTTTTTGCGAGAGCCACGGTAATTCCTTCGAACAATCTGCAGACCTAGCTGGCGTCGGCTCTAATTAGCCTAATTAATTTTGTTGACATCCGTTACGAGTTGCACGTGGAACACAATACGCCGGTCGTTACCGGACAGTCTGATGGCGAGTTACCCATGGCTCGTTGTCCGCAATACCGCCACTTTTTTACATACTTTACAACACATAATTTTATACATTAGCTCATGATGTTTTCCCATAGGGATAGTCTCTTTTTATACATCCCCGCCTCAACATGACCAAATAAACACAGTATTATTTTTATATCTATCTATAATTATCCTGTTACCTATTCTATCGCATCATCCCATCAAAAACATCATAAATATCGCATTAAACATCATGGTGCAATCATTTTTCAGCATAACTTCCCGCATTTTCCCCATAGCTTGGCGCCATAATATATCCCCCTATGGGATAGTCAGTGATGTCCAATTCGCACCTGTCAACACGAATTACTAATTCATTGATCACGTGTCACGTTGATGGACATCCGTTAAATCAGTCCGACGCGTTGCTTCATTATATTTCACACTCATTTGGGAACTACATCATCGGGCAATTGCAAAGTCGATGATGAGTGAATGTTTCAAGTATTTCATTATGCACCTGATCTTCGTATTCATATGTCGCTCATTATATAATCAAAGATGTCGCCTTAATGAGCAAATGGATAAAAAAACTTATTACAAAAAATACAACTGAATTCAATATAAAATCACTAAAACATACCAAATCCTCCAAATCTTTTCCTATCATTTAGTCCATCCAAAGGTTGACTGTTAGAAATTGCCCTGTGCAATAAGACCGCCTATTGTACACTTATTTTTTATAAATGTTTGTCCAGTGATAAGTTTAGGTGTGCAGTAAAGAAATAAATATATAATAATAACTTTGGAAATCGCTGTCTCTTGTTGGTTTTCTTATTATTTAATACCGAAATTTCGATAAAAACTGGATGTATGACCTTTCAAATAAAAAAAAATCCAAATGGATTCATAATTTACGGGGTTTTGTGGTAAAAACATAAAAAACCTTTTAACTTAAGTAAAATTCAAGAACACGTAAGGCGTTGCGCCACCGGTACATGGTAGTCATCCCGCCCATACGTACAAAGCGTTTTGGAAACACATTTATTATGCGTTCAACTAAGGAGTGGAATTCCCTGCCGGAGTCTGTGTTTCCTGATAGCTATATCCTAGGGGTCTTTAAGTCAAGAGTAAATAGGTTACTTCTAGGCAAGCGTGCTACATGATCAGCCACATCATCGCTTCTTTTTTTAAATTCATATAAACCAGTGCTTGACTGCGGTCCCACCTGATGGTAAGCAGAGATGCAATCGTTGATGGTGAGGCGCACTAGTTTATTAAGAGCCTATTCACTCTAGCCTTGAAGACATCTAAATAATAGTTGGACGGGAAGACCGCAGCAGGCAAATTGTTCCAGTCCTTCGATGTACGCTGTATAAACGGTGAAGCGAAACGCTTAGTCCGGACCGTTGGAGTTTCAACAACGCAAGGATGGATACTCGCCGTACGTCGAAATGATGGTGAGATAGTGGTCAAACGCCAACCTAACCATAATTTAAAAAAAACATCCCTTTCTAGCCGTACCTATCGAGCAAAAGGAACTGCTAGTACTGCTAACCGCGTTAAATTTGAATATGGAATGACCCTTCTATATGCACTCTGCAAACTGAATGGCGAGACCAATATAATTATGTAAGTGTATAATCTATGATGGCGACATTTGATATTTTAAGCTTGAGTTTTAAAGTTCTTAAAAACATAGATGCTGAAGAAAGAATGTGCCCATACAGTAGATATGTAAGAAAAAAAGAAACAAGTAGTGAGTACCTAAAGACAGGACTTTGAAATAAAGCATAATTGTTATGTTTATAACCATGACTAGTTTCAGACAACAATAAAGTGAAACATATCAGTAATGTAATAACTCCAATATTTTCTTTCCCATATGGCAATGTATTAATATTGAATGACGTGTTATGAGGGGGAAAACCGAGATCATTTCTCTATCATTCCTGGATCATATATTTTCCTCATGAAAAAAGACGCTGATGATAGATCGTCCTCCGACTCGACCATTGTCATTAATATTTCAGATACCAATATTGTCTAACGTAGTGTGAAAGTCTCGTGGAAGATGGATCGACAGATTGGAGGCGGGGACAAGGTGGTCTGGACCAATTTGCTATCGTCTTTGTCTAGTTGTGAACTGGAATAGGCAGTTTATTACTTAGGTAATTAGGTAAGTAATCAAGTTCACTCAATTCATTCATAGGCGCCATCCTGGTTTTGATAGGCGGCATTCTGTAACAATCTGAATTCGTTTGAAGTTAAAATTGTATGTCATGTTAATGTCTGGATGTACTGTTCGGGTTTAGAAACAGTACATTTTGATACTAGTGGAGAAAATTAATCATCATGAACGAGGTGGAATTCGCCCGAGCCGCAGGTGAGGGTGTTAAGAGCCGAATGCTGCAGTGCCAAACCACGTGTATCTAACAACATTTTTCAATACACTTACGAAGAAATGAATAAACGGTGGTTGACCGGCAACTGGTGGGGGCTGGGTAGCGACCAGCCCGATACGATGACATTGTAGAGCGGGGTGAGCTCGTGCACTTTTTTGCACTAGTGCAGAAAACAGTAAATTGCGTGCCTAAAAGCGATAGGGGGAAGCGAATTTTCGAGTAAGTAAATTGAAAAAAAAAAATATTCATTATTATCATATCACTGACACAAAACCACGCTGTGGTCAACTGCCATAGATATTTTTATTCCTGAAAAAGCTGGGGGAAACAGTTCGTTATCGTAATATTAATAAATACAGATTTTTTTTTTTGTTGGACCGACATTTTGACAATTCAAAAGTGCCTGTAATTGGTCTATTTGAAATAAACGTTTCTGATTTCTGATTCCTTACATTTATATTATTTGATTATTATTGATTAAATACATTACTTAGAGGTACAAATGGTAGCGACTTCTAAAATACCACATAAGAACTAAAATTCATAATGCTACATTGTGGTACTAGAGTTCTCGATTACAAAAATATTCAGCCGCTCAAAATTAACTTATTATGCAGTCGCCCGGACCAGACACAAAACCCCACTGGTCAGAGGATGCTCCCTGTTCAAGTCTCGCAAACCTCAGTTGAGCTTTGCGAGACTTAACACTCTAAAATATACAAGATTTGATTTCGAGATAAACCAATTAATTTTAATTATCTATTATTCTCGCCCGAAGCGTGGTCATTAGAGCAAGATCACGGGTTCAATGCTCGCTTGAGTCAGACACTGAAATAACGAGACAATTAGCGAATGTTACTACAGTGTTAAATACACTTAATTTCTTTATTTATCTTTCCACTACTACGACTCGCTGTAAGAATATAGTGGAAGTAGCTGGAATCTGAACTTGTGTTGAAGGCCAGGGTCACATCGTAGTTCATGGGACTCACCTGGCAACATGTGGATGTACTATACATGTACGTACACCTGTGCCTACTAACTAACCTTTTTTGTAAAGACCGAAGCAAGCAGGAGTTTCAGACTTATACTGAGTAACTAAAACCCATCCATGTTCCTCTTTTCAGTTTTTCTTTGCATTCTAGGGCCTCTCGCTTCAGGTGGAGCGAGACGGAATGTCGAACTTTTATTTAGTGAAACCAGCCCATGTTTTTCAGTTGCCCTTCGCGTTCTAGGGTCACTGTGTGCGTTCTAGGGGCCCGTGTGTGCCAACAATGACGAACTAACCATTCAAGGTTTAGACACGATATTATTTTTTTATTACTGGCTAGCTCTTGCCCACGGCTTCACCCGCGTACATAAAATATAACCTATGTCACTTAGGAATAAAGCAGCTTTCTATCGGTGAAAAAATTTTAGCAATCGAACCAGAACTTTCCTACAAAACAAAAAAACAAACCTTACCTCTTTATAATATTAGTATAGATAGTCTCGTGCTTGACTATTATATCTTTTTAATTTTTTTATTGTTCAATTCATGTACTCACATATTATAAAAGACAAGAAGAAGGAAACAGAAAAATCCGTACAAAGGTGATGTTTATTTCTAAAGAAATCTCTTCTAGCATACCTGTGAAAGGAGAGTTGGAAAAAAGAGATGTAGACACCGTGTATAAGTAATAGGAAAATGAGTACACACAACACAGTTATGTTTTGGCCTATATATATATATATCCTAAGGCCGAACGCTGCGTTACGCGGACGCCCCTGCGGTCCCATACAAAAATGCTCCGTCCGTCACGGCGCCGCCCGTTTCGCTACATAATAACATATTAAAGTTCTCCATCAACACGACTACATAAACACCGTTAAAGTTAAACTAGCATCAAAGCGCAAGTAATAATCCGGTTTCCGCAATGGGGACCGCCGCACACGATACACGTGCGGGCGCCCGCGCGCTCTCCCGCTTAACGCAGCGTTGACCCTAAAAGTTCCAAATTCTGGATAGCCACTTCAAAGGTTCTACCTTTGAGAGTAGGTGCTTATTCAAGAGTGTAGTGTATCCCTGTTAGAAATCTCTTTGAAATAAACGTCTTTGAATAGGTACGTTGTCAACCACTTGAGACCCTCAACCGTTGAAGAACTAACTTGAGCATCACAGAGATGAAACATGTTTTATGAACACCATCTAGAGGTGCGGATTTTTGAAGTGAAAACTTCTTTAGCGGCGTTGAGCACTTTTTCTGTAATGGGTATAAAATCTTAAACTCGCGTCAGGACACGTGACCTGATCGAAAAAGCGTAAGACGGCCACCAGTCAAATTTTCTCATTCGATTTTGAACTTAACCTTCAACATTTTATGGTTTAAAATCATTTAACGAAATTTTTAAATGTTTCCAATCAACTTTGAACCTAATGCTTTAGGGATAAAGCTGACAAATCTATTAAATAAATTGCCACCCGCCGCGCGCCGGCGCAGCGCCGCGAAACCTAGTCCTCTGGCTATCTTCATCGTCCTTAAGATTGTGATAGAACCGTGGTCTTTGGGGGATTCACACCGTGCTAACTACGAAGGCAATTTACGTGCTATTTACAAACGTTACGTACCTGTAGGTATGTTAGTGAAGCTAAAATTCCGTATTTCCTTGCAATTTTAGTGATTGACGCATAATGACAAGAGATTCTAAAATCAATAAGACAGTGTTGTCTTTGAGTTTGCAGCTTTCTTAGTATCTAGTAGCTATTAAAAGTACTTGTGAAGGCTTTTAAGATGCAAGCACAATCATGATAATAAAATAAAAAAGGAAATCGTTCAATCGCAATAAGTACCTTCCGAGTATTAAATTGCTAAACATTTTCACTAAGGCGTTTGTTGTTTGGTAAAATAAAGTTCAGTTTATTTAAATCTGCTTTAAAAATAATTTGATTACAAGTATTTACAAGTAAGCTAAAAAGCACGAGTGTTATTGGTATAGGAAACTGATAAATTCTCAGCTAATTCTGTAGTAAGATCGAATGTGACGTTCCTGCTTACGTGCTTACTAAGCGCCTGTGAAAAGATGTATCGCACACATTTTTATGTGCGACAGATTACTTCCACACTTTTAATTACAAATTCTTTAGGCAGGATTCAATGATAACATAACATCCTGTAATCCCCGAAGGCTCAGGCAGGGGTGCACCGAATAGTACACCCACATTTCGCAAGTTATGCTTTAAGTCTTTTTATTCATTTATTTACTTCATTTATTTTTGTAATCACTGGGATTACAAAAATAAATTGACATTTTTACTTGAATCTGCAAGAAGTTAAGACTTTAGTTTTTAAATGAATGAATTAAACTTGCGGTATCACAACAATCCGCAGTCTAAACTTATGTGTGTAATATCGAAATTGTCATGTTTGTGTACGATAGCGCAATAAATGAATATTGTATTCTACCACATAAATGATAGTACTTTTATACTGATAAAGCAATTGGTGCAAAATTATTCCCTAACCATTCCAAAATATCAAACATGCTCAACGTTAATAATCAAGTTTTCACTTCTGCCGGCACTCCCGGAGTGCAACCCGTCTTTTTTTTATTATTAATAGGCTCTCGCTTGAACACTATCTTACCTAATGGAAAGCGACGATGTGGTCGATGATGGAGCATGCTTACCTAGAAGCAACCTATTCACTCTTGACTTTAAGAGATCCCGGTTGTAACCCAGAACACAGATTCCGGCAGGGAATTCGACTCCTTAGCTGTACGCATGTTCGCAACACTAACAATTAGTAAGTTTACGGACAACGCTACTGACAACCGGATGCGCGGATAGTCTGTACAAGACTCCACTTTGACAGCCCTGCATACGGAAAAAATGGGACTTAATGAGTTCTCTTTTTCAGCTCTCTTGCAACGACAACTAACTTAAGAATTATTAGAAATTATATAACTGTGAGGAGGACATTGCTGACTTTGTATCCATTGGAAGAATACATTACTGAAAGAGAAAACAAATCGTTTCATTCTCGACACGTCTTGTACCTGTTCAACTCTTCAACAACGCGTAATGAATGCGTGTGTGTGTCAGTATTGGTGGGATTGTTCAAAAGAGTAACCCAATCCTGAAATATAAAGGGTAACTAAAGGAACACGGGTTGTTTTTTTGTTAGAGGGTAAAAGTCTGACACTCGCTGTCGCTCCACGCCTAGAGCATCAGAAATTATTTGATGACCCTCATTAAAAGAAAAAAAAATACTGTTTTAAGATCATTTACTATACCTGTGCTATGAGACCTTACTTTATGCCAAATTTTCCGATACTGGGTCAACGGGAAGTACCTACCCTATGAATTTTGATTCCCGTGAGTGTCGAAATATACGTTTCTTGCGACGTAAACGGCCGTATCTTTTTTTGTCGTTAACTTAGAACTTTCATTTTTTCACAGCTTCAAGGGACCGCAGATCTGAATATATGGTTTTAATTTCAACTCGACACCTCCGCGCGTTCCCGAGCTAAATGGTCTTGACAGACACACAGACAGTGGGATGGACAGCAAAGTGATCCTTTAAGGGTTCCGTTTTCTCATTTTGAGGTACGGCACCCTAACAATACCGGTTTGTATACAGGTATTTCAATAAATAATAAACTACCAAAATATTACCATTAAAAACTCTATTGAAAACGATTTAACCCAAGCTTACACTCGTAAGAGGAACCTCATCAGAAACAATTAAGTAAATCCCAATAGTATTTCAAAAGCAAACACACCCAGAAAATCAATTCCAAAGCAAACAGTAGGTATGACGCCACGGTACACGCGGGATCCTCGTTTATCGTCATTTCCACACGATTTAGTTTCATTATGTAAATATGGCCGCCGGCTATGACGTCACAAGGGCTACAGGTCCCTTAGGAGCCCACTGGAGGAATTAGTCCCAAATCTTGTGGGTAGATAGGCAGGTATTTAACGCGACTTTTGCCAGCCAGGAGGGAACCTTTACAATATCGAAATAAGTAGCTTCATACAAATTAGGTACTCCAGAGATATTTCTTAAGATTCCATTCAAAGGAATATTTCCAAATGGTTTATTTTCAGTGAATAGCGCTTTCATAAAGTTTGTAGTTGAATTATTTCGTAATAGAAATAATATCTGAATATTTACGAGGTTCACAAAATTATTAAGATTTGCAAATTGCCAGTACTTTTGAATTCCAAATTTTAGATTCTCATTTTTCTTAATTTGCAACTGAGATCAGAAAATATAGTGAACAATTTTTATTATGACCTAAATATTACTTACTTCAAATAATGAATTGCCCTTCAAAATACTCTCTCTGTGGCTAACGTTAGACTAATTTATGACTGGTAAATAAATGTACTTACCTAAAATCATCTATATATATAAAAGCGAAATACCACTCACTGTACATATGGTGTTATAGTTTCTGAGATTTCGTGATTAATATAACAAATCTAAAATTTGGCAAATAGGTTCCTTATACGGTATAAACATCCACTAAGAACGGATTTTACGAAACTCCACCCCTAAGGGTGTAAAACGAGGGTCGGAAATTTGTATGGAGAAACCTACTTATACGCGAGTGAAACCGCTCGCACAAGTTATTAAATAAATACTACCAAAAAGCAAACCTATCCATAACACAAAACAGTCATTTATAAATAACTTTAAACTAATTAAACTTTATAGCAAAACCCACAGTACCTTCTCTAGCAGGTATCCCGATTACGCGGGATGTGTAGTTTCTAATACAAAAGCAATTATTCCTTTCATACAAGTATGTCCCCAGTCGCGGGCCGCGGCCGAGACAATTGTCACGTACGACCCAATTAGTGAGAGCCATCGGCTCGGAAAACTTTTGTCTACACGAACCAAATAACGAGTACACTGGAGAGAGAGTTTAACTGATATTTTATTGATATAATTAATTTAGGATGGAACGTGTCGCTATATATCCATGTAATTTGTTACGTACGTGTTAAGTAGGTACGTTTTCAAAATACTGGGATTTTACTATGATAGGTATGTTAAAATTTTATGCGTGTGAGCGAAAAAGATGGAGCTATACAGCCTTTATGGCTCCATCCCTTTAACAGTTCAATTTAGGTCGTCAAAAGGAACGCTAGAAGAACTCGTGGCAGGGACTAAAAAGTCTCAATTTTTTTTTTACATCTGTCACACAACGCCGTCTAGTCCCAAGCTAAGCAGAGCTTGTGTTATGAGTACTAGGACAACTGATAAACATACTTATATATTTCTAAATATATACATATTATAGAAAAATTACACCCAGACACAGAACAAATGATCGTGCTCATCACACAAACATTTGTCCCGGGTGGGAATCGAACCCACGACCTCCGGCATAGCAGTCAGGGCTACTTACCACTAGACCAACAGGCCAGTCCAACAATTGTTTTCCACCTACATAGTGTTTGAGAGTAATTTCGCTAGAACACCTACAGAATAGATTCCCAAAAGATATAATCACAGTAATACGTATTCTCTACATTCCCCAACAAATAGGGACCTACAATAGGAACAGGATTTAATAGAAACAAAAAGAAAAGAACCCTAATTCCGTATTCATCTGATTTCTCCAAAAACCGCCTCCAATACCTGAGTTACAAGAAGAAACATCTGTAAATTGTCACAGCTTATCATAAACGTGACACGAAAACAAACAAACTAAGGAACAAGTACTAGTAATACGTAGTAGGCGCCGCACCGCACATATATTTCTGTTATTTATGGCCGCCGCGAAAAAATTCTAACAACAACATGTGTTGGTCGTTTGATATTTCATTTTAGGCGTATTGTTTTTTACAAAGTTAAGGCCTTAGGTAGTAAATCTTCGGAAAAGAAATGTGACAAAAAACAATAATATTATGTGTGCCAATAACGACACCTGCATCGAACAAGGCAGTATCTCGGATTACAGTTCAAACAAAATTCAACCATAACACTATCACTTTTAGGTTCATTTAAAAAAAATACTGAATTAATGTTACAACCTTGTTCGTTGCGGGTGTCGATAAGGTCCATTTTAGCAATGCTGCCAGACAGAAATATACTGCCTGACGCTTGTCTTCCTGGTCTTAAGTACGCGTCATTTCCTTCAAAATTGTGTGTGACAATCAGCCCCCTAGACGAGTTACGGCCGTTTCGTTCCGATTCTCTTGCGTCGAACGCCTTGAGTAAGCCACGCCTACGCAGCTCCGGTTCCTTTGTTCTGATGTCATCTCAACCCTCAGTCACGTGGTCAGAACAAAGGAATCGGAGGCGTGGCTTACACGAGGCGTTCGATACAAGAAAATCGAAAAGAAACAGTCATAACTTGGCTAGGGGGGCAGAAATGCTTTGATGAGTTATTACAGCACACAAGAAAATATACTCATAACATATATAATGATTTTTAACGAAAAGAGCGCTTAAAATTGTATGAACTGACCCTTCAGTGTCGAGATATAGGTCTTTAACTATGAAATTGCCGTTTTTTAAAACGGGTTGCTTTGGATTGACTTGGAATTATAAGTTTAAATAAACTTTATATTGAAGGTACGTTATTCTTTTTTCAAAATTATGTATTTATTGGATTCTTTATGGTTTGTATTTTCTGTAATATCGCAGTTCTTATAACCATGAAAGCTAATTTAAAAAAAAATCTGACGTCCTTGGGCTGAGCTGCCATAACTTTAACCAACAGAAGATTTTTAAAGCTTTAAATAAGTGAGCACTAAACATAAAACATAAATGTTTTCCGCTAGCTTCTTTCCGCGGCTTCGGTCGTGTCCCACATGAGCCGAACCTTGTTCCGGAAAAACAAGTGGCCTATAATAATCAGCGATATTGTACATTGAATAAGCACGTAAAGCCGTTGGACCACGGATTGCAGTCCCATCGGACTAAAGTAAAGGAACAGATACTGCATAGTCTTTGCGGACAGGCTTGAACACTATAATATTTTCTGCGTACCTGGCTAATCTCCTTTGAGACTTGCAACCATGATCAAAATTCTATCGAAATGATTATTACATATCCTAGTTTGTTTTTGCAGAACTTCCTACAAAAAAAAACTTTTTTTTTAATGGGTTAAACCAGTGCTTGATTGCGATCCCACCTGATGGTAAGCAGTGGTGCAATCATCGATTAGTTCTTCAGTAGAAGTTACATAAGATAATAGATATAATTTTTCCGATAGATTGAGGACTTCTTAGTGCCATAGCAAACGTACCTGAACAACGGGCGATTTTCATACTAACTGGATTAAGATTTTGGCCCAATTTTGTAAAAAAAAAAAAAAAACAATTCGAAAGTTTACGTAAGTGTTCTCCACATACATTGTACATATATAGGTGCACATAATATAAAGCGGGCACGTCAGCGACACAATAGCCGTAGTTTGGCTAACTTATCTAAGATACGGCTATTTCGGGACAGCTCCGGGACGTCCCCCGGGCGCACTATTGTTTCAGGGCTGCCACAAACATAAAATTATTTTATTATCAACAATTGGAGCCGTTAGGGTCGGTGATGGAATTAGTTTGGAGACATGTAATTGGGAATAATACCTATGCGTGGATAGTATTTGGGTTTACTAATAATATTAGAGATAGGTGCTGTCATAACCTTCAGCAAGGACGTCCTAATAGTCTGCTAAATAACAACGGAGTTTAACACGCATAAATGATAACAGCCGACCTCTAAACTTAGATAGGTATCCCAATAGAAGCGAATAGCTACAATTAACTATAAAAAAAAAATAACTATGATACGCTTTGCTTTTGGAGAGCTAGGTATTGATGTCTAGATTTCTTGAGCACCACAAAACTAAACCAATACTAGGAGGCAGTCAGCACAACTATAAAATTCAATATAGTAGAGAAACAGTGATAATTTTAGAGGTTTCTAATGTGATGTCGTAAATAAACTCATTTTTTGCGATAATATTACAAATGCTGGCTGAACCCTACGAGATAGATCAAAATAATGTGCTTTTTTTTTATTTATATAAACCAATGCTTGACTGCGATCCCACCTGATGGTAAGCAGAGCTGCAATCATTGATGATGAGGCGCACTAGTTTATTAAGAGCCTATTCACTCTAGCCTTGAAGACACCTAAATTATAGTTGGACGGGAAAACCGCAGCAGGCAAATTGTTCCAGCCCTTCGAAGTACGCGGTATAAACGACGAAGAGAAACGCTTAGTCCGGACCGTTGAAGTTGTCAATAGAATAGAATAGTTAGTTAGAATATCCTCAAATATATCAAAGTATTGTAACAAAGCTGAAGTCTACGAGTATCTTCAAAAGCAATACATTTTATTGAACACCTAATATGTAAAGAGTTTCTTGTTTACAATCCCAGTGAGTAAATGACTCGTCACTGAAATCCGATACAACCAGTCTAAGTGGTACTTCCTAGGCGCCATTACACTCCAGTGTTCGTACTTTGTTACAAGCAAGCACTTCGATTAAAGATCCACGATGCTACGTGCTAATATTTATGTTAGCTTACGGATTATAGCTCTGAAAGTCTACTTGAGGAATTAACATTCTTTGAGAAAATTTACTTGTGATGTAAGTACTCCTGAGCTGATCACAGACTAGCCATCTTCGCCGGAATGTTTGAAAGAGTCAACACGACCCCTTTTTTTAAGATCATCCAATGACTTCTCCCGCTTTTGAGCGGAGTTCCGGCAGTCCGGTAACCGTTCGGACTGAGCTCGAGTCACCTCAAAGAGATGTCAGCAAAACCGTAGGGGCTCAGCAGGGTCAAAGCATACTGGGGCTATGGGTTGTGCGAAAGAGAACTCCGGGGCCCCAGAACAAAGGCAAAGAAAGAAAGGGTTGGGGTTTTAGTCAGTAAAAGTCTGACGCTGTCTCTTGCTTCACGAGCCCGGCAGTAGTTATTTGAAGATTTCCTATCACTAAAACAAAGAAGGGCAGCGTCTTATCTTGGTGGCAATACTAAAAGACTTTTCCAAAATTTTTTGGGAGTTCTTTGAACCCAGAATAACAATTATTTTTTCCTACAGGTAAGGATATAGTTCCAATAACAACACAACGTGATTCGGTGCCTACCCTCTTACACTAATCGAAGCCCAAAGGTGCAACATTTTAAACCAGCTACCTCATAAGCTACACAAAAAATTCAGTAACAACATTCTAAAAAGCCTTTTCACATTTCCAACAATTCCCTTTCACCGTAAATTGATACAATGACCTGTAAAATGGCGCCTGTCGACAATCGACAATGACAATCGTGCCGTTAGTGACAACCCTGGCCGACTCGGGCACGCACAAATCATATTTTGTACAGCGGTTACCCGAGGGTGCTTCATCGTCATTGGCAGTGACAAGGTCACAAAACCTTGACGACATTTCCCCACAGATTAAAAGAGATTAATGGTCTAAATCACCAAGTTTAAGATTGCTTTTATATAGTGAAAAAGCTGATGATATTTTTTCACTTTGCCAATAATGCACCAACGTGCAATAGATCAATAGATACAGTGATAAAGTGAACTCAACTTTCTGAAGGCAAAGCTTCAGAAAGTTGAGTTCTTTTCTTTGAGAACTTTTTGATGAGGCAATTATAATTTTTTTAGCGTTGATCTTTATAACATCACTAGCTTTTGCCCGCGGCTTCACGTACATAAAATATACCTTATGTCACTCAGGAATAAAGCAGCTTTCTATCGGTGAAATTTCAGCACTTTCAGAGATTACCTTCTACAAACCAACAAACATTTTTATCTCTTTATAATATTAGTGTAGATAAGTGTAGATACATGAACGGTGGGAAATCATCAAATGACTTCTCTCGCACTAGGGTGGAGCGAGAGTGTGACTTAAACGCACATCGACGGTGAAGTGCCAATACCTTCTAACTGACATTTTTCGAGATAATTACTTTTTAGCTTTCTTAATTCAAATGTGTGTTTCTGCATGTTTTTGGGAAATCTCTTGAAGCGAATATTAGTTCCTACTGCATCAAATTAAATTGTGGAAACACCTCTTAACTAAACCAGCATGTCAATTCATAGTATTACCTCCTGAAGTTTTTAAGACAGAAGATTTTTGACTTCGACAGTTAGGAGTTATTGGCACTTCACCGTCGACATGTATCCTTCAGTTACCCTTTGCGTCCAAGGCCACGGTAACTCTTTCATAAAATCTCCGTTGGGGCTGGCGGACATCGGCCTTGCTGAGCCCCTACTACGCAACACCTGTTTGAGGCGCGCGTAAAATACTACGTGCTGTCGACGACTTGGGTTCGACCCAGATCGAACAGCCAAACGGTAGCCAGGATCACTCTGCGACTCCTGACACCCAGGGCGTTTCCCGTGGCGGCGGCTGCGGCTTGACATGTGATTGTTGTTTCGCAATAGGAGACCACCGCGACCCATTCCCTCTCGCTCCGGACCATGGCCTGAACTAAGTCCGGAGGCGAGAGGTCGCCGCCGCCGGTCGCCTCCACGAGGACAAGATAGTGCTCCGCCCAAGTAGGGCACACCACCGCACCGTATACTTCACCATGTCTTCCGGGCAGACTGTAGGTGTCACCCAGGCGTTTCTTCCGCTTAAAACTGAAACAAGAACCTCCCGAACTGGCCAGGTCCGGTGAGGACCTGTGTAAAGCGTAAGGTGATAAAGCCGTGGCGTTTCTCCAGCTATTCCTCATAGAGAAGACTTTCCGCCGCGATTGTGGCGTGCCCAATGAATCTACTTACAGACATTATTTCCACAATTTCACTTTCCTAAATTACTTTCATTAGGCAACCTTAATATCGGAGCGAGGGACAGCCCTAACGCGCTGGGCACGCACAAATCATATTTCGTACCGCATCGTCCCGGCGGGCTACTAATATAACTGCCTACGCCTACGATACGCGGCGTATTCGGCGTACTGTCGTACTGCAGGCCACATCGAGGCTGTGGCGTACAAGTCAGATGAGGAAGCAATGGCCAGTAAATCAGTGACATGTGGAGAACTGTTTTGATATAGGTACGATTGTTGTTTGCAAACCAAAAATTTAATAGAAATTAAATAAAATGTATGAATGGGAATCAGACTGTTTTTTTTTTTTGTTCGCTGGCTGCTAGGTGAAAGAAGCCGAGGTCACTGCCTTTTTGCTTGGAGGACCGTGATCTCAACTGATGGAAAGCGACGATGCGGTCGACGATAGAGCACGCTAACCTAGAAGTAACCTATTCACTCTTGACTTAAAGATTAAGTAACCTATTCACTCTTGACTTAAAGATTAAGTAACCTATTCACTCTTGACTTAAAGATTAAGTAACCTATTCACTCTTGACTTGAAGATTAAGTAACCTATTCACTCTTGACTTAAAGATTAAGTAACCTATTCACTCTTGACTTAAAGATTAAGTAACCTATTCACTCTTGACTTGAAGATTAAGTAACCTATTCACTCTTGACTTAAAGATTAAGTAACCTATTCACTCTTGACTTAAAGATCCCTAGGTTGCATATTAATTTTGCACTTAGGATAAAAATATATTTACAATTTTACACGTCAATATCATGAATGTTTTAATACCTAATTATGTGCAGTATCTTCTACTACTTTATCTAATCTGATCAAAAACCACATTTTTTGATAGGTATCTTAAATATGGCGCGAAGGAATGTTGGATTTAAGCGTGATGTGACACCAATCTAAACGAGGTGCTCTGCCACAGATACCTAATGTAGAAACAAAGCCCACTTCCGACTTTAAAAATGGTATGACAGCAGAAAACATATATTGTTTGTGCATTGTCAACAATTGCGTAAAACTGACAAGGTTAAAAGTTCTGGAGTAAGGACCACGTACCAGAAGACGGAACGTTGGAAGGCCTCCCACAAGATGGACCGAAGACCTGGTGCGGATCGCGGAAATCCGATGAATACAAGGCACACAGGACCGGTGGGGGAGGCCTATGTCCAACAGCGGACGCCTTACGGTCGAAATGATGTGTAAAAATTGCGTATCTGTTATCAAGAGCGGCAGGCATCAAGAGCGATAAATTCAGTAAGTCACAACGTTTCCCTCGACAGTGTTCGGTCCCTGTTTCCCGACCATCAAATATCCCTCATTTTCCTCAAACATCAGCGTTAAAAAGTAGTTCCACTCAAGTAATAAAGTAAGTTCCATGACCCGCAGCGCCCAAATGGATGGGCGTTGCGCAGAGTGGCCGCACCCTCTAGCTGCGCCTCTTATCTTTATATCGCGATAACTCTGGAGGTACTGCTTCTAGACTTATGATAGCCTGGTAAGTGATATGCACATGTACAGTCATGAGAAAATTTAGCTAAATTAAATACCAATATCAAATTAAGTAGTAATATGGATTGTGTGAGGAACTGAGGAGTGATATGAAAGAAAAGTGAAATCAGGACGTGTGGGACAGAATGGAAAAAAATAACGTTTTTCTTTAATCCCAACTAACATGGGACAAGGGCAGGAAGGAGAAGTAGCTAAATAATATCAAAGAAGTAGAATTTTCAATTTTCGATTGATAATGAAGCGACACAGGAACTAAGGACACGACACAACCTCCGTCTGGTCGGAGGATCCTCTTCATTCAACTGAGGTGCGGGACTTGACACTGACACCCTGTTGCGCAAACCTCTAAAGTAGCGATGCTCTCACCCCCCCATTAACCTTATTAATTTATCTAAAAATGTATGAACATAATGAATCTATGATATATATAATTATGTACTATATGATTTAATTTAGATAATATAGTATATTTTTAATTTTGTAACTTATTTGTATACACTGTGTCTACATCTCTCATCCAACTCTCCAGTCGCAGGTCTGCTGGAAGAAATTTCATTTGAAATAAGCAGTACCTTTGTGCTCTTCTATCTGCTTTTATTCTTTTCATTTTTAAGTGTTTGTGTGTACATAAATAAATATATAAATAAACATAAATTCTACATTACAAAATATTAAGACTCATACAAACATCTCCTAACTCTCACATCTATACTAATATTATAAAGAGGAAAGATTTGTATTATTGTTTGTAATGAATAAATGTGAAAATTTATGGACCGATTTTTTTAAAATATCTACCAGTAGAATGCTACTTTATCACTGAATGACATAGGCTATATTTATACCTATTCGCTCGCGGACGAAGCCGCTGACAGTAGCTAGTAATATTATAAAGAGTTTTAAAACAGCTCATAAAGCCAGTTACTCAACTCGGCATACTTGTAGGCACCGTCAACGACAATTTCCTATTACTACGGAGTACACAGGGCGCATTTAATTCCTATTGCTCGTGTAATCCTCACAAGATGGCTGTGCACCCCGGCCACGATAAGCGGCTAATAAATATGTATCGCCACTTCTAAGCCGTATCAGACTGATTCTATTAACTGCACAAATTTGATTTCCACCCAAGACATGTTTGTGTGATGAGATGATATTTGTTCTGTGTCTGAGTGTAATTTATCTATAATATGTATGTCATCATCATCATCTTCCTGCCCTTGTCCCGTGTTATTTGGGGTCGGCGCAACACGTTTTTTTCTTCCACTCTGCCCTGTTACTCGTCATGTTATCACTAACTTCCTTTTCTTTCATATCACTCTTCACACAATCCATCCATCTTTTCTTTGGTCTCCCTCTCCCTCTCCATCCATCCACATTTAAACTCATAACTCTTTTAGTAACATGCGTTTCATCCCTCCTCTTCACATGACCAAACACACACTTTCCTCACATGAAATATATATGAATGTTTACCTTGTCTAGTACTCATAACACAAGCTTTGCTTAGCTTGGGACTAGACAGCGTTGTGTGATAGTTGTGGAATATGATTATTATTATTATTAAATAAGATTGCTGTTTGTAACGAAACACAGCATTTGATTTGAGAGTAACAACAAAACGATGATGCCAGGATTTCTATGAAATCTGATCCCATTTTCCAATAGCTATGTGTTCCAAGATTTGGATCTTGGCGCCATAGTAAGTTTTATTCAGCTCAAAAATACCTCTCCAACAATGTAACACACTTAGCGATTGGAAGGTGGAACTAGGATCTGTATTATGCCGTCAAACTTCATAATAGTTGCTGTCAAAATCAAATGAGAGGTAACTTTACCATTCATATTCATCACAAGTTAAAAGTTTTAGGATAATCTGCATCATAATTTAATCAGCCCTTGCCGTTACCACTACTGGATCACCCCTGGGATTGTACCTACTACAACGCCAATATAGACCTCAGCCACAAAAACTTCGTTAATGATTTATTGTTGTAAACATCTAATTTTTTGATAGGTTCGTTTATATTTAGCCTCTTTTTATAATGCGCATGTAAGAACACTAAACTCCGCGGATTCATAGATTATTTTCTGTTTTGATCTATTGTTTTCTTTTATTGTGCCTTTGGGTACAAAGTTGACCGGTCTACGCTGTCCTCTCATACCTTGTAATTTGAAAATATTGTAAAAAAAAATACTAACGAATTTAAGTCTAATAATGTAAAAAAAATATTGCAAAACCAATGTGTTAAAAAAATGTAAATAATAAAACAAAAATGGAGCAGTTAATAGACACAATATTAATGAGTGTAGCCCCCTGACATGTTCAGAAGCAGTCATTGCCCAACAACATTACCGGCCGAGTGTATGGCTATATATTTTATTTGGCCATTTTTATATGGTAAATCATTTTAGTTAAGAAAGAGATTATATAGTACCTACAATGATCGATATGTCGTGTTGTATAGTAATTAGTGATACAACGTCAACGTCAAAAAAGGTTCAGAAAACCCACAACTCTCGCGTATTCAATATAAAAACACGTCGCTAACTTCCCTCCGAGTTTCCCAAGTATTTCGAGCCATTATTTCCAATTTGTCAACCGACTTTCCTTAATAAAAACATTATGAACGTAGTTCGAAACAACTCTATATTCTTATTTACGAGTTAGAGCCAACAGTTTGTGAGTAGGGTTTCTTAAGTCTAAGTGGAGACACAAGCAAATTGTCGTAAAAAGGCATTTTGATATAAAACAAAGAAAATAAAATTTTCGTAAGAGCTTTTTGGATTTAACAATATTGGTTGAGAGGATGTTCATAACACGTCATCACATTATGCCAAGCCAATCAAATACAAACATTACTTACATGGAAAAAAAGATACATGTTTTCTTTATGAAGCACCAAGAAGAAAAAGAAAAATATTCAAGCCGTACAACAGGCAGCCATACCGCTAAAAGCAATTTCTTAAAAATATTGAATTTGAAAGAAAACCACACGAAAATAACGATGGCAGTATCATAAATTTCGGAAGAACCCATCCATTGCAGTCATCGTAACAATTACTGCAGTTTCAAAAGGCAAGCCATAGATGGCGCCACGGATCGTTAAGCAGAACTAATTAGGTCAGAATAATTAACAGTTGAAACCACGGAATCAGCATAATTAGAAAAGTTTTATTTTAATATAACCCTTAACGGTAATCTTTTTCTGTTGGAGGGTAGTTGACGAGTTTTAGCGTCGGGAACGGTGGCACGTGAACATTCGAGGTCGTTCTGGGAGATTGAGTTGGGTTGTGTTGTCGGTCATTCGGGATGAGAAATTCAAGAACTGAACTGGAACTGTGATTGAAGAATTAGAAATGGTGACTAGCAGATGAGTGAGTATAGCAGAAGAAGATATGTGGCACTCCACAAATAAAATTGAGATGAGATCAGGATGATGACATCAAGATGAGGAGATTCTGAGGCCCAGAAAAAAAAACGTGAAGTTTTAAAATATCAACTCGATCGAATGTCAGTCATGATGGTCAATGATAACGCAGACCAGTCAAGGAAATGTAATAATATACGATATTTCGACGGAATGGTTACCGGATGCAACCGAGTAGAAAATAAGTGCAACGACAACAATAAAAAGCATATTTATGATTTTTATATGATAATAATCATTTAATTAAAAGCTCTTCAGAATAAAAACACAGAAAAGTAATCCTATAGAAGTTTTGTTTTGAAAGCATAATGAGAATAGAAGCGGAATTCAGTGATGACGTACAAAAGAATACTTCGTCGTATATTTGTCAAAGAACGGAAGAATTTGATTATGAAGAGATCTGATCACTCCAAATAATTTCTTATTGGGTAACAGGAAAACAACATTAAAATAAAGGAACCGAATATTATTAACGAGTTAAAGATTTACGATGGAAAGAAGATTGATAAAACTCAAAAAGCGATAGCAATTGTTCTTTCCAGTTTAATACAATTTAAAACAAAGCCATTTGAAATAGTAAACCACTTAACAAAGACGCATTTAATTCTACAGTTCCATTCACTCTCATTCTATTCGAACAAAGCGGTTACAGTGCAAAGCCTCAGGGGATTCAAACACACACACAAACAGTGCTCCTTGATGGAACGACAACTATCCTGCAGGTAAACTAACTAGAACTAAGACGTGGGGACCCCCAATTAATATAAACTAGGAAACTTTACAAATAAGGTGTATTTTGGTTACAAAGGGATAATTCTAAAGCAATGGTGCAAAAGGTCATTGGTGCAATGCTTTTAAAGAAGAACAGTGTCAAAGGCGGATGTCCAGCAAATAAAAGTCTTTCGGCTGATAATGATGATGAAGATTATCTAATCTAGACTAAAAGTATTCTGAAACAGTTACTACAACACTAAGAGCAAAACGAAAAGAAACAAGTCACAATATCAACCAACATATTTGCAACTCATGCTATACAAGTGTCATGCATCTCGTTCTGCTCTTTTAATTAACAGACGTTCAACATTTGCATACCACAAGTAAGTGGAAAGACTGAAGAAATGCAACATGTCTTCGTAATAATAGAGAGTAACTCCCAACTAAGATTTGAAGACTACTAATTGACATGAACTGAGAACTTCAGAGATATAATGAACGTCTCTAGCTCGAATCAAGTTTCGCGTAGCTAGCATAACAGGTAGGTAGTAATATCTCACATATTTTGTTATTATTTCGTTGTTTTATTATATTATATAATGTCTCAGGAGAATCCGTGTTGTTTCTGGCCATGTTTTTGGGAAGATCTTAGAACAAGTGTCGATTTTATGAAACTATGTATCATTAAAGGCAGACTAGCATGTATAACTTACTGTTGGTTACGTTACGAATATGTAACTTATTTACCTTCATCACAGTCACGTCCATTTTCTAGATTATGATGTGAAATCGAAAGCGGATCTTGATTCAGTAAACAGCAATACACAGCAATTGTCACAAGGAGAAGCAATCGACAAAGCCATATATCATCACAAACAATCTTTCCATCCAAGCAAAGATGAACCTTGAAGCATCCAAGTTGATAATGTAAAGAGAAAATCTTCTATCGAAGAATAACGTAAGATATTATAGAAAGGACAATAACCCCATGAAAAACTCAAACACTTGTTGGTGGTGTTACTGTTTACCGAGGGCGCTCACGTATTATCCGTCACAATATTAGTCTATGTATAGCTCCATGAGTAAGCGGTATCGACCGAAGTGTTCTTCAGTTTTTTCTATTGTCTAAATCTGATTTTATAACAGACATGTTTTAGGCTTTAAGTTTGAAGATGGAAAAATAACTTTGGGTACAATGTTATCTATTGTTGTTTCAACTGAAATATCTACAGATTATGTTTCTTTTAATTTCACCAGGTTCCATTACAATCATTCATTTTCAACTAGAGAAATATTCAATATGAATATGGTTATAACACACTCAAATCTTTTATTGTCTCGAAAAAGCAAAGCATAATCTTCAAACGTAAGCCACAATATGACTACCAAGCAGAAAATGCTATAAAAACACATTCGGAATTGTTACTTTTACAATCTACAATATTGTGGGTACCGATGTACCTTCTCATCCATATGTGTACAAATCCGGAATCGAATCCGATCCCCTAAGGACGGAAACCCAATTATTTGGTTTGACGCCCGTGAAGCTGCGGGATACAGCTTTCAGATATAAACCGATTACGAAAACTTTGTGATACGATTCTTCTCAGGAAGTTCTTGTTTTAGCACTTTGTTATTTTTGCTCGGGATATAGCCTTGAGGCACTCCAAAATTAATGTTGTTTTGTTAGGTGGGGATTATAATCCTGTGACGACAAGCGAAGACATGATACACGTGTGTTATTTATATTCAGTGATCTCTTATGAAACTGTTTGAAAAATAGCTACAGCTTATATGTATGAAGTTTTAAATTACCATTTTAAAGATGGGATCGATCCCGGAGCATCCTAAGCAACATCGTCTTCTCCAGTGTCCGATGCGTGTTTATCCTTTACTACATCATGATCCAGAGGAAACCAAGTCCTTCAGGGTCTCCCAGCACCCTAGCACCGCCGCAGTAGACGGCAGGATTCATCATGCTGTACGCTCATAATTTGTTCGTCTACTATATATGCGAAGACACTGCCTCCTAAGATACAGGATCTTCCTAGGTTAGGAGTCAGGGTATTCAAATAAAATTGACTGTTGTATTACTTGTATTTTTAGTACTTTACATTTGATGTCAAATATGTACTTGATAATAAATATTATTATCAATTTTATTGCAACCACACACAACTAATTAGGAATCATTGTCTTTTCTTTAACATTCACTAACTTGGCCGAATTCCTCGCGTTCATAAGAAATAGTACTTTAATATTCAAGCATATTAAATAATAACTCCTATCTCACAATTCATTTTATAACAGCACGCGCTGACGTTGTAACGGCGTGCGGTCTCCATACATCGTGTTCATTACTCCGGGCTAGGGATGTATCTGAGGCAACCTTAGCGAAGGCGGACAATGTCCGCGAAAGTCAAGCTCTGTATTATGATCTACAGAACTACACCAGGGGGCCAAGTCTGCCATTTTTATAAATTCGTCATTCCAACACGATCCCATTGTCATTTTGCTAAAAGTTCGTAATCTGATAATTCATAATGGTCGATCATCGATCAGTCAATGATCGTGTGGTAGAATGACAATATCGAACTGTCTCGAAACAAATTAAAAGTAATGACTGTACAATGAAGTTCTAACGGTAGGTCACTGATCAAAGGAACTGTCAAAATTTTGGCAATTATCCGCATACGTCTAATATTCATTCGTCATTATGTACGAGATTACCATTCTATGCCATTTCTTTCGATGGAGTGTCAGTGGTTAACTATTGGAAAGTCATAATGACGCCATTATATTAGTAGATTACCAAACTTGTTCAAAATCAACAATTATAATGTCAATTATAGACCATTCCGACACTATTGTAATAGTAGACAAAAAATAAGTTTCTCACTTGATACTAGACCTGGCAGCGGCAATATATTTTCACCACATTAAGAGGTCTTTGATTAGTAGCCGATTTATTTCATTAGACTTCCGTTAGAAGTCTGCTAAGACCTTGCGGAGCTGAGGTTCCGCTACAACCCTACTCCCCAGCTCCCACTCCACTGCTCTCAGTGCTCTGTGCGCGGCTATTTGCGATCGCTTACATTAGCATAATGGCACATTACGAGTAAGTGCTAGGCTGCCAGCCATTCCAAATTAAAAACTGAAGAGTACGCAGTTTTAATGGGTTTAGCGATAATGTTGCTTAATGTTAATATTATGATCTGTACTTTGATTTATTTTGCAAGCTTGAAAAAGAAATATAGAGCATGAAGTGTTCTCGGAATAACTAGACAGCCAATATAAATCAAGATTGAAGTAGAACTGATTTATTTTATGCATTTGTACATCAACAGACAGATCAATTTAACTGTTTCAAACAAAACTTCTTCAATAACATATAGCATAAAAACATTGTTCAATTTCTCTCAAGCCATTAACAAACTTTCAGTTCGTAAAATGTCCGCAAAACTTGCTACCAACTAACATTTTAGCACTAATTGCAATTCTGCTGAACTCATTTGTGTTACGAGCGTGATTATGTATGTATGTTAAATCTATACAACGTTCAAAGTGTGCATTAGTTCCCCTAACTAGTTTCAAGCGCATCCGTTTACCTTTAATCACAATCTGCTAAAGTGATCCGAGCGCCTTGGATATAGTGTCAAAGGCTTTTGATAAGTCTACAGGAATAGAATTAGAAAGAAGATCAGAATTTAGAACCTGTATTCTCTAAAATATTTTGTACAAAATATACTTACATAAATAGTATAAGTAACTAAATATAAAACCCATTGTACATAACTAGTAAAAAATTAAACCCTTATATGATCATTTTGTTGTTCTTACGTCTGTCTGTCAAGCTACTGTTTCTCAAAAACATATGGGGGTATCTATAAAGTAGAAATCTTATCGTTAGAAAATTAAATAAATTTATAAGACTAAATTCGGGAATCAAACTATTTTCATAATTAAATTTGTACGGAAAACTTAGTGTGCGAGTTCGACTCGCAGTTGTCGTTCATGAGTACGACATGAATATAAACCTAACTTTTTATTTTACCCAAAACTGACGTTTATTTCATAAGAACTTTTTCTCAGTAAGTAAACAAAGTAAGTTTCTGATATATGTCAGGAAAGCCTATGAGCCGACGTCGCTACAAGTTATAATAAAGTTACGAAGGTATAACAGTGGTAAAAAACTAGAAATTATATCAGCTAGCGAACAGAATAAAATAAAGTTCTGAAATAAATGCGTTGAGCTAAGTATAACATGTAAACAAGTTCGACGAACGAACGATTATGTAGAGTATGTAATATAACAATTTTAATGGTCTTGGCAGAATTCTAGTTTGACACCATTTAAAATAGAAAATATGGCTATTTAGGAACTCGATACACGCACATCGTACCTTAGATGTGTAGCAGAGATAACCAACTATAAATAAAAACAAACATTACCTAAAATACTTTTTTTTACGTAGGAAGTCATCATGACTTCTCCCACTTTGGATGGAGCGAGAGGGAGTGTCAGACTTTGTTGGCTAAAACCCACAGTGTTACTTTAATTGCTCTTTAGGACGATCCGCAGCCCTACAATACATTAGTATAACTGTTAAGTTGTATCGTTGATTTGAAAAATTCCAGCAAGTAGCAAATTAAAATATTATAATACATTACTTGAACACAAACCCAACATGAATTATTCAGAAGCCTACATCCAGAGCATTTCTTCAGCACACGTGAAGCGATAAAAGTAATAAGTTATTTAATACACAATCACGCTACGCTGCCTATTATTTTTAATAATAGTTGGAACATATGGTACAGCGTACTCGTACGACACGCTAGCATGTTTATGACATGGCAGGCGTACCACAGGAAAAACCCGGTGTAACAGCACTTACTCCTCTATTGTTCTTAAAAAATATTACAACGGGAATGACATCATAAAAATTAACAAAAAAAAATGGTGCATTTTGTATCCAGTTATCGTGTGTTTTTACGGTTGGACTTATTCGAAAGAATTACCGTGGCTATGGAACGCAAAAGGCAATATTACGAGTGGATTTTAGTCAGTAAAAGTCTTACACTCCCTCTCTCTCACTCCGCCCAGAGCGAGAAAAATTATCTGATGATATACTCAACACGGGTCAACCCTTTCAGGATGCTATTGATATTGAAAAGTTTAGCCTTAAAATTTACAATATCCATGATAAATGATAAATGATATTTATTTTGTAAGTAGGTTTAAAAAAACACTTTTACACGTCAATTTTTTTTTTGTCATTTTAAACTAGATGAGGCCGGTGTTTCCTAGCTGACTACCCTGAGAAGAAACACCGAAACAAACTCAGGGGTCAAAGTCTCTTTTAAAGTCCATACAGTTAATATGTAATGGTCAAATCACATGAGAACAGTGCAGATTTGTGATTCATGAAATCGATATCAAAAACTGTTCTGTAATCTGTATCAAAAATAGCAGCAATTAACACACGGATATCTAGCAAATGGCAAAACTTATCATTTCTTCGGTGCCTTCATTATCTACATACAATATCAGCACCAGAACCTAAGTGGCAGTACTTCAAAAATCAAAATCAAAATCAAAATAGCATTTATTCCAAATAAACCATTTACAGGCACTTTTGAAATTTCAAAAAGTCAGTCAGTCAGAAAAATAAAAATAAATGATGCTAATTGCACATTCCAAAGCGTAGATCTCTATGGAGAAAAATGTGCAAGAAACTCCATGGACACTCTTTTCAATCATATTTTGTAATGTACTGTCAGTCATGCGGGCACAATATCACACACTTGTAACATAGGTGTCAGAGAAACGCCGAGCTAAATCAATCGAGTGATCCGGACACGGCGGCGCGCGGCGCAATGCGGTCGCACCTGTACCGTGTACACAGTTGGCAAGCTGCTGGTACCGCGTAAACACTACACTACACTTGTCAAGGAAAACTACACACACACCTACGTGTTTAAATTCAGGAATTTTTGCCATGGGGATAGACTGAAACTACAGAATACCATCGATTAAGAACCGGTGGAATAGGGAATGAGATCAATACATGATATCAAGACAAGACCATATGTTCATTAGAAACAGAAGTACATAAAAAATATTACACACAAAAATGTCAAATGCAAACTTAAGCAATATCACTTAAGTAATATTTAAGAATGTTTTTCTTTTACTTACTTAAAGATCTAAAGTTTTTGATACTTAAATTGTTTTCGACAATAACGTTCATATATAAAAAATCTGTTTGTATAATTTTGATGTTGAGGATGGATTCATGATAGCACGGGTTTAAACCTTAGTGGGTTTTGGTTGCTATTTAACCTAGAAAATTCTATTCTTTTGTATTAATTGTAATAAATAAAAAAAAGCAATGTTAACTAGTTGTGAAGAGAAATATAAAAACAAATATGAAAAAAAGCACGAAGCAACACGAGGTAACTATTAAATCACAATATGGTGATGTTTTTATAAATTAAATTTCAAAACATCTAGTATATTTTCGAGTATTCAGAGGTATAGTATAAGCAAAATTTCAATATTAAAGCAATATTAAAGTAAAATTTAAATATTAAAAAAAATTGAATTCCTAATTTTGCTGTAGCTATTCTACAGCAAAATTAGGAATTCAATTAAACAGAGTGAAACGGCACAGACGGAACCACGTAAGATTAGACATTAACATAAAAGTAATACAATATTCATAATCATCTCAACAATCTTACACAGAGCAGGTATTTACTCTCAAACATTCACTCAAATGGAAAGGCAAGTCTTAATTTCGGCTTAATTTATATACTGAAGCATTCACTTTAATACACCTTAGAAGGCTCACATACGATATAATACCTTTAAATTAAAGTTACGACGTATGTTTCTAATTTGTTCCAAAGTTAAACGTAAGAAAATACTTTAGGCAACTCGAAGTAAACTCTGGGAACAAGATATTTTATTAGAGGAACTGATATTAAAGTTTTAAGACACGACGATTGTGCCTTTAATGTTGTGAGTCCTAAAGCTTGAGATTACTGTTAGTCATAAACAAGTTGTTAAAACAAATATGGCGGCTCTAGTTGAATGAACCGCGATGGTGTTCCTTTTTGAAGAAGAAAGATTATTCATAGTAACAAAACGCAGAAAACTAAAGAAGTAAATGTTACTACAGGACATGTAAAAGCAGTCCAAGATAACGAGAGAGTAGGAATTGAAATAAATTCAGAAGGACATTAGCATAAAAGCCGGAACCCAAATAATATCAAGATCGCTTCATACGCCCCACATAAACACACATTACATTTAAACGCCTCAAAGAACGTGACTTAATAACGTTTAAAGATCGCAATAAGATAGGGGAGCAAATAATTCAAATAGGGGATGATATCATCTGAGAGGATGACGTCACGGGCGCCATATTGTGCGAGCAGACGGCGGTAATTCGTGTCACACACGAACGCAATAAAAGCATGGAGACGCAGAAGGTTCAGGACCCAAGACACGTATCTAGCTCATGGCTTTTAAAGATCTATGGGTGCTCCAAGCTTAGAATAATGAAGTCATTCGTCATAGCACGTGAGATCCTAGGTTAGGCTATCATGCAAGCAGTCGTCTATATCCGAAAGCCAAGAGGGAGTCTCGGTCTGTTGTCATCGTATAAACAAGACTGCTTTGTTTGCTTGTCAAGAACCTCCTCATGGAATTTTGGACAGTCATTCCTTATGCTATTAACTTGGAATGTGTCGGCAGTCGACAGTCTCTCCCTTTATAGTTGGGAGAACTCTAGACCATACCACCCCATAGACCATACTGCAATTATTCCAATACCACTGCTTTAATAGCAGTACGTCCGAGTTACTTTTTCAAGGTTTATCTGGAGTAACCCTTCTCGTCACGCAACTACACAACACATTAGCGTGGGTGTCGCCGTGTCACCAATCACTGCTTGCGTTTAATTTGATGTGCGACATAACCTTGCCCCGGCGTCGACCAAGATTTACTGCGCGTCTGGGCTAGATATCGTCCAGTCAAGGTTGATGGGAAATGTATAGGTATCTACTTGTTTTTTTTATGGTGTTCTGTGCAATGTCTTTGTTGTCAAGTCTTCGCCGTAAAATTGTAGCTATGGTGATCCGAAGAAGCTTGACAGAAAATTAAAACTGATCTGTGGTTTAAATAGACTTATAAATTGTTTCCATATTTATTTCAGTGCCTATTAGATTGTCATCATTATATTGTCCTTGTTCTAATTCATTTAGGATTGGCACAACAAGTCTTGTAGTTGCATGCTTCTCAATAGTATCCAACTTAGTGGGCACCTCCTTTTCAGTACTGATTCTGGTGCTTTACAGCATCTTTCCTTCTGTCTGTGGTCAGCAGTAAGATTTCTATTAGACCGCTACACGTTTCTTGGAAGACGTAATGAAAATACCGGACGTTGACCGCCGGCGTCTCAGATTGCAAAGTCTATCTGAGCGGCTAGACTGGTTTAATTAGGTCAGCCATGATTAATTCTAATCTTAAGTAGGAACTCCTAACATAAAACAGACGGCTGAAGAACTTAATCCAAGTGTATCCTCTCTGAGTCATGTGATAATGTGCTAAAACTCAGCTTATATTTAAGGCCGGTGACTACTACAATATTATTTGCGTAAAACCATTGAATGAACGAAAAAGTAGTCTCTTTGAGAATCCTTAAATTTGTCTACGTTAGGAAGTGTAAGCTTACTATGGCATTAGTTTATTTTGGGCTCAATTAGCTGCAATATATAAGCCACTTATGTACCGAAAAGAACATGATACCTATAAGCATTGGGCTTGACCTCCCAACAATTCCGCATTAGGTGCCTATTTTGACAGGAGCTAAGCATCATCATCATCATCATCTTCCTGCCCTTATCCCGTGTTATTTGGGGTCGGCGCAACACGTTTTTTTCTTCCACTCTGCCCTGTTACTCGTCATGCTATCACTAACTTCCTTTTCTTTCATATCACTCTTCACACAATCCATCCATCTTTTCTTTGGTCTCCCTCTCCCTCTCCATCCATCCACATGTAAACTCATAACTCTTTTAGTAACATGCGTTTCATCCCTCCTCTTCACATGACCATACCAAGGACAGGAGCTAAGCACGACATTTAAAATTTTACCAAAACTTTTAAAACTACAAGAATATCATGATCCTGATCCATGTATATTATAGATAACAAACGTCAGACATTCATTTAATCACTCAATAACCCCGTCAAGTAATAGATAGCCATTTTGATCCAACCTTGTTCCACGAAAAATAGATTACCAATTAGTAACATACTCGTATACGTTAAAGTAAGTGCCACTTGTATTAATCGAGCCTTTTACTCCATCGAGAATAATTTAATTAACGTCGAGATGTTTTGGCACACTTGAATTTAGTGAACGTGAGTTATGTATTATTCCTACATCTAAATACATATCGTAAAACAATTCGCAAACATAAAAATAACACGAACAAAATTCAAAATTAGAAGCGATTATCATAACATAAATACGCGTAGTAAACACGAAATTATGTTACCCAAATGGAGATTAGTTAAGACCAGCAAGTCATTTTTAGTAGACAGCATACGCTTTTATAATAAGCTGCCAAAAGTGGTGACTGAACTTAGCGAAGGAAAGTTCAAAACCCATATTAAGCGTGTCCTAACTAAAAAAGCGTATTATAAGGTTAAAGACTATGTCGAAGACACGCTTGTTTGGCAATGACTGCTTCTGCACATGTGGCCCCCTGGTAGCTCATAATATTTTGTAAATTTATCTATTGACTGCTCCACATTTGTTGTAATATATACATTGCTTTTGCAATATTTTTTATTTTTTATTTATTTATTATTATTTATATTGTTGACATATTGTTTATTAATAATTGTAATTATTTATTTTGCTTGCTTTTGTTTGTATAGCCTCTTTTTTGAAATGTGAATGTGAGAACACTGTAGACTCCGCGAATTCTTAGGTTCCTTTTTATTATGATTATTTTTATTGTACTTTATTGACCAGTCTACACTGTCCTTACATAATAAATTCAATATATTGTAAACAGAAGGTATTGTATCAACAAATTGTTTTTTAAAAGAGTAACCATGGAGTTTCTTGCCGGTTCTTCTCCATAGGAAACGACCAATTTGGAACCGTGCACTATCTTCTGACGTTTTATAAGTGCCCATGTAGGCCTATGTGAAATAAAAATCTTTGACTTTGACTTTGAACACTGTTTGATGTCCAGACCCATTATATTAAAACAGCGTTTTTTAATATAATGGGTTCAATGTCAATTCAATTTACAGAAATAAAATGTCTGTCTTTTGCCGTCTTGTCATCTATACTGTACGGCCGTTTTAATTTGGCGGCCCTGAATTTTGCGCAGAAGGCTGCGCACGAACGTTTTTTAGGAACAAAATGGTGGCATGAGGCGACGTGCGCGGGGCGGAGGTGTAAGCTAGAGATTGACTCTATGTAAACACAATCGACCCTTTATTCAATCAAATATCGCAATCGATTATTATCGATTTGGAATTTATTGATTTTTGTTTATATGACATATTGAACGAAATAGATTTACAAACATAGTAAATGTTGTCGTTAGTAAACGAGATTTCGACTTTAATAATAAAAAAACTATTAATATTATATTTTCTTGGTTGAAAGATATGATTTAGTTAAATATCAGTTAATTATAAACGACTACTACAATAACGACTGTTTGAGAATATTTTAAACCTCCTTATAAAATTTAATAAAATATATTTTTATAATTAGATTTTAATTGATTTGAAAAATAATCGATTAAACAACTCCCTCAGACACGCATATTGGACATCCCTTTTTCTTTACTCCGTAAAACTTCGTGCATAATCGGCAATGCTCGGGACGCGGTAATGTGTGTGTTAAGGTGTCGTGTTAGTGTCGCTGTCTCTGTCTTGAGCACAGGCGGTGACAAAAGTTTTCGTTGGTTTTTATTAATACATTGTTAAGTTTTTTGTGTAATGTTAGGTTTGTTTCTTTAATTCATAAGTTATTTTTGTAGCTTTCTGTCTCAAAGTGTTTTAATATTTATTTTATTTGTACTTGGTCCCTGTATTAGTAAAATTTTATTCGTATTTAGGTTTTAAAAAAAAAACTGTCTGTGAACATAGGCTCTGCGAACTTTAGTTCGCAGAGCCTATGTTCACGGTCGCCGAGTTAGAACGGCCGTACAGTACTTATAATAAATCTGTAGAAATGAAAATTCTGTACATTGAAAATATCAAAAAAATAAATAGCAGGGGTGTTACTAGACCGACACCAAACCCAAAAAAGTGATTAAATATTTTTGTCTGTCTGTCTGTCTGTTTGTTCAGGCATCACGCAAAAACTGCCGGTTCGATTACGATGAAACTTGGTATAATTATTTTTTAATAACCTAGGCATCACACTGGGTACTTTTTATCTCGGAAAAGTATATAAAATAAAAAACAAACTTAATTTTGCGGTTCGATCCCTAGATCCAATTACTGTACCAACCGCAAATAATTACACGCTCCACACGGCTAAGATACTATAATATTTTATCTTAAGAGACAATATCGCTCGCCATACAATTCAATGACGAAGATAATAAATAATGTTTCATATTTTCGTATCTCAAAAACTTAATAAAACCATTTTCGTCTTCTACGCGGACGAAGTCGCGGGCATAAGCTATTGTTCTATAAAATTATTTTATCCTGCCTGCTCTATCCCAGATGCCAAAAAAAAAGGTTATATCTACAATTTATATTCTCAAAACCCAAAAACAACCCGCAGCCACAAATTCCACACTGTCCCTTCCTTATCAGACAAACACCATAATCCCACTTTTCCAATCTCGCAATCTGATACCCGCTTGCCAACACCCCAATCCTACGACCATCCTTCTCCAAGCCCTTGAGGCGTTAAGACTCTGCGGGACGAGCCCGACACGACTGGAGACTCGAGTCGTCACACATAATGGTTCGGCGAGGTCACGCGATACCGAGGTCGATCGATGACACCACATCGCTTTGCACAACAATCACGCACTTTCTTTAATCTAACGCTTAATTGAGTCATCCAGACGATTTAGGGGCCACATTACTTTGATGGACGGAATTAAACGCCTGGACGTAAAAGAGATTTATTTTAGTTAAAGATACTAGTTTCTTGATTAATCTGATTAGTGAACCATTTGGTATGATAATAGAGTACTCAGTAGAGTACGTGCGGAAAGTAGACGAAGAGATGTGGGTCAAGAAATAAGATATTCTTTAAGTGTTTCCGCATTTCGCTGTATTTGCACGCGCCAGCACTTCCGTAGTGCTAAATTCTGGATCTAAATCCGAAAGTGATCCTATTAGGATAGGATGGGATAGTTTTGCAATCTAGATATTGGGTTTAAATTTCTATTGCGACAAACAAAAGAAATACACCAGCCAATTTTTGACCGGTCAATATTTTCAATTCCAGTTCCGATGGAGAGTCTTTTTGTTAATTACAAACACTAGTAGGTATAAAAGCAAACAAAGGAGACAATACAAGACCCACAACAAAGCCCTCTAAAAACAAACTAATTACACACTTCATTCGCTTAATTTTCCATAATTAATCTTCTTTACAAAACTTCATCCCCGGGTGGCATCCGCACATGGGTACACTGGCACCCCAGCTCATTTCCATCCCGTTAATATGGCACTCGCTGCAAATAAATCACCCTCCATGGAGCCCCAGTGACCCCCATAACCGGAACACGCCTGATTTTCGGCAAAGGGTTCGACGTCCTCATATTTAGGGCTAAACGTTCCATATTATCGGACGCTTAACTTTATGAGAGAATTCTACTAAGATAAAGGGCGAAGAATTTTATGAGAATTCATACCGCCCCTTAATCAAGGGTAACTTTTTTTTACACGTAATAATTAAAAAAGCGGATTTGCCTTTGAAACGGATAGTGCATTATTTGTTAATCAATTCATGCATTTTCATGCGAGTGTTAGTTCAGGTTCATTTAGGTACATTTTTGCTCATTAAATGATTTAGTGGGAAGTTTATAATCCTATAATAGTTTAATACTATTGCACAATTATGTGTTGGCAACACCAACGTGGCTTTTATACGGCTAAAGTGTGTACGCAATACCACTACCTATGTACTTGCCACAACTCAAATAAACATAAGTTTTTTTTTCACCAAATTAATTCATTTTGAATCCCAAAATCTCTTTGAAATATCCATTTCCTTTCGTCATGCTTCTACATACATACGCTACATAATCACTCGTAAATATTCGTCGCACCCGACACGGGTCATTGCCATTATTTGCCATGGCAACACAGCGCCACAGATAAATCACTGGCGCCATGATTGCCCCACTGACCCCCAATCCCCCATTACTCGATACCAAAGGGTGAGATGAGGCCTTTATTTTATTTGTTTGCTGAATTATTGCTGTAAACAATGCCTGGAATGGCTGGAATTAGAGGTTTTTTTTTTCGGGTTAAGTGGATTTTAGATTAATTTGTTTTGTGTATTTTCTTTTTTATACATTCGGAAAAGCCTGGATGAGAAGCGTAGGATTAATGTTAATGATTTGAACCTCGAGACCTACTCGCATTCACATTTTTCGTAATTTCGAACTTTTCGTTGCTAAATTATAGGTTACCTGTATTTGTGGGTTGATTGATTTATTTATCTCCATTGATTTTACTAAGTTAAACTCGTATCAATAATTTAAGTTATACAACTTGACTCTTTAACCAACCCCAGCAAGTTTTTCGCCTTCTGCAAGAATCTCAAGCCTCCTTATCTTTCTTGCAACTTGATTCATTTAAAGATATGCATGCCTCTTCAACTCTTCAAATCCTCACACGAAAGCTAAAGATAGTTATCAGATTTGCATTTTAAATGAATCTAAGCTCAAGGTCAGAATTCTTCTATCACTGTGGCCTTGAAAAGGTCAAAACGGTGCTTTGATCAAGTTTAATGTATTCAAGGGGATGGCTGGATGGAGGATGGCACTCGTATCCACGTAAGTACATTTTACACGATTATGGCGGAGACGCAGTAAAAGGGTTAATTTTGAGTCTGTTTATTTTTGAGTGTCGAGTTCTGGGTCAAGTTGATCCCTTTCTCGTTCCGGGAATGGGTTGAATTATATTTAACAGCTTTCATAATTTTGCTGGTTACATGAGAGGACTAAAAATAGACTACAAATTATATTTACCATATCAAAAAAGTACGTTATATTATTTTGAGATGGCAGATATAATTTGTTTTCTCAAGTAATTCCACTAGCCTCGGAAAGTACGTTTTGGTACTACCTGATTAAATCGTCCCTAGTTAAATCGGTTTACAGTCTCTTCATACAATGAGAGCTCGAAGAAATAAAGATTGCATCTGTGTTTGTGCATACGTACGCTTGTACACTACACTATCTTGCCTCCGTTGTTGAGGTGGCATAGCTCTTCTGCTTTTATCGACAATATTAGAAGATATTGATTATATAATTAAAATTGAAAAGTTCTCTAGCCATTACCTATATGAAGATCGCAATCCAATAGTTTCTAGTAACCCGAGGTGAATCGTAGAGCATCACGCAGTACATACATAAGCTAAATCATTTACCATGAAATAAATATGCATTTACGGCATAATCACACTAACATTGAACAGCAATAAGTTCTATTATCGTGTGCAGTAATCAGTTAGAGAAAGTGTCTGCGGTTCTGCCGCTGCGTTAGTAATTAGCAATTACGTTGCTTTAAACCAACGACAGATTGACACTCAGTAATTAATTTTCTAAAACGCTAGAGCCATTTGTAACAATTGAATTCGTTTTAGTGGTAACAATGCAACTGTTGGATTTTATTGGTGGCTCTAATTTTGGTGACTCTCTATGATAATAATATATATATAAGGTGTTAAAAAATTACCTTTAAGAATTTCGAGGGGGCATTGTACTCCTCATTATGGAACAACTTTTACTATGGGACCAAATCTGAAATCGCGAAAAAAAAAAAACAGCTGCTCCATACATTTTGACGAGTTATGCGAACACAAACATAGGGACAGCTGATTTCTTTTTTCGCAATTTCAAGTTTGGTCCCATAGTAAAAGTTGTTCATAATGAGGAGTATAATGTCCCCTCGAAATTCTTAAAGTTAATTTTTTAACACCTTATATATATATTTTCAGGGAAAGAAGGAAGGAGGGAGGCCTTTGCCCAACAATGGGTATAATATAGGCTAGATATAAATATAAAAAAGGCTGAAGTACGCTTCCTTGGTGCAGCTTTACCATTTTGTGCCTGTTGCTGTGGAGACTCTGGGCAGTTGGAGTACGGAGGCAAAGCGTTTTGTGGGGGATTTAGGCCGTAGGCTCGGGGAGGCAACGGGTGACTCCCGGTCCGGGTCGTTCTTGGTGCAAAGGATGGCCATCGCTATCCAGCGAGGTAATGCGGCCAGTATTATGGGCACTTTTGCGCCGGGAACGATCAGGGGCGGGTTGTATATTGACGTGTGACGTTTTAGACATATGTTGCGCTATTTATTATGTTAGTTATTAGTTTCTATATTGTAATATCATTGTGTGTACCTGTGTGCCAAATAAACGTGAATTGATATAAATATGTATTATAATATAAAAAATCCAGGGGAAATGGTAATAAAAATGTTTTAAAGAGCGTACTTAAGTTGTAGTGTTTCTAAAAATCGTAACTGGCAATGTTTTAAATGACTACAAAGGAATTGGACGTAGGTAATATAAGTATATACAAATTGTAAGTAAATTATTTACTTTAATGGGTCTACAGCAGTCCACAATAGTTATAGCAGAAGAAACTGGATGATTTCTTAGAAAATCGAAAAAAGTGACGCAGTCTCTTAGCCGAGGCATGTTTTTTTTTAAAAAAAGGATATATCGGTATGGATTTTAAAGATAAAGAAAAAAACTAATATTTACAAAATAAAAATTACCATAATTATGATTCGTTTAGTAACGCGCCAGGCTAGGTAAGAACCCGCGACATAAATTCATAAGTCGGGGTCGTTAGCACTGGGCCACCACTGCTCTTAATCTATTTCATCACTACTGGAAGGGAAACGGGGAAAGAAATCATCGAGAGGTAACCGGTATGTCTTAGAACAAAAAATTTGAAGATATGTTCAGTGTCATCCACCAACCCGCACTGGGCCCGCGTGGTGGATTGCGGCCCATTCCCTCTCATAGAGAAAAGGCCTAAATCTCAGCAGTAGGAATATTATAAAATTGATCACGCTAATGCTTATACTATTATTTATTTATTTATTTATTTATTTAATCATAGGAGAACCAACCAGAACCATTATGATTCATTTTAATACTAATTAGTATTTGGAGGTATGCGGAACTGGATGTATAGTCCCGTAAACCTCCGTTGAAAAGGGATACCAGACAGGTAAAATAAATCTAATATAAATATATTCCACAACGATCACATAACGCCGCCTAGTCCCAAGCTAAGCAGAGCTTGTACTATGAGTACTAGACAACTGATATACATACTTATATATTTCTAAATACATACATATAATAAATAATATACATATAGATAAATTACACCCAGACCCAGAACAAATGATAGTGCTCAACACACTAACATTTGTCCTGGGTGGGAATCGAACCCACGTCCTCCGGCATGGCAGTCAGGGCCACTAGACCAACAGGCCAGTCAATAAGTCAAATAAACTATTTGAACCAAAAATGTTGTACATTTCATAAGCCCACAAAACTGCGTAACAATTTATCGGCGGATGTTATGTCTGGTTTGGGCCACTGCCTGATAGAGGATTTCAGGCTGTTGCATACGTTCAAATCGCGTAGAGAACTAAAAATAAATTACGCGATGCAGGATTTGGGTTTTTTTTTTTTAATTCCTTTGTGACGCCATGGATGTCGCTACAAGTAGATTCTAAATTCAAACTAGTAAAACATATTGTTTTTTTTACCCGACTGCGCGACGCAAAGAAGGGTAATGTGTTTATTACCCGACTGCGCGACGCAAAGGAGGGCCCCTTGGGAAGATTTGATTGGTAAAATCTATTGATTAAGCAGTCGGCTTTTTTGTTTTTCTTTAATTTTTTTTTTTTATAAATCTGACTGTCAATGTCATCAAACTTACAATATCTACCTCACTAGAAAAAAAAACACGACACCGGAGATGTTCCCCAACATACAATCTTGTAAACAAACATAACACTTTCGCTCACAAACATAGTCTTAATTAGTATTCCGTCAGCGTTCGCTGGCCAGCAGAAACAATTACTAAGGAGAAAGTTCATCCCTGGGAGGATGGGGGGATGGAGGTGAGTGTTACATTGATCCTATATTGATGAGGGGATAATGGAGCTACATGATAAAGTACATAGGAGAAGGTAAACTCATAAGGCGTTGTTTTGCATTCAGGTGACATGGTAACTGAAAAGTAATTTAAAAATAGCATAGCATAGCATAATCAGCCTTTTAATGTTCCCACTGCTGGGACTCAGGCCTCCTTTTTCTAAGAGAGGGAAAATTTAAAAATGCTTTTATGATAATAAATGAGATTTTTTATGATAATATGAGATTCTACTTCAGAGGGTAGCTCGCCGTCCGGCCGTCTGGTAATCGTCCGGACCGAGTCAAGTCGACGACAGCACGTAATGTTACACGCGCGCCTCAAAGAGATGTCGGCAAAACCATATATAATAACTTCTCCTACAGGCCTAGTCAAGTTACGACCGTTTCGTTTCGATTCTCTTTCGTCTATCGCCTCGAGTCGGCAACGCCTCCAATTCCCATGGCTGACCACGTGACTGAGCTGATATTTCACTTCAGATGACATCATTCCCATACATTGAAAGTTTTCTACTAGCGTTAACGATTGTAGATTATCAACTTGGCTACGCCTTCAGGTTTAAAGAGAAGCGAGAGGGCGTGCCAATCCTTTACCGGCTTGCGGACGGTGAGCAATGGGTAGCTCGCCGTCCCACCGTCCAGTAACCGTCCGGACCGAGCCCAAGACGTCGACGGCGCGTACTGTTCCACGCGCGCCTCAAGAAGATGTCAGCAAACCGTAGGGGCCCAGCAGGGTCGAAGCCTACTGGGGCCAAGGGTCTGCTACTGAAAAAAGACTTGGCCCTGGCACGATAGGCAACGAAGGAACAGGAGTGGGTTTTAGTCAGTAAAAGTCTGACACTATCTTCCGCTCCGCTCAAGAGATGTCATTAAATGATTTTCCCACCGACAAAAAAAAAGGCCTTTACCGACTAAATAGCACCTGTGTCCTTCAGTTGCCCTTTGCTTACCAGCACTACAGTGTCACTTTCAGAAATTCCCAGTGGCCCTAGCGTTTAGCATAGTCGGCCTTATAATGTTCCCACTGTTGGGAGTCAGGCCTCCACGCTAGCGCCCTAGCGTTGAACATACACATATGGTTTTGTTTAATTTTATGTCAATGATGAATAGTTAATTCAAAATGTGCAGAAATCGAAATTGTCAAAACTCAATTTTATTCTTAATGCATGAAATGTATTAGTGGACTAAGAAATTTTTCTAGATTTAATTTATAATTTTGTAACTTTATTATTATAAAGGTTTTGTTCCCTTTTAGTCTCAATACCCGTGGGACCCAATGGACCTTTTTTCTTGTTTGCATTGAGTATCGGGAAAATAATGAACCATCTCTGAACCTGCTATTTAGGTGAAATAAACCCCTAAGGGATATTATGGACAAAAGATTCAAGTTCAGGATATTTTAATGGATGCTAAGTGAAAAATATTATTTGTAATTTTCTGATATTATTTTTGTTATTATTTTTAGGCTCACGCTTGACCACATCTCACCGGATGGTAAGCGATGATGTGACCACGCTAGCTTACAAGTAACCTATTCACTCTTGACTAGCTGAAACCTTATTTAACCTTTCGAATACAGTAATTAGAGACACAATGTGAGAGCGAACGCCGGCGTTCGCGTGGGGTTTAATAATAATAATTTTATTTTTAAGACTTCATGGGTCCAATGGTTAGTAAAATAAAACTTATCAACTAAAGGGTTAGTAAAAAATTTAAGCTATCAGGAAATACAGACTCCGGCTAGAAGAGATTGCACTTCTTACTGCTGTGCCCTTAACTAAAATATAATATTCCACAACATGGCAGTCTTCCGTAACGTGATAAATGTGCAAGTAATAAGGCGATATGTCTGTCGGGTTGAAAGTTATCATTAGATATTTACTGCACCTACCATGTTTTGTTTCTGCACCACCCTAAGGTCGACTGGTAGAAAAT
The DNA here is from genome assembly GCA_949316375.1 of Mythimna vitellina. Taxonomy (NCBI): domain Eukaryota; kingdom Metazoa; phylum Arthropoda; class Insecta; order Lepidoptera; family Noctuidae; genus Mythimna; species Mythimna vitellina. The sequence continues at coordinate 1,044,177 of OX438693.1, forward strand.
GCCTAAGGCATTAAGTCCGCCTTTGTACAGTGTTTATTACTTGTGCATAAAGTTTTAATAAATAAATAAATATTTCGATTTTTAATAATAAAATAGAAACTAAGTTTCCTGTTGTACATTTACATTTATTAACATTAAATTTATCGATATCCAACAGAGCACGTTTTGTACAATTTCAATAAAAACTATTCGATAAAACATTTGGTTATCAATGTTTGACCTTTTGGCACAAACTATCGACATAACTCACAAATTAACATCAAAGCTGGCCGTTAACCGTCATAATTAACGATTAACGACACAACTAACTGTGTTTTGTTATTTTTTTCGACACGCGATAGGTTCACTGTATCATTGTGTATTGATCCATTTGATTAAGTTTTACAAGATTGGTGCTCACGCAATAAATAGTTCACAGCGGCCCAGCTGGACAAGAACCTTGCGATGATCGCTCAATAGAACGGAGATGCCAAAATCATGACTTTGGCGATCGCAATAAGTAATGTAATAGTAAAATATCTATTTTATTCATGAAAAATACACGAGTATCCGCTATTACGTAACGCCAGTCTACGAGAACATTCAAGGTAGGTAAGTTAAAAAAGGGGCCAATCTCTACCTATCACCATTCAAATAAAAAAAAAACAATAAAAAAAATTAGTTCCAAATCAGTTCATAAATGACAGTTCCAAAATACAATCGAATTTAGAACCTCCTCCTATTTTTGAAATTATTTAAAAACTGCTTCCGCTTGTCCTCTTAATGCACCTTCCATCACTCTCGCCAAAACCAACCTAATCGTCACGGAACATCGACTTTTCTATAAAAAAAAATCACAATGACCACACTGACGACGTAAAAAAAGAAAAAAATAATAAAAAAATATTCCATTAAACTGACATTCATGCAATAATATGAATGAACGACTGACAGAGGAACACAATATAACCGTATTTTTTACGTTTCCATTCTAGTTTGTAAGTATCAATGAAGTAATTAATCAGCTCCCACAGAGATACTACGCATAGATAATAATTACGACTATTAACGTAGATAGATACGTTTTATTCTTATATTTAGAACTTGGAAATAGCCATTATCCTTATTGTTTAAAAAATATGAGTCATGCGATGCTGGGGAAAATCAGACATTGAAAAAATATAGGTACCCTAATTCTTTAAAAATATTTTTCTCTGTACAAAATGATTTTTCTTAGCGATAGTATGTCTATTACAACCAGCTGTCAGGCTCTTGGCAGAATGTCATTCTAACAGCTATAGAAATAGTCAACATTCTAAAATATTTGTAATCAGATAGTCTACTTTATAATATTTGTAACAAAAAGTAAGTAAATCTATTTTTTGCCTTCTATGATGATCCGCTCACAGATTCTTACTTTGCCAAGCACTCACATTTCTCAATTAAAACAATATTCAAACAAGTAAAATCAAACAAATTAAACTTTAAATCCTTATAACGTCAGTATAGCGGCCGGTATCTCCCGTTCGTCCTAACAATGATAATAACAAACCATCATCCCTCGGTAATTGTTATGATAATTACAGGAGAAGCCTCCTGAAGCCTTTTGAATTTAGCTGAAAGTGCTCAAACTGAAGTTTTAAGTGACGCTGATAAAGTTACGAATAATTTGGAGTAAGAAAACAGCAGGTAAGTACTTAAGTACGATGAGAGGCTGATGTGTTCGCGGAATATGAATAAAGGTATGTAATTTAAGTATAAAACATTTTGTGATCTTAATATACAATCGAGAGTGTTGCTTTATCTTACAATAATTTTGAGTGAAGTTGTTTTGATCATTATTAGATTAGTACATATGTACCGCCTGACTAAAACAAGTAAAAAGGATAAAACACAACAACAAACTGCTTTTAATCCATTTACCATCATTTTCCTCAACAAATTGAGTTAATAACAAACAACAAATCTATTATTAAAACCTGACTTACAGCGCGACATGTATAGAGTAATGACAGGGTGACACCCCTAATTAGAGCCTAACAAGAAAATAGTTGTCAAACTTTGGCGCGAAAGGACGCCATCTTGTAATTTTGTCGGGAGGGACCGAAATTTGAATTAGGACCGGGACATATTTACGATAAACTTTAGAGCAACGAGTTTCTTTGAGCAAAAGGACCAAGTTTTTACGCAAAAGAGAATATGTACGGTATAAAGTGATACTGTTGAAAAGTTGCGAATAAAAGGAGTTGCGTTTGTTAGTTGTCAGAAGTTTTCGGTACTAACCGCCTCGGGGAAGGTGGGAGGTGCTTTGATATTTATGAAGATCGCTTGTTGGTGATGAGGCGCAAAAAGAAAACTTGTTTATTTTCTTTCATAAGTTTTTATATTTGGAATATTTCTATATTTGGGATCGAAGGCCCAATTTAGACTATTTTGCCGTGTATATATATATAAGTTTTACGGTTAGTAAATTAATCGATCTTTCTGACGATTCTTTCAGTTCAATGAGATTCAATTTATACTGGTTCTAAGTCAAAAAAATCTGCTTCAAGAATTCTCAAAAAATCTTTACCAAAAATAAATCCATTCGTATTTCTGCCATTCCTTTTTCAAATTTAATCCTGCCTTAAACATTCTCATTCAGCCGGAGTTAGGCCGAACATTAAATAAGATTACTTACTCAGTATAAATCACCGTGGAGCCGAGATTACAGCTTACCTGTAACAAAACAGTCAGTTATCGAAACCGTTGATTAATTCGATGCAAAGCCGTCGTTACAAGGGTCCAACACGATTTGGGTTACACCCGGATAAACTATGAAATGTTTGAGCAGTAAGCTTTCGTTTCTTGTGTTTTTAAAAGACAAGGCCATTGAAACAAGCTCTGTTCCAAGTCGTACTTAGAAGAAATCTACTTTGAAGGAAATTGGTCCTTTTGTAGCTAACAACCAACAATTGAGAAAAAGACCAATTTCATTAAAGGCCTTTATTAGATGTACATTACGAGAATAATGAATATTAAACATAGGATTAATTAGAACATATTCAATATCAAAATATGATAGCTCGTTTTCACTAGTTCACAAACTAAATATTATTTTACACAAAATTATTACTCTGCGTGACAGATATTCTCAATCTACGAGTATCGATTGAGAAAACACAGACGCTCCATCGTCAGACTTAAACTTCATCAATTTAGCAAATCGAATTTGTGTTAGCAAATTCTAACTTAATCTGATCTAATCAATCAAAGAGTTTATAACTTTGGTAAATATAGGGGAGTAATGGAAAATATTCAGATGAAAATGATGTTATAATACTGAAAAATTGAATATACCGAGCTCTAAGATAACGTGACAGCAATAGGAAGGGTCTAACCCCAAGGGTATCGTTATCCCAATCGCCCTTTAGGTACCCTAAAAACAAGCTAATATTTCTACTTTGTATAATACTTTCCGCACAGAAAACTCTTTGTTTTACAAAGAAAAATTAATTTGTGGAATTTTACAATGTTTTCGATGGTCAAGCATAAGTTGCAGAAGCGACTGGATTCCGTTTTCTAACCTAACCATCTTTATGGATAATCCCTGGCTATGTTAGAATTTTATTTATTTACAAGTACTTGTACAACATTCCGGAAAAGATCCAAGACATTGTACAGACAAAACTTACAAACTAAAAAAATATAGAATGGACTAAAGGATTAGTCCATATGAAGGTGCAAAACCTTGAAGAATTTTCATTAAACGTGGAAGAAATTGCGAGAGATCTACTCGCTAACATAAAAAGCAATAGACCGATTTTTCCGAACACTAAACACGAAAATCAGAAATGAATTCAAAGCAGTCGGTAGTAAACTAGTAACCAATAAAATGTACCCAAACGTATGAAAACTGAAACTTGGCGCGTCCAATGACAAGCGAACAGAACATGACCAAGTGAAGCGTACTTGTAAATATGGATGTCCTTGACATATCTGGCACATGTCCAATATGCGTTACTTTCCCTTTTTACAGCTTGTCTATGACAAGGTCGGGGTGAATGAACTTCAAGATTGATGTTTATTTTTGTGGCATGTTCAACAGACTATAAAAGGTTGAGTGACTATCGAAATGGAATGGACCTACAGAGAGATGACGAAGGAAATTGCGGACTGAAAAGTGAACACTGCGGTAAAATACGTAAGGCTGAAAACAGGATGATTTAGTACAGCTCCTTCACATAATTATGACAGATCGTAATCATTTTGCCTATTTGGTCCCACTCAATGTTAATATAGGTATTAAACATCCTTTTCCAAACTAATTTAAGGCTACGATAGACTGTGTTGATCGATAGGAACATAAATCTGGTAATCATCGTCAAAGCACACAAGTACAGCAATCACTAGCATTCAAACTAGACCACGACATGTCTTATGATTTTTTTTCGCTTATAATGTTAACATATGTTCGATTTTGGTACGACGGATTTGGTCCGTCTGTACCAAAGTCGAGCGAAACTGCGTGACTTAGCGTAATTAGAATTAGGTAGCATAAGTTCGGACTTGCTACGAAAGAACCAAATTTATGCTGAGTCACCCCCGACCTCGGTACGAAAGGACCAAATCCGTCATACCTACCACATTCGTGCATATGTTAACACTCGATATTACAAATGCACGATGACAAGGGAGATTTCTGATGTGGAAAGAAAGGAAAAAGAAGAAATCATTCAAGGGAGCTTCCTTGCGTGATCATATCAGAAATGAAGATATCCACAAAAGTACCAAGGTTACCAACATAGCAAAAAGAATCGCAAGACTTAAGTGGCAATGGGCAGGACACATTACTCCTAGAACAAATGGTTGATGGAAACGAAAGTTTCTGGAGTGGCAAACTCGTACCGGAAGACGAAGCATTGGAAGGCCTTCCACAAAGTGGAGCGATGACCTGCTGAGCGTCGCGAGAGTCCAATGGATGCAAGACACACAGTACCGGTCGTTATGGCGACACTGGGGGAGGCCTATGTCCAACAGTAATGATGAGAAGGGAAACGTCATCTACTGGTTTCTCCCTAATTATTATAAGTATTTTAACCTATTCGGCGCGCACTCAACTGAATGCAGACTTTTTCAAAAGTTCATAGTGCTAATTTTAATTAAGGGATGTTTAATTATGTTCTTTTTTATCGTGCTTATTGGTGATCGTAAGTTTTCTATTACTTTACCTGTTTCTACCCGTGAGAACCTGTAAATGTCTCTTATACTATTGTTATTCTTTTGTTATAGCTGTTGGTTCTCCTATGATTAAATAAATAAATACATTTTGAAAGACACTGAATTGATCACACTGTCTATACCGAGATAGTTATGAATACTAAAGCTCAGCAATGACCAAGGTCAGTATATCGTCGGTCGCTGATGGAGAGCACACGTACCAAACTAGCCTGCAGTTAAACAAACCGGAAATTGTGCACTATCTCCAATATTACGACAAACTAATGGAGTTAGTATTAGAGGCACCGGCTCCGGTAACTACTCGCGCTGACCTTTCCGAACTATTGGCTTCGAATTATTGGGTTACTGGGTACTTGTAATTTAGTTATTGGTCAGGTTAGTAGTAACTAGTCGGTGGAGAGTGTTGGGAGATAACAGCTTTAATGCAAATGCTTCCGGCAAAGATTTTGATAAAGTGTAGCCTATGAAAACTGGTGAATTCACCCCAAATTGCTAAATACAGAGAAGAGTAAAATTGAAAGGATTTTATTTGCCATGCAGTGCACAGCAGGTTCATTATAAAAATAATGACTTCCAAGTCATCTTTGGTTTCTGCGTTTTTAGTTTGGTTAAAAAGATGGTCTTATATACTTTAAACTATGTTATCGTGATAATACTGCACGCTAAGAATGTCACTTATTTATGCGTAAATATATATTTTTTTAATTCTTGGTAGGTTCGCGCTTGACCGCTATCACACCTGATGGAAAGCGACGATGAGATCGACGATAGAGCGCGCTTATCTCGAAGTAACCTATTCACTCTTGACTTAAAGATTCCCGGGTTGTAGTCATCAGGAAACATAGATTCCGGAAAGAAATTCTACTCCTTAGCTGTATGCAGAATGAATGTGTTCCCAAAACGCTTTGTGCGTATAACGTTTTGTGTTAATATTTTTAAGCATGTGCCCCAAAAGGAAATGAGAGGATTCTAGGTCGACGAGAAGTACTCTATGGTTTTGATTCGATAAAACCATATTAAAAACATCAAAGATGCTTGGCTTTGTTTATAGGGAGTGTTAAAATTTCAAAAAACCCAGCATTAAAAGAATTATGTACAACTCGCTGGTTAAAAGTCATCTCGAGTATTGCAGTGTGGTCTGGTCACCTAAGTATAATATCCACATGAAGCGCATTGAACGGCTGCAAAAACGATTCTTATGGCAACTTACCTATACCAATAATATGGGTAATAAGCTCACCAAGTACCAAATAGTCGTACCAAGAGAGACTTACCGATAAATCTAAATCTAATTTAGTCTAATCAAATACCAATTTAACTCATTGTAATCAAATTGAATTTATTGTAATCAAATTGAATTTATTTTAATCAAATTTAATTTATTGTAATCAAATTTAATTTATTGTAAATAAACTTAATTTAATCTATTCTAATTTATTTCAATCTGTGCAGTTTAATTTTATCCATTAATTATTTTATTTTAAACTTTTAATTATTTATTTTTTCCAAACTCTTCATGTAATGTTCTTATTAGAATGAATTAGTTATGTTATTATCTGCGCATAATTTACAGCATGCTGTGCTTTTCTATAAGTGATGAGGCGCTTAGTGTTAAGTTAATAATGTATAAATTTTAATGTATAGCGTACTTATTGTTGAAAAGCCTAATAAATAAATAAATAATTCACTTGCGAGTGGCAAACAACCACCTTATACGGATCAACAGCCTTATCTTTAGGTTGCGTTGACTTAGAAGTATGATTTTTTTCACTGCTCCAAGGGGTAGGTATTTCTTAATAGTTTTCAGCTTGATACCACAACCTTTTCTTAAGAAACTTTTGTTCTTCACTGAGCTTTGATAGACGGACGATACAGTAATCCTATAAGGGTTCCATTATTGCTAATTGAGGCGCGGAACCCTAAAAACATAACCTTTCAAAAAGTTTTATGAAAAATATGAACCTAGATTATTTCATAATAAAGCCTTATTAGATATCGCTATAAAATGGGTACGAAATGGTAACGTCATTAATTCAATATACATTATTTAATATTTACAAACCACCCACACCGCCACTCATTATTTATCAATACAATGTTTTTAATTACCTTTCTCTGATAACGACTCATTACGAGAATCGATAACGGTAATTAAATAAATAGTTATAACGCCATTAATAAGCATGCACTTTTTGTTTAATTCCTACATAACATACTATTGTTGATAACACCTATCACAGTTTGGTTCCTGTTAGCTGATTTAATAAACGGTTTTTATTATATTTAGCTTTGTGTTGCTGGGTCAATATTAAAATTAATAAATTTATGGAAATCGCAATCAATTTGCCAACCAGTTTCTTTCTTTTAAGATAGTTTTGTCTACAAAAAGTAAACAAAATTATAAGTAGTAATCTAAATAAATCCCCACGTAACTCCCAAAAAAGTATATTTGTTTAGGTAGGTACTGTGAAACCACTGGACAATCATTGGTAGAAACGAAAAACCAATTAGAACCGTGCACTACCTACATATTATAAGTGCCCACGTAGGCTCATGTCTAATCGGCCACATCGTTGCTTTCCATCAGGCTTCGACCCTGCTGGGCCCCTACGATTTACTGACATCTCCCTGAGGCGCGTTTGGTACTACTTGCCGTCGACGAGTTGGGCTCGGTCGGGACGGTTATCGGACGGTCGGACGGTGGGCTGCCCATTGCTCGCCGTCCGCAAGCCCACGCCTACGTTGGCCGGAAATCGGGATCGGAATCCCGGCGGCGGTTGGGGCGTGAGGACAGAGTCAAGTTCAATTTTCCACCGCCGTCTTGGTCTGCCGCGCTTTGAGTTTAATTGAACTCAATAAGCGGCTCTTTTAGCCCACACCTCATCTGACACTTAAGTTACTTAAGAATAGTAGCAGAGTAGACTTTATGTGAAATTAAATATTTTGAATTGAATTAAAAGAAAATATATCAATCAAGAGCAAGAACGCACTTACAGAAATCGGAAGCACATGCCATTATTTTGACAACAACGCACACATTTTACTACATCCAACATTATTTACGTTGACCCAGAACAAGTACTACTTAACTTCGGCTGCCATCAATAAACTTAATTCCGGAAACATGGAGGAGTCACGCGAAGACATAAAGTTTGGGCTGAGCCCACTGACTGGGGCCAATAGTACTGAGCTTGACAAACTAGTTGAATTTGACAAGCAATACCTAATACCTATACGCTTATGACAATTTCCCGCAAGAACTGCAGTAAAAACTAAAACAATAAAAAACAAAAATTCATATGTTTAGGTACTTAACTAAATGTAAACCGTCTTGACATGGGCACGCCACAATTATGGCGGTAAGTCCCCTCTTTGAGGCGTGGTTGGAAAGACCTCACGGCGTCCTCACATTCCGCATGACGCAGGTCCTCACCGGACACGGTAAGTTCGGGAGGTTCCTGCACCGGATTCGTGCGGCAACGACGCCCGGGTGTCGCCACTGTGTGGCCCACCCGGAGGACACGGTAGAGCACAAGGTGGAGGTGTGCCCCGCTTGGGCAGAGCAACGCCGTGTCCTCGTGGGGGCAATCGGCGATCTCTCGCGCCGGACCTTGGTTCAGGCCATGCTCCGGAGCGAGGAGGAGTGGCAGGCGGTCGCCTCTTTCTGCGAAGCAGTAATGCTAGCTAAGGAGGCGGCCGATCGCGTGAGGCAACGGTCCTTACGCTCCAACCGCCGCCGGGATTCCGATCCCGATTTCCGGCCACCGTAGGCGCGGGCTTGCAGACGGCGAGCAATGGGTGGCTCGCCGTCTGACCGTCCGGTAACCGTCCGGACCGAGCCCAAGTCGTCGACGGCGCGTACTGTTCCACGCGCGCCTCAAGGAGATGTCAGCAAATCGTAGGGGCCCAGCAGGGTCGAAGCCTACTGGGGCCACGGGTAGTGTGAAATTGGAACCCGGGGCCCTGGAACGAAGGCAAGGAAGGAACAGGAGTGGGTTTTTAGTCAGTAAGAGTCTGACACTATCTCCCGCTTCGCCCAAGAGCGAGGATGTCATTAGGATGATTTTCCCACTCAATAAAAAAAAAAAACCGTTTTGACATGTTTGTCTAAAAATTGTATCTAAAAATGTTTACAATTAGTTATTTACCTAAACCGATGTTAGGTAATTAACTAAATTTAAATAATCTTTATACGGTTTTTTTATAAAATAAAAAGACATATCAAGATTGTTTACGTTTAGTTAAATACCTAAACCATTGGAGTAAAAGACATTATACCAAGTCAAAGCGGATTTTTTAAATAGAATTTATCAAATGACTCTTTTCTAATCTGACGCTCTAATGTGGAACGGGAGGACGGCCAGAATTTTCTGGTTAAACATGTTTAATGCTCATAAAGAAAATCATATTTAACTTAACTCCAAGCAATGAAAGTTTCTTTCGCACTGGTTTTCTAGTTAAACAAAATTAACAAAAACAAAATTCAAAAATTATAGGTAATTAATTTGAAAATAAAGTAAAAAACAATCAGCATAAAAATAAAATCGATTCAAATATTAATGTGGAAATGTGCCAATTCTAAAATATATGTGCCATTCTGATGAAAGAGGATCTACAATACAAACTACATATGTCAAATAGCCGAACAGAAATTTAACCTCGCAAAAGCTTTCGAACCCAAATAAACATAAGAAATTATTGAATCGATTAAGGGAACTGAAGACCCACCAACCAAAGACGAAAAAAAAACCAAAGAATTAACTCCACCATTCATCCACCATAAGATGAGATAAGCCCTGACGTCAGGAGTCGACGAGTTACCTCAAGCCTGAGATGAGATGAGCCCCGATCGATCGCGACCTTATGAGCGATACTAATAATATTACCAACTCGGTTAACAGCCGTGTATTTATGGTTACAGCTTTGACATTAGACCCTGGTGGTATATATAACATAGCATACTGCATAGATAAAGTCAATGATAAATTTATCTATGGCTTTTTTTTATTTATGGCTTTTGAGAGTGGTTATTGTACCCACGCATGTCAGTTGCCTGTTCCTTAATTTACTTTTCTCTTTCTTAGTCTAGTGTGACCATAGTGATTATTTTTTTTTCAAGACACTTACTCAAAAACCCGCTCTTATCCCACCGCTTTTAGACACGCAATGGACTATTTTCCGCACTAGTACAGAGAAGTGTGCATGCTCTCCCCCGCTACAATTTTATTACATTTATCGTATCAGGCTGGGCGTGTGTGGTGAGGGACGCCTCACCAGTCTTCGATCAACCCCCGTTTATTCATTTCTTCGTAAGTGTATTGAAAAAAGTCGTTTGATACACGTGCAAATTTGTTACTGCAGCCCTCGGCTCCATAACACACTCGCCTGCAGCCCATGTGAATTCCGCCTCGGTCACAATGACAAAGTTTCTGCACTAGTATCAAAATGTACTAATCTTAAATGCTCTATATCAGCGTCTATCCCCTTAAGTATTATTATTGTCACTTGCAGGGCTGATGCCTCCTTACTCTTTGTCCACATTTAGTTATTTATTATTGCTCATCATCTTACTGCCCTTGTCCATACTTGGGGTCAGTGTAAAACATTTCTTTCTTCCATTCTGTCCTATTAACCATCACGTTATCTCTGAATCCCTTTCCTTTCATATCATTCTTCACACAGTACATCCACCTTGTCTTTGACCTTCCTCTCCCTTTCTATTTATCCACATATATTCATAACTCTATTATGAAGATTATAACCGCTAATGATCTATGCTTTGTTTCCCATTAATTTCAATTTCTACGAATGTATATTCAGGGAGACCACAAACCACACAAACTTCTAATTCGCTTCACATAACAAACCTTACACAGTCCGCTAATGAGTTCAAATCAAGTACGCACCAAAAGTTTGTTTAAACAAACCTTAAATCTCAGCTAAACCTCGTAATGAGCTGAAAATCAACCGATTAACCAAATGCTAATCCATTTAATTACCGACACGTAGACCCGAATAAATCCCGCAACTATTCGGGAACTATAGATCTTTCTATCGATTACCACGACTTTCAGAACTCATTTGCATAAAATAACTTTATACATATGTTAATAAAGTACCGTAAATATTTTATCCGTCATTTCAAATGTCGATGTGGATTAGTAAACGAAGTACACTGAACCGCATTCTACTATTTCAACAAAATTATGATTTCACGCGAACTTTACACTGCATCCGTGTTTTCATTTTGTTTATCGTCCACGAGATATTTCTCACAATGACTTGTTACTAAATATTATGTTTATGATTCCGATTTAGCTGCAAAGCCAAAATTTGCGATCTTGCATAAAAATGTACCATTTTTTATCTTCATCACACTTAAACCCTTTTTTCAAATGCACATAAATTCCAACCCTATCACCAATGGGCACGCCACAATTATGGCGGTAAGTCCCTTCTTTGAGGCGTGGTTGGAAAGACCTCACAGCGTCCTCACATTCCGCATGACGCAGGTCCTCACCGGACACGGTAAGTTCGGGAGGTTCCTGCACCGGATTCGTGCGGAAACGACGCCCGGGTGTCGCCACTGTGTGGCCCACCCGGAGGACACGGTGGAGCACACGGTGGAGGTGTGCCCGCTTGGGCAGAGCAACGCCGTGACCTCGTGAGGGCAATCGGCGGCGGTGATCTCTCGCGCCGGGCCTTGGTTCAGGCCATGCTCCGGAGCGAGGAGGAGTGGCAGGCGGTCGCCTCTTTCTGCGAAGCAGTAATGCTAGCTAAGGAGGCGGCCGATCGCGTGAGGCAACGGTCCTTACGCTCCAACCGCCGCCGGGATTCCGATCCCGATTTCCGGCCACCGTAGGCGCGGGCTTGCAGACGGCGAGCAATGGGTGGCTCGCCGTCTGATCGTCCGGTAACCGTCCGGACCGAGCCCAAGTCGTCGACGGCGCGTTTTGTTCCACGCGCGCCTCAAGGAGATGTCAGCAAATCGTAGGGGCCCAGCAGGGTCGAAGCCTACTGGGGCCACGGGTAGTGTGAAAGCGGAACCCGGGGCCCTGGGACGAAGGCAACGAAGGAACAGGAGTGGGTTTGTAGTCAGTAAGAGTCTGACACTATCTCCCGCTCCGCCCAAGAGCGGGGATGTCATTAGGATGATTTTCCCACCCAATAAAAAAAAAAAAAACCCTATCACCAAAAATCATCTATATATCCCCAACCATACAACTGTACCGCTGCACCTACAAGCTAAGTGTTGCAATGAACTCTTGCGTATGAATCGCGAATGCAGATCATGAGGTGAAGGTCGGGTCAACCGCGTTGAGAGCTTGCCAGCGGCCGCGTCCGGCCTGCCAACTTTATGCGCGGGTCGTACATCACGATGATAGTGAAATTAAGATGCATACTCGTATACTACGGGTATCGTTTTCAGATTTCATTAATGATAAATAAGACTGGTGAAATTGGGCTTTAGATGATGAAGATGGTAAAATGTTTAGTGCTGTGCGTGCCGCTCGAGAACAATGAATATATTATCTAAGAATAATAATTATCTAAGTATATAAGTTGACTTTAGATTACTGGTCTACTGACGAGAATTTTAGATGAGACAGAGACGAATAAAGAAGCAGAAAAAATTGTATTTTAGATTAACCTAGTAACAGATTGAGTGGGATCTATCAAGATAGGCAAATAACTAGCAGAAAAAGGATCATGATAAAGTAATCGAAAAATAATAATGAAGAAAAGGCACAAATTGTTTTCGTTATAAGCTGTATTGATTCTGATGCACAAACTAAACTGCAGCAATGCAGTTGTAGAATTAACAACAATCAATTTAATGGGTTTACCAACCTTAGCAATTACGAAACGAGCATCCTATTACAGAAGGTTATTTACAAGATCGTCGACTTTGTTTTATTTTAGTACGTTGCCGATCAGTAATATGTATAATATCTTACCGCTGTTGGTAGTAACGAAATATTTGTCAATTGAAATGGATGATCGAGGGACTCCGCCCACTCTATGACCAAAATTTCAAAAGGTATTGTATAATTGTGATATGGTATTTTGTAGGTTCCACTTATAATATTTTTTGAACTTCCCAAATTATAAGTTCAAACGATTCATATGTATCAATTATAAACCACGGAGGTCAGATGGCGGTTGCCCTACAATCGTACCCAAGCACAGTGTCTGGCATGACAAAGGATTAAGATAATCAAGCAATCTTTAGAATTTCAATTAATGAAACTGTCAAACAAGATTTGTTATGATAAACAAAAAAATTGGCCTTACATCATCTACTTTCCCTGCAAGTCTAGGTAATAAAAAAAACTACATATAATCAAACCCATGATATACTCGTACAAAGGAAATATATCGTTTGAAACTTAAACAGTATCCATCACCAAGGCAATCAACGATCCACAAACAACACAACAACGAGTATACAATCAACTAACTAACAACAGACCAAAAGCTGTTATTATATACCACGTTACAAGTTCCCGCTTGTTAGAATTTCAATATTTTAAACGTATCTTATTAGTATAACACACAATACAGGCTGAAGATTTAAAAGAGAAATGTGAGAATAAAAACATATTAACAATTTTGTTTTAAATACTAATATGTACGACTAAACGAGTATAGAATTACTAGAATGATAGAATTACTGCGTAAAAGATATGGCTAGAAAATAGGGGACTTCTGAGATGGTCACTTATAGTAAAGTGCGAAAGGAGCAGATATATTTCATCGACCCCGAATAACTTGGAATATTCCAGAGAAGAATGACGACACGCTGAAGACATAATGATAAAGATGAAGATTTAAAAAAACATGTTAACGAAAGGAAACTAGTAAACAAGGAAGACAAGAATGCAGTGGTGGAAGTAGATAACAAGAAATAGATAAGGTTTCCTGCAAGATTGGCAATTGCAAGAAAACAAGCTGTGAAATTGTGAACTAAGCAAAAATAATAAAAGCAAACGCTGTACAAAGTAAAACAAGTTTCTGTTTGTTTTCTTTGACTAGAGAGGGAAACTTGTAGTAGCTGTTTGTTGCTTTTACTTTAAAGGAAGCTTTTAGATCGATTCAACCCTCGAGGATTCACAAAAAAATGCAGTTGGCCGAGAATTCTGAAATACAGGAAATTGGTGTTAAAGTTCTTTGTTGTACATTCCAGGACATTTTTTTCACCAGTTATTAAAGTGTTTTCAAGCTTTTCCCTAAAACACATTAGTAATAGCTGAAAAACAGATCCGGAATCTGATACTAAAGTCTAAGACCAATGACTCCAAAATTCTGTTTCAAAGTCGACCGCAAATTTTAGTTTGATATCCTGTACGGCAAAAAGTTTCAGTAAAATGTCGGCAATGACGTATAGTAAGTAATTGTGTCCTTGAAAGTCGGAAGTCACCCATGCTGATACGGAAATTAAAACCTTACGCGCGTAAAAATGTCGGCCGGGGGAAATAGAGCGATTTGTATTACGGGGAACTATGTAAGTTAGGGCAGAACTTAAGTTAATAAAAGTTGGAATTGAAAGATTAGTGCTCCAAGACAAAAGTTCAATATATTCAACCGATAATTCTAACGGCTGCATTTATATTAGTAGTATACTTGGGGTTCGAAGATTCGACTAGTACAAATTTAATCAGAAGGTTGACTTTTAACAAAGTGCTCATTAGACATAGTTAAAGTAACCATGTGTACCCAAATCTATATTATGATGTTCAAAAACATTACCCTTCTTTTGCGGTAGTCGTGTAACAATATGTATTCTGGGGAATGTATTTCAACAGTACCTACAAACACGAGTTTTTAAAGAAAGAATGTTGTCAGAAAGATTGATTTTATATAAGGGTATAGAGCGGTATTTTTTGAGTGAAGTTCAGTGGCTGTTTTAATTATTCGCAAATTGAATCCTAATGAATATTGTGATGTAAAATTGGTGTAGTTTTGTATCTCAAGTGTCTACACACTTGGATAATATGTGGAATCATTGAAATAGGAGCGATTTCGGTAAAATGTAGCTGAAAATTATTATAGTATTAACTACCACAGCGAAACTTACCGAGAAAGCTGACGCCGATACATTTGCTGCCAAATACTGCCAAAACATTAGAATGTGTTACATCTGCGTTCTAATGGAACTCAATCATAAAGTAACTGAAAACATAGTAAGTACTATTTAAACTTAACACTGGCTAAATACACAATCCGTGCGAAACCAAAATAAAATAAAAATATATAATTAATATAAAATAATAATTTGATAAGAATAAATCCTACAGTTTAACGCGCACTACGTCCCGCCTATACAGTAGCACAGCACCAAGGCTGCTTTAAAAACATTACATGTGCCTATTCTAATTCAAGATCCACATTTCGTACTATTTTGACAGTCTCATGAAGGAGGTCTGTTTTAGAATCTCTACACCCTATCTGAAGTTATCAATAATAGAATCTGAAATAGGGTACATTATAGTACTATTCTTATCAGCTTTTTTTACATTCTGAAGAGTCTTCAATTTCATAGGTCGGTTACAACATTGTCATACAGTTATTTTACTGAGATTTAGATATTTTTCATGGCTGAAGTCACACGGTATCCGATGAACTACGGTATTTCGTGTAATCCGGTCTGGAAGAGGATTCTATCTGTAATCTAAGGCTACAGGCCTCAAATCTACCTATTTGAGATATGACTTGTCGAGAAAGTAACGTCGAATGGAGTAATGTGATGTATTCAATCTGAAATCTGACTATGGTTTAGAACATTTGGGAGAATAGGAAGTTAGAAAACATAACTGCTGAACTGGAAAATATGAATAAAAAAAACCAACCATCATACTGTTGTTTTTTTTTTATTAATATTTCACGGATTCAGTTTACTACATTTCCAAGTTAGCTTAACTTGGAAATGTAGTGAACTGAACCGATTATTATAAAAAAAAACATGATACGTAGGTACTCTATTCATTTTTCGACTCCATTTATAGTTTTAACATACGCTCGAACTTGGTCCGTCCGTAGCAAGGACGAGCGTGACTCATTGAACGTACGAAATCCGTCGTACCAAGTTCGTGTGTTAACACTATTATATTGGTTGTATACGCTGCACTTTAATTGCATCACAAATTATGAAAGCGAAAGTGCACAAGCAAGAACTAACCTCTCCATTTTAGGCCACTACAATCCAATTTCCCTCAACCTCTATAACTAGTTTTTTTTAAAGCTATAACTTACTACCCACATACGACTACTATTGATACTCATACGTATATGGCTTTTCGGGATAAGAAATCATCAAAGAACTTCTCCCATTCGTGTTCTTTCAATTGCCTTTTACCTTTCAGGGCCGCAGTAACTTTTTCGAACAATCCCGCTATCCTTGCAGGCATCTACCCTAGCGGGTCCCATCCAATATGCTGACAGCTCTTTGTGGCATACGAATATATATAACACTGGAAACCAGACGAGTTTCCCGAGGAAAAGTAGTAAGTAATGTTTCAGTCATAAAAATTCTTACTGCATCTGTGGATTGAATTTAAAAATCCTTATGTGACAGCCAGAAGACTGAAAAGCATGCTCCTGTGAACAACTAAAGATTGTGTCGACTGATTCTCGTTTCATTTTCGGTGCAGCAATCTATTCAACAGCTTAATATGTAAAACAGAAGACTGCTACAAGCTAATGTGATGATAAACAATGCTTCCACTCAAGTAGCGAGCTTTCTGCAAGTGCAAGCACCTGGACTGAATTGGGCCAATGCATTCACACACGCGAGCCACTATCTTCCGTACATCAAGAGTTTGAACGTGTACTGCACTGTGTTACCAGCTATTAGCATTGTTTGAACAGCTAGTTTAGCTTCTAACTTGAGCTCTATTTTAGAAATGGAATAGCTAAGTAGTTTTGGTAGTTCGTCATGTATTTCTCTTTTATGTAGGAGTGAACTTCGCTGTTATGAGTTCGTCTGGATAACAGTCTAGCTAAGCTAAGTAAGAAGAATTGTTTGCCTGTTTTATGAAAGTTGCGGAACTGTATCTGAAAGAAGACTGCAGCAAGACAAATTTAGCTCTAACTGCCAAATATATTGTACTTCAATTTCTACGCCCAATTCCAATAGGATTGTCGTCCCAGCTTCCTAACTGTCGTCTCGTGCCTTCCTCTCCACCTCCTAATTAAACTCAAGTACGTGTAATTGAAGTATTTCAACTTAAAGTCGTATCGATCGTATCTTCGAGTAGGTTGTCCAATTAGTGACGAAGGCTGATCCTCGACATGGCGACGTGTTTGTCGGATTCTCGTCTGGGGATTAGGACGCACGTGCACGATAATGAGCTGTTTACCTGGCGTGGGAGTAGGCTCCCTCTTTTATGAGAAGAATAGAAATCACTGTTGTATTTGTTCGGGTTCGTTTGTCTTTAGATTCACAATCGAACCGGGGACAGCAAGCGTGATTGCATATCATGGTTTTGTTTTTATGAGGGGTTCTCCATTTGGATATTCATCAGTAGCAATTTAGAATCTGAAAGATTTGCCTGCCTATCCTATGACCATAAATAAATAGGTAAATGATAAATGATATTTATTTTGTAAGTAGGTTTAAAAAAACACTTTTATACGTCAATTTTTTTTTTCGTCATTTTAAACTAGATGAGGCCAGTGTTTCCTAGCTAACTACCCTGAGAAGAAACATCGAAACAAACTCAGGGGTCAAAGTCTCTTTTAAAGTCCATACAGTTAATATGTAATGGTCAAATCACATGTGAACCATGCAGATTTGTCTGAGATGGTCTTTTGAAGAAAGATACCATACAGATTTGAGTGTACCTGTCTAGTCAATGCAAGCATTTGTCAGTATTCGTAAAGCTCAACCCAGGACTACTAGTGAGCTCAACGACTTGACGAACAATGTACTTAAAACTAGTGTGGAAATTGAAAAATTTTAATAAATGTCTCACCGTCATATCATTAGCCGTTGAAACCCAGTTTTCACTTTGTAGTTGAATAATATTTTGAGTCATCCGTTAACAAATCATCCGACATTATCACGTATTCAATTGTTAGGTTATCTATAGGTTAAGTCTAGTGCTCTGTGTGCTCGACCACACACATTTCGGCGATAAGGCTATACTAAATTCTTAGCTAGTCTTTGAGCAGTTCGTGGTGAATGGAACATCTGACTAGTAAATGACTTTAGATTTGATAAGCCACAACAAAATAGACTATCTGTAAGTAGCGTTATTGTAAACTCGTCACATTTTTATTTGCCATAATTTGGTTAATTCCGTAAATTAATTTTAAATTCTGTGACAAGTTTACAATAACCCTCACCTATGTAGGTAATAGCTTTTCCTAAGGCCGCGTTCCCGCTTTGTCGTAACGGTTAATTTATCGTCAGACGACTGTCGTTCAAGTTGTATCCATAAAGCTAGAACTACTTTAGACTGACGGAAAAGTGTAACACGCCTGATTTGTACGTAGAACGACGTCGCGTGGCGTTGCGTAGCGTGGTGTACCTCTTCAGGTCTAGTTTCCATATAAAATGTATGGAGACCGACGCACCCAGATCGGCGTGTGTGGCACACGTGTGCGCAGTGTAGTTCTACCTTTATAACAACTGTTAGTCATGGCCACGACAGCGAATCGCAACAACGACACAAGATTTACCAGCACGGTTCAGTTTTGACAAATTTATATCGTTTTAGACCTATCGTGCTAGCCGTTCCCACTGTCATGACAATCTGTTGTCACCGTAAAAAAGTCGTAGACGACAGTTAAACATGTCGTCCTATATGTGTCCACCCTCCTCTCCCTCTTCTCTCTTCGTCTCTATATGTGTACTCTTTTTAAGTATATAACGCGACACATAAAACTACACGATATTATGTCGTCACGAAAAAATGGGAACCCCGCCTAAGAGCTCGTAGTTTTTAAGAAGAAACCAGCCGCAGTTTGTTTGGAAATCTAGATAGTAGTGAACGGTTGGATCGCACAGGTTGCGTTCTTTATTGTCTGCCTACACCCATGGGTATGAATGAGGCTGAAGCTTATGTAGGTATATTATGAACGTCCGATGGCAGTGAGATGAGGACCCAATCGTGGAACCACGTCTCTATGTTGAAGGTTTTATTTATCGGTACATATTATAAGACAAAGTCCCGCATCTTTCTAAACAGATTTCCACGTAGTTTTCACCAATAGACAGAGTGATTCACGAGGTAGGTTTGGTGTACCCATACATATATTATTGTAGAGAGCAGAAAATTTCTGACACCAACCAAAATGAAACTAACGACACATTTCAGAATAAAAAACAAAACCTAAATATTATCACATTAAACAACGTTCAAACGAACCGGGAGAGGTTGGAAAGAGTCCACAAATTCCCTCTAATGAGGCAGGTATTTTGCGGAGGGCTCTCGTATTTAGCGAGTGGAGTGTCCCTTTGACGGCCTCTCGTGTTCGCGCCCTCTGCCGGAGCCACACTAAGAGCAGCGCCGACGGAAATGATGCGGTTTTTCATATTTGCTGATTGTTGGTACGACTCATAAAATTGGACGAAAAATTGCATTGCTATTTAAAGAACAGTGAGGTGCAATATTTTACTTTTTAAACAAACCAAATATCATGCCTCTATTGCTCGAAGAGTTTGGTATACTGTCCATGGAGTGGCTACGTCGTGCCGTCGTGTCGTAGGCGCTTCGTCGACAGTTTCTAGTTTTGTGTGTAAGCTGTGAGTCTGTACACCAAGAGTATAATGACGAATACGCGTCTACGAAGCTACGCGTCCGTGTACAGTACCTACGCCTTAGAAACAGACGACAGGCCACAGAATTGCAATCAACAGTCAATCTAAACTCAATCTTTCAATTTCATTAAAGGATTTCCTGCATTCTGACACAAAAACTTCAGGTTACTGCATCAAAGTAAGTAATAGTACTAATTCACTACTATTTGTAAATACAGCTCCGTTTATATGCGAACGTATCCATCACCAGAATAGCAATATGGCGATAACATACCAACATTAAAACGACACGTGGTTAGCGCTATATGGACGGTCACAGTTCAAACATAGGTACAACACAGTTGTAATAAAATAGTACATTTTGATACAAATGGAGTAAGATTGTCATTGCGACCGGGTGGAATTCTTATGGAGACTCGGCTGCAGTGACAAACCACTTGTATCAAACGATGTTTTCCAATACACTTACCTACTTACGGAGAAATAAATAAATGGGTGTTTACCGGCGACTCCCGGTAGCTGCGCGGCGCCCAGCCTGATACGATAAATGTGTATGTGTGTGATTTGTGGCAGGGGCGAGCTCGCACACTTTTCCGCACTAGTACAAACAGTAAATTGCGTGCAAAGCGGCAGGGATAGGAGCGGTTTTCGAGTAAGTGTATTGAAAATATACAAATAAAAGAGATTGATTTACCTACCCTAGATCTCAAATATATAGTGTGCCCAGTATATATTTACAGTTCAACGGAATCAAGACGATGAGCACTATGTTTATACAGTATTATATTGTCAAATTTTTAGACGTATGCAGTCTACGAATTCAACTAACCAATTCCACCGCCTGCTAAGGCCGACTGACTGGAATTTGTACGTACGTCCTACTACACCCCAAGTAAACCGTAAAAAAGCTAAAAACTTACATTCAACCGAAAGCAATCATTTTTTCAAAAGACATGAAGACAGAGTGGAAGTAAATGTTATATTTTCTTCCACTCTGTTCAAGCTGCCATGAGCAAAAGCAAATCCACAAGGTTTTTAGTCTTCACCCTCAAATAAATTACATATAGTGTTGCCAAGACAGATATAAACCAAAACTTGGAAAATATGCCAAGGTTAGTGGATCCTAGAACACAAAATACAGCCTCATGGATTGTGGAGGCATGCCAACAGCGTCGACTTAGCCTTGAGTGAGATTCTAGATCACTATTTATGGGATACAGGCTACATCGATACAGCTTAATTGCTTCTTGTAGCAGTTTCCGTGAATCCTATATCTCTGGTTTAATAGACAATTGGTAGTTTAGCTTTTATGCTTGAATAGCAGTGTCACCCTCATCATTTCTTTATGTTGTCTTGATTCTATTTTATTTGAGCACAAGAATAGTGCATTTAGGAACGGAGTTGATAAAACCTTAAGTATGAAGGAAGAACAAAGTAATTGCTTATCGGCTATTTCATTGTTTATTTTAACCAATTTTAATAACAGTTTTTACACTAGGAGACATCGAGGGGATACAGCAGTATCATGTATCACAAGCGTTTTTGAATTCTGACTGTAATTAAGAATTCCGTCAACTTCAAATCTTATTGTTTATTGACCTGGGGATCGTTATGAGTATCATAATAGTCAAAGTAGTTTATTGGTAAGGGATTCTTCTTCTTTCTTCTTGAGATCAGTATCGGGATTGACCTTTTCGGGGATCCTCAACGTTTTCAACCAGACGGTAGTGACATAAGTCTTAAGAGTACGTTTCGGGACCCTTTATTACAGACCTACTCATTGGAAAAAGTCAAAAGATTTTCACGTTTCCGAAACTCTAAACTTGCTAGTTATAAACCATGAAAAAACTGTCACAAATCCAATTCCCTTAAAAATAAACCTCAGTCAGCAACACTAGTTGTTACAATTACGTTACTACAATATAATTTATTAGCTCATTTTCCTAATAGTGACGGCATGTTCCTAAAGTGTCGTGTCATTTACGAGGTCATAATACTTCGACCAATTTATTAATCACTAACATATACGGCCACCGCTTCATAAAATTAGTGGAGCTAATAAAATATTAACTAGCAAGGCGTCCTTTACTTGAGTTAACTGCAAATGTACTGGCTATTCTACCTGCACTAGTTTGGATTTTTCATACTAAAAAATTGGTGAGTGTGCGTGGGAATTGCATGACTTGATTCTGCCATCTCCTTTCTACCATCGGACAACCCGACGAACAGCGAGTATCCACCCTTACGTTGTTGAAACTTCAACGGTCCGGACTAAGCGTTTCGCTTCGTCGTTTATACCGCGTACATCGAAGGACTGGAACAATTTGCCTGCTGGGGTCTTCCCGTCCAACTATAATTTAGGTGTCTTCAAGGCTAGAGTGAATACGCTCTTAATAAACTAGTGCGCCTGACCATCAATGATTGCATCTCCGCTTACCATCAGGTGGGATCGCAGTCAAGCACTGGTTTATATCAACTAAAAATAAAAATAAAAAAGGATTCCGGTACTCCTGTTTTTGTAAAAAGATTTGTGACAGGATATTGATTGATTCAATATTTTCTTGAATATCAAGCTATAACAGAGGTATAGAAAACTCTTACTTGAATTGTTTCAAATGGGAGGTAGATTACTTTTGAAACTGAAATAACATCAATTCCGTGTGACTGACGGACACTGACTGATACGGAGACGATTCCGAAAATTAAAGCAAACAAACATTGCAATATAAACCTTAAGCAAAATCCTTCAGTATGATTTTACCTTTTCAGCAAAGAAACCAAGTGAAAACACAAACTGCTTACAAACGCGATTCTCAAAACCGCAAGTCGCAACATACGGCAAGACAAGACACGATTGCCGACTAACCCGAACACAAACGAATCAAGAAACTGCCACACTGCTTGCCAATTCACTTCTACATCAAAAATTTCCTTTCACCCTTCGATAAGGAAGTGAAGGCATCCTTTGTCTCCCTTCCACATAGTAATGTAGGTCGCTGGAATATTCTGACAACTCAATTGTGTGGATTACACTCGCCTTCTGAATTTTGCTCTGATGTCAGAAGACTGATGAAGTAATATTGTAGAAATTGTTGTTATTCCAGTGTGAAATATTACGTCAGGTTTATTTCGTGTATCACTTTTTTATGTGGAGGCATTTTTGTAGAAGCATTACCTCAATTTTTACTGACAGGCAAAGATTCTGAATTATATTTTGTAGACACGATGATGAATTCTAGAGTTTATGGAGAATTGGAAATCAAGCGAGTGTCAATCCTATTATAATATTCAATATATTTTTTCCAAGGCACTGACTCTCAGTCCACACAGTCAGGTACTTCGTCTATGTATAGGTAACCTAAACAAGATGAGAGGCCTCTTTATTTTCGCCTGAAGTCTACCCACTCAGGCGTACCACATAAACCCGGGTACAGGAACGTGAAATCGATAAGTGTCCGCATTTAAAACAGCCAAAGATGGTTCTAGAAGCGATATTAAAACAAAGCCAGCAGAAGAAAACTTGCGATATTGGATATTGCAGTCCAGACAAAGTTGGACAGCGTTTGATGCGCGATGCTTGATAACAAACTTATACATATCCTAACTTCAGGCACACTTGCCTGCGCTACTTGCTAAGTTCTAAGATATATGTCATCTACTAGACACTATCTGTGTTACATATGAACTTCATCGAGATGAGAATAACCTAGTTAAATGTAGACGGTTTGTATTAAAGCTTCCATTTAATCGACTATTTGCATTTCGCAAATACGCATTACAAGTTTCAGAAAGCCTAAGCAAGTCTTTAATCAATATCTGCTGGTATATGAGTATGTACCTACTAATTCCGTGCTCTGCTCCAGATGTGACTGGTCAATTAAAATATTTCAAGACTTGACGTTTAGTTTGACATCATATAAATATTCCAGATTTGAATATCTTTTTCATCAAAGGTTGAGTTTCGTTATCAATATTGATACAGATATACCTATAAACTTTTACAAACAGATCGTATTCATGTGCAAAAATAAACAATAAACAAAAATTTCATCGGGCAGCGTACAATATTTGCAACTTGAATGTCCGAAGCAACGGTATGCATGTCCCTGATATGAACAGAGCTAACAACTATTATTTATTTGTACGGCTCCCAGCCGAATTCGATATTAAAAGCAAATATTTGTTCAAATGCTTGCTTCCGATACACAACTACAGTGACTATGTTGACATATGGCGGAAAAGGAAACTAAATTCAAATGTAAATACTGAATTTGACATTTTGCTATCGTTTTAATTTGCATAGAGCGCGGCCATCATTTGTAAAGATATACCGGGCACACTATACATGATAATAGTTTTGTGTATTAGAAACGGCGCGGTTATCACCACACGTGACCGCACTGACGCTGCGGATATGTGCTAATCTTTGCACAAATTCAGATAACGCATTGTCTGCCATTGTCAGCCTGTTGTGAATTGTGATCGACGTTTTTATGCGTGTTGTTGGGAAAATCAATATTTGCTCAACAGGTTTCATGTTAGCAGAATGTACCTACATACACATATACTGATTATTTTGCTTCATGAATCCATTTCTTTGTTAGGAATTTTAGAATTTTCAGGATTTCTGAATCCTTTTAGTTACTTAAAAAGCAAAAATATCTTAATTATGGCACTAAAATCTTCAATCGCCGAATCTCGTGGTACCTGTAGGTTTAAATCTAAGATTGAACAACCCATAATGCTTAGACCCATTAAGAATGGAATGCTGGTGATTATTTCAGTCACAAGTATGAGGATAGCAAGAGCAACCCACGCTACTTACAAGAGAAATAAACTCCAGTTGGATATTTGATCCTTTTTTTATTTTATTTATAAAAGTAACTTTATTAAATATTACAAATACAAATAATTTTTCAAATCTGTTCAATGTCAAAATTAGAAACCTTTCAAATCAGGTGGCAGGTGAAACTGTCAAGTAACAGAATAAGGATGCACACACTGAAATGTGACGTCACCGCCATTAGGTTACGTGTGTACAAAGGAGATAGCGAGATGTTCCCACCACGCCCCCACTCTTTCTCTTATCAATATTTGAAATGCTTTTTAATGCTATTTCCAGTTTAAATATTGCACATACCTAAATTAACACATGTAAATAAATTCCCAATTGGAAACTTCGATTACATTTCTCTTGATAATAGCTTGTCAAACTAATCGTTTTCAAACAGCTTTACTAACATAAGTACCTTCCCATTTGTTAAACAAAGCCAATATTACCACAGTGTAACATGTTACGATTG
Source organism: Mythimna vitellina (assembly GCA_949316375.1). Taxonomy (NCBI): domain Eukaryota; kingdom Metazoa; phylum Arthropoda; class Insecta; order Lepidoptera; family Noctuidae; genus Mythimna; species Mythimna vitellina. The sequence goes on from OX438693.1 coordinate 1,069,443, forward strand.
GGTAGTTAAGTAATATTTGTTTAGCCAGCTGCTAACTGCTCGTGACGGTGTCATGTGTACACGCTGTGGTATGTCTACCGCGCACCTTCAACCGTGTGTGGGTAGATAGTTATAGTGTCTTTTCATTCTTACAATACGCTCCAAATTAGAATAGGATTGATTGCCATGTTGTGACGTCACGTTATACTGTCAAATTGAAGAATTAATAGGGTGAGCAAAAGAAGAAATGTTTAATTTATTTACGAACTGTTAACGAAAAAAGTATAAACAGAATCCTGTTTTTCAATTTTGCCCAATTTCTTGCGATCTGACAATATGACGTGATGTCACAACATGGCAATCGATCCTATTTTTATTTGGACCGCATTGTGCCTGAAGATAGATAATTAGGTTTAATAGGCCACGGACTCGTAGCTTTATAGACGGAGAAGAGGACAGAGTTTCATAGTTTTGTATGTAAGCTTCACGCAGGCGTACACCAAGTGTATAATGATGAATACGCGTATAAGAAGCCACGCGTCCGACAACAGTAGGCCTTACTTTTATCATTTTAGTAAACCCTCGAAATCACCGAAAAAATCGACTAGGTTATTAGGTCATTCATTGATATCACTGACCGGCACTGGAATTCGAAGCGTTACTAATATCAATGTCACCTAGTAGGACTCAAAGTCATTACATCTTCATTTTTAACGATTGTATCACTGCTTACCATCAGGTGGGATCGCAGTCAAGCACTAGTTTATATCAAATTTAAAAAAATCTTACATACACACATACATACATACATGACATAGTATAAAACAAAGTCGCTTCCCATTTTCTGTCTGTCCCTATGTATGCTTAGTTTTTTAAAACTACGCAATGGATTTTGATACGGTTTTTTAGTAAGAGGAAGGTTTATATGTATAATACATGCATAATATAGTAGAGAAACAATGATAATTTTAGAGGTTTCTAATGTAATGTCGTAAATAAACACATTTTTTTGCGCTTACATTGCAAACGTTGGCTGAACCCTAAGAGATAGATCAAAATAATGTATTACAGTATTGTTCACTTTGAAAAGGTCTACAAAAAAGTAGGCGATAGTATATGTCTATCTCTTTGGGATAACCCACAATAATCATTTTTTATCCTTTACTTTTTACGAGAAATAATGATAAATGATAAATGATATTTATTTTGTAAGTTGGTTTAAAAAAACACTTTTACACGTCAATTTTTTTTTTGTCAATTTAAACTAGATGAGGTCGGTGTTTCCTAGCTGACTACCCTGAGAAGAAACACCGAAACAAACTCAGGGGTCAAAGTCTCTTTTAAAGTCCATACAGTTAATATGTAATGGTCAAATCACATGAGAACAGTGCAGATTTGTCTGAGATGGTCTTTTGAGGAAAGAACCATACAAATTTGAGTGGACCTGTCCAGTCAGTGCAAGCATTTGTCAGTATTCGCAAAGCTCAACCCAGGACTACTAAGGAGCTCAACGACTTGACAAACAATACCAAAGAAAGGACATTTGGGTAGGCCGCAGAATATACTCAAATTGCCAGACATACGTTAAAATTACTGAAAAGGAAAAAAAAAAAAGGCAATGGCTTATTCACAAAGCAATTTTAAGCAATACAGCATTCATCCTTATCCAATTAAGTACCTTAAATACATTGTGTATTTAATATAGCTCAATATGGCTCTTTTCAGCATATATGTAATTAAATGAATATTTTCGAAGATATTACAGATTTAATATGCAGGGGACATAGCAGTTGCTGCTCCTCATAAAATGGAGTTGAAAGTAGGTTGTCTTGTTATTTTATTTAAAAACCTAAACCCACCTAAACTTTACAATAGCTCGCGTTTGCTGATAAAATAACTAAAACCTTTCATAATAGAGTGCACAATACTTATCAGATGTGATGAAGATGTATTGATTCCCCGAATTCCTCCGATACCATCGGATTTACCGTTCCAATTTAAACGCCTATAATTTCCGGTCAAGATATCTTTTGCAATAACCATTAATAAACCGCAGGACTTGTACTATTTCTTATTCTGTACCGCATGGTCAAATTTTCAACGTTACAGGCTTAGATTTGAGCGCAGAGTGTTTTTCACATGGCCAATGACATGTCGCTCTTTCAAGAGTAACATCTAAAGAAAACATGTTTGTCAAGTATTGTCTAATAACATAAAAGCTGTTAAAGTTGTATATAAAAACATTCTGTAATATTTAGTATCAGCATTGCACCCGTGCGAAGCCGGGGCGGATCGCTAGTTTATAACAAATCATTTAGTGATGTTGGTACATTATGTCAGTGTGTAAGTACACCGTGATTGTTCAGTGGCTTCAAGCCCCACAATAATTACATTTCCTCCTATTGTTATGTTACTATATGTTCTGTGTATATTGAATACTGAATACATAGGCACCAATCTGGCTATCTCTTTTGTTGTACTATAACCTACCTATATAGCATAGCATAGCATAGTCGGCCTTATAATGTTCCCACTGTTGGGACTCAGGCCTCCTCTCTAGGAGAGGGAATGGGCCGTAATCCACCACGCGGGCCCATTGCGGATTGGTGGATGTCACATGTCTTCGAATTTTTGGTTCTAGGACATGCCGGTTTTCTCACGATGTTTTCCTTCACCATTTTGAGAGCCGTGATGATGAAATAAATTACACAAAGTAATGGGCCTGGCTGGGTTTGAACCCGCGACCTACAACTCGTAAGTCGGGGCCGTTACCATTCGGCCACCACTGCTCTCAATTAGGCCACCACTGCTATCTCTTTGATTGATTGATTGATACGTAAATACTTTGATTGATTGATTGATAAGTAAATACTTTGTCGAACAAACCCTTCTCTATTTTAAAACAGGTTTTTTTTTTTATTGGGTGGGAAAATCATCCTTATGACATCCCCGCTCTTGGGCGGAACGGGAGATCCTACCTATATCTGTCTATGCAATTAGAACGTAGGTAATATTATATTCTTCTACAGAAAATACTAATTATTAAACAAACACAGTTATGTATAAATAACTGTGTTTGTTTATTAAAATAATAATTATTATAATTATGAACTCTACATCAAACAAATTAAGAAAACTATGTTAGGTAGTAATAACGCAGATATAAAAGTAATGTCATCCGACAAAGCGCTTCGTATTCGGAATATTAAAAAAGATTCGTCGGCACGTTCCAGTTATAAATCGGATCTGTTTTACTTAATCATTGCTGAGCCGCATTATAGTCTGTGCCCAGCACAATACATCCGGTATTAAAAATACGCGTTTCGCGTTTTTCCACAGATAATAAAATACAAAAAATAAAACAGAATAGCGATAAATCTATAGGTACTTATTCGCCTTTCCCAAAGTAGGTTTTTTTTTGGGTGGTAAATTCATCTTATTATAAATCTCGCCTTGGGCGGAGCGGGAGATAGTGTCAGACTTTTACTGACTAAAAACCCACTCCTGTTCTTTCTTTGCCTTCGTCCCAGGGCCCTGATTTTCACTTTCACACTACCCGTGGCCCCAGTACGCTTCGACCTTGCTGGGCCCCTACAATATGCTGACATCTCCCTGAGGCGCACGTGGGCTCGGTCCGGACGGTTACCGGACGGTCGGACAGCTTGCCACCCATTGCTCGCCGTCCACAAGCCCGCGCCTACGGTGACCGGAAAATCGGGATCGGAATCCCGGCGGCAGTTAAGGCGTGAGGACCGTTGCCTCACGCGATCGGCCGCCTCCTTTGCTAGCATTACTGTTTCGCAAAAGGAGGCGTCCGCCTGCTACTCCTCCTCGCTCCGGACCATGGCTTGTACCAAGGCGAGATATCGCCGCCGCCGATCCCACGAGGACACGACGTTGCTCTGCCCAAGCGGGGCACACCACCATTTGCTCCACCGTGTCCTCCGGGTGGTCCACACAGTGGCGACACCCGGGCATCGCATCCGCACGAATCCGGTGCAGGAACTTCCCGAACTTACCGTGTTCGGTGAGAACCTGCGTCATGCGGAAGGTGAGGACGCCGTGAGTTCTTTCCAACCACGCCTTAAAGAGGAGACTTACCGTTCCCAAAGTAGGTATGTATTCATAAAAGACATTATTTATTTTATTTGAAGTATAGTTATTTTATACCTACTGTAGCCCTCAAGTAGAACGTCTGCATAGATAAGTTTTAATTATTTTCAGTGACGCAGTGCACTACGCTAAAATGTAAGACACCCACATTGGCATTACATTCATCCTCATTTTAGCTTTACTGTATCTGCAAACCACAGACTATGAAATACTGTTTTAATTTCATTACGAAAGGATGTACAAAAAACTCATAATACTGCTGTTCGAAATTCGAATGACTTCACTAGTCGTCTTGATTTAATAGTGCTGCGACTACGAATGTGATTAATAAAATAACAGATTCGAATCGTTGACTGTATTAATTAGGAACAATTAGGATGTGATACAGATTTGCAGTCTGTTCATAAAAAAAATAGTATGAAGTGCGAGAATAGTTCAGCATCCATTTGAAAATTATTAAATGGCTGACAGGAATACTTTGAACAAATCTTTTCCTACGCATTAGGAACCAAGTTCATTACAAATCTTTAAATTAATTCATTTAAAAATTAAGGGGATATTAATTAAACATTTTCCTTGACGGCGCCACTGTGCCCACGCGATAGTAAATTTGAAGATATAATAATCTGATAAGATCTTTCAAAATTAAATTAAGTATTCTATTTCAGAACTGAGAAATTACACAAAATAATATACCTCTACAGAAATATTTCGTTAGGTTAGGTAAGACCTCTTTATTAATGAATTCGGAGTATCAAGGCTAATAACACTTAAGTCTGCGGCAGGGGCGCCGACTCCGTGGTCTATAAGTAATAAATAGTAGGTGCCGAGCACCCCTGAGAATAGACATCAAGAAACAGATCAGTAATCGCCTTTTAGGAATGGGCGTTTTTTGATTACCCGACGAACCGTTTAGCGCAGTGGTTTAGAGCGCTGGTTGAGACGCAAGGGTTGCGGGTTCGATTCCCACACCAACACAAATGTTTGTTGATGAAATAGATATTTGTGTTGGGTCTGGGTGTTTGTGGTACCTTCGTTGTTTCTGAATTCTATAGCACAAGGGAAAACCTTAGTTTGAGACCAGGACAATGTATGTGATGTTATCCCAATTTATTATTATTTATTTGTCGGTTGATCAGTGTGCATTTCTCTTCTGACACTTCGTCACTTTTTCGAGTCACCAAATGAGCATGAGCACCCATGAGGGTTTCTAAAAGTCAGCGCGCCTGGTCTGCGGTATTGTTTAAAAGAGTTACCATGTGGCCCTAGAACGCAAGAGGCGACTGAAAAGACACAGGTGGATTTTAGTCCGTAAAAGTCTGAAACTCCCTCTGGCCCAACCCAGAGCGGAAAAGTTATTTAAAAACGGGCAAATAACACCTCAACGGAGAACTTTCTATTACAAAAGAAACAAAATGACTGTCACTTTTACGGGTTATTTAAAAAAAATGGCTAATAACTATATTCTAGTTTTGAATTTATAAAGTGCTACACCAGATTTAATATGCATAGCTAGTTTTATTTTGTATATTTCTAAGGTAAAGGCGTTATGAAGTTACTGGAAATACCTAGGCACCTATAATTTTGGCACTTAGGTAGGTACCATTATTACATTCGAATGAGTGGCGATCAGAAAAATTTTCTTCATGAATGTTCTTAGAAAGAATGAATGTTTCATAGAACAAATCGAGTGACCCGCCTTCGTTCACTATAATCAAGCTATCGTAATTGCGATCACGTTCGACTGTGATTTACGATGCGAGACAAAATATGTGGGGCTATATGAAAATAACTGTTATAATAATATACACAACTATCGTCAATGACCGTGTCTTATCGTTATAAATGTCGTAATATGCATACGATATATTACGTCACTATTACTTACTTCGTTTTAATTCACGGGTTTTTTTTAATTTTGGTCTAGGTTATTGGGTATTTTGGGCACGCCATAATTATGGCGGTAAGTTCCCTCTTTGAGGAGTGGCTGGAAAGATAACACGGCGTCCTTACCTTCCGCATGACGCAGGTCCTCACCGGACATGGTCAGTTCGGGAGATTCCTGTACTGGATCCGTGCGGAAGAAACGCCCGGGTGCCACCATTGTGTGGACCGCCCGGAGGACACGGTGGAGCATACGGTAGAGGTGTGCCTCGCCTGGGCAGAACACCGCTATGTCCTCGTGAGGGCGATCGGCGGCAGCGATATCTCAAGAAGGAACTGGAGTGGATTTTTAGTCAGTAAATTCTGACACAAACTCTCGCTCTACCCAAGAGCGAAGGATAACATTAAGTAGATGATTATCCCACCCGAAAAAATGACATAAACGATGACAAATACCAATCGGCATAATAGCATTCGGCCATTAATGGTGCCTAGGTATTATGTACATATTGTCACCGTAAAATTGTAAATACCGTTAGCCGTTATAATCTATCTCGCGGGATTATGAACTATAGAAAGACTGTGAACCGTACAATTTAACGCATTATTTTTCATATACAATATTAACGGCGCTGAATAGCAATTTACATGTACTTTCATTTATTCTGACTGCAAAGGCAGGGATTATTATTGTAGAATGTTATTTCAAATAATAAGAAACAACCTCTTCTTTAAAGTCAAAAAGTTTCTCAACGGCAAATTAATTCAGCTGGGCAGCATAAGCTTTGGACACAAACTTTGTCAAAAGTTGTTCTTCTACTTCGACTTACTTCTGCAGGCCACACTAAAACTAACGAGAAATAAGACCTTTTTAATGAAAAAAAAAAAACGCATGGCTAAGTGCGATCAGTAGCTTGTACTATTTCTTATTCTCTGTCAGTGGTACTCAATTTTTTCGGTAGTTATGAAGCCGCCACATCCGTATCGAAACAATTGTAATTCAACACGAACCCCGGTAATCCTCGTCAAGTCTGCAAATCCTTCTGGACAGTGACCACAACATCCAGATTAAATATGATACAGAAACTGGCGTAGTTTATTGATGACTGGCTTAGGATAGGTCGGCACTAGACACACGAACATACGTCATGAAGAATTGCTTGTCTCCCAAATCCAAGAACGTTGTATCTAATTTATCACTGTTCCAATTTGGAATTTGTAACTGAAATCCCAGGTGTACAGTTAATTAAGTTAGTAAAGATAATTATTCCCTAGTCTTTGGAGTATTTTGGACCAATTAATACCAGGCCAATTACTTACAACTATTCTAGAAAGTGTTTTCGAAGTAATTTAATATTTCTGATCAATTGATTACCTCTTTCGACGGGTGATGACTGAAAATGAAAAGATAATAACACCATAATGGGCCATCTCGAGCCATTTGGATGGTAGAGCCGATCAGACCATACTTTACAGGCTCAAAAGCCGTTGAGTAGATTTTGATGTGCTTAACATCTTAGCATTCTTCGTAAATGATCCCGAAATTGTTTCATAAAGACCCTTCGCCGTCATTATTGTCAACGAAATGTCTTCAAATACGTCATTAATAATGAAAAAGAGATTATTTGAGATGTGCTGGGATTATTGACGATAAAGTTTAAAATAATACCAAAGGTATTTTATGACCTTGTTTTCCTTGTTGTTGACATTGAATAATATTTGTTATTTAATTATAAAACAATTTCCTTAACGCAATAGCTTGCGTAATACATGGAATATAAGTTGTACTGTATGCACAGCAGAATTATTACGTGTACAAAAAAAAAGACCATTCATAAAATGATGAACTAAATACGAAAATAACTAGTCTGGGTGTCGGACCTTAATTAAATGAATCACTAACACAATTCCAAGATAACAATGGATAAATCCAATTCTCCTTGTAATTACGTATCTCGAGAGAGCAGTGGATAATGACTGCTCGTCCGTGTGCCACCTCTCTGCGAATAACGCTCACTACGACTGATATGTAAGGCGTATCATAGTGAAACTATTATAACTGTTATTTGTGTTACGTACATCACTATCGGATATAAGTGTATCTTTTTTCAGTACCTATTGTAGGTACTATGACGTAATGGTATGGAAATTATGTTTTTTAGAACTCTTTTGGTTTTAATCGTTTCCTGTAATTTTTGTTTCCTTCAAGATTCATAATCAAGGGAATCCCTTTTTAGGGTGGAACGAGTAGATTCTCTCCTTTACGCGACCCTTCGGTGTTTTTTTTCTGCAGCAACGAAGGAAATCCTAATGCCCGTGTACACGTGGGCCCAGTTTTGGCCAATCGCCATTGTTTAACCGGGGTTTCCCGGTTTACACAATGGCTAAGTATGTCGATTGGCCGAGGCTGGTAAAGCGTTAGCTTTACATACTCTTTGGAGGCTGGGCCCACGTGTAAATGGGGCATAAAGTTTCGCTTTTTTTTGTTGATCTTTGCCATTTTGTCTATGATCTATGCCACACTGACTTTTGTCGTATAATGATTTACTTATGTTGAATCGTTTGCTATATGTAGATCTTTGATATTCGTAATAAATCATTCCGAAGGACCACCTTCAAAGCTTCAGCATCAACATAATCGTTCCAATTTCCTTCTGAACACAACGAATATAATCCCACAATGTTCAGTAAAGTGAAAATATCGCATCAATCATTGATTTTCCCGTTGGTTTAGCCCACAACACACAATATAAAAGGATGTATTCAGAGGATGTGTGGCTGTAATATTTATCAGCCATGCAGCGGTGGAAGATAACAGCGATATACGGGGAGCTGTTATCGTGCTCAATTTACTACATATTGGATAAACCTTGCAGAATGCAGCTTACTTTACTTGGTCATACTGCGATGTTATTTTTTTAGTTGACGTGAATTTCTCTCCGAAGTTTCGAGCTTGTTACCCTTAATACAGTTTATTTAACTAGGTGTTTTCGAAGAATTACAATTGCTTTTCTAGAATCATATAGCTAGATTAGTCCCGCACGAGACCTTTGCAGAATTTTTGCCAGAAATATTATAATTTCGCAACAACGAGGCGTTCCTCAAGGTAAAATATTAGAATCGCGTTTAATTTTGGAATTATCAATGAGTCAGTAGTTAGAATCGAAGTCCCTGTCATAACGATAACTTATTCAATAGTTTAAAAACCAGTTTTAATAAATAATTTATCTGATAAATCCTTTTGTTATGAGTCACCGTTGCCCCGAGGCTGTGGATCGGGCAAATCCAGCTGTGAACTCATGTTTGCTTACATCATATCGTATTAAAAATAAATAGCGACGTGCGTGGAATGACATTGTTTTCCTTTTATCTTTGTTACTAAACATTAGCCGATATTCTATTAACTACTAAGTATAGAACACGATACAGAGTAGCGAGTTTTATCTTTGATGAAATCTACAATTTATCTTGAGTTCCTGACTTCATTTATCAGCTCCTGGCTGAAATATTCTTCTCAATACCTGTATTACAAAAGGAACAATGCTCTACTTTTACTATAGATAGGTTTAAGTAAAGGTTTTCATATTTATTCATTTCAGGATTATGGAGAAAAGGAAAACCGTCAATAGCTACAAAACAATTGGCGAGGGGGATTTAAATACAACAACAATACGTCTCAGAGAGTCGTTGTTCAACTTTTTGCCACAAATTCGCGAAATCCTCATAGAGGTCATGAAAGAATTATCCAACGAGAAATTGTTTCTTGGTTCACAAAATTGCCTCGCACCGCAAATTCGGACAAAGAAAGCGAAAGTTTTAAAAGCAAACCGCTGTTCAAATTTGGTATTGTCAATGCAGGCCGATCACAAGTAAATGTTTGTTTCGACCAAAGTTACGACCGCGGTGTGATTTACTATTTAAGAGTTTGGTCATTAACTTTGCCGACGGCTAGGCGGCTGGACGAGTTCGCACGGGGACCATAAGCCGAGCAGCGCCCGAGTGCCGAGGTGCTTAATAAAACTTTTCACAATAACCAAAACTTGGCAAGGGAATAGCAACGTTCCTGACAAACTTCGCTTACGGTTCAATGTCGTTTGTTATAAGTTTCCTACCACTTGCAAGTACGCTATCGATCATTAACATAGCCGTGTTAGGCATTTAGACCTTGACATGGAATTGTAACTTTCCTAATTTCAGGAAGTTTACGTTATAATGAGAAAGTATTTTTGTAACGCCATTTTTTGGTGTTGGTGGCGAGGGTGGGTGAGGGCAGAAAATAAGCAGTTTACTTCTACCCTCGTTTCAATTTCAAATCATTTTTCTTCTTATAGGAATTTTACCTAACTATTTCAAATAGGCTTCGAAGGACATTAGTTTTTAAGCATTGTCATCAAAAAACCTGCAAAGCATTACATACTTCAGGAAGAAATCTGAAGAACTATAATATGCATTTTAGTCACAAAAGTTCTACGACAAAGGGCAGAGGCATTATTAGGTGCAGCCACAATCTAATCTGATATCAGTTTAATATTATGATCGCTATTCACCGCCTACAGGTGTATACACTGTTCAGTAATCTGACGAGAAATAATATCAGTCGAATAGACTGTGTTATATTAAAATTGCCTAATCGTGCTTCCACGCACTTTCAGGCTGCCGCGGTCAGTAAGCAGATTACATTCATCGTAATAACGCCAATAGATTAAGTAGATGGTCAAGGCTGCTCGCTGACGTAAGCGAATAACGGCAATCACAAACATTTTGCAGTACGCGACTACGAAATAGTCTGAGATACACATTACGCGTGAAACACGTTCTTGGCTAAAGAAATGTCAACAAAGCTGACTCATAGACGATCTGTTGGTGCAGCGGCGAATTCAGCGATCTGTTGTGATTGTTTTGATATGCACGCCGCCGCGGCAGGCTGTGGGTATCTGTCGCGGGCTCGTGGCCGCTCAGCGTGCGACAGTTTACACAACACAGGCTGCACGCGCGCCGCCGTCGGTTCAGGTGAGTGCTGTTATAAATACGGCACCGGCACTGGAGCGTGCTCGCCCCTCTCCCCATGCCCGCAGCCGCCTGCTCGCGTGCCGCTCATCGCCATTATCTGCGGGACCTTGGGCCGCGCCGCGCGATAAAACCACTCACCTTTTTGATTTGGAAGTGGTCGGGCCGCAGAGTCTCCTGGATCTCCTGCTCGGTGCCTCGCGGTGCCGCCTGCACCGAGCTGCGGAACCCGTCGAGCACCCCCTTGAACGTGAACTTCTTCATCGCGAATAACCGAGTAGCGGGTCCTTTGTCCGAAGGCCGCTCGCGCCGGCCGCGGCTACATCACAGCCGTCCGCCGCGGACAGCGAGCCGGTTTTGGCGGAAGGAAGGTCGGTCGCTCCCGCGCTACACTTGGTCGCTACTGCGCAGGGCCGCCCGGGGCCGCCGCCGACGCCGACACGCGCCCGCCACGCCGACGATCGACGAAAACTAGGCGAGGCACCGCCTCCGGAATGTACAGCAATGCGGCTCCACTGACGGATCGATAGCCGGGACAGCGAAGTACACACGCGCACTGGCGACACGCTGTCAGCGAAGCCGCCGCGGACTGGCCGGAAAGAGCACGACACGACCGATCGATGCGCTCGGCCCCGCTCGGGAAAGAGATGAACACATATTGCGCATGTAGGCGCGTCTTGCGGAAGAAAAATTTCACAGCTGATAACCAAATAGTTCCGCATGCCGCCGCAGGGTGGCGCACGCACGATAACAACGTGTGACATTTCGCATCTGTCAAGTGTCAAACCGGCTTTGTCAAAATAAAAGAGGCTTTGGAATTTTCTTACAAGTGTATCGGTGTTTTTCGTGTTGAAATATACAAAAAATGTCGTACAAAGTGATAACAAGATGTTTCAATGCGCTTAGTTATGTGGAAACATTCAAGAAGATCCGGGATAGACCCGCATACAGGTAGAGTATTTTCATTATCAATTATTTTGTGTATTTATAAACACTAATTAATTTCGATAAAAAGGTTATGAAAGTATTATTATGAATGGGTTTTGTTACTCAATGGATAAAAATACATAAGAGCGTGTTTTACGTAGTGTATTGGAAATTACACCTATTTATGATGTGTGATTGGCGTACGTGATCGAATGGTTGTTGAGTCATCCATAATGTAAATAATGGGAAGATTCTAAAGTACTGCCACATAACTAAAAGATTTATATGTCTTTTGGATACGTTTAATCGTTTTCACTCCAATAGCAACAAGTACAGTTACAAATAATTCAGGAAACCTTGTTGATTGAACTTTTACCCATTTTACCCTACTTCACTGTCTAAATACATAAAAACGGTGGTCATGTGACCATAATATAGTAATCTTTCTACAATATTATCTATACAATCGTAAGTTGAATGAAATATTTCCTATCTTATTGTGTAAGATATAAAAGTAGGTCAACGTCAATTGATTGTGCTCAATCAGTGAAATAATAAAAATAAGATTATACTATTTTGCATTACATTCAAATAGGAACAAAAGTCGTTCCTAAAATTAAGTAGAATTACCAGTCATTTATTCAATAATAATAATAATAATGTACTAGAGCATAGGTTCATTCATAAACATGTAATTCATTATACCCCAAGCAAATGCGGGTGTTTTCTCTCTCATTGTCTTTCTATTGTGTCTCTAATTATATCTCTATTATATTCGAAAGGTTGAACTCACATAAACAAGACATCCAGACTCAGAACAACTATCTGTAGGCCAGTTAATGCCACATAGCTACCAGTTCTTTTTATCTTAGCAAGGCACTATTTTTGTATTTAGCCATCATTGAGTTTAGAAAGTGTTTAGATTTTTATACAGAATACAGCCACACATAGTGTCTAGCTGAATAGAAACTACAGCAATCTTACATCACCATATTCACCAGAATTCAATTTGCGAATAATTAGATCATCCACAGAATTACGTTTTGAAAAAATACCAACATAATCAAAAAAAAACAAAAAATTTTTTTTTTCGTAAAAGTGTTACCATAGTATAAATGTTTGTATTTACCATAGTAAACATTTTTGTTTTCAGATTATACTGTGCAGCAATTTTAGGCACAGGCTATGTAGCGTATGACCAGCTGAAGAATAACAAAGCTGAAATGAAGGAAATAATGCAGCTTAAGAGCTACATGGCTGACCCTATCACTCCAGTAGAACAGCTAGAGAAAAACAAGGATGATATGAAGACACAAATGGAACTGCTCATCATGAGGATACAGGCAGAGTTCTGTAGGGCTTTGGAAGCAGAAGAAGATCAGGTGAGGCATAGTTTTTGAAATAAGAACTGTAGAAATATGACTTTATTGCTTAAAGATAGTCCAAGTAAATCATAGCGAGGGTTCTTACCTTTATGTATGTGATTTAAATAGGTTTTATTTAGATAACATTCTTATTTGAATTTATTTACAAGCATTATCTCTACATTTTGCTAGGACAATATTTAGTACAATTTCTATCAAAATTATATACATCAATTTTTATTTAAAAAAACATTGCCATATTACCATCTCTTTGCAAAAATAATACATACATAAATGACTTATTTTCTTGTAGGCTTGGGAGGATGAAAAAACACCTGATGAATATGATTTTGACAACGATGTTTTCTTAATATCGCCGGTACGAAACCATTATATTAGTTTTAACTTTAGCAAATTTAAAAATGTAAATAACAGTAAATAGAAATACTACATCTATTATATGTTCCTACATTGAAAGTATTTTGTGGCCATACTAATAATAATTTTATTTCATAAATAGGTGTCAAATCAATATAGAATAAACTTAAAATTATAGTTTGTAGAGCCAAAAGGGTCAATAATATTAATCTCAAACTACATGCATTTGTATAATTGCATGACCATGAATATGCACCTCCTTTAGCAGTAGAAAAATCCCAGATTTATGATTCACTTTTCTATTCACAAACATGGGAGCTTTTTTGTACTGGACCACTTCTTTTTTCTAACTTTAAGCCCTATATCTCACTAAGACATTTTATTGGTCTGCACAACCAATATGTCCCACCAATAAAATGTACACAGCAAAAAAAAAACCTCGGGTACCTCAGTACCTTCATAATGCTGTGTACATTTTTTTTTAATTGTTATAAACTAGCGCTTGACTGCTACCCTACCTGATGGTAAGTAGTGACCACACTGTTTACACCAGGTGAGCCTGGTGTAGCTTAGTTGCGATAAACTGTTGGGCACTGTGTGGATATCGGCGATCGGCCGCTCCACCGTGTCCTAGTGAGATATAGGCGTAACATTAGTAAGTAGTGAAGGAGGGGCACTTTAGGAGCTGTCATTGTGTTTGTTATTTACCCTTGAGAAAGTGCTGTGTCCATCTCATTTCAAATGAACCATCATCATTATTTGCATGCATCAGGAAGCAAAGTTCCAAGTGGACAGATGGCTCCGCAAAGAGGGCGGCGGTGGCATCACCTGCGTCTTACAAGATGGCCGCGTATTTGAGAAGGCGGGAGTCAACATCTCCGTCGTGTCTGGAACCTTACCGCCGGCTGCAGTGCAGCAAATGAGGAGTAGGTTAGTAGACATGAAGCTTTCAACAACTATAGTATCCCAACGTAAATATGATCATCACTAACATTTAGCTTAAACATGTTCAACTCTGCTGCCTACATCATTTTGCCATAGATGACGCCCACAGGAAGAGAAAGAGTTCCATGAGTCTTTATCTTGTATTTCACATTACCTACTGCAATGCAACTAAGCTCTGACTTCTGAAAGATGATGATTAGCATAATCAATCATTTAGGCAAACAGCTAGCATGTCGCTACTGGCCATTCTAGACATATCGAAACGTAATATCTTTACTGGTAGGACATGCCTGCTAAAATACATCTATTATTTAGATAAGATAGATTGATAAAACATTTATTTGTTATTGATATGCTGATGTTTTTAAAAGTCCAAAGTCATTTCTTTTCGATGATTGACTTTCAGTCCAGAGAAATATCCAGTGCTTGAAAACAAATGCTGTCATTCAAGAAGACACTCAATGAGGTGATTCAGAATCACAGAATCGTATCTTATCGTTGGTTTTTCGGATTCCGATTTATTTTCAAGTGAATGATTTTTGCTGGATTATATTTTTAGGTATTTCACAGGTCAAGTTTTTTTAATGAGACTGCAGTATTTGTCAATAATTAGTTTGCCTTCGACGTTCTAAGATGTTTTTTAAGGTGGGTAATCATATAATGCCTTCTCTCGCACTAGGCCGGAGCGGAGGGCATGTCAGACTTTTACTGATTAAAACCACATCTGTGTTTCTTTCAGTTGCTTTTTGCGTTCTAGAACGACGGGTAATCTTTTCAGAATTCAACCCATGCCCTAGAAACTCATGGCTCTAGGACGTTCTAAGATGTGAGATCCTTTATACCGAAACTGCTTTCACTAGCGGTTTTGACCTCATGACTGCCGCCGGGCCTTGGTACAGGCCATGGTCCGGAGCGAGGGGGAAGGACAGGCGGTCGCTTCCTTCTGCGAAACAGTAATGCTAGCAAAGGAGGAGGCCTCACGTGCTCGCGCTAGGCAATGGCCCCCGCGCCCCAGTCGCCGGATTCCGATCCCGATTTCTGGCCACCGTAGGCGCGGGCGGTAACCGTCCGGACCGAGCACAAGTCGTCGACGGCGTGTAGTGTTCCACGCGCGTCTCAAGGAGATGTCAGCAACCGTGGCGGGGCCAAGGGTCTGCTTCTGAAAGGAAGACTCGGCCCTGGTATGAAAGGCAACAAAGGAACAGGAGTGGGTTTTTAGTTAGTAAAAGTTTGACACACCCTCACGCTCCGCCCAAGAGCGGGGGATGTCATTGGATGATTTTAACACCAAAAAAAACAATGCCAATTGTAATCCATGTCCGTAAGATCCAAACTTCTACAGGCTTCGCCCACGTGAAAGTTCGCCACACAAAATTTGGACCTCTTTTTCATCACCTTTAATTTTATAAAATCCTATCTTATTCTTAGAAACCTCTGTGCAAAATTTCAGCGTTCTAGATCCAAGGGTATGCTGGACTTTAATGACGGTGAGTTAGTCAGAACTTTGCAAGATAGAATAGGATTTACGGAAATACACAAATGCGCAATTCACATGCAGGTGACATGTCACTGCTATTTCCATCGAATGCACGATAGGACCACACCTAGAAAATCTGTACAAACAACGAGCACACCGCAACCACAGTTGTAAACTAGAATTACCGATTGTTCTCTTGAATAACGTAGTTTAAATAACGTATTTAGGGTTCCGTACCTCGAAAAGAAAAAATGGAACTCTTATTCACTTGTCCGTCAGTCAAAATAACGCCTTGTGTTGTTCTCCGTGGAGGTGTTAAGATTAAAATCAAAAACATTTGTTTCAAATAAACCTTTTACTTGCATTGTCAAGAAGTCAGTCAGAAAAACGATGCTAATTTCACATTCCAAAGCGTAGATCTCTACGGAGAAGAATGTGCAATATGAAATTAAAGAAATGAAAAGGAAAAATAAAAAAATAAATAAATAAGAATAAAAAATAAAAATAAAATAAAAGAAAGAAGAAGAATACTAGAATTAAGATAATCAAGCTTACATCAAGATAAAAATCAAGCATTTTTCAGTTAAAAAGTTATGTTAGTCCTTCAATCCAACTTTTTTTTTTCGTCAGAATAATGTTCAGCGTTTTCATAGTTTATGAACTTCAATAGCTAATGCTAATTGATCCAGTTTTTCGGTTCATGATACTGGACCCCTCGTGTGTAAGACCGACAAGCACTTGCCTGATTTATCGTTGTTCATTATTATTATTATTGATTTAAAATGAATGCATCACAAAGCTACAAAGGCGGACCTACTGCTCTAGGCATTCGCTACCAAACCGAGGTTGCGGGTACATTGATTTACGAGTGATCATAGTAGCTTGTACCTACTAAATTTATTTTAAACCCTAGGGTTTAAAAACCTCAGAACCTGGGTTCTATTGTATCGTCTAGACGATACGATAGAACCAAACGATGACGGACGAAACGATGTCGTAGATTGCAAAATGACCCAAAATATTATCAAAGTTTTCTGAAAGGTAAAATATAATTCAGTAAAAGTCCCACTAATAAAAAAATATAGATCCACCAGATATACGGCGGCGATGCTCTACCGGTACATGATGACAAACGTTTGAAATGTTTTGGAAACACATTCATCTTGCGTAGACAACTGTGGATCCGCGATTGATCTTAGCTCAGATTAACAGCTACTATAAAAATCGTATTCAGCTGCATTTAGTTATATTAGAAGTCGTCCCTAACATATTTGGGCTAGACACTTTTCCGAGTATATAGAGCAGAATAAACTTTAATGTACATCAAAATAAAAACAAAAGTTTTACACAAACTTTTTTATTTTTTATTGTTGACTAGTTTTTGCCCGCGGCTTCGCTCCCGTCAACTGACTACTCTATTCTGCTCTATCCAACTTTACCCTACTCTAAAAATACTACCAATTTTTTAATTTTTTTCTTTCATAAGAACCATCTCCTGACAATAACAAACACAACAACAAAAAAAAAAAGTGAAATCGGTGCAGCCGTTCACGCGTGATGACGTGACCAAGGGAAATAGGGATTCATTTTTTTATATATAGATAATTTATTTTTTTAAATCAAGGGTACAATGGCAGTCTTATCGCTGACAGCGATGTCTACCAGACAACTTTAGGATGGATTGTTGTGTTGTTGGTTGTTATATCTAATGCATTATGTTATTCTTTCAGAGGTAAGAAACTTGAGAACGCTGAGCTCCCATTTTTCGCGGCGGGGGTGAGCGCAGTGATCCATCCACGGAACCCCATGGTACCCACCATACACTTCAACTATCGGTACTTCGAAGTTCAAGATAAAGATGGTAAGTTCAAAGATTCATTTTATAGTTATCTATATATAAAAGGAGAAACTGACTGACTGACTGACATATCAACGCACAGCCGAAACTACTGGGATTAGGAACATGAAATTCTGCACAAGGCTTCCTTTTATGACGTAGGCGAGCACTAAGAGAGGCTTTTCCAAAATTCACTACCTAAGGGGATGAAACCGGAGTCTAAAGTTTGTATAGAAAAATTTATTTTCAAGCGGGCAAAGCCGCTGGCAGAAGCTAGTTTTAAAATAAATTTTCAATGAAAAACATAATATTAAGCCTTTGTCACGAGGTATAGTACTCATCAAGATCTTTCCAAAGATTTCTAACGATGAGGTTATCTATCTAGGATGTCCTTACAGCGTTGTATACAAGCCCCACGAGACGCTTCGGGCATCGGGAGTCGCAGAGCGATTTCCGCCCTTTGTAGGCGTGAGCTTGCGGATGACGAACAATAGGTAGCTCCCTGTCCACCCGTCCTTTTAAGAACCGATCCGGAGTCGTTGATGGCGCGTAATGTTCCATGCAAGCCTCAAAGTCAAGTCAGCAATCCGTAATGGTTCAGCAGGGCTGGTTCCCGCTAGGGCCAAGGGGAATTTCTGAAAAGAAAACTCGTGGTCTTAGAACACAAAGGGCAACTCAAGAACATAAGTGTGGTTTTATTTAGTAAAAGTCTAAAAAACCCTCTAGCTCCAGCCTAGAGCGAGAGATGTCATTGGATGTTTTCCCACCTCAAAAAAATATATCGTTGTATACAAGACAAATAAAATCAGTATAATTCCTTCTAGAATTACTAGCACATTTTGATGGGCAACAGTGACATCATCTCCTAACATTTATGTCACGAACTGAGCCGTCGCATTCCATCTATTTATTACATTATTGTCTAAGTCGTATTTCTTGTTTATGCTCGTGCTTCTGTGCAATAAAAAACTAATATATATCCTTCAGGTGTTCAGTGGTGGTTCGGCGGCGGCACTGACTTGACACCTTACTACTTGAACGAAGAGGACGCAGTATATTTCCATCTCACGCTCAAAAATGCGTGCGATAAACACGACGAAACATACTATGAAAAGTGAGTTTAATTTGGTTCGAATTTTACCTCGAAATTTGTTTTCGTGCCTAATAACAACAACGACAGATATGTAACAAAAAAAGACATTTGATTTCTACCAACATTTTAATTTCATTATATTCTACCATTAAGGTATATTTTTTGTTCTCTGGTAACACTAAAATGCTAATCAAACAATTTTATGGTCGATTAATTTGTTCAACAAATTAAAATACCGTTTCACTTATATATTAAGTAGTTTATTATGGTGATTAAATCAATTAATTGTAATAGCGTAGTTTAAAATCACGAAATATTGTTATTTCGTTATTATCAACCAAAGAACATGCTATGAGAGCCGACTATTGACCGAAATCAAACAGTTTCACTGGTTTTTGACCCCATTATTTTTCTTTAGATATAAGATTGGTCAAATACACATGATATTATGGTGCTTGTGTATGTGTGTGCAAACTCTCTCGGTTTCTTAACTGTCATAGGTCGATGGGACGGGTCAATCCGACACTCATAAGAGCTTTTCGAGATACAAGAGTGTTACCACCTCTAAATTCCATACTGAGAAATTCTTTATTATCATTAATCATAACTTATAACCCAGGTTCAAGAAATGGTGCGACGATTACTTCTACATTCCCCACCGCGGCGAGAGGCGCGGCGTCGGCGGCATCTTCTTTGACGACATCGACGCGCCGAGTCAGGACAAAGCTTTCCAGTTCGTCACGTCCTGTGCTGAAGCCGTCATTCCTAGTTATATACCTATTGGTAAGGAACTTGTACTCATTGAAAAACAAGCTGCCGGACACACAAAATTGCCCCGCCTGCAACGATTAGACACCTTAACTGTCATTCCATTGTGCTCGCACAATTAACTCAGAGCGCATGAGTAAGCTTATTGATACTCTGGTACGTAAAAAAGAAAGTGAAAGAAAGAAAACACGTTTATTTGGCACACAGGTACACACAATGAAATCACAATTACAATATAGAAACTTAAATACTAAAACTTAAAAGTGTTATCAATTCCGTCTACGATCAGCTTCCGGAACCTCAGTTCTCTGTACTCTCTTGACAGACTGGTCGTGTTCAGGATGAATTGTGTCTACCACCAATAGTATCTATTTAGAGACTAGGCAGACATCATTAATGAAAAAAAAAAGTAGACATCTAATTTCTGTTCATAATTCTGTTTAGCCAAACTTTGAACTTTGATTCGAATTACCTATTGATGGACTAGACATAGACCGTACTTACTGAAGTTAGTAATAATATCTGTGTTGACAAAAATCTATCACCTGTAATGCTGCGTCTAGAGGCTGAATAGTCGGTGCTGTTACCGTTTTTATTTCGTGAATTTTGTTACCAATGGTATAATCAAGGAAATCTATCTTAATATTCCAGTTCAAAGGCACAAAGATGACGCCTACGGCTACTACGAGCGCCAGTGGCAGCTGCTGCGGCGAGGCCGCTACGTGGAGTTCAACCTCATGTACGACCGCGGCACCAAGTTCGGGCTCCACACGCCGCAGGCGCGCTACGAGTCCATTCTGATGTCGTTACCTCTTAACGCTGTAAGTATACAAAGAAAATAACTAACACCATGCCTTTTGTGATATGGCTATTGTCCACTCATTGGCTAACCTCTCCTTGGTCTTTTCCCCCTTTATAGGTGTTGCCACATCAATCGATCGATCTTCTAGCTATGATCAGCGTTAGTAGCTTTTGATGTAGTATCAATTGTTTATCGACATCCATTAATTCTTTCTACCATCGTCGATCGCCTGTTGTGAACATAAATTAAAATGATGAATATTTTTTTCAATTTTTGACAATACAAGTTGTATTGAGAGTATTTTCGAAACCTAAATAAAGACACATTCTAATAATTTTATCGAACACAGATACTTAAAAAATAAATAACTTGTTGCAGAAATGGGAGTACATGCACACGCCCAAGCAAAATTCACCTGAAGAGAAGCTAATGCGAGTCCTGAAAGAACCCCTTGATTGGCTGAACTTAAATAAACAACAGAGGTCCGCAGCTTGAAAAATTAAAATGTATAGGATTGGGATTTAGGTGATGAGTTAAAAAGTTAAAACATGATGTATTTTTTTAATAATTGTGAATAATGTTAAATTATACTTTTCTAACAGTTCTTTTTTTGTTTTATTTGCGCGTCCCCTATTATTATAATTCCAACTCAAGATGAGCATTATACCTAGAAAAGGTCCTGAACTCGGACTGACATGGTGGCGTTTTTGTATAAACGCTTCAGCACTTCGATGTACCGATAGTCAATCTGGCACCGTTGGAGAGACTGCAGTACAGCCCAAGTCTCGATCGAATCAAAGGCTTTCTCGTAGTCCACGAACGCTAAGCAGAGAGACTGATTATACTTCTCAGTCTTCTGTATAACTTGCCGCAGTGTATGTATGTGGTCCACGGTGCTTAAGCCTTTTCGAAATCCGGCTTGTTCGAGAGGATGCAAGTCGTCGAACTTGCGCGCGAGACGATCGTGATGACTGGAAAACAGCTTGTATACATGGCTCAGAAGTGAGATGGGCCTGTAAATCTTATGCAGAGTACCACCACACCTCTGCTCCATGCCTGTGGCGTTTTTCCCTCAAATATGACAAACAAGTAAATTAATATAAAGTTTACATTATATTGCAACAACACTTTCAACAATTATTGGTAGTAAATATCCAAGAAAAATTGTTTGGTTTTATGGTGAAATTATAACAAACGTTATTATTGATATGTCCAAGAATACTATACTAGACTAGAAATTGAGATATTTATGCATCAATAAATTATTATAAAGAATTTGACATGATTGATGCCGGAATTTTAGCAACATTGAACAATGCTGGAGAGAGAGTACAATGGTCTTTTTTATTTTTAATGTAATTGATTACTAGATCATGTTTCTATTCTTTCAAAAGTGATGATGGCGTTCTTGGTTGCTATTTAGTATTATCGATATCTAATGAAAATAAATAAAAATGTCTATGTAAATATCGATACTCATATAATGAGAACAAAAAGTTGTAGTAGTTTACTCATAAGATAGGTCAAGCGCAGTGACTTCAGGCGATAGCGACTCCAAAATCTCCTAACAGCTGAAAAAGAAAGATGCTTTTCCCACAGAGAGTACAAAGAAACTCTTCAACTAAATTAATTCTACCGTTTTATTAAATGGCCTCGTTAATTGGTAGAACTTTTAAACATCAAATGGTAACACCAAACTACAACTGTCAAACCAAATTGTCACTTTCTCGATGGCTTCAATGTTGTGAACGTGAATTTCTTATTTTCATAATACATATGTGTTTACTCGACAACTTTTATTGCTTTCCGCCGATACACCTACGTCATCGCCACCGTAACATAAATTCGTTCAAGTGACCGGTATTACGTCGCGATATTGAGACGAAATGTTATAAATATGTGGCGCGCGTAACGGATGCATCGTTTCCTACATTCCTTCGCCATAAAAGAAACGTAACGTTTGTTTCCTATGTGATGTTATTGCAAAGTGGTGGCGGGTAGCTTAGGAAGATGCCTTTCAAGTTGAAACTGAAGAAGACGCGGCAGTATAATGTTGCGTCCAAGAGTTTATTCGTGATAAGTGTGGAGCTGCTGGATGGCGGGGTGGCAGACTGCACCCTGTCGGTGGACAGCACGGGGCAGGAGTGCCTAGACAATGTATGCCAGCGGCAGGCCGTGCTGCAACCGGAGCTGTTCGGGCTGCGCTATGTCAACCGCAGCCAGCAGCCGCGCTGGGTGCAGTTAGAGCGTCCGCTAAAGCGCCAGCTCGAGAAGTACGCGTCCTCGCACCAGCTGTATCTGCGTGTCATGTACTACGTCATCTCTGGCACCAGCCTAATCACTGATGAGGTCACAAGGTACCACTACTTCTTGCAACTGAAGAATGATTTGGTTGAAGGTAGGATCATATGTGACTGCCAGCAAGCTGTAGTGCTTGCATCCTACAGCCGGCAAGCAGAGTACGGTAACCATGACCGGGAAAGGCATACAGTTGAGTACTTAAAGAACTTGCTGACTTTCCCAAAACAAATGCTGGATGGTGGACAGATCATTGATGGAAGTACTTTAGCTGAGACTGGGCGGCTGGAGTGGCTGACTGAGGCTGTGATACAGCATCACATGGCACTGCACAATATGTCACAGGTAAGCATATCCATTGTCTTCAAATCAATTCATAAATGAAACTGCAGCCAGAACTAATTCAATTAAATTTTTCAGTCAGCAGAATATTTATTCTTAAAGTAAATATAACCAGAACATGTGTGTGGTTGCTATAAATAACTTCCTACCAGTCAATCTTATTTATAAACATGATTCTCATTTGAAATCCAACAAACTTGACCTTTGCAAACTTTCACTATATAAGTTAAATCAATCTGTATGTATGTATGTCAATAGGTGATAGTAACCAATCAGATCTACTAATGATTTGAAAACATACATTGTATTATGGCTTTGTCTGTTCCCATCTGAATCATTCTGTGGGAAATAATTTCTACAATGTCTTCACTTGTCATCTTCTACCATTTGACATGTCATTTTTTTTTTAAACTAAATATCTGAGATAGAATATAACACCTAAATCTAAATCTTTTGGTATACCTATTAAAATTGTTTTGTTAACCTTTCTTGTTAGTAATGAGTGTTCATGAAATATTCAGTTATCTGAATTCATTAATTAAAATCATTCAAAATAAGATGTGACCTGTTTTGTTGTGTTCAAATAATATGTGTTTAATTATGCTTTAATCTAATACAATAGTATTATCATTTTTCACATATGAATGTAAGTCAAAATGTTTTACTCTACAGAGACTCATTACCTTACTTATATCTATCAATATCTGTCTATAATAATAATATTTAAAATAATTAGTCCCAAACTAAGCAGAGCTTGTGCTATGGGTACTAGACAACTGATAAACATACTTATATATTTCTCAATACATACATATTATAGATAAATTACACCCAGACACAGGACAAATGATCATGCTCATTACTCAAACATTTGTCCTGGGTGGGAATCGAACCCACAACCTCCATAGTAGTCAGGGCCACTGACAGCTAGACCAACAGGTCAATCAAAATAATATTATAAAAAGAGAAGATTTTTTCTTTTGGTTTTTTTGTTTGTAACAAATAAACATAAAAACTACTGAACCAATTTCAAAACATCTTTCATCAGTGGAATGCTACTTTATCACTGAGTGACATAGGTATATACTTTCTACAATAATACCGAAAATTTTTTTTACAAAAAAATAAATAACCGACTTCCCTCGATTTCGCCAAGATTCCATTATCAGATCCCGACTTGGTGACTATGGGACCATTTGGGAAGTATACCTTTTCCAACAAATAAAGAATTTTTCAAATCGGTTGGCAAGCGGCGAAGTTATGCGCGAACAAACATTAAAAAAAAATACGAACATCCGAATTGAGAACCTCCTCCATTTTTAGAAGTCGGTTAAAAAATATGGGCAAAGCCGCAGGTAGGACCTAGAAACTGATGTGTTCAAAATGTTGTCACAACACATTTTGATTATTCTACCTCTACTTAGATTTTCCCACATTACACTTTACAAGCAATTACACACCATTAGAAGAAACACAACTTATCTGCTGCAGATAGTAATCACTACGTAAACAATAGTCTGTTGCCTGTTCATAAAAGAATTACATTATAATCCTATTATGTTAGTTAGTAGAACTGTCATGAACATGCCGCTGAGAATACATTATTTATAACTGTATCCACGCTAAATATTCAAACATTTTGCTCTTTTTATGTGGAATTTTACAGTTATAAACAGATTTATTGTAGTATGAGATATTTTATTGGAAAGCTCACAGTTGATTTATCAAGAAATTGCAATATAAACAAGTATTAACAATATTGGTAAGGATAACTGTGGCAAATATAGCACTTGACTTTAGCTACTTTATTTGTGCATATTTATGATTTCACTATATTGTGGCAATTTTATCCTAGGTATGTGAAATATGCACTAAACAATTATTAATTTCTGCAATTCATAAAACATGTCTTTGTGAACTGGTTTCCGCATTTAGTCCACGATTAACTATTGTGCGTGGACCATGGCAGCCCTAATTCTAACCAGCCCACCTCTCTCCAAAAGCCGATGAGTCCTTTAAGTTTGTTCAGGGCGTCTATGAGTAAATTCGGTGCTCCCAATGTTCGTGTTCTTATTTCACTGACGATTGTGCAATCGAGGAGCACATGCGCGACATTTGCCTCCTCATTCGCGGGCGTCTAGAGGTATTGGCACGAGTCAATACCCTTTGGTGGCTTCGTGGTTGGCTACGAGAGCATACCAACACACAAACGGAAAGGCATCTCTGGCATCGGGCTGCAGGCACACCATCGTTGGTTTCAGGTCCGAAAACCACCGTGTCAGACCCCGCTGGCCAGCTCATAAGCTGCGACGTTGCCCAGGGAACCGCTATGTCCTTTAATCCACTGCAGCGTCACAGTATTATTGTTGGGCACTGTAAAGCGTTCAAATGCAGGGTGGCGTACCTATGAGTTTCGAGGTGGTTGAATTTTTTACAGTTCATAAAACATAATTTCATGTTAAATTAGTTATGAGATGCTTTTTAATAATTTGGTCACTCAACAATCATTTTTTAGAGAACTTCAGCCTACTAGTGGTCACCGATGGCTAGAAGAGAAAAAAGTCCACGACAATTTTATTCTTGAGACTTAGATTATATAATTTGGAAGACAAAGCGTGCGGTTTACGTCTCTGAAAATACTTCAATACATTATTCCTGAAGCATGACATATTTATCTTCGAAAAAAAGCTAAGTCAAATATTTTCATCGTCATGTCTGCAGTGACTACGATAATTGGCTCTGAAGGCAGAGAACCAGGCTTGAATAGTTTTATATCTATCTACACCTAGGTATTTTATTGCAAATAAAAACCATGTAAACTTAATTAAAGTAAATGCGTTTCAGAGTGTTCGCTGCTATCTCTCATGTAATCGTTATGTATATTTGATAAGACCTGTACCCCTAGCACGAATATTTGTAGGTTTCGTATCGTAAACGTATCGAGTTGGCGATACGATAACGGAATACAACTAAAGTCGGAAGCACGAAGCTCTATCGTAATAGTATCGAGACCTCGATACGATTACGTTAGTGACGTCATACTAATGTAAGTAAGGATGTACAAAATTGAACGAATGATCTTAGAATTGATTGAAAGTTTCGTTCAAAAACTATATAAATATTTTGTTCTTAGTGATTTCAAGGCCTTTAAAACTTTAAAACTGTTCAGATTGTGATGCAATTCGAAGAAACTACAGTAAAAGTTAACATTCACTTAAGATAAATGGTATAATTATTTAATTTATTATTAAAACTTTGTGTTTAGTGAGACTTGTGCTCCTAAATGTTCCTAAACGAACGACGCGTAACACATTGACATTTTTTGATGCGAAGCTCATTCAAGGTCAACTTTGTTTAGAAGTGAACTTACTTGTATTTCTTTACATAAATAAGTTCTAAAACTTAACTCTCGCAGCAATAAAACCAATAAAACATTTCCAAAATGAGGACCAGCCACCCGCAATACGTGGTGTATGTGTATGTATGGTAGAATTATGGTAAAGTATGTAAATTTCATTTAAGAATTTATTGTAAACATATCTGTTGATTGTCAGTGTTTTAATGGGATATTAGAATCCAAATATCCCATTTTTTGTTAAAAATAAAAAAGCTACAGTTTATTTGTATACTCGAATCATTCAAAAATAGTAGCTATAGGTAAGCTTGTTAATATGTAAAAAAAAATAGATTAAATTGAAATAAACTTTGATGAGGTACGTGGTAATTTTTGATAATTATGTAGGTCTATAATTGGAAGGCAACATATTATTAGAATAGATATTGGAATACAGAGTCCTCTAAATGTTAAAATTAATAGGCATGGAGACTTGTCCAAACCGAGCGGGGGCCCTAGTGGTAGACTTTCATTCGTACATCTTCATACATTTCTACTTTCAACAATCAATCTATACTGAAATGTACTATGTCGAGGGGTGCTTCTTGTTAATCTAAGCATTTTCTAACAAAATTTATTAACACAATCACTTAAATTATTATTTTATGCTTCCAATAAACTCCGACGAAAGTTTTCTCACTGCCAAATTTATAGTGAATAAACTTTCGAGAAACTCGCAAGCCAGCCTTCGACAATGACGATACTATACGTCATTTTACGCGTTCGTGCTAGCTATCTTCATACAAACGGCTTAAGGTTACGTTACGAATTCGATACGAATACGATACGAAACTTACTTGAATAAGTTCGTGCTCACAAAATTAGTTCAAATTACGCACACCAGAGGCGCTATTCATGTTTCCATACAAAATGCTCACGTTAACGATACGAATACTTTTTCGCAAGTTGTTCGTGCTAGGGGCACTGATCGTCGGCGCCTCAAGTACACGCCTTAAAATATCACCGTGTCTCATTAGCGATATATATTCTTACAAGCAGTGTTTATAGATGACGTCATTTTGTAGTTACAGTTAGTAAATAAGGAATACGAACAGTAATGGAAGATCTTTTTAAAACATAGGCTTTGCTATCATAACTTGCGTGTTCAATTGGATACGGCTGGCAGAAAGCATACTTAATTGTCTTGCCTTGACTTGATGTTTCTACCGATACACGACACTACCTGTTTTTCTTTTTTGTATATACTTGTCGTGTTCCACTGCAGGGCACTGTTAAAGCCCTAAGTGCCGAGCAGTGCTATAAAACAGTGACTTTCTGATGCCTACTCCTCGGTAAAGACTAGGTCAATAGGTTTTAAAAAAGTGAATTTTTATTATAGATCATGTATATCATTATCAACATATGATTTTTTCGTAAAGTTGTCAAAAAATAAAAGGCCTGTTTCGACATTTGTGTTTTGACTACCTAGCGGCTTGTCCGGTGTAGTGTAGCTACTACGCCGGACCCCTATGTAGTGTAGCTACTACGCCGGACGAAGGAACAGGAGTGGGTTTTTAGTCAGTAAGAGTCTGACACTATCTCCAGCTCCGCCCAAGAGCGGGGATGTCATTAGGATGATTTTCGCACCCAATAAAAAAAAAAACCCCTAATTATTATTTTATTGTTTCTTTCAGTTTCGTTCCAAGTTACATTCTAGGGTTTTTCTCAAATGTCAAAACGGGCCTTTTATTTTTTAATAAAAGTTTAAGACTAATACTTATGCCAAAAAAAAATACTCCTTTCAAACGGCTTTGATCTTTAGAAATGTTTACACAAAAAAATTTGCTTCAGAATATACATAGCGTATGTAAATCAATCAATTTTTCGCAAAGAAAATGGATTAAAAGGTCAGCGGGGTTCTATCCGGGCGCATCTGGCCGGAATGAAATTCTCGTACTGTCGTTAGTGACTATGCGCCTTAAACAGTCGTGGCCTAGTGGTATCGGCCCCGATTTACGAATTATACATAAGTCGCGGGTTCAAACCCAGCTAAGCGCAATACTTTGTGTTATTTATATTAACACCACTGGTCTCAAAACAGTGAAGGAAAACATCATGAGAACACTGGCATGACCTAGAACCAAGACGTCGAAGACATGTTACATCCACCCATCTGCACTGGGCTCGTGTGGTGGAGTTCGGCCTATTCCCTCTCCTAGAGAGGAGGCCTGAATCCCAGCAGTCGGAACATTATAATACTAAATAGGCTATTATTTTATATGCAGGGCAAAGATCTCCCTTCCATTCTCCCACTTTTCTCTGTCCCTGGCTATATCTGGCCAGTCTTTTAAATAGGAATCCAACTCGTCACACCATCTCCTTCTGGGCCTAGCGCTCTGCCAGTTCCCGCTGTTCGGGATCCAGTCGCTTTTACCCAATTTTTTTGCGGCATGCTGCAGATATGTCCTGTTCAGTTCCATTTTATGTAACATAACTAGCGACCAGCCCTGATTGTCTGTAAAAAATCGCTTTTAGCGATAAGACCGCCCATTATGACACCCTATTAATTTTAAATTCCTAATGTAATTTGTATTTTGGTTGTACATTAAAGAATATATCTATCCATCTTATCTGATTTCGCACAGGTGTAAATTATGTACATAAACCTTCCTATTTCATCGGTGTTCCTATTACTGAAAACACGGTTTAGAAGCAGTTTTATACTATAATATTCCACAACTTTCACACAACGCCATCTAGCCTCAAACTAAGTAGAGCTTGTGCTATGAGTACTAGACAACTGATAAATATACTTATATATTTCTAAATACATACCTACATATTATAGATAACTTACACCCAGACACAGAACAAATGGTCGTGCTTATCACACAAACATTTGTCTTGGGTGGGAATCGAACCCATGACCTCCAGTATAGCAGCCGCGGCCACTAACCACTAGCAAGACCGACAGGCCAATCAATATTATAATAATCTGAGGCAAACTAAAATGGAACTGAATGGAGCCCATACAGACAGGCTTATGTCTGTAATATCCCTTGCACTTCAAAGGCCTTCCTTCCATCCTAGTTCTCTCAGTGTAGGACCTATAAGTACTTATACTGCGATCACTGGCCAAACCTTTAAGGAGTCCAGCTCATCTCGTTGGGCTGGCTCCAAACACAAGACAAGCGCTCGCTGTTTGTAGATAATTATGGCGATGCAATTCTAAAATCCGACTTATTCGATCAGCCTAGATCTAAACATAATTGCATTTTGGCGAATACTTCTAAAGAAATGGCCAGTTTTTTGAGGCCAGGAACCAGCACTCTTTCTTTTTCGTAAGTAGCGAAAAGATAGCCATTAACTTTGCCGTACTTATATTCTTTATTGGTTTATTAACTAATTAACCTACACACACTGCCTCACTGCAAGGCTACAACCTCACTCCTTTTTTTTGCACATAATTCTGTTTTCTACTAATGCTAGTTCTTTCAATAGCAGTTCAGATCATTCTGCCGTCTTGGTACGCCATGGTCTGACGCGAAATTGTCTGGCATTTGTGAAGCCCACAGCGGTTGTTCTTTTGTCTAGTATTATAGATGAAATATGACCGTGAGCTCCCCAGTCCCCATTATGAGTAGGTAGGTACATCCTCCGTACGTCGACGTACTATTATTGTACGTGTACCTAAATATGAATGAAATCAATTCGACACACTTTACGTTTAGCGTTAGGCGTCCACGTCGCCGGTATTACATAGTTATTTTAGCTTTAAATATTATATAGTTATTTTAATATGTTTTGTTTAGCAAATGTGCATGAAGGTAAAATAATCGCAAGACGTGAACTTACTGAAGTAACCTTCCCCCTTAGATTAATTTGAACGAACTACTATCAAAACAATTAAAAACCCCTGCGATGATTTAAGGTATCCCTTCTCCATCATCCAACTAGCGATTGAAATGAGATTTGTCTATGAAACCACACTGTCAGTATCTGCTCTATCATACCAATTCATGCAGGCTTTCTAATTACACACCTTTTATTCAGCTATCACCTAAACAGCTAGGTAGGTATCGTGCAAAGATCTTCACTCCACCTGCACTCTCAACACCACCCATGAACCACGTTGCCATCTGTCACACTTATATCATGAGTGAATAACAGATCACACCTTACAAGCGTCACAAAGCCCTTCCAGAAGCCATTTGGTCAGTTACAACCATCTATTGATGACATTTGCTAGTTCTTCCTTATTCAAAGTCAAAATCAAAGTCAAAAGCTTTTTATTTCACATAGGCCTACATGGGCACTTATAAAACGTCAGAAGCTAGTGCACGGTTCCAAATTGGTCGTTTCCTATGGAGAAGAACCGGCAAAAAACTCCATGGTTACTCTTTAAAAAAAATTGATGTTACAATATTTCTATATTACAGAATAAGTAGATATTATGTAAGGTCAGTGTAGACTGGTCAATATTGTACTAAAAAGTACAATAAAAATAATCATAATAAAAAGTAACCTAAGAATTCGCGGAGTCTACAGTGTTCTCACATTCACATTATAAAAAAGAGGCTATATAAATAAAAGAAAGTAAAATAAATAATTACAATCATTAGTAAATGATACGTTAACAAAATAAATAATAATAAAAATAAAATAAAAAATATTGCAAGAGCAATGTGTTAGAAAGAAAAGAAGTATATATTACAACAAATGTGGAGCAGTTAATAGATACATTTACACAATATTATGAGCTACCAGGGGGCCACATGTGCAGAAGCAGTAATTGCCAAACAAGCGTGTCTTCGACATAGTCTTTAACTTATAATACGCTTTTTTAGTTAGGACACGCTTAATATGGGTTTTGAACTTTCCCTCGCTCAGTTCAGTTACCACCTTTGGTAGCTTGTTATAAAAGCGTATGCTGTTTACTAAAAATGACTTGCTGGTCTTAGTAATCTCTAAATTTCGTGATTATATGATATTCTACTTGCACTCCTCCAAATTACAACGGCATCAACTTTCACAGGCACAAGCAGAGGAAGGCTTCATCACGACATGCCAGCAGCTCCGCGGCTACGGCCAGGAGATGTTCAGTGCGCGCGATCAGCTCAACCAGAGCGAGGTCACCATCGCCATCTCTCTCACCGGCATCAGGGTGTTAACGGAAACCAGCGAAACACCGCACTTCTACAGGTAAGCTCGGCTATTACTGTGATGAGATCTAGTTTAAATCTATACAGATGCTGAATACCAGTGTCTATCCAAAGCAGTAGGAGTAGTTTTTCCATGCTCGCTGTAATAAAAAAAACAAAAAAGTTTTGGTAACCAATAATACCTATGCAACCGTAAACAGAGGAAAGATATAAATATTTTATCTCACACTCACTGTCGGCCACAGCCAGTAACATGTTTGCTACAGCAACGTCTTATAAAAGGGCAATCAAATCTCCGAGTAATCATCGCCAGAACTGTACTGGAGCACCACACCAGGGACGCGCATCACTTGTACATGGCGGTGTGAAAATAGTCGGTGCGCGCTTCCGCAAACACACCCGAGGCATTGCCGAAGCGAGGCAGCAATAACACTGCCTTGAATGCGTTGTCGTACTGGATAGGTACGGAGCTCGGAGGTAATGGTAGGATGTGCGATCATGAGATCGGCACTAGTTGAATGGGACCCGTAGTAACGGTGGGATTTTAGTCGCTCTTACCGGTTTAAACTCCACTGTTCATGAGTCGGGGACTCAACATAATAAAATATATATAAATACATAAATTCGCGCTCACTTACCCTTTCAATCCCTAGAGAAGAATCTAAAAACCACCACGAGTCTCATACAAGAATGCCACCTTGCATTAGAACGCGTTATAGAGTTCAATCGCAACATTGTGACGCTGCAGTGAATTTATGGATATAGCAGTTCACTAGGCGATGACGCAGCGGATGACCTGGCTAGAAGGGGATCGGGGTGTATTTTCGGACCCGAACACATCGCGCCATTACTCTTTGCACTTCTATCGCCGACTAGTGGTAGGGACGCTTGGTTTTCGGTAGGAGTTTGACATAACCCTTCGTTCTCCCTATATGGCGTACCTATTCATAAGAGCAGTGGTGGCTGAGTGGTAACGGCCCCGACTTACGAGTTGTAGGTCGTGGGTTCAAATCCAGCCAGGCGCATTACTTTGTGTTATTTATTTAATCACCACTGCTCTTAAAACGGCGAAGAAAAACATCGTGAGGAAACCGGCATGTCCTAGAACCAAAAATTCGTAGACATGTGACATCCACCAACCCGCACTGGGCCCGCGTGCTGGATTACGGCCCATGCCCTCTACTGGAGAGGAGGCCTGCGTCTCAGCAGTGGGAACATTGTAAGACCGACTATATTGTACCTATTCATGATGACTTTCCAAAAAGTATTTAGCAGGGTCATCATGAGTAGTAAATTGATCGAGTCATTGACACGGGCTCCTGCAAATGTTGTGATCTACTCAATACTGTCATCTGTGCTACAGATGGCAGTATATTTTAATTATATATTGTGAATTAAAAAACCTATTAAATAATACGCACAAGCAGTAAATCCCGCTACCAACCTTGCTGACTGGATAATCTTTTGAAAGCAGCTTGAACTACCCTTGTAGAGGATTACCTTCATATCCTACTTGGCAAAGCTCTAAAGTGTTTTCTTTCACATTTGACCGTGAATTACATAGCCAGGATTTGAACGGAAGCGTCTTAATTTTAAATCCGATTTTCGAAAGGAAACTAAATCCTAACTTAATATTATAAAGAAAAAAAATTTGTATTTTTGTTTGTAA
Organism: Mythimna vitellina; assembly: GCA_949316375.1. Classification (NCBI taxonomy): domain Eukaryota; kingdom Metazoa; phylum Arthropoda; class Insecta; order Lepidoptera; family Noctuidae; genus Mythimna; species Mythimna vitellina. The sequence continues at coordinate 1,102,822 of OX438693.1, forward strand.
TGAATAAGTTTAAAAACTACTGGAGCGATTTCAAAAATTCTTTTACCAGTAGAATGCTACTTTATCACCAGAGGTCGTAATTCATGTACTTGCATCGAAATGTTGATATTAATATCTTCTCGGGATTTCTAATATAAAATTCCGTATGGCCAACAATATTACAAATAAATAATAATAAAAACCTCACCTCACCCTCAGCAGAAAGATCTCTCTACATTAACTAAGGTGAGGTTAACAAACTTATAAGCTCCCTCCTCCTCGTCATTAATACAGGAAGAAATTTTTTCCGCTATATTTCTGATAGCGTCATAAAAAAATTCTGCTCTTTAAAATTAATCTCGAGATTTGAGGCATATCCACTTTATTCTTTCGCTGTATGAAATCAGTATATTTAAGTACTTAAATAATTCTACCTAATTCCGGACTCTGTTTATCACTGAGTGACATAGCCTAAATTTTTTTTTAAATTTATATAAACCAATGCTTGACTGCGATCCCACCTGATGGTAAGCAGTGATGCAATCATTGATGGTCAGGCGCACTAGTTTATTATGAGCCTTGAAGATACCTAAATTATAGTTGGACGAGAAGATCGGACTATCTACTTTCAAGCGGGCGGAGCCGCCGGCAGAAGCTAGTGTTCAATAGATAAGTAGATCGAAATTGATCGAATATTCCTTCGGTGGAATAGAATGTGAGACAGCCTGCCTTTGTCTAGATATAACAAGTATCAATATTTATAATACGAAATCCTTCAGCTAATGACCATTGTTTCTTTCATCGTAGTAGTTAAAAATATAACATGTTTACATTACATTATCACACTTAATATTATAAAGGCGACAATTTGTGTGTGTATGATTGTAACTTCCTCACGTTCAGACGGCTGAACAGTTTTCGTTGAAACTTGGTACACGTGTAGGCTCTCTCCTAATTTTTTTATGCCCGACAGGGTGCATATTAATCTGTGACTAATTGTTATACCATTTATGTAGATATGGAATGCAAGAAAATATTAACTACTAGCTTTTGACCGTGGCTACGCCTGCATTTAAAAAAATTTGCCTATGTCACTCAAGTAATAAAGTAGCTTTCTATCAAAAAAAAAAAAATGCTATCAGACCCATACTTTCAGAGATTACCTTCTTCTTCTTCTTTGTCCTCTCCTGTTCCCTTAATTTGAGGTCGGGTCTCCTCACTAATCGGCGCCAGGATATTCTATCCTGAGTAGTCGGCTTTGGCAAATGCAATCGCAATCTAATGATAATCCAATCCAATGATAATGATAATACAATGCAATTTAAGTTATTTTAATTTTAACATTCCAATTGTATGTAATTTTATGAATATAGTCTGTATGTGATTATGTAACTAAAATGAGTATAGAATTTGGTACTCGAAATAAATAGATAATAATAATAGTATGGACTAACTTGAGGTCTGTCTCGGTTCTAAACCAAGTCAATGTGGGCGACCTCTGTCTTTCTTTTGTTCTGGCAGGTTTAGTGCAATTTTTACGACATGATCTTCGCTTCGAGGATCATTATCTTCTGCTAACACGTCCATATTATATGAGGTGGTTTTCGGTAAGTTTTTCGTTGATTGGCGCGATTTTAAAGTTGCCCCTGATATATTGCGCACCTTATCTAGTCGGGTCACACCTCCCGCCCACCTCAGCGTTTTCATCTCATTGGTATGCACTTTTTGCTCATGGGTCATCTTTAATCTCCAGATTAGCTCCTAAAAAAAAAAAAAACAGTAAAACAAACTTTACCACTTTATTATATTAGTGTAAATAGTGTAGATTGACTATTGAGTATAATGTCTTGGAAAAGCACATAATTATGATAATTTTTATCTCGGGAGTTTGTTCCCTTGGGATCGTTTTCAACTATCACTCGGCCCTGGGACGAAGGCAACGCAGGAATAGGAGTGGGTTTTTAGTCAGTAAGAGTCTGACACTATCTCCCGCTCCGCCCAAGAGCGGGGATGTCATAAGGATGATTTTCGCACACAATAAAAAAAAAATAAAAATAAAACTATCACACGGGCGAAGTCGCTGTCAGCAACTATGTAGTATAAGTATAAAACAAAGTCTTCCTCGTCTGTATGTTTATCCGCTAACTCCTCCTGAATCACGCAACGGATTTTGATAATGTTTTCACTAACAGATAGCGCAATAAACGGGAAATGTTTATGTGTATAATTTTTCCCACCCTTAGCCAGGGCGAGCCAGTAGCAAGCAAAGTGGACCTAACAGCTCACAGGCTGCTAGATAGACTACTAAAATAGCAACACCGGTAGAGTTTCGTTTTTATTATAAGCAATCACTCTACAAATTTGGCGAAATTCCTCTTGTATTTTGATGATAGTGCGGTCATTGCCACATCACGTTCAGCCGTGGGTATTCGTGCCAATACGTCCCAGCCTACAGCAGTAATCAGTAGTTGTCGCTCCGACAATCGATTACCTTCACGAATGGCGTGCAAACATTAATTTGCCATATCAATATTCATGTTGATCTAAGAATGAAAACGTGTTTGGATTGCAACTTGTAGTTTATTAGGTAAAAGGATTTTATTCACTGCCACTGTCACTGTTCAGTTCTTATTTATTTGGAGAAAGTTGTTTGTCGTCGCTTGGAATGATATTTTCTAGTTTTATTAAAAATAGCTGGCTCGGAGGCAATTTGTAAGGAAAATAATATTGTATTTTTAATATTATTTTATATTTATTTTCCCAATTATATCTCGTAGTAAAATTTACTGAATCGTAGAGAGTTTCTCCAGGATTGCGGATAGTTCAAAAGAGTCACTGTTGCTCTCGCAAGGGGCAACTGTAGAAACACTGTGGGTTTTAGTCAGTAAAAGTCTGATACTCTCTCTCAGAGCGGGAGAAGTCAATGATGACCCAAGTTAAAAAAAAAAATTATATAGTTTTGGCAAACTTGAGAAAACTCGAAAACCCATTATCACCCAAGTTAAAAATAAACAATATTGTCAAAAATAGGCTAGTAGTACATTTACTAGATAATCTTGTGAGTAAACCCCGCTTTGACCTTCTTCAACAAAGTCAGATGCAGTTACCACTGGCGTGCGTGTATGGCTAGATGTATGCTGAGCAAAAGGACGTCCTTTATTTTCTACCTATCTTAATATAAAAGTTAAATAAGTGTGGTGTATATGCTGCAAAGGTACTCGATCCCTTTCTCTTGCCGACTCCAGAAAAACCAAGATAATACAATGGAATCAGTATCATCGCACTGCTTCCTTATTATCTAACAACCACCACCAGTCGCAGGACGAGGACAAGCAATGGGTAGCTCGCCGTCCGCCCGTCTAGTAACGACCAAGCCTGAGTAGTCGACGGCGCGTAATGGTCTACGAGCTCCTCAAAGAGATGTTAACAAAACCGTGGCGAGCGGGACCGATGGCCTAGGGCCACGGAGATGTTCTGAAAAGGAAACTTGTGATTCGAACGCAAAGGGCAAAATATGGGCGCGGTTTTAGTCAGTAAAAGTCTGACAAGCCCTCGCGCTTCAACCTAGAGCGAGAGAGGTCATTGGATTATCATCCGCATAATGCATCGGAATACTTCTCACCTCGAAAAAAAATCCGGCCAAGTGCGAGTTGGACTCACGCACGAAGGGTTCCGTACCATTATGTATAAATACGGCAAAAAAAAAACACGTTAATAAATATTTATGTTATTCTGTTTCTTTTTGTATTTGTTGTTATAGCGGCAACAGAAAATCATCAGAAAATTTCAACTGTATAACTATCACGGTTCATGAGATACAGCCTGGTGACAGACGGACAGTTAGACGGATGGACAGCGAAGTCTTAGTAATAAGGTCCCGTGTTACCCTTTGGGTATGGAACCCTAAAAACTACTGCGATTTCGATAATAATGTCTTAAGTAATCAAGATCTTTTTCCATTCACCCCCAGATGGATGGACATTACAAACGTGATCAACCACAAGCGCACGTTCAGCATCGAGTGCCAGAAGCAGAACGGCTCGGCATCATTCATACTGGCCAGCCCGGAGGACGGCAAGTACGTGTGGTGGTCCTGCGTGCAGCAGCACACCTTCTACATGAAGCATCAGAGCGCGCTTAGTGAGGCGCCCAGGGATGAGCACAGGCCTAAGTTTCAGGTGAGATATCTTTAAGGTGCTATGGTATTTCCCCTCCTCGAGTTGTATTCCTCATGACTACGGGTCGTGAAGTTTCTGTTGAATTACCTTCTGGTGCTATGGTATAAGCGCTTCGTAAAATATCTCCAAAACTAACCAAGATATTCCGTAGCTGTGTAGTTTGGGCCCAGTTGGTAGCTACTTTGATAGCGGCATCGATGGCACTCATTAATACCTCCAAAGTGCAAGTCTATGGGCACTTAGGGCATTCCTAATCCATTGTTTAATGACAAGTAGATACTATTGAAAAGCTATAAAATTGTTTAAAAGTGTAGCGTAAACAGAAACTTTAAAGTGGGTGATAAAGTTATTTTTCTAAAAACTAAATCGCAAACACAGTATAGTATCTGCGAATTTAGTTATCATCATATGGGCCGAAGTCGTTTTCGTTCTTATAGACCTCCCCCAAAAATCTCTCCAATGACCGTCGTCTTACGCATTCCTGAAGACTCCTAAGGCTCCAAACCTTCTTAATGATAATAATTCCGCGAGTTGCAGCAAAATCTTATGAATCCATTATTCATTAAGGACGACGCCCGCTAGGGCCGTCGAATTTTTAAAAGAGTTACCGTGGCCCTGAATCGGCAACTTAAGACACAAATGTGTTTTATTCAGTAAGTCTGACATGCTCTCTCTCTCCACCCTAAAGCGAGAGAATTCTTTCCTAGGATCGCTTGGTTGGCGAACCGAGTCCAGCCTGCTTGGACCTAGGTAAATTATTTCGAATTCATAATTCAGATGTCCCACTAGTCGCCTCCGATCATCATGAATTTTTTTATCAACTCATTTTACCTATTATAATAATTATTGCTGCTTGCATGAAGCATAATAGTCCAAGATCCCAAAGCGATCTGAAATTACTTATTTTCACATGGATGTAACCTTAGGTTCCCAGTAGTCTCATGTGCTTTGAATACCAGTGTGCTTGTGGAGCTCCCCCTTGGGGCCCCTGGGCAGATACCAGGAGAGAAACGGAGCTAAAAATAAGAGTTACTTGACCTAAATTTTTGTGACTGATTTTTATCAATGTTTTGTAGAATATCATTCCACAGTAGTACAATAAGTGTCAAACACTTTCCATGAACCAAAACTTCTGTCAGACGCGTTAGTATATAAGATCTTACTTTTACTCAACTTATGATTAAAATTCTTCAAATTGAAAATTCTTGCCGGAGAAGTGTCACTAGTAATTTCCTATTCAACAACAAATGAGACAAAAACCCCGCACGTTATGCTAAGCGTTGCTTCACAGTTTTTGTGCGGACTCGATCGACATAGCTTGGCGAATCGCTCGATGGTGTTGCCGTTATTATCAATTAACAAGTTATGCGAGCTATGAAAGTGTTCACGCCATCTCCGCTTCGTTGCTGTATTAGAGAGTACCATTCAATAGCTGGGAGAACGGTGTTGGCCGAGTGGTAAGAGAACGGTGGTGGCCGAGTGGTAACGGCCCCGACTTACGAGTGGTAGGTCGCGGGTTCAAACCCAGCCAGGCGCATTACTTTGTGTAATTTATTTCATCACCACCGCTCTCAAAACGGTGAAGGAAAACATCGTGAGGAAACCGGCATGTCCTAGAACCAAAAATTCAAAGACATGTGACATCCACCAACCCGCACTGGGCCCGCGTGGTGGATTACGGCCCATTCCCTTTCCTAGAGAGGAGGCCTGAGTCCCAACAGTGGGAACATTATAAGGCCGACTATCCTATGCTATTCAATGGCTGATGCGACTGTGCGACTGATATTTAGTAGGACTGGTATTATTTTGTGTAGATCAGCCCAATGTGCTTGCATTTTATTTCCCTTATATTTATGAATGCTTGTTCCCCTAAACCGTGTGGCTATTTATGTGGGTAGACCTTCCTTGTCCTTCCTTATACAGATAAAAATGTTATGCAGCTTTTTTATTATTATTGATGGTAAGCGATGATGTGGCCGATGATGGAGCACGCTTGCCTAGAAGTAACCTATTCACTCTGACTTAAAGACCCCTAGGTTGTAGCTATCAGGAAACAGAATACAGCATGGAGTTGCTCTCCTTAGCTGTACACATACCTAATGAATCTGTTCCCAAAACGCTTTGTACGTATGGGTGGATGTCCACCATGTACCGATGGCGCAACGCCATACATGTAGTGGTCCGATGATGGAACGGACTTGGTGGAATTAAATTGTGCAATTCCAACGCACACTCCCTGGACTGTAATCGATAAAAAACCATCAGGCCAGCTACTCGGCGTCGATGCTCAAAGTTATGGAGTTTTGACTTGGCATCATCACGGATGACTTGGCTCGCTTCTCAATCGACTCCAGGGCATCAAGCTGGTATTTGGTAGACCTATCCCAAAAATGAGAGCAGTATTCCATACACGATCGAATTTGCGCTTGATAAAGGTTGAGCAGCTGTTCCAGCGCGAAGTACCGTCTCCCCAATTTTTTGGCAGTCTGTTGAGCTTCTGCGTCGATATAAGGGCTGAAATTGAGGGTAGACAACAACGTTACCCCAAGAAGCTCAAGGTTGTCGGTTATCGGCATGGTTAAACCCCGGAATGATGAAGCCGGGTGGAATTGACTCCGTTTGGCGGAAAAAAGACAAGCTTGGGTTTTAGCATCACATAAATGAATCGCAAGAAACCCTCAAAGGCAACTTTCAAGTTAAGGGCTGGGGGTTCTAACATGCATACCTTTTACTTTAGATGTACGGTACACCTCTCTTCGCAAAGAATAAATGAAGAAAGGTAGGGTTTAGTCAATAAAGTCTGACGTGCTCTCTCGCTCCACCCTAAAGTCATTTGAAGATTACCCACAATAAAAAAAGGATGCACCTGTGCCTCTCGTTTTGAGAAATATTAACCTAATATTGTGTAATGATAAACAAGGCGACATTTCTATACAACAATAACTATCTATTAATTTGTTAACATACAAGTTAACTGTTGCAGTCAACGTAAACATTATTCAAATGATGATACAATGAAAACCGGAACTAACTGTAAGTGCAAAGTAAAACAAAACTAATGAACTAAGCGACCGGAAGACGAACACCGCGATCACTATCAGTAGCAGCGTGAACAGCGCGCGTTATAGATCGCGAGATATGATCGCACGCGCGCCCCTCGCCCGTCGAGACTTCCGCGGCCCGGAGTAGATAGGTGCAGAAGGTCGACTTCATTTAACAAGCGAAAATAGGCGCTTACTCACATAATATACTACAAACTTTCCGTCCTTCTCCGTAAACAATCACTAAGGGTCGCCGCACACAGGCCACAATCACAAAACGCCGCCACCGGCAAATTACTTGCAGTTTTCCTACATTTTTTATGGAATCATCGCACACGGTTGAAGCTTGACGCCGGTGGCTGCCTCATGCTACAAATTTTCGCTGCTCGCTTCTTTTGACCCGAACAGGCCACTAAATGCCGACAAAAAACGCCGCCACACGCCACTCGCGTATTTTGGGCACGCCAGAATTATGGCGGTAAGTCCCCTCTTTGAGTAGTGGCTGGAAAGGAAACACGGCGTCCTTACGTTCCGCATGACGCAGGTCCTCACCGGATATAGTAAGTTCGGGAGGTTCCTGTACCGGAATCGTGCGGAAGAAACGCCCGAGTGTCACTAAGGGCCAAGCAGGGTCGAAGCCTACTGGGTCCATGGGTGATGCGAAAGAGATCCCCGGGGCCCTGGAACAATGGCAAAGAAGGAACAGGAGTGGGTTTTGAGTCAGTAAAATTCTGACACGCCCTCTCGCTCCGCCCGAGAACGGGGGATGTCTTAAGATGATTTTCCCTACCAAAAAAAAAACGTCACTCGCGTATTTAAACCTACTTCATCGAAGTTCATTATGATACAGCGCACATGAGTTAAAAAAAGTAGCAGCTACCGGCCACAAGTGGTTGTCGCGCGCTTCAGCTGCCTTTTTGACCGCTTCTAGCTTTTCGTGGCGGGCGGCGTTTTTACAGTCGCGTGTGGCCCGTGTGCACCGACCCTTTTGACTGGCCTGTTAGTCTAGTGGTTAGTGGCCCTGACTGATATGGTGAAGGTCATGGGTTCGATTCCCACCCAGGACAAATGTTTGTGTGATGAGCACGATCATTTGTTCTGTGTCTGGGTGTAATTTATCTAGATACTAGCTTTTGCCCGCGGCTTCGCTCCCGTCTATATTCTACTACTCTACCCTACTCTACCCAACTCTACCCTACTCTACCCTACTCTACCCTACTCTACCCAACTCTACCCTACTCTACCCTACTCTATCTACCCTACTCTACCCTACTCTACCCAACTCTACCCTACTCTACCCTACTCTACCCTACTCTACCCTACTCTACCCTACCCTACTCTACCCTACTCTACTCTACCCTAATCTACCCTACTCGATAAAATGTATCCTATGTCCGTCCGTCGGTTCTGAACTACCTCCCCACCAATTTTCAGCAAAATCGGTTGAGCAGTTCTTGAGTTATAAATAGCGTAACTAACACGACTTTCTTTTATATATATAGATATGTATGTATTTAGAAATTTATAAGTATATTTATCAGTTGTCTAGTACCCATAACACAAGCTCTGCTTAGCTTGGGACTAGACGGCGTTGTGTGATAGTTGTGGAATATTATTACCCTAATATCGAATAAGGAATAGACGCGTTCGTAGAGATTTTTTTATTTTTTATTTAGCCTATACTTTCCCAAAGCTGGGCAAAGGCCAACAGTTATCTTAAACAAAATGCTAGTCCCGAATATCGCTTACAGCCACCACTACCCTTCTGCACATATATCTTCGTTGTGTTCGAGCTATCTGTTTCTATTGGTTATTGAGTTATCTAAATAATACGCTTGTGATCGTGAAAGTGGACATCACTGCATACCGCGCATGATTTATTGATCGGCAATAAATTATTTTGATTGGTCTTATTAATAAAGTGTTTTATTAACGTTTCATTGCTTATCAAATTAGATTCGGATCATTGACTTTAATGGTGGAAGTTATGCTTCCTAATGAACATTACAATATTAAGTAATTTATTTACTAGCTGTTACCCGCGGCTTCGGTCGCGTATGGTTTAAGAATATGGCTTTCCATTTTTGGGGTAATCGGAAATCCAGAAAGTCATGTTCCCACGGAAAAATAAAAAGTAGCTTGAGTTACTCATTATAACTTTGGCTATACCCCTATGAAATACCTGTCAAATTTTGCTGAACCGTTTCGAAGACGTATCACGTAATTTGAAAGCGGTAAAATGAAAAGTAGCCTACTTATCCTTATAGTATCAGCTATCTGTCAATAAATCTCCCGACAAATCGGTCCAGCCGTTTTGCGGATTATCCGGTACAAACAAACCGACAGACACAGACAAAAATTTATAAAATTGTATTTTTGTTTGTAGGCATCGAATATTACAAGCAGACACTTTAATTTTATTTATATATGTTGGATAGATTGATATCTATGGATGATACATTCTAATATAGAAACCAACAATAATAATAGCATAACGTCTAATACACAGCATTGTAGGCAGAGGAGTAAAGTGTACCATATGTACTTGAATTTCAACTAAATTGTGAATATTTAAAGATGAGAATAATTCGAGTACTGTATATTATTATACTAGTTATGTTACCAGTACATCTTAAAAACATGACAAGAGTATGTACGATCATAAATCTGGGCACCATCTGGGTATCTAGATACAACTCAGTATTTTTTTATTTATTTATATAAACCAGCTCGACTGCAATCCCACGTGATGGTAAGCAGTAATGCCATCATTAATGGTGAGGCGCACTAGTTTATTAAGAGCCTATTCATTCTAGTCTTGAAGACACCAAAAGTAGTCGTCCTTCGATGTACGCGGAATAAACGACGCCGAAAATAAAATTCTGTTCGAAACTGGAAATCATACCCAAAACCGCAAGATCAGCAGTTCAGCTTATAATAATAATCTAGCTAATTTCAACACAGATTAACCATGTACACAGGAAATATTATAGTACACAAGTGCGTGCGTAAACTCTGTTCCTTTACTCTCATAGTCTGATGAGACGGCAATCCGACACGACCGGAGAGAGATTAGGCACAGGAGCAATGGCTTTACGGGCATTTCGAGACACGGGGGTATCACAACACCAACTTCCAAACTCCGGGCTGCTACAGAGTAATTTTTAATTGAAAAACCATAAAGCACTTTTTGCTCGACTCGGAAATCAAGCCCAGGACCCCCACAATCACTAACGAGGCAGCTTATAAGCACTGCACGAAAGCTGTCTCGTGTTGTTAGTAACAACATTTTATTATAGTGTTGTTCCACATATTTGGGCTCATTGCGCTTCGCTTGTACTCCTTGTCTAGCGATGCGTGCGCGCTCGTGTTTTGTTATGATTTAATTAAACAGATACAAGATATTTTCTTTGTTATTTTTTAGCAAATGGTTTTATTAGTTTAAAATAGTCGGAATTTGGTCAGCGTTGTTAGTTTTATTTTATTTACTTTGTTTTGTTAAATGGGTTAAAGATACCTGGGGCCCATACCATGATGTGATGAAATATCAGACATATAAGCGAAAAACAGGGATGGAGCTATACCCTATATAGCTGTCGCTGCGAAAGCGACCGGCGGCCCAGCTGAACCTATGCCAGAGGGCCATACGGATGGTGCGGGAATACGGTACGTTTTCCCGCGAAGCGGCGAGCCTCCTTGCTGGCCAGCCACCATGGGATCTGGAGGCAACAGTCCTTGCACACATGCACGATTTGCGAGTGGAGATGCAACGCCGTGGCGAAACTCCGCTGCTGCGACGAATGGCGGACGGATTGAGTTCCGACGGGATCTCATGGTGAAATGGTGACAGCGACTGTCGCGACCCATTGCTGGGCACGCCATAATTATGGCTGTAATTTCCCTCTTTGAGGAGTGGCTGGAAAGACGTCACGGCGCCTTCACCTTCCGCTTGACGCAGGTTCTTACTGAGCATAGTCCGTTCGGGAAGTTCCTGCATCCAGATTGGTGCGGAAGTAACGCCCAGGTGTCACCACTGTGTGGACCGCCTGGAGGACACAGTGGAGCATACGGTAGAGGTGTGCCCCGCCTGGGTGTCCCCGTGGGGGCTATCGGCGGTAACGATCTCTCGCGTCGGGCGTTCAGGCGAAGACATGGACATGGTCCGAAGCGAGGAGGAGTGGCAGGTCACCACCTTCTACGAATCAGTAATGCTAGCAAGGGAGTAGGCCGCACGATCACGCGCGAGGGAGTGGCCCTCACACCCCAGTCGCTGGAATATCAATCCTGATTTCAGGTCACCGTTGGCACGGGCTTACGGACGGCGAGCAATGAGTAGCTCGCCGTCCTACCGTCCAGTAACAATGCTCGTCAATGGAGCGTAGTGTTCCACGCGCACCTAAAGAAGATTTCAACAAACCTTAGGGGCCCAGCAGGGTCCAAGCCTACTGCGGTCAAGGTTTATTTTGTTCTAAAAATTTTAAAAATTAAAATTGTTTTATTTCACATAGGCCTACTTGAGCACTTATAAAACGTCAGAAGCTAGTGCACGCTTCCAAATTGGTCGTTTCCTATGGAAAAGAACCGGCAACAACCTCCAAGCTCATGGTTTCTGAAAGGAAAAGTAGGCCCTGGTATGAAAGACAACGAAGGAACGGGAGTTTTAAGTCAGTAAAAGACTGACGCGAGAAGAGCGGGAGATGTCATTGGATGATGTTCCCAGCAAAAAAAAACATATCCTATATAGCTCCACCCCTTTAACAGTTCAGTTTAGGTCGTAAAATTAATCGCGTGAAGAGTTCGTGTTAGGGCCTCTGAACGATATTAATTTATTTTAGTGTTTTAGTCGGAATTCGGTGGCTTCAAAGATCGTGAATTGAAGTTTTTTGTGCAAACGATTATCTGTTTGATCCGCCTTCATTTTCACCAAGCATGTATGTCAGTGCTTCAATTTGAAGGGTGTCTTTGAATCAACAACTAACCCTGTTATCTATATTTCTAATAAATCTGTAGAAGTGAAAATTCTGTACATTGAAAATAACAAAAAAATTAATGGCAGGGTGTGTTACTAGACCGACACCGAACCCAAAACCCTACCGGTTCGATTTCGATGAAACTTGGTATAATTATTCTTTAATATCCTGGACACCACTCTGGGTACTTTTTATCCCGGAAAAGTTTATACAATAAAAAACAAACATAATGTTGCGGTTCGATCCCTATACCCCATTAGTGCACCAACCGCAAATAATGCATTTGCACACGGCTAAGATACTATAATATTTTATCTTAAGATACAATATCGCTCCCCATACAATTCAATGGACTATCACACACGACGAAGATAATAAATAATATTTCATATTTTCGTATCTCAAAAATCCTAATAAAACCATTTTCGACATCTACGCGGACGAAATCGCGGGCAAAAGCTAGTACTAATATAATTCCTTGATACTGAGCTCCCGATATAAACGAAACCGCGGCAAAAGCTATTCATGCTTAAATGAATGTTCATTGTTCACCAGGAACACGGCTTATCAGACAGTCGCGAGGAGCTGGACGCGCGGGAGCTGGGCAGTGTACCTCGCCTGGAGCCTTTAACGGCAGCACACCGCGCCTACTCCACCTCGTGCCTGGAGCTGGACCAGCACCACATGCAGCACCAGCCGCCGCAGAACAGGTGAGCATTCTATATGCGAGGATCTGGGGGAAGCACGAGACATGAAACTGATTATCAATGCTCGAAATTTAAAAGATTGTACGAAGACATAGAATTATATACAGATATCGTTCAGTTTGTTAGATTACTCCTAGATTATCATTAGAAAATCTGTAGCCATCTTTTTAATATATTACTAGTTGTTTTCAGTGGCTTTGCCTGCGTAAAATTAGAAAATTGTGCCAAGGGAACATATTTCCAGAATAAAAAGTATCCTATGTGCTGCTCCAGGATATAGTCTACTCGTATGCCACCACGCATATAGCCGTTCGAGCGTGAAGAAGTAACAAACATACACATTCACACACTATCGCCTTTATAATATTATTGTGATTGTTTGGCTCGCATATGACCACTATTTCGTTCTGATGTTGAACGATGATGTGGATGAAGATGGTGTATGCTTGCCTAGAAGTAAGCTATTCACTCTGGACTTGAAAGACTCAAGATTGTAGCTCTGCTCAGGTCCGTCCAATAAGAATATCGTCCGGACAAATCATTCTGAAGTTCTAGATGACTCACTCTGTGTTCAAATTTGTTATTACTTGAACAACACTCATAACCGGCTTGTTTTCTTTCCAGAGCTCTTCTACCACAATACCGACCCGCGCCTGACTACGAGACAGCAATCCAACAGAAATACCAGCAACAAAGAGCGGAAGCTCAGCTGCGGTACCAGAACCACTCGGCGGCGGGGCCGGGCGCCCGCTTGGGTGGCTCGCACGCGCGCTTGGGCGGCTCGCACGCCGACCTGGCGCGCGCCTTCCCAGACGTCGCGCGCCACGCGCCGCAAGCGCAGCCGCCCCCGGACGACTACCCCTACCCACTCAAATTCATGGGCACAAACTACCCATTTGCTGTAAACCCTAATGTACAAACTGATCTCAATCAACTACACTACGTTAACGTCTACAAACCTCCTCCCCCGTACCCTTCCAATGGTCTCGCGTCAAACTCGACCCCCGACCTAGCCGTCGCCAGCCAAGCACTGAACTACCACAGAGGTTACATCAACTCCCACGTGTCAGGATCTAGCCCAGATTTAGTCTCGACAAGAACAGCCCTCAACAGGCAATACTTAGGATATATAAACACTAGTCATATTAACTATGGAAGACCCAACATCATGCCAGGAACACACGGAACTTACAACAACCTAGCGTCAGTCCTAGACCCTAAACCACACATTATAATAGATCCTCATCACATATCAGATAATATACAAAAAGTTTACGACGAAAGAGGGAATATTATGTATTCCATGCCTATGCATAGGTTACCTTATCAGAGGCATGTGGTGCTACCACAATCGCAACAAATTAAAATTGGAGATGCTCAAGAACCTATTTATGAAAATGTACCGTTACCGTGGCAGAACGAGGGGAAGATTACCATGAGAGATCGTGCACAGAGTCTGACGACGACAGACGAAATCGCGAGATTAAACGAACGAAACAGTAGTCACCCTACCATCAACAAATATCTATCACCGAACATGAATTTACCTTACGTTCCTGTCAAAATAGAGAACCCAGACGGCCACTATGTCAACGCACAGATAATCAAAGGCGTACGCGAATCCAGCGTGCCCAAAGACCTGACCGTGTCCAGTCGTTCGGTAAACAGAGACGCTGAATTCGAAAACGTAGCCCTGACAATCGACAGGCTATCTCTACAGCACGACGAGCGCGAATACGACGAGACTCCCTATCAGAGTTTATCGACGCACCGAGTATCGAATAATAACACTATTAACAAGGCAGATAACGTGACTTCGATCGTAGTGACGGACTCGCGGCCGAACATGGCGGACATCTCGTCGAGCACCATCGAGACCGTAACTACGAATAGTTCTATGGATACTGACACGAGTAAAACGAGCAGTAAGGAGAAGAAGCGGAGAAGATGGGGGGTGTTCATGGGGCGTGGCCACAAGGCGGACGTGCGCAGCGCACACAAGGCGGACGTGCGCAGCGCCACGCTGGGCCGCGCGCGCGCAGCTCCCGCGCCGCACGCGCACCGCTGGTCCACCGGCCTGCCCAAGCTGCAGCCGCTGCCGCCCAGCATCACCAAAGAGACTATGGTAAGTCATTTATCTAAGCTCATGTGGTTTTATAGGTTAAGAGCCCTTTCACATTTCGGCGTTACGCAAATTTAGGTATTTTACGCACCGAGTGGACGGCAAACTACGCGAGCGATACTTTCTTTCATGTTTCTCGCTCGCACTATGATACTGTGAATACGGT
Organism: Mythimna vitellina; assembly: GCA_949316375.1. NCBI lineage: Eukaryota > Metazoa > Arthropoda > Insecta > Lepidoptera > Noctuidae > Mythimna > Mythimna vitellina. The sequence goes on from OX438693.1 coordinate 1,117,985, forward strand.
GACCAAACGATTTTGATCTTCCGTAATTGAAGTTTTCTTAGGATAGAGGTTAGTGGGTGGAATTTTTTCGAAGTGTCATTACAATTTTATTTAATGAGTATATTTTGTTATATTTTTCATTATTTATGAACTTTACTGTTGTAATAATTATGTTCACATAAATATTTCAATTGTTATGCAGTAATCAATTAACAATCGATTATAATATAGTTGTATAAAATGTATAATATAGTAGTATATGATTGCAACCTATTCTAATAAATAAAACAACCAAATGTAATAGGTGTTTCTTCCATTCTATCCTGTCAACCGTCATACTATAACTTACTTCTTTTTCTTTCATATCACTATTCACACAATCCATCCATCTTTTCTATTTACTTATATCAATACTTTAAAACATAATTTTTTTAATCATCTCATAGAAGTGTCAAGAGATTATTTACATTTAGTTAAGTATCTAGACAAATGAAATAGGTAATTAAAATGATGTGTATTATATAACTTTGGTTTTGTATGTGCGTTAACTTTGCGTTCATATGTAATTTTTAAAAGGTAGGTCGTTTTAGACGTTATTATACGTAATAATTAACATTTTGTAAGATATGTTGATAGTATATGTTGACCTTGCATTGGTAAGGTAGTCACTATTATCTATCTATCTATTGAAGCATCAGATGAAGCAAAGATCAAAAACTGCGTTCGTAGTTCACACGCACACAATAGCAATGCGGCAGCGTCTATGCGACAATCGGCGCACACGACGGTAGTTACGGAACGACGGCGCGCGGGAAATAAACTGACGTAGGTCCGCCTTACTAAGCGCAGATGGCCGGCGCAGTGAAATATATAGTATTTTTAATTATGTTATTTAAATAGTAATAGTAGCTATTTAAAAAATAAAGATAATACTATAGTTTAAGTAAATGTTGATGATTATTTTGATATAAATTATACGTCTAAATAATATAGAAATTTGGAGACATTGGGGCTTGTTTCGAAGCCTTTGTGGTCGATAATTGAATTATATAGATTTTTTTTTTCTTTACATAAAAGGCATATAACGCAAAATGTATTCTATTATTGAAGTTTAGGATATTAGAGAGCTAATTATATTTTTTCGGTGGTAGATATTCAATAGAATCTCCAAATTAGAGCTCCGAAATCATGTCTCCGTGAGTTTTTTTCCTAAACATCGGGAAAAAAATTATTATTAAACAATTAAATAAATTATCTGAAATCGGTTCTGAGGTTATTGTAGTAGAGAAAACGAACTATTTTTATCAAGTGATTTTTATTTCATTTAAAGAACGTAAAACATACTATTTTAACGTCAAAAACTTGCTTTTAGCGTTTTTTTTGTAATACGCCTCTTAAATAGTTTGCAATTCTCTGGAAGTACCTACTGATCCGATTACCAAGTTTACAGCTAGAAAATTACACCATCTTTTTTTTCGTTGTTGTATTTACCTAGTGTCAAGTTTAGAAAGTATTTAGTTTTTGATACAAAATACAGTGATTTTGTTTCTCGTTAGAATGCGCATGTAGAATCAGTTTTTTCTGGAAACTTGACTGAAATAGTCAATTCTACAATCACCTCAATTTTACCGAAATCGTGAGTCAATGATTCCACATATTGTCCAGTTGTCCACATTACCATAACCTTGCTACAATCTTAAAAAATATAATATTCTGTTGTTAAAATCCTACGATAACAATGTGTCCTATCTCTAATATGATCTGATTGTGAGGCTTAAGAATATTCAACATTAGCCGAAAGTATTAAAGTCATTAAATTGCCGTTCTATATTAATAAATATTTTATTACATTTATTTTCGTTGACCTCGCTTGTTAATCCATTTCTAATAAAACACCGTAGGCGCGGGCTTGCGACGGCGAGCAACGGGTGGCTCGCCGTCCGATCGTCCGGTAACCGTCCGGACCGGGCCCAAGTCTTCGACGGCGCGTACTGTTCCACGCGTGCCTCAAGGAGATGTCAGCAACCGTAGGGGCCCAGCAGGGTCGAAGCCTACTGGGGCCATGGGTGATGCGAAAGAGATCCCCGGGGCCCTGGAAAAAAATGGCAGAGAAGGAACAGGAGTGGGTTTTTAGTCAGTAGAAGTCTGACACTATTCCCCGCTCCGCCCAAGAGCGGGGATGTCATTAGACGATTTCCAAACACGAAAAAAAAAAATTCTAATAAAAAAATTATTAACTTTGAATTTGGTACTTTACCAAATTCATGGTCATCCATGGATTCTGTTAAAAAACCATGAAGATGTCTCACTCTGTCTAACTGAGCTCTTCCCATAGGATTCCATAGTTCGCTGATAAATGATAATGACAAAATGAATGAATTTACAACCGTTTCGCTTTCGATAGTGCTATACGTTCAAAAGCGAAACGACTATCAACATAATAGAATAAATTGTAGTTCTAACACTTAAAACAATTATTTTTTGTTTCTATATTCCCGATTGAAGTCATCTAGTTAAACTCTGCCCGCTCCGAACGAAGCGAGAGCTCGAGTCTCATTTTTACTGACTGAAACCCACCTGTGTATCTTTCAGTCGCACTTTACAGTCAAGGGCCGCGAGGACTTGAACAATGCCGTAACTCTGGGAGACACATCACTGCTAATCTGCAATATCTTAACAATGCATACACACTAAATGACATTCATTGTTTATCAACAATCTGCCCAAACATTATGACAAACAACAAGTCAACAACAGTTGTTTGTTTATCAGTATCATGTTTCAGTATGATTATTGTATTCGGTCGCATCGGTCACATCTGGCTTTGAAGCAACTATTAACAATTCATTCAATTCATAAAATTGTGCGCTATTATCTATAGAGCCGTATGTAGCAGCTGGATAAGAAATTACTATAGTGTTGATGGTCTACAGTTGAACGAAATGTTTTTCGTACAGAATTATATGGGTTCAAACCTGGCAAGTAATTTAATTGAAGTATTTTGAACCCTATCCTCTTCATCATCGTTTCAGCCTGTAGACGTCCACTGCTGGACATAGGTCTCTCCCAAATGTCGCCACAACGACCGGTCCCCTGCGTCTCGCATCCATGGGATTCCCGCGACCCTAACCAGGTCATCGGTCAGCTCGACTCGAGGAGTCTCGTGGGAGACCTTGCACCCGTTTGTGCTCGCTTACTACACATATTATTGTTTTTTTGGACTTTCGGTTGTGCTCTTTTTTTTTCGTTGATGTACTGGGTCTTGTGTCGACAAATTCGCTAACACCTAGTGTGACTTTTCGGGGAAAAAAATATATTTCTAAAAAACATAACATGTTTGTGAGATAAACAATATAAGATTCAAATATACAACATAATGAAGAGGTTTGAGAACACATTAGTCTAATGATATTGTGCTCTTAGGGCCGACGCTGCTTGGCCATACAAAAGTGCTCTGTCGCGGGGAGCCGTGCGGGTGCCCGTCGTGGACAGTCGCGCCCTGCGCCCCTTTTGTTACGTATCGACACGACTACACGCACACCGTTAAAGTTGAAATAGCGACACTGCGCAGGTAATAATTTGGTTTCCGCTACGGGGATCCGAGCACACGAAACACGCGCGACGTCACGCAACGGGTGCTCGCGCGTGCTTCCGCCTAACGCAGCCTTGGCCCTTAAAAAGTAGTAGTATGTGATTTTAGTAGTTGAACACCTCGGTGACTTAACAGGCGCAAATCAACCTTGTGGATATATGTGTGGACTCAAGTCTATGTATCAGTCCGTTTCAAGAGCTCATTTTAATACTCGCATATTTATAAAAAGCCCTTAAAATTGATTAATCTAGTTTGAGCAGACAGCGACACAATTTCCACTTTTAACCCATTATCTTCTCCACAGGTCCAAATCCTAGAACGAAAGATGTCCGACGAGCAGCTCTCGTTCGCGTTCGAGCAGATCCCCAAAGGTCGAGAGACCGGCGGGGAGTTTCGCACGGCGCTACTGCCGCAGCACGCCGCGCTCAACGGCTTCTCATCAGACCACCTGCCGTACGAAGACAACCGCGTGCGGCTGCACCCCACGCCCAACAACCCGCACGGGTACATTAACGCATCGCACATCACTGTGAGTATTATTCCTCCCCGTCCCTTGCTGGAGCCAGCCCGCGCCGCTGAGCCTGTAGTGTAAAAATTCCCCAATAATAATAATAAAATCTTGTTCGATCCAGCTCGTCCCCCCCCCCCCCCCCCAGCGACGCCCTAGCGAGGTCCGTACCCCACAGGGGGTGCCTTTAGCATGTAGTCGCTTAGTTTTTTAGTTAGTTTAAGTAAGCCCTGGCCGGAGGCTCTGATTCTATAATCGAGGCCGCCACAGGCAAGACCGGTTAAGCAGCCGACAACCTCCTAGGTTGACATGCGAGAGGCCACTCACAAAAAAAAAAACTGTGAGTATTACCCACTCTCGAACAGATCCCTAAAGGTTCCGTACGACGCTACTACTGCAGCATCCCGTGATCAACGGCTTCTCACCCTGATCTTAAACTTCACGAAGAAACCGCTTACGGCTTCATGCCGCATGAATATATTAATACGTCACATATTATTGTGAGTATATTGATCATATTTATTTATTGACAAGCACTTGTACAACATTACAGAAGATGTCCAAGGCGTTGTACAATAGAAAGCTGCCTTTTTAACGACGTATGTTAATAACATTGTTGACACAAGCGGACGAGGCTATGCCAACCTTAAACATCACCCTAACCAGAAACCTTCTGCGACTGGACTGAGTAAGCCTGCACCTGGAGGCAGGGACCATCACCGGACACTACTCACTAAAATAAACATTGCCACACAATGAGTATCACGGACAGTCCTCTGTGCAGTGTATGCATGGAGTCGGAGGAGAAGATCACGCACGTACTCCTCGAGTTCAGAACCGTCAATAAAATACGCACATGAACCCTGACGGTACCAAGTTCTCTTATAAACGCCCTGAGTAAACTGAGAGGTCTCATCTGCGTTTGGAGAGAAATGGGCTGCTTGGAACAAAGCCATGGACCACGTACAATGGTCCACCAAGTACTAAGTACGGAAAGCATTCCACAAAAATAAGACAAGATACCCATTTGGTATCAAATTTCCTGGCTTCGGACTATCCATAACGACTGTTATAGGTATACGAATGAGAGCTGGGATCAACGGCTTAATGTGCTTTCCGAGGCACGAAGGTGTAGTTGGTGACCCATCCTCAGAACGACCTAGGTGATCTTGAAAAGGGTCTTAGGCTGTTATTAGTCCTTGTGGTTAGAATAATAACAGCCGCCCGGGACCCTGAATTGTGCATTAAAAGATCTCTTCATCTGGCTAGGCCTTATCCCATTTATTTGAGGTCTGGCGTCCTTGTCTTCATTTTCCATTGAGCTTGATTTTGTGCCATATCGGTGTCGAGCTGAGCTTCTTTGAGGTCTTTTTCTCACAAGATTTAGAAGATATCTAGTGAAGAAGCGTACGCTTTTCTTAAATGTCTCCATTTCAAGTCAATAGAGCTTGGATACTCTTACGCTCTAAGGTGGAGCGAGAGGGTGTGTCAGACTTTTACCGACTTCTCCTTCAATTACCCTTTGCGTTGTAGCCCTACCGGGCATCGGCCCTGCGGGGCAACTATCAGTTTACTGACGTTTCTTTAAAGCGCGCACGTTCCGTCGTCGACTCGGGACGGACAAGGAGCTGCCCATTACTCGTCTTCCGTTGCTTAAAAAGGTGATGACATAATATAATGGCTACCAAATGATGGCCATTCATATAAACATAGTCTTTTGATACCGTAAATAATGTCAAACATCAGCTTTAGTGCCTACCTATGCAGTCGCTGTATAACAGCACTGCTTCTTCAATCTTTTGACCGTCACGTCAAAAAAGTGAAAACGTGCTCTCGGCACCAAGGGGCAACTCGTCGATTTCACCCTTTAACAATATTAAGAAGAAAAAGAATACTTTAAGATTTAGTAGCGTTTCAAGTCTGTCGTGTAATCGAGACCGTGGCGTGCTGGCCATATTTTATTTTAAAATTTTATCTTGGCTATATCTTTAACATTTGCTTTGTCGTATAATATGGAGCTGAAAAGGGATAGAAAATGCTTCTAAAACTTGAACTACAACATCTTCATGACCTATTTCAGATGACAGTGGGTAGCACCCAACGCTTCTACGTAGTGGCCAAGGTTGGCAACGCGACTCCCACCAACACCGTGGTGACGGGCTGCACGTGCGGCGGCGGCTGCGCGCTCGTGTGGCAGGCCGCCTGGCAGGTGGGCGCGCCGCTGCTGGCGAGGGTCGCCGGCCCGGGCCATCCGCACTATCTGCCTACGGACAATACTACCAAGGACTTCGGGAAGGTAAGTGACGTCACCTACACACAACGCGACACCCACCAACACCGTGGTGACGTACATGATGAAATTGCAAACAGGATAAATCTAATTAATTTCTTACTCTAGGGTAATTGCCCTTTTGAGGTGTACCTCACCCTGAGGTGTAACCCTATTTGCTTGAGGTATTTCTATTTGCTTGCCATAAATATATGCATATTTGAACTGAGCATCTATAAGCTACCCTTGTCGAACATTGTTTCTTGGCTAAATCTGCACACCATTATATATTTCTATAATCCATTCACGTTAAGAAAATAGTGACGCATCAGTGCTACTGCAAAATGAAGGTGTTAATATTTGACGGCGTAACATAAGTACATAAGTACTCTGTTCATGCACTGGACGTACCAATATTTTATTTCGTAACCGCAGTACGACTTTTTAACCGACTTCTAAAAAAGGAGGAGGTTCTCAATTCGGATGTTTGTATTTTTTTTTTTATGTTTGTTCGCGCATAACTTCGTCGCTTGCCAACCGATTTGAAAAAATATTTTTTTGTTAGAAAGGTTATACTTTCCAAATGGTCCCATAGTCACCAAGTCAGGATCTGATGATGGAATCTTGGCGAAATCGAGGGAACTCCTCAAATATTATAGGCAACTGCATAGTGATTTTAGTATTTTCATCGAGAACTTAAGCATTTACAGGCAAAAAGAAACATTTGATGAAGTGGAACTGAAGAAGAAGATCAGAAATGGTCAACGGAACTTCATATTCACATAGATATCACAATGAAGATAGTTAAGCGACTATGATAATACAAATAAATTAATGGCTCTGAATAGTTCCGTTGAAAATGGTATCATCAAATTGATCTGATGATAATGATGGAGCCAGAAGGTAGGCACTGGAACTCCGTAATTAATCAATGTAACCTAGCCGTGTTTAGGCTTATGAGAATTTTCATGAAATGCACTTTGGCTATAAGGTACTATCGAACTGATCTGATGATGAAGCCGGAAGGTGGAAGGTAGACACAGGAACTCCATAATAAAACAATGTAACCTAGTAGTGTTTGGATTAATTGGAATTGTCATGAGAAATAGGCACTGTGTTTATAAGTGTATCCCAACTTTGGAGATAGGCAGAAAAGAGCGTAAAGTCCCGCAAACCTCCGTTGAAAAGGGAGGATCCTCCGACCAGACAGGTGTTATGTCTGGTGGGCAGCTGCCCGATTGATGATTTCGGGCTGTTCTATATGTTCTAATCGCGCGGAAAACTTTGATTGCGCGATGCAGGATTAGTTCTTATGTGACGCCATAGATGGTGCTACATCACTCTCCTCCGGATATCAGAGATCGATGGTTCTTGATGCTTCTTGATGCGTGCCAGGCCAGTGGTAGGTTGGTTCCAGTGGGTCGGAACCGAATGCTGCATAGTCCTCAGTGAGTCGGAACTGTCTGCGGTGATGCCCCAGTGAGTCGGGGTAGAGCTATCCCAGTGAGTCGGGATGATGCCCCAGTGAGTCGGGATGATGCTGCAGGCTCCAGTGAATCGGAGTAGTGCTGCTGGCTCCAGTGAGTCGGAGCGGTGCTGTGCGACGTAGCGGCTTGACAGCATGCGTCGACCAGGAGAGGTTCTTCGTTGCTCTTCATGTGACTGGCCGAAGGTGCAGTGTGCTTCACCAAAGTCGCTGATGAGTCTGAGGGTGATGACCAGGTATGACCAGGTAGGCATGCTGGTGGTCAGGATACCCTTTATAGCCGTGGGTGCTGGCTGTATGGCTCGTTGCTCGAAAGCTTGAGGAAGTGATGATGACGTCACGAAGTAGTAGCTGCACGAAGGCTACGCTGACGTTCTTTGTCGAGGGTCACCAGTTTGGAGGTATGCGGAACAGAGAGTAAAGTCCCGCAAACCTCCGTTGAAAAGGGAGGATCCTCCGGCCAGACGGGTGTTATGTCTGGTGGGCAGCTGCCCGATTGATTATTTCGGGCTGTTCTATATGTTCTAATCGCGCGGAGAACTTTGATTGTACAATGCAGGATTAGTTCTTATGTGACGCCATAGATGTCGCTACACAACTAAAAAGTGTGAAATAAAAACCTTTTTACAAAAAAAAGATAACCGACTTCACTAAAAAAACACTAAAACGATCAAAATAACTTTAATTTCGGAAGTCGGTGTTAAATAAGATACAAATAATACCGAGAGACACCGACTTCCGAAATTAAAGTTATTTTGATCGTTTTAGTGTTTTTTTAGTGAAGTCGGTTATCTTTTTTTTGTAAAAAGGTTTTTTTAAACAAAATCTTTATTTCTGAACCAAATAGTTATAATAATATGTAATTGGAAACTCTTTCCTAAGATATAGACAAGTTTTCAGGAAAGGGAGTCCTATGACCCATTTCATATTGATTGTACTGGTTTTCCTTTTTTTAGTGTTTAAGACTATTTTGTATGCCATTTAGATACAACTTCTGAATAAATTATTATTATTATACTATATCTTTCAACGATATTCGAGTGATTTTTCTTCCGGTCATGTGACTTTCACATGACGACCGAAACCTAAATAACTACGTCATAATTTAAAACTACCACGTGCCCTATCCCCCCCTAGTTCCAGGTAACATCGGGCACGTCGTCGCGCACGGCGTGGGGAGCGTCAGTGCTGGTGCGCGTGCGCAGCGGGGCGCGCGTGCGGGACGTGTGGCACGTGCACTTCGCGCTCTGGCAAAACGCCAGCACCGCGCCTGAACATCCAAACTTCTTGGGTAAGACTCTAGCGGCATCTATGTTACCACATATATCTTTATATATGTAAATCTTCTATACGTGTGTTTGTCAGCTAACTCCTTCTAAACAGCTTGACCGATTCGGATTAGATTAACTTACAAATTATGAAAATTCTAAAGGAAATATACGCGCCACATCCGCGCAAAACAGCCTAGTTAAGTGTGCCTTGTGTTGCACCAAATAAATCCTTTTTTTTTTTTTTTAAAAAAACCTTTCGTGATATAAAAATACCAAAAACATAATTATACCAAAATTAACTAATATTTCAAACATACAATTTTCAAAAATGTAAATTTTGTACACCTGTTTTATTTTTATCTATTTTTTTATTTATCCTTTACTTTCCCACTGCTGGACAGAGGCCTCCCCCAATTTCTGCCAGGTATTCTTTTCTTGAGCTTCCCTGAACCAGCCCTTATGGCAGGCGTCTAGGCCATCTCGCCACCTCTTGCCAGGGCGACCTCGGCGGCGTCGACCATCTTCAGGTACCCACTTTGTGTCTTCACATGGGTCACATGCCACAGCCACAAACGCCACAACGAGAACCTAGAAGCCGCGACAAAGGAAGATAAAGCGCACGATAGCCACTTGTGACCGATAGCTGTTACATTTTTTAACCCATACGAGCAGTATCATAATGGACTCTGACAAAGAAGGCCAAGGCCAACGTATGACGGCGTTTTGTATCGTTGTTTTGGGCCACAAGAAGCGAGCAGCGGACTTGTAGCGTGTGGCGGCCATCGGCGTTTACCGTGTGCGGTGAATCCATATAAAATGTATGAAACCTACAGGAAATATGCTGGTGGCTGCGTTTTGTGGTTGTGGCCTTTGGCCCGTGCGTGGCGACCATTTGTGGAGACTTGCCCAACGGCCAGTGTGCATGCGGTTGATGGCGCAGTGTGCACGACGCAGCCATACATTTTTACTGATATGTAGAATTTGTGAAGGGTCGGTAGAGTTAGGCCGTGTAGATTCAGAAGCTTGACTCTATATGAGATCTGATATCTTTTTCACAGAGCAAACCTTATGTGGTCGTCTTGGCAACATTTTATATGAAATGTTTTTGGTGTGCTTTGAGTTCTTTTTGTAAGTAACCAATTACCAATACATAAAATTATGGCCACTGAAATCAGCCGCAAAACTTATACGAAAAATATTGCATTCGCAACACAACCGTCAACGACGTCTGCCCTCACGCGTCTGCCCGCGTTCTGGCGCACTCGAGCTCGGGCGACGCGGGGACTGCGCGGGGAGAGGGGTGAGTGAGCAGGAGGCGTTCGTTTCGGTCGCGGTGGTAGTCGGTTTTGTTGTTTATAAATTCAATAGGTATTATTAATAAACATTATTTGAATTATATACCTAACTCTAGTATTATATCTTATCGTATTAATTAAGTACTTACAGTCGATTTGCTCACCTATTCGTCAAAGGGCGTAAATAACTGAGACCTACCATGAGACTCTTGATTAAGGCGGAGATTCTTGTAAGTACTTATTAATAGGTTTTTTAGTTACCGTCTACAGTCCCGTGTAAACTTTCATGTCCTAATTCATAAAATTGGTGAAAGTCTCATTCAAACTTCCACCCCCCCCCCCCCATTTTAGGGGATGGGGGGCGAAAGTTATAAGATTATCTGGGGGCACGGTAGTGTTTTTTTGTATACTGAACTTTGTTTACATACCAAATTTTGGCTTTCTAGCACTTCAGGAAGTACCCTAACATTTTGAAGTCTCATACAAACTTCCACCCCCCATTTTAGGGGATGGGAGGCAAAAGTTATAAGTTTATGAATTGTTTTGTTGGTTGTATACTTAACTTAGATTACATACCAAATTTCAGCTTTCTACCACTTCTGGAATTAGCCAAACATTCTGATGATCATCAGTGTGTCAGTGACAAAATCGGTTTATTTTAGATATCAATCAAATCTAAAGTATTAGAGCTATTCAATTGAGACTTTGCATGTTTAATTAGTCTATTATTGACATCATATCCTGAGAATATGAACTATCTGGTACATCGGAAACCAACTCTATGAGGGTTCAAAAAAACGGTGAAACACTTCGAGAAAAGGTAGGTAGTGCCCTTGCGCTTCGCTTGGCTCGTCTTGGCGGGGGCACTACCGTGCCCCCAGATGTGTAATAGCAACAAGTGTTGAAAATAATTACATGAATTCTGCAATCGCCGGAACTTGAACCCAATTATGGGAACTGTTCGATAGGCAGGTACGAAAATGTTATCCTACATCTCAGAAAGACTTGTGGATAAAATTGCAAGATTAATAAAGGTAGACAACCAGACGACATTTGTGGAGTCTTAAAAGCAAAGGTAGGATAGACGAGACCAAAACTTAAAAACATGATTGTCATTTTGTCTAAAATATTGGTAATAAACAATTATTTTAAAATTACTACAAAGTCGTTTTATTTATTTTACAAAATGCCTTTTCCTGGATGGATAAATACTTTAGAGTGGTAGTGTAAGATTTATCACGATTATTCAAAGATTCAAAGCATTTTATTTTAAATAATCCATTTTCGGGCACTTTTGAAATGTCAAGAAGTCAGTCAGTCAGAAAAAAATAATGCTAATCGCACATTCCAAAGCGTAGATCTCTATGGAGAAGAATGTGCAAGAAACTCCATGGACACTCTTTCAATCGTGTTATGTATTACAAATATCTCGGTTACATGGTTGTTGTCGCTACTATCATGTGAGAACAATGTAAATAAAAATAAATTCAAATAGCAACTGGCTGCTAAGAGATGTCCAGTTTCAACTGACAGCAGCCGTTCACGGACATGACGCAAATATAGATAGATGGATATTCTTTATTGTACACCAAAAATACACATGCGCCCCCATCAGTGAGGCATTTAAGTGAGCATGACAAACTCTCAACTGTCATGCTCATTTATGTCAAACAAGTCCAATAATAACCTAAAAACAATAGATAGCTCCATGGTACTCACATTTACAAACGGAAAAACAATGCTTTTGCATTATACAATACTACAATATTTTCAAATTCCGTTAAAAAAAAAAATCCGAGCTAATCAATTTGTACGCCCCGGTGATAGTGGAGTTGGACCAGCATTGAGCTAAGCATTTTTATCTTGAATATAATCCTCCAACTTATAATATGCTGGCCTGCATAGTGTGTATTTAATACAAGATGTAAATTTCGTTTCATTGAGTTCTAATATTTGGGTGAGGTATTTTATTATAACATTTCAAACAGTACCCCATGAAAGAAGAGGCTACATTGGCCAGTCTGAAACCTGGTTGAACTAATTTGCCCCTATTTCTTGTAACATAATTATGCCCATCGCCTCTTTTGCTAAAAAAATGAACATTTTTTCTAACTTACATGATGTTTTCATAGATATTTTGACAAGGCACTGTCATGATGTTAATATCCTTAAACAGTTCCCTTAGAGAATCGCACAGGCAGAGATAGCTCTTTTCTGTAGAATAAAAATTTTGTCTGCAGCCCGTCCCCATAGTAAAATACCGTATGACATGATATTATGAAAATAACTAAAATAGACTAGTTTAGCGGTATCAACATCCGTAAATGGGCGTATTTTCCTAACAGCAGCTGAACTAAGCCGTCCTGCAAGAGATGTTAAATGAGGACCCCATTGTAGCCTTAAGTCAAGCGTAATCCCTAGGAAGACCGTTTTATCGACAAATTCTAGTTTCTCATTGTTCAATACTAAGTCACCATCACTACCCTTATTAAAATTCGTTATTGGTAATCCAATGAATATGACACTCAAGACGTAAAGTTGTCAAACTTCGTCGGCTACATCTTGGATTGCGATTTTGACCCCATAATCGCTATTGGTAATTCCAAAAACCAAGATACCCATAATGAAAAGTTAGAAAATTTCATCGGCGCCATCTTTGTTTTGATTTTGATCGCATAATCTTATTTTTAGTTATTAGTAACCCTCAAAGCCAAGAAAATAACACTCATGACGAAAAATTTACAAAGTTCTTCGGCGCCATCTTAGATTCTTATTTTGAACCCATAATCGTTATTGAGTGAACCACTTATTTATATAACCGCATTAAAAAACCATGTGGTTTGGATGTCTTCGCGGCTATTGCATTAACATGTGTTTCAAAACTGAGCTTAGAATCGTGGTGAACTCCCAGGTTACGGATGGAGTTTGATCTGGGTAAAGCTTGATCACCTAGAATATATTATAATTTGACAATAAATAAATAAATAAACGCTTCCTGGAATATTTAATAACCGAACATTTTATGGGATGAAGATCCAGCTTGCTTGTTTGACAATACTCGTCAAGATGATACAGGTCGTTGTGGAGTTCATATTGTAGCATAAATCTTCATATCATCAAGAAAACACAGTAGTTTGGATGAGTTAGTAAGACTCGATGTCGATAATATAGATATTAAATAGCGAAGCACCGAGCAATGAACCCTGCGGTGAACAGGAACCAAATAGTTATCCGAGTACTACTGCTTGGGTTCACAAGGTAAGAGGAAAACCAACTGAGTAGACAACCGCTTATTCCCATGCTATTTAACTTTGGAATTAGAATGCTATGGTCAATTCGGTTAAAGGCCTTGCTATAGTCCGTATACACGACTTGTCTGTAGTTTTTTCTTTTGTTGTATTTTTACAAGTGACACTAGTGACAGCGGCTAAACGCGATTATGCGACCCAAACGTTAAAACGCGATTAGTTTTATTGGTGCATTCCGCTCTCAGAAAACCATGTTGGAACGAGATAAATGAACTTTTCAGAGCAGTATAAACCTGATTATGTATACCTAATTCTTTAATATTGGCCTGTTTTTTCTTCTTTTTTGTATTTACATATTTTTGGTTCAGACCCGTTATAAACGCCTTTTTCTATATTTGCTGAACAAAACCAAAAGACTTACTTACTATTATCGCTATTGAAGGAGCACACCCTACCCTGCCGCTTTAGATGTGTCCAATGTTCGAAGCAATATTTGAAATATTAAGAGTGGTTTCGCACTAAGTCCACTACGAATCGGATACATCGACATTTTAAGCACGTGCACCGATATATCCGGAACTAACTTCCATGTGGTCTCAAATTCCCGAAAAATGACTCCGGTGTTTACAGGCTATATGAAACATAAAAGTGTGAAATATTCACACTTTTATATCTATTGTTCCAGCGTTCCTGTCCGAAGTGAACAGCCTCAGGCTAGCTTGTGAAGCGGAGGCACAAGGCGAGCGCGGCGCGGTGAAGGGGGCGAGCGCCCCCATCGTGTTCTGTTGCGAGCACGGCGCCGGCCGCAGCGGCACCGCGCTCGCAGCCGATCTGCTGCACGACATACTGGACAACAACCAGGTACAACAGTGAACAGTCTCAGGCGAGGCGGAGCGCCCCCATCGTGTTCTGTTGCGAGCACGGCGCCGGCCGCAGCGGCACCGCGCTCGCAGCCGATCTGCTGCACGACATACTGGACAACAACCAGGTACAACAGTGAACAGTCTCAGGCGAGGCGGAGCGCCCCCATCGTGTTCTGTTGCGAGCACGGCGCCGGCCGCAGCGGCACCGCGCTCGCAGCCGATCTGCTGCACGACATACTGGACAACAACCAGGTACAACAGTGAACAGTCTCAGGCGAGGCGGAGCGCCCCCATCGTGTTCTGTTGCGAGCACGGCGCCGGCCGCAGCGGCACCGCGCTCGCAGCCGATCTGCTGCACGACATACTGGACAACAACCAGGTACAACAGTGAACAGTCTCAGGCGAGGCGGAGCGCCCCCATCGTGTTCTGTTGCGAGCACGGCGCCGGCCGCAGCGGCACCGCGCTCGCAGCCGATCTGCTGCACGACATACTGGACAACAACCAGGTACAACAGTGAACAGTCTCAGGCGAGGCGGAGCGCCCCCATCGTGTTCTGTTGCGAGCACGGCGCCGGCCGCAGCGGCACCGCGCTCGCAGCCGATCTGCTGCACGACATACTGGACAACAACCAGGTACAACAGTGAACAGTCTCAGGCGAGGCGGAGCGCCCCCATCGTGTTCTGTTGCGAGCACGGCGCCGGCCGCAGCGGCACCGCGCTCGCAGCCGATCTGCTGCACGACATACTGGACAACAACCAGGTACAACAGTGAACAGTCTCAGGCGAGGCGGAGCGCCCCCATCGTGTTCTGTTGCGAGCACGGCGCCGGCCGCAGCGGCACCGCGCTCGCAGCCGATCTGCTGCACGACATACTGGACAACAACCAGGTACAACAGTGAACAGTCTCAGGCGAGGCGGAGCGCCCCCATCGTGTTCTGTTGCGAGCACGGCGCCGGCCGCAGCGGCACCGCGCTCGCAGCCGATCTGCTGCACGACATACTGGACAACAACCAGGTACAACAGTGAACAGTCTCAGGCGAGGCGGAGCGCCCCCATCGTGTTCTGTTGCGAGCACGGCGCCGGCCGCAGCGGCACCGCGCTCGCAGCCGATCTGCTGCACGACATACTGGACAACAACCAGGTACAACAGTGAACAGTCTCAGGCGAGGCGGAGCGCCCCCATCGTGTTCTGTTGCGAGCACGGCGCCGGCCGCAGCGGCACCGCGCTCGCAGCCGATCTGCTGCACGACATACTGGACAACAACCAGGTACAACAGTGAACAGTCTCAGGCGAGGCGGAGCGCCCCCATCGTGTTCTGTTGCGAGCACGGCGCCGGCCGCAGCGGCACCGCGCTCGCAGCCGATCTGCTGCACGACATACTGGACAACAACCAGGTACAACAGTGAACAGTCTCAGGCGAGGCGGAGCGCCCCCATCGTGTTCTGTTGCGAGCACGGCGCCGGCCGCAGCGGCACCGCGCTCGCAGCCGATCTGCTGCACGACATACTGGACAACAACCAGGTACAACAGTGAACAGTCTCAGGCGAGGCGGAGCGCCCCCATCGTGTTCTGTTGCGAGCACGGCGCCGGCCGCAGCGGCACCGCGCTCGCAGCCGATCTGCTGCACGACATACTGGACAACAACCAGGTACAACAGTGAACAGTCTCAGGCGAGGCGGAGCGCCCCCATCGTGTTCTGTTGCGAGCACGGCGCCGGCCGCAGCGGCACCGCGCTCGCAGCCGATCTGCTGCACGACATACTGGACAACAACCAGGTACAACAGTGAACAGTCTCAGGCGAGGCGGAGCGCCCCCATCGTGTTCTGTTGCGAGCACGGCGCCGGCCGCAGCGGCACCGCGCTCGCAGCCGATCTGCTGCACGACATACTGGACAACAACCAGGTACAACAGTGAACAGTCTCAGGCGAGGCGGAGCGCCCCCATCGTGTTCTGTTGCGAGCACGGCGCCGGCCGCAGCGGCACCGCGCTCGCAGCCGATCTGCTGCACGACATACTGGACAACAACCAGGTACAACAGTGAACAGTCTCAGGCGAGGCGGAGCCGCACGGCGAGCGCAGCGCGGTGAAGGGGACGAGCGCCCCCATCGTGTTCTGAATGGGGGTGAAAGCCCCCATCGCGCTTTGGATGGGGCGAGGGCCCCCATCGTGTTCTGAATGGGGGTGAAAGCCCCCATCGCGCTTTGGATGGGGCGAGTACCTCCATCGCGTTCTGGATGGGTACGACCGCAAGCTTAGATGGGGGCGAGGGCCCATTGCGTTCTGTATGATGGCTAGTGATAAATTGTATTTAATGTACTTTATATATGTTAGTTTGTAAGGTCTATCTATGGGCCAAGATGCCTGATAATTAATGTTTTTTTTATTATTATTATTATTGCGTTCTGCATGGGGCAAGGGCCCCCATTGCGTTCTGGAAGGGGTTAAGCATCCCCATCGCGTCCTGGAAGAGGTTGAGTTGTGACTACGAATGTTGATTTTACTAAAATCCAATAACGGAATCTTAGTTTTCATCAAAATAAAGCACAAAAATGATTTAGTAATTTTTGCTATTCCGCATACTTCCGGTTTTGGTCGTCCACTCCCTCTTGGAAAAACCACACTTTATACCCTCAAGATTAACTTCGAAGCTCGAACACATCCATGAAAATAAATTTCTCATCTTTCCAGGAGCTAGACATCCCTCGCACGATCAGCATGCTTCACCAACAGCGCGCTAACATGATACAAAACGTGCATCAGTACAAGTTCCTGCATCAGTTGCTGTTGCAGTACTTGAAACAGTCGCGACTCATATAGACTTCATCTCTGCTGAAAGTCCTACACCGTCATAGGACTGATCTAACCTAGAAAAAAAAACCTGGAAGTATTATTTCAGATGTAACCTAGGAATACGCTTAGTATGACTAAGGAATATGTTTTGTTGGATTGAGAAATGAGAATCGGATGGAAGTCACTATGTGTAAGGTGATATTTATCTACTTTCTAGTTTAAACAGGTTTATTTATATTGGCTAGTGTCAAAAATGAAGAATGATGAAGTTTTACATTGTTCTTATAAAGAGAGGCCTAAGCAGTAATGCTAACAGAATCTTTACTAAATAGTTATTAATGAAATAACAAGCGAAAAATACGAAAACGCAATAATACGAATCGAGATTTTTTAACAGAATAAAGATAACACGATTGTGTTTTTTTAAATGCAATAAGATTTTTCCTGCAATTTCGTTTGTAATGCAGGATTAGGTCATAAGTAAATTAACATATATTTAATAATTATTGCATGAGATTGACTAACTAGTGCCTTATCAACGAGACAAAATAGATAGATGCAAAAGATCGATAAATCCTAACAATAGGTTTTATCGATATTTGAGTAAATCGATTCGCGACGATAATATCGATATTTTAAATCGTCGATTCGATACTCTGCTAGTTGCTCAACACGACGGTAAAATATAAGAGCATGCCTTACACAAATTATACCATAATTTGACCCTAAGGTTGAAACAATATTGTAATATATCAAGTTCTAATATGAACCTTATACCTGTAGATATAAGATATAATATCGATCGACTGGATCATAGATCTAATACTTATGAGATTTTTACGATTTATGACTGAGATGGCAAAAAGTTCCACCTTCATCTAGTGATTTTGTATATTATGTATTTATTTAACGTTTTTTAATTGATGTTTGTATAGAAAGTGTTTTTTATAAACTTACCGAGAGTCTTTTGTGATTGTTGAATGGATTTTTATATGATAGACTCGTTGTGGGAGTGTTTTAAATGAATTTATATGTAAATTGATGAAAAGTATTATATAGAAACACAAGAGGCAGGATATCTTGTATTTTAAGTCAATGTTCTAATAATTTTTTTTTTTCTGGCCAATACTAATTTAGTCATGTTGTTCAATGGTCGTGCTAACTAATAATTACATTACTAAAAGACTAATTCTCTAAATCCTAAATGTATCGCCACTACACGTTTTTCTCTCTGCTACAAAGATATTTGCCAATAGTACAGGCAGAATTATCTACAGCTCAAGTAAATCTACACAAAAAATACTCGCGCAATGCTTTTATTTTAACTACTATTGTATTAAACCCCTTTTTTATCGTATTTTCGACTAGACATCCTGCCTCACAGTAGTTAGTGTGAACCATACACATAGAGAAATGAACTGAGCGTTTCCTACCCGGCTGTGAAGTGATTGAATACGGTCGGAAAAGTGTGAAAGAGACAAACTGATCGTGCGGCCAGTTGCTGTCTTTCTCTTGGAATCCGATTGGTGACAGTCACAGGCTTCTAATGTCGCGTTCGCCACTGACACTTTTTTTTTTGAGTTGGTAAATTATTCAATGACTTCTCCCGATCTAGGGAGGAACGGGTGTCAAGCTTTTATTGACTAATACTCACCTATGTCGTTCATTTACTCTTTGCGTTCTCAACCGTTCTTGCAGCCCTCGTCACTAGGACGTACAAAAAGCATACAGTCGCTTTGTCTCTTTCTACAAAGAGGTCGATTCTCTAACAACATTGCTCATTCCATTCTTCTAAGTCTATGGTGTGAATCGTAGCGACGTGCCTTAATCAGAGATTACCGAGGATCTGATGAACCTATGCGTGCCTTCTAGACTTACGTTTTATGTCAATTACGAAGAATTTTAACAATCTCGTTTAATTAGACAAAATCGCTTTCGTTCTACAAGATGTGTTTGTGTAGTTCGCGTGACGAACGCACACTTTCGCGCGTCATGTGACAGTTATCGATCATGTCATTATGATGAAGTTTAAATAGCAATGATTGAAGTGCTTACGTGAAATAAACTGTACATGAAAGTATACACTCTAAAATGGCTAATTAATTGGGAAAATTTATAAATTTAGCTTGCATGACATAATACAAACGCAATTCTAAAGTAAATAAAATTTTTACTACAATCAAAATGAGTTTGTTGGCGTCAAATTTGTTTGCTCTGAAGTAAGCTGTAGTTGACTGCGCAATAGGAAGAGCCATGCGCATCAGAAAGCCTCTTTCAGATTTAATATTTGTATATTAGTATTTTCTTTGTATCAAGCGATATTCTCAATGTAGTGTGAAATTGTTTAAATTCTTCGTAATGACAATTTTATACCGTTCGTATTCGTTGTATAGTCGACATTATTGTCAGTCACCGTCTTATAATGTTCAAGTATTAAAAGTAAACCTAATTGTTGAAAATTTATTATGAAAATATCTTAGTATGCGTCGACAGTGGGACAGTCGCATTTATAACGACCCACAAGCAATTAATTCAATGATGCTCTTTAATTAGAGTTACTTTCTTTTGATCGCCAGTCATGACAAAACTAAATGTGTGTCCTACACGCCCATGTCATGACTACATGACAGACGCTACGCGTTTTAAAAGCTAATATTAAAATCTTATATAAAAGTAGTTCTTTTTTCGTATCGTTAATTATGTAACTAGACTCATCCCAATATATATTATTTCAACTGTTCACTATTTATTTCGTTCTTATTAGCATAAGATCACAACAGCAACACTACAGAAACGTAGCTTGCCATTGAGAGCACGAGTTTGTATCAAAAAAAGCAAGTTTTTGATGTGGTGGTCAAAGTTGTAAATAACCTTAAAATTAAAATTTCTTTATGAAATAGAAATTTTATAGATGTGTATTTATATATTTGGTTTATGTTATTTACTTAAATAACGTGCTTGAGAATTTCAAAGTCAGCCTAAAACTGGCCAAGTTCGTTCCACTGTCGATCCATACACCCATTGTACAGTAAGTGTATTATGTGTTCATACCTGAGTGTAGTGTCGAGTTGGTCTCAACTAAAATTGCGCGCTACTCCGGAAAATTATGATGTAGAGTATGAATTGCACCATTTTACAATTTACATGAAGCAGGTGACTGAACTAGTAATAATGGTAACCTATTTGCAAAGTCTTCCTGGCGAGGCGCGCAAGTTGCAATGTCTTCCTAGCGAGTCACGCAATTTGCAACGTCTTCCTGGCGAGGCGCGCAAGTTGCAATGTCTTCCTAGCGAGTCACGCAATTTGCAACGTCTTCCTGGCGAGGCGCGCAAGTTGCAATGTCTTCCTAGCGAGTCACGCAATTTGCAACGTCTTCCTGGCGAGGCGCGCAAGTTGCAATGTCTTCCTAGCGAGTCACGCAATTTGCAACGTCTTCCTGGCGAGGCGCGCAAGTTGCAATGTCTTCCTAGCGAGTCACGCAATTTGCATCGTCTTCCTGGCGAGGCGCGCAATTTGCAACGTCTTCCTGGCGAGGCGCGCAATTTGCAACGTCTTCCTGGCTAGGCGCGCAATTTGCAACGTTTTCCTGGCGAGGCGCGCAATTTCAGCTGAGACAAGCTGTACCTGTCTAGTCCAACGGCAACTCCATATTATTGTTAGTTTGTTTGTTTGCGTGTACATACGCTTGGACCTTGTTTGTATGCACAAAATATTAAGGTTTACATTATTAGTCACTTCTGATTTACATTGTTAATCGTGTTCGTTTTGTGATGTATTTATGACTACATTTTTTTTTATATTTTACTACAGTAACTTCTATATAATTCCAGTATTGATGTCTTTTTTTGTGAAATTCCTGTCTGGCTTGAGTGCCGTGGTATTCAGACGGGAGATACATTTACTTCGTGAGAAACTGACAATAAAATATACTAAGAAACGTTTATCGTCTTTTTATTTTTCCTTGGCTCACATCAAGAACAGAATTTTCTTTCAAGAGATATTCGTTAGCACTCCCCGTTACCACTTTTTTTTTTAATTTAATGTTATTTATTTATTTTACTATTTATGTACACACAAAAACAGAAAAAGACAAAACAAAGTAGACCAGAGTGCAAAGCTACTGCTTATGAATGAATGAACTAGTGCTTGACTGCGATCCCACCTGATGGTAAGCAGTGATGCAATCGTTGATGGTGAATCGTTAAGAGCCTATTCACTCTAGATTGAAGAATATGAGTAGAGTGAGTTTATGGCTAGCCATAAAGACACCTAAATTACAATCGGACGGGAAGACCGCAGCAGCATTTCCAAATAAAAACACAAAATTTTCTAAAATTATTATATTTCAGTATAAAATTATATAATAACCTATCGCTTACATTAGGATCACGGTGGCGGGTAGTAGGGCCGCGGCGGCGGGCCGGGAGGAGGGGGTCCGCGGCCCGGCAGCGGGGGAGGGAAGTAGTTGGGAGGAGGCACGTTGACGGGAGGGTAGCGGGGAGGCGGCGCCGGCGGCGGCTCCGTGTACACGAGCGAGGGCGGCGGCGGGCCGGCCAGCGGCGGCGGGCCGGCTAGCGGCGGCGGGCCGGCCAGCGCCAGCCGGGGCGGCGCCAGCGCGGGCGGCGGCGCCGAGTACACGGGCGGCGGGTAGGGCGCCGCCAGCCCCGGGTACGCCGGGTACGAATACCTAATCGGCTCAATCTTTGGAGCCTCTGTCTTCAAGTCAGCCCCATTCTTCATTGGCGTCAGCACCGACTTAGAAACGACAACGGCGACAGGAGATGCGGAAGTTGGCGGTGTAATGGAGGGGGGCTTCTTGTCGTTTTTTGGCTGCTTAGCAACTGGAGGCGCTGGTGGAGAGTCCCCACCTGAGGACTGCGGCTGTGGCGAATACAGATCTAATACCTGAAACAAGAATATGGCTATCAAACTGCACATGGACAGATCCTAGGTTTCTGAAAGTCTGTTAGAAAATAGTTGAGAACCAATGTTCGACAATGACTGCTTCTGCCCATGTATTTTCCCTAACACATTGCTTTTGCAATATTTTGTATATTATTAGACCCCAACCACCATAAATTCATTAGTAATTTATTGTGTTAACGTCTCATTTATTGATAGTTGTAATTATTTATTTTTCTTGCTTTTTTTTTATAGCCTATTTTTTATAATGTGAATGTGAGAACACTATAGACTCCGCGAATTCTTAGATTACTTCCTATTACGACTCACTTTTTATTATACTTTTGAGTACAACATTAACTGGTCTACACTGTCCTTACATAATATCTACTAATACAGTAATAAGAACAACAATTTGTTTTTAAAAGAGTAACCATGGAGTTTCTTGCCGGTTCTTCTACATAAGAAGAAACCGTGCACTAGCTTCTGTCGTTTTATAAGTGCTCATGTAGGCCTAAGTGAATTAAAAACATTGAATTTTTGGATTTTTTTTTAAACCCGTTAGTAGTGCCACTAACCGGGTCTAGTTGTCTTTTCAAACCGTCCATGGACCAACTCATATACACATTAAGTTTCAGAGGAATTAGGTAACAAACACATCCACAAGAATTATAATAATTATTCTATTTTGGGAAAAAAAAAACTTGAATCATGGGCACTTACTCTGACAGTGAATAAAATATCTCAATGCTAGGCTAATTGTTTTAAAACTAAAATCTAGTAACATGGGTCATTAATTTGATCAATTAATTGCCATGTGTATCCAGTTCAAATTTTAGCCATAACCGTGACATATATTAATTAATTGTTCATCTTCACTTGCAGAATAGTTAAAAAATATCCTACGGAATCATACTACCAGGACAACAGGTGTCATAGTCTACCAATAAGCCACATTCCATCAAATTCTGGTCAATAGTTGAGGTGTGATCAATTAACAATTTTTCTCCACTTTGACATAACTGTAATATTTTTAATGAGGACTTATTAAATAAGCTGTATCATTAACGGTTCTAATGTTTAAAATAATAACCTCATTAAATTTAACATATTTTGTAGTTCACTGTGATTATAAATGTTATAAATGGACTAATTAATCATCTGGTCCACACTATCTCCTTATACCTACCGAATATATATATCATTTCAGCCGAAAGACTGTTGGACATAGGCCTCTCCCAAGCATCGCCACAAAGACCGGTTCTCTGTCATACCTACATAACATTGTAATATGGAAATGTTGTAAAACTCTAAAAAATACCAAACCATGTAGATTCTTACTAGTTCTTCCCCATAGGAAACAACATATTGGAACCATGCACTAGCTTCTAATATTTACTTTATAAGTGCCCACATAGGACTATGTGAAGTAAAATATTTTAAATTAAACTGAAGCTCACTTTACAAATATTTCAATGGACAAATCATGCTATGAAATATTTTCTCACTTATAGCTTTTATATGTAGTTTTCCTTTACACAGCAAGATGGGCATTCCTGCCTAAAAACTAATGACATCTTAATAAAAACTCACCTGATGACAGATATCTTCAAGCAATTCCATAGTAATATCTTCTACAAACATATCCCACCAGGCATTGTGTTTAGGGTTCCGCCCATTCCAGTCCAGGACTTCGAATTTGCTGAGCTTCCCCGCAAGGAACATCAGTGCTACAGCTATCACTTCCGGCTCCCATTGTAAACACAAAGTTGTGCATAGACTGTAAAAATAAAGAATAATAAATGTGAATCATCATCGTGATCAAAGACACTTCACCACATCAATCAGTTCTGTTATTTCTAGATCCAGATGTAGAATAATCTACCTGACCAATTGCAGACACATTGTACAACCTTAACAAAGATCTTCCAAGTATATGGGAGATATTACAGTGCTCAAACACAGGTCCCATCTCCCTCGGAACTCTCTGTTCCTTTACTCTCCTGGCCTGATGAGATGGCAATTTGATATGACTAGAGAGAGATCAGGTGCCTGACCAACAGCTTTATCCACTTTGTTGGAACCAGGAATCAAACCCTGGACCCCGCACTAAGCAGTATACTTTGCACTCATAAATTAGAAGTGCAGCAATTAGAATTAGTACAGCCAATACTAATGTACGCATCACTAGCCTTATTTACTAAACTTGCTAACCATGGTTAAGAAGTTATGAATAGTTTAAATTCAGTTTGTTTTAATTAGGGTTTTTATTATTATTATTTGGTTTTAGTCTAACTATAATTAGTTAAGGGTTTTTAGTATACATATGTGTGTTTGTAAATAAAATAATAGTTCAAATTATCATCATCTTCCTGCCCTTGTCCCATCTTATTTGGGGACGGAAAAAAAACGTTTTTTTCTTCCATTCTATCCTGTCAACCGTCATACTATCACTAACTTCCTTTTCTTTCATATCATTGTTCACATAATCCATCCATCTTTTCTTTGGCCTGCCTCTCCCTCACCACCAATCCACATATATACTCATAACTCTTTTAGTAACATGCGTTTCATCTCCTCCTTACATGACCATACCAAGACAAACGATTCCCCTTCAACTTTTCAGTCACTGGCGCCACTTTCAAACTTCCTCTAATATATTCATTTCTCACTTTATCCATTCTCGTCACACCACACATCCATCTCAACATTCTCATCTCCACTACATGCAATCTTTTTTCATCCGTCTTTTTCACAGCCCAACATTCTGATCCATATAGTGTAACAGGTCTTATCATGGACTAGTAGATTTTACCCTTCAACTTGGGGGGCATCCGTGGGTCACAAATTGTTCCAGTGACCTGTCGCCATTTCATCCATCCTGTATTGATCCGATGTGATACGTCTCGGTCTACCTCGCCATCTCCTTGGATAAGCGACCCGAGGTACCGAAAGTCGGAGCAGATTGGTATGGGCGTTCCAGCGAGAACTAAGGGCATAGGACCGGAGAGACCACCGAAATCGCATAACAAGTATTCCGTTTTGGTTCTACTCAATTTCAGGTCAAAACTCTCCAGTCTGTGCCACCACACCTCCAATCTGTTCTGGACCTCTAGGCCACTCTCGGCAACCAACGCAATGTCATCGGCAAACAGCATACACCAGGGAGCCTCTTCCTGAATGTCCGACGTTAAAGCGTCCATTATCATCAGAAAGAGGTAAGGGCTGAGAGCCGACCCTTGATGTAAGCCGACAGTCACATTGAAGCTGCCAGTGTTGCCCACTGTAGACCGGACTTGGGTACTGCATCGATGGTACATCGCTCGGATGAACTGCACATACTTCCCAGGCACACTTTTCTCTATTAAGGGCTCACGACAGAACCTCACGAGGTACCCGGTCGTATGCTTTTTCGAGGTCAATGAATACCATGTGCAAGTTTTTATGCGCACCTCTATATTTCTCGCACAACTGGCGTATAGAAAAAATGGCATGTTGTACCCTGACCAGACATAAAGCCGAATTGGTTCTTTGAAATTTCACTCTCATCTCTCAGCATCCTTTCAAAAACTTTTTCCCAGGCTTTCATAGTATGTGACATTAGCTTTATTCCTCTATAATTGTTGCATTCAAGCACATCACCCTTATTTTTAAAGATGGGCACCAGGGAACTGTTGCCCCACTCATCAGGTATGGCTTCTTCCCGCAACAACTTATTGAAGAACAAAGCTAACCACAACCATCCATCCACTTGCAGCAACTTCCACACTTCAAACTGGTATTCCGTATGGACCAATTGCCTTACCATTCTTCACTCCATTTACAGCTATCCTGACTTCATCCATACTAATCATTCTCACTAAACCCACATTCACTGGTTTGCTCTCTAAAATCCCATTCCAGTGGTTTTCCTCATTCATCAGTCTTTCAAAATAATAGTTCAAATACAAATTCTAAATCTTCATAGAATCAAATTTATTTTCAACAATATCATAAGACCTTTTTGTGGGAATTAACTTTTTAATGCTCTCTTTCTCAATATGTCACACTCTTTCGTTCTAGTTATTTAAAATTGTTCTACTGTGAAATAAAATTATCTTTATTACCCACACTAGAAGGGCAGACTACCAATGTCAATTTTGGCCACTTTATTTTGCTACAGTAACATGGAGAGATGGTATACAAATGAAACAGGTAAGTGATAATACAATATTCGACGGGGCCCAAGAACAAAATCATATATGAAAAATTATCAATTTACGGTATAAGATTTTGAAGTTCTGTGTAAATAATAAGATAGTGTTTGATTGGTTATTTCATTATGTGAAAGGATATTAATTCATTGAACCCCAAGCGAACACTGTCGTCCGCTCACTCGTTGTCTTTCTATTGTGTAATTACTGTATTCGAAAGGCTAAACAAGAAAAAGTTATATAGTTTTTAGTATGTTCACTATGAATACATAATAAAATATATTTTCTCTTAGTTTTTCAATAAGATTTTGTTCTTGGTACCATAAGAGTTTATGTTGGTGTACTTTGTGATTCTATGTTACCCTTTAGTATAGAGCTATTAAATGGTATGGTGGTAATGGTGGTGGTAAGATTGGACCTTATATCACTAAACAGTGAATGAAAAAAATAACAATAAGACAAACAACAAAATAATAATAATAGCAAGACAAAAGTGTTGAATTTGTGAATAATACTAGTAAAAATACCACATGTATAACCTTTCAAATACCGTAATTAGAGACAAAATAGAAAAACAATGAGAGAGTGAACACCGGCATTCACTCAGGGTTTAATGAATTAAAAAACCCTGCTAGGGCTCTGTGGCCCTGGATCATAAAAGGTGACTGAAGAAATAAAGGTAAGTTTTAGTCAGTAAAAGTCGGACACTGCCTCTGTAGTGAGAGGCAGCGTTATTTAAGAGCGACAAAAGTTATTTGATGCTTTCCCACCAAAAAGGCTAAATAACAAACTGGTTACTGACCTGTCATTAACAAACGTCCACGCCATTTGTACCATCTTCTGTAACTTAGCCTTGTCGCCCTTCAGACATTTAGCGTACTTCAACAGGTACCCATAGGGGTGCTCCACCTGCAGGTCGAACTTGATCGTCTGCAGCAGGATCCTCTCCAGCGTCATCACCTCTTCTTTGGGATCGTCTCCGAAACTTGCAAATTTCTGCTCCGTTAGTAAAGACTTCGCAACTTTTATGATATCTTTACATTTCTTTGGCGTCTCTTCCACTTTGCCCGCAAGAAAGAGGCAGCAACACGCAGTTATATACCTCGGGAATGTTCTGAACGAGTGGAACATGTAAAAGCGATGAAAATAAACAACGCCAGTGGCCACTGTGTTATAACCTAGGTCCATTTTCGAGCCTGTGTCGATGATGAACCTCGCACCTTCTTTTCTGTACCGGTTCTCAGTGTCCGTGGATATTGCATCGCGGAACGATGGCGTATTTTGTAGATCTTTCTTGTCATAGTACCAATAAGGCATTTTCGTTACTTCACTATAACACAAATATTATCGATAGACGATCACTAACCTCCACAGCCATTTATTTATTACTGACAACTAGTAGCACACTATTGAATTGTAAAGATCCAAAAACGTAATGGAACTAATGGAAAACCTCGACAACACAATTTAATAGGATTATAGTAACACGTTTGACATTCCAAATACAGATTATAGCCAAAAAACCACGAAATATGCGTAAAAAATAATGTTGCTATTAATAAAATATGTAAAGACTTTCAGTCTTCCAGAGTTTTCTTAATATAATGAAACAGATACAGCAACCAAACCCTAGATTTTTTTTCTGCAGTCGAGCAGAAAAAAAACTGCCTGTTTTGATGTTTAGAGATGAAAGTGTCAGAGTTAGAGATGTGCCAACTCGGAAAATTAAAACTCGATTTAACCCGAGTTAAAATTCACATAACTCGGGTTGAACTCGAATTACGTAACTCGAGTTGATTAGATGAAAAAGTTTTTTTTTTTAATTTCTACCAATTTATTTCCTCACAACACATTAATAGTAAAAAAAAATTAGAACGGACAAATGATATTTTTTTTCTGTTTCAATTCTTTTATGTTTACATTATTTGTTGAATGAATGTATTGGAGAGTTAAGTAATGTGGTCGTATTTCCATTATATTTGAAAGAATCTGAACACTGTTTACACGTAACACGACCACTCACTGACGATTCGAATACATCCCAGACCAACCAGACCAAGGATTTTCTTTTAGGACCCGGCCCATTTTTCAAAAACAGAATTTAAAACACGAAAAACTACAACAATAACCGGCACTTTAAAGTTAACCTCAAATCTACATAAATGTGACACTTGTTTGTTATGAATGAATATAGTCTCAAATGATCGGCAAACTTTGCTCCATGTCGGCTTCATTCGGTTTTCAAACTCGAGCCAGAGAGAATTCAACTCGAGTTGGTTTGAGTTAAACCCAACTCGAGTAAACTCAAGTTAGTTACTCGAGTCGACTATCACTAGTCAGAGTAGCCCGCGATATTTTTTTTTTTTGCAGATCAGAGTTAAGTTTAAGTTGATTAATGAATTAAAATATGATTGACGGCCATTGAAGATTGAATTTCGCGGACTACTTTGGAGCATTCCCTTTAATGACTTTATTACCAAATGATATATCTTATAATCAGGTTTAGAAACCTTGTCAAGGTCGGGACCTTGACAAGGACATGGTTAGGCACTGCGGACAGTGTCTAACCATACATTGAATGCGAAACCAAAAATCTATTGCAATACCCACACCACCTTATTTTCACTGAACAAAAATGGAATCAATCGATCCTTAGAGTCAGTGACTTTGACCCCGACCCCCGGTATCTGCTGATCTTGTCTATCTTGTATCTAAATCTTTATTGTTCAGCAAGAGAGTTGTCCCTGGCATCGATATCGTTTAAAAACGAGATGAAAATGAAGTTTTATTCCTTTTGAGTAGCGTAATTAGAGACACAATAGAAAGACAATGACCGAGCGAACGCCGGCGTTCTCTCGGGGTTTAATGAATTAATGCCAGTTCATATTAGTCAGTCAATAATATGCGTGTGGTATACATAATATGCGAAAAATCTGATATTTATAGACTGTAGAGAGTACCGAACATTATCTTATCAGGAAAATGATTATTGTTGTTCTTAGCAGAGATTGCACCATGTTATCGATGTGTCAGCACTGCTGGGTGGCACAAGTTGCAACTAGTTATCTTCAGTATAAATATTTTAACTATTATTTGATTGATCAATTTCATTTTAGCAATCATTGAGACTGCATGGTAGTGGCAACTTACCTACTTGTATTTCGTTTGTTTATTTCCCACCTGTTGATATATCGTGGGCTTGCGGATGTCGAGCAATAGGTAGCTCGCCGTCCCGCCGTCTGGCAAGGACCGAGCCCGAGCAGTCGACGGTGCGTAGTGATGCACGCGCGTCTCAAAGAGGACTCAAACCCGTCATCCAATTCTTTCTTTTTTTTTACGTGAGAAATCATCAACTGACATCGCTACGAGTGACGCTCTGGGTGGTGTGCGAGGGAGTATCAGACCTTTACTGACAAAAACCAACAGTGTTCCTTCAGTTGCACTTTGCGAGGGCCACGGTAACTCTTTCGATCAATCCGCAACCCTAACAGGTATCGCGCTAACTGGCCCCGTCAATCTTGCTGACATCTCTTTAAGGTGCGCCCTCTCGCCCAGTACCATGGCCTGAATCAGGATCGGATGACGGCAGAGGTCTCCTCCACGAGGACACGGTGGTGCTCAGACCTCCACCATATGCTCCACTGTGTCCTCCGTGATCATCAAATTCTGTTGACAGAGTCATTAAATAGCACTTTCAAATTATCGCATACGTAATAGCTAGCACGCTTGTGTGATCGCCTTATCACAATTGCTAATGCCTTAACAACGATACAGTTTAATTTTAATGAGGCAGGCTACGTCAGTCACAAAATGGCGTTGAAGGCGGGAGCTAGTGTTTTGCGGCTGAACACGCTACGCAGTGCCGCTGCCAGGGTTAGTTGAATATTTACTAAAATATTGGTTCTATTATGCAGTAATAATAATAATAAAAATATGCTTTGGTTTCCTACAAAAATATGGACTTCAGTAGGGTTTTAAAGTTATTTTTTTATGTAAAAAATCAGTGCGCTGAGTGATTAAAATGATAACCGTGTTTTGGCTTGTTATCTCCACAGTCGGACAATATTGAACTTAGTGGAAGAATAATAAGTTTGTTTTTTTGTTACATCATGTTACTTTTGTAGATAAATACGAAGTGGTTGAATAAGTTAACTTGTTTCTAATCCAAAGCAACACATTCGTGTGACTAATTTGAATTTATTTAAATAAGTAACTAGTTTGCATTTGCAGTGCGTTTTCAGTATCTAAGTAGGAAAAAAACATGAGAAATGTTTCCCTTTGTTTTATACTTGTAATATCATTAGAAATGAAAGTCACATGGACTAGGTGAAGCGTAGCAGTGCCTATCCTGTGATTATAAAAGTATGTCGAACGTATTTTGCAGTTATTATCTACCCATACGAGGCCGGAAGTAGACCAAAACAAAACAAAAAATGCTGAGTTTCCGGGCGCAAAAGCTCCCTACGTGACAGAAATTAAATTCCTGAATGAAACGAGCTATGATCCCATCCCTATCTATAGAGTATTGGACAACGATGGTTCGGTGATCGAAAAGAGGGAGGAGCCGAGTTTCGATAAAGAGCAGCTTATCAATATGTACAAAATGATGATACAGATTACTCAATTGGACAAAATTTTGTACGAGTCTCAGAGGTAAACATGGTTTATTTTTTCTTAGTTTATAATCTCAGTTATATCGTAAGCAGACGGTACAGCCTAGAGACATTTCCCAATCAAATTCCAACCGACTTCATCAAATCAGGTAGTTTTCAAAGATTTAAGGTTTCTCATTGCTGATGTTCTTATTTTTTACAGGCAAGGTCGCATATCCTTCTACATGACTCACTATGGCGAGGAAGGTATTGTTATCGGCAGCGCTGCTGCTTTAGACCCTCGGGACCTCGTATTCTGTCAATACCGTGAAGTAGGCGTGTTCCTCTATCGCGGAGTGACCGTCACTGAGCTCATCAACCAGTGTTACGGTAACCATGAGGACTCCGGGAAAGGGAGATCGATGCCAATTCATTACGGAGACAAGCAGCGCAATCTTGTGACTATCTCCAGTCCTTTAGGTAAGACGTGTAGTAGTTTTTGTTTGTTACCTACTTGGAATCATTGTAACGCATTTGTGTAATGATGCCGTCACTCGTAAACAAACTACTGTTTGTTTTCGTTCATGTAGAGAAACTTGAAATCAATTTTGTCCCTCACATTACTGCAGGGCAGCGCTCTCCTAAGAGAGACTACCCAGCAGTATGTTTCACGATACCTATAAGTCAAATGTTGAGGGGCCTAATCTTAGTAATGCGTGGTTTCCAACAATGTAGCTGATGCTATTAATTCTAATATTTCAGCAACCCAGATACCTCAAGCTGTGGGCGCTGCGTACGCGCTAAAGCGTCAGCCAAGCAACGACCGTTGTGTCATCTGTTATTTCGGAGACGGTGCTGCTTCTGAAGGAGATGCCTTCGCGGCATTCAACTTCGCAGCTACGTTAGACTGTCCTGTGATCTTCTTATGGTAAGTGCGTTTTGGCTAAGGCTTATGAACAAACGACTTATTATAGAGAGGCATGAATAATTGTTAATTTGTAAAAGGTAAACTCTGGAAATGGTGACTCGAATATAGACTTCTGATTTATCAGTGAATGTTTTGTTACTAGTTCTTGAAAGATTATCTTTAATATTTTATTCATTACAGCAGAAACAACGGCTACGCGATCTCGACTCCAACCAGCGAGCAGTACAAAGGCGACGGCATAGCATCTCGAGGGCCTTCTCTCGGCATTCGGACAGTCCGTGTGGATGGTACTGACACCCTTGCAGTGTACAATGCTGTTAAACAAGCAAGAGAGTTCGCTATAGCTAATAACAAGCCTGTGCTTATTGAGGCTATGTCCTACAGGTATGTCAGCTGTAGAATCAACTAAGAAGTTATAGTTCTGATAATACAATTTATCGCCTTACTTGGCCAGCTACGATAGTACCACCACATTGGATCTGTAATTGATGTAACACGCACTATTAAACCAGAATTCCCGTTTCATTACGAGTACCTCTAACGAAGGACAATAATATTTTAGTCTTGTTTCGGTCAAGATTTTCATCTGAGCGAGAATTAATTTATCACTATTATTTGAATTTTAGGGTGGGCCATCACTCCACTTCAGATGACAGCACGGCCTACAGATCAGTAGAAGAAATACAAAAATGGACCAATGATGAGAGCCCATTGCAGAAGTTTAAATTGTATTTGGAAAGTAAAGGTAACTAGATTCTGTGCTAAATGAAATTATGATTTTCATTTCATAAGATGGATTGTTTGTCATCTTTTATTATTGACAAGTCTTTCATCGCTTTTTTTTCTCAAATTGATTTATCGTAAAACTTCATGGATTGATTAGATACATCCACAAGATGAGTGTTTTTACTAAACTTTTAAGTCCACAGGTCTTTGGGATGAGGACGCAGAAAAAACTGCCCTTAAAGAATCAAGAGACACGGTTGTTAGAACTATGCAAGATGCAGAAAAGAAGAAGCTGCCTCATTGGAAGGAAATGCTCGAGGATGTTTATTACGATATGCCCCCTAGGATTCAGTAAGTTGTTGAATAAATATTTATCTTTTTATACTGAAGAATATGAGAGAGATAAAGATGCACTAAAAAAGCTATTCAGATTTTATATTCAAATAATAAAACTGTTTATATTGAGATTCAAGTAAAGTGAGAGCAGTGGTGACCGAGTGGTAACGGTCCCGAATTACGACTTGTAAGGTCGCGGGTTCAAACCCAGCCAGGCGCATTACTTTGTGTAATTTATTCCATCACCACTGCTCTCAAAACGGTGAAGGAAAACATCCTGAGGAAACCGGCATGTCCTAGAACCAAAAATATGAAGACATGTGACATTCACCCGCAATGAGCCCGCGTGGTGGATTATGGCCCATTTCCTCTTCTAGAGAGGATACCTGAGTCCCAACAGTGGGAACATTAGAAGGCTGATTATGCTATTACTATGCTATAAAGAGAGAAAATTTACGAATTCCTTTATTATTTCAGAAAACAAGTGCAGCAAATGGAAGAGCATTTGAAGAAATACCCGGACAAATACCCTCTTGATCGATTCCAGACTGATTAATTGTTTTAACTGAATGCCAATTGTCATACTTAAAACACGTTCAATTTCTTGTCACAATATGATCTCAGCCTCAATCTTAAAAACTGGTCAAAATGTAGGGAAATTAAATTATAGGTGTTTTTCATAGATTGAGACTGCGATTCGAATGCGAATTTACCTTAATAAAAAAAACGAGAATTCCCCTCTGGTATAAATAGCAATATTTTATAACAAATAAATTACATATTTTTTTAATTTATCGATGTGTTTGAATTTTATATTGGACAGCCCTAAATATTTCACATTCCTAGTTAAATAGTTTTACTTCCCGGAAAGAAAAAACGAGAAATAAAAACTTGAATAGAGCATTAAATTTAAATTTAAATAAAGTAGGTATTGATTTTTCAAATATTCATGCAACGAAAGAGAAGATAGAAAATTATATACACTTTTAATAATTTATCCTTCTTGGTAATTCATACTTTTTACGAAGCTTGACACTAGTCGACTACTGCCACTTCTTTTCGACAATACAGTTATTCCTCTCTCGCCACACGTTAAAGACCCTGGGCTTATATATTGACGATAGTAATAAGCATATTGCTCAGGTTAGCCAGAGAGTCACGAGCACGCAGCGATCTCTCTATAGATTCAAGTATTTCCTTCCATCAAGCACTAAAACCACTTTAGTCCAATCACTTGTTTTACCGATAATTGACTATGCTGATGTTTGTTACTCTGATCTATCTCAAGAACTTCTTAACAAATTGGATTGACTTCTCAACAACTATTCTTTTCATATTTAGTTTTCGTAAATATGATCACATTTCTTCTTTTCGTTCTCAGCTTAAATGGCTACCTATCCGTCACAGGAGATCCCTCAGATTCCTTTGTACACTCTTCACTATAATGAAATATCAGTGTGGTCCTGATTATTTAAAACAATATTTTAAAGTATTGGGCAGTTCTCATAATTTCAACCTTCGAGCATCCAAAAACATGCTTCTTCATATTCCTTCTCACCGTACTGGGTTTATGGTTAATTTTTACGTTGTCTCTACCATAAAACTCTGGAATGTGCTTCCCCTAGACATCAAAAAAGCGGAAAGTAAATTTCCTACAAGCATAAAATTCGGAACTACTACTTGAAGTCCTCTCAACCTTAATTCGGTCTTCGTCATAATTGTTATTTTTTAAGTTCTCCTAATTATAATGTATTTATTAGTTTATAATATTAGCATATATAAGTATTTTATTATTGTAACATTTTTATATTTTACTTGATATATCTGTTATGTATTTATTGTGCACACCTATCATAGGTAGTGTTGTCTCTTTTAACCCAAAGGTTGACTGGTAGAGAATGCCTTGTTGCGTTAAGTTCGCCTGTGTACCACTACTGTAATTGTCCATGAAGTTTAAATAAATAAATATATATTTTGTCCCTTACATTTTAGTCTATTGTAAAACGGAACGTTAACATCTAATGTCAAAATGACAGCAACAGTGATTTTTTTTCCAGAGCATTTCGTTATTACACATCTTCAACATTATTTTTGATTGTACTTTAAAGTTTGCATTTATTCAACAACTAAGCCTTAAAAAATGAATACATAAAACACTTAACTAATTAAAACTATATATACACTTAAATCAAAAACTACTAGCTAAAATATGGCGTCAAAAAACTCCTCCGCATCGCTGTCGACTGGAAGTGTACCCAAAAGGCTGGCGGCATTGCCACGTTGTATGGCAATGCTTAATCTCTGACCGAGGTAAAAGCCAGCCCTTGGGTCACGTGAAGTGTCTACTAAGCGTTTGGATAGTTCTTTGAACAGCTTATGAGCACTCGGACCCCACGGCCCAAGAGTTTCAACCCCAAACGGCTCAAAAATATAACTGCCGACGAGGTTGTTATATTTCCGCCGCTTGAGGTTCTCCGCAGCAGCAGCGGCAGCACCAGCACAGCACGAAGAGCTAGGAAGATGGGATGGCGCAAGAGTGTCGACACAGGTAGCGTCCCACACTAAAGGCCTACCCATCTTCCAGGGAAATAAAGACATACCGTCCGGTCTCTTACCATCGTCGCGTGCCAGGCCATGAGGTTCCAAAACAGCCGGAACGCCGACGGTGACAAGGGCTCGTCGGATGATGTCGTTAATATTCGCGTGCCGTGCTATCCGTCCCGCGCTTCGACTGCATGACAGGCCGTGGTGACCAAGGCTGTTGACAACTTCACCACAGTGGCAGCGATGAGGAGAACAGCAAGGAGCACCTAGGCGTAGGGCAACAGCTAGGCGGAAAGTAGTATCGTCGAATAAGGTGCCAATATTCGACGACGGCAGTGCGTGAAGCCAAAGACCTGACTCCCAATTTCCCACAGCCAGGAGGCGCGCACGCTCTGCAGTAGTAGTAGAAGTAAGGATTAGGTTTTTCTGGACTACTTTGCAGAGCGGTTCGTCCCACCGTCTCTGAGAGGTTGGGTTGTCAGGTGGATTTGTATTCGGGCAAGCGAGTCTCCAGGCATCCATAGCCTCGGTGAAGCACGGCACTTCAAAAGGAATCAGTGTGGAAGTTAGAATATTCCTGATTAATTTATCAGTGCTGTGAACCGAAGATATGAATGCCGGTAAACTAATACTGGTAATTTTGCGGACGCCGAGGCCTCCCATACGGATGGGAAGAGTAACTTGATCCCAAGCTCGATCGTCCAAGGTCATATTTAAAATTAAAGTAAGTGTATGCCGAATAATTTTGTCCATTTTTTCCAAAAGGTGAAAGTGCTTCCATAAGTAGGAAGCACGAAGGAAATATATTAATTTAGGGCCGAAACAACAATAACGAATTAGGGTAATGGCCGAATGCATGTTAATTTGGAGTAATCTTTCCGAAACGTCACTAAAATTTTGTATTTTTTCCTCCACAAAACTGGGAAAGGAATCCTCAAAGATTGATTGTTCTCTTTTTCACACTCTGTGAGACTAATGTGAGTGTGCTACTCTATGTCAAATTGTCAATATCATATGGTGGGACTTAATAAATAATTGCACATTTTTAGAAAAAATACGATTTAATTACGAATTTATTAAATAACTTCGTACAGTATTCATTGGAAATGTCTTTATTAACGCGCACTGATGTTACTGCCGTAAAGTTTTACAGAAATCTCGTGCTAGCCGGTAAGTTTTCAGGTTACAATAATATCAGAAAAACTATCAGTACTAAATCTAATAAGTCCCAAATTAACCCATGAACTACACTTTCCAGGCATTGGAAGCACAGTAAACATATTCGACAAGGCATCTACAAAGTTATTACAGCGATTAACCGGTTTGAACGGCCAGAAAATATATGGATTTGTATCTGCTCAATGTGGAGATATTGTATTAGTTTTTGGTGGTAAACAGTTCACAGTTATTTCTGCCGATACTTCCGGACAGTCTGGTGATGAAAGGGGGCTATTTAATAGAGCGTTTGAACCAATAGTGTGTGATGACTGGCTACATTCAGCAGTGTGGGTTGATGACGAGCTGGTTGCTGTTTTGACAGCTCATAATGTGGTCCAGGTAAGATTAATGTAATAAGTTGATGTAAATATGATTCTGTTTAGGATTGGATGATTATCTCAAAGTAGTAAAGAAACTAAGATCAATAATCCTAAATAGTTATTATTATTATTATATATGCTTTATTATACACCAATACATTAATTAAAGGAAACTGAAACTAAAACAGATACATACATACAATGGGCGGCCTTATCGCATTCCGCGATCTCTTCCAGGCAACCTGAAATGGACAGTTATTGCCTTGTCAAGAAATGGGGCTGTCATTAACAGTTCTGT
Source organism: Mythimna vitellina (assembly GCA_949316375.1). NCBI lineage: Eukaryota > Metazoa > Arthropoda > Insecta > Lepidoptera > Noctuidae > Mythimna > Mythimna vitellina. The sequence goes on from OX438693.1 coordinate 1,155,344, forward strand.
CTTTTTGCCATCTGAATATGTGCCTATCTTTAGCTTAAGAGTTTACCAATCCATATTTATAATGTTGAAAAACTGAAGGCTGAATTTTCACATAGGTGAAGCAAAAGCTTGTGTTATTTATTTATTTTGTTCCTCTACACTCAAAAGTTGTGGACGATTATGTTTACCTGGGAAAAACAATCCAGTAGGGTATGTCTAACTTTGAGAAAGAAGTCAATCGTCAAATTTGACTCGGCTGGTAGATATCTTCTCGTCCAACATACTTTAGAGGTAGGCGGAACAGAGAGTTAAGTCCCGCAAACCTCCGTTGAAAAGGGAGGATCCTCCGACCAGAGAGGTGTTATGTCTGGTGTGCAACTGCCTGATAGATGATTTCGGGCTGTTCTATATGTTCTAATTGCGTGGAGAACTTTGGTTGCACTATGCAGGATTAGTTCTTATGTGATGCCATAGATGTCACTACAATACCACAGTGTCTCAAGGCAAAAGTCTATGATCAGTGCATGTTGCCAGTGACATATGGCACTGAAACGTGGTTGCTTACAATGAAAAGTTCTAGCCGTACACCGGAAAACGCAGCGTTGGAAGGCCTCCCACAAGGTGGACCGACAACCTGGTAAGAGTTGCGGAAATGCGGTAGATGTGAGACGCACTGGATCGGTTGTTGTATATGGCGACGCTCAGGGGAGGCCTATGTCCAACAGTGGACATCTTTCGGCTGAAATGATGATGATTTTATTTAAAACTTTATGCACTTGTTGAACATTGTACAAAACTATATAAATCGAATTTCTTTTAAGTAATCACATTATCCCATAGTTGACTCCCGTAGCTTATCCTGAAAGAACATAAAAAGAGTAACGTGTTACATGCAGTTATTGTGTAGCTTCCTATTTGTGAAAGAATTGTAAAGATTGCAATCAGACTAGTACTTGCTCTTCCTCTTCTAGATATATTTTTGTACAAACATATCATCATCATCATCATCATCATCATCATCATCATCATCATCATCATCATCATCATCATCATTTCAGCCGAAAGACGTCCACTGTTGGACATAGGCCTCCCCCAAATGTCGCCACAATGACCGGTCCTGTGCGTCTCGCATCCATCGGATTCCCACGACCCTCACCAGGTCATCGGTCCACCTTGTGGGAGGCCTTCCAACGCTGCGTCTTCCGGTACGTGGTCGCCATTCCAGAACCTTTCGTCCCCATCAACCGTCTGTTCTGCGAGCAATGTGCCCTGCCACTTAAGTTTGGCGATTCTTCTAAGGTAAGGGCAATGGAAAGGGCTATGCTCGGAGTACAAACATATAAACAGACAATATTTTACCTCTATATAATTAGTTTAATTGAAATTCAATAATATAATAATTATTACAGAAATGGAACACTATCACCCAGACACTGCTAACTCAACACACCAGCCGAGACAACTCAATATTGTACAGTGGACTGCTGCTTCCTATCCAGGATGATGTTTTAGTGATGGCTGGTACCGTTTTCTCCGAGGTCATCATACACCGGTGTAGTGGTGATCAGCCACTACATCACTTGAGAGGACATAAGGTATATTTACAAGTTTAAGCTGTTTGATTTCTGAGTTTCACTTTGTAATCTGTTTTTTCCAAGCAAAAATTTATTTACTAGTGTAAGTTTATAAATCAATGTGAGGCTGTTTAGTAATGATTGGTTAAAAAAACTTGAATAAGTAATTTTTACATAGACACTGGAGGTTTTAGAGTTTTAAAGACCTGTAGCATAACTTTTGTAATACAAATGCTGAGCAAAAACCAATCCCAAGCTAAACAAAATTAATAAAAAACTGAATGAGTTAGATAATTTGCACAGATATTGCATACTAGTACCCCACCCCAGCTTTGCAAGTGTATTAGAAATCTCTAACCATGATATGCATGTATTATTACCAGATGTCTGAATTAGGTAGAGTTATTCAAGTATAGCATAGCATAGCATAGTCGGCCTTATAATGTTCCCACTGTTGGGACTCAGGCCTCCTCTCTAGGAGAGGGGATGGGCCGTAATCCACCACGCGGGCCCAGTGCGGGTTGGTGAATGTCACATGTCTTCGAATTTTTGGTTCTAGGACATGCCGGTTTCCTCACGATGTTTTCCTTCACCGTTTTGAGAGCAGTGGTGATGAAATAAATTACACAAAGTAATGCGCCTGGCTGGGTTTGAACTCGCGACCTGCAACTCGTAAGTCGGGGCCGTTACCACTCGGCCACCACTGCTCAACTCACTGCTCACTGCTGTTATTCATGTACTTGCATCGAAATGTTGATATTAATATGGATCTTCCCGGGATTTCTAATGAAAAATCTCATGTGGCCAACAATATTTCTAATAAATAATAATAAAAACCCCAGAGATAGATAAGACAAATAAAATAAAGATAATTAACATACAATTTTTTGTAGTATTTTTCATTAAAACATCAACTGAGGTGAGGTTAACAAAATACACTTCATCCTCGTCATCATCAATGTAGGAAGAAATTTTTTTCTGCTATATTTCGAGTTTTATAATAAAAATTGGCTCTTTAAAATTAATCTCGGGATTTGAGGTATATCCACTTTATTCTTTCGCTGTATGAAATTGGTATAAGTACTTAAATAACTCTACCTAATTCTGACCTCTGATTATTACACCTAAACCTTCTTCATAAATCACTCTATCTATTGGTGAAAACTGCATGAAAATATGTCTAGTAGTTTTCGAGTTTATAGAGACAGACAGACATTGGGGAACTTTAGTTTCATAATATGTAAGGATATGATATGAACTTAATATTGAAGGACTGCTATAAAAGAAAAGTTATTTCTTTTCAGGGAGTAATATTTTCAATATCCTGTGAACCACAAAAGAACATAATAGTGACCACATCTGATGACAGATCTGTCAGGATTTGGGGTCCCAATACCACACCAATACATCCACATAACACAGCAGAATATTGGGAGACCATTGACATAGTTTGTAAGCACGAAGTGTACGGCCATTTGGCTAGAGTCATGAGGAGTTGCATTACAAGTGATATTATAGTATCTGTTGGTGAAGACTCGGCTATATGTTACTGGGACTATGAAGGCAAGCTGCTGAAAAAGGCCCTGACTCATCAGAATGGTTGCATCTGGGCAGTAGACACTGATGGGCATAGTTTAGTAACTGGTGGAGGTGACTGTGGGGTTATTATACATCCGCTAACCATTGCTACTGATTACTGCCATGATGATGTCATTGATATTGGTGTTGCTACTCCCAAAAAAGTTGTATTTACTGCTAGAAAGAATATATTGGTCATGGACGAGAATAACTTGACATATTATGATGTTTTAAATAAAAGTAAGACTGAACATAAATTAAACCACGAGTCTACATATAAATTGCTATCACTATCATCTTGTAAGCAACTGGTTGCTGTAGCAGACATGAATGGCAAGCTAGATGTCTTTGTAGAAAAGTGTAAAGACGAGGCTTTTATATTAAATGTTATTGATACAAGATTACAAGTTGGAAAGATATTATCAATGCATTGGGCTGGGAACAGGCATCTTGTATTTTGTTCTGGAGATGGCCAAATAACAGTCTTAGCTTCAAATGGCGCTAAAGTAGAAGATTATGCTAATTTCGTTTTACCAAACTGTAAAGAAAGATGGTTGACAGCCTCCGCTATAAATATAATAAACAATAACTTTGTGTTTGGAGACAGGTGTGGCAATATACACATATTCGTAAAAGGTCAAAAGAATCCGGTAAAGAGTTTTCCAAAAGTGCACGGCAGATATGGTCCCACATCTATTAACATAAGAAATAATAATATTATCACTACAGGCAGAGACGGTACTATCAAGTATTTTAGCATTAATCATGACACTGTTAAATACATGAGCAGCAAAGATCTAGCTTTTGAATGGGTCGAGAAATTCTTAGATAAAGACGACAATATAGTTTGTGGATTCCAAGAAAGAGTTTTTGTCGTACACAATATTAAGGATAATAGTAAAATATTAGAAGTGCCGTGTGGAGGTGGCCACAGATCGTGGGATGCCGTCAGGTACTTTGAAAAAGTTAAAGAGGATTATGAAGAATTTATCAAACTGATTTATTTAAAAAATTCAGACATTAATGTTACAACATTCCAACTTAGCAAAATTGTGTCAAGAAATATGATAAACGGATCACACGCTAAAGAAGTCAACTGTTTGAGAGCACATAAAGTTGATAATGCTACAGTGTACATATCTGGTGGGGAAGATACGACACTGAGAATTTCTAGTGTTGATGAAGAAATGAACTTTAAAGACGAAGTTTGTTTCAAACATTTGTCAAGTGTCAGAACTCTAAAAACATTTCCTTTAGCTGACAATCATTTACTAGTATTGTCAGCAGGTGGAAGAGCACAGCTTTGCATCAAAGATATTAAACTAACCAAAGAAAATTGTAGAATCAGTGTATCATCAGAAGAATTAATAGATTACCAAATAAAAGGGACAGATAAAGAAAGAAAAGGTAATCAAACTTGGAGGAACTGCTCCATTGACTTTGATCCTGAAATGAGAATCATGGATGTAGACATGATAAGAGACAAAGATTCCTACATTATTTTCGCTGGCTGTTCAGATTCGTATCTAAGAGTGTTTTCCTTCAAACAAGACAGCAAAAAGGTGGAATATCTCAAAGAATCGAAGTACCATAAGACTTGCATATTGAAAACTAAAGTAATTCAAATTCTAGGTAAACATATCCTTATAAGTTGTACTACAAGAGGAGATGTGACCTTGTGGGATACGACTACCATTGCAAAATCAGATTTCAAGCCATTTTTCTCAATAAAAACGAATAAATCTGGTATAAACAGTATAGATACCACCATTTTAACTGAAAACAAAATACTTATAACTACAGGTGGTGACGACAATGCCATTCATATAAATGTTCTGGAAATCCCTGACCAGAATGACTTCACCTCTACAAGAGTACTGCATACTTGGAACAGTTCTAACTACCATAGTTCACAGATAACTGGCTTGTGTCTGGTAGATGACTATCTCTTATCAACGTCGATTGATCAGAGGATCACGTTGCTTCGATGGCGGATCACTGAAGAGAGGATAGAATGTAAATTCTTGTCTCAAACTCACACAGATGTCGCTGATGTGCAGGGGATGGATCTCTTGGATCACAATAGGTATGTGAACTGTTTTTTTTTAAAACTAAATCAATGTTTAAAGAACGAAATATCGACCAGCTTGTGCCAGCGGCTTCGCCCGCGTGATAGTTTAAAACAACACCAAGGAAACAATGGGAACATACTCCCGAGATAAAACGTAGGGGCCCAGCAGCAACGAAGAAACAGGAGTGGTTCTTTTGTTAGCATCTAAACTGGTGACCCCGACGTGATAGTTTGGAGGTAAGCGGAACAGGGAGTAAAATCCCGCAAACCTCCGTTGAAAAGGGAGGATCCTCCGACCAGACGGGTGTTATGTCTGGTGGGCAGCTGCCCGATAGATGATTTCGGGTTGTTCTATATGTTCTAATCGTGCGGAGAACTTTGATTGCGCGATGCAGGATTAGTTCTTATGTGACGCCATAGATGTCGCTACACACATACTCATATACCATAAATCTCACAAATTTTTGCCTTTATAATATTATTATGATATAATTTGTCTGCTGCGGTCTTCCTGTCCTATTATAATTTAGGTGTCTCCAAGGCTAGAGTGTGCCCCGCCATCAACGATTGTACCACTGCTTACCATCAGGTGGGATCGCAGTCAAGCACTAGATAATGATCTTAGGACCCGAGTTTCTGCGGCATTATACGAAAGAGTTCCCGCGGTCGTGGAATGTAAAGGGTAACTGAAGTAGCACAGGTGGTAGTCAGTAAAACTCTGACACTCTGAAAATCTGCTATTTTACATATATTAAAAATATAAAAAAGTAGTTTTATAGAAGCCTTGCACATTTAATCTAGATTCTGAATGACGACAATTTTTCTGAAAAACTTTGAAGGGTTTAAAAAAAGACACATATTTCCTGGAACAAGTTTTTTTAAATATTCGAGTAAATCACGGAATTACCGAATGACAACGAGTTTTCAGGCGTTATCTCTCTTTTGAAGAGGCATTGCAAATGGCCTCTTCATTAAACATCGCGTTGGATTGCGTTGGATGAAGCAACAAGCTTTTAAACTATGCTCGATGTTGACAGTAGGGATTGGAAAAGAGTAGCCCTCTTAAGAGTAACCCTTCATAAGTGCCTAACCATGTAATGATAGGCCGTTTGGAGTGTGTCGTACTTGAGGGTAGGCAGTTCTAAATGTATGACACTTGATAGTATGGTAATCGAGTGACGATACAAAACTTTTTTTCATCACCCGTTAAGTTTCTCTAAAAATATGATACTTATGAATAAAACGACCTTTCCGAAAGAGAACTAAAGATACCGACGTAGCTCGAAGAATCACCAAACTAAAGTGGCAGTGGACATAGCACGTTGCTCGTAGAACGGATGGTCGATGGGGCCGAAAGGTTTTAGAGCGGTGACCGCGTACCGGAAAACGCAACGTTAGAAGGCCTCCCACAAGGTGGACCGACGACCTGGTGAGAGTCGCGGGAATGGTTGCGAGATGCACAGGTTCGGTCGTTGTGACGACACTTGGGGGAGGCCTATGTCCAACAATGAACGTCTTTCGCTTGAAATGATGATCAATGATGATGATGTCTCGAAACGAGCGCTACATAGTTGAGCGTGACGGCTCAGTCACATTCAATGCCGTTATTATTATTATGACCTTGTTGTGTCCTCCTACAGGGCAAAGGCCTTCCTTACATTCTTCCACTCTCGTGTCCTTAACCACTCCTGGCCAAGCCTTCAGGTAGGAGTCCAAATCGTCACGCCATCTCCTTCTTTGGCTTACCGCGTCGCTGGCTCCTGCTGTTCGGACTCTTGCCAGGTTTCGTTTCAATACATAAGATAAACGATAATAAACTTATACACATAAGTTATTCAATAATATTCAAATAACTTGTTTTACTATAATTACACACGTAATGTAGTCGGCGTCGTGTTGCGTTGCATGGTGTCGCATAACCGTCCTCAGAAACGTCCATATACCACACCTTTCGGCCAGAAGTCCTCCTTTAAGAAGGTCTGTAGCTGGTGTCGTACCACGAACGACTTGAAGTTGACGTCGTGGCGCGCTTCCAACCTTACGACCATCAGAGTCCAGTTGGTCTTTACTTTTAAATACTCCACGATTACCTCAACCTTCGTGTAGTGATGCAGGCGCGAAATGTATAGCAGCGTCGTAGGCACAGCAGGACGCAGCAGCATGTCCGGAACTCTCGGTGCGGTACCGTACTGGTTACGGGAACAAGGTTACTTCTTCTTCTTTTCAACTTTTGTAAAACCCTCTTCATCAACTTAGCCCGTTTTTGGCAAGGAGCTCTCTCGGAACGCAGACAGGGTAGGGTGAGTACCCGTTTCCATTTTGTCCCCTATTTTCGCTGGTCGTTGAGGGTGCGATGTACCCGATTTTATTTATTTATTAAAACTTTATGCACTAGTAAGAAACATTGTACAAAGGCGGACTTAATGCCTTAGGCATTTTCTACCAGTCGACCTTAGGGTGGTGGAGAAATATAACATGGTGGTGATTTTCTGGTGGTGACAACAGCAGCGTAGGCACGTTTAGGGGTCAACATACCTACGTGTGACGTTTCCGCAGCCGGTGTTGAGGTGCGGGCGATGACGGCGGCGGGTGGTACTTGATCAGTAATATCGGCAGGACGCATTTGTGTTCGTCGATACAAAACTGCCGACTAATGCATTTTGCGCCCCTCGACATGTGTTCTCCTTTGATTTCATCACTGTTTACCATCAGGTGGGATCGCAATCAAGCACTGGTTTATATCAATTTAAAAAAAGGCCTCAGGTGACCCAGCTACTAAACCAACGTTGTGCCATAGTAGGTACTATTTCCACACTCACATTTCTAATAGTTTATGTATTCAGTATCTCGCCCGTATTTACTGCTATGGCATTACTGCTATGTTAAGCTAATTGGGTTGTGTTTATTTTTTTACAATACGTTATACTAAATAACAATAAAAATAAATCCTTACTCTGAAAACAGCATCAAAATTGGTTGTTAAATGAAACAGCAATTATCATTCCAAACATTTATATAAGGAAGAGTGGGGGAAAGGTGGGATCATTTCGCTGTCTCTTTTGTACACACGTAACCTAATGGCGGTGACGTCACATTTCAGTAGTATGTGCATCCTTATTATGTTACTTGACAGTTTCTCCTTTTACCAGATTTGAAAAGTTTTTAAAATAGCTTACTTATTTTTGAACTAAATAATATAATAATAATATTCCACAACTTTCACACAACGTCGTCTAGTCCCAAGCTAAGCAGAGCTTGTGTTATGGGTACTAGACAACTGATAAACATACTTATATATTTCTAAATACATACATATATAGATAAACTACACCCAGACACAGGACAAATGATCGTGCTCATCACACAAACATTTGTCCTGAGTGGGAATCGAACTCACGACCTCCGGCATAACAGTCAGGGCAACTGACCACTAGACCAACAGGCCAGTCAAAAATGATATAATATGCTAATTTGAAAAATTCTATTTTCCATTTTGGGCAAAGTCACTCTTTAATAAATAAAAATTTACTCAACTAGGTACTCTATTCTAATATGATTAAAGTAAGAAAGCCTATTATATATATTTTAAAGGACAAGTACCTAGAGGCTGATATCAGTCTCTATCACCACAAGAGCTGAGTGATTTTATCAAGTTGATTGTACCCCACTCCCATCGGTATGTTGATAACTTTTATATGATTGTATCTTATCTTGTCATCATACATTAAATGACGTCATAGTTATGTAATTCGAATCTAATTTTTTCCAATACAAGGGTGAGTTTTATTTGCCTAAGTACATTTTAATCGTCAACTCGAAAGATAGAAAACATATCTTCAATTTCACGCAAACTGTGACTGACACACACCCCTCATTTCGTTGAGGCATGCTGATAATTTTGTCGCGATTGCGGGATGGTCCCATTTCATGAGTGCCAGCGGGCGATGCTCGCGTCAAAGTAGGTTTCTTCACACAAACTTTGGACCCCCATTTCATTTTCTTAGGCGGTGAATTTTGGAACATCCTCTCTTAGTGCTCGCCTACGTCATAAAAACCTTTTGCAAAATTTTACGCTCCTAGTCCCAGTAGTTTCAGCTGTTCTTTGATATGTCAGTCAGTAAATTTCTTCTTTTATATAACCAATAAATTAATCATCATCATCTTTAATGTGTGACTCAACCTATGGTCATCATCATTATTTCAGCCTGCAGACGTCCACTGTTGTTCATAGGCCTCCCCAAAGTGTCGCCGTTCACGCTCAAACGGCTGAAGAACTTTGGTGAAAAATTGGCACACGGGTCGACCATGACCATACATACACACACATATATACAGAAACCATACACAAGAAAAATAAACACTAAAAGGATCAAAATAACTTTAATTTCGGAATTCGGTGTTTCTCGTTATTGTTTGTTTCTTATTTAATACCGACTTCCACTGACTGCGATACACTTAAAATATATAACCAGAGTGCCTATTTCTCAAAATTCCAATTAACCGGTGTTCCGGTGCTTATAATCCGGCTCCATCATCATCATCAGGTCACTTCGATGATACCATTTTCAACACGACTATTCAGAACCATTTATTTATTTGTATTGTCATAGTCGCTTAACTATCTTTAATGTGATATCTAAGTGAGTATGAAGTTCCGATGGCCATTTCTGGTCTTCTTCATCAAATGTTACTTTTTGACTGTAAGTGCTTAAGTTCTCGATGAAAATACCAACATCACTATATAGTTGCCTATAATATTTGAGGAGTTTCCTCGATTCCTCATGGATCCAATCATCAGAACTGGATTTTGGGGAAAAATGGGACCAATCGGAAAGCATATCCTCAAAGAGGTAAAAAAAATTTGCAATTCGGTCCATAAACGATGGAGTTCTGAGGTAACACACATTAAAAAAAAAACATAACCGAATTGATAACCTCCTCCTTTTTTTTTGAAGTCGGTTAAAAGAGTAGAAAGAGTATTTTGTATCCCAGTAGTATATTTTCTTAGGACAGTTTTACTTACCTTATTTTTCTAGTCACCTACACTTTTTTGTTGTTACTAATCGTATATTCCTTTTTCTAGCAACGCCATAACAGTGTGTGTGTTCGGGAAAGGAATGGAGGTTATAGTCGTCCCGAAAGTTGGCGAATAATCGCCTGCAGTGGAGACGAGGACTGGATGCTGTGTGTGAAGAGATGACGACACCTACAGGTAAGTTCTAAGACTGTGCTAGACTCAACTCACACTTGCGCTGAGTAGGTGCATCGTGACGGGTCATGTTTTTTGCTTATAGCATACTAGCTTTTGCCCGCGGCTTCGCCCACATACATAAATTATAGCCTATGTCACTCACTAGTCAGTTAGTCACTTCTAGTTCTCTCTACCCAAATATCTATCTCACAATCCAGCCTTCGTTTCATCAGTCTTGCTGCTTAAAACCGTCCAAATCGATACTTAACCCAATTGGGTTAGCTTGTACGGAACCCTCAGTGCGCGAGTCCGACTCGCACTTGTCCGATATTTTTTGTTGATAGATCGCGCTTGACCACTATCTCACCTCATGGTAAGCGATGACGTGGTCGAAGATGGAGCATGCTTGTCTAGAAGTAACCTATTCACTCTTGGCTTAAAGGTCCTTAGGTTGCGGCTATCAGGACAACATTTCGACAGGGAATTCCACACCTTAGCTGTACCTACGCGAAATCACTATGTTTGCTACGAAAATTGTAAAAGATTGATATTGAATCAAGTCATAAGCAATATTTATTGTAGAGTTGTCATCAGAGTCAATTTCATGCTTGGGTGAAAATATTAATGGAAGTTACTTTTTACGTAAATCTAGCGACGGCTTCTGTGAAACATAAATGTTGACATCTGTGTTTGTGCTTGCTAGTGTTGCTGCGTTAGTACAAAATGTGGTTCACAACGAAACTACAAATTGGAAACTGAATGAGTCTGTCGAAGTCACCACCACCACACCAGAAACGGATCTGTACGTTAATTACGACAGCACGACGAGTAATACTGATATAGACTTCCTTTTTGACGTGAGTAGATACACTTGCAAATTCTCAGTAAATGATTGAACAGTATAATCAGACAGTGGTGGCGTTTTACACAAATTCATCATCATCATCATTTCAGCCGATAGACGTCCGCTGCTGGACATAGGCCTCCCGCAAATGTCGCCACAAAGAACGGTCTCGTGCGTCTTGCATCCATCGGATTCCCGCAACCTTCACCAGGTCATCCGTCCACCTTGTAGGGGGCCTTCCAACGCTGCGTCTTCCGGTACGCGGTCGGCACTCCAGAACCTTTCGGCCCCAACGGCCATCCGTTCTGCGAGCAATGTGCCCTGTCCATTGCCACTTAAGTTTGGCGACACCACAAGACAAGTTTGGTTACACCAATTCCTTGGGCGGAAATGTAAAATTGGTTGTGATTATCCCAGACGCAGGGAACTGGTTCAAAATTAGAAGTGGACTGTAGCGGGATGAAATGACCGTGACCTTGCAAATGCGACACAAATTGGACAGCGAAATTATGACGAAAATTGAGCAGAAAACATGCGACACTAACCTGTCACTAAGTAATCCTAATCAATCTTTCATCGATTATATTCATACAGAGTGTTTGGTACATTATACGTTATATTTATATAAAAACCTTTTTATAACTTTGTGAATTCGCTAGAATTGTGATTCGAGTCACATAAGACTAATATTCATGATTATGATTTAAAAAATATTTTAGCTTAAATGATACCTGAAAACCCTATTAAAAATGTTATCTCGCTCTTACAAGATAAAATCTGTCTCGTATATTTCTTTTTGTGGGTTTTACTAGGAATTAAAAAAAAAAAATATTTCTTTACTTTTACAAATCCTGCTCTATCTAATTGTTGGCTTCTGTTGTAAATGCAGGCCCAACATCTGTTTTGTATTTCGACAGTTGTTGTACGAAGTCTTATTTCCTCCTTAATTGTTTTGAAAGCCGTTTCAATGCGTTGGTTGCAAGTTAGTCCTATGTGCATCAACAACAAAATGTATGTGCATCAACGGACCATTAATAAAAAAAAAGAATAAAATATGGTTACTGATGAGTCTTTAAAAAAAGTAATGAAAGAGCGGGAGTGTTATATGAAATTAAAACAATATAATCTTAGAGTATTGAATGTCGAGTTTTAGAAGATTATCTTGTAAATATTACTTATATTTTTCTAAAATATATTTTGTTTTCGTAAATTGTCTTTTCATTATCTCACAGATGGTGTAAAAAGTAGAATAACCAACGCGAGGATAAAGCTGTCTTTGTCTTGGGCAGCTTGAACTCCTTACTTCACTACGGTTTTTACATTAACTCCCGCGCATTGCTCGAGAGTTAATTATATAAATCTCTCACTGACGTTCGGGATTAAAACTTAGCATCTTTCGTTTCCTTCGGAATTCAACATGCCGCCCGCGACTTGAAAGACAATGGTTTATCCTCTAATCACATAATCTACTATTATTGATGCTTCGCTACGTTTGGAACTAGTAGAGCGATAGTTCTACCGGGTCTGGGTGTTTGTGAATGTGAGTTCATATGTTTTTAAACGCATCCACGATAGTTGTCAATATTTGAGAGATACAGCAAACGCGCAAACGTTACTCCACAAAAATTTTGAATATCTTAGCAACCAGAAAATATAAGAATACAACTAGTTTTGTTTAACTAATATTTATATCAATAAACCTTTTAAAAAAAATCTACATTACTGCAGCAGGAACCGGTTTTTTTTTAATATCAAATCGCTAAGGTCGATTTTCCTTAGCTAAGACAATATGACGAAATACTGAAACAAACTTAAGGTCAAAGTCTCATTTCAAGTCCATATAATCTGTAGTGAGGTGGTCTTTTGAGAAAAGCACCACACTCAGGGTGGGTTTCTGAATTGAGTATTTTGAGTTAAGAACCTTTCAAACCCTGCTTTAATACCAAATTTTGTCAGATTTTCTGCCAAAAATAAAGTATGAGAAATTAACTTCAAAATGTTAAATCAGAAATCGTGGGTCATTGGACTGGAACTGTTTTGGTACTGCAAGCAAAATTGACTTAAAACGCGTTTGTACTGTCTGAAGGGCTTACTGCAACTGGTCAATGTGAATACGGCTTTTTAATTTACCATGATCTAATTGATCACGGTCTGCGGCTAAGCTCGAGACGACAACGATGACGTCACTATTTTCTTAACGCGCATAGACTACAGGGTGTAAAGGACAGGTCTTCGCAAACTTTAAGGGCTTACTCAGTATACGAAACTGAACAACCTTCTACAAACCCTACATCTGTTCTCAGGAGCCAGAGGAACCGTCGGTGAGCGGAGTGGTATCGCCGGTGACGTACGGCACTGGCCCGCACTGGTCCCATGAGAGACAGTCACTGTACTATGTCAGTATATTTGGCAAAACCTTGATGAAGTATAAGGACGGCAGCCATTTTAAAGCTAAGTTGGGTAAGTCAGTTTTAAATTGTATTATTTTATGTTAAATAGGAAGTTGGATTACTATGGTAAGCGCCAAATTTTGAAATAAAACACATTGACCTTTTCCTAAAATTTTTGCGTAGGTACCCGAAAAACAGACAATAAACTGTTTGTCAACACTAGAAAATGTAAATGATCGTGATAGATGCTGTCGATTGAAAACAGCATTATGTCTATATTTTCGTTTTTTTTTAAATTAAAATTTCAATAAAGGTTTGACCAGACGGTTGCAAACTAGCGTTCCAACCAAGGCGACCTTGGTTTATGTTGCGGCTACGTGGATTTAAACCACGCGCCCACACGTTCGGTGGTTGGGAAACGCTCCTCCCAACCAAAGGCGTTGAAGGTCATGGTTTACAACTTCTGTCTACACGGATTTAAACTAGCAAGGTCACCTTGGTTGGGACGTTGGTTTACAACCATCTGGTCAACCGTTATTGCAAAATCTGGCGCCTTCCTTTTTAAAACCTACGTCATTGAATATTTATTTAAAAGATGAAGTAATTCGAGTTTTTGAAAATATGGGCAAGGTTAAATGCTTTCAAAGTTCGTTCGTTGCGTCGTTGAAGCTGAAGGGCGCAAAGACATTATGGCGTTACTTTCGTGTAATATCTGACGCATGTAATGCTGTCTCTTTTTATATAAGAAAAACAACATTTCATATTCCAGATGGAATGCCTACCTTCATAATCCCAATCGAAGGTAAAATGAACACTTTCGCTGTGGGTTTGGACCAGAAGGTGGTGGAGATTCAGTGGGACGGCGCAGTCAACAAAGCCAAGGTTCTCAGGACCATCGCAGAGGTGCACATGGAGCACCCTAAAGATAGGTTCAGTCATGGCAAGGCAGATCCTAGGGGAAGACTGTTTGCTGGTAAGAAATTTATTTGATAAATCTCCGGTAGTTATTCGTGGTAACTTCGACAAAACCTTCGGTTTCCCCAAGGCGGTCTCCTTAACATAGTCTATGGACGCTAATTGGTTTGCATCGGGCCCATGAAAGGCCCGGAAAAAGCGTCCATGAACTTCCCTGCGATCGTTAGTGTCAAACACTATAGGTTTACGCCAGTTCTTGGTAGCCAGGGAGAGCGGGGTGAGTTCCTTATTCACTGCCACGACATCTCTATGTAAACCCATGTAGTAGCTAGGAAAAAAATTTTTGGGGACAAAAATATTCATGTAAAGGAGCTGAGATATAACCTGACCACCTCTATTTAACCGGTAGCCTAGGCCTCTAGGTTCTGCAGCAGTGTGCTTAGAGGATTCAAGGCTAGGCAAAACCAAAGCGATCTCAAACTATTACTCTGGTATATACCTAGCTCGCTCGATCCTTACCTGTTAGTTATTACACTGTATATACAATACATACTGGACTAGCTTCTGCCCGCGGCAGTCACACTCGTGAATGTAGGTTTCTCCATACAAACTTTGGAGCCCTTCAGGGAGCTTCATCCCTTTAGGGAGCGAATTTTAGAAAATCTTTTCTTAGTGTTCACCTACTTCATAAAAGGTAACCTTGTGCAAAATTTCTCGCTCCTAATCCCAGTAGTTTCGGCTGTGCGTTGATATGTCAGTCAGTCAGTTAGCCCTTTTATATATATATATTATATCAGCTCAGACCGGCTGCGGCTCTTTCCTGAGTAAAGTTTTTTTCCACAGATTTATGCTGTTTTTTTTTTATTATAGTAAGGCTCGCGTTTGACCATTATCTCACTTTATGGTAAGTGATGATGTGGCCGACGACGGAGCACGCTTGCCTAGAAGTAACCTATTCACTCTTGACTTTAAAGATCCCTAGGTAGTAGCTATCAGGAAACACAGACTACGGCATGGAGTTGCACTCCTTAGCTGTACGCACAATACATATGTTTCCAAAACGTTTTGTACGTATGACCCCTGTCCGCCACATTTATACCGATGTCCCAACGTTGTACGCCTAGTGGTCCGATGATGGAACGGGCTTGGCGGAATAAAATTGTGCAATTTGGAATTGCAAACGGTCAAACTAGCTACTCGGCGTCGTAGTAGGTAGAAGCATGTAATTCTGAATATATAACTTGCTATCGGTCTCAATAAATAACTTTTGGTAGGAATGTTATCCAGTAACTAGATTGTGCCTGATTGACCAAAGTTAAAAGGAAAAAACCGGCAATTCATCTGGTTGCACTAGAAGATGAAACCAACACACAGTTGGGAAAGATCAAGGTAGATGATGAAGTTATGAAGAACAACATGCCTGTTGCCATCGCAACTCTATAAGTTTTATACTCATTTATATTTAGTTGAACATTTTACTCTATCTTCTTAAAGGGTCGATGATCCATAATAACGATCCAGCCAGAACCAATAAGAACAATGGTGCTCTGTACCGTTTCGAAGTAGACGGTACTCCTCAGAAGGTGTTAGATAACATAGACGTGTCCAACGGACTCTGCTGGGACCTCGCCCACAAGGCTTTCTACCTTATCGACAATTTCAACTACAGCATCAGAAGATACGACTATGACGTGGAAACGGGAAGCATTTGTGAGTAGAACACACTTTTGATTTACATATTTTATCATCATCATTTCAGCAGAAAGACGTCCACTGCTGGACATAGGCCTCCTCCAAGTGTCGCCACAACGAACGGTCCTGCGCGTCTCGCATCCATTGAATTTTCGCCACTCTCACCAGGTCATACCATTTTTTTTTAGGTGGTAAATCACTCAATGACTTCTCGCGTTCTTGGGTGGAGCGGCGTGTCAGACTTTTACCGACTAAAACCCACTCCTATTCTTTCTTTGTTCACCTTTACCGTACCTATGGTCCACCGTGTCCTCACACAACGGTGACACCCGGGCGTTTCTTCTGCAACCAGGTCATAGGTCTCAACATTTACATATTTATTTATTTGGGAAAAATAAATAACTTTACTATGTGTTGAGTACATTATTGTATAGATAAGTAAAGACAATTACGCTTATGTACTAGTCTCATTTCATTTTGTTTTAACCGTCACACAAACTATCAACGTTATTTAAATTGCTTTGAGATATAAAGAAGATATCCAAATGACAATTTTTTTTAAATATTTTTTTGCTAGTCGACGGTGTGGAGCTTGCGAGCATTTTTTCGGCTAGTAATTGCAAAAAGCGAGTAAGCGCCACCGGTGGCCTTATTACAGCTCTAGGCACAACATAAGAAATACAATTAATTACCTCGATACAGTTAAACTTATCATGAAACCAGTGGCGGATTAGCCATGTAGCAAGAGTAGCAAATGCTACAGGCCCCGCGCATTTGGGGGCCCCGTATTAGAACGTAAAAAGTACTAGTCATAGTAATTTATTTGGACATCCAAAGAAATTACTATGACTATATATACATATGATGATATATATGATAGTCAATTTACTTCATATTTTCTTCAAAATTCTTATAAGTTTACAGAGTAGAAGATCTCTTAGAATTTCCCCATTATCGCACTTTTCACGCAGCCAATTTTAAAATCCAATAGGTATTTCTCAAGACATGACACAATGGCTTCCGCTACAAAATTAAGAAAACTTTCCCACTTAGCATTCACACGTGACGATGGCAGAGGCATATTCGTCAAATCGGAGCTTCTGAGAGAGATCGAGGCATTCCATAGACAGTTGTACACGTCAACTACCAAACCCGCTGCGATAGCAAATGACCCAAGAGCCATATTGACCAGACACTACACCGAAGACGTCCCGGACATCAGCTTGTACGAGATTAGGATGGCTCTGAAGCAGCTCAAAAATATTAAGGGTAATGACGGATATACGCCTGAATTCATGAATGCGGGTAGAAAATCGGCCCAGTTTATCGCGAGGGACTCGCGAGGACCCATTTTATAAATAGCTCGGATTGCTCTCTTTTGCAATATGAAAATTGAGTAAAATGCCATAAGACATAATACTAAGTGGAAATAAGTATAGTAAACCAACCTAGCTGTGGCTACATTTTTCAATTGCCTTATTTTTCTTACTGCAAATGCGGTTGAGCATAAACCTAAAAGAGTTCTAACATGAGCGTCTCACTGCAGTTTAGAATCGATAGTTATACCTAAGAACACAGTTTCCGTAATAACATCAAGTTTGTTGCCGTCAAAAATTAGATTGCCGCCAACTTAAGGAACATTCGGTAATGAGAACTTTATACATTTAGTTTTATTCGCATTTAATAAGAGATTATTAACAGCGGACCATTTCGAAAGAACAGCCAGACTTTCGTTGACATGCAAGACATCCACATCTTTCGTATCAACTTAAAAAGGGAAGTGTCATCAGCAAATAAAATTATATTGGATAAATTAGCCATCATGCGTACTGGAACACGCAGCGTTGGAAGGCCTCCAACAAAGGGACTCTGGTGAGAGTCACGAATCAGATGGATACATGACGCACAGAACCGTTCGTTGTGACGAAACTTGGGAGAGACCTTTGTCAGCTGTGAAAGTCTTTCGACTGAAATGAAGATGATAATGTTGTCATGTTTTTGAGACATATCTCTCGGCAGGTTTATTCTAATTAAAGAATGCCTGAATGTAAGATGCTAGAATTTTGCATCCTATTCCTAGTAAATCACAGACTTCCTATTTCTGTATAATTTGTCAAAAGAGAACCTAAGATGTCTTAAGCATAATTTTTTTGAACACTTCAGTTTTTCTGAATTTAAATCTTTGTTCGCACGGAGTATGCAAAAAAATGTTATAGTTGGTTTTTCCAAAATTATATTAAATATTATCGTTTAAAAAAAAGTATTTTTGTTGAAGTATTAGTGTTACAGTAAATGAGAAAAATAATACCTTCGTGAAATCATTTTCTACTAAATATTTTTTTGGTCGGATTTGCCACAGGCCCCGCGTTTGCTTAATCCGACACTGTATGAACCAAACGTGAAGCATCGTGGTTTGAAGTAGTACTAGTAGTAACGTCTTGATTGCAGATCCACAAGCTTCCATATTTTTTTTTTTTTTTTTTATTGGGTGGGAAAATCATCCTAATGACATCCTCGCTCTTGGGCGGAGCGGGAGATAGTGTCAGACTCTTACTGACTAAAAACCCACTCCTGTTCCTTCGTTGCCTTCGTCCCAGGGCCTTGGATTTTGGTCACATTTATTTTTCCAAAATTGAAATAGCCTAAGCATAACTTATAACATCAGCATCTGCTCGAGAAAATATGTCAATCGGTCCAGCCGTTTCGGAGATTATTTAAGGGGAAATTTAGAAAAGAATCCGTTTGTTTATTTACTTATTGCTATCAACACGTAAAAATCGTACGGAACCCATCGTTTGCAAGTCAAAATCGCACCTGAGCTTTAATTTTAGCCAACAGCCATACATCATAAATATCTGTATTTTATTTTACTTTATTAAATTTCCTTTTTTTTTTTTTTAGCGAATCCACAAATCGTGTTTGCAATGCAGGACCAAGAGTACATTGTTGCTAACGCCAGTTCCGACGGCCAAGTTTTCACACAAGACGACGTTCCTTACGATAGCTTCGAACCCAACAACCTAGGCGGTCCTCCAATTGGTCGCCAAGGTAACACCCAGGACAACAACCAAGGGACCCAAGGTGATCCTCAAGGTGGTTTCGGAAGCCTCGAAATCTATAAAAATTTAGGTGGTCTTCTAGACCGCGACGATTATTACGAAAACGGGGACTTAATTGGTTCCGAAACCGATGCTACAGACGGTAGCGACGTCAAAGCCCCAGGCGGTTCGGAAGGCGTCGCCCCAGGTGGTCCAGCTTACGTAAAAGGTGGTCCCCAAATTCGTCGCCAAGGCGATCTTCAAGGCTCCGCACAAGGTGGTCCCCAAGGCACTTCTCAAAGTTATGTCCCTAGCGGTCTACAAGACTATGGCCAGAGTGGTGTCGAAAGCAACGGCCAGGGCGGTCCCGAAGTCGCCGCCCCTAGTGGTTCAGAAAGTGACGACCGAGGTAGTACTCAAGGCATCGCACATGGTGCTCCCCAAGGTGCTTCTCAAAATTATGCCCCTAGCGGTCTACAAGACTATGGCCAGAGTGGTGTCGAAGGCTACGGCCACGGTGGTCCCGAAGTCGCCGCCCCTGGTAATCCCGAAAGTGAAGACCCAGGTGGTTCTCAAGGCATCGCACATGGTGGTCTCCAAGACGCTTCTCAAAACTATGCCCCTACCGGTCCACAAGACTATAGCCAGAGTGGTCCCGAAAACGACGGCCAGGGTGGTCCAAAAGTCGCCGCCTCTGCTGATCCCGAAAGCGACGATACAGGCAGTCCTCAAGGCATCACACATGGTGCTCCCCAAGGCACTTCTCAAAGTTACGCTTCTAGCGGTTCGCAAACCTCCACCTCAGGTGGTGCCGATGGGGACGCTCCGGGCGGTCCCGATGACGACGCCCCAGGCGGTGCCGATGATGACGCCCCAGGCGGTGCCGATGGCGATGTCCCAAGTAGTCCTGATGGCCATGCCCCAGGTGGTCACGATGGCGTCGCCCCAGATGGTTCTGATGGCGACGCTTCAGATGTTAATGAAGGCGATGCCCCAGCTGTTCCCGAAATCGACGCCATACGTGGTATCGACGCCGACTCTGACGGTTTTGAGGGAGTCACCCCAGGTGGTCCTCAAACCTATGTCGAAAATGGTCCCCAAATTGGTCGCCAAAACGATGCTCAAGATTCACCATCCCAAAGGGTTTCTCAAAGTTACGTTGCAGTTGGTCCTCAAAACTACGCCTCAGATGGTTCTCAAGGTTACGCCCTAGGCAGTCTTCAAAACTATACCCCTGACAGTCTTCAAGGTTACGCCTTAGGTAGTACTCAAGGCCACGCCCCTGGCCGTCCTCAAGGCTACGTCTCAAGTGTTTCTCAAGCTTACGCCCCACGCGGTCATGCTCCAGTCAGTCCAGGAATACTAAAGAATGAGACTGCTACGGCCCAGGACTATAACTATCAAGATTTAGCCCAAGATGGTCTACAAGGTGCTCCTCCAGGTGGTCCTGAAAGCAACACCACTGGCAATTTTCTAGACTACGACCGTGACGGTCCCGGGCCTCAAGACCAAGCCCCAGGCGGTCCTCTAGACTACGGCCCAGAAGATTATGGCTTCGCACCGGGAGGACGTCAAGAATACTCCCCAAGAAGTTCCATTAGGACAAAAGGTGTCGAAAAAGCTGGCAGCTACAAAAAAAAACTCAGCGGAACCTTAGAGGGCATGACCATCGATACGGAAGGCAACCTGTGGGTCGCCAACTACAACGGATCTCAGGCAAGTCCGATTAATTGACAGGGTATTCATATCAAATGACGACAACACAAAAAAAAACATACACACTACTACTGTAACACTACATGTGACTGGCGACGCTAAAATCAACTGTAAGTACGAGTAAAATATGGAGTAATGCTCGACTCAAACTGGTGGCCATGTTTTACGTCTTCGTACGTCGGCGCTTGGTTAGAGTTGAGTTGTTGCGCGCAAAGCAGTGCGTTACTTTTTTTTTGTTAATGTTTTTGGCTTGTATACTAAGTTCTTTAAGCTATGTCTTTGTATAATAGTTCATTAATTTAACATTAGAATCCAGGCACAACACATTCTAATGTTTTTGTAGTATTAGGCAGCAATGTATCAGCCTTCTCGGCAAACTTCGCTGAGGTAGCCAAAACTACAATAAAATTCTCAGCTCCATTTTACCGAGATCGAGTCTGTTTCAATGATTCCACATATTGTCCAGTTGCGGAGACACTTGAAATACAAAACTACACCAATTTTACATCACAATATCCATTAGGAATCAATTTGCGAATCATTAAAACAGCCACTGAACTTCACTCGAAGAAATCCCGCCAAAAATGTGCGTTACTCACGCGCAAACCTGTCAGCTGACGGTCACGAGCGTCATTCAACAAAGATCAAAACTCATCCAACACCATAATCTGACCTTTACGGTCCCTTGTAGCTTTAAGAAAATCAAGAGTCTGTATTGTGCATAGTTAAAGATCGCTCCCTATTTCATGGAAAAATGTAGGTGTACTGTCCATAGGTACACCACTGCTCAAACCTTGGGAGAGTAAAGCCGTGATGTTGTGTATCTAAACCTGCTAAAGAACAACAACTTATTGAGTTCTCACTTGTTGCAGGTGCTAAAAATCGATCCTAATAAAGGGAAACTATTGCTCGTGATTCCTGTGGAGGCACTCCTTGTGACATCGTTGACGTTCGGAGGAGCTAACCTGGACGTCCTGTACGTGACGTCAGCTGCCACCGATAGCATGGACAAGAAGGTGCAGCGCTCTCCGGCAGGAAGCACTTTCTCGATCATGAACACCGGCGCCAAGGGACACCTTAACAATAACGTTAGATTTACCAATAGTATTATAACACGTTCAAACGGAACTAAAGTTGACGAAATTATAGATTGACATAAATGGACTGCTTTTATTTTGATTTGCGAGTAACAACAACCAAATTACGTTAAAGATTAGTGATTAAAATCATAATAGGTAGGTACTTTTACAGTTTGTTAGTAAAACAGTTATGAGTATACATGTGGTTGGATGGAGATGGAGAGGGAGCTCTAAGAAAAGATGGATTGTGTGAGGAGTGATATGAAAAAAGGGAGTATAGCGTGATGGGTACTTTTACAGTTACGCTAAATTAACATAATGTCACATGTAGGGATTGCAATCCGGATTCTTCGAAATTCGAAAATAATCGACTAATCCGGATTTTCTCAACATTTTGAAATCCGGTTTTTAGGGCCCAAATTTGTTTTTTTCGGATTTTAGTCAAAACTGAGTTTAACGAATAATATTTGCAGTTATCCACAAATTCCCATTTAAAGTAGTCCAAAGGATATTTGAATTGGTAGGATTAGGTGTAGTGTAGTGTATTTGCGCGAATTTGGCTCGCCAAAGAGATGCCACAATTCTAACGGCCGATATAGCTTTTCAATTTTTGATAAAATCAGTCACACAGACAGCCAAGACATGATATCTCCAAAGCAACTGTCAAATTCATTTAAAAGGAGAATTAAAGAGGCGGCTCTATACTGTTGTCGGTGCCTTACAATATATACACAACCCTAATGATTTTTTTAATTAGTTTATGTTGTTATCTTAATTATCTAAAGTTTATGTTAATGTTATATTAAAAATGATTACGTGAATTTATAACTGGAAAATGACTGATGCCTAAAAGTTTAGTGGATTATTTTATTTGATTTTATTCTGTCGTGCTTGTGAATTAAGAAAATAAATACATATTTTAATTTATTTATGCTATTTATTTCAGTTATATCAAATCAACTTAAAACACTCAAAAAATTTAAAAATCCGGATAATCTGGATTTTTATCGGACGAGAGTACAGAAATTCGGATTTCTAAAAAATCCGGATTTTGCAATCCCTAGTCACATACAACGAGCTAAAAAGATCTTGTATCGACATATAGGTATTTAATTGATGTCAATAGAGAATAGAGTATATATATAAGGTCCCATTAAAATAGTGGGACAAACTTTTAGAAATCATTCAGACCACCAAAATAAAGACAATGGTAAAAAAAAATAAACTGTACATACTTACTTACAATGAAAAAAAAAACAGCTAACGATTTACTAAAAATGTTGGTTACCCGATGCATAAACACATCTCTTAATACTACAAAATACCTACGCGACGTCACTGGCCGCAGCGTTCATTGATCAATTCGTGCCTTCTCACTCTAACATAGCCTTTCGCAGGCGCCCGCGTCGCGCGCTTGCCGTAAATGACAATGATGACGCAATTTCAGTTTTCGTCGTGCAATCTCGGTTGCACGACGAAAACTACGACGGTAACATGTTTCGCGAACGTCGAATGTAAGTGTGTGAGTGTTATTACGTACCTAGGTAGTTATCACAATCGACAACAATGCCTTATTACGCGTACACCAATCAAGAATACTTGGAAATAGCGTACGACAAGCCCAAATCCTTTACCATGAAAGATTTGGAAGGCGGCCGAGCCTTACGACAATCCTGGGAGCAGTACAGCGCCATCGTGATTAAGGCACCTTCATGCCACCAGCGGTTGACGCAGGAAGACCGCGCTATGCAGTGCATCTTGAAGAAGACATTTTAGACTTTAGACGACACCCCACGGCGAGCACGGCCGATGCTGGTAGTGATTCAATGTCAGTGATTTTTACGTGTGGAAACTCCTTCGTGATGAAGGCCTCCACCCGTATCATTACACGCGTGTGCAGGAACTAAAAGTGAAGACACTCTTTTAAAAGTGAAAAGACACATAATTAAACGCGCCCGCAAGTGCATTGAACAAAACAGTAGGCATGTTCAACAATTAATCTAAACCTACCGGCGTAGAGTAAGTAGTATTTCAATTAATTACTGTAAATAGGGCTGATTCTAATGTTTAAACACGCCTGAATCAGTGTTTTACTGTTATCGAACTTTAAAATAATCAAAAATGATTCATATCAGTACACTGTTTCCACTGCGCGCTTGTTTATTTACAACTTACATACTGCAATAGCTTTGATACCTTGATAACAGTTCAGCACGCAATTAGACAGTCCAAAGCCTGGTAAAGTGTGTTGGGAAATTAGAATCTTTTCTTAGGCAAAGTTCGAGGAAAGTTTATACACACTCGATGGTAGCCTGTTCTTGAGTTGCGCGTACTTACTATCTTCTACTTATCCAGACTAGCAACACTGTCCTAAAAATGCGGTGTGTAGACAACTGAAAGTAACTATTACGATTGAGTAGCGTAGGTAATTAGAAACAGCGACCGGACGTTCGACGTTCGCTCGGTGCGAGGCGCGAGTTTAAGTACCTACCCTTATTAGATATGTTGATTCTTGAGTGCCATTTATTATTTTATATAGGTCAAAATAAAAATACTTTAATTTCTGTTTTTTTTTTTCTTGGATATGTTTGGTTAGACGTACTGAACGCTGTGTTAAAATTTGACCCACTATTTTAATAGGACCTTATATATAGCAGCAAATACATATAATCAAGTCTGCCTTCTTGGCAAACTGCGCTAAGGCAGTCAATACTACAGTCAAAATCAAAATAGCATTTATTCCAAATAAACCATTTACAGGCACTTTTGAAATGTCAAGAAGTCAGAAAAATAAAAATAAATGATGCTAATTGCACATTCCAAAGCGTAGATCTCTATGGAGAAGAATGTGCAAGAAACTCCATGGACACTCTTTTCAATCATATTTTGTAATTACAAATATCTCTGTTACATGTTTCTTGTTGCTATCATGTGAGAACAATGTAAATAAAAATAAAAACTAAATATAGATATTAAAATAGCAACTGGCAGCTAAGAGATGACCAGCCTCAACTGACAGCGCCCGTTCACGGACATGACGCTAATATTAGCACCACTCAGCTCAACCATTTTGAAGGGAACCGAATGATCCAACACCCGCGCCACCATCAGTGAGACATTTGAGTGAGCATGAAAAACTCTCAACTGCCATGCTCATTTATGTCAAATAAGTCCAGTAGCAACATAAAAACTATAAAAAGCTCCATGGTACTCACATTTACAAACTGTGGAAAAAATGCTTCTATACATATAATACAATACTTATATTTTACAATTTCTAGAAAAAAAACATTAAAAAATAATTTCCATACTAATCAATTTGTACACCCCGGTGGTAGTGGAGCTGGACCAGCATTGAGCCAAACATTTTTATCCTGAATATAGTCCTCCAACTTATAATATGCTTGCCTGCATAGCATAGCATAAATATATAATATAATATAATATTCTGCTCCATTTTATATTTATTAGATCGCGCCTGTTTCAATAATTCCACATATTATCTCGTACATATTCTAATTACCTGCACTTAGAAGAAAGGTACCGGGCAGGCAGGATTATGTGTTGCGGAGTGGTGATCTCGAACTAATCTGTTACGGGAGACGCCGCTGCCGCATGCACTCTGCACTTTCAACCTGTTCTGTTATTTCTGAGTGAATTCTGTAAGATATTTGCCTTGTTTGTAATAAGTAAGTTTTATTGTTAGAATATTATAAGTAGACTAGCGGTCCCGAGAGACGTTGTCCTGCTCAAAAGCTAACATGCCGTCAGAAAAAAAAATGAGAACCCGATTGCAGCGCCGCCTTCCGTTCAATTGTATTTTCAATCCATCCAGGGATCCACTCAAAGAACATACAAACTTTCGTCCAAATCGGTCAAGCGGTTTAAGGGGAGATGGGTGACAAACACACTTATATTAGAATTATATATTATGTAAGTGTTTAAAGATATTACAAATAATTGTTACTTTATCGCATTAGGTTATAAAACAAACAAAAGAAATAAAGTTATCAAGTTAGTCTCTTTAAAAAAAGGTCGGCCTTCTCAAGTACAATAACAGACTGATATGATTATATCTCTGTTATCACAAGAGGCGTGTGGTTATAGCCATCAAGTAGATTTGAGCCACTCCTGTACGACGATTACATCTCTAACATCGTTAACATAACGTTTTTATTATTAGGTATGTGTTTGTATATCTCAGGATCCTGGGGTCCTGAATCTTTGGAGGGTGTACTAAGGGCCGAAGCCAACTCGCAGAAGCCACTAGGACAATTTTTGCGGAACGTCGTATCAACCGGCGATTATCCCTGTACGCGCTGCGCTAGTGCACCCGAGGACAACCATCGGTTTTGTGGGAATCTTTTCTCGGTTTTTTTACGATTTTGGTCGGGACCCATTAAAATAATCTAGACTAAAATCATTCCATATTAGATGGGTCCCGTACCGACAGTTGCAGTTTTGTTTTAATTAAATTTGTTTCTTCGCTTCTGGACTGAACTTGTCTTTTTTCTTTTCAGTTTTTATTTAAGTAAAGTTATTTTTCCGCAGTCGGGTTTTTTTTATTTTAACTTGTGAATCAACGCAATAATAATATGCAGTGCCGGATTAGGCCGGCGCGGGGCCTGTATCAAATTCGAGCAATGGGCCCATAGGTACTACAAATTAATTTATTAGTAGGATACTAATTAATTTAGAACTTTTGGCAATACCTAGATGATGAAGAATAATCTTAACCGAGGCTACACATATTAAAATTAAGTAGTTTTAGCCAGTGGCTTCGCGCGCGGTAAGCCGCTGGCTAAAGCAACCCCTTCTACGAAATAGCTTGAACAAGGCTTATAGACACCAATAACCCCGTCGATTTTAAGATCAGTTGAGGAAAAAGAACGATGATGGGGTCATTATAAAAGATCTTCTATTCTGTAGTTTACTTGGAGAAAAGTCTGAAGTAAAGTGATTATCACATCACATCCAAAGAAATCAGCTGTATTTAGATTTCACGCAGTATAAATATTTTGACTATTTTTTTTTACGTTCAACTGCGGGATCTTTGAACGCGTGGGGCCCCCAAATTCGCGGGGCCTGTAGCATTTGCTACTCTTGCTACATGGTTAATCCGCTACTGATAATATGTAGTAAATATGAGTACATAATCATCTACGACTTGCATTCAATTCATATTCGTGAAAAAAATCACGTGTTTACTACGTGATTTTTTTATTCAGTTAGATTCCGTTACTTTTTAAATTAAAAATTAGAGCCAGATTCAGTTTTGATTATTTAATTGCAAAATATAAGTACTTAGCACTGAAATAATCAGTAGTTATAACTATTGGAATACAGCAATCAAATCAACAACTACTTCATGTAGTTTGATTATTGTAGTTCAGTTACATGTAGGTAATCACAACTACATGTAATGAAACTACTTGTAGTTAAAGCTACTTCTAGTTGTAATTTGTAATCTAATTACAAAATAGTAGTTAACTACGCCCACTGGGTGAAATAGTGAACAAACATGAGCATAACAATATTAAAAAAAAAAATGGGGAAAGACAATATACTTGATTATTGTCCTTGTGTGTGCTCGATCATATTGCGCTGTATATTCCCTCCATGGCTCCCAATAGAGCCAGAGATCCGGCGCAAGCAAGATCAACGTCTTCTCGTGCTTCCCGGCGCTGGGGGTACCTATTTCAGAATTGCCACTGAGCAATTCCTAATGGAAAAACTCAATAACACTACCAGACAGGGAATCGGACTCATCAAGACCGCTCAGCAGTTGCGCTTCCGATCTCAAGACCATCGGGGAGTGTATTAACTAGATATTGTAGATGTGGATGAGCAAAGTTCTAGGTTTTGGTGACTCTCCAGTCTCCACCGAGGCGAAGCGGAGCAGGGAAATGATGAAAACGGGAAGGTTGATTATA
Source organism: Mythimna vitellina (assembly GCA_949316375.1). Taxonomy (NCBI): domain Eukaryota; kingdom Metazoa; phylum Arthropoda; class Insecta; order Lepidoptera; family Noctuidae; genus Mythimna; species Mythimna vitellina. Next base: position 1,183,344 of record OX438693.1, read on the forward strand.
GCTTCGAGCGAGACACTAGGTGCGAAAAGTTGACTAATAAATCATTTGTGTAAGTGCCCAAGTACCGAAAACAATAAAAGATTTTGAATAATTAATGATGTTAATGAAACCTTCGGCGATAATGATGAGTAGGTATATTATTGCGTCACCAGCATCACAAAATTCAATTTCATGCTTGGAAAATAGTACCTAATGAAAATTACGTTTCAAAGAATGCTTGTACGAGTATCGGGTTAAACCGAGCAACGCACGGCGGAGTTCAACAAATGTTAACATCGCTATTAATTATTGCTGTTGTTTCTAAACTAGTGGAAAATGTTATTCACAGGAAACAACCGGAGGTCCACATCCGTTCACATTACGACGTGAGTAGAAAATTATGCGAAATTAGTTTTACAATTTTGTGGTTGAGCCCACCACGGACAAAATGACAGACGCCTAAGATAGTATGGACATGTAGATAATGAGGTGTAGCGAAGACCATGTGGTAAAAACAATTGCTGTTTCTTGACACAAAAGACAGTTTTTATCGTGTTTCGATACAAATCTCTGACTTATCTCATAACAGGTAGCTGTCAGAAATTCTGCTGTGGATATTGGATTTGTATGCTATCTTAAATTTCATAAGTGCTTGCACTACTATCCGGGTGTGCAGTTGTTATCTAGAATCTTAGACAACCTATCTATTAGAAAAAATCCGTTACTCTTTGGTTAGCGTATAAACTTATAATAAGTATTTGAGGCCTTTTCTACAATCGATGTACCAAAAAAACCTTTTATTTTGAGTAGGGAGACAACTTCTTCCGCTCTACGTGCGAGAGGGAGTGTTATACATATAATAACTACAACCACTTGCGGTCCTTTAGCTCTTTATGTTATTCAAACGTTTCCGCAGCCCTGGCTGGCGTCACGCATGCTGATATCTCTATGAGGCGCGAGTGAGACACAACGCGCCGTCGCGTCGACTCGGGCTTAGTCCTTATGAAATGACGAGCTACCCGTTGCTCACCGTTCGCAAGCATGCGCCTACAGGCTACGGTAATCGCTCTGCGACTCCTGACGCCCAGATAGTTTCTTTCGGCGACTAAACGTGAGGATCGCCCCTTCTCCATGCTTTCCTCAATCTCCTTTGCTCGCATTACTGCTACGTAGTATGAGGTGATTGCTTCCCATGCCCTCTCGTTCCGGACCATGGCCTGGTCCAGGGCCGGACACGAGAGATCGCCGCCGCCCAATACCAAAAGATCTAATAAATAAATATTCTATTAGTCCAATGTATTGTAATTTTTATTGTAGAACAAAAAAGAAAAGCATTCAGTCTCAGAGTAGATTTCATATACATATAATCAGTTGTAATTTACGTTACCCCAAGGCACTCACTTGGGACCTATTGTGTTTACTAACATCGAGGTCCTTGATTGATGGTTGTAGCCGCAGGAAGTGTTAGATATGTGAAATTAGTTGCATATAAAATTAAGTTAAGTATAGAAATTTTTAAATTCCTAATCATCAAAACTTTAAGAGAAACAGCTACACTTTCGGTGCAAAGAACATACAATAAACCGCTCGTATGCTCACTAACCGCCTCCCGAGTCGTGGTATCCGTACCTAGTAATTTTCGACTTGTGACCAGCGAGTCCAAATCGAAGTATGGTTAGCATAATTAGATTACGACCCTAGGCACTATATTGTACGACCCTAGGCAATTCAGTTTCTTACATTAACGAACCACTTAATAGATAAATGAAACTGTATCTAGTATGTGGCATAAACAATAAGATTGAATAGATATCTAAAGTAATTAAAGTGAGCAAGAAATAAATGCTACATTAAAATACCATTTGCTTTGTATTCAGAGTGAGTATAATATCATATTATCTCACTTTATTGCTTTTCATAACGGTATGGACGGCATAGAATATTGTTGTGCAGAAGCATAAAACGTTGCTGATTTTACAGTAGAAACTGTGAGTGTTAAATTCAAAAATCTCGACATTGCAGTTGTAGCATCTCAATTTTCTATCGATAAAAAACTACTTAGCTTAACTAGTTTCAAACTTCCAACTTTAAAGGAAAAATTTACAAAACAACATTCAGTTACCAACGAAGAGCAGAGTCGGTTCGGCTTTTTTATAATTAGATCTTCAGATTAGATTAGATACTCGTAACACTATATAACATGATACGGCCGTTGCCTGCATTTGTTAGTGTGATTGTGATTCTATCTGTGATATAATAGTGAGTACATTTTATTTATTTATAATATTTTTTTGTTAATTTCTCTCGTATCTCTCTAGCATCTTTGTAGAGGGAAATTTTATTTGCGTTATTGGAGTATCCTTCTTCCACTTAATATTCAAGTGGTTTGTGGCTAAAGCCGCACTTAGTTACGGCCATGCTGTAGATGGGTGATCGTTCTAAGATTGAATATAAACTTGGTCCAATTGTACATTATCCAGGAATGTAAATGTCAGAAGGGATGTCAACAATAAACAATTATTCGAGTTCAATTCTGTTTAATTCGCAGTCGATTTTTTAGGATAACAGTGCCCAGGATATGAATTGGAAAACTAGAATCATATTATTTTATTTTAAGTGTATTACTTTAGACACATATGGCAGCCAGCTAGCTGGCTGAATATATTTCGAGTATTTATAGAAAACCGACAACAGCTTTGTGTATACAACGCTGTTATGTTGTTGTTCTGCTTGTCTTTCAATTATTAGACTGTGTGTGATATTGGAGGAGGACGTGTAGTTAGATTCATGTTATTTAGGTAACACGTGCCCTAAGATTTTCATAATAATCTTCTTACTCTTGTGGCGTGTTACTTCCGGTTGGTACTACATGTTTTCTTCTTCCATTGTCCCCTGTACATCATATTCAATTCTTTATTGCATTCCACAATGTAGACTCAGGTGGTAAACATTATACATTATCATTCTCATCGTCATCGGCGGCTGCGCAGCGGGTCGTGCCGTCGTACGTTTGATTCCCGCACGAATATATATTTGTAAAAAAACCCACAATACATGAGTAAATTCTAGTGTAACGTCTTTATTTAAACGGAAAATATAGAAAAGGTTGGTTCAGGATTCCGTATCCGTAGAATTAACAATAATATGTGACACCTAAACGAACGCCTAAATACATACGAGGTTGTAGGACTTTTTTAAGAAACTTCGGGATCGCAGTCAAGCAAAGGTTTTAGTTCAATTTAAAAAAAAACATCAAATTGACGTGTGGTATGACCAAGAATTTTTTATAGGTCCTAACAGTTATTGATTTGTTGTTGAGTGGCTCAGCGTCAAATGCTGAAAATTTCACAATGCAATATTTTTTTTTCCCTTTTCTCATATTCTGATTGTATAAATAACTTTAATTTCGGAAGAAGGTGTTTCTCGGTATTGTTTGTTTCTTATTTAACACCAACTTCCGAAATTAAAGTTATTTTGATCTTTTTAGTGTTTTTTTTTTTTTGTGTAGTCGGTTAGTCTTTTTTTTAAGACTTTTTCTCATAAATACTCTTTAAACCTGGCACTCGCTTCTATATTATTGTACGAAGTGTAATGAATGATTATCATAGTTCACGGCCGCTCTCTTAACCTTGAGTTTTGTACGCAAATACACTCCGCATAGGAACAATCACTATCGATCTAGGTATGCTGTGTTATTATTTTGAGTAGTGATAGCTAATGATTGATCGGCATACTATCTCATCTCAGCTGCATTATCAATGCTTATCAATTTCACATCTTTGGAAAGCTCACCACGGTAATTCTCAATTTTGTTCTTTATCGTTATGTCCATTGCGATGGTACCTACTTGGTTTTTCCGGTTTACCCCTATAATAAAAAAAATGTTAGCGCTTTTTAAGCCAATCTCTCTAAATTAACCTATCTTTACTAGAATCTGAAAGGATTATTGAATATCAGCTTCTTTTATTATTATTATATCTATTTAATTTTATTGTATGATAAATGATATTTATTTTGTAAGTAGGTTTAAAAAATCAATTTTACACGTCAATTTTTTTTTTCGTCATTTTAAACTAGATGAGGCTGAGAAGAAACACCGAAACAAACTCAGGGGTCAAAGTCTCTTTTAAAGTCCATACAGTTTGTATGATGAGAGCAGTGGTGGCCGAGTGGTAACGGTCCCGACTTACGAGTTGTAGGTCGCGGGTTCAAACCCAGCCAGGCGCATTACTTTGTGTAATTTATTTCATCACCACTGCTCTCAAAACGGTGAAGGAAAACATCGTGAGGAAACCGGCATGTTCTAGAACCAAAAATTCGAAGACATGTGACATTCACCAACCCGCACTGGACCCGCGTGGTGGATTACGGCCCATTCCCTCTCCTAGAGAGGAGGCCTGAGTTCCAACAGTGGGAACATTATAAGGCCGACTATGCTATGCTATGCTACAGTTAGTATTGATTAATTTGCTAGCGAAATAATTTTTTGCTAAAAAAAAATACGATGAAATAAATTAGGTATCAAACCGATTGAAGTTATAATTTATGGAAACTAATCGGAAAAGATCAAAGTTGTTTGGGATATAATTATACTTACAAGTGAGTCTCAAGTTTACTTTTCACAAATAAGCCTTAAAAAATACTTCATTATTTCAGCCGAAAGACGTCCACTGTTGGACATAGGCCTCCCCCAAATGCCGCCACAATGACCGATCCTGTGCGTCTCGCATCCATCGGATTCCCGCGACCCTCACCAGGTCATCGGTCCACCTTGTGGGAGGCCTTCCAACGCTGCGTCTTCCGGTACGCGGTCGCCATTCCAGAACCTTTCGTCCCCATCGACCATCTGTTCTGCGAGCAATGTGCCCTGCCCACTACCACTTAAAAATACTTAGCACAAATATAATTACTATGTTTTTATGTGATCATCATAAGTTGGGGAAGTCCGGACTAACGACATCATCGTGTTTTTTTCCGGTATCATTAAGGTTTAATATAAAATTCTTTGTATATATCAACCAATATAAGTACATATTTCTATAAGTTAACGGCATGCGGCAGTTGTAATTTGTGTTAACATCAACAGAGGTGTTTCCGAAACTTGTTTGTGAGTGAGCAGTGAGTTTCTAAAGTGAGTTTAAATTATTTATATATGGCTCATGCACGGCTCATCTCTGAACTGCCAGTGGCATCAATTTAGGTATGAAAAAATTAAAAATTAGTAGGTTTAAAAAATGAGTATTTAAAGAATATTCTTTAAATACTCATTTTTTCATTATTTATTGACTTTGTGATTACATAACAGAAGCAAAAAAAATGTCCATGGAGTTTCTTGCACATTCTTTTACATCTACGCTTTGGAACGTGCCACTTAGCTTCACTTTTTAGAGTTCCGTACCTAAAAAGGAAAAAACACTTTGTTATCTGTCTGTCTGTCTGTCAAGACCCTTTATCTCAGAAACGCTGGGAGGAATCGAGTTGAAATTAAAACCGTATACTCAAGTCTGCGGTCCCTTGAAGCTATGAAGAAATAAAATTTCTATGTTAACGGAAAAAAAAGATACGGCCGTTTATGTCGCAAAAAACGTACATTTCAACACTCTCAAAGAAAACGGGTACTTCCCATTGACCCAGAATCCTGAAATTTGGCATAAAGCAAGGCCTTATAGTATAGAAATAGGAATAAATTTAAAAACTGTAAATTTGTAGTTACGTCACAAATAAACTTTTTTTACAATTCTGAAAAATCGTCGTAACTGAATTTGAGAATAGAACTGTTTTCATAGGTAAGTTTGTGCGGAACCCTCTGTCGCACTTGTCCTGTTTTTTTTTTTTTGACTGACCGACATTTTGACAATTCAAAAGTTTTTTTTTAATTCTTGATATGTTCGCGCTTGACCGCTATCTCACCTGATGGAAAGCGACGATGCGGTCGACCATGGAACGCGCTTACCTAGAAGTAACCTATTCACTCTTGACTTAAATTCCCGGGTTTTAGCTATCAGGAAACATAGATTCCGCCTGTGTGTGTGCCTGATAATGTTCTATTTGAAATAAATTTTATTACAATCTTCCACGTAGGTTCAATTTGGGAGTATTGTTGAACCAGTTACAAAAGTAATTGAAATAGGTATACTCAAGAAATAGGTAATTGAAATAGGTACACGAAGTTTAGTTGTACCTAGTAATACTAGCGATTTCCACAACAAGAAATAAAATAAATTTTACCAAGAAAATACAACCGACTTCAATGTAAATAAAAAACACTAAAAAGTGCAAAATAACTTTAATTTTGGAAGTCAGTGTTTCTATAATAGTTTTCGTCTCTTCACCGACTTTCGAAATTAAAGTTATTTTGCACATTATTGTGTTTTTTTTTACATTGAAGTCGGTTGTATTTTTTTTTTTAAGTTTTTTATTTTACACTTTTTAGTTATGGTACCACCACTAAAAAGTACCCCTCAGCCAAACTTAAATACCACGGTTAAATACCACAGAAACACGGTTAGATTACATTAATTTACCTTCCGGCTTCATCATCAGATCAGTTCGATATCCCCCTCCCCCTTTTCTTTTGAGTCAGACATCGACTACACGTATAAACAAAGCAATTTTACTTGTTACGACAGTTCTGCTGTGATCCTATAAGGAATTCTGTTCCATATCTTCGAAGTTCATGATCTGATCTTTACAATTTATCTATGGGACCAACTTGGAAGCATAACCTTTCAATCAAAAAAAATATTTTTTTAAATCGGTCTACAATTGACCCAGATATCAGTGAATGAGCATACATAAAAAAAAAACGTTCCGCCGAACCTCCTTTTTTTTTTGAAGTCGGTTAAAAACTCTGCGCGGCCTGGAATTTGATATCAGTAGGTACCTGTACATAAAACCATTGAACTGCGGATAAGTTTATAAGTAACACGCCATGGTTAGTAATTTAGGTACCTAGGTAGGTGCTTACTTTCTAAGGTTTCATACGTAAGTGGAAAATTAAATGTGTAAGAGCTCAGCACAGCGTCGAGAGTTCATAGCTCTTTTACTGGAAATTTTGTATCTGAACCAAGTACACGGAGAACCCGTATAAATGTGTCCTATTCTACAAATAATTGTAAATTCTCATTTAATAACAAAATCAAATAACAATAAACATAAACATTCATCTAATATTTATATTATTAATTTGCAGTACACCGCAGACTACCCCACTTTTTCTATTTCAAATTCTTACATTCCACCCTAAGGTTGTCTGGTAGATATCGCTGTCAGCGATAAGACCGCCTTTGTACCCATAGATTTAAGTTTATGTAAAAGTTTTGTTACTATTTTGGTGTACAATAAAGTATATTCTATTCTATTTAATTAATTAAAACCCGAGTGAACGCTGGCGTTTGCTCGGTCATTGTCTTTCTATTGTGTCTCTAATTACGCTACTCAAAAGGTTAAACCTTTACTGGTTCAAACATACCATAGACCTAGTGTGTAGCAGTGGGCTTTTCAACAACGAAGTTTTCATAGACCGTTTTATATTCTGCAACGTTACAACCGTTTTCCATCCTGCGACTAAACAGTCTTCGTTGCACAAACCAGTCTTCGAATTACTGTATGCGAATTGTCATCTTACTGCTAGAAAAATAAGGTCGAGAATCTATTGATTCAACTATCACACTCGTCGCGTAGTCGTTTGAATACCAGTTATTGCAATGAAAAATGAACTTTATGTCCATGAAATACAGCACAAATTTTATTGCCACTTTTAAACCGTTCTCAAACTAATTGCAACAAATAACGTTTTCTGCAACTACTTCACTCGACGATAGTTTCGTCTTCAAACCAGTCGCGACGAGGACCGTTTCTATCAACCGTTTTTATCGTCGCAAGACCGGTTGCGTTTCGTCGTTCAAAAGTTCGATAACAACCCACCACTAATAGTGTGTAATTTTCTAAACTCAATCAAACCGGAGTTTTTGCCGCTTATGTTCGTCTGACCTTGTGTCTACAACTGTATGAACACAGACAGTGCATGTTCTTGTTGAAGTTAGCTAAAAAAACTTTAAATTATCTTTTATTATTTTATTAATAAACTAAGTATAATAACTATAAAGTGTCTTTAATTGTTTTAATAATGAACTAAAAACCTGTGATAACTTTGAAAAGGAATCAATCAGCGGTAAGCCTTTGGTTTCATTTATAACACAGGTCTACAGTGATTTTTGTGCCGTCAAAACTGTACCTAACTGATTTTTAGTACCTATAATGGGTGTCCGGATTACAACCTCTTCTTTTTTTAATGCTACGTGTAGTTTCGGAGATATGTCTCAAAAATCTTAAGACAATTATAGATAGATAGATATTCTTTATTGTACACCAATAATACAACTTACATTAGGAAATTAAAATTAATAGGGTGTCACAATGGGCGGTCTTATCGCTAATAATTATACACATTTAACTAAATTATTTTATAGGTAGGCAGCTTCTTTTTTGTTTTTTTACAATGCGCATTATTATGTTCCTCCCGTGTGGTACTCCAACAGCAATCTACTCGTCATAGCGACCTTGGGACCCATCTTCTATCATTTTTTGATTCAGGTGGAAGCGCTCTCCGTGTTCTTTGCTTTAGGTTCCAAGCAATGATTTACGCTAGTAATATATATGTCAATGGTTCCAAGATTTTAAAGGAACTTGACCAAATGGCTGTGTACTTTTATGCTCATGCTACAGCCAAAATTTTTAACGTTATCTAGACGGTCCTGAACTAATTTCACGTAATTTTCTGCCTTTTTATTTCCTAAGATATTTTTTGACGAAATCGTTGTTTTTATCAAAGTTCTTACTTGAGGCGTAGGTTACGAAAATACCATTCTTTAGCTAATATGAATAAACAAAAATAACAGTCATAAAAGTGTTTTTTTTTCGTTCTGACTAAATCATAGCTACTCGATTGACGTTCGGTCAATCGTGCTAGGTAGTGACCACTCGTCCACTATCTTAAATATTCAATACATCATTTTCACTCAATATTTTGTACCCAAGGGTGGTCTAAGTCCTTAATATAGATCTTAAAACAGATAAAAAAACGCCTGTTTACGAAAGCTGTTATCGAATATTTTTTTCACGACAGTGTATTGACCTTAAATGTAATAAAAATATATTCCGACTTCTCCTAGACGACAAAATTTGATTTATCGGTTAATCATATAAATTGGCGGACTGCCATAGCACAGTATGTCTGGACTGTTATAGCACAATAAAATTAGTTATAGCTAATGTAAGAGATTATTTTCCTGAGAGATTCCCATTTTTTGACGTGACGCTTTGGCAATAGTTTTGTCGTAGATACGTAACTCCGTGTGTGTAGTTTACCTAGCTATTTATTATATTTTACGACCGACGTTGAGCTAGGTTATGGGTTTATCTATAACCTACGACTACTCGGTATATACAGATTAGATAGTTCTTAGATTAGATTTTTACTCCGTCGCTATAAGTTCCTATGTCAACTTTAAATTCTCTGGCAAGTCTTTATAATATACTCGGAACTTACACGAAACATGAACTTAACTGTTTCTTCAACGCGATATCCGGCCACCGTAGGCGCGTGCTTGTGGACTACAAGCAATGAGTAGCTCGTCGTCCGCTCTTCCAGAGTGGACCAAGCCCGAGTCGAGAGCGCGTAACTAGTATTTCACGCGCGCCTCTGAGATGTCAGCAGAACTGAAAGGGCCCAGCAGGGCGCATGTACTTGTTTTGAACAGTAAATTTCAAAAAACGAACAAAACATTGAATTTAAAAATCGGGTTATCCAGGAGCATCACTTTAAAACAAAAACTTGTAACGAAATTTCTTAAAATATGGTCTAAATATTTTAAGACAATGTTGTATGCATAGGAAATCTCTGGTCGAGGTCAAAGCCAGCCTTTGGTTCGCGCACCTGAAATGTCATCTAGCCTTTTTTTTGGATTACTACTTATTACTTCTTACAAACATTTTTCTAATAAATTTTATAATTTTATAGGTATTTATACAAACTGAAAATAATAATATCTATGTACAAACGGGTAGAAAAAAAAACTCATTGGCCATGAAACATTCATCCACATCTACGTCAATGAGAAAAGTGCCCAGAACGCTGGTAGCATTGCCTCGTAAGATTGTAATGCTGATTCGTTGGCAGAAGAAAATCCCAGCCTTCTGGTCACATGAAGAGTCGGCCAGCTGTTTGCTGTTACGTTTGGATAAATATTTCTCTAAAAAGTGACTTCCAGTTCTAGTCTGACGAACATTGAACCTTGACCACCTAGAAAAACATTGACTCAATTCAATTGCACGACAAAACACAACGCCTTACTTTTCCTCATCGTTCTCATCTCAGTAGAAACGCGTAATTATGACGTCACGCCCGGATTCCCCAAGCTAAGAGTTACCGGTATTCAGGGAATCTATCTGAGGATAATCCTAAGCTATATTAACGAAGTATACTTCTTCAAGACCGGAGTGTAGTGTCACAGTCGAAAGTTCTATTGCAAAATGTTTTTTCATAACCACAACTTACCATTTTTAACAAATGTAGTTATTTTGTGCCTGGTGTCATACAAGCCGGTATTTTTTTTTGTTTATTTTTGTTCAATAGCTTCAGTTTTTGCGACTTTTGCTTTCCAAAACTTTCGTGTTAAAAACGCCTGTAAGATATTTCTTCCGCAGGTATCTTTTCTTGTAGTTAGAAGAGGGACCTAGCTACCTAAGCTATCCTTTGCATTCTAGGGCCACGGCAACTTTCAAACGTTCCCGCAACCCTAGCAGACATCACAGAATCGAAACCTTAGAAAATAACAATCAAATATTATCCTTCGTTGTTATTTTGAGAACGCATCATAGCCGCAGATAATTGCAAAAACGCCAAAAACTAACGTTGTTACTTCCACACACGCTTGATATGACCAACGAAGTGTTCAGTAATACAATACGCCAGTCTCCTACATCCCCAGCCGTTTGATTCCAGATGCCCCCCTTGGTGAGCCCGGTGACGGACCCGGTGTGGTTGGGTGAGGGCCCGCACTGGGACCACAACGCCCAGGCGCTTTACTTCGTCAGCATCTTTGACGGAACCCTGCACAAGGTTGTGGATGGCAGTTCTTACAAAGCTAAGTTGGGTAAGTAATTTTTGGCAATTAATTCAATTGTCTTTACGCAAACACAAAAAGAGCAGCAGTGCACAACGCGATCCATTTTACGACCTAAACTGAACGAACTGTTAAAGGGATGGAGCTATATAGCTCTTTCTCACTCACATGCTTGACATTTTCACCTCACTCCACATTCTTTAATTATTCTTTACAACACACACATTTCACATTCCAGATGGCATGCCCACCTTTATAATCCCAATCGAAGGTAAGCCGAATCATTTCGCGGTGGGGTTGAACCGGAAGGTGGTGGAGGTCGAGTGGCAGGGCGGAGACGGCAAGGCCAAGGTGAACAGGACTATCGCGGAGGTAGACAAGGAAAACCCTAAGAACCGGTTCAATGATGCTAAAGCGGATCCTCGGGGAAGACTTTTTGCTGGTGAGTGAAATTGTATGCCTATAAAAATTGAGGAGTTCCCTCAATTCCTCATGGATCCCATCATCAGAACTAGATTTTGACAAAGATCAATCTGGAAGTAGGTATAACTATTCAAATGAAAAAAGAATTTTTCACTAAACTTACTTGAAAAGCCGCTCATATCCTACCGCTTATAGCCCGCAATTTACGGTTTTCTGCACTAGTAGGAAAAGTGCTGGCGGTTGCTCCCACCACAATTTATTATATAATTTATCGTGTTAAGCTGGGCGATAAGTGAATCCCATGTAGTCAACCCCCGTTTATTAAATTTCGTCCAAAGTGTATTGAAAAACGTCGTTTGATACCTACACGTGGGTCACTGAAGCACTCGGCTTCATTGGCTCCATAACACCATCCAGAATTCCGCCTCGGTCGCTGTGACAAAGTTTCTCTACTTGTACCAATTGTACTATTCCCGACCGGTTCATAAGTGACGTTCTGAGGTAACAAACAAAAAAAAAAAACAAAAACCTAATTGAGAACCTCCTCCTTTTGTTGATAACCCTGATATTTTGTTGCGTCCGGTTGGTCTGGACGCTGACCTAAACATATGTGTGAAAAAGTTAGGCAGAATGAGGATATGATATCACTTTTTTTGTGGAGGAACGAGAGTACGTACAAATCAGACTTTTACTGACTAAAACCCATGTGTTCCTTCATTTACCCTTCTAATACCTTACCAACCCAACTCTGTAAGTTTATCCTATGCTATTATATTTCTATATTTTCTTCAAGGAACAATGGGCCATGAGTACGAGCCAGGCAAATTCAACCTGAAGAAGGGCTCTCTGTACCGCTTCGAAGAAGACGGCACCCCGCAGAAGTTAGTCGATGGCGTCGACATCTCTAACGGGCTCTGCTGGGACGTCGCCGACAAGGCCTTCTATTTCATTGATTCCTTTGAGTACACCATCAGGAGATACGATTATGACATAGAAACGGGAGAGATTGGTAAGTACCTAAACAATCATCATTGTCGACATCACTAGACCGACTTCACCCACTGCTGGGGAATAGGTTTTTAGGAGTCCGTAGCCAAATGGAAAAAAATGGAACCCTTATAAATTCGTCATGTCTGTCTGTCCGTCCGTATGTCACAGCCACTTTTTTCCGAAACTATAAGAACTACTATTGAAACTTGGTAAGTAGATGTATTCTGTGAACCGCATTAAGATTTTCACACAAAAATAGAAAAAAAAAAAACATTAAAATTTGGAGGGTTCCCCCATACTTAGAATTAAAACTCAATTTTTTTTTCATCAAACCCATACGTGTGGGGTATTTATGGATAGAGCTTCAAAAATGATATTAAGGTTTCAAATATCATTTTTTTCTAAACTGAATAGTTTGCGTGCCCTTTAACTTCTAAAATAAGAGAATGATAAAACTAAAAAAAATATATGATGTACATTACCATACAAACTTCCGCCGAAAATTGGTTTGAACGAGATCTAGTAAGTAGTTTTTTTTTTAATACGTCATAAATCGTAAACCGCAATTTATCTTTCAAGTTTGTACGGAACCCTCAGTGCGCGAGTCCGACTTGCACTTGCCCAGTTTTTCTTTTCTTGTACCAATCCCAGCGCTCCTGTACCATTAGGATCCCCTACATCAAGTAATAATAGCTGCACTCAACGGTCGGTTCGTACTTCGGGTATCCGGCTATCATTCGTAGATCTTTGAAATTGAACGTGGACGGATGGACAGGATACCTAAAGTGGAACAAGGCGTATTGTAGTTGGCCGATGACCTAGCGAGGGTCGCGGGAATCCGATGAATGCGGAACGCACAGGACCTGTCGTTGTGGCGACGCTAATTCATAGCGTCGTCGTCCAACCGCCGCAACTGATAATGTTGAAATGCGTGTCAATTTTCTATCATTTACATTTCGAGGAGTGTGTATTGGAATTGCATAGTTTAATTCCGCGCAGCCCGTCCCATCATCGCACCACAAGACCCAAATCAAATCAAAAGCATTTATCAAATAGATGGTCTATTTGATAAATAATAAAAATAAAAATAAAATAAATTTATTTCAGACTAATTTCAATGTCCATATTATGTTAGTGATTGGAACTTAAAACTACGTTAGTACAATAATCAAATTCATTAAATTAGTCAATTATTTCACAAGAAGTTACATTAAATTAAATCATTACAAAATCTTTTGATTTACAGGTACTTTTTAATAGTCAAATGTCGGTCAGTCCAAAAAAACTAGGCAAATGCGAGTCGGAATTGCGCACTGAGATTTCCTTACAAACTACAATTTCCTACAAGTCTCGAAGATTTTTCTGAATTGCAAAATAGAATTATATTTTTTGGGACGTAGGTAACAAATTTACTGTTTGTAGATTTATTCCTACACTTGTGCTAAAAGACCTTACTTTGTGCCAAATTTCAGGATTCTAGATCAATGGGTCAACGGTCGAAATAAATGTTTTTTGCTACATAAACGGCCGTATCTTTTTTTTTTCGTTAATTTAGAAGTTTGATTATTTTACAGCTTCAAGGGACCGAAGACTTGAGTATAGGTTTTAATTTTAACTCGATACCTCCACGTGTTCCCGAGATAAAGGGTCTTGATAAACAGACAGACAAACAGCCGGACAACAAAATGATCCTATAAAGGTTTCGTTTTATCCTTTTGAGGTACGGAACCCTAAAAAACACCAACTTCAATTGTGCAGTTAGGTTAAGCTAAGCGTACAAACAGACAGATGCGAAAATGTAAATAAATAAGGGTTAGTTTTCTTTGTAACTTGCATTTTTTTTTCAAAACGATATTTTGTTGTTTATTTCAGCGAATCCAAGAAACGTGTTTTCAATGGCGGAGCACAATAAAGACTTCGGCGCCGGCAGCAATAAAACAAATCTGACCGGCATCTTTGATGGCATGACGATAGACACGCAGGGCAACCTGTGGGTGGCCAACTTCGACGGAAACCAGGCAAGTCAAGTCATTTGCAAAGACAAATTAAATAGCTTAGGACAAATCACCCCATGCCATAATCATGACGACCCTGACCCCGACTTCCAGCCACCGTAAGCGTGGGCTTGTGGACGACGAGCAATGGGTGCTCGCCGTCCGGCCGTCCGGTAACCGCCCGAATTGTCGACGGCGCGTAGTGTTCGACGCGTGCTTCAAAGAGATGTCAGCAAAATCGTAGGGGCTTTGCTGGGCTGAAGCCTACTGGGGCCACGGGTTGACTACCAAAATGGAAACCCGTGATCCCGGAATACAAAGGGCAAAAAGAACACTCCCTCCCGTTCTAGACCGGAGGTTCCCCCAGTACACCCATTTAAAATAAAAGGACCTCGCTCAACCGTAGTGTTTGTAACCACGCAGTTTTAAAGATAAATCACACATGAGTTTTTCCCCATGGAGGTAGGCAGAAACCTTTTACTTACTTCATTTATGTTCACCTGTTTTTTCTGAAGATATCGAAACCACTAAGAGTGGTTAAGTTTTTTAAGGGGTGACCAGTTGGTTGTAAACCAACGTCCTAACCAAGGTGACCTTACTAGTTTCAATCCGTGTAGACAGCAGTTGTAACCCATGACCTTCAACGCCCTTGGTGGGGACGCGCGTTTTCCCAACCACTGGACGTGTTGGCGCGTGGTTTACATCCATGTATTTACAACTCAAACCAAACACATAAACCAAGGTCACGGAACGCTTGTTTGTAATGGTCTGGTCACCCTATTAGGGCCGTAAATCACGGTGGTCCACAGCCTTTTCTAGGGCCTCCTCTCGTGGCGTTTCAAATCCATTTATTGTTTATCCAAATCAATACTTATTGAGTCCCCACTTGTTCCAGGTGCTTAAAATCGACCCCAAGAAAGGAAAACTGCTACAAGTAATCCCGATACCAGCGCTCCAGGTGACATCGGTAACGTTCGGAGGCCCCGAAATGGACATCCTGTACGTGACCACAGCATCCATGAACCGCGGCCAGGAACAGCTCCCTCCGGCCGGAGCCACTTTCAAGATCGAAGGCACTGGCGCTAAAGGACACCCTAACAATTATGTAAAATTTGTTGATTAAAGAAATATCAAAATGTCATTATTTTATTTCAGACTACTTAATATTCTTGTTTGTAACGGGATTGAACTTAAAATAATTATGGTAGTAACCTTAATTAAAATTTGGTACCTATTACTAAAAAACCGGTCAAGTGCGAGTCTTACTCGCGCACCGAGGGTTCCATAGTAAAAACTTACCTACCTATGCAAACAGTTCTGTTCCCGCATCGTCTCGAAGAGTTTTTCCTAATAACAAAAAAATAATTATCTTGTGACGTAACTGCAAATTTATCGCTTTCAAGCTTTTTCCTTTACTTGTGCAGTTATTTTTTGCTTTATGCCAAATTTTAGAATTCTAGATCAACGTCAAAATAAGCGCGTAACCGGAGCATAAATAGTCTTATCTTTAAACTTTGTGTTGACTTAGAAATTTAATTTTTTCACTGCTTCCAAGGGGTTGCAGACCTATGTATTTGATATTAATTTCAGTTTCATACTTCCACGCATTCTTGAAAAAAAGAGTCTTGATAGACGGACGACAAAGTGATCCTATAAGGGTTCCGGTTTTAAGGCTTAGGTACGGAACCTTGAAAATAACCACTGAAAAAAGCGAAGGACGACATTGTGGCAGATGAATCGGCGGCGGCCGAAAGGGCACGCACGCACTGTACTGGTTGAAGACATAATAATTTGTGTTGAAACGGTAGAGGGAGGCCTCTGTCATGCACTAAGGACTGGTTCCACAGACTAGGTTAGAATGTGTTACTTTAGCATAGACCACCCTTCAACTAGGTACAAACAACAATAAGCAGGTGAACACTGATCAATCTGTACCTACATAAATGATTCTATTATACTCGTAGCGTTGAAATTACCGTTCACTACAGTTTTCAGAATGCTTTTGAGATTCGCTTTCCTGAGAATGTACTAAGGAGAGACTTTTGCAGATGATAGCATGCAATCCGTTGATATCTTATAGTTGTTTGCGGCAAGCATTACTTAAACACGACTAAAAAAAGGCAAGAGTATCTTAAAAGCAATGGTTTCGTAGAACATCCTATAATAATCTTTTTTACACCGCCTACTCGATAATGCCCTTTTATATGTCATACAACCATCACTTAAAGCAAGTCATTCTGTCTCTAGGGAGATAATTAGTAAGGGCAATCCCTAGGGAATAATGAGATTTGAATTTGGAACGTCAAAAACTATTATTAAAAAGAAAACCAACCGAACGTGCATCAAATAAGTATATTCAAAAATCAAACTGGCCATTAACAAAAAATAAAATGTGGTTACTGACGAGTATTTAAAGAAAAGTAATGAAACGGGAGAGTAATTATAGAAAATTAAAACTAAAAAATCTGAAATAATTGAATTTTGTTTGTTTCAAATCATCAATTTTGTTTACTGTAAATTACTTATATTTCTCTAATATATCATTAGTTTTTGTAAATGGTTTTTTAATTATATTATCTCACAGATGGTGTAAAAATAGAGTATCCAACACGGGGATAAAGCCATCTTTGTCTTGGACGGTTTGAATTTTTCACTTCAATCAGGTTCTATATTAACTCCCTCGCAATACTCGGGAGTTAATTATGTAAATCCCTCACTTGCGTTCGATTACACTTAGCAACCTTCGTTTCGTTCGGAATTCAAAATGCCGCCCGCGACTTGAAGACATACCTTTATCCCCTAGTCACATAATCTATTCTGGTATTTAAAACAAAGATAAAGAATAAAATGTATATTTAACAACTGTGGTAATAAAATAATAAACTTGCTTTACTCCTTCGTTAGACACTTTATTGTATTTTTTTAAACTAAACAATAATTTGCCAATAAGGAAGCATCATGAAATTAAGTCATGTTTCTTTGTAACCATAATTTTAAACTTTAGAGCTTAAAATTCCGGTTGGGTAAACCTTTGACTCCCAAACCAGTTACCATAAATAAAGCGCCATCTTGAGGCCCGCGGAAATCATAGTTTGCCGAAGTAACGAACAAAATATCAAAATTAGGACCCCCAAAAGTTACCGAAGTCACTTGATGTGCCGGAATTGGAACCTCTTGCAACAAATCGCCGGTCGTAGGGTCAATTTTGATGACTTTGTAGCCGTTGAAACAGGCCACCCATAGATTACCATCTGTATCTATGGTCATACCGTCGGGGAAACCTTCTACGTTGTTTTTCTTGAAATCGAAGATGTACCTGAGATTGGCTGTAAGAAATTGATTGGATTAGCAATTACAACTTGCAACACGGTATATACGAGCGTATCTTTCATCATCTTCCTGCCCTTGTCCCATCTTATTTGGGGTCGGCGCAACACGTTTTTTTCTTCCATTCTATCCTGTCAAAAGTCATACTATCACTAACTTCCTTTTCTTTCATATCACTGTTCACACAATCCATCCATCTTTTCTTTGGCCTTCCTCTCCCTCTCCACCCATCCACATGTATACTCATAACTCTTTTAGTAACATGTGTTTCATCTCTCCTCTTTTCATGACCATACCAAGACAAACGATTCCCCTTCAACTTTTCAGTCACTGGCGCCACTTTCAAACTTCCTCTAATATATTCATTATTATTTACTAAATGAAAAACTGATTCTCATTAAAACCCGCGCGCGAAGTGACTACAATGACATTTTACTCACATATCTCGCCCGTTTCCACATCGTAATCGTATCTCCTGATGTTCCACTCCCAAGAATCAATGTAGTACATGGCATTCCGTCGGAGGTCCCAGGCCAGACCGTTGGAGAGTGTGATACGGTCTTCCTTCTTCGTGATCTTGGACCTGTCCAAGCGGAATAGACTACCCTTGTTCATTTCTAAGTCCGGAAATTTCCCGGGGCTCATGGTTCCTGAGGATGGTCAAGGAAAGTTCTGATGAGTGGTTTAATTTAATAAAGACTTATAGTAAATGCCTTCTAAAATTATCATTCGTGGAAAGACTAATTGAAAGTTTAACATTTGTTGGTACTGAGTTGACTCATTGAGATAAAAATCTAGGCCTTCTGAGTGACCAGTATTTACCTGTTATTTTTGCGTAAGTACTTATCTGTAAACCAATTTGAAACTAAGTTAGAATAATGGCCCATTAACAACGGATCGCCGGCCAAATTCAACGTAGTGGCAGCTTGACAGAAGGTATTTTTTTTACCTGCGAACACCCTTCCCCTAGGATCCACCTTGCCATCGTTCAGCCTAGTTCTGGGCTCGTTGCGGTCCACCTCACCGATAACCCTCAGCACAGTGGCGGGCGAGCCCTCCACCCCGTCCCAACGTACCACCTGGAACTGGCGCTCTACGCCCAACAGGAACTGGTCGCTGCTTCCTTCCACCGGCACCATAAAGCCGACACGACCCTCTGCGTAGTTAATATTTTAATTCATTATTATTACGTCAGACTAGAATCTATTACTGCCGGGTTTAGCCCTCCCTTCTGCCATGCTTCTCGGTTCTACGAGTCCCTCATTAATATGTTCCCGACAGCGTGAGGGATACTGCCGTCCTTGATTTATCTGTGGTCCAACCATAGCCACCATTCGTTTGTACATCTTGTTGCAGCACAGAGTAGCCATCTTTACGTCTAGCCAGGTGTCCAGAGCCTCTAGACAAAGTGACATTCAATGTACCTATGTATGTAAGTCGGGCTCGTGTTCGCAGCTCCACTCAATAATGAAATGTCAAAAAGCAATAATAGTTAATGAAAAAACACTCGAGAGGGATCCGTGAGTCACGAGTGAATAGGTTACTTAAAAATAAAATGATAAGCAACTTACCAATTCTAGTCTTAGTATGCAATCCAGTGGCTAGCACATACTTGTGGATCATATTAAACGCTCCAAGACTAACGAAGTACAGAGCTTGCTTACTGTCGTCCCAGTGAGGACCCTCGCCTAGGACCAGGGGCTCCGTGATCTGTTTTACCTGCCATGACATAACGCAGCTTATACTCGTGAGTAGGAGGAAGGAATAATAAACCATTTTCTTTGCTGTGTCTTTTATGACTGTTAACTACCTTCTCCACGCATATACTTACGAAGACGGTATTTATTTTTAATAAGCGCGCATTATAATCGCGATAAGTAAGTGACATGTATTCCAATTATTAACTAGAATAACTAACATAAAAACAGGAAAAAAAAATTTTATTCATAATCGAATGATAAAAATTGCATTAATTTTTTTACTAGCGACCCACACCGGCTTCGCACGGGTGCAATGCTGATCATTGTGGGTTGCACCTAAAAGTTAGGACGTATACCATTGCAGACTTTTTTGTAGACCTTTTTAAGGTGTACAATACTGTAGTACATTATTTTGATCTATCTCTTTAGGTTCAGCCAGTGTTTGCAATGTAAGTGCAAAAAATGTGTTTATTTACGACATCATATTAGAAACCTCTAAAATCATTAGTGTATCTCCACTATGTTGTGCGTGTATTATACATATAAACCTTCCTCTTGAATCACTCTATCTATTAAACCGCATCAAAATCCATTTCGAAGTTTTAAAGATCTAAGCATACATAGGGACAGACAGACACGAAAAGCGACTTTGTTTTATACTATGTAGTGATACAACTAAATGTTGTTCAGCAGAACATGCTCATTAAAAAAATACTGATATTGAATGCACTAGAAGAAGAATCAATGGAAGTCGTGTGGCAGGGCGGAGACGGCAATGCCAAGGTGAACAGGATGGGATATACACATTAAATGTAGACCGGCTGAGGTGTGGCGTCGTGGGCACACTCGATCCGTTCCCGAGGACGAGTAGACGTCATTCTGAAGTTGCCGCCTGGTCCTGTTCTGTCCTTAGTGTACTTATTCCTTGTCTACCTCTGATCGCAGTCACACTAGGAACAAATTCAATGATGCTAAAGCGGATCCTCGGGGCAGACTGTTTGCTGGTGAGTGAAATTGTAGCGGCAGCTATAACGCCACATTGGAAATAAAAGACAAAACCCTTCTTGATATAAGCGTTATATTTCTCCGAGACACCATGGCGGCTGGTCGCGCTGCCATGGTGTCTGTAAGCTACCAAACTAGACACCATACAGACACCAAAATCGCTACACCATACTGAGACAGTATCAAAATGGACTTTAAGTGCACGCGTCCGAGTTGGTTGCGCAACGAAATGGACACCAGGTGCGTAACTCTCTATAGAGCTGTATACATTTTGTTGGTAGCGGCGACTGGTCGCGCCGCCATGGTGACCCGGTGAAATATAGCCCTTAGAGTTCTCTGTGCGATTAAAACTTATACAACACTCTGAAATCTCAACTATCGGGCAGTTGCCCGAACCAGACTCAAAACCCGTCTGGTCGAAGGATCTTCTCTTTCCAATGGAGGTTCGCAAGACCTTCATTTTTCATTATTATTATACATTTATTTATCTCAGGACCCTTAGTTCCTGGACCTTTGGAAGGCGTACGAGAAGCCGAAACCAACTCGCAGAGGCCCTTTTAGTCGCTTTTAATGGAACGTGGGACCAATCGGTGATTATCCCTGTACGCGCCATGCTTTGTACTATTACTTATTCTGTGGCTATGCTAGTGCATTTAAGGACAACCCCCGGATGGTGGGAAACTATTGCGACATGGAAAACTAAGATATAATGCTATGGTTTTTGGAGTTTTAAGAGGACTGGTTACCAGAACCTATGTTGGCCCCTGCCTGAACAATGTTATTAGTAGTTATAGTTAGTATTATATTAACCTGCACGGGTTGACATTATATCTTCTATCTATATAATATATAAAAGGGGAAATTGACTGACTGGCATTATATCAACGCACAACCGAAACTTCTGGGACCTGGAACATGATACTTTGTACAATGTTTCCTTTTATGACGTAAGCAAGCACCAAGGCCCCTCGCCCACGGCGACTTTTTGTAGCGATGCTGTAGCGTTCGCATCGATACTGTGGCGATGCTGTAGCACGTTAGTAGCGCATTGGCATCTTTTCTATAGCGCCTGCAAATGCGACTAACGCACGTTAGTAGCGATACAAAAAGTCGCCGTAGGCGAGAGGCCTAAGGGGTTTTTAGAAACCCTAGAGTTGAAAAGAGGGTAATTCGTTTGTATGTAAAATGTCATTCCGTGTAGCAGTATACTTGAATGTTAGCATAAATAGTAACGTAATGTAAATATGACAAGCTTGGTCTAGTGGTCAGTTGCCCTGATTGCATAGCAGTCGGAGGTCATGGGTTCGATTCCCACCTAAGACAAACGTTTGTGTGATGAGCACGATCATTTGTTTTATATCAGGTTGTAATTTATCTATAATAATATGAATGTATTTAGAAATATATTAAGTATGTTTATTTACTATCTAGTAGGCACTCATAGCTCAAGCTCCGTTTAGTTTAGAACTAGATGGACGTTGTATGAATGTTGTTGAATATATTAATTTATTATTATAGGTTATCATTATTTGTTTAAAGAACTACCCACAATACAACAATTTAGGGGTTTTAATGATTATATGAAGGATTCTAATGTCTCGGGTTAATAAATTTGAAACTTGGCACAAATTCTGACAAAAAGGAATTAATGAGACGCATCAATAAATAGTATACAAACAGACACAATTTTTTTTTTTCAAATGTATAGAACCAGATGATAAAAAAAGGCATTGTTAACAATTAATACGTATATTTTAAAATAGTTGCATATATTGTGCTTATAAAACACGATTTAACAATAAAATCAACAGGGTATAATGTCTTTATAAATCTTTAATAATATCAAATATTGTATAATAATATCCAGTCTAATATGGGCCTCTTTAATAACACAAAGTTATTCTTAAATGCACAATTTTGGTACATTTTATAAACTTGATACAATGATTAAAAAATATAAGATATAAAAATGTGATGCATTTGATTATAGCAACTATGATTGAATAACAAAATTATAGCTTATAATTAACATTGGGCAATCCCTTGACCCCCAAACCAGTGACCATGAATGTGGCCCCACATGGGGGATCCTGGGGTCCATTAATGTTTAAACTGGCGGTGGTAACGAACAAAATATCATAGTTGGGACCCCCAAAAGTAGACGATGTCACTTGCAATGCCGGAATTGGGACCTTTTGCAGCAATTTGCCAGTCCTGGGATCAATTTTGATGATGCCGGAGCCGTCGAAACAAGCTACCCATAGATTACCGTCTGTGTCTATGGTCGTGCCATCGGGAACACCGTCTATTTTGTTTTTAGTGAAATCAAAAATGTGCTTGACATTGGCTGAAAGAGATACAAGATGTAAAAATAAGTTATTTAAAAAAATGCTTTATATTCAATCAGGGGTAGATTATTATAAAACTATGGAATAAAAGAAATTTTCGACAGTTTCTGTCATAAAAAGTACACACATCAAAAAAACTGCGTACACGAGGAGAAAGTGGGTTTTATATTTTTGTAATGAATTTGTCCGTTTTTTTTTAGGTAATTATATCCTGCCAAAAAAATCGTAAACCTTCCCTTGCATACAAAAAAGAAGACAATGTATTTTGACGCTTTTTTTTGTTTCTGGCAGCAACTATAACGTTTTCATTGTTTTTCATTTCAAAACGCCACCACCGCGAGAAGCAGAGTCTTTCAATCCTGCCTCGTAAATGCAGAGGTACTAGTGCACGGGTAACTGGGCTGGTCGACATCGTAGTAGTTGCCTAATTTTAATAATATATTTGATTTGAATAATTAAATCAGACTAATTGTATAATGAAGACTCACGCTTGTGTTCGAGCTACAGAAGACATAAGGCGATAAAATAAAATAAAAAATACTTATTTTATTTAAACCTACTTCCCATCCTTTTTCTTTTCATCGATTTGTAGTTAAATCAAGATGAAAAAAGAAGCTTAGGACAATATGAAAATAATAGATATTAATTTATTTTATACCTGTAATGCTACTTACGTATTTACTCAAGATACCTTTATTTAAAAAGTTTTTGTTTTAATATTTTATCAAAACCATAAAATATCTTATGATTTCCAAGTGAACACGAACATTTTTTGATGTGCGTAGACTTCTATGGTGAAAATACAAAAGCAAAAAACAAAATGCATCTCTACTCACAAATCTCTCCCGTTTCCACGTCATAGTCATATCTCCTGATGTTCTTCTCCATGGAGTCGGTGTAGTACATGGCCTTCTGCTTGAGGTCCCAGGCCAGTCCATTAGAGACGGTGATATTGTCTGCCACCTTCTTGATCTTGGTCCCGTCCAAGCGGAACAGGCTGCCTTTGTTCATGTCGAAGGTGCCAGGAGGATCCTCGCAGCCCATGGTTCCTGAAGGTGGTAGAAAGAGAAAGGTATATAGAACAAAAATCAATGATGTGAAACTCATGCTGGCTCAGTAATCTCACGACATAAAAAAAGTGTTGTCTGTTACAGGCACATTCTCGCTTGTTGTCAACATAATATAAATTGCTTTAGTTAAGGGAACCAATAATGCAAAAGCAAGCGAAATGAGGTCCAGACTTGACGACTTCCCTGATGAATAGCAGATAGTTTAATTTCCTTAATACATTAGGCCTACTGTCCACGTAGCATCATAGACGCGTAGCTTCATAGACGCGTAGCATCATAGACGCGTAGCTTCATAGACGCGTAGCTTCATAGACGCGTAGCTTCTTAGACGCGTATTCGTAAGCTTGTTGTACGCCTGCGTGAAGCTTTCATACTAAACTATGAATTTGTGTCGAGGAAGCGGTAACATCGTGATGTCTCGTCATTGCAGCTTCATCGACCGTATCTACACCAAACATATAATGACCAATACGCGTCTATGAAGCTACGCGTCCGTGAACGGTAGATCTTACTTTTCTATTTAAGATTAATAGTAAAACCTACCCGCGAAGACCCTGCCCCTGGGATCCGCCTTGCCGTCGTTGATCCTGGTAGTAGGCACTTCTTTGTCCACCTCTTCGATCTCCTTCAGCACGGTGGTGGGCGAGCCCTCCTCCCCGTCCCAACGCACCACCTGAAACTTGCGCTCCACTCCCACGAGGAACTGGTCACTGGTGCCTTCCACCGGCACTATGAAGCCTACGCGACCACCTGGGAATAGGAGTAAGGTTATGTGATATCCTGGGCATTTTATTAGGTGTGGAAGGTCACGCTTTGTATTGCTGTAGGATCAGAAAGAGACCAAACAAACGATGGATGGACTACGTAACAAGTGATATGTCTAGAATAGGGGGTAATTCCTGACAAGACGACTAAAAGTATGTACCTAGTGCACTAGCTTGTGGCGTTTTATAAGTGCCCAAGCAGGTCCATGTGAAATAAAAATATTAATTTTTTTAATGAAACAAAATATTACTATGTTGCCCCAAATAAATTAGAATGAGGGTAAGAGAACTATGATTATATGGACGACGACTTGATAAGTCAGGATGGTCCCTT
Organism: Mythimna vitellina; assembly: GCA_949316375.1. Classification (NCBI taxonomy): domain Eukaryota; kingdom Metazoa; phylum Arthropoda; class Insecta; order Lepidoptera; family Noctuidae; genus Mythimna; species Mythimna vitellina. The sequence continues at coordinate 1,208,404 of OX438693.1, forward strand.
TTGCGGGAATCACCGCGGCCCTGGAACGCTAAGGGCAACTGAAGGAGCACAAGTGGTTTTTAGTCAGTAAAAGTCTGACACTTCCTTTGGCTTCAAAGCGGAACAAGTTATTTGAGACAAAAAAAGAGGACTCACCAACTTTAGTCTTCGTGTGCACTCCAGTAGCAGGCACATACTTATGGATGGTATGCTCTGGAATGCTGACGAAGTACAGAGCTTGCTGCTTCTCATCCCAGTGAGGTCCCTCGCCCAGACGGACGGGCTCCATGATCTTCTGTACTTTTACTGACATCTGGATATACACAGAACTGGTGAATCAGAGACATGTTTTTTTTTTAAATGTGCTACTTATATCTTTTTTCATTGTACAGATACCGGCACGAATCTTGAGCGCTCGGCGAAAAAGTGGGGATCGCTTTGCGCATCGTACACATCGGCGAGCCAATCACTGTTCGCCCGGATTGCACTACCCGCCCCCGCGTCTCACTTCATACCACTAAAGAGACCCGATATTTCACTTCTGCGCAAGTGGAAGTCAGCGCTCAAGATCCATGTCGGTATCTGTAATCGGTTTTGTTTTTGCATACTAAATTGCAAATTAAAAGACAAACGATTGACGAAGATAAGCTTATTCAAAATAAACTTTTTTTCCTCGTTTATTACTCTTTCTGTAGGTGAAAACAATCCGTGCTGTCTGTACCGTAGTTTAGAAGGAGTTAGAGCATGGACAATAAGGGAGTTGTTTTGTACTGGTTGTTTTACACTTTTGTAGAAGCATAAAAAATTACAAATACATTTACGTATAATAAAATTAAGAAATGGGAAAATTACTTTTAAAAAATAACGTTATTCAAATGCCGTCCTTCGCGACTCTAGCACTCTTCAAAGCGATCGCTAACATAATTGAAAAAGCGCCTCAGAACTTGAGGAAGAATATTGTTGATTTATTGTCTAATATTTTTCTTCAATTCAGATAATATTATGGTTGATGGGTTACTGTTGTGGTGTATGGATTACTCTTCAGATAACTCCAGAAAAAATCCGAAGGTGTGAGGCCTGGGCTCTTTGAGAGTGGACCTATTTGGCGCAGCCGCGAGACACACATTGTTAGTTTTCTTTTTTTATAATCTTAGGTGTTTGTTATTGTTTCTACATTGTATGTACCTATCTATGTGTGCCAAATAAAATACTTATATTTCTTTCTTTAAGTTTTTTAAAAGTAATTTTTCCTGTGTCTTCGGTTTTTGATTTTGTGAATCAATGCGTACCTGCTATAAGTAGATTAATTTGTATTTTTTATGAATCTACAAAAGTGTAAAACAAGCAGGCCTCAAGTCTGCTATTACAATAGTGTCAGAATGGTTTCATCATTGATTTCATAATTGTTGATTTAGACAAGTTTGGTAATCTACTAATAACATGGCGTCATTATGACTTTCCAATGGTCAACAATAATTTCCGTACATATTGACTAATGCGTTAGCAGATTATGAATTTTTAGCAAAATCACAATGGAATCGTGTTGGAATGACGAATTTATAAAAATTGCAGACTTGGGCCCCAGTATAAAATTATTCGCTTAGCGATTGTCCATGCTCTAACTTGTTTCTACCTACAGAAAGAGTAATAAACAAGTAAGGTTATGTATATAGATATTTACAGAATTTAAGCATGAGTATTAAACACCATGCAATCATCCAGATAATTAGTTTTTTATGAAAATAAATTACTGTTCTAACTAGGCGTGAAATTAAGTATAGTATTAAATTCACACTGCGAAGACAAGTAGATAAGAAAAATTAGTACTCTGTAAAACTTTCAAGTATTTAACAGAAATACAGGTCGATCTTCAAAGCATAGGTATACAATTATATAAGTACCCACTGACATAAATATTTCTGAGACTTGAGAGAAAACATTTTATTATCAAAATTAATGAAGAGGACTTCATTAATTTTGATAATGCAATGTGTCTGCAAATTAGAGTAGATGTATCTTACAATGCTAAACCATTTCACCACCACATTTGTATATATCACTGTTCCATGTTAATATGTAGTATTGTATTTAATCTTATAAGTTTAAAAAAATCTATGTTAATTAATGTAAGTGGGTATACCGTTTTAATTAACTATAAATAAATAAATAAATAAATAAATAAATAAATAAATATCAAAAATGTGTCCAACACGCCACGGTACCGACTACACGACAGACTTACGACACTAATAAATCTTGTAAGAAAGTATTGTTTTTTGTTGTATTTGTGTTGTTTATTTATATATTTATGACTTGATTTTGATTTGATTTGATCAAGATTTTTTTGCGCGAACCCCTAATACTTTATCTAAATTAAAGTAACATTATTCCTTATAACATCAGCTACTACTAGCATCTATTAGTGAGGGTCCCGTCAAAATCGGTCCAGCCGTTTCGGAGATTAGCCGAAACTTACACAGACAAACAAAAATTTTAAAAAATTGGATGTAATTGCATTTTTGGGTATTTTATTGCTTTACTTTCTAATGCTTATAGTAAATAAAAAAATATATTATAAACAGTCACTTCAATTTTATTTATATTATGTATGAATAAATTGTATTATTATTAAAATTAAAGACAGTAATACATTTGTTTTTTAAGAGATTATTGAAGTAGGTGTTTCTACTGACATAATATCTAGACATATCAGTCCACTCATGTTATGATTACATGAACAAATAATAACATTGATAAAGATTATTATTATCATTATATAAGGTGTTAAGAAATTAACTTTAAGAATTTCGAGGGGACATTGTACTCCTCATTATGAACAACTTTTACTAAGGGACCAAACCAGAAATCGCAAAAAAAAAATCAGCTGCTCCATACATTTTGACGAGTTATGCGAACATAAATGTAGGGAACAGCAAAGGGAAATACAATGTCCCCTCGAAATTCTTAAAGTTAATTTTTTAACACCTTATATAATAATTTGTGAACACACAACCACCTTGTAAGCTTATGACATATATTAAAGTTTAATTTAAATGTCTCTAACCTTTCGAATACCGTAATTAGAAACACAATAGAAAGACAATGAGAGAGTGAACGCTTGGGGTTTAATGAAGTAAATAAATATTTATTTCAAATTAATGTTTATAGGCATGCAATGAATCATTGAAGAAATTTTTATTGTTATAATGATTAGAATTGTTTATCTGTTTGTTTGTTCAATCTTTAGGAGTAAGTAACCATGTAATAGCAAAAATTCTTACGGAAATAGAAAACTAATTTTGATAATTACCATAGATAGTTCTTATGAAAAATTTATAGCATCTGTTGAGTGTGCCATGGAAGATAATGGGGAAAATGTTGTAAAATAATATTTTGGGTTGGAATAGCAAATTAGTTTTGAATACTTGATGGGTTTCGACATATTTTTTTTTTTTTATAATTACTGAATTATTTAAATTAAGGTGTGATCTTTTAAGTTTTAGAGCTCTACAAAACACTAAGTTTGGTTCCATAAAAAATGTTTGTCAGTGTCAGAACTCAGTCCTCAGATGACCCCATCTTAGGATCAGATTTCACTTGGGATATATGGGAGATGAATCTTGAAACCAAGAAGCTTATTACCAGTTTACTGGTTAGGATTGGGACTTTAATAAAAAGTAAACTGATACATATAAATAGAAACATAATATGTTACCTAACTAAAACACTAATAACCGAAATAAATCCAAGTAATAACAATGCAAAGCAAAACTGACTCAACCTACCTTATTTCCCGAGCGTCGCACACCAAATAACTTCAATTGCAATCAAAAAGTGATTATATATATCTAAATCTGCACAAACCTACACACTATATGCTTACTGATGCCGCGTTTCCGTCGTATAGGCTCGTTACGAACCTAAACAAGAGTGTCATTGATACTCTCGAGCTCAGAACGATAGCGACGAGTTGTTAGCGCAAGGTCAGACAATTGACGATTGTACCCTCTCCATACCAAGTATAGGACGCTCATTATGAGATGTACGGTCATTAAAGAGCTCTTTTACTATTCCAGACTGCGCACCGACTCACAATTAACTGTTTGTTCTGCTATACTCGTGTTGAGATAAGGAAAATAAGAATTTACGCCATAAAAACAAAATATAAGGAAAAAGATTAGAATGTTAGCCGGTACCACAAAAAAATAATTAATTAGGTGTCATTATCAGACTATTATAGAGGAATAGTAAATTAAACATTGTTTCATAGTCATGATAGTGGTGAAATGCTTTAGTATTTAAAAAAAACGCAGAAATACAAACTTAATTGTAGGTTACTTTACCTGTCAAACTTGGACCCACAACAAAAGTCAAAATAATAGTGATGTGACGTGATCAAAGTACGATCAAACAAGGTTATTTTCCATTAAATAGTCGATCACATTAGTCAACAAACATTTGTGAAAACGATTGTGCTTACTAATTTTATATTACTTAACTGGAAGTCTGTATTTATTTATGTTGTTTTGCTTGCTTGGTTCTTGGTGTTTTGTTTCCAGTAAAGTGGCTGTGTTTAGAGTTTACTGAGTTAGTTGACTCTCAACTAATCCCAAAAAAAATTATACTTCAAAGAAGAACTTAGAGTATCAATGGCAAATCTAGTCAAATTACTTGGCTGGCCCAGTATTCGGTCACGGCAATGCCGACGGCTGATGCTGTCATTAGGTCCCTACGTGAACAGGTAACAGGGTAAATGATGCAGGATAGAAGGTGAGACATGGTCTGCGGAGAGACTGATAAGTTATTAAATTTTTGGTGAGATTTAAAAAAAAAGTTTTATAAAAACCACCACTTTAAAAACAAATAAGTTTAAACTTTATTTTGGCCTTTATAAATCTGGAAAGAAAGTTAAGTTTCCTGACGAGTTTTTTGCCAAAAAATTGATCGTTCAGGCGATGGACACGTCAATCATTCGGGTGCGGCGCTGTGTCTTCCAATGCATAGTTTATATGGAACAAGGGCCTTACCATGACGTGTTAAAATACCAGGTATGCAAGCGAGAAGAACACCCTATATAGCACCATCTTTTTAACATTTCAGTTTAGTTCGTCAAATAAATCGCATTAAAAGTTCGTGATTTGGCCTCTGGTCTTAAAGCCAGCGGCTCGGGGAGCGACGCGATGGCGCGACGCGACGCGTGTGAGCGATGCGCACCGGTTGAGCGATACCCGCATGTCTGCTTTAGCGTAGTGTTATATCATAAGATTATTACACAATAAATCTTACATTGCAATGATATTATCAAAAAGATGCCGTCACCCCTATTCAGACATTTTGTTTGTGAATAGACACCAATATCTCATAATACACAGACTACATCGCTTTAGCGCGCGATCTACCCACTGGCTTCGTTACCGGGTTTGCACTCTGCGTTGCAGTGCCGCGCTGCGCCGCCGCTTACCAAACCGCCTCCGCACCGCCGCACCGCCCTGCTGCCCGCTGATTTCGTGTCCGTAGCCTTACAGTAACAATGTCCCTTCAGTGTATGTAACCCTTTGATGTAACCATCCGAAAGCTGTATTTTCACCTCAATGCGCTGCTTCACAATCTTATACAATAAAACTCTTTCTATCTCAATAATTCTAATTTTAATTCTAAGATACTTAACCTCCCTCTTAGTCTAATCAGTTAATTTTTTATACACGACATGTGAGTTTTTGTTGAACAGTGTTATCAATTACCAAGAAAGACATAACAGTGGTTGTCTGTCGGAAGATTAGGTTTAATTGCTAGTGTTAGGAAATAGGATAATTTATTCAGTATACAATAAATCGCTATAGAGAACAACAGCAGCAGTGAGCCCACTTAGTGAAGCAGATTGTCGCAGGTCTGTTTTTTATTTTTGTATTTCTATGGTCCATTTGTAGATGCCATCATTTGACTAGACTTTATAGATGATAAGTGTTGTAGGGTTATAAAATAAAATAATTCATATTGGTAGTTGTCGTCATCTTGCCAAATTTTATCCAAATCCATTTAGCCCTTTGAGCGTGAGGAAGTTATAAATACCTATACGCACACACACTCACATACAAGTATTCAAACTTCCGCCTAGAATTTATTATGTTTTTTTTTCGGTGTACAATAAAATTTATTCTATTACTCAATACTCATAAAAAAGCACTAATTTTACAATTCATTCAACATGGAAAATTTATGACAATAAAACAAAATTAAAGCTTATAATTAACATTGGGGAATCCTTTAACCCCTAAGCCAGTAACCATGAAAGTGGCTCCACATGGGGGTTCCTGGGGTCCACTACTGTCTAAACTAGCGGTCGTTACGAACAAAATATCAAAGTTGGGACCCCCAAAAGTAGCCGATGTGACTTGCAAAGCCGGAATCGGGACCTTTTGCAGCAATTTGCCAGTCCTGGGATCAATTTTGATGACGTTTGAACCGCCGAAACAAGCTACCCATAGATTCCCATCCGTGTCTATAGTAATGCCATCGGGAAGGCCTTCTACTTTGTTATTGACGAAATCAAAGATGAGCTTAAAATTGGCTGTAAGAGAATGGTAAATGTGTAAGTGATAAATCTGCGATTCAGGCACTTCATCATTAGCTATGTAACTCCATTCGAAATAACATTAGACATTAAAAAAAAACTTTTTACACCACCTGCTTCATAATGCAATTTTATATGACATACAACCATCACTTAAAGCAAGTAATTCTGGCCCTATGGAGATAATGCAGTGTGGGCGATCCCTGGGGAATAATGAGATTTGAATTTGGAATGTCAAAAACCGTCAACATTAATTTGATTAAAATTCAAACTGAAAGCCACTAACTAGTACCTACTAAAAAAACAAAAAAAAAAACGTGGTTACGACCGAATTTTTAAAAAAAACCTAGGTAATGAAAGAACGGGACGGGAGCGATATAGAAAATTGAAACTATAGAATTTTAGAGTAGTGAATTTTGTTTCTTTCAAATCTCAAAACATGTTGAGTGATAGTTAAGATAAACTTGTAAATAATACTTATACATATTTCTCTATTATATGATTTGTTTTACTAAATTGCCTTATAATTATATCACAGATGGTATAAAAAGTAGAGTATCCAACACGGGGATAAAGCTGTCTTTGTCTTGGGCGGCTTGAAACTCTCTCTTCACTGAGGTTTCTTTATTAACTCCCTCGCAGTGCTCAGGAGTTAATTATACGTCATAGTTGCATATTAGTATGTACTTTATTATATTATTTAGTATGTATTTTTGCGATATTTATTTTATTATGTGTATGTATATAATCATAATAGTTTATCTTTTTTTTATTTTTTGCATGTTATATTATTTCATTGTTAACTATGTATTTTGTGTGTACCAATTTTCCTTTTACTTCTACACACAGTGTTTATATCTCTATTTTTTCCAACTCGCCTTTCGCAGTCATGCTGGAAGAGATTTCTTTAGAAATAAGCATCACCTTTGTACTATTCTTCTGTTTCCTTCTTCTTTTCTTTTATTATTGTGCATTTGTGCGTACATAAATTATTAAATAAAATAAATAAAAATATATAAATCCCTCACTGATGTTCGAGATTAAAACTTCTCAACCTTCGTTTCGTTCGAAATTCTACATGCCGCCCGCGACTTAAAGATACAGCTTTACCTCTAGTCACATTATCTACAGTTGTTTAAATGTCTAATCTTATTTCGAATGGAGTATAAATAAAACTCACAAATTTCTCCCGTTTCTATATCATAGTCGTATCTCCGGATGTTCTTTTCCATAGTGTCGACGTAATACATGGCCTTCTCCTTTTGGTCCCAGGCTAAGCCGTTGGAAACGCTGATCCTGTCTGCAACCTTCGTGATATTGGACCCGTCCAGGCGGAACAAACTGCCCTTGTTCATGTCTATTTTGCCTGGAGAATCCATTTTGCCCATAGTTCCTGAAGGTGGTGGAAACAAACTTACATGACCAAAAATAACATAAAAATACATACTACTGGTGATGGCGTAAGGTACCTAGACCGCAGCTAAAACATCTACTGCGGTTGTGGGTGACCATTAAAATACGACTTTATTATTAACTAATCGTACCGTTGGGAGATGAAAAACAGACACATTACGATGGTACTTCATTACGGCCAATATTGGCGATCTTATTCTCTACTAAATAGACTGATTACAAATTCTTTCCTTAGTGCTCACTTTCTTTATACAAGAAACTTGTTCAATATGCATACTTCAATGCTTCCAGACCGAACGATCGAATTCGGGAATAGAGGAACCCGGATTTCGAATGGGATGGTGGTGAAGCTATTGAGCGAGCAAAGCACTTTTGAGCACTGAATAAACAAAGTGCAAGTCACCCTTTTGACTATCATACGGGAAAATGCAAAATTCAATCAGCAAAATGGACTAACATTGAGTTTTATAACTTCTACTGACCTGCGAACACCCTGCCCCTGGGATCCGCCTTGCCATCGTTGATTACAGTAGACAAGCCAAGATCCACCTCACCGACCTCCTTTACCACAGATGTCGGCGAGTCCTCCACCCCATCCCAGCGCACCACCTGAAACTTGCGATCCAACCCCAACAAGAACTGGTCGCTAGTACCTTCCACAGGAATTATGAAGCCTACGTGACCATCTGGGGAATAAAGAAATTGAGCAATGTATCCTGGTGTGTTCAGTCAGGATTTGTGGTCCCTTTATAAGGCACTCACCAACTTTAGTCTTTGTGTGGGCTCCAGTAGCAGGCACATACTTATGAATGGTATGCTCTGGAATACAGACAAAGTACAGAACTTGCTGCTTCTCGTCCCAGTGAGGACCCTCGCCCAGACGGACGGGCTCTGTGATCTTCTGTACCTTTATCGACATCTGGACATAAGACAGCTGGTGAATAGAGGAAAGAAAATTTTTAACAAGTTGCTGTTCTATTTTTGTTATACATATAAATGCATGTTACATGTAGGTAGGAACATTAACATTTTTTTTTTTTTTTTTTTTTTATTGATATAAACCAGTGCTTGACTGCGATCCCACCTGATGGTAAGTGGAGATGCAATCATTGATGGTCAGGCGCACCAGTTTATTAAGAGCCTATTCACTCTAGCCTTGAAGACACCTATATTATAGTTAGACGGAAAGACCGCAGCAGGCAGATTGTTCCAGTCCTTCGATGTACGCGGTATAAACGACGAAGCGAAACGCTTAGTCCGGACCGTTGAAGTTTCAACAACGTAAGGGTGGATACTCGCCGTTCGTCGGCTTGTCCGATGGTAGAAAGGAGATGGCGGAATCAAGTCATGCAGTTCCCGCGCACACTCTCCAAAATGTAACCTGTAAAATACCGATAGGCTGGCTACTCTGCGCCTGTGCTCGAGGCTTTGTAGATTGGACTTAACCAAATCTGGATCCCCAATTAGCCTCTTCGCACGCCTTTCCACTGAGTCCAAAGCTGCTAGATGGCATTTTGCAGCACCAGCCCATATGTGACTGCAGTACTCCACACACGATCGGACCTGTGCTTTGTATAACATTAGAAGCTGTCCCGGTGTGAAGTACCGTCGGACCTTTGCAAGAACGCCTAGTTTTCTAGCAGCTACCTTGGCTTTGGACTCAATGAACCGCCCGAAATTGAGATCTGAGGAAATTTCAACTCCTAAGAGTTGAAGGCGGTCGGTGCACTCCAGGGATACATTCTGAAAAACGGGAGCCAAGGTGAACGGGCTCCTCTTAGCGGTGAACAGACACGCCTGTGTTTTGGCGGCGTTGAATTTAACCAGATTGGTTTCGCCCCACTTGGAGACTGCCTGAAGTGAGACATTCGAACGCTCTACCATAGCCTCTCGTTCGGACCGAATTTGCTCCTTACTGGCCCGAGGACCTGGCAGGTACCTCTCTACAACTGTGCTATCGTCTGCATACCCATAGATACCGGGCATCAGCAGATCGTTAATATGCAGCAGGAAAAGAGTTGCAGAGAGAACTGACCCCTGAGGAACTCCGGCATTAGTCGTCATGGGCTCTGATGAGCATCCATCGACAACAACTCGGAGAGACCGTTCACTCAGAAAGTCTTTTACCCAGTTAATCAGGCCAGGGGAAATGCCGTACGCTGGAAGCTTACTCAAAAGGCTAGCGTGCCATACCCTGTCGAAGGCCTTCGAGACGTCCAAGGAGACAGCAATCGCTTCTCCATTCTTCTCGAGGGCCTCGCCCCACATGTGAGTGGTATACACTAGTAGGTCCCCAGTAGACCGATTTTGGCGAAACCCGTATTGTCGGTCACTGAGGAGATCGTTACCTTCCAGGTATGCCAGGAGGCGCGAGTTCAATACACGCTCCATAATCTTGCAGAGTATGGAGGTTATTGAAATCGGCCGATAGTTGGCAGGATCGGCAAGACTGCCCTTTTTGGACACGGGTTGCTCGTTGGCAAGCTTCCAGGACTTGGGCACTATACCAGTCCTAAATGAGAGGCGATACAAGCGCGTCAATATAGGAGACAACTCGGGCGCACATGCCTTGAGAACTATTGCTGGTATACCATCTGGTCCACTAGCTTTATTCACGTCTAGACGACACAGTGCTCTCAAAACTTCTCTGTTCCTTATGCGAATATCGGGCATTGAGGTGTTGCAGTGAGGTGGAGTTGGTGGAGTAGCACTGCTAGTGTCAAGACGAGAATTGTGGGCGAAGAGAGCTGCAAAGAGACCTGCTTTCTCTCTCGCTGTATGAGCCAGTGTTCCATCAGGTTTAACCAGCGGAGGCAATGTGGGCCTACAGAAGTTCGTTTCGACCGATTTGGCAAGGGACCAGAATGCTCTGCTACCGGACGGCTGTGCAGAGAGCTTTGCGCCAATATGTGTAATGCGGTCGAACCGAGCCTTCTTCAGTGCCTTTTTGTAGGACTTGGCAGCATGGTTGAAAGCTCTCTTCTTTGAGCTCAGGTCCGGAGCTTTGCGATCACGAGCGTCAACCCATGCGAGAAACGCCGAATGCTTACGCTCTTCAGCTTGAGCGCAGTCGGCGTTGAACCATGGTTGAGCTGAGCCTCCGATGGGTACGTCTCTATAAGGGATGAAAAACTCCATAGCTTGACGTATCACATCGGATATAGCATCTGCACAGCTCGACGGACTTTCAGAAGAGAAGCAGACTTGCTGCCAAGGATAAGACGCAAAAAAGTGCCGCATCTCATCCCAATCTGCTGACCTGTAACGCCATATTCTCCGTTGACCACGTGAGTCGCAGTCAGGTGGGGAGAAGCACGAAACAGACTTCACCAGACAGTGATCTGAAGTTCCCAGTGGTGAGGAAACCGTTACAATACATCTGTCCGGATCTGTGGTCAGCAGAAGGTCCAAACAATTGGCAGTATGACCAACTACATCAGGCACCCTAGTCGCTTGCTTAACCAGCTGGGAAAGGCCCATCGACACTGCAAAGTTTCGCGCTTCTCTCCCAGCATGGTCGGTCTTCTGGTATGGGAAAAGCCAGTCTTGGTGGCAGGCGTTAAAGTCCCCCAGAGCGACGAGCTGCGCATCAGGGTGCCAATGCAGAGCCTTATCGGCGGCCTCACTGAGGTGGTCGAACAACCGAGATGTCTCCTGATCACCGCTGTGCGATCGGTAGACACAGGCATAAACAATTTTGTCCATACCAGTGTCCACCAACAGCCATAGCGTGGATAAATTTGGGTCTTCAAGGTGACGGAGACGCTGACAGCAGATGTCATTACGGACGTACACACAGACCCCGGCACGCTGCAGGAAATGATGCTCCAGTGAGTATCCCGGGTAGTTTAGGTACGCCGTATCTGACGGACATCTAATTTGGGTCTCCGTCAAGAAAAGCAAGTGTGGCTTCTCAGTCTCAAGATGGTGGTGGACCGCATCGAGATTAGAGTGCAACCCTCTAATATTTGAGAGGTGCACTAGAAATGAGAGGACGTGCATCCGCTGTAGACACTTGCCTTTCTTTTTACCTTTCATTTTTAATTTTTTTTTGGAGTGAATAGGAGAGATGGAAGATGGCAGTTGAGCGAGGTGATGCGATTTTAAACCCTACAACACGACCAGAGTTGCTGCGTCAAAGGAGGGTTGATCTGGAGACTGCGGGGACGCCCGAACCCCCCCAGGGATCGCCATCGGGTCCTCACGCCCGGTCGCCAACCGGCACAATGGGGCCACCCAGGGATTTTTCGCAGTTGGCGGGGCAGCCTTTCGTGTGTGGCTGGCACACTACTTGGGCCCCCAACTACCTGCGGTCGGCCAGCGGAGCACCGTGCTTCGGATCCCGCTACCCTCCACGATCAAACGTCCGACACAACAACAGCTGGCGCATCGGACCCAGTATACGTCACAACACAACTGCTCAGACCCATCTTCCACCATACGGCTTCACCAGACATCACGCCGGAACACGACGGATCGCTTGGCGGCATGGCTTTGTCTGGTGGGTGGTAACTTTAAGCCGACAGCCGATGCTATGGCCTACCACCGCATTTATTGCTCGTTTAGCACTACCCAGGGGACACGTGTAGGGTGGTCAGAACTAAGTAAATCCTACGGACGCAAGCAGTTTATCCCCCATTTTTATGAACGAAATAGTGTTCCTGATCCTGAGCCCCACTTAAAACATTTATTAATTCTGTTTTAGTATTTGTTTTTACAGCGGCAACAGAAATACAGCATCTGTGAAAATTTCAACTGTCTAGCTATCACGGTTCATGAGATACAGCCTGCAGGTAATAGATAACGGACAGTGGAGTCTTATTTTATTTGGGTGGCTTACAGCTAACAATAAAAAATATAACGATAAGGTAGATCACGATGAGCCATTTCTATTTTGGTATGGTTTCCGCACTTAGTCCTATGTTGACCATCGTACGTGGGCCATGGCGGCCATAACCTTAGGTAGGCTCATTCCAACCAGCCCACCTCTCTCCAAAAACAGATTAGGCCTCTTAGGTTTTTCAGGGCATCAATAAGGAGTTCGGGGATCCTAAGGTTCGTGTACGTTTTTCAGTTACGCCAGTGCAATCTAGGAGCACATGCGCAATTATTTCCTCCCCTCCAAACATGCTCTGCACAGGGGACTGTCTGTGATGCCTATTGTGTGGAGGTGCTTATTCAGTGTGCAGTGTCCGGTGATGGTCCCCGTCACCAGGCAGGCCGCCTCTGTCCAGTCTTATGAGTTTTTTGGTGAGGGCTTTATTGAGATGTGGTAGGGCCTCCTTGGCCTGCCTGCATCCTGGTGTCGAGGACCACCAGCGCTCTGCTTTTATATGCGTGTGTTCACGTAGCCAATTACGCAGCTGAACAAAGGGGACCGGCACAATTGGTTCAGGCCCGAAGGCCATCGCTCCAGATCCTCTCCTGGCCAGTGGCGTTGGTCGCTAGGATTATTCCGCCTGATAGACGGGGTTGAATTTTCCTAGCGTTCTGGATATTCTGATATTGTGGTCATTAGAAAAGACTTGAACTCCCGTGCCAGTATCTGTCTTTGATCCATCCGTGTAGACTCTCAGTTCACGATGAGCCATTTACAAGCCTCCAAATATAATAAGGGAGTATTGTTGAAAGTCAATTACAGAAGTAACTATAGGGTCCCGTTTTTACCTATTGGGTACGGAACTCCAAAAATCAAACTGTCGCGCAATTTACCTCTTCCTATTTACACCTATCGATGTACTCTATCATAATAATGGATTTCCGATGTCAAATGGAACACAATAGGACACAACTATAAATAAAAGATATTAGAAACAAAACCTTGAAGATTTTCACAATCAAATAACAACAGACTCAAAGCTACCTTACCTTATCTCTCGAGTGTCGCGGAGCAAATAACATTGATTGCAATTGAAAAGTAATTATACACCTACCTAAATATTTACAAACATATAACGTTATATCTACATGCTTACAAATGCTACGTTTCCCCTTGTTCAGACAAGGCCAAGTGATAACCGATTGTCCCCTATCTAGGAGTTATCAGGCGATAACCGAAATCAAATGTACCTATACTTTTATCTACACTAATATTATAAAGAGGTAAAGTTTGTTATTTTGTTTTTGTTGTTTGTAGAAGGTAATCTCTGAAAGTACTGATTCGATTGCGATTTTTTTTTCACTGTTAGAAAGCTGCTTTAATCCTGAGTGACATAGGCTATATTTTATGTACCTACGCGGGCGAAGTCGCGGGCAAAAGCTAGTATAGCAAGCAGCTTTCTATCGATGAAAAAAATTTAGCTATCGGACCAGTACTTTCAGAGATTACCTCCTACAAACAACAAAACTAACTTTACCTCTTTATAATATTAGTGTAGATACAACGCTACAACCCACGGGAGCGGAGCAGTAACCAATGACGCCGCACGCCGGTGAAACCGCGGGGGCAGCTAGTAATATTATTAGAGTTTTTTTGGTGGAACAAGCTAATCTCAGGAACTATTGAATCGAATTGATTTTTTAGGGTTCCGTACCTCAAAAAGAAAAACAGAGCCCTTAGGATCACTTTGTTGTCCGTCTGTCTATCTGATACCCGTTTATCTCAGGAACGCGTGGAGGTATGAGTTGAAACTAAATCCATATGCTCAGGACTGCGGTTTCATGACGCTGTGAAAAAATCCAACTTCTGAGTTAAAAAAAAAAAAGATATAGCTGTTTATGTCGCAAAAAAACTTACATTTCGACACTCTCAAGGTAATCCAAATTCATAAGGTACTTCCCGTTGACCTAGAATCCTGAAATTTGGCATGAAACAAGGCCTCATAGCATAAGTATAGGAAAAAAAATCTGAAAACTGTAAATTTGTAGTTAAAATTTGATTTGATTCGGAAAAATCGAACTCAATTCGGGAATGGAACTGCTTTCATAGGTAAATTTGTACGAAACCCTCGGTGCGCGAATCCGACTCGCACTTGCCCGGTTTTTTTTTCATTTCGATAGTTCATTTGTCGAGGAAGTTGAATTTTTAAAAACCCCTTCTTATTGCTCGCCTACATCACAAAAAGAAGCCTTGTAAAATTTCACATTCATACTCCCAGTAGTTTTGGCCGCGCGTTTTAATAAGAGTTTCGACGCGGAACTAATGCGGCAGAAACAGCTCGCAATATCAATGTTTTGTTTGGAGAGGGGCCTGCTCATGGACTGCTAACGAACGCACCGTGCGATTTTGGTTTCAACGCTTTCGTGATGGAACTTTGATTTGAAGAACGAACCAGGTCAATCGACACAGGTAAATAATAATTAATGAATTGAAAGAGATGGTGGAAGCCGATCCGAGCCAAACTACCCAGGAATTAGCGGCATGGTTTAACGTTCCCTTACCAACATTATTGACACATTTGCGTCAAATCAATCAAATAAAAAAATATGATAAATGGGTGCTTGTTATTTGCGGTTGGTACAGTAATCGGGTCTAGGGATCGAACCGCAAAATTAAGTTTGTTTTTTATTGTATATACTTTTCCGGGATAAAAAGTACCCAGTGTGGTGCCCAGGATATTAAAGAATAATTATACCAAGTTTCATCGTAAACGAACCGGTAGTTTTTGCGTGATGCCTGAACAAACAGACAGATAAAAAAAAATTAATCACATTTTTGGGTTTCGTGTCGGTCTAATAACACTCCCTGCCATTTATTTTTTTGATATTGTCAATGTACAGAATTTTCACTTCTACAGATTTATTATAAGTATAGATGATAACGCAAGACCTCATACAGCACGAGAAACCATTTTAACTCTACAGGAACTGCAATTAGAAACCATTCGTCACCCTCCGCCAGATCTTGCTCCAACGGACTACCATTTTTTTCGTGATTTGGTCAATTTTATACGTAGAGGAGAGGCAATGATAGTTGATATAACCGTCCCTCATGACGAGTAACACGTGAAAGCCGAAAAAGATTAAGTGTCTTGACGAGGCCCGCGAGGTTATCGACATGTGGGATGTGGACTCAGCAATCATTGAACTGATAGTCATGTCAGCTAGCAGCTAGCATCTTTTTTTTTAGGTGGGAAATCATCCAATGACTTCTCCCGCTCTTTGGTGGAGCGAGAGGGCATGTCAGACTACTGACTAAAACCCACTCCAGTTCCTTCTTTGCCTTTGTTCCAGGGCTCCGAGGTTCTCTCTTTCGTACAACCCATGGCTCCAGTTGGCTTCGACCCTGCTGGGCCCCTGTAACGGTTTGGTGACATCTCTTTCAAGAGCGCATGGAACACCACGTGCCGTCGACGACTCGAAATCGGTCCGGACGGTTACCGGACGGCCGGACGGCAAGTTACCCATTGCTCGCCGTCCGCAAACCTACGCTTACGATGGCTGGAAATCGGGATCGGGAACCCGGCGGCTGGGGCGTGAGGGCCTTTCTCTCACGCGTGTGTCCGCCTCCTTCGCTAGCATTACTGCTTCACAGAAGGAGATGACCGCCTGCCATTCCTCTTCACACCGGACCATGGCCTGTACCAGGGCCCGACGAGAGGTCATTACCGCTGATCGCCCCCACGAGGACACGGCGCGGCGGTGCTCTGCCCAAGCGGGGCACACCTCTACCGTATGCTCCACCGTATCCTTCGGGCGGTCCATACAATGCTGACACCCGGGTGTTTCTTCTGCGCGAATCCGGTGCAGAAACTTCCCGAACTTACCATGTGCGGTGAGGACCGCGTCGCAACCGCGTTCGTATAGTTAGGAGGTTCCTTTCTCTTGGAGCCCTGGCCAAGCGTAGCCTGGACCCTGTTCCCGATACCAGTGAGCTATTATTTTTTTATTGACTTTCAATAAAGAAGGATCCCTCAGTCGTGTAATTTTTTTTCTTTATATTATTTTTAATGGTTTTTTTAGAAATATTTTAAAATGTAGTAAATATGTAAAAATAATAAATAAACGATTTAATCTTCGTTTATTAAAAAAAAAAAAACAGAATTAATCGACGACGATTTTATCGATATCGATATTATTGTTGCAAACTGACTTGTTCATCAATATGTTTGCTGACATTTTTTCATCAGCCGATCACAACACCGCTGCATTTTCCCCCGTCCCCCGGCCTGCAATGGTGAATCGTGTGCCTAGTCGAAATCCGTCCATCAGCTCTCTATTGGTTTAATTCTCTTTGGCTGGAATGTACCAGTCTTATACCAGTACGGATCTACAATTTCATTTTCCCGTAAAACTATCTTTTTACGTCGGATATATCCAACAAACGATCTCGCATTTATTCCGCCAGGCTCACACATCCACGTCCAAATACTCCATCTCGTCAGCTCTTCTGTCACCTATGGGGATTGAAGAGCTAAACGAGATGGAGTACCCAGTCACAAACACACGACCCTGGCGAATTAGGACAAGAAATTACTCGTCGGATCAATCCCTTGAAACCAGAGCGGGAGAAGACGTTGGATGATTTCCATCTTTAAAAAAAAGCCCTTCGCGGGTAACATCTAACCAAAACCTGTTCATATTGTCTTATGATATAACAGCTCTAATTTGCATTCTGTAGTCCGATCTCCGTCACTGACATACACTATACTGCACACCCGTAGGAAAGCGGGCGGGTCGCTGGTAATTTATCTAATATATAAAATTCTCGTGTTGCGGTGTTTGTGGTTAAACTCCTCCGAAACGGCTTTCCCGATTCTCATGAAATTTTGTGTGCATATTGGGTAGGTCTGAGAATCGGACAACATCTATTTTTTATCCCCCTAAATGTTAAGGGTAATCCACCCCTAATTTTTTTTTTCAATTTTAGATAAAAAAAAATTATATACATAGCAAAACAACGTTTGCGGTGTCAGCTAGTATTATATAAATGTCTATGGAAGTTAAGGAAATAACAGGAAAATGAAAACACAAATTCAAAATCAGTTGACATTTTTATTTGATGGAATTTGGAAAAAAAAATACAAATAACATCTCAAAGGCGGAATTAACGCTAACTTTGAGCACTGTACAACCATATATAGTTATGACATACATCTACCTATATAGTATATTATTAACAACACAATTATTGTATTCATGTATGTATCTTTAGGCTGATATGACAACGACAATTTTGTTCATTGGCAGTCACGTTGATCTTGAGTACGGATGTAACTGCCAATTCACATAAAATACATTGAACTTTACTTGGCACACTCAAATTAAAACTACGGTGAGAACAAAAAAAAAATTACGCCTTAACTGACGAGATTACAAAGTAACTGACGGTATACTTACATAAAGTAATACTAGACTATAGTTACGTAAACAATAATTAACGACTAACATAAAATTCTAACTCCTAGTGATTTAAAACTAATACTGAAACACCAAAAATGACTTTACACAAACATGAACTGACACATACCTAAGAGAACACATACTTTTTTTTTGTTATTTTTGTATAATTTCAACAACGGTCTATACAAACATTAAGATTTTGTTACGTATCTACTATACGCTAAATATATGTATAATGTATACGTAAATATATGAGAGAATGGTAAAATGGGGATCAAAAATCATGGGCGGAATTATCAAGATAGGTACATCCGTAGCGATCAAGAGACGATCAAAATAATGGAATTATCGGATCTATAGACTTCCAAGTCTAACATCTATTATGGTTACAGTGAAAAAATATAGCGACAGTCACATTACGTCTTCCGACAAGTCTGCCAATATCTTTCAAGTTCTGAGATTACTTCCGAATCACAGCCGAATATTTATAAAATCATTCCAAAAATACGTGGAGTCAATTTAGTCGTCGTGATGCGACGCGAAGTGCGTTATACCAGCGGTTCCGAACCGACGCCCTCTTCGAGAGTAGCGTAAACAGGACAATAGCAGTGCAAGGGGAAATGCTACATTAAAATATGGCGACCTAACATACATACTACTGATGGTTGTTCTCCCAAAAAGGAGCTCTACATTTTACTTGACTCCTTTGATCTTTCAGCCTCTGAGACGCGATAAATGCACATAACTTAGGATAGTAAATGCAGAGACTAGGTGTGATTTAGAGAATACTATTTATAATAATATGGATCATTGCATCAATTATATCTCTATGATATAATTAGTAGTTGTGGAACAAGGTTTCTTACTTTTCCGTAATATTATAAAATGACAGCGAATTTAAAATACTTAAAAGAAAATTAAACGCCTACCCAAGCACCAAAGTTTTTCTTACAAATGACATTTTTATGAGATCAAAGTAGGATACTTATGTGTTCACGTTATTTGATTCACCGTTTAATACTAAGTGCTGTATAATTTTTTATTTTTCGAGATTCAAAGGTCTGCGATTTCATCGTGAGCTTGAGATCTTGGAATATTTAAAC
Source organism: Mythimna vitellina (assembly GCA_949316375.1). Lineage (NCBI taxonomy): Eukaryota > Metazoa > Arthropoda > Insecta > Lepidoptera > Noctuidae > Mythimna > Mythimna vitellina. The sequence continues at coordinate 1,227,751 of OX438693.1, forward strand.
GAAAACTTACTTGTCCTAAACTGTGGCATGTGAAACCGTATTGACTTACTTCTAACTAAACTAAAATTAAGCCAAAAATTAAACTAATCACTACACACGACTCGCGTAACAGTGCTACTGAGACTGCCTTGCTTGGGTTCTATCTATACGAAGAAACACATTTGAGAAAGGAGCGCGTTACGTTCAGCGCATGTGTTGTGAAGAGCAACTAAAAACTAAAGAAACAGAAACTTAAATTTGAAAATTAAAAACTACATTAAATTGGCTTACAATTTACAGTTTCACCTTACATTATAAGGAATGATATACAGCGCCTAATTACTACGCAACATTGTACGTATGTATAATGCCATTATACATACATACAAAAATATTACGCAAACCCTGTTCTGGTCAATTTCGCAGCACCAATGAACACTTCAGGGATTCAAAATGGCTTCCTATATAATCATTATATAGCAGGTATACTAAGTTGCGTACAAACATCGGCATCAGTCGTAGCAGATCACAGGTGTGCGATTAAAATCGGGAATTTTAAAGAGTTTCCAAAATATTGTTCACTCCTCTCCTTACGTTAAGTACAATACAATGGATTTACATTTTTTACGACAACAATTGTCTTACATATTCGTTCCAAATCAAAATAAATAACAAATAAACCATGCCGTGCTGTGTTACGGTATTTGCATCTGATGCAACACTATTTCATAATTTCGTTATCCTTACAGGATCTTAATATTTTTCAATAAATACTCAAAATTAACGCATTGAATTGTCGGTTTAGATAATTATTGTTCGCTTAATTGACGCAATTTACTGTATCTAACGAGTTTAATTTTATCCCGCACACAGCACGGCATGATGGAATAACACTGACATGTTTTCCGAATGTTTCCGATGAGTCAGTGTTTATAGAAATTCGTATACTGGTATTTCTATGAGCATTTTCGTTGTTAGTTAAACATTAGTCACCATTGCTGTCAATAATCGGATCTCATTCGACTTGTCGGTGACTAAGTTGTAATCGGCTGAGATTTATGGATTTTTATTTTAATATCAATTTGGTCTGTAAAATTGTAAAAAAAAAAAACATTTCTAAGTGTGATTAAAAATCGAATGCATCTCAGCCGAGCCGTAAGTTGTTTAACTGAATATACACTGAAACATCTGCGATATTTACAATCTTGGCTCGATATGCTTTAGTATTCTGACGATTTGGTTCAACTTAAAGTATTTCCGGAGTTGTAGGTTTCTGATGGTTGCAGTGTGTATTCAGTTCATAGTACCCACTGCATGGATCATTGTTACACATAAACGATTAGCTTGGCAAATGGAATATGTGTACTAAATCAGCAAGTTTTGGTGGGAACTGGGGATATTTTTAAATGCTTCGCATTTGAACCGAACTGGAACGGAATTTTATCCTATTTATGAGCTCAATTCAAACAGTAAGCATATAAATACATATATCAAGTAAGTTCTTGCAAGCAAAATAATACTTAATCCAAGTGACACTACTTTGTAAATTTTTGATTTAATTATTTGCAATGACGTCGACATTAGATTCCAATGTTACCTGTTTACAATGAAACTTTTAGATAAGTCACTTGATGGTTGTAGCGGTAAACCAAAGTTATATCGCCGGCGCTATTCACACTACAACAACGTGGTTAGGCCATGATGTTCTTTACAAGTTCCCTACCGTTTCTTGTTGAAAAAATTCTTGACGGAATTTATTGATGTTACAAAAGTACCAATTCTAAAGGATGATTAGTCGAATAATCGACTCAAGCGATGATAGTTGCCGGTTATTTTTTTTATAGCACAATAAGATAATTGTCGTAACTGTATTCATAAGATATTATTGTGAAAGATATACACAGTACCAGCTGAGTACTTAACTAGTCGATATTAAATTTAGTCGATTATTCAAGTAATCGATAGTAACAGCGAGACACGTAGTGGCATTTAAACTGGAGATGATGTTAAACCTTTTTTATGCTAGCAACATCAATTCTTAAACAAAACTCTAGTAAATATCATCATCACCAGTTCAAATAGTTTGTCTTATCAGCCCCACATCACTCATTTGTGATAACGCACGCACACGGACACGATGGTAGAATAGAACCCTGATTTAAGTAACCAGTATACATTACTCTAAATCCGAAATATTTCCGGATAAAATCACGACTGCCAAAAAGCTGGCTGAGTTAGTGGACACAGTTATAATTATTTTCAGGTCGCCTATCTCTGTCAGTGCAGTCACATTAAGGGCACTGGAGTCCGTGTGTGCGAGTTATACGGAGCTGTTGGCACGGAGCTGCGGAGCGCCGCCTGCGACATGCGCACGCTATGTGATGATGTCTTGCTTGTCTTATAGCAGAATTGTCACAGTCGGACGATTAAACTCCGATGAACATGTGGGGGAAACTACCGTTTTGTACGAATACGAAAACAAGGCTCATCTAGTAATATTTTTTTATACTTTTCTACGAGCTTTCATGCTCAAGTGACATTAGTGAAAAGTCTAGTTTCGCCGAATAAATAGTCAACATTTAATATGTTTTTAATAATAATTTTAAACTTTCTCCGTTTTGTTAGATGCCCTTTCCCCTTACGGCGATAGTGAATAAATGATGAAACTCACTAATATGCTTAAACTCCATTCGCATTAACATTAGACATTGAAACAAAACTTTTTTACTATCCGTTCAACCAATTTCGGCTTCTATTCCGTAGACTTAATGATGGCATTAAAAGCAAAAAAAAAAGTGGTTACAATACCAATTATTTAATGCAGCTGCCTTTTATCATATGCTACCAACGCAATAAAAAACAAAATCAGTTGAACGGACGGTAAAAAGGTTGTCTAACCTTGTTGCGAATGGAGTATAGTTTGTATGAAGAGTTTTGACAATGTCGTGTAACATCGGTCGGCGAGGCGTTTCCGAGCTCTGTGGCCTGGCTGAGCAAACGAGGGTACAGTCCCTTCATAGTTATTTTAGTTCTGTCAGCAACCTATTAACTTACTTAGACTATATTTCTATCTATAACCAGTTCGCGTACAAGTTGCATTACATCGCGGGCTACCGTGGTATTATGTGATCAATCGCTCAATCGTCACCCGTTATGTAATGCTTCTTTGCGAGTTTCTTACACGTTAAACGACCTTACGGTTATGATTATAAAGATCAGTATTACGTAATCAGAAGTAAAATATCTATGAACGTGCCGTTTTAGCCCCATACCTCAATAGGACACCAGTGGCAGCGCTACCAACAAAATGTATACAGCTCTATGGAAGGTTTCACACCAGGTGTCCTAAACTGTATATATTTGGTCGGCAGCGCCACCTCTGGCGTCGCAGTGAGGTGGCCGGTGGGGGTGGGGGTGGGGCTCCTACTTGTGCTCGACGTGGTGCGGGTGAGGGTGCGGCGGCGGGTAGTGCGGGGCGGGGTAGTAGGCGGGCGCCATGCCGCCGTCGTACACGCCGCCCTCGTCGTAGCCCACGTACGACATGCCGCCCATCATGCCCATCATTGCTGAAACAAAGTAAGATTGTTACGTATTATATACATAACTAGTACTTGAAAGCGTATTAAAAGGTTGAAGACTACGTTGAAGACACGCTTGTTTGGTGATAGCTTCTCCACACGTGGTCTCCTGGTAGCTCATTAACTGCATTGTCTTATACGTCTATTTACTGCTCCATTATAGTTTTAATTAAATGTTTTTTTCCTTATTTTTTTTTTTGTTACGTGGCTTTACCGTTATTTCACATGACGGAAAGCGACGGTGGAGCGCGTAACTAAATTACTTTTGACTTACAAGATCCTTTGTTGTACTTATCAAGAAACACAGACAGAAATCAAGCAGGGTAGCGTGAGCTGCCCTGTAGCACGGGACTAATGTGTGTCTCACCTGGGTCAGTCTCCACAGGATAGTACTGTATGGGGTACATGGGCGGCGGGTAGGGGATGTAGGGTAGCGTGAGCATCGGTTGCTCCATCACGCACTCGCCCTCTGCGCCCGAGTAGCCCAAGTGCGGCCCGCGAGCCTCGCCGTGAGAGTTGCGACTGTAACCAAACAACAAATAAACATTTTTAAACACGAACAATAATTTACTGCAGGTTGAGCAACCTAAATCCGATTTTAAGACATGGCACTGTCTTCCTTAAGAATTGGAAAAAAGAAGTACAGAATCTTGATTCTGAGCAATGGAGGAAATTGAGGGAAGCCTTTGCGTATTAGTAGGATGTTTCGTGCTAATAGAAGTATTATTATACTTTTCTGACACCCGCATCAATAACCATCCCATCTAACCGTTCAGAGTGATGCGGAACAAGATGTAAAATACCACAAACGTCCGTTAAAAGGGGTGGTGTGGTCTGGACAAGTGCCTGATAGATTTTTGATTGACGCTGACGATGTAAGTTCTTCCCGATTTTAAAACGAGAGAGTTTTGAAGTTTTATTGGATTTTTTATTAGCCATTTACGACATAGATTTCCTACATTTTTAAATAAATTAGTTGATTATATTGATTTATATAGAGCTAGAAGTTTCTTCTGCACAAAATGACACCTAGACTAGAAAGAAAAATGCTAACTAACCGGTTGTTAGGTCCCTTGTTGCCCATATTGTTATTGTGCTTATTCTGATTGTGGTTGTTGTTCTGGTTGCCGTCCTGGTTACCGCCGCCGCGCTTGAATCTGTTATCAATATGACAATGACATAAAATGGTGCAAATAAAAAGATGGTACGAAATGAAACACACTGAGAAGCATATTAAAGAAATTAAAAGATGGCTGACCGAAGAAGAAATATGAAGTTGATGATTTCGCAGATTTTCGTTGAATATAGCAGTGGCAGAGCTTTGAAGTGATACAGTTGGTCAACAATGAAAGCATATCATGTAGTTGATTGAATGATTAACCAATCTCACTATGTAATATCCATTGAAATTTTGCAATGCCACAAGCATAGAACTCGTATTTATACATCGTAGGGACTTGCCGTGCGTTATTGAGTAAATCATGTCAAATGAAATGACTTCTCAGGGCACCTATTATTACCACAATTATCTTAGCTCGGCTTGTCATACGTTCAAGAGACTTGTCGAGAAGATGCTTTACTCTACATAACTTACCTTGATCCCAGTAAAAGTTGATATCCAATTCCTTCATTAATCTACGACTGTCCTGGCTTATGCTTGCAGTCATGATTGCTATTAGCGAGCAGTACAGTCAAATAGGGTGAATAGAAACGCAGGGGTAAATAGAAACAAAACTTCAACGGGTATTTTCACGATATTTGAACATTTTTTGCAGCATTTAACATATAAATTTATTAAATTTTTGTTATTCTAAAAAGTCGATGCTTTGTTAGAAGCCGATAACATGGTATCAAAGTGAAAAACCAGACCAAAGTTTTGTTTCTATTCACCCCTGCGTTTCTATTCACCCCGTTTTACGGTAGATGACTCACCTGGGTCCCAGCAGAGGTCGCTGGCCATTGCCCTTGCCCTGGTTAATCTGCGGCTTATCATTGGGCTGGCCCGGCTTGTGCTTGTGCGGCTCGGGCAGCGGGTGCGGCATCATGGGCCGCTCGTGCAGCGAGATCTGCTGCATGTCGGCGCTCAGGTCGCGCGGCGAGTAGTGGCGCGGCGGCGGCGGCGCGCCGTACGTGCCGTACACGCAGTCGATGCCTTGGTTGTAGTAGAAGCGGAGCGTCGGCATGTCTGCGGGGAGACACAATGGCAGACCTCCATAAACAACAGTACTTCTTGCTCAAACTCAAAATGTGTGGTGGTGTTGCTGGGTTACGTTTTTTGTTTCGAAAGTCATAAATAGACCACCTTACTTGGCAACCGTAGGATAGCCAATGTCATCTGAGCTGAGTTAATACATTTTCTTTTAGTTTTGTGTAATAAGATCTATAGTAAATCTCAATTGGAATTTGTCAAATTTTACAATAAACCCTGTCTCAGACCAGACCAAAGCTAACTGAATGCCTGTTTAAATTTTCCTATCGATTTTAGGATCCCGTAACTCAAAAGGAAAAAATGGAACCCTTATAAGATCACTTTATTGCCCGTCCGTCTGTCTGTCTGTGTGTCAGTCTGTCAATACTGTTTTTTCGGGAACGCGTGGAGGTATTGAGTTGAAATTAATCGTACTCGCGCACGCAGGGTTCCGTACAGACTTATCTATGAAAACAGGTCAATTCCCGAATAGAGTTACGAAGATTTTTCCGAATCGCAAATTTTTTTTTTGTTGTGATGCAACACCAAAGTTACAGTTTTCAGATTATTCCTATACCAGGGCTATAAAACCTTGCTTTACGCAAAAAAAATCAGTATTCTACGTCTACGGGAAGTACTCTATGAATTTTGATTTCCTCGAGAGTGTCGAAATATACGTTTTTTGAGACATAAACAGCCGTATCTTTTTTTGTTGTTAACATAGAAATTAGATTTTTTTTACAGCTTCAAGAGACTGCAGACTTGAGTATATGGTAATTTCAACTCGATACCTCTACGCGTTCACGAGATAAAGGGTCTTGACAGACAGACGGATGGACAACAAAGGGATGGGATTAAAGGGTTCCGTTTTTTCTTTTCTTAGATACGTTCCGAACCTAAAAACGAATATTTCGACACTCTCGAGAAAATCTAAATTCATAGGGTACTTCCCGTTGACCCAGTATCCTGAAATTTTGAATAAAGCAAGGTCTTATAGCACAGGTATGGGAATAAATCTGAAAATATAAATTTAGTTGTAACGCCAAACCAAAAAATAATAATTTTGTGCTTCAGAAAAATCTTCGAGACTCCATTCGGTAATTGAAATGTTTACTTATGTAAGTTTGTACGGAAACCTCAGGGCGCGAGTCTGCGTACTTGCCCAGTTTTTTCTGTTAAATGCAGTAAACGGCTATCAATATTATAGTAAACCGTCTTACTTCAATTATGGGGCTTTAAAGTAACTTCAGTGAAGATCTCGCACCTTGAAAACAAAAGTGTCTACACTAAACTTGATTATGAATTGCCATTTTTAGATAAACCTTTAACTTTTCAATCAAACTAACACAACCCGTTTGTAACCTGATTGTCAAAGTTTTTGTTCCAATAGTTGATGTTCCTCAGTAATTGATTCGCAACTTCTTATCAAGGAAAAGAAACTTTATGACTGCTGAAAAATCACCTTTTTGGTATATGCCACTTTTGTTTTAAGGTTGCGACCTGTGTTGTAGAAACCAGTACCACCTAGTGGAAACACATAAGAGACAGGTTATTACTCACCATTCAAGGGCAGATCCGAGCCGTTAGCCAGCACGCTCTTGAAGACATGCGGGTTGACGCCGGGCGGCGGCGGCGGCGGCACGTGGCCCGCGTGCGGCGCGGCGCCGGCGCCCCCGCACCACACCACGCCCTTCACGCCGCACACGTAGGGGGCGCAGCCCGGCGCGCCGCCCGCCCCGTGCGAGTAGCCGCCGTTGTTGGGGGGAGCGCCCACGCCGGGGTTCATCGCGTCTACACGAAAAGGTGATACTGTATAGAAAGGTGTCTCGAACGACCGAATAATGAGAAAAATATGAAGACATGAAAATACAGACAAGAAAGATTGTTAATGACCGTTTCCTAACGCGGCAGCTCTACGAGCGAGTATCGGTGATACTACCCCCTTTTATCTTTTTGGGAAGTCTTCAAATATCTTTTACCGCTCTGGATGGAACAAGACGAAGTGACATACTTTTACTAACACCTATCTGTGTTCCTCCAGTTGCCCTTTCCGTTCCAAGGCCGCGGTAACTCTTTCGTACAACCCCGGAGATGTTATCCGTCCTACCACTTCAGTATATGACAAATCTATAAACGTGTCTCCACACGATGACACTATTGCGGCGATTCGACGAGTGACATTGACGAGCAAAAGCTGACAGCATCATTTTATAAACCAGATACCTAAAAAGCTCATTTGTATTTGGTGTTCTAGATAAGAGGTTACGGGTTCGAAACCTAGCAAGTACCTACCAATATGAATTTTTCAATTTGATTATATATTTTTCTAAATATATCTAGAACATTACTGACAACCCGTGCCTCGGAAAGCACATCACACACACAATCATTCGTAGATCTTTGACTGTCGTTACAGGTGGACAGATACCAGAAAGTTTGACCTCAGTTACTAGGTTGTGGAGGTCAGGGCTATCTCTGTTGCGTCCAGTTATAATGAAAGCCGATCCCAATATAGTTGGGAAAAGTTAGGGAGACGAACCATCATCTCCAGCGAGCTTTTTAGGTACCAACCTAAAAAGCTTGCCTTGAAACAGACAAGGAATTTCAATCCTTAGCAATACGCAAAGCATAGTCGGTCTTATTTCCCACTGTTGGGACTCAGGCCTCCTCTCTAGGAGAGGGAATGGGCCGTAATCCACCACGCGGGCCCAGTGCGGCTTTGTGGATGTCACATGTTTTCAAATTTTTGGTTCTAGGACATGCCGGTTTTCTCACGATGTTTTCTTTCACTGTTTTGAGAGCAGTGGTGTTGAAATAAATTACACAAAGTAATGCGCCTGGCTGGGTTTAAACCCGCAACCTACAACTCGTAAGTAGAGGCCGCCGTAACCTCTAGCCATCACTGCTCCTCAGCAATACGAACATTGAATAATTTATTGCGTCCAGTCACAGACAAAACAAACCGACGATCAATATATTTCGCAAGTCTAAATTATAAAAGCATTCCAAACCCCAATAACATCCACCCTTCAGAGGAGAACATCAAAGTGCACTCAAATTACACACATATGCATGCACGGGTCAGTTTTAATAAACAACAGCGAGCTAGGACATAATAACGTTCCCCCAAAATGAATAGTCTACGTAGCTGTCGACAATCATTTAGTCTCCAATTACGAATTAAATCTCCCCATGGCGGACACGGTGCGCCCCCGCGGCGAAATTTTAATCCGAGTCCCTTTGAGTGAGCTTCGTTTCGATCTGTCTGTTTGTTTTCAATAACTTGCCTACCCTCGTGTTTTGTCCCTTTCGAAAATTCGCCGTGTATGATCCCCAGGTGAAATATTAAAAAGAGGAAGATAGACGGACACGTATTCACAATATTATTGTATTTATAAACTACTGCGCTAACTAGCAGTCTTAACAATTTTCAACAATGTGATATTGTGTTTTATGTAACGTTTATTTTGTTTTTGTGACGGAAATCCTCAAATAAATTCTCCCGCTCTGGGCCAAACGAGAGAGAGTACTAACTTTTACTGACTAAAACGCTGTAAAATTGTTATGGCGTTCCAGCGAGAGAATTTTTTTTTTCCGGTGGGAAAATCATCTTATGACATCCCCCGCTCTTGGGCGGGGCGGGAGATAGTGTCAGACTGTTACTGACTAAAAACCCACTCCTGTTCCCTCGTTGCCTTTCGTACCGGGGTCGAGTCTTCCTTTCAGAATCAGACCCTTGGCCCAAGTAGGCTTCGACCCTGCTGGGCCCCTACAGTTGCTGACATCTCCTTGAGGTGCGCGTGAAACAGTACGCGCCGTCGACGACTTGGGCTCGGTCCGATTACCGGACGGCCGGACGGCGAGCCACCCATTGCTAGCCGTCCGCAAGCCCGCGCCCACGGTGGCCGGAAATCGGGATCGGAGTCCCGGCGGCGATTGGGGCGTGAGGACCGTTGCCTCACGCGATCGGCCGCCTCCTTTGCTAGCATTACTGCTTCGCAGAAAGAGGCGACCGCCTGCCACTCCTCCTCGCTCCGGACTATGGCCTGTACCAAGGCCCGACGCGAGAGATCGCCGCCGCCGATTGCCCCCAAGAGGACACGGCGTTGCTCTGCCCAAGCGGGGCACACCTCTACTGTGTGTTCCACCGTGTCCTCCGGGCGGTCCAGCGAGAGCTAAGGGCACAGAACCGGAGAGACCGCCGAAATCGCAGAACAAGTATAAGGTTTTCGTTCTGCTCAATTTTAAGCCAACACTCTCCAGTCTTTGCCACCACATCTCCAATTTGCTCTGGACCTTTAGGCCACTCTCGGCAACCAGCACAATGTCATTGGCAAATAGCATTCACCAGGTAGCCTCTTCCTGGATGTCCGACGTCAGAACGTCCATTATCATCAGGAAGAGGTAAGGGCTGATAGCAGACCCTTGATGTAAGCCGACAGCCACATTGAAGCTGCCAGTGTTGCCCACTGTAGACCAGACTTGGGTACTGCATTGACTGTACATCGCTCGGATAAACTGCACATACTTTCCAAGCACACGTCTCTCTTAAAGGGCCCACCACAGAACTTCACGAGATTTTAATAAATAGATTGACTCGGCAATCGCATGAAAACAAAATGTATCTCATATGTAATACGTATTATATTAAATGCCTCCGAATTTCACATTTTCTTTAGGACAATTGTGCAAGAACTTTTCAAAAGTTTCCCTCTTCAAAGAATACATAAAGCAAAACAGTAATATACCTATATAAAGTAAATACTCAATTTCAAAACAATTTGTGTTATGGTCTGGATGTAAACAACTGTTGTGTCGACTCCGAATTTCACATTTTCTTTAGGACAATTGTGAAAAAACTTTCCAGAAGTTTCCCTCTTCAAAGAATGGCTTTCTTAAATTCTTCTTTTAATGAAAACATTTAGATTTTCCTTACCCCACTTAGTAGGCTTCAGTGACACTATTGTGTTTCACCGTTTTGTTCAAGTCAAAACATTTGTAAAGAATCAGGTATATTTTTTTTTTACAATTTGTCCTAGTAAAGCAACGGTATGATTCTGAAAGCGTCTTTGTCACGAAGAAATAAGGACCATATTCATAATTTAAGTACTTCAGACTATGTATTTTAGCTTTTAAGAGGGCCCGCCACTCGCCTATCGTCAACATCGAGCATGGTTTAAAAGCTTGTTGCTTCATCTAACTCAATCCAACGCGATGTTTGATGAAGAGGCAACGCGAAGAAAAAAGAGAGATAACGCCTAAAGACTCTGTTAGCATTCGGGAATTCGGTAATTTATTCGAATATTTCACAAAACTTGTTTCCAGGAAATACGCGTTTTTTTTAAACCCTTAAAAGTTTTTGAGAAAAATTGTCGTCATTCTGAATCTCGATTAAATGTGCAAGGCTTCTATAGATGTACTTTTTTATATTTTAAATATATGAGTACATTATGGATGGCCAAAGTTCTCGTAAAATAGCAGATTTTTAGACGTCTTTACTGGATTAGTTTTACACAAGTTTATATTTTGATTTCTATAGAAGCCTAGATAATATCCACAAGATAGTTGTGTATCCAAAATATCTGGAAAAAGATGTGTAATAACATCATAATCACGTAAGAGCGGTTGTATGTACTTCGGATTGGTCGCTCTTAAGTGTCACAAATACCACACGAAAGGAGTCTTTGTAAGTCAAAAATCATTCATTTCAAGTCATTTGACTGGCCTGTTTGTCTTGCGGTTAGTGGCCCTGACTGCTATGCTGGAGGTCGTGGGTTCGATTCCCATCCAGGACAAATGTTTGTGTCAAGAGCACTATTATTTGTTCTGTGTCTGGGTGTAATTTATCTATAATATGTAAGTATTTAGAAATATTTAAGTATGTTTATCAGTTGTCTAGTACTCATAACACAAGCTCTGCTTAGCTTGGGACTAGACGGCGTTGTGTGATAGTTGTGTGAATATTATATAAAAAAAAAACGTCGTAAAATAATAAGTCAATGACTTTATAAATATATCAGCCTCAATGGTTACGTCATCAACCTAAATCACTATGAAGAGAACGCCCCTTTGTGTGCGGCCCCTAAGAAAAATAGCTCTATTGCTTCACATGGCCCTTATTTGCGGCCTACAAGTAATGATGTCAAATGAGTGGGTATTGTGGGTAACCTGTATGTATAATATCCTTGAGATACTTTTATTGAGGACAGGTTAATTATTAGAAATATCTAGAAGCTTTCTGTCCCATTTAAGTTAGGCAGCCTTTTGAGCCACATCAGATATCATGATTTTGGAGCGCAGGACCTATGGTGTTTCGAACTCGATCCGTTAATTTATCACCAAGTGTAAAGGACTCCATTGCTCGTGTGCAAACCTTGAGTTTGGTCTTCTGGATTAAGGAATCCCATCCCGCATCAAAATCGCGATCCCGCATGCCTGCGGGATTGAAGTCAGCAATCGGAATTTGCGGGATTGGGATTTTTAATTTCCTTTTTGTTTTAAGTAGTAATAATCATAAAAACCGGTCAAGTGCGAATCGGTCTTGCACACCGAGGGTTTCTTATTAATTTAGCTACCTATGTAAATAGTTCGATCCCCGAATCGAGATTCGAAGATTTTCGGAATCGTAAAAGAAATATTATTTTGTAATGTAATTTTACGATTTTCACATAAAATCAGCTGCTTTTATGGAACAATGTTTAAAGGACCTTCATCTTTTGGGAAAGTAAGTAGAGTTCCTAAACTAACATTGATTGCGTTCCGGTTCAGTTGCGATACAGATCAGTCACAAAACACAAAATGGAAATTCAAAAATTATTCAGCTGTAAGATAAAACCGTAAACAAAATAATTATTTTCTATACAAATTCTATAAAAACAATCACGAGTTCCAGTTTCATCACTTTTTAATGAGGATGTACTAGGTCTAATAAATAATCAAAACGGCGGCAGGTCGTCGGAATCCAATTTTCTTATAAAAATCTTCAATCCCGCACACGTGCTGGATACCGCATTTTTTTTTTAAGATGGGAAATTCATCTAATGACAAAATTCCGCTCTCGGGCGGAGCGCGAGATAGTGTCAGATTTTTACTGACTAAAACCCACTTCTGTTCCTTCCTTGCCTTCATCACAGGCCCCCGGGTTTCACTTTCACACTACCCGTGGAGGATACCGCATAAGTAATCCCGCAGAAAAGGTGCTGGATCCCGCATTTGCGCTTGCAGGATTAGATACCCTTTTCTGGATGTTAGTCAAAGACCAAGTCTGTGCGCCATATATCAAGACGGGGAGAACACACATGTCCATGAGCTTTTGTTTTTATACCATGGACAGACACATCTTTGAACAGGTTAGGCACTAAGAAATTTATGGAAAGATTTTTCGTTCCAACTTTTGAAACAGAACTCGCAGAAATTGGAAAAAAAATAACTAGAAATTTTCCTTGATCCTACACGCCGAATGAGGCTTTGTTACACTGATAAACGATATTTTGACAATTTAAACTAGATGAAGCCAATGTTTCCTAGCTGACTACCCTGAGAAGAAACACCGAAACAAACTCAGGGGTCAAATTCTCTTTTAAAGTCCATACAGCAAACATGTAATAGTCAAATCATATGAGAACCATGCAGGTTGGAGTCTGAGATGGTCTTTTGAAGAAAGAACCACACAGTTCTGAGCGGACCTATCCAGTCAATGCAAGAATTTGTCAGTATTCGTGTAGCTCAACTCAGAACTACAAAGGATCTCAACGACTTGATAAACAATACCAATAATAAAACATTTGGGTAGGCCGTAAAAAGTAATTACACTACACTAATAGTAAAACACGAGGCAAAAAATGTCGCCGCCATCAACGCCGCTCTATTAGCGGCCATGGTCCAAGAGGGGCCTTACTATGAATTGTTAAAATGTCAGATGTGAAAGCGAAAAAAAAAAGCAAAGCGCAAAGCGAGGGATAGAGCTATACACCCTATATAGCTCCATCCCTTTAACAATTCAGTTTAGGTCGTCAGATGGATCGCGTAAAGCTCCTGGTAGGGCCTCAGGACCTATCAAAATCAACTGCTGCAGTAAATACTTTTAATTTCTCCTCATCTGTTGTATTGAATTCTTGACAGACCTGGACATAGTCTGGCTTGAAAGTAGCGCTACGTTCATGTGAAGAGGGATGAGAAACATGTTACTGAAGAAGATAATATGAGTAAACATGTAAACATATGAATGGTTAGAGGAGAGAGGCTAAAGCAAAAATGGATAGATTGTGTGAAGAGTGATATGAAAGAAAAAGGAGTCCTGACCTGCGGGAACTTTTGAATGAGTTACCGCGGCCCTAGAACGCAAAGTACAAATGATGGAAGAAAGGTGGGTTTAAGCAGTCTGACACATCCTCTCGCCCCATCCTAGACGGGACAAGTCATTTGATGATTACTCACCTCAAAAAAAAGTGTCACCATGACAGATGACACGACAGAATGGAACAAAAAAACGTTTGCGCCGACCCCAAGTAACACGAGACAAGGGCACGAAGATGATAGTGATAATATAAGAACTTACTAGCAGTATAGATGGTATGCGTGTTGGTCGTTGCCGGTGTTGAGGCACGCACCGACGCCGGCGAAGCGATGCCGTGAGAACCCATGTCGCCGCTACCTCCAGCCTGGGAAACATAAAAAATATTTAGTTCCTTATTACCTACATTCGTCTCTATGCTGGGTGGTGTTTCACCTTCTCCAGAAAGATGGCCAAGAATCGTAACGCAGTGGGAGCCAGAAAACGGCCTTCGTCGCCGAGGGGGGGCAAGAAAACGCAGGGGTGATTTTGTCAGGTTTACAGAGAGATTACAGATATATCAACTCATCTCACTAATATTATAAAGGAGAATGTTTATGAGTGTGTGTATGTTTATTACTCGTTCACGCTCGAACGGCTAAATGGATTTCGATGAATCTTGGTTCTTACACGGATAGACCATGGTCTGGAATAGCACATAAGATTTTTATCCCGGGAATATGTTTCCTTGGGATCATTTTCTACTCTCACATGGGCAAGACGGCCGGCGCTCAAAACGCAAATTTCAAAGAATTGGTATCAACATCAAAATATTTGTAAAACTGATAACAAAGTATTACTAACCTGGCTATGATGGTTCTCAGGAGGGGCTCCGCCATTGGGCTGAGTGTGCGCGAGCTCGTGGGGCGGAGCACCCGCGCTCGGCCGGCAGTCCACCATGAGGGGCAGTGCTTCAACTTCAACCTGGCCGGACATTTCACCAATAAACCATACGATACAACTTTGAGGCCACTAACACTATGACTTTGATAAACTACTGACAGTTTGACAAAGTTGAAAAGTAAGATTGGGTAAATAAGCGAATCTTTTTCTCAAGAAAGGCTGTTATTAGATATTACGGTGTTTAAAAAGAGCAACTTACAACCATAATGGTACGTGTCGAGTCCGTGGTACGAGCTAGCTCGAAACACGTGCGATATGAACGAGATGCTCTTATCAAATGATTTATTGCAACTCAATTTTTAAATAAAATAAAAGTTTCCGGCGAGGGTCACAGCCGCGCATGCGCGAACCGTTTATTCCCCGGTGCAATATTGCACTAACCCCGATTGTTTATTTTGTCTGCTCTTCATAAGACATCGTACCAAAATTTACAAGTTAATAAAAAAGGTACTAATTCTCCCGTGACCTAATTAGAAAACTATACAGGTTTTACGATTTCGAGCTAAGTTTAAACGAATAATTTGTTCGCACTTATAACTGGAAATCTAATGTACACATTAAAACCTGTCAGTAATTTACTTACTCCATCTACGTCAACTTACTCCACCATCTAAATCAATCACAGACCAAGAGCTTAAGCTAAAGAGGTTTTAAGCGTTCGCAAACTTGATTATTAATTTTATACATATTTCCACCGTTTAACGAAAAAAAAAACAGCTTACATAGCTATCTTGATCTGCTTAAGTGCCTAAAAACTAAAACAACAACACAAACTAGTTACTAAACTACATAACGCTCATTTGCCACAAGGATGACAAAACTCAAAGAAAGATTTTACAAGATTTTTGAGTTGAATAAAATATATCCTCAAAATCATTGGCCTTTATGCAAAAAAACTATGGAGCAACAATATATAACTTATAACGAAATATGTGTTAATCCAATGTAGTAAAATTGTAATGAATTATTACCATCCTTTTCACAAATGTGCGATGTGTCCCAATTTGATTACCTCTAGAATAGCTACGATATGGTACTGTAGGATCGAATTATAAGCACGTCACTTTATCGAATTTTTAAGGGCATTCAAAGACATACACTTTAATGCTCATATTTTTCTTAGTTTTGTCAAAAACTTGCCTTGTAATGCCAAGTAGATATGGCATGAAATATCGTAAATGAAATGAAATCTATGACTGTATGTCACCGCTTATAATTGCCAAGAGGGTAGATTAAAATTCTATGTGCAAATATGGGTAGCCCCTTTGATGTATTTGATAGGGCGTATGAATGAACATAATACGGACTTAATGCTATTTAATTAATAAAAAAAATATATAATACGTAACTAACTTATAAATAGAAAGCAAATGTTGCTTATTCGAAGGTTTCAGTTGCGAAAGAATTTACCGCCTACGGAAAATTTTATTCTAGAACGCCATTTCCGTTATGCACGAGAAAAATATTGTACAACAGGATATTCACGAAAAAAATGTGTAGAAACAGCTTCGTCAAGTGATATGCTTACAAGTCACCCATCATAACCAATTTCTATTTGTGTCTAGCTACAACTAACAGGCATTGGTTCAAAGTTCAGAAAGTCCAGGTGTTGGTAAGAGAAATCGACGTTGTTTTGAAAGGATAGCTCTGTCTCTTCGTTCCACGACACTTTGCTTGGCTTGCTAGCTTTTTCAGGAGCCTTGTCGTCCGTAGCCACCTTGGATTTGTTTCGGGCCTTACTCAGACCTTGTTTCAGAGTGATGTTGCCTGGTCGCGGGACATTCATTAAGTACGACAATTGTTAAGAAGTTGGTGCAAAAGTAAGAATATTTTAAGTATAAAATTGTGCAGAATGCTAAAAATTTGTGCAAAATAATTAGTGAAAATGAAAGCATTTATAAATTACTTTTAAATAGCATTCGCAAGTAACAAGAAGGTCAATAAATTATTTTGAACGATGTCGAACCTATTTGCTGCAACATTTGGCTTAAAGTCAGGAACTGAGAGTGAGCCCGAGAGTATCTGTAGGGAGGAGCCCAGGGTCTTATTTCCTCAAGAGGAAGAGGTTCCAACTGCTCAAAATTCACTATTCGCTTCTCGCCCAACTCCTCAATGAACACGAGGCAGGGACCTCCATCAGGCCTCATTTCTTGGATGTGGCAGTGATAAGGGACTGTCTGCTCCGGTTGAAGTTTGCACAAACATTTGACACCCACTTGCAGGGTCGTCCCATCCGAATATCTTGCCCCATAACGCATTTCTGTAATACCATTTCATGAGTACCGAAACACGTAAAATTTATGTTAATATATTTCCTTCAAAATTGAAATGGAATATGGAATTGAAACGCCCAAACAAAACACATCTTCAGATTGATCTGGTGCCCTCGTTACATAGAAAATGATTTGGCATTTCCGTTCTTACAAAAACCAATATCGAAATAGCAAGAAATTCGCAAAAGACATCTAGTATTCATACGAATAAAAGTAACCAATAAATGATGAAACAGCGAATTAACCAAGCGTTCAATCGTTCGAAACTCGAATGTAGCCAACAAGGTCACTGAAAAATATTCTTCCAATCTTATGAAAAATATTTATTTTACGTTTGTATAGGGTTTTCATTCCTATTCCATTCATGACAAAAAAGCGTGTACCTCGTCTCAACTCGCTCCAGACATCGAACTCAATGTTCCTATAGATGTCAGGGTCCAAGGCCTTAGCCACTTTGTAAGGAAATGGGGTGATTCCATTATCGAGCAAGTCTTTCGCGCTGTTAACGTTCAGACAGTTCATGCAAACATTCTCGAGTTGTATCAGACTACGGTTGAACACGAAGATGCTTAGGGACTCCTTCAACAGACTAGCTCTTTCCAAATCTTCAGTATGATGCTTACACTTGAGTGCCAAAGCGTTATTGCTCCTGTCTTTGTCATCGTCAGCAGCCTCTATGAATATCTTGGCCCTTTCTTTCTGCTTTTTACGGCGTTCAACGTTCTCTGACATGAAGTACTCGATATGGTTGCTGGGTACTTTGTCGTGGAGCATTTTATCAACAGCATAAGACAAGTCTTTTAGCTGGTAGACGCCGTCGTAAAGGATTTCATATACCAATGCTATAAGTATAATTTTACACTTTAGCTTTAAGAACTAGGGAAAATGTGTTAAGAAATTAAAGAGTATCTTGAGATAACAATATAAAAATATTAGGGAAAGTCAATTTTATGCTGTTTTGTCAAATATGAACAGTTTATTTTTCCGACTGATTTGAGACAAAGAAAGACAAAAAAATTGTGCTGATTTGCTTAAAGATGATTCTGAACTCAAAGTAAACCAACATTTCAGCACAGTCTAGACAACATATTTGAGAATTTATTGTCTAGCTAAAAGCTGAGATGATTAAAATAATCAGATACAGCAGCTGTTTGAGATCATTTCAGTTTTATAATGGGTGATCTTAGACATCACCACATCATATCAGTAAAAGAAACCATAGCCTTTCAACAAATATGTCTGAAATCTCCAAACACCTTGGAAAAGCATTCTCATATAAGAGAACTAGGATCTGCCAGCGACTTTGCTCTCATGAAAGTAAGTTTCTCTATCCAAACTTTGTACCCCCGTTTCATCCCCTTAGGGGGTAAATTTTGAAAAAACCTCTCTTAGTGCTAGCTTACGTCATAAAAGGAAACCTTGTATAAAATTTCACACTCTAAGTCCCAGTAGTATCAACTGTATGTTGGTATGTCAGTCAGTCATAGATTAGCCCAGCACTGGGACAGTATAAGATAAGAAATGGGAGGCAATTATCCATTCTAAACAACAGTAACACATTTTGTTCAGCAATTCAGCATTCAATACAAATTGTATGCACTACACAATGTAACAAATGTTTCCTGTTTATGGCAGACAATAATTTTTGCTAACGCCATCCAAGATCTTTCAACATTTTCGAGTTCCATGAATCAAGTCAGTCAGAATGAGTGAGGTCAAAACAATATTTCCGCACAAAGAAATCGTAAGTTTAATGAGAAAAATCATAATTAAGGCGGGACAAAATTACTTGAATGTGATAAATAGATTTTTAGAGGTTTCAAGACAAATAAACTTACACTGGCAAAAGGATGATGTGTTAATGAAATCTTTAGTGTAGACCACATCAAAGTGCTTAGTGTCGGGTGAGTAAAACAGGTAAATCGGGTCTCCATAACCATTGCATATTTTTGTTTGTGGACCTTTGTTAGCTTCAAATATTACAAAGTCTCGTCTGCAAGGTTTTAAGGGCAAGTTATTTTATCTTGGGGCCATGTGCCTAACACAAGTCGCTATGTCTTCGTTTGAGTATATTGCGGCATCAATTTTAGTGCGAATGCATACTGTTTTGTAATGGAGGTATACTTAATAATTAATTGAGAAAAAGTTCTTGATTCAAGGATACATTATGTTATTGTTCGCTAATTCAATAACAATAACATACTGCATGTATCACTAAGCTTGTATTAGGCACAGTGTCAATGGAAATTAAATATTAGGAATTATAAATCAAGTAGTGGGTAGTCAAAACTTCATTTAAAAATGTTCTTACCTATAAAGATGGCTCATGGCCGATATTTCAATTAAACCACCCCACTCGGATGGGTTTGACATCTCTTTGAGATAATTTTCAAATGGACAAGTCAACGACTACAAAACAAAAGTATTTAAGTTAGCATAGTGCTTGAATATGAAAATATTTGACAAATATTTTGGCATATCCTACCCCTTCGAAGAGGTGTCTTTTAGTAGACATGAACTGAACACAGTCCAGGCGAACTTTATGAAAGTATCGCTGAGTGTTATACATGTTCTCAGAGACAGCACGGAAAAGGCAGCTAGAGTCCCTAGCTGTATGTTTACGGAAAAATCCCATCTCGTCCAACCACCTGTCCGGCTCCGAGGAACGCTTGTGTATCTTCCACGGCCCGCGACAACGGATCGGGGAAGGCGACATTGTACACTGCTAACAATCTGCAGGTAAACAAAAACAAATGACGCTGCCGCTTCCATCAACATATCCGCCAAAAATGTCTAACAAATCGACACATTTCACATTCAGATGTGAACATAATTAGGTTTAGATAAAGGATAAGGCATCCAAAAAACCATATCGTAGCTATATCGTCTGGCGAATGCAAATGGTTGTTTTGCTGTCTACGTTAAACAACACGTGCAAACTTATAATCTTACGTACGACGCTAAAATAACACGAAAACACTTACCGAAATAATATATCCCAACTGTCAGCATCAGTGTTTAACTTTGTTAAATATGCGAACTTGTATTTTACCAAAATTAATGAAAATTGCACGTGCCAAAAGCAAACCGTCAAGAGCCGGCGGGAAGCAAATCAAAATTTACAAGACGACGGCATTTTTGCAACTATGTTAACAAACTAGGAGCGCATTCCATGACCGTATCTGTCATCTTACTTTCACTTTGTATGAACTTGTATCTTGCTGTTTCGTCTGGGTAAGTGAATGCTAGATATACTGTTATTGCAGTGTATTTGAAGCGCTCTTTGGTAACCATAGACAATGTCATAGAGAAAAGAAAAAATTCTAGACCAGAAAAAAAGGTAAGATTTATCGTAGGTTTTTTATTTAATTATTTTATTTTATTTATATTTTTTTATGCGCTTATTTTGTAAATTTTACCTGTGTGTATCAGTGTACATGTTATATTTGTTATATAGGAAGACTTGAAATACCTGACAGTATAATCATAAAATTACTTTAAAAATCCCTAGAAAAAGAATTTGACGTTTAAATTGACAGGGCTGCCAATGAAAGAAAACAAAACAGCCATATTCGTGGGAATTCGCTAGAGGATCTTGGATTCAAGATACACTACGATAACAGCACAAAGAAAAAAAAATACCCCAATATATCCAGATTAGAGTAAACATATTATTAAAATAATAAGCTTGTTGTAAGAAAGACTAGGTCTTTTGAAAGTGTTAATGTTATTTATTTATTATCAGACGTTACCTCTGTCATATACCTATGGGAATGTACAGTACGGCCAACGTATCTTGGCGAGCCCGAACTTTGCGCAGGAGGCTGCGCACGAACGTTTTTAAGGTACTAAATGGCGGCATGAGGCGACGTGCGCGGGGCGGAGGTCTAGGCTAGAGATTGACTCTATGTAAACACAATCAACCCTTTATTCAATCAAATATCGCAATCGATTTTTATTGATTTGGAATTTATTAATTTTTGTTTAAATGAGATATAGAACGAAATAGATTTGCAAACATAGTGAATGTTGTCGTTAGTAAACAAGGTTTCGACTTAAAAAAAAAACTAATAAAATTTTATTTTCTTGGTTGAACGACATGATTTAGTTAAATATCAGTTATTTATAAACGACTACTGGAATAGTGACTGTTTGAGAATATTTTAAACCTCCATAGAACATTGAAAATAAATATATTTTTATAACTTAATTTCAATCGATTTGAAAAAAAATCGATTAAACAACACCCTCAGACACGCTTATTGGACATCCCTCTTCGGTAACTTCGTAAAGCTTCGTACATATTCGGTAATGTTCGGTACGCAGTAATATGTCTCACTCATACGATAGCATTGGTGTTATTTTCGTGTCGCTGTCTCTGTCTTGAGCACAGACGGTGACAAGTTTTCGTTGGTTGTTATTAATAGATTCTTAACTTTTTTTGTGTAGTGTTAGGTTTGTTTGTTTAATTCATAAGTTATTTTGTAGCTCTCTGTCTCAAAGTGTTTTAATATTTATTTTATTTGTAATTGGTCCCCGTAATAGTAAATTTTTATTCGTATTTTGGTTTATAAATAAAAAACTTTTTACAAAAAAAAATATAACCGACTTCACTAAAAAAAACATTAACAGGATCAAAATAACTTTAATATCGGAAGTCGGTGTTTCTCGGTATTATTTGAATCTTATTTAACACCGACTTCCAAAATTAAAGTTATTTTGATCCTTTTAATGTTTTTTTTAGTGAAGTCGGTTATATTTTTTTTGTAAAAAGTTTTTTATTTCACACTTTTTAGTTGCGATACACTTATAAACAGACATCAAATGTTACTTTTTGACTGTAAGTGCTTAAGTTTTCGATGAAAATACTAAAATTACTATATAGTTGCCTATAATATTTGAGGAGTTCCCTCGATTTCGCCAAGATTCCATCATCAGATCCCGACTTGGTGACTATGGGACCATTTGGGAAGTATACTCTTACCAAAAAAAAAAGA